>OY728150.1:2028516388-2030001388 GCA_963277665.1 Viscum album
ATCTTCATACTAGTAAAAAACTCGTATATAATAAATATATGTTTATTATAAATACTTTAATAAACATAATTATTGTATATAATTCCATATATGGTTTTATTATAACATTATAATACCCACTTGTTGAAAATTCTTTGTTAAGGTTATGATTAGGGTAATATTTACCTTGTTCTCTACATGTGTCTTAATTTTTTATATCATTGGTACATACACATAAATCATCATTTATATAATGTAAAAAATTATGTAAATATCATTAATATTCCATATATTTTAATTATATTTATAAATTTAAAAGAGGAGTACGAAATGGAATTCACCGTTCACAGAGACAGTGGGTCGTACGTATGCATGAACGATGCATCCATTTTATTGATGTATTGAAAGAATGAAAGTAAACATAAAATTTGTATATGAATATATGATTGTAACATAATTATAGTTTCATAAATATATTTTAGGTTCACTAAAAAAATACTTAATACATTCTACATTGTGTGTAGATGAATCACATCACTTTGAGGGGGCTGTTGTGCACACTTCCTCAAAGGAAAATATCGTATCTATAGAAGATAGAAATAAAAATGTTATTTTATAAATAAAGTTTAAATAAGAAAAAATAAACCCTAAATATATTATATATCATATATAAATATATTTTCTATCATAAATTCCACCACGAGATGCTGTAAAAAATAATTGAACAATCATCGTTTTATGAGGTCTTAGTTCATCGTACACATAAACAGTTTGTTCATTACCGATTAAATGGAGAGTGTTTAAGTTCAGATAGAAAAAATAGAATAAAATATTTCTAGTACATTTTATATACTTTATTTTTTATAAAATCATTGAATAATAGTAATTTAGGGGGTAGAAAATTGAAATAACATTAAAGAACTTGAGGATGAATGTAACCTCTTATTCAGGAAACTGCATTGGGTTTGCACCAAAGGGCTTCTTTGGATTGTATTTTTTTCAAATATGAGGCTTATAGGATGAGGGAAGGGATTATAGAAGGTATTTTAGTATACCTTTTTTGAGAGAAAGTGCCTTGATAGATGCGAGCAAGCGGGAGAGGTGGTGGCCTTTTATAAGGGAGTTGAAAAGACTCACTTGATATTTTTGGAAACAAGTTAGGTGTACCCATGTTTTTACAAAAATAAAATCATAATAACCCAATAAAACTAAATAATTTAAGGTTTATGGAAGAAATATGGCCTTCCAAAGGGTTTTAAACAAGTTTATATGTCATTTGGGCCCTTAAGATTAAGGATTTGTCCCTTATTATGCTTTATTTTACCTTAATCGCTGTAATTAATTTTATTTACATTAACTAATCCTTCTGGTAAAAAACAATATTTATCTTATAATAAGTTATATATTTTTATTTTTACAAATATTTACTACATTTTCCCTAATTCTAATAACATAAATGGAATACATTGATTTAAATTTAATCCTACAGATGGGCCAACACTTCAGGCTTTAATATAAGATCTTCCAAAATCATGATGTGTTTTTATAGTCAATCTCAAATTGAAATTGATTTAAATGACCCAAGATAGATTAATTGGTAAAAATTTGATGTAATTAAGCATCTAAATAAATTTAAAATATAATTTAACATTATAAATAATGTATATGAAAAATCCGTTTTGAGCTACCCCTCACTATTTTTTAACTATTCATTAAAAAATGAAACCTTACAGAAAAATACTAAAAATATACCCTAACATAATTTTTTTTGTATTAGAAATAAGAATTTAATTTGGACATATATAATACATAAATGATCCAAAATTTTTATTTAAAATATGTTCTCTTTTAAAAGGCTGTAAAAATACCTGAATAAGAAATATAGTATTTTATGTATAAAATTGGGATTGTTTTTATCTTTTTCCTATCGAATATCTTGGATGAATATCAAAAAAAATTATTTAATATATACTATATATATCACATTAGTAGAAATCATTAATTTTTATAAATTTAAATTATTTGAAAAAATTATAATTGTGGGTATAATAATATTTTCTTTTATATTCCATCAGTATTCATATTAATTTCTATTTAATTTGTAACCAATGAATTAAATTTTTATTTTTTAAACCATATATTTTCATAATTTATTTAACCATTTTCATCACTACTATATTAGTTTATCATTTTTATTAAATAATATATCGGTATTTAGTAAAACTCTCTCTTGTGTGTTACAAAAATCATCATGTAATGTCATCCATACATGTAACACAAGCTAACCTCGGAGTTTTGTGCAGAGAAATCGAAAATTTATATTTTTTGTAGTGAATGATTAACCCTTTTTTTCATTTAATGCATCCAATCATATTTCTATAATATAAAATAATATATTTTTAGTGTTTTATGAATTGAAAAGTATCAAAATGACTACATTAATTCAACAAAAATTCACAAAATCTAAGGTTGTTACATAAGTAGTTCTAGAATAGATATACTAGTGGATAATTACTCAAAAAAGGGAAGATTAAGATAGACCTAATCATCACTTGGTTCATGTGAATGGGGAATTATACACACCTATTTTGAAACTCCTAAGGGATATTCTTAGGATAATTATCATTTTTCATACCATCCTTTATGGAATATTTTAATAGATTAAGATAATGAATGAGCTAGGATAAGCCTAAGGTGTCATAGATTGATTATAAGGTGTGAAGATTTGGATATCCAATAAATTATTATATTTCTAAACCTCAAACCAAGAACCTATGTGGAACTAAAATGGATGATGTATTTATGTAGTGGGGTTCCTAAATTAAATTGAAGAATTATTTCACTGATGTTATTTTCAATATTAGAATCATGAAGCATTTTATGATGTTGTTAATCTTTAAAATAATATATTATTTTAATAACATAACTGATGTGGATACCATCATGAGTTAGTGAGTTTAATATTTATCATAATATGAAGTCCTAAAGACCTATTTTTTAGTTTTTTGGGATCTGATTCTACCAAGATTATGGATATTTTGGGAGAAACTTAACTCAAGTATATGTTTTTGTTGAAATTTTATTTTAGAAATAATGAATCTTTATTTTATTAACATAAGTTTAAAGGTATTGATAACCATTATGGTTAATATAATAATTAATGAAATTGTAATAAAATTAGGTGATTCATATTACAATTATATTTAAACACACACTAACACACCTCAATCAAAATCTGGAATGGTAGGCCATTTTCCCTCCCCCAAGGGATAACCCACCCACCAAGACTTATTTAATCAATACAAGGCCCGTAGACCCAGTGGGAGTGAAATCCAATTACATGGCCCTAAAGGCGTATATTTTTTACCCAAAGGCCCTCATATAAATAAAACTACTATAATACTCATGTTGTTAAGTAATTTCAAAAAAGCTTACACTATTACATTTCCCGCTATAGTGACCACCACCACTACAGTGCTACCAATGGTACAATTTCATTATGACTACAGTTTTTATTTTGTTACTTTTTTTGAATGGTTTTTGATACAAAACCCTCAATATATAATTATGAGGTTCTTACCCATAAGAAAAACCCCAACTACACATTTTAATAATATTTAAATAAGATTAATAGACTTATAAAAACGTTATAATGAAAACCATAGTAAATTTTTTGTAATTGTTAATTTCTTTTCAAGGATGTCCATCATTTTTGGAACTTAATAAAAATTATATTAATAAGGTTTTAGAAAAGAGAAAATATTTATTCTTCATGAAAACCCCTCACATCTGGCTTGGCGATAGGGCTTGAACCCATGATTAAATAATGATTAGGGTTTCACACCTTACAATGGAATATGAGATATCATAGTTAATAAGTTATTTATTTTTCAAAAAATTTGAAAATATATATTATTTATGAACTACTTGTGTTAAATTTTAGGTTAAGTGACTAATTTATTATATGGGATATCTAGTGTTAATCATATTGGAGTTGGAAAATAATTAGATATATACGGAAAGACTTTTCACTCTTTTATTGATCTAATTATCCATAAAAAGGGAATTTTAGTTCATCAGTCATTAAGAAATCATTTTTTGATATTTATTTCCTAGAGTAAGTGATGGATTGGAAATTGTTCAGACCAGAACCAAATAAAGAAATTATTATTATTAAATAGAAACGTATCATGTAAGTATATTTCCATATATCCCTAAATAGTAAAATAATTCCTTAAATTCATAAAAAGGAAATGGTAGTAAAAGTGTTATCCTCTTACATACATATCCATTGAATCAAATGGCCAATTAAATCATCATAGATTTTTTATTTTGAGGTCATTTACTTTTTATTTTATATTATCTTGATTGTGATCAATGACCATAATCACTTTCTATAATTATTTATTCTTTTATTTTATCTCCACATCTTCACTTGCCACTGCTTTTAATAGACATGGAAACCTAGTTATTTGTTATTTCATATGACCTTAGTACATCCCATTCAATTATATTTAGAGAGTGTTTTATTAAAACATTTATTATGTGGGTTTATCTATAAATAAATTAGAAAATACCAACCATTGTATTACAAAGATAAAGTTTCAATTGCTTCCTCAGAATTTATTTATGATGGGGAGAATGTAACACTACAAAATTCCAAAGTAATAATAATTTACTCAATTGTGTATTATACACAAAAAAACTTTCTTAGAAGAAAATATAACATCCAAAGACTTTAAAATGTATTTATATTAGAAGAAATTTATTTTTTTGATATCTTTTGATACAGGAAATAATGATTTTCTTCGATATCATGAATTACATGAAATACCATGTTTTACAGAACAATAATATAATAATAATAATATTTAATGTTATCGTTATCTCATTGCCATTAAAATTATGGGTATGAATAATATTAAATATATTATGAAAATATAGAGTAAACATATTTTTATTATTTTTGTATTGATTATAATTAAAATAAGAATCATTTAAATAAAACATATATTTTTCTTTAAAAATATATTTTTTTCTAAAAGATGGTGTAATTACTCTTTGCACACATAATTTGAAATAAAATTTTCAATTTTCAATAACATTTTATTTGAAAAAACGAAATTTTATTTTTTAAATCGGGATGTAAAAATTATATTATGATGATTTGTTTGGATTTTTCATTGAAGTTTTATTTTTTTTGAACTGTGAAAAATACCGAATTTTAATTGAATACTATGTTTTTGATTAAATTATTTATGTGGTTAAATTATATTTTGTGTAATGACCCGACCCTAGATTCCCAGAGTCGGTGCATTATTTTATTATATTGGCATGATTAAAAGGAATCATGTCCTGAAAGAACGATAAGTTTAGTAGTCTTGGAATATAGATTACATAAATGAACATTACATTACAATTTCAAACAATCAACAAAAAATAATCCTTTGAGAATGCCATTGTTCCCTTAGCTCAACCTTGCATCTCAAACATAAAAAACTACTTGGGATCCTGGGAAAATAAAACATAATAAAGGGGTGAGCTCAGATGCTTAGTAAGGGTAAATAATTTATTGAAAGAAAAAAACTCTAAAGGCAATATGTCTAATAAAAACAATAGCCTTTTAAACACAATATTGAACATAACATGGAAAAAATAAATCAAATAATGCCATTTACCATTTCACATGGATATTCTACTAGTCGAATAATCAATAGTCATAACTAATTTCATAATGAGGGAATGTATAGTACTGAAATTTAATTTATGTGTCAAGGCCTCGTGCCAGGACCTATGGGCTAACTCTAACCGGACCCAACCCCGGAGAGCCTTTGTAACCAGACTCCATCCCGGAGAGCCTCTGTAACCTAACTCTAACCCGGAGAGCCTCTGTAACCAGAATCCAACCTAGAGGGTCTGCTATAACTATACACCGACCTTAAGGGATTACTTTTACCGGTCCCTAACCCAGAACATACTAGTTCAATACTTTCATCTTAAGAAACGGTTGAAATATAACATAAACATTTGTATAAAAACTGTTATACGAAACATCAATACTTTAACCTTAAACCATGAATGGCATAAAAATAAATCATGCATAGTAAAAAATTTCATGAAACCTTAAATACAATATGGCATATTTGTATCATAAAAAATCAACTTCAAACAAGTGTAAAATTTATCAAAGTATATTGACATAGAGGAAATCAAAACTATATGAGAGAAATATTTCATTCTATTTTGAAATCATTTAAGAGTCACATAATTATAAAGAAAACATTTATTTTGAAAATATTCTTATAATCTTTTAAGCGATGATTGGATGATTTTATAATGGCATAAAATAGCCGCACCTGCAGTATAAGTTAAAAAAACATTCTTACCAGAATTTTGTCGAAAAGGTCATAAAGTACCTTATTTGTAAAATGACGAAAATATTTATTTATAAAAATCTTATAAAAATTCAAAGAAGTTTATAAATGAATTTATCCTATATTCTAGTAAATAGTATTTTTTTGAAATACATTTTTAAGAAAACATGGATGTGGATGATAAAGAGGTCCCAAAAGATACTTACGTAAAAACAACATCGGATAATAAATAGATTGTGAATTTAACCCTTATCTAATTTTAATCAATTGATTCATATGAAAAATAGTCTATAACCACTAAATGAATAATATAATATCATGAATATGAAAAGAATCATGATAATTTATATCAAATGGTAGTACACAATACACCACATGCAATAAATAAGTGGTGAACATTGGAAATCTCACAATATTAAAAGTGAGATAAGAAACCACTTACCTTGCACATTCATTTGGTAGAGGGTAAAATTAACCTCTTGTATAATGACCATAGTATGTTATTTAATTATACCAGAACCATATTAAAATTTATTATATCATACATGATTCATTTATGACTTTATACTACCCATTTAATAATGATTTCCATGTTAAATTAACATTTTAGGTAATAATCACTTTCTTTATCATAAATGTTTTAACTTATTATTCTTGATCGTATCATTTAGATCATGATTTAAATAATTAGAAAATATAAAACTTTACTTATATTTCATATATATTTAGAATAAAAATATTTATAATATATTTATACATAAATGTAAGGCACCATTTATAGAGAGGTTAAGCCATACGTACGCATAAACGCTGTTTCCGTTTTCACATCATATTGAACGGAGGTAAGTGAATAAGATATATGTAAGTACATATATATATATATATATCTCTTAAATGGAATTATTATGTCATATATTACATACTTATTAACAATATATATATTTTTAATCATCGTTGAATGGTGATCATGGAAATGAATCTCATCGCGTCGTGGACACAGTAATCAATACGTAAGCACGAGCAAAAATATCATTCTTTTGAAATTAAAATCACATATAATTGGATGGTATATATTATATACAGAATCATTGAAATGTTATATTTTTTGTTTACATCAAATATAAATCATTATTATAACCTTACAGTATAATAATGTATTGAATAACAACTACACCACGACGTGGAGACGGAAAGACGTACGTACGCACGTATGGTGACATGTCATTCATAAATGGATAGAATAATGAATATGGTTGTACCATATATATAATAACATCATAGTATAGATATGATACTGGATTTATTGTTTTATAATGGTAACAACAAGGAAAGAAGAAGTTGAAGAAGAAAAGAACTTGAAAGAGGTGATGAAATATTTACCTCTTTTTCGGGTTCTTCCTATTAATTTGATCAAAAGAGATCTTTAGGTTTTCTTTCTGACCAATGGAAGCCCTCTAGGATGAAGGGAGGATAGTTTAGAGGATATTTGGGTAGGTTTTGGAAGATCCAAATGGATTTGAAGTAATTAATTTGAGAGAAGGGGGAGTTCCCATTTATAAAAGGGTGAGGGGTACCATTGGAAAAGATTGAAATATTATATTATAATAAAATCATATTCTGTTTATAATGGCTCCAAATTTATTTATTCTAAAACAGATGCGGGGATTAGTTGAAATTACCTCAACCAATATGTTTTAGACATGTTTATTTTACCATTTTAACCTTATCTTTTAGATTAAACTCTAATATAAATAATTTAACTTTTATCATGTCTTCTTGTATTCATACACTATATGGTTAATAAACTAACAATAAATATAGAAGAGAACCTAAATTGATTCATTAATGACATATATAATATTATTTAATCCCTTTTTCTGAACATTATATTTTTAGGTATATTATATCAACCAATAATATAGTATTTGTTTTAGAAAATAATTATGTTAAATTTTGACACTATTTGGTAATTTGTTTTTGTGAAAGCCTTAACAACCTTATCACATAGAAATAAATTTATCTTATCAACACTATCATGTCATATTAATCTTGAAAATTACTTTAATTCATCAAAAGTCTCAAATTACATTTATTTGGATATTTATAATATCAATTATTTTAATCAATCATTAATAAGGTAACTACTGCATTATCATTGTGAAATAAATAAATTTAATTATTTAAAGTCAAAAAATTAAAAATAAAATACCAATATGTATGAAATATTTTTATCATTCTAATTAATATTCAAAGGTTAATTTATCTTATATATAACCCTATATTAAAAATTTTTTAGTAATGAAAACTGGAATTTAACACCTTTAACTCTTCTTTAAATTAAATAATAATAAATGTCCTAATATAATCGAAGTGGACCTAAAGGATAAAATTTTATTCTTAAGGTTTTTTTGGTCGAATTAATCTTATTCAATAGAATTTGGACATGTTTTAGGGTAATTATAATATCATTTTACACTTAATTACCCTATTTACTTTTAAACGTGGTAAATAAAAGTAAAAAACTACTATTCACCAAAAATTATTTCCATCTTATTGAACCACATTTTACTTACTGATATTAACCGTGTCTCTATGATTTTTGAAATTTAACTCATAGAAGCAGTAAAATTATGTTTTATATAAATTTACAAATGCTCTTAGGAGGTGGGTAAAATACGATAAAAAGTTCAAAAAAAATTTATATATCTAAACTTATTATAAAATTACTCCAATGAATTATGTTGAAAATATATAGGTATTATGCATCTATTTTGACCTAAAATAAATTAAAATAATATAACTAATTATTTAAATAAAAAGTCAGTTTTAACCAATAACGTAGTGTTTTTTCACAATTCATAAAAACATTAATGTTTTTAGAAAAATACCAAAACGTCACCCAAAGCTAATATTGACAATATGAATTAAAAAATGAAAATTATTTTTCAATATTCAAAAAATAGAAGTTGTATTTATTAATTTAAAATTAATTCCTATTGTCAAAACCAAAAAGTGGGTTTTTAAAAACTAAAAACTATCAAAATATTGACATGTGTTTATGTCAAATTTAAATGTGAAATTACTTATAATGACCTAAATTGTATTAAATGATAAAATAATAATCTAATTATACTTCCAAACCATTAAAATTTGTAATTTTTCATAATAAATTATATCGATTAAAAAAGTTGTTTTTAATTAAAATTTATTAATTTTCACTATTCATCAAAATTTGAAAGTTATCAGAAAAGTACCAAAAATTTATCCAAACTAAATTTTCATGTCCCTATTCTATAAGAAAATTTAATTTCATTAAATTTTATATATAAATTTGTAAAATATTTTTTTTAAAATGGGTTCTCCATTAAAAGGCTGTGAAATTGCATGTTTTAAAAAAACTTATTTTATCAAAAAAAATAAATTTGTTCTTATATTATGTCTAAGAAACACATAATTTTTATGTTAAAATTATATAGAGTATATAAAATTTAAAAATTCGGTTAATACTATTCATAATTGCTTTTTTAATGGTTAGTTTATTATGTTGTGGTGAGCTCGAACTCGGTGTTGCGTCTAGTGAAAGCCATTGAAATACTTTTAATGAGATAAAATACTATGAAATCCAGAAGTTTTACATTCTTCCCTCTTTAAACAAATTACGTTCTCACAATTTGAAATTGTTTTTCGAAAATAAATGGTTAAAAATAGAAAAATATCATTGTGGAAAACCCACATCGGAAATTTGGTTAATAAAATTTAGTCTTAATAAGAGGGAATGTAAAATGAAAAGCTCACCACCAAATTATGATCTCGATTAAGAGAACATTGGTGGAAATTAGAGACACATATTTTGAGGAAAAATGTAAATATTTATAGGGAGTGATTGAGGTCATCAATAACAAACAAGTGTACAATTGAGGGCCTCAATGCCATCGATCTATGATGATTTAAAATATAATCAGTTAAACAAAACCTAAGGTATTAGGATAAAACAATTTTAGTTTTAATATCTCTTCCCTAAAGATTAATAATTAATGTATTCATAGAATAAGAGGGAATATATATAAATATATAAATATATATATACTTGACAAGTAGAATTTCATTTTTCAACTTATTCTACCATAAACTCATCTTTCACTACAAAAGATAATAAAATTCAAAAATATTCTATTTATCCAAATCGTACAGGGGTAAAAAATTACTTTATATTAATTTGTCAGACTATTTTAAAAAAAATACATTATACAAACCAATACATCATGTTGGTTACTGTTAGGTGATTCACACTTGTCGCCCTTCGGTTGCGGGTTCAAGTATCGCAGCCTTGCCGGATGTGACTAGTTGTCGCCCGACCTCTAGGTCGTCCTTTTTATGAAAATCCAAAAACAAGCTTAACAACTGTATCCAATTTCAAAGATAATCCATTCCAACCTTTAGACTTATCCAAAATACATCAATCCAAACTCATAGTATATTATTTATATGGAAGCTAACCATAATTAAGATCCTTTTTTCCACATAATAACATGTGAACACCTTCATCATGTATTCTTTTGAAACATGCTAACACCCTGAATTTTCATAAACCGTTATTGATTACATTCATGCTCCCTTATTCTTTATAGAATACTAGAGATATTCTTTATATCCAAAATTTTTCAATATTCCAACAATGATGAAATAAAAAAACTATTAATCAGTTCCATGGAAGTCAAGAATATAAAATACAATTAATCCAAATCAACCATCTCTTTATCCAAAATCACTACCTCATTATCTGGACCATATTAAGGATTACCTTTCCTTCAACCATGTATTTTCCAAAAAGTGTAGCTTATCACTATGTGACTTTTCATAGAACCATAAAATCTCAAATCCTCAATAAAATAGAACGGTAGTACAATCCTTATTTGTCTCCATAATTCATATAACCAGTATATTGTTGACACAACACTCAAATGAAATAATTTTGTAATAACAACATAAGAAAACTAGTCATTGCTTTTCACCTGAGGCAGTATCATAACTTGATTGTTATCTAATAGCATGATTTGCAGTATACTCTGATGACTGGGACATTGATTCGCGTTGGCCCCCAAAAACTTGTAGATGAAGCATTTTATATTTGAAACCTTTTTCTTACCCTTGAAATCATGTACTTGGTGTCCATTTTCTCTACACTTATAACAAACTCATATTCCCTTCAACCATTTACAATGGTGAATCATTCAACTGTTATCACATATGGGAAAATACTTCTTTCCACTCTTCTCTTTATCCATCTTTCTCTCTACCATCTATTTCTTCTCTTGCTTCCCTTCAAAGCCATATGACTCAGAGAATTATTTACTTATCTTTTTTAACATATGATATTATTTTTTCATATGCAGAGAATATATTAGAGACTGTTTCCCTTCTAAATATTGGTTTAATACAATGAAAGATATGATCCTTATTAATATTTGGATAATATATATTGATGAAGTTCTCATTCCTTCTACTAGGAGTCATTTATAAACAATAGCATACACTAGGTAAATTTATGAATCTCAATGAATAATTCCAAACATGTAAAATACCTAATGTAAATTGAACAGTTTATGGATATAATCGATATTAATAAAACTGTTTTCATTGAGGAAGTATTTATTCATAAATCCTTCACAATGGATTGTAATGAAAATGTTAATTATCCCAAGAATATCCCCCATGAGTGTTCTGACCAAGAGTGCAGTAAGGCTTATTGTTGTGTAGCAGATCCCGTTCATGTCTAGCTCAATGCGGTGCTTTCAGGTTTTACCCCTAGGTACATATGTGCCAGAGAGGACTCTACCTGCCAATATCCAAACAGGGATGTATTTCTTGGAAAACTCAAAAAATCTCTAAATTGAAAAAAATCAAGGAAGTTCTTCTATACTAATCCGCAAAGTCTATCTTAGGGTAATGTTATCTAATCAGATTTTATCTAAATATATTTCCAAGTTTTCTGCTAAACTTTTCCGATACCAACTGTAATGCCCGACCCTAGATTCCCAGAGTAGGTGCATGATTTTAATATATTGGAATGATTACAAGGAATCTTGTCACGAAAGACCAGCCAATTTATTAGTTTTGAAAAATAGATTACATACATGAACATTACATTACACTTTCTAACATACAACAAAAAAAATTATCCTTTGAGAACGTCATTGGTCCCTTAGCTTAACCCTGCATCTCAAACATAAAATACTTCATAGGATCCTGGGAAAATAAAAAATAAGAAAGGGGTGATCTCAGATGCTCAGTAAGGGTAAATAATTTATCAGAAGCTATAAACTCTCCAGGGAAGATGTGTAATAAAAACAATAGCTTTTTAAACAGTAACTTGAACATAATAGGAAAAAATAAATCAAATAATTCCATTTTAGTTTTCACATGGAAATTATACTATTCGAATAATCAAATTTCATGACTAATTTCATAATGAGGGAATGTATTAAACCAGAATTTAATTTATATGTTAAGTCCTCGTGCCAGGACATATGGGTTAACTTTAACCGGACCCAAACCCGGAGAGCCTATATAACCGGACTCCATCCTGGAGAGCCTCTGTAACCGAACTCCAACCCGGAGAGCCTCTATAACCAGACTCCAACCCGAAGGGTCTACTGTAACAGAACTCCAACCTGGAGGGATTACATTAACCAGTCCCCAACCAGGAACATACTAGTCTAATACATTCATCTTAAGAAAATGTTGAAATATAACATAAACATTCGTATTAAAACTAGCATATGAAATGTCAATATATTAACCTTAAACCATGAATGGCCTAAAAATAACTCATCCATAGTGAAACATATCACAAAACCTTAAATAAAATATTAGGGAATTGTATCATAATAAATCAACGGTAAAAAAGTGTAATATTTATCAAAGGATGTTGACATAGATGAAATCAAAACAATTTGAGAGAAATATTTCATTCTATTTTGAAATCATTTAAGAGTCACATAATTATAAAGAAAAAATTTATTTTGAAAATATTATTATAAGATTGTAAGGGAATATTTGATGCTGTTATAATGGCAGAAAATAGATGCACCCACCGTATAAGTCAAAAAACATTCTTACCTTAACTTTGTCGAAAAGGTCATAAATTACCTTGTTTGGAAAATGACAGAAAGATACCTTTATAAACATCTTATAAAAATTCAATCAAGGGAATAAATGAAATTATCCCATAGTCTAGTAAATAGTAAAAATGTTTGGAAATAAATTTTTAATAAAACAATTATGTGAGTGATAAAGAGGTCCCAGTAGATACTTATGTAAAAACAACACCGGATAATAATGAGATTGTGAAATTAACCCTTACCTTGTTGTAATCAATCAATTCATATAAAAAATAGTCAATAAAAACGAAATAAATCACAGAATATCATGAATATAAAGAAAATAATGACAATATATATCAAATGGCAGTACAAAATACACAACATGTAATAAATAAGCAGTGAACAATGGAAATCTCACGGAATTAAAAGTGAGATAAGAAACCCATTACCTTGCACTTTCATTTGGTCAAGGGTACGATTAACATCTTTTATAATGACCAATGAATGTTATTAAATTATAAATAAAACCATATTCATATTTATTATGTCATACATGATTCATTTATGAATTTATAGTACACATTTAATAATGATTTCCATGTTAAATTAACATTTTAGGTAATAATCACTTTCTTTATCATACATGTTTTAACTTGTTATTCTTCATCGTATTGTTGAGATAATAATTTAAATACTTCCAGAATATAAAACATGACTTATATATCATATATATTTAGAATATCTATATTTATAGTCGATTTATACATGAAATGTATGGCACCGTTTATGGAGATGGTAAGCCGTACATACAAATAAACGTTGTTTTTGTTTTCACATCGTATTGAACGGAAGTAAGTGAATAAGATATAGGTAAGTAAATACATACATACGTACATGCATACATACATATATCTCTAGTAGAATTATTATGTCATATATTACATACTTATTAATAAACTATATTTTTACAATCATCGTGGAATGGTAAACATGGAAATTAATCTCATCACGTTGTGGAGACGGTAATCCGTACGTTCGCATGAGCAACCATATCATTGTTTTGATATTAAAATCATATATAATTTGATTTTATATAATATATAAATAATAATTAACATGTTATATTTATTATTTATATCAATTATACATCATCATTATACCCATCCAATATAATAATGTATTGAATAACAACTACACCACGACGTGGAGACGGCAATCCATACGTATGCACATATGGTGGCATGTCATTAATAGGATGGATAGAATAATGAATATGGTTGTAAAATATTTATAATAACATCATATTATATAGAATATACTGGAGTTATTGTTTTACAATGGAAACAACAAGGAAAGAAGAACTGGAAGAAGGAAAGAACTTGAAAGAGGTGATGAAATATTTACCTCTTCTTTGAGTTCTTCCTTTTGATTTGATAAAAAGGGCTCCATAGGTTAGCTGTATGACCAAATTAAGGCCTCTAGGATGATGTTAGGATAGTTTAGAGGATATTTGGGTAGGGTTTGGCTAAGCCAAATGGCTTTGAAGGTGTGAATCTGAGAGAAGGGGGAGAGCCCTTTTATAAGAGGGGTGAGGGGAACCTTAGGTAAAGATGAAATATTATTTTATCATAAAATCATATTCAGTTTATAATGGCTCAAAATTTATTTATTTCAAAGATAAAGTGGGTATGGGTAGAAATCATATCAACCAATAGGTTTTATAAATGTTTAGTTTACCGATTTCACTTTATCGTTTTGATTTAACTCTAAGTTAAATAATTTATCTTTTACCTTGTCTTCTTGTATTCTTACACTATATGGTTAATACACTTACTGTAAACATCGAAGATAACCTAAAGTGGTTAATTAATTACATATATAATTTTATTTATGCCCTTTGGCCGAACCTTACATTTTTAGTAATATTATATCAACCAATAATATAGTATTTGTTTTAAAAATTAATTAATGTCCATTTTAACACTATTTAGCATTTTGTTTTTGTGAAACCCATAACAACCTTATCACTTCGAAAAAAAATTATCTAATCAACCATAAAATGTCATATTAACCTATAAAATTATTTTAATTCATCAAAAGTATCAAATTACATTTATTTTTATATTTATAATATCAATTATTTTGATCTTTCATTAATAAAGTAATTATTGCATCTTCATTGTGTCATAAATAAACGTAATTATTTATTTTCAAAAAATAAAAATAAAATACTATTATGTAGTAAATATATTTATATTTCTAATAAATATTTATAGATGAATTGTTCTTATGTATAACCCTTTATTAAAAATGTTTTAGTAATGAAAACTTGAATTTAACACCTTAAACTCTTCTTTAAATTAAATAATAATAAATGTCCTAATCTAATCTAAGTGGACCTAAAGGATCATATATTATTCCTAAGATAGTTTTTGGTCGAATTAAACTTATCAAATATAATTAAGACGTGTTTTAGGGTAATTATAATATCATTTTTACCCTTAATTACCCTATTTACTTTTAACCATGGTAATTAAAAGAAAAACGTTACTATTCAAAAAATATTATTTTCATATTATTGAAACAAATTTTACTTACTGATATTAACCATGTATCTAGGATTTTTGAAATTCAACTCACAGAGGTGGTAAAATTAAGTTTCATATAAATTTGTAAATGCTTCTATGAGGTGGGTAAAAGACAATAAAAAGTTCGATAAAATTGTATATATCTAAACATATTATAAAATCACTCCACTGAAGTATGTTGAACATATATAGGTATTATGTATCACGTTTTACAGAAAATAAATTAAAATAAAATAACTAATTATTTAAATAAAAAGTCGGTTTTAACCAATAACATAGTGTTTTTTCAATATTCATAAAAAATTGAAAGTTTTCTGAAAAATACCAAAAACTTACCCTAAGCTAATTTTGATATTCCGAATTAGAAAATGAGGTCTATTTTACCAAATTAAAAACATAAAAGTTGCATATATTAATTTAAAATTAATTCATGTTGTCAAAACCAAAAAGTGGGTTTTTAAAAAGTAAAAACAATCAAAAGACTAACATGTGTTTATGTCAAATTTAAATGTGAAATTACATATAAAGACCCAAATTGTATTAAATGATAAAAATATAATCTAATTATAATTCCAAACCATTAAAATTCATAATTTATTACTATAAATTATTTCGATTAAAAAAGTTGTTTTTAATTAATATTTAGTAATTTTCACTATTCATCAAAATATAAAAGTTATCAGAAAAGTGCCAAAAATGAATCCAAACTAAATTCTTATGTCCTGATTCTATATAATAATTTAATTTCATTAAGTTGAATATATAATATTGTTAAATATTGGTTTTAAAAAGTGTTCTCCATTAAAAGGTGGTGAAATTGCATTGTTTTTCTGAAAAATACTTATTTTATCTGAAAAAATGAATTTGTTATTATATTATGTCTAAGAAACACATAATATGAATGTTAAAATTATATAGAGTATATAAGATTTCAAAATGCAGTTAATATTATTCATAACCGCTTTTCGAATGGCAAGTTTAGTAAGTTGTGGTGAACTCGAACTCGGTGTTGTGTGTAGCGCAAGATAGTGAATTATTTTAATGAGATAACATACTATGAAATCCTGGAGTGTTAAATTTTGAATAGGTTTTAATGTAAAATAAGTAAAATTTTATATCAATTATTCCAAATTAGTTTACTAGAATAATTTTCATATTGAATTTTATATTAAAAAATTATAATATTTTCAACATTTTAAATTTAAAAACCCGCTTTCTCATCGCTTCTGCGGGATTAATCATAAATTAAATTCTACAAAATCTATGATTTCAAATTGAAAAAATAGATACATGATTTGGAATGAGAATAATTTATATTATCTAACAATATAAAACTAATGTTTTATAATAATTATTAGTGAAAAAAGTTTAAATTTATTTCAATGATTGTTGTTAAAGCATGGTGATGCGTATTACATTCTCTTGTGTTAAAAATAATTTTTGAATCACAAAGTATTTTTATTTAATAAATTTTATTAGATATTCTAAATAATTAGGAATAAATTATAATGTTATGATGATTTATATTTTATTATTAATTGATAAATTACCTAGGTAAATAATCAAATATAAGTTACCATCGGAAAAATTGTAATATTAAGAAAACATAAAGATGAAAGAATAAAATGTTCAAAATATATTTATATTTATGTGGTGGGTTTTTTTCATTACCACATACACCCTCCACTAAATTATTGATCTATTTTGGAGTCACATGAGTTATGGGAGACCTCTAAGTAGTGAATACTTTTTCATATTTACAAGAATACCATTCCTCTCCAAATATAAAAGGGCACCGACTCTCCTAACTTATTGAATCCCTAATAAAATTGATTTAGAATATAAATATTAAATTGGGTCTAAATTTTCTCCTGTAATCCTAGAATAATAATTTTTGGGTGAAATCCAATCTAATAAGTTTTTGTTGAGAACCAAAGGAAGATATTCGAAGAATGAGAAACGTTCTTAAATTATAATTTTTATTTTAGCTCATCATAAAACTCCTTCAGTTTTTATTAAACAATTTTGTTATAATTAACATAGTATATTTAATATGCTGAGATGTTTTTGTGTCAAGGGTATTACCTAAAAAACTATCCACTTCCATCAATCGAGTTATGAAATCATCGTTCGTGTGTACGGAAGAATACCAGCACATGGACTAATGAATTTTTTTTCTATTACAACTAATCAAGGATGATTATTATGATGGATATTAGGAATATATCTGATATATATACATTAATAAAACTACGGAGTCATTGTATCATATATAACTAATTTCATTCAATTATATAAGATACACAATAATTCCATTCATGTGTATGACCAACAAATTCCATGTGAATCGATGTAATACATATTTTACTAACGCCTTACATGAAAGATGACAATAAATAATTTTAATGATTATATGTGACATACATGACATAATTATTATATTCATGACATATTCATCATTCTATAAAGATTGTAACAGCCTTGATTTTTTTTAAAATAAAATGAAATGCGTGAAATCTTGTTTTAAGTAGATATTTATAACCGGTGTTTAATCATAATTTTACCACTTCTATGTTTTTAATTTCATAAAATAGTCATCTATAATTGTGATCAGTAAGTTATTTAGATTCCAAGGGAACCAAAATAATTTTTGGTGAATAGTAACATACCCTTATAAATTTTAATATGACCATAATGAATAGAAAATTGTATTATTATTTTATTTTCTTAAATCTTCAATATAATGACATATTGGTTAATTTTTCAATGTTATATAAAAGCAATTATTGTTTTTAAATTTTTATTTTTGAATAAATTATTTTTAAAAAAATTAAATTAAAAATATTTAGAATACTATTTAGAAAAATGGAGTTCATTTTTGAATTCCACAGGTCGAGAAATCATTAGGTTCAATTTTTGGGAATTTTCAGAAATTATAAAATTTTTGTTGAATAATAAGATACAATAAAATATGAAAAATGATAAAAACTTGATTTACTGCAACATAGGTGACGAAAACATGATTTAATAGCACTTTATTCAAACTAAATTCTATTATTACTATTTGGGGTCACAATAATTATGAATATTCATAGTTCTGAGAAAAACTATTATAATAATGATTAATATAATGTAAAATACCTCCTCTCCTCCACTATAAATACCGCCCTCATTTCCCTCAACCTACCACACCACACAAGACTTGAGACATTCAATAGATGTACCCAATACCCCTTCCAAGTATCTTCCTCAAGTTATATAGCTACTTCTCTCAACAAAATGCCAAAACCAAAGGCCTTTAGAGGGATCTCAAGGAGAAGAGTTCAAGAGGTATACATCCTCTTTTTTCCGTTCTATGGTTTTCATTTTCTTTTATATTATTATTCTTTCCTCAACTCCACTTGTTCAAGAGGCATTAATGATCTAGTATCTTACATATTATGGAATTAATCATGTTTTTTAAATACCCGCCGTTATACTTCCTCTCCTATCCCATTTATTCAAGAAATTATAACACAGTCTGTGATGTGTGGGTTTACGGACACTCTGGATAATGTGATTTCAATTAAATTTACATTATTAAAGACTAGTCCAGAAACCATTTTTAAGGATGATATAGATTATTATTTTGGTATTATATCTTTTATATTTTTCTAGAATCATTTTTCACATCTTTTATTAATTTATGAAACTGTGCGAGTTCTTTACGATCAAAGAATCTCCAAAATAACGTAAAAATATCTATAATGTTTTAACTCAAGAATCATCATCATGTCAGAACTCAAAATGATAAATGGTAAAATTTATGGTTATGGAAATATTTAAATACCACAAATTTTCAATTATGGAGTTTCAATTCCAATTGAAATGAATATCCATCATGAACCGATCATGGAAATCATGTATAGAACACACTCAAAACAATACAGGGAACAAAATACAAACAATTAGAGGGTGAAATGATTGAATTAAATGAGCATATAATGTGTTATGAATATAAATATGTTTTTATAAGATATTAAGAACACCCTTTTATCCATTATACAATATGTTTAAATAATTATTACGTAAGAAAAACCCAAGGTAAGGGAATTCTTAACCCGGTTTCTATTCTTTGGGATAACCTTATACTTAATTTTTTACGTGGTATTAAAATTGTTTGTGTGATGAAATTTATTTATATTATGATTAATTATGGTTATTTATTGTGTATATACATTTTAAATCCTCAATGTTATCCCTCACTTAAATTATATGATATTCATTACGGGTTTTTTTAATCCTCTTTCAAAATTATCTTTTACAAAATTTAAAAAAGATATTTTGCGCAATTAATAATGTTTTATGGTTATGTTCTGGTTATGGTGATTTTTTTTATGATGAAATATGGAAAATATATTTACCTTCAATGCCTTTGGAATGTGTATGTTGGTGGTCGGCCGTAAGGTTACTCCTTGTGTAACTACTATAGTTACAAAAATTTTAAGGTATCCGTGGGGGTTACAATTTATAAGGTAGATGATATGGTTACAAGATTATGTAAGTAACTTCCAAAGACAGCATTATGGTTCTATTTATTCTCTTTTTTTGTGGGAATATTGTGGAAAACACACGTTTCATAAAAGTGAGTATATATGGGTGACAATTTTGTCTTTTGAAAATGATTTAATTCGTTACAATTATTTAGGGACTAATGTGATCTTTCCTACTTCCAATGTCCCTTTCTAATATTTTTGTTCTCATCCCATGTTTTTAAATTATTTTCAATATTTGTAAAAAAAATTTAGACAATGAAAGAATCCAAGTTAATAGTTTGAATAATTATCAATGAAATCATGTTTTATTTGAAAAGTTTAATATTTTGGATGAAGTGAATACTATTTTTATTATGGAATCCACTCTATATTAATGTGTATTTTCCTAAATGTGTTATTCACCTTTTCTCTAAAGCTATAAACATTAAAATATACACAATGTGAAAGGAAGTTATTTCTTGACTAAATTCAATATTAATTAATGTAATAATGCTAGGTCTATATAGTTGGTATCATAGGAAAGGTTTTGACAACACTAGGGATTAATTGATTTTGTTAAATATATGGTTAGTATCTATGTCTATTCTTTAAGTTAAATCCTAGATTTATAACTTTTCAGATCAAGGAAATTCAGGTACAAATGGAAGGAGGAGGATCTAAAATGACATTCCTTTCTCTTCCTGATGACTTGTTGCAATAATTATTGCAATGTCAAGTCCAGAGGATTCTGAAACATTTATTAACATCACACTCCCTTGCATGACATTTTTAGAGATATAAAACACCTCCACTATACCTCGACACCATCATGGATCAACAGTTATATTTAATCAAATCCCATTTTCTCAATATTGTCTTATTTTTATGAAAGGTAAATATTATCAAGTCGTTTTCAAATATTTTACCTTAACGAGTGATTTTTAATCATATTATTATTTTAAAAATGGGGATGAAGAAAGAGACCCTTGAAAAACCTATTTATATTTACTTTTACAATATAGTCTTTTAGCACATACATATGGTATTTTAAAATGACTATCGATTAAAAGTTTCAACTCAAAATCGGTCTGATTGTTTTAAAAAAAACAAGTTTTATTTGATGTTTTGAAATTATATATCATACATTATTATTTTCCGAAACTATTTTTCCATGAACACCCATATGTCACAAGTTCTACAATACGTATTTGTATAATGGATGAAAATTATTTTGAAGGATCTATAAATCATTTTTTCGATGCATGGGCCTTCTATTTACATGGTAAAGATGATGAGGAAATGTCATGGACACCATGGTCAAGGTTCCCTTACTTGTTTGATAAGTAAATAAAATTATAATTATGCAATTTCTGAAAGGTGGGGAAAATTTAACATCCTAGTTAAAAAAATTGAAGGGCATTGAACTTTTCTTTAAGTAGATATTTATAACTAGCCTTTGGTCATAATTTTTCCACTTCAATGTTTTGAGTTTTGAAAAAATTTATCTATAATTGTGATCAGTAAGTTATTTAGAGCCCAATGGAACCTAATTAATTTTTTCTGAATAGAAACATACCTTTATGAATAGTAATATGAACCTTATGAATAGTAAATTGAATTATTTTATTATTTTCTTAAAGATTTCAGATAATGACAGCTTTGTTAATTTTTCAATGTGATATAAAAGAATTTATTATTTTAATTTTTTTATTTTTCATTAAACTATGATTTTATTTAAAACTTAAATTAATAAAATTTAGAAACATATTTTCAAAAAATGGAGTTCAATTTTGAATTCTACACGTCAAGAAATGGTTAGGCTTAATTTTTTGGAATTTTATAAATTTTTTATATTTTTTTATGAATAATAAACTAGCATAAAATATGAAAAATGATAAATAATTGATTTACTACGTCATAAGTGATGTGAGGCTAATGTAATACCACTTGTTTAAAACTCCCAACCCAATATTAAAATAATTTAAAATACCCCCTCTTATCCACTATAAATACCACCCTCATTACTTCTTTATCCCACACCTCTCTATCCTTCACCCTTACCTTAGTTCTTCCTAATATTCCTCCCATGTATCTTCCACCCATCCTAGAGCTTCTGGAATAACCAAAGGACAAAACCAATGGCCTTAACAAGGATCTCAAGGGGAAGAAACCAAGAAGTTAACAACCTCTTTTATTTTCATTTTCTATACTATTCTTATTATTTTCTCACCTACCCTTATTGAAGATGCATGAATGATCCAATATCTTAAAAATTATATAATTAATCATTTTTTGAAGACTTTCCATTATTATTATTATCTTGTCCAACTTATTCAAGAAATTAAAACATCGTCCATGATGTGTCGATCTTCCAACATCGTGGACGATGTTATTTCTATTTGATTAAAATCCTTAAAGATTGGTCATGAAACCATTTTTATGGTTGAACCAGATTATTATTTATGTATTATATATTATATAAGGATTTGGAATTTATTTTCATGCATGTTATTAATTTATAAAACAAAATGATTTCTTTGCAATCGAAGAATCACCAAAATAACTTAAACAAATACCAGTAATGTTTTAAATCATAAATCTTCCTCATTCCAGAATTCAAAATGGTAAATTACCTAATTTTTGATTTTGTAAATATTTAAATACCACCTGTCAGGACCCCCTCCCACCAAAGATCCCCCTCCTGAGCTAGCAATGGTGAAAGGGAGATAATGACCCCCGAGTCCCGCCTCCAGTAGGCCCCAGAGTGGCGACCAGCACCAAGGGTATGAGTTTTCACAAATATGGGACATAACCCTTTTTATTATTTAAGATCTAGAAATAGGACAATTCCACTACCAAAAATGGAAAAGAACAAGTGTATAGAAATAAAACCAAATCAATCCCACCTGAATGTTTAAATAATTCTGAAACAAAGTATAAGTACAAGAAAGCTCAAAAGTACAATACCAAAAGAAACAAGAGTACATCAACTGCAACAAATCCAACTGTAATGACTATTAGGGTCCTGCATGGCCCTGGTAGTGCTCCTGGAAACATGAAAGTAAATTTAGGGTGAGCATACAAGTATACTCAATAGGAAAACTTAAAGCTCTCATGCACTGGTGGGGAGACATCCTAATGTCTTGTGAGAACAACAAAAGAAACCAACCTAACAAGGAAATCTATCCACCTATCCTCACCAGCCACGCTCACAAAAAACACATAACAACAGGTAGTAGTATATAAGAACATAATTATTGGGTACCCCGCACCATTTCCCACTAGTTAGCTGATCTTCCTAACGACGAACGTCCTGACGCTACCACACTCTTCCCCCCCGCATACACCTGGGCCTCCAGAACCACATATCCCACCCACACACACATGGGCCTCACAACCACATATCACATCCCCTCCCGAACACACCTAGGCCTCATAACCACAATCGCATCCCTGACCGAACACACCTGGGCCTCATCCCGAAGATTCTTGGGAACAGTAAACCAGCCCGAAGAGTCTTGGTCTAATACCACCCCAATCAAAACCTACCCGAAGAGTCTTGGGTGTAATGTTGCCTCAAGCTATCAAAACCTATGGAAGAAAGAGCAGGAAGGAGCTAGTAGCTAACGGGAAAACACCCTCTCCCATGAAATGGGAGTGTTCGACACTAAGTGCTCAACATGGGTGGGGTTCGACAAAACATAAAGATATAGATATAGATATATATATATATATATATATATATATATATATATACCAAACACGCATCCCAACCTATGGCTTCTAAACATAGAAACTGAGCACGTGCCTCGGCACTGCTACTACGAAGCATTAATACAACAAACAACCCCAACCCCATTTAGGTTTCTAAATTTCATCAGTAATAGTTTATTAGTTCCTTAACTACTGGTGAACTATAAAACTAGATCAACAGTTTCGTAGAACAAAATCCCTTCCAACCACAAATCAATTTATATAAAACACAAGCAACACAACAAAACATTTTATCATCAATCAAACCACATCGATTGTTCCCGCATTCATTATCCTTCCCCACAGTTCATTTATCAACTTTTAACTTTCTTTTAATAACACAACCCATTACTATATCCCTCTTACCACTATAACCACATCTCCACAACCGTATCACATAACAAGACTTGTTCCACATCATCTCCCCTTTAATATCATTTACTATAGCCCCACTGCCCATCCAATTCGTCACAACTCATGATCCACCCCCCTTTTACACACCACGTAACCAACCAACACCCACATGTTCATTATTCTATTTTGTTCAACCGAGGTGATCTCACATGGGTTCCAGATTTTAAATCACCCAACTTAACGTGAATAACCGAATTCCACATTCCACAATCTCCCATCCACAAAATGGTCTAGAAAGATAGTGCAACATTTAATTGCGCAAGAAAAGGCCCCCAAGGACCGTGGTTTTTAGTAGGCATAAGACTATACAATTCACAGCATAATATCACAGGATATAAATAATGTAACTGCATTCACAAACTTCCCATCACCGTTATACAAGCCAGTTATTATCTTTATTAAATCGGTCCAAATGTGTTTCACATAAACAATAGGATACCTAACCCGCATGATGTGCAATTTAAAGAGATGAAGGTAAGATCCCTACCTCAATAGGTTCTGATCACAACGCTCCCCCGAATCAGCTTTAGAAGGCGTCTGTCGGTTTCTGTCACTTCTGATAAACCCGGCAAAACCTCCTTGGGTGGAAGCTGGGAAGGAAATGCTAAAGGGAAATAAACAGATCCAAGCTCAGAAGTTCTGCCTCGTCATTATGATCCCATGGCCACTAACGGATCGAAAATCGGAGGTCGGATGAAGAAGTTATGGACAAAGGTGATTTGGAGTCTCTCGAGAGAGCTTTGCTTGAAGGAAAGGGGAGGAGAGGAGTGATTTGAAAGGAGGAGAGCCCCCCCTCCTTTTATAGGTGAGAAAAACTAAAGTACACAACGTGTACTCGGCCATTTCACACAGTCTCCACGCGGCTTCCAACACTGTATTCAACACGCCACACGGTCGTTAACTGGTCAACGCACGGTTTGAGGGTAACACGTACGCGAGGAGGAACTACACGGCATGTAGTATGGGATACACAATGTGTACTCATTTATTTCACATGGTATGGACAAGACCTTAACACGGAACACGACCGTTGACTGGTCAACACACGGGTTTGAGGGTAACGCATACACGGGGAGGAACTACACAACGTGTAGTATGGGCTACACGGTTTGTACTCATTTATTTCAGGCAGAAAGGACACGACCTCAACACGGAACACAACCATTGACTGGTCAACACATGGTTTGAGGGTAACACGTATGTGGGGGGGAACTACACGGCGTGTAGTATGGGATACACGG
Organism: Viscum album; assembly: GCA_963277665.1. Lineage (NCBI taxonomy): Eukaryota > Viridiplantae > Streptophyta > Magnoliopsida > Santalales > Viscaceae > Viscum > Viscum album. Next base: position 2,028,542,355 of record OY728150.1, read on the forward strand.
CGTGTACTCATTTATTTCACATGGCAAGGACACGACCTCAACACGGGGTATACCCGGCAAGGTGGTACACGACATGTACTCACACTACATGGAGTGTAGTTACAAAATTGTGAATGGTGTGGGAAAAGTCCATTCTACCCTCCATAACACTTCATGACCCTATTTTTGACAAAGGAATGGGCCGGAGAGTTCTAGGCCATTACATCAGATACCTCTTAAAATATTATCGTCCCTGAGAATTCAGAAACCATCCCAGATGAACCCAATAAGATTCTTCTTCGGGCTCTCGTTATAATAGGAACCCAACCAAAAACCCGAATCATATGTGTTAGGAATTTCCTCTCCTATTTCGAGATATTATCCACTTTAGGCGGCACTGAATCGCCTGGACGAGATTAATCGCATCTGTATTAATGTGTATCTATTAATAATTGGGTCTTCCAACTCCCATATATTAGGATTTTTCAACTTACACTACCCCCAACACCGTACAACCAACACACTATCCGGACATGTGGCTTGGGGAAATTCCTTCTTCCATGTCAAGATATTATCAACTTTGGGTGACACTGACTCGCACACACGGGTTTAATCGCATCCGCATTAATGCGTCTCAATTAAGGATCAGTTTTTTCCCTTTCCCACACATTAGGAAATATTACACACTTCCAAATAACAAGGAAACCGATCATCTCACAACAACCAAGCCAAACATTCCATACATCAAACATACATAGCATAACATCAAAATAAATCTCAAAAGAACAAAGAAAAAAAGTCAAAACAACTCTGGGTACTGAGCGTGCGTCTGAGCCTCCCGCTCCCAATTTCTCTCCTAGAGGCCACCATGCCTCCACAACACATGAACCAAGGCGATGGTTTGTCCATGGAGCACATTATACTTACGATCCTTGATTCTGACAGGTCGTTCATTGAAGGTCACGCCGTCTCCCATATCTAACTCTCCCTTGTCGATAACCTGAGAGTCTTCCTATAAGTACCGATGAAGATGGGAGTCGTAGAAGACGTCATGAACCTTCTCCAACTAAGGTGTCAGGTCCAGCTGATATGACACCTCGTCGAATCGCCTCAGCACCTCGAAAGGTCTGATAAACCTAGAGGAGAGATTACTCCCCTTCCCAAACCTCCACTGCCCCTGTCGAGGGGAAACCTTCAAGAACACATGATCCCCCACCTCGAACTCCAAGGTCCTCCTCTGATAATCAGCATAATAATTCTATCGGTCATGAGCCGCTTTCATCCTCCCACGCACAAGCTGGACTTTCTCTGTGGGGCTCTATACTACCCCTGGCCCAAGAGCACCTGTATCTCAAACCTCTGCCCAAAAAATGGGTGAACGACATGGCCTTCCATACAATGCCTCAAACGGTGCCATGCCAATAGTAGAGTGGAAGCTGTTGTTGTAGGCAAACTCTACTAAGGGAAACTGTCACACCCATGATCCTCCGAAATCCAGAACGCATGCTCGCAACATTTCCTCCAACGTTGGGATAGTCCGCTCGGTCTACCCATATGTCTGGGGGTGGAAAGCAGTGCTATGACATAGCTGGGTGCCAAAAGCATTTTCTAACCCCCTCCAGACTTGTGAGGTAAACCGAGTATCTTGACCTGAGATGATAGTCTTTGGAAATCCATGCAATCGCACCACCTCATCTACATACCTCTGTGCTAAGGAACTCACCGGACCCAACTCCTTGATTGCTATGAAGTGAGCTGATTTCGTAATCCATTCCACCACTACCCAGATAAAATCATAACCACCATGATCTCATGGTAATCCTGTGACAAAGTCCATTAATATGTCATCCCATTTTTATTCAGGGAAATCTAAAAGATGCAACAAACCACTGGGAACACGGTGTTCAACTTTTACTTACTGACACACTAGGAACTTAGCCACAAACTCTACCACTGCCCGTTTAATCCTACGCCACCAAAACTGTTCCCTCAGGCCTTGGTACATTTTTGACACTCTCGGATGCACCACCAAGGCTGAGCTATGGAACTCATGGAGAACTCCCTCATGCATCGCCTCCAGAACAAACAACCTTCCATGAAAGTGCATTCGATGACGGCTGTCCTCTGACAATCATTCGGGGAGCGTTCCCCTGTTCGATGTGATCCCGCATTACATCCACTTCAGAGTCTCCCCACTGAGACTCTTCCACTCACTACAGCAAGGGGGGATACACTGTCATCTGAAACAAATAGCCTCTAACACCTTCTACCCTTGCATCCAAGTGCAAAGAAGCCAACTCTACCATCGCATTCCAAGCATCAACGGATTCCTGAACCACTTCCTTATGTGACTTTCTGCTCAGGGCATCAGCCACAACGTTTCCATTACCTTCAGTTTAAGAGATTTCAAAGTCATAGTCTTGGAGAAACTAGACCCATCTCTATTGTCGTAAGTTCAGGTCATGCTGGGAGAAGATATAACATAAGCTCTTGTCATCTAAGAAGACCACAAATTGCTCTCCAAAGAGGTAATGTCTCCACTACTTCAGTGTGAACACCACTGCTGCAATCTCTAGATCGTGGGTGGCATAGTTACTCTTGTGAGGGCGCAACTGCCTAGAACCATAACAGATCTCACCCTTCTTCTACATTAGTACGCACCCTAGACCAAGGCCAGAAGCATCACAAAACACCTCATACAACAACCCTTCCTCTGGAAACCTAAGTACTAGAGCACTGACTGACTTCTCCTTCAGGTAGTCGAAAGCTTCCGGGCACTGCTCGCTCAATAGGAAGACCTGGTTCTTCCTAGTCAAAGCTGTCAATGGAGATGCAACTCGAGAGAAGTCTGAAATGAAGCTCCGATAATAGCCTAACAACCACAGGAAACTATGAACGTCTACCACGTTCTTGGGTGTAACTGAATAAACCACTTCCTCCACCTTCGACGAGTCCACCAACCCTCCATGCTGAGACACCACGTTCCCATGAAAGTGTACTTATTTTGTCAAGAACTTACACTTCGACAATTTCCCATAAAGATGGTGGTTTCAAAGGACTTCCAAGACTGCCCTGAGATGCTCAAAGTGCTCTTCATCTGATCTTGAGTATATTAGTATTTCATCGATAAACACCATGATGAACCGGTCTAGAAACTCTCGGAAGACAAAGTTCATAAGTCCCATGAACACAGCTGGTGCATTAGTAACTCCAAACGACATCACTACAAACTTGAAGTGCCATACCTTCACCTGAAAGCTGTCTTTGATAAGTCACTATCCTTTAACCTCAGCTGATGATATCTAGATCACAGATCAATCTTAGAAAACCAACCTTCTCCCATCAGCTAGTCGAAGAGACAATCTATCCATGGACGGGGGTAACAGTTCTTGACTGTTACCTGATTCAACCTTCGGTAGTCTATGCATAGCCTGAGACCACCATCTGCCTTCTTCACAAACAAAACTGGTGAAACCCACGATGACATGCTGGGTCGAACAAAACCCTTCTCAATCAGATCATAAATCTGAATCCGCAACTCCCGCAACTCCAAAGGTGCCATCCGATAAGGGGCCATCAAAATCAGACGGGCACAAGGCTGTAAGTCTATCCTGAACTCAACGTCACGTTGGGGGGGGGGGGGTAGAGTCACAACCACCTCCATAAAAACATCTAGGAACTCTCCAACAACCTATGGAACATCCACCATCTCTGTATCAGCTGAAACCACTCATACCCCGCCTAGCAAGGAAAGGATAGGCTTAACATGCCAGCTTCCCACCTGATAGCTTCTATTGCCAAAAAAGCTACACGCTGCCCATCGATGTTAGAGAACACGACTCTTCTTCGGAAGCATTAGATAACAGAATTAACAAAAAATATCCAGTTGATGCCTAGGATGACCTCATAGGGATGAATTTGTACAAAATAAGGTCCCCACTAGATCGATGCGGTCCCAATGTCAGCCCAAATCCCCAGAAAACACAAGATATCATGGTATGGCCTCCAACTGGTGTACTCAACACCAGGGGTACAGATAGTCTCTCTACTTCTAGACCCAAAGCATTGGCTAGTCCGGGTGCAACAAATGAGCGAGAAGCACCCAAATTGAACAATGCAGAAAAAAGAGTGCTGAACAAACAAATCGTACCTTGCACCACCTCTGGTCCTGAAGGAGCTTCCAACTCTGCTGCGTGCAACTATCCACACCCAGATCCTCTGCCTCTCTGATGTCAACCACCTCCCCAACCACAACTTTGTCAAGGTTCTTAAGGGGCACCCTGAGGTCGGCCTCCCCCTACAATGTCTTCCCTCAGAGGAGCAGAGTCCTGCTGCGACTGGATGGGACTCGCCGACAACAGGTGCTGCTGAGGTGGGCGCTGAACCTACCCACCTCCACCGTACTGAGCTCGGGTCGGGCACAAACTCTAGATGTTCCTGAAACCTCCACAAGAGAAACACTTCGTTCCTAGGCTTGTGAAAAATGGATGAGGACCCAAATATCTAAACTGTAACTGATGGGGCCTGCTCTCCATAGGCTTGAATCTGAAAGGTCCCGTCATAGGAGACCTGCTCTTGACTGCCTTCCCTTTCGATGAACACGGCTGGATCCCCTCTCGTGGTACAACTCCCTAAAAGTGCATCCTCTCTACAACCTCTTCCTTCTTCTGTATGGACAAGTACGTCGAAAGGGTGAAGGGGGTGACAACATACTGGAGCGAAGGATGAATCACCTATTCTAAGCGTCTTGCCCGAGATGTCTCATCCAGAAAGAGATCCAGAGCAAAGCTTACGAAATCCTTGATCTTGATCCCCAACTCTCGTACTGACATACTCCCCTACTGGAGAGAGAGTAACTCCTACCACTTATCCTCCTTGATCATGGATGAAAGGAATTCCTCTCGGAACTCCTCCTCAATGTCAGCCCACAAAACCTCTTCCTCTGTCCTTTACCCGAGGTACAACGTCTACCACTGGCGCGATGCACCTCTCAGATTACTGACTGCTAGGGGAACCCAGTACTCCCTCAGAGCATGGATCAATTTAAAAGTGATCCCTAGCTCCTCAACCCACCCCTCTGTATCCATATCCAAAGTACTACCCTGGTAATTTATGAGGGGTTGTCGTTGGGAGGAACAAAGAGTCTTCTGCCACTGGCTATCTTCCTCTTCTCGATCAATACTCAACTGATCGACCGCCTGAATCTGCTGGGCCTCGGTAGTCTGAGCCACCTTGGGACGACGTCTAGGTACATTATCTGTACAGTAAACAAAGATCTCCTAAGCCCAAGTAGTAAAAAAATTTCTCAAGGTTACATTTTATCACTTTATTTCTTTCCCAGAACACCCAAATCAAGTAAAACACAATCATGATGATGCATCTCTACCCTCAAATCAATTTAGTCTCACATGGTTGTTCGGTAGGCTCAGAGTCCTTGCATCGGATCACGGGGGGCCCTAAAATTTCGTGTCCTAACTAGTCTTCCCTAGCCTATGTCTTGCACCAAGATCAACCAACACTTTCTCCCTACCATCCATTGCAATACTCACAGTGCCTAACTCTAGGATCCATCCTATCTCTCAACCATCACCTATGATACCACTCTTTCATGACCTCCTCCCACAAAATTTACCCCTCCTGAGCTGGTAATGGTGAAAGGGAGATAATGACCCCGAGTCCCGCCTCCAGAAGGCCCCATAGTGGAAACTAGCACCAAGGGTATGGGTTTTCACAAATATAGGTGGCATTACCCTTTTTATTATTTAAGATCAGGAAATTGGACAAGTCAACTACCAAAAATGGAAAAGAACAAGTGTATAGAAATAAACCCAAATCAATCCCACATGCATGTTTAAACAATTCTGAAACAAAGTACAAGTACAAGAAATCTCAAAAGTACCATACCAAAAGAACCAAGAGTACAAAAACTGCAACAACTCCAACTGTCCCGACTAGTAGGGTCCCGCACGGCCCTGGTAATCCTCCATAAAACCTGAATGTAGACGTAGGGTGAGAATACAAGTATACTCAGTAGGGAAACCTAATGCTCTCATGCAAAGGTGGGGAGACATCCTAATGTCTCGTGAGAACAACAGAAGATACCATCCTAAAAAGGAAATCTGTCCACCCATCCTCACCAGCCACACTCACAAAAAACACATAACGACAGGTAGAAGTATATAAGGACAAGAGTATTGGTTACCCCACACCATTTCCCACAAGTTAGATGATCTTCCTAATGGAAAACATCCTGACGCTACCACACTCTTTCCGCTCGCACACACCTGGGACTCAAGAACCACATATCCCACCAGCACAAACCTGGGCCTCACAACCACATATCACATCCCCACCCAAACACACCTTGGCCTCATAACCACAATCACATCCCCGCCCGAACACTCCTGGGCCTCATCTCGAAGATTCTTGGGAACAGTAAACCAGCCCGAAGAGTCTTGGGCTAATACCACCCCAATCGAAACCTACCCTAAGAGTCTTGGGTGTAAGGTCTCCTCAAGCCGTCACATCATATGGAAAAAAGATTCGAAAAAAGCTAGTATCTAAGGTGAAAACACCCTCTCCCATGAAATGGGAGTGTTCGGAACTAAGTGCTCAACATGGGTGGTGTGTGACAAAACATAAAGATACAGATATATATAAATATATATATGTATACCGAACACACAACCCAACCTATGGATTCTAAACAGAGAAGCTAAGCATGTGCCTCGGCACTGCTACTACAAAGTATGCAAACAACAAAAAACCCCAACCCCATTTAGGTTTTCAAATTTCATCAGTAATTTTTTATTTGTTCCTTAACTACTGGTTAACTATCAAACCAGATCAAGCATTTCATAGAACAAAATCCCTGCCAACCACAAATCAAGTTAGATAAAACACAAGAAACACAACCCAACCTTTTATCATCAATCAAACCCCATTGATTGTTCATGCGTTCATTATATTTCCCTACAGTTCATTTATCAACTTTCCACTTTCTTTTAATCACACAACCCATTACTGCAGCCCTACTGCCGCCAAAACCACATATCCACCACTGTTTCACATAACAAGGATCTTGCCACATCATCACCCCTTTAATATAATTTACCATAGCCCCGCTGCCCATCCTATTCATAACAACTCAGGATCCACCCCCCTTTCACACACCACGTAACCAACCAACAACCACATGTTCATTATTCCATTTTGTTCAATCAGGGCGATCACACATGGGTTCCGGATTTTAAATCAGCCAACTTTACGTGATTAATTGAATTCCACATTCCACAATGTTCCATCCACAAAAAGGATTAGAAAGATAGGGAAACATTTATTTGTGCATGTAAAGGCCCCCAACGACCGTGATTTCCCGTAGGCATAATCCCATTCAATTCACAACATAATATCACAGGATATAAATAATGTAACTGCATTCACAAAAATCTCATCCCCATTATTCAAGCCAGTTATTATCTTTATTAAACCAGTTCAAATGTGTTTCACGTAAACAAGAGGAAACCCAACCCGCATGTTGCAAAATTTAGAGAGACGAAGGTAAGATCCATACCTCAATAGGTTTTGATCAGAATACTCCCTCGGATCAGCTTTAGAAGGTGTCCGTCGACGTCCGTCACCTCTGTTAAACCAGGAAAAACCTCCTTAGGTGGAAGCTGGGAAGGAAAGGCCAAAGGGAAAACAAAAGATCCAAGCTCAGAAGTTCCTCCTCATCGTTACGATCCTGTGGCCACTAACAAATCGTAAATTGGAGCTCGGATGAAGAAGTTATGGAGGAAAGGTGCTTTGGAGTCTCTCGGGAGAGCATTGCTCGAAGGAGAGGGGAGGAGAGGAGTGATTTGAAAAAGAGGATATCCCCCTCCTTTTATAGGTGAGAAAAAATAATATACACGGCATTTAATGTATAGTACATGGAGTGTACTCGGAAATTTCACACGGTCTCTACGCGGCTTCCAACACGACATTCCACACGTCACATGGTCATTGACTGGTCAACACACAGTTTGAGGGTAACACGTACGTGGGGGGAACTACACAGCGTGTAGTATGGGCTATACAGAGTGTACTCATTTATTTCACGCGGCAAGGGCATGACCTCAACATGACACACTGCCGTTGACTGGTCAAAACACGGTTTGAGGGTAACACATACGTGGAGAGGAGCTACACGATGTGTAGTATGGGCTACATGGCATGTACTAGTTTATTTCACACGGCAAGGACACGACCTCAACACATCACATGGCCGTTGACTGGTCAACACACGGTTTAAGGGTAACACGTATGCGGGGAGGAACTACACGACATGTAGTATGGGATACACGGCGTGCACTCATTTATTTCACGCAGCAAGGACACAGACTCAACATGGGGTATACCTAGAAAGGTGGTACACAGTGTGTACTCACACTACACAGCGTGTAGTTACGAAATTCTGAAAGGTGTGGGAAAATTCCATTCTACCTTCTCGAACACTTCATGATCCTTTTTTAGACAATGTAAAGGGCTGAAGAGGTCCGGGCCATTACATATCCTTTACAATTATGTAGTTTCACTTTCAATAGACAAGAATATCCATAATGATCCAATTAGGGAAATCATGTAAAGAACGCACCCAAAACAATGAAAGGAACAAAATACTAACACTTAAATGGTGAAATGATTTAATTAAATGATTATATAAGGTATTATAATGATTAATATGTTTTTTTAAGATATTTATAACACTATTTTAACCATTATATAAGAGGTTTATACATGTTTTATGTAAGTCCAACCCTAGGTAAGGGAATTCTTAACCCGATTTCCATTTTGGGGTTAACCTTCTACTTCATTATTTATATGGTATTAAAATTGTTTTTTGAGGAAAATTGTTTATATTTTGATTAATTTTGTTTATTTACAATATATATACATATTCCATTCACTCCCTTAAGTCTCACTTTAATTATATGATATTTATAAAGGGATTTGCTTTTAAAATCCTCATAAAATTCTATTTTACAAAATTCAAAAGTGATGTTTTTATGTAATTATTAATATTTCATAATTATCTTATTTTTATTTAGTGTTGTTTATGATGAATGGTAGGACCTATATTTCACTCAAATTTATTGGTTATGTGTATGTTGGAGGCTGGACATATGGTTACTCCATGTTTAACTATGATGGTTACAAAAATTGTAAGTTAATCAGGAGGTTAAGATGTAATAAGGTAGTCAAGATAATTAAAAGATTATGTATGTAATTACACAAGATAATTTTATGGTTTTATTTATGTTCTTATGTTTTGTGGTAATCTGGTGGAAATATAATGTTTCAACTTGTTAGAATATATGGGTGACAAGTATATCTTTTGAAAATAATTTCAAACATTACAAGTATTCATAGACTAATGTGATCTTTCCTTCTTTTTATGTCCCTTAATGATATTTTTGTGATATTCTCAGGGTTTTAAAGGATTTTTAGAGGAAATAAGGATTTAAATGAAAATGGGGGAATCCACGTTAAATGTCAGAATAATTTTCAAAGAAATAATATTTTATTTGAAAAGATTTATATCTTGGAAGAAATGAATACTATTTTTTATGGTATCCACTCTGTATTAATGAGTAATTTCATGAAAGTGTTATGCAACTTTTCTCTAATTATATAAAATTGAAAATATACTCAATGTGACAAGGAGTGATTTCTTGAATAAATTCAAGATTATGTAATGTAAAATGGTCAGGTCCTTATAAGATAATATATCATTTTTTACATTTAAATATGACAACATCATTTGTGTATGTGTGGACTACTATCTTCACAAAGCGATGGAGCGGTCTTTTCATCAATACACTGCATGGATAATATATATATATATATATATATAATAATTACATGTAAGGAAATTATTTGGTATTTATGATATTGTTGTCATTTTCTATAGGTAATATATTACATACATATTATCCACAATGATTATTGAAAAATAGAATCATTACTCATGAATACGTATGACCTACCATCACCATGATTGTAACTGTAAGGGCCTGAACGTGGACGTCCATTTTTAGTACATAAAATGGTATGAATTTTATAATAAAACATAACTAAAAAATAAGCATTACATTATACATTCTAGGACCTTCTTCTAGTATAGTATATTATGAATTTGAGAATAACATAGAAATTATCAGAGTTTTATAAAAATTACAGAAAAGGGAATTGGATTTTCTTTCACAAGAACCATAATTTCTTATTAAATAATATAGAATACTATAAAATTTATTTTAATAAATAGGATAAAAATATAATTTCCCAGTAAGGAGTATTAATTCTAATGAAAAATAAATTTATTTAAAATACTATAAATTTATTTTAATTTTTTTTTCAAAAAAACATTTTTTAAAATGAATATTTTTACAAAATAATTATCTCAAATTTTATTTAAAATGTATTGAATTTTGAAAACCATTTAATTTTTAAAATATATAAACTTTTTAAATATTTCTTGGATTTGTCCTTTTAAAACATTAGAATGTAATAAACAGTAGTGGATACATAATCAAACACTACAGACCATAAAAAATGTGGCCACTAGCAGTATCACAATCTGGGAAACATCCCATTGAGGTGATCGGTTTACTCTTTATACATTATCATATCATTTGACAATCAAGTTCCAAATTGTAAGAAATTTTTTATAGGTTCTTCATCTCTCATTCATAACAAAAAAATACTTTTCAATATCTTACATAGATTATTTTCACAGAAGAAAATAATTTTAAATCTTCTTTATACAAAAAATTCACATTTTTACAAAAATATTAAAGGACTAGGATGAATCCACTCTTCTAAAGAATTATTTTATTTAAAATTCAAAAAAATCTTTTAGAAATTAAAATGAATTTGTGTAGTTACATTCAAGAAATATTAATAATATGAACAAATGATGGACATATCTAATATTATGAATGAAATTCATTGTTGTTGAATAAAATTTTACACATAAAATGACAACATATATTGAATTAATGGAAATTTAATATATCAAATAAAAACTGTTCCCAATATATATAATATTATAGAAATTTTTATGAAAATAAAACCACCTCTAATATTAAATTCAATCAATAAAAAATCAACTTTTCTTATTTGTTCATATCACACAAAGATGTTTTTGAGAAAAAATTGAAAATATATTATTTTTAATAAAATTATAGAATATGTTTTGGTTAAATTAACTCTTTTACAATGTTTTTTCTAATTGAAGAATATAAATAAAACACATATATAATTATAATTATGAATAAAATCATATATTTATTGAAAATAAAATCATTACATAAATTCATTAATGATCTCAGAAAACATAATCCATTACTTTAAATTTTAATTACAATGATCCTAAGTCCTCTAGTTTCCGGACATAGGGAAGTTGAAAGAGAAAGTGTATGGGGGGGAGTCATGTATTTCTGGGTGAATTAAAAGATGGTATTATATAGTTTTTTTCTGTGTGTATTTTTATTTCCACAATCTGTTCTCAGAGAGGAAATGCAGCGTGGTTCTTTATAATTATTTTGACAAAAAATGGATTTTTTTGGGATCTCCATGTATTTTATTCCTTTAATTTTATATTCAATACAAATTTTTAATATTTTTATGTATCATTCATTTCTAAATTTAGAAATATGGAAAATATTTTAAACCATGATAAAAATAGAATAAAAAAAGTTGTTCATTAGTGGTTATATATGAATTTAAGAAAATTCTAATCACATTGGTTAAAATAATTCAAGATGATCGACAATATATATTTATATATAATATCTAACTTGATGTCGAAGCCAAAATAAAAGATATCCAATATTTAATTAGTTTTATTTAATAAATTTTTTACAGAATTCTAAAGGAATTAATGTTGAGATAGGAAATTATTCTATTGATTTATAATATTGAATGATATCGGACGGAATGTGAAGCCATCATTGGTTTGGTTTGGTTGAATTAGGGTAGAATAAAAACAGCAAAATGAGATTGAATTACTATGATGAAAGGGATCTTATGACTATGAAATTACCAATATTTTTATAACAGTGAAAATTGTTTCATATTACATGTCTCACATTGAATCCTTTTTGGTTCAGGTGTATCTTTATATGCTAATTAGTATATGCTTTGATCCAAAATAAAAACACACACCTCACCCTGGATGAGTCCCCATGGGCGCTGCACCCAACCTATCCTTGGTCTGTAGGCCATATGCACTGGCCTAAAAATGCTTTACATGATCTATGATAAAACTTAGTCAGTTACATATCCCAATGTGGGCTTGAGTGGGTGCATTGGTTTCACGTAAGAAGTGGTTTACTGGGCACTTGGCTGGACTCCTTTGATAATTATAATATTTTTTGTGTTGAAAAAATTAATTAAAAATAAAATATCTAATAAAATTTTATAAATGTTCTAAATTAATTTTCCTTTTTATTATTTTTATAATTATTATGAATTTTGTTATGTTGTAAACTAGTATTCATGCTAATTTAGATAGTACGAACCTAATTAAAAACAATACTAATATGTGTTTCATAGTTAAAAAAATTATTTCCACCGCTTATATTTTTTGAATGATAATGTTAAATAACAAATATTTTTTTAATTAATTTATTTTAACTTCAATGGTTAACTTTATTAAGAATTAATCAAATTATATTGGTTATTAAAATGTTCAACAACAAAACCTATATAAATATTCATACATAGATTTATTCATATAAACCTACATCTCTCAAAGTCTATTTCTTACTACCAATATGATTATCTGTTTTCCTCTTACTCTTAGTATTATTTATATTTTTAATGATGTGAAATTTCTAATTTTGGATGACCTAAGAGAGGTGGGTTAGAATTTTTGAATTGTTACATTAATAAGAGGAGTCCCAATTATATTACAAATGTTTTTAATATATTTATTTAATTAGATGTAAAATTTTTTATTATAATGATGTATTGAAATTATTTATTTAATATAATTTTCCTCAGCCCTTTCAGTAAATTTGGAATATTATTATTTAAAATATATATTTAAAATAAAAAATACATAAAATGTTTAGAGTGTTTCCCTCAAACCCCCTTAAATGAATTGGACATTGTAATATGTTTGTACATACTCCCGGATTATTCTTATTCCATACCAAAATCTTAGTGTTCCTACACGAATAACAATACTGTAATTACTAATCAATAAATTTTCACTATATAAAACCATTCAAACCTTTCCAAAAACCTCCAATGTTACTAATTTTTCATGAATAATAGAGCTCTTACATGAAAATTGTTTCTAAAGATGGTGTCAAGTTCTTTTATGTAATGACCCAAAGATTAATCAATGAAATTCCCTTCTTATAATTATTCCTTATTATATATTCACTTTAGGAATCAAAAATGATATATAATGATACTAAATATTATTAAACATAATTTTTCCACTTCTATGGTTTGAATTTTGAAATATGACATACACGGTTACAATCAGTACATTATTTGAAGTCCCATAAGAAAAAAATAATTTTTAGTGAATACTAACCTACCCTTATGAATAGTAACATAACCTTATGGATAGTGATATACACTATTGAATAATAACCTTAACATTGAAAATATATAAATAATATTCAAGTAGAAAGTATGATATATCTATATTTTTTAATAAGTTAGTAAATATTTTAAAACATATTTTTGATAATTAATTATAATTTAAAAATAAATATTAAAATAATAATATTTAGAAAATTATTTTTGCAAAATGGAATTCATTTTTTGATTCTACATATCAAAAAATGGTTGTGGGGAATTTTATGGGATTTTTATAAAATACATGAATTTTTGGTGAATAGTTAATCCATTAATTTACCATATAAAACAATAATAATTGAAACAAACTTTTCCTGACATCAAAAGGGATGTAAGAACCCAAATCTCTTATTCAAATTCCCTCTTTACTATTATTGGTAATAGAATCATCATCATTACCTATCTTGTGGGGAAATAATAAATTAATGATTTTTATATTGAGAAATCCCCTTGCCCCTCCACTATAAATCCCACCCTTCACACCCACATTTCCTCACACCTCTAAAGCTTCAATGATTTTCTAAAATATGACAAAAAATCTTCCCTATATGCTTCAACACATATAACAGTATATCATATAATCAAATTATTAATCCTAGTCCCTTACGAAGGATCTCAAGAAAAGGATTCATGGGGTAATTTCTCTACCTCTTCTCCTTCATTCTCCTTTCAATTTCAAGTTGTTCTCTCATTCTCTCCCCACCTATCTTCATAAAAATGGTCGGGTAACTCTAGTATCATACATATAATGGAATTTTTTTATAATAATGGGATATTTTACCATCCATCCCATTATCCTCTTTCTTTTATTTTATAAAAGGAAACATTGTTCTTGATGTGTTAATCTATCACCTTCAAGAATGACATGTTTTCAATTTTCTATAAAAATGTTAGATATCGCCATAAAACCATTTTAATGGTTGAACAATATTATATTATATATCCTATTTCATGTTCTGGAACACACATAGGTACATATTACTAAATGAATCAACAAGACAAGTTCATCGTGGTCCAAAAATCACCTAAATTAACCAAAACAATCAACATTTAATTCTGATCTAATGATTCATCCACATGGTATATAATATGATTCATTATAATATCCTTTAAAATTCAGGAATATTATTAATAACATGAAATATCAGTTCTTTATGTTCACCCATGTCCTACATGAACTTCAATTTATGAATAAATGTGAACCGCTCAAGAAATCCATAAAAATGAACATTCCCAAACAATGTGTTTATATAGAATAAGTCACCAAAAATCCCATAAAATTACTTAATAAAACCATAATGAACCGTATTCATGTATTCAATGTTAATTAATGGTCAATTAATGAATCTAATGTGGTTATACTGGAAATTAAAGTGAATAATGCGTTCATATACAAGGTAAGGGGAAAATCTCAAACCCAACATTCTTTCTATGGATTCTCCCTCTTTCACTCCATCTTGGTTATGGTAACTACTTAAAAATAATTTTTTCATAATTTAGTTACTTTTTCTATGTTATAAATCTTATCTACTGAAGTTTCTGTCAATCAAAAGTATTCCAAAAAACTCTTCACTCAAGGTTGATGGTTATCGTATGAAGTATGTTATTCCCACTTTATTTTCCAAACCCGATGTTTATGAATGTGTTATTATGAGATGAAACCCATTAATTTCCATGATTTTTATGTTTATTATTGATATATGTTCATTTTGGAATGCATGATAATGATATTGTAATGATGTGATGGGTGCGCCGGGGATTATATAGCGCAATATGAATATTTCAATGTGGCGGGTGTGCCCTGAATTATACAGCGCTCTAATGCATTGGGTAAAGTGACGAATCTCATGAGTTTAAATGAAATGATATGTGAAAAAGATTCGAGTATATTTCATAACTATGTGGTGTATTTAACCACTAAGACCCGGTGTTTCAATTTTTATGCATTTCCACTTTTCAAGTCTTGTATTATTGACTCTCTCAAGTTCATGACATTTTTTCCAATGTTATGATTATTCTCACCCAATGTTATATTATCTTATCTATCCTATTATTGGAATTTTAGCTCACCCCTATTTATGAATATCCTTTGGTGACAACATGTACTAAAAAGAGGTCATGTGCCAATAGGAATCTAGAGAAGAAGGATCTAAATAAATTTTTACGCTTGATGTTGTAATTGTTATATATGATCATAGTTTTCCCAAGACACCAAACCATTGAATCATATATGTGTAATAATATTATTTTGTTTATATTTGAAATGATGTAACAGTAATTTATGAAATGGGCAGGTTGAAATAGTTGTTATTAGAGGAAAGGTTTAGTTAATTAGGGAATCTGGATTAGTGACCCCTATAGAAAACCTCTAACAAGATACTAAGTAAAAATATGGACACTAGAATCCTTAATCAGGGATACCATATGTTATTATTTTAATATAAAACACACGAATTAATAAGTTATTCAGGACTTATTGACTTATGATTTGATCTAACATTTTCTATTTTACAAAATGGTGGGAACCAGGTGGTACCTGGCCAATAACACATGCACGAGAAAATGAAATGATTTCCTGAATGACATACCCAAGGATTTAGGAGGTGGAGTTCAAAAAATCATGGCAATGCATACACAAATATCTCAGGTCGTGAACAATAACCAGAATAATGGAGAACGTCCTCCATCACTAAAGAGGGAAAAACTGTAACACCTCGAGATTTTATGAAAAATATTCTTTAAATTTCATTATTGTCTTGTGTTTTATGCTACACCAATATTACCTTACTCTATACGCAACACCGTATTAGCATGCAGTATACGCAACACTATTCTTGGATCGTGTTACACACAATTTTTATAATAGTTATTCTACGCAACATTGAGTATATATATATATTCAATGTATAAATGAAATATGGTTGGAATATGTTATACGAAACAACGAATGATTCTTGAAAAACACGCAACCCGGAATTGGCTTGCATTACACGCAATCACGACCTTCCTCGATAGCGTGTGTTGTACGCAATACCGATTTTTTCTGAACAACGATATATTATTATAATATTATTATGAACTAGCTGTTATGAATATTATTAACTAAATTTTTTATTTTATAACATTATTATTCATCTTAAACATTTTCTAGAACATGGTATAAGAACAAAATAAATTTTTCGGGTAAAATAAGTATTTTAAAAAAATGCAGTTTTGCCGCCTTTTGATGGCGCACCCACATTAAATCTAGTTTTTTACATGTTTATAAGTTCAATTTGACAAAATAAAATTCTTCTTTGGAATAAAGAAATAAAAATTTACTTTGGATAAAATTTTCATATTATTTTGGTAACTTTCATATTTTGATGAATAGTAAAAACATGCTATATTTTAATTAAAAACAACTTTTTTCATCGCAATAATTTATATGGATAAATTATAATATTTAATGGGTTTAATGTATAAATAGAATATATTTCTACCATTTAATATAAATTATGTCATTAGCATTGATTTTACATTAAATTCGTAGGTTAAATAAATTCAATCTTTTGCAATGTTTTAAAGAAAAACCCGTTTTCTTTCGACAATGGGATTAATTTTAATTTAATTTATGCAAATTTTTTGTATTGAATTTGGAAAATTTGATTTCATATTTGGAATCATTGGGTCTAAATTATGTTAATAAGCTACTTTTTATTTTTGGGAATTATGAATAGTAAATAGGGTAAATATTATTTACCCTAGTTAAAGGAAAATCGGGTAATTAAGGGTAAATATAATATTATAAAATTACCCTAACACATGCAAAAAATCTATTGGATGGCTAAATATAGACCCATATAACCTAAGGGTCAGATTAGATCCATTTTATGGACTTCTAATCATGAAAATAATTTAATTATTATTAAAACCAAAGAAAGTGACAACATGTCACTCTCTTAAATCTTATAAGTATACTAATTTTAATTGAGTGATAAAAATCATAAAAAATAAAACATTAATATTCTACATAAATATAATATAATTATATACATCATGATAATTTATTTAGAATATTTAGGGATTAAATAATTGTCATTAATGGTGATACATTATTGATACAGAAATTATTTATTAAGTGAAAAATAAGTAATATAGTTTTTATTGAAATAATAATACCCATTAAGAGGCCCACAAACGAGACCAAACCTTTTTGGTTGTGTATATATACATATTAATCATCCAATTACCTAATATATAACCGTTTGGAGCCTTATAAAAGTGATTATGACACTTATATTATTTTATTTTATATGATGACAAAGTTGTGACCTTTATAATTTAATAAATATAACAATTTAAATATTGTAATTTTAAGATGATAAATTCAAGTAAAAGTATTATTGTGAAATTTAATAGATTTATATTCTTCATAAGATTTTATTTATAATTTTTATGCAACAAATCAGTATATTAAATAAATATACCAAAAATGTTGTAGTAATTATTTTACTAAGAGCTAAACCTAATAAATGGTACTAAAAATAATAAAATATATATTATATGAACTATTTAAGGTGATCCACTAATTTTATAGATATTTATTATCTTTTATGAATCTATTAAAGCTTTTAGTTTGAACATATCTTATGTATATATTTTATTTAAATTCAAATAAATGAATAGGGTCAAAATTGACACTATTGTTATTTTATAAAAATAACATATTATAAAATTGTTTAAAAATCACAAATATATCTAAAAATTATAATTTTCAATTTATATGATCTATAATGTTATAAAGTAAAAAATTATGTAAAATTCACAACAAATAAGTAATTATTTGTTATAATTTAAAATATAGAATTTTATTACCACAAATAAACTTAAATAGATTAAATAAAGATAAATCATAATGATAAGGTTTAAAATAAGATCCAAACATGTATAATTTTTTTTGGTTGATGTTATTATAACCCTATATCATCTAAGCTTCGAATATGATTCATTTTTGGAGGTTTTATAAGTGGTGTAAGATTTATTATAAATTAATATTTTTCAGAATTCCAATGGTGCCCCTCTCCTCCCTTATAAAAGGGAACATCCTCCCTCTCTTCCACACACCACTTTGATCCTTCATGATCGGAAAAACCCTGCCCAATTCTCTTCTCCACTTCCATAGAAACATCCTAGAGGTTTTTGTATTCTTCAAAGACCAATTTTAGTGCCCTAAGAGGAGGTCTCAAAGAGGCACTTCAAAGAAGAGGTAATGTTCGTTACCGATTCTTTCAACTTTATTTCTTCTTCTACTTATTATTCTTTAGTTGTTTCATTATGAAGTAATAAAATCAGTATAACTCATATAATGATATTTTATTATATGTATTAAACAACACTATTGCACCATCTATCCATCCTAGGGAAAATGAAATCACCGCGCGTGCGTACGTACGAAATACCGTCTCCACGTCGTGGTGTAATCTATTTTCCACCATCACCTTACTTGGATGGGTATAATGGTGTAAATAATGACTATATACGATTATTGTAAAGTGATATTGATTCTGAAATAGTACACATACACTCCAATACACTTCCACAATCACGGGAATGATATCATCGCTTGTGTGTACGTACGGACTACCGTCTCCACGAACGTGATGAGATCCATTTTCCAAGATTAACCATTCCAGAAGGATTATAAAGTATATATAATGGATAATAATTAAATATATGGAATAATAATGCTACTATATATATATATATATATATTTGATCTATTTAATTACATTCAACTCAATAATGAAAAGAAAACAACGTTCATTCATACGTACGACCTACCATCTCCATGAACAGTGTATTTCTTTCCATTTATCGATCTATTATATATATGTATATTCTGAATATATATTATATATAAATCAGGTTTTATATTCTAGAATTAAGTAATCATGATATAAGTAATCATATAAATAATTACAAGTCAAAGCACGGACGACAAATGAAATGATTTTAACCAAAACGCTCTTTAACATGGAATTTACAAAAGAACGGGTAATTTAAAGTCATAAGTGAACCATATATGATATCATAACAATGAATATGATTATGTAATAATTAAATAACATTATTTAAATCATTATACAGGAGGTTAGGACACTTACGAAGCAAATCAGACCTAAGGTAAGGGATAATTTTGCAAATCTCATTTTTATCCGAGATTGCTTATTCGTAAGTGTTTACATGGGTTATTTCTATCATCCATGTACATGTTTTATAAAAGTGTTTTCATGTATGTTTAAAGTCATTTTTACCCATTTTTGACTTTTACTACATGGTATGTAATGAATCTTTCTATTTTTTACCTTACAAGGTACTTTTTGACTTTTCCGGCAAAAGTACGAAAAAAATGTTTTTTTATCTTATACGGAACAAACGAATTTTTATGGTTTTATAAAGACTTATTTTCATGAAGCTTCCTCGAAAATATTTCATTGCTATTTTCAACAAAATCTTTTTCTTTTAAAATTTCATGACGTTTTGTGAAAAGAAATTGATTTTGAAGAAGAAAGGATATTTTCCTCAAAAATTCATTACAAGTGTTTTATCAAAACCATTTTCCATCTAAGATGAAATTTTTTCATATGTGTCTTTTTCAAATGTAATGTCTCTATGATTGACATGGTTTCAATTTTCTTATTATTAAATGATATCCATTTCTTTCTTATGGATTATGTGATGATGTGATGATGTTTATGAAACCCATTTTATTCGTTGGGTTATTATGAATGATGTATGTTTATTTTGTTGCACAAGTAAGAATGATGTCATTATGAGATTGGTGGGACCTAAATCTCCCTCCAATGCATTGGGTAAAGATTTATATCTCATGAGATAGACATTGCTGGAACGACAAGTTAAACCGGTTCAGTAATACAGGACTGGAACGAGGAGTGAACTCCATTCAGAAAGGGACATTTTCCACTAATATGGTCTTGGCAGCAATGCCTTGTCTACTATGGAAATCCTATAATGTGCTTAATGGTTGCCACAATTACATGTTTTATTCCCATGCTATTTTATCATTATTAATGTTTCTTCATGATCTATGCCTTACGTACTTCCATGTTTTATGTCACTGCTCAAGCTTTTGATGTTTAAACATTATGTTCATGTTTTTAAGTTCAAATGTATATGGTATGTTTTATTTTATCCATGCTTACCCTTACTAAGAATTTTAGATCACCCTTTTTATGTTTTATTTTCCCCAGGATATAAATAAAGGTTTTAGGTATGAAAAAAAGGGGAAGATCTTTATGGGAGATGTTGAAGATCTTTCACCACAATTATAAGATTATGTTCCAAGTTTCCAAAGACACTAAACTATTACAGTCCTTGTGTGTCTGTTTTTGTTATGTATTAAGTATTTCGTTAAAGTAATGTAATGTCCATGTACGTCAAGCTTTGGGTCTCTACAGTTGGTATCAGAGGAAAGGGTTAGTCAATCTTTGGAAACTAGGATGCAAAAACGTTAGTGAGATCCCTAGAGATATTTCTATGGTATGTCTAGGGATGTCCCTAAGGATAAGTATACGTATAGGATATAGTCCTAGAACCACGGTAATGATCATAGAATTTAACCTAAGATGTTAGATATTGAGGATACTCCCCCCTTTACTCTGTTGTTTTCCCTAGCATGATTTTTGCCTCTCACACTATTCTTTTTGGGTTTTAGAAAATGGCTAGAAACCGGAAGATTCACGATAATTGAGGATATGATAGACAATGGAATTATTTTATTCATGAGAAACCAAATGAAATGGGATCTGGATGTCCAAACATCGTTATTATGCCTAATCAGAAATCTCATAATATGATCAATAATCTCAACTTTGGTAAGTTTCACGAATCAGATAATAAAAGAAAGATGGAGTTTCATGATGATCATAGAGGAAAGAAAGTTCAATTTACCACATGTAAATAATGTGGGAAGAGTCATCAGGGATATTGTTTCAAAGGAACGGGATGATGCTTTGGGTGTGGAAAATAAGGACACAAAGTCAGTAAGTTCAAAGGAAAAGGTTCTGTTAACACCATGGACAATGATAATGGTATTACTACGACATCAAAAATGATTAGATGTTTTAAATGTGGAATGTACGGGCATTATGCAAACCAATGCCCTAATGGAAAATCTCATTAAGATAATCAGTATGGTCATATGGGTAGTATTTATGTAGATGATGATGAGGAGACTACAAATGATATATGATCTGAAAGAAGTGTTGAAGCTCAGCCAGTTGTTTTAGAAGGCAGTGGACTGATTGTATGTTTATCGAGAGTTATGTTGTATAGTTACACTATTTTTTTTCCTAAAAGTATTTGAATGTAAATGTTGAATCG
The DNA here is from genome assembly GCA_963277665.1 of Viscum album. NCBI lineage: Eukaryota > Viridiplantae > Streptophyta > Magnoliopsida > Santalales > Viscaceae > Viscum > Viscum album. The sequence goes on from OY728150.1 coordinate 2,028,564,357, forward strand.
TACCAGTAACCATGGAAGGTTATTCAGATATTTTTGTAAAGTAGATGATATGCACATAATGAAGGAATAAGAAGATAATGAGATGTTTGATTGTATTCATGAGCTCATGATTGATATTAGGACTAAGTGATATCATGGTTTGAGTATATAGAATTTTGAGGATTTTGGTTTTTGGAAAGTGTTAACTTTTAACTGCATTCATGTTTTCACTAAGGTTCAATGGGTATTCATTTCTCAAGAGAATACATGATTAAGGCCTTTGAATGTTTGGAATGTGACCAACAAGACATATCTTATGATATATGGGGATCAACGATGGTATTAAATCTCTGGTAATCATTTTTACTATATTATGAGAGTGTACTACAGTATTATGGATAAGCCTAAAGATTGGAATGGATTATGTTGGACATAAGTTATTATTTATTAAGGATAGACGTTTTTTTAATATTATTGATGGGATGTTATAGTAATATAGTTTTAGAAAAAGGACAACCTACAGGACAGGCGACAACCCATTGCGTCGGACAAGGATGTGGGAATAGAACCGACAACTGAAGTGCGACTGGCCTTTATTGCCTACCACTGGCCTACAAGATGTCCCTGGTTAGTAGAAACTCGTTTTATTTTGTTTAGAGGTATGATATATGAAGTATAAGTTCAGTTTTGGAACCACATACGATTAATCTAACCCTAAGATTGACTTATAACTTTTGCTAACCTTTTGATTGAAAGAGATGGAATGACCCATCATTCTATCACCGGATCTGCTAACACATCACGAATAACAAATTCAACTTCATTTCTTTAAGGGATGAAGTGTAAATTGTTCAATTCTCGAACAATAGTGAGATTGTACCAAAATCATGTAAGTATTTCTTTTAATTCATCAAATTTAAGGAAATGATCTTGAAAACCAAAAATGTTTCCCTAGTTCCCTTATATCCGATGAATCAGATGGTACCTTAGATCATTACAAATATATAGCTTTGTGATTGTTGGCTTTTTCATAGCCATGTTCTCTACCACTCTCCATCTGAACTTGATGGTTAGATTTTTCTTCCATATCCATATTTTCATCTATGTTCTCTTATGTGGAAACCCAGTGATGAGTTAATTTGGGTAACCGTTACATTTCATACTTTAGTTTTTAAAGCCATGTTTTGGTATTCCTTTTTACGATGTGGGTTTCTATTAAACAAACTTTCGAGTAGTAAACCATTTATAACCCAGACGAATTTCGAGGGAGAAATTCATTTTAAGGGTGGTAGAATTTAACACCCAAAGATTTTATGAAAAATATTCTTTTAATTTCATTAATGTCTTGTGTTGTATGCTACACTAAGATTACCTGGTGCTATACGCAACATCGTATTAGCTTGCAGTATACGCAAAACTATTCTTGGATCGTGTTACACACAATTTTGATAATAGTTATTCTACACAACATTGAGTATATATATATATATATATTCAATGTATAAATGAAATATGGTTGGATTCTGTTATACGAAACAATGAAGGATTCTTTCACAACACACAACCCTGACTTGGATTGCATTACACGCAATCACGACCTTCCTCGATAGCGTGTGTTGTACGCAATACTCAGTTTTTCTAAACAACGATATATTATTATAATATTATAATGAACTAGCCGTTATGAATAGTGTTAACTAAATTTTGAATTTTATAACATTATTATTCATCTTAAAATTTTTCTAGAACATGGTATAAGAACAAAATAATTTTTTTCGGTAAAATAAGTATTTTTCAAAAAATAGAGTTTTGCCGCCTTTTGATAGCTCACCCACTTTAAATATAGTTTTTGACATGTTTATAAGTTCAATTTGACCAAATAAAATTCTTCTTTGGAATCAATAAATAAAAATTTTCTTTGGATAAATTTTTCGTATTATTCTGGTAAGTTTCATATTTTGATGAATAGTAAAAACACACTATATTTTAATTAAAAACAACTTTTTTCATCGGAATAATTTATATGGTTAAATTATAATATTGAACGGTTTTAAACTATAAATAGAATATATTTTTACCATTTAATATAATGTATTTCATTATCATTGATTTTACATTAAATTCGTAGGTTGAATCAATTCAATCTTTTGCAATGTTTTAAAGAAAAACCTGTTTTCTTTCGACAACGGGAATAATTTTAATTTAATTTCTGCAACTTTTGTCTATTGAATTTGGAAAAATGGATTCTATATTTGGAATCTGTGGGTCCAAATTATGTTAATAAGATACTTTTTCTTTTTGGGAATTATGAATAGTAACTATGATAAATTTTAATTACCACGGTTAAAGGTAAATTGGGTAATTAAGGGTAAATATAATATTATAAAATTATCCTAACACATTCCAAAATTCTATTGGATGGATAAAAGTATACCCATATAACCTAAGGGTAGGATTAGATTCATTTTATGGACTTTTGACCGTGAAAAAAATTTAATTATTATTAAAACCAAAGAAAGTGACAACATGTCACTCTCTTAAATCTGATATGTATAATAATTTTAATTGAGTGATAAAAATTATAAAACATCGAACATGAATAGTATATAGAAATATAATAAAACTATATACATCGTGATAATTTATTTAGAATTTTTAGGGATTAAATAATTGTCATTAATGGTGATACATTATGGATACAGAAATTATTTATTAAGTGAAAAATAAGTAATATAGTTTTTAATGAAATAATAATACCCATTAAAAGGCCCACAAACCAGAACAAACTTTATTGGTAGTGTATATATACGCCTTATTCATCCAATGACCTAATATATAACCATTTGGAGACTTATAAAAGTGATTATGACACTTATTTTATTTTATTTTAAATGATGCCAAAGTTGTCACCTTTATAATTTAATAAATATAACAATTTAAATATTGTTATTTTAAGATTATAAATTCGAGTAAAAGTATTAATGAGAAAGGTAATATATTTATATTCATCATAGGATTTTATTTATAATTTTTATGCAAAAAATCAGTATATTAAATAATTATACCAAAAATGTTGAGGTAATTATTTTATTAAGAGCTAAACCAAATAAATGGTTTAAAAAATAAAAAAATAAATTTTATATGAACTATTTAAAGTGATCCACTAATTTTATAGATAAATATTACCTTTTATGAATCTATTAACGATTTTATTTCGAACATATCTTCTGTATATATTTTATTTAAATTCAAATAAATGAATAGTGTCAAAATTGACACTATTGTTATTTTATAAAAATAACATATTATAAAATTGTTTAAAAATCTAAAAATTATCTAAAAATTATAAATTTAAATCTATATGGTCTATAATGTTATAAATTAACCAATTATGGAAAATTCACAAAAAATAAGTAATTATTTGTTATAATTTAAAATTTTGAATTTTATTACCACAAATAAACATAAATAGATTAAATAAGGATAAATCAAAATGATAAGGTTTAAAATAAGATCCAAACATGTCTAAATTTGATTGGTTGATGCGATTAAAACCCTATATCATCTAATATTCAAATATGAGTCATTTTTGGAGGTTTTTTAATTGGGGTTAGATTTATTATAAGTTAATATTTTGAAGAATTCCAAAGGTGCCCCTCTCCTCCCTTTTAAAAGGGAACCTCCTCCCTCTCTTCCACACACCACTTTGATCCTTCAAGCTCGGAAAACCCCTTCCCAATTATCTTCTACACTTCCCTAGAAACATCCTAGAGGTCCTGGTATTCTTCAAAGACCAATATTAATGCTCTAAGTGGAGGTCTCAAAGAGGCGCTTCAAAGAAGAGGTAATGTTCGTTACCAGTTCTTTCAACATTATTTCTTCTTCTATTTCTTCTTATTTAGTTGTTTCATAATGAAGTAATAACATCAATATAACTAATATACCTATATATTATTATAAGTATGAAACAACCCTATTTCCCCATTTATCCATCCTATAGAAATTGAAATCACCGCACATGCGTACATACGGAATACTGTCTCCACGCCGTGGTGTAATCTATTTTCCACCATCACCGTACTTGGATGGGTATAATGGTGTAAATAATTGCTATATATGATTATTGTAAAGTTATATTTATTATTAAATAGTACACATACACTCCAATACACTTCCACGATCACGGGAATGATATCATCGCTCGTGCGTACGTACGGACTACCATCTCCACTAACGCGATGAGATTCATTTTCCATGATTAACCATTAAAGAATGATTATAAAGTATATATAATGAATAATAATGAAACATATGGAAAACTAATTCTACCGTATTTTTGTATATATATATATATTTCATCTATTTAATTTCATTCAACTCAATAAGGAAACGAAAACAACGTTCATGCGTACGTACGACCTATCGTCTCCATGAACGATGTATTTCTTTCCATTTATCGATCTATTATATATATGTATATTCAGAATATATATTATATATAAGTCATGTTTTATATTCTGGAATTAAGTAATCATGATCTAAGTAATCATATGAATAACTACAAGTCAAAACACGGAAGACAAATGAAACGATTTCAACCAAAACGATCTTTAACACAGAATTTACAAAAGAACGTGTAATATAAAGTAATAAGTGAACCATATATGATATCATAACAATGAATATGATTATTCAATAAGTCAATAACATTATGTATATAATTATATATGAGTTTCGGACACTTACGAAGCAAATCAGACGTAAGGTAAGGGATAATTGTGCAAATCTCATTTTTATCCGAGATTGCTTATTCATAAGTGTTTACTGGGGTTATTTCTATCATCCATGTACATGTTTTATAAAATTGTTTTCATGTATGTTTAATTTTTTTTTACCCATTTTTGACATTTACTACATGGTATGTAAGGAATCTTTCTTTTGTTTACGTTACGAGGAACTTTTTGACTTTTCCGGAAAAAGTACGAAAAAATGTTTTTTTAACTTATACGACATAAACGAATTTTTACGGTTATATAAAGACTTATTTTCATGAAGCTTCCTCAAAAATATTTCATGACTACTTTCAACAAAATCTCTTTCTTTTAAAATTTCATGACATTTTTTGAAAAGAAATTTATTTTGAAGAAGAAAGGATATTTTCCTCAAGATTTCATTACAAGTGTTTTATCAAAACCATTTTCCATCTAAGATGAAATTATTTCATATGTGTATATTTCAAGTGTAATGTATTTATGATTGACATGGTTTCACTTTTATTATTATTAAATTATATCCATTTCTTTTATATGGATTATGTGATGATGGGATGATGTTTATGAAACCCATTTTTTTCGTTGGGTTATTATGAATGATGTATGTTTATTTTGTGGCACAAGTAAGAATGATTTCATTATGAGATGGGTGGGACCTATATCGCCCTCCAATGCATTGGGTGAAGATTTATATTTCATGAGATAGACATGGCTGGAATGGCAAGTTAAACTGGTTCAGTAATACAGGACTGGAACGAGGAGTGAACTCGATTCAGAAAGGGACTTTGTCCACTAAGATGGTCTTGGAAGCAATGCCTTGGCTACTATAGAAATCATATCATGTGCTTAATGGTTTCCACAATTACATGTTTTATTCCCATGCTATTTTACCATTCATAATGTTTCTTTATGATCTATGCCTTACGTACTTCCATGTTTTATGTCATTGCTCAAGATTTTCATGTTTAAACATTATGTTCATGTTTTTAAGTTCAAACGTATATGGTATGTTTTATTTTATCCATGCTTACCCTTACTGAGCATTTGATCTCACCCTTTTTATGTTTTATTTTTCCAAGGATATAAATAAAGGTTTTAGGTAAGAAAAAAAAGTGTAAGATCTTTATGGGAGATGTTGAAGATCTTTCTCCACGATTAGAAGATTACGTTTCATGTTTCCAAAGACACTAAACTATTACGGTCCTTGTGTGTCTGTTTTTTGTTATGTATTAATTATTTCGCTAAAGTAATGTAATTTTCATGTACGTGAAGATTTGGGTCTCTACAAAAACTATATATCAAATGTATTATGCATAAATGACCACTAACGTTAAGTGTATCTTACGATCCACTAGTTGCGGAACAGTGGGTCAACTCCATGGACAAGATCTTTTCTATACTCCACTATTCTAAGAAAGAGAAGGTGACTCTAGGCATTTCTTTCCTAGATGGATAGGCTGATCAATGGTGTAATTTGATTAAGAACACCAAGCCAAGGGATGAAATTGAAGATATGGAATTGGAAGAGTTTTAGATAATGTTCCTTAACATGTTTTTCACAATAACACTTCGCAAAATGATGGAGATATAATTCATAGAGGTTAAGAAAAAAGAAGGCGAATCTATCTCAACCTATGAAGTGAATTTACCAAGGATTTCAAGGTATGATTCAGATTTTTTATCAACAATGATAGAAAAATTGATTGATTCTTTAGTGGATTAAAAATACACCTTCAAAAGTCTATTGAAATTTGAGACCTTTGGAGTTATGATGAAATTTTTCAGGGTTCACTCAAAGTGGTGATGGAGTTTGGAGAATGGTCCCATGCATATGGTGATAAGAAATGAAAGATGGAGTTTCAATCTTGGGGATCTAATGACAAATGTGGGAGGAAAAATCAATGATCCACATGCCAAAAATGTGGGAAGTTGCATCATAGTAACTACCTAAAAGGGACTAGGAATTTCTTCAAGTGTGGGAAATAAGGACACCATGCTCAAGAGTGTCTAAAAGACATGAGAAGAAATGATAATGTAGCCGAAGAAAGGAGATAACCACCCATGGTTCAATTCTACAACTGTAGGGTGTAAGGGAACTATGCAAGCCAGTGCACTAAACCTTGAGTTCTTGAGGGTAATTAGCATCAGTATCCACAAAAACCAAAGGAACAAGGGGAGTCTTATGAAACCACTATTGTAGAAGTGGAGAAAGATAATGAAGTTGTACAAGGTACACATAATATTCACTCCATAATGGAAAAAGTCTTATATGATTCTTTTTTACGCATTATTTTATATCTTGAACGTTTTCTAGAACTATAGAATCGATCCCCCGAAACCATGATGTAGAGATATATGAAAAAACACCAAGTGGTGAAATTATTGCAACCCAATTTTTTGACTCTTCTCCAGTTGGCATATGTGAGACGATTCTTCTGGAGAATCTCGTAATACATTCCTTGGTATAATTTTACGCTATAATTTCAATGTATTAGCTCTCGTTTTTTAGACCACGTATCAATTATTGGGAAAAGGAAATATATTCTCATATTCCAAACTGTCCCATGCTCCTCTAAAAATTCAATGAAGATCATGAATCTCCTTTGAAAAATCCTTAAATGGTGTGGGTGTTGATTATCTATGATGAAGAATACATGTACCTAATGGTTGGGTCGAAGTGAACTTCCAACCTTGAGGAAATGTCCATCATGAGAGAATATGGTGACATATTTCATTAAGAGTTACCCGGACATCCCCCAGATCGTGAGGTCATGTTCTCAATAAAACCCATACCCAGAGATACTCTTATCTCAATGTGTCCCTGTAGGATGGATCCTATTAGACTGGAGAAATTAAATAAGTAGTTGTAAGAGCATTTTTACTAAGGGTTAATACATCATAGTGCATCACCTTGGGGTCCACTAGTGCTCTTTGTGAAGAAGAATGATGGAATAGTGTGGTTGTGTATCGATTATCTGGAAATAAACAAGATCGACATAAAGAAAAAGTATCATATTCCAAGGATTAGAGACTTTTTCGATTAGTTAATAGGAGCTCAATACTTCTAAAAGGTGGATCTTAGTTCTGGATATTATTAGATAAAGGTAAATAAAGAATATATTCAAAATAATGTATTCCTTAAAAGGTATGGGCACTATGAGTTTCTGGTGATGCCATTTAGACTTACTAATTCCCCTACAATCTTCATTTATTTTATGAATAGAGTCCTTTGACATTATCTTGACAAATTTGTGGTAGTGTTTATGGATGACATTCTCATCTACTCTAAGAGCAAGGAGGAACATAAAGAAAATATAAAACTTGTGTTTTCGACATTGACAAATGTGAAGTTGAATGCCATGTTCCGAAAGTGTGACTTTTGGTTGAAGAAATTTATGTTCTTGTGACATGTGATCTCAAGTGAGTCAATTTCTGGGGACCCTTCAGAAAAAGGAAATTAAAGAATGGCCCAGTTCCTATAGTGTCAAAAAATCCGTAGTTTTCTTGGATTAGTTGGGTACAACTGAAGTTTTCGTGAGAAATTTCTCATGATTTTCAAGCCTGCTAAATAAGTGGATAAGGAAAGGGTAAAGTTTGTTTGGACGGAAGAATGTAAGGGAAGGTTCAAGGACCTGAAGAGAAGGCTTATCACTATACCTATACTCACACTACCAAATAGTATAGAATGTATTATGATATATAGTGATTCTTCAAAGAAATTCTTGGGTTGGGTACTCATGAAAAATGACAATGTGATAGCCTATGCTTCAAGACAGTTGAAGATCCATGAAAAAAACTACCCAATGCATGATCTATTGCTGGCAGCTCAGATTTTTTTCTGAAAAATCTGGTGGCATTACTTTTATGGTGAGAAGTGTGACATATACACCAACCACAAGGGCATAAGTATATATTCACATAGAAGGAGCTCATCATGCATCAAACAAGATGGTTGGAGCTAATCAAGGATTACTTTTTTTCTATTCACTATCACACTGGAAAGGTGAAAAAGGTAGCTGGTGCTCTATGAAGAAAATAACTAGCTACTCTATCTAGGTTATAGATTTAGAAGGACCCAATCTTCTTGGATATGCAAAGGATAAACATAGAAATCATAAGGGTAGTAGATACATCCTATCATGCCAAAATGATTGCACACCCATTCATACGATAAAAGATTAAGGAAGCACAAAGGGATGATGTAGAGATACCAAAGAGGGAGAATTCAGTAAAGGAAGAGAAGCTTCCAGAGTTCCATATCAACGAAGATGGTGTGATTTAGTTTGGAATGCGCCTTTGTGTAACTTCATCACCAGGGGTAATGAAGGAGGTATTGGACAATGCACATAGCTCAACATTCTCTATCCATACTTAGAGTACCAAGATGTATCATGATCTCCTAAAACACTTCTGGTGGGATAACATGAAGAATGAGATTGTAGAATATATCTCATGGTTCTTTTAATGTCAATAAGTTAATGTAGAGCTAAAAAAGTCCAAAGGGATGATATATCCATTGCCTATACCCATGTGGAAATGGGAGAATTTTACCATGGAATTTGTCATGGGTCTCCTAAAGACATTGAAGGGAAATAATGTGATATGGGTGGTGGTTGACCTAATCATAAAGTCTTCCCATTTTATTGCTTTTCGAGAAGACCTCTCGCTTGAACAACTTGAAAAGATATATTTGAAGGAAGTGTTGAGATTGTATGGAGTTCCACTCTCAATTGTCTCTGATCATGATCCAAGGTTTACATCTAAATTCTGGAGTCTTCAAATTGATTGGAGTACTGAATAATATTTCAGCACGACCTATCACCCCCAAACTAATGGACTATCTAAAAGGGATATTTAGACACATGAAGATATGCTATGTGCATGCTCTCTAGATGTCAAAGGTGGATGGGATCATAATCTCCCACTGGTTGTGTTCTAATACAACAATAGATTCCACTCGAGTATTCAAATAGTTCCATATGATGATTTTTATGGAAATCGATTTAGAATTCCAACTTGTTGGGATGAAGATAGAGAAGAAAAGATACCCGAACTAGATCTTGTTCAAGTGATGACGGAGAAGGTTCATGTCATCCAGCAACACATCAATGCTGCTCAGAGTCAGAAAAATATTTATGCTGAAAATCATCGAAGGGAATTGTAGTTCATTGTTGGAGATAAATTATTCCTTTGAATATCACCATGGAAGAGAGTCATGTGGTTTGGAAAGAAAGGGAATCTAAGCCCAAGGTATATTGGTCCCTTTGAGTTATTTGTCCGTATTTGAGCCGTGGCCTATCGTCTTGATCTTCCACAAAATATGTCTCAAGCTCATGATGTGTTTCTTATATCACTACTAATGATGTATATACAAGATCCCACGCATCTTTTGAACTCAAAGGTGGTATAGTTAGAAGACGATCTGTCCTCTGAGTAGACACTCGTAGAGATTCTGGACTGGATAGATAAGGTTCAATGCAACAAGAAAATCCACCTTGTCAAAGTGTTGTGGATGAACCATAGTTTTGAATAAGCTACTTGGGAATTAGAGGAGGTGATGAAGGAGAAGTACCCTCACCTGGTTGGGCAATACGAAATTTTGAGGGTGAAATTTCCTAATGGGGGAAGAATGTAAAGACCCAAAGTGTTATCAATGAAATTCCCTTATTATATTTATTCGTTGCAATATAATCACATTAAGAATCAAAATTACAAATAATGACACTAAATATTATTAAATGTAATTTTTCCCCTTATATGTTTTGAATTTTGAAAATGTGACATACACAGTTGCAATCAGTATTTTATTTGGAGTCCAATTAGAAAAACATAATATTTGATCTATAGTAACCATAATCTTATGAATAGTAACATAACCTTATGAATAGTGATATACCCTAATGAATATTAACCATACCTATGATAATATATAAATAATATTCATGTGAAATTTTTGATATACCCATATTTAAGAAGAAGTAAAGGAAGGTTTTAAAACTATTTTTGAGAATAATTTTTTTTTTAATTAAATATTGAAATAAAAAATTTAGAAATTTATATTTGAATCATTAAATTAATTTTTTTTTTATTCTTCACGTCGAGAAATGTTTGTTGTGATTTTTTGGGATTTTTATGAAATACTTGAATTTTTTGGTGAATAGTAAAATACATTAATTTACCATATAAATACATTTTAATTAAAACCCACTATTCCTGACATCACAAGAGATGTGAGAACCCAAATATAGAACTCACATGCCTTATTTACTATTCTTGGTCATGGAATCATCACTATTCCATATCTTGTTGGGTAATAATAAACTAATTTATTTTATATTGAGAAATCCCCTCTCCCTTCTACTATAAATACCACCCTTCACACCCACATTTCCTCACACCTCTCAATCTTCATGCCTTTGCTGAAATCTACCCAAAAATCTTCTATCGCCCCTCCCCAACGTCAAAGTGATTCTACAGTCTTCATGAGACCAAGCCTAGGTCCCCTAATGAGGATCTCAAGAGGAGGATTGAAGAGGTAATTTCTCTACATCTTCTCCTTTAATCTCCTTTCAATTTCAACTTTTTCTCTTATTATCTCTGCACCTATATTCATCCAAATGGTATGTTAACTCTATTATCATACATATAGTATAATGTTTTTATACTAATGAGATATTATACCATCCTACCCCCTTCTCTTATTCCTTTTATTTTATAAAAGAAAATTTTGTTCGTGAGGTGTTAATATATCACATTCTAGAACGACATGTTTTCAATTTATTTTAAAGAATTTAGATAAGTAAATAAAACAATTTTTATGGTAGAAAAAAATTATATTATATATAATATTTCATGTTCTAGAACTAACATGGGCACATATTACTAAAAAATTAAACAAAACAAGTTTGTTGTGGTCGAAAAATCGCCCAAATTAACCCGAACAATCATCATTTAATTATTATATAATGATTCATTTACATGGTATATAATATGATTATTTATAAGACCATTTAAACCTGTGGAATATAATTAATAACATTAAATACCAGTTATATATGTTTACCCATGTTTTACATAAACTTCCATTTATGAATTCATGGGAACCGCTCCTGAAAACCATAAAAATGAACATTCATGAACAATATTTTTATACTCTATAACACATCAAAATTACCATAAAATCACTTAATGAAACCATTATGAACCATATACACGCAGAAAAATGTGGTTTTACATGACATTAAATTTATAAAAGCGTTCAAATACAAGGTAAGGGGAAAATATGGAACCCAACATTCTTTCTTTGGATTCTCCCACTTTCACTCCATTTTTTGTATGGTTAGTCGTTAAAAATAATTGTTCATCATTTTCTTAAATTTTCATGGATATACATGTTTTGTACTGATGTTTATGTCAAACAAATAATTTCTAAAATAACACTTCACTCATGGTTTATGTTTATCGTATCAAGTATGTTATTCCCACTTTATTTTGGGAACCTGAAGATTATAAATACATTCTTATGAGATGAAAACCATTACATTCCAGGGGTTTTTTATGTTTATTCTTGGTATATGTTTATCTTTTCATGCATTATAATTATAATTTTATGATGTTATGGGTGTGCTATGAATTATACAACACTCAAATGCATTGGGTAAATTGATGAATTTCATAAGTTTAACATAAATGATGCGTGAACAAGATGGTATCATTGTTCACAACTATGTGTGGTAGTTAACCATGAAGAAATGATGTTTCATTTTTTTATGCATTACCGCTTTTCATGTATTTTATTATTGACTCCTCTCAGGTTCATGACCTTTTGGCCTATGTTATAATTATTCTCACCCAATGCTATATTATCGTATCTATCCTATTATTGGGCTTTTAGATCACCCATTTTTATGTATATCCTTCGGTGAATACATGTACTAAGGATATTTCATGTTCCAATATAAATCTAGAGAAGAAGGAATTAAATAAATGTTTATGCTTCATGTATTAATTTTTATGTATGGTCCTAGTTTTCTCAAGATAGTGATTATTTGGATCCTCTATTTGTAATAATATTATGTTGTTTATCATTAAAATTATGTAACAGTAATGTAATAAAATGCTAGGTCACTATATTATACCTCATTTTCATATATTCTTCTTGCATATTTTGAATCAAAGTCTTCTAAAAATTGATATGTAGTTGATATGCAAGGCTGTGAATTATATGGTTTAGAGATATCTTAGTGAACTTGATTCTTATAAAAAATTTGAACTGACTCATCCTATAATATTTCTTAGACTTTGAATCATCTTTATAAAATAAAATATAAAATTATACACAAATAAGTTGGGTGATTTTAACCCTCTTATGTAGCTTTAGGAAAGTATACTAATGATTCAAATTGATTGGAATTTTTTTTTGAAAATAAGTTATTTATACTCTCCTTGTCTTGTATAAGAAAGATTTTAGGAAATCACAACAGAATTATAGACAAATAATTATCCTTGAAAGAATAATGTTATATACGATGTGTTGGATATTTTGTAAACATGTTTTTATGTGATTCAAATGTTTTTAAATTTCACAAAACATCTGAGATTGATTTTAAAATTATATTGTGAATCAAATCATCTAAAAGGGATGAAATAAATTCACATGTTATTCTTCCTTTAATTTGAAAGTGTAAAGGGAAAAAATGTTAAAAAGAGTCAATTTTAATTTATTAAATTTTCCTAATTAAAAAAAATTATATAGTTCATTGCTCTAATACCATCTATAAAGGCCCAAATCTATATATGAAATCACAAAGCAGGTTCCACTAAAAGGTGCCCCAAGCCGATGAGCAACATGTCCTCAAGAACATATCCCTATATCCTAGATACATTCAACTAGCAGCAAAAGCCAAGTGTGGATTTTTTGGTAGAATGTGTCCTCTTTTTAGAGTGGAACACTGTAGATATATAATATTACATAAATGGTATATGAATAATAACAATTGATAAGTAATGAATATTGTAGAAAATATCCAAACAGAATATAGTAATCAATAGATAGAAATTGAATCATATACCAAAGATGATATTGTTTTTCATGTCTCTAAAAAAGTGGAAAATAGGTTTTCATAGAAGTAGGAAATACATTTTATACTAGGGGAAAGAAATATGCTAAAAACTATCCAACATCTCGAGTTATAGAACCGTAATATTCCAAAAAGCTCCATCCTAAAGAATGTAGGCATGATCATGTGTCAAAATTGGGATGATTCTCCTTGTCAACACCTAGATACATGTAATATTCCTAGTTACCAAAGGCTGTTTGGATAGGTTATGAAATAAATATTTGTAGTACACCACCTATTATGCCTACAAAATTTAGTTTTTGAACATAAACTAAAACCATGTGCATGTATATATAAATTTAATGCAATGTAAAGTAAAAAACTCATACCTCATTTGGCCTCAGTTGGTAATGACTCTTAACATGACACCATTTAATTAATTCATTTAAGATTAGTTTATATATATATATGTCACATGTGGTGTTAAAAAAATAAGAAAGTGTATCATTATAATGGTTATAAGGGATACATGGTATAACATGGTATCATATAATGATGATAATAGTAAATAGGATCGAAGGTAATAACCAATGCATCATTGACCTCATGGGTCGATCCTACACAATAATAACATGTTGCTTAGATATAAGAGGTATGAGTGTAATCCATGGGTCATTAACCAAGGAATTCCACGATAAATGATTTAAACTATGTTGAAGGATCTCGTAAAGGTAAAATGGTCTAACCATGACTAAGACCAATGGGGTGAATCTATTGTGCCACATGTTTAAGGAGAAAAATTCGGATCCAAGGATTGTATCCAATGCATCCTTAGATCTAGAAGATAGTGAAGGGATCCTAAAGTTTCATGACAGGATTCCGCTAGTAGGTAAGGGCCATTTTCAAAGGAGGTTATCTCCCTTAGAAACCATATCCTTGAATTAGAATGATGGCCTCCAAGTGCACAATTTTTCCCATAAGAATCCAAGGATGGATGAAGTCTTACAACTCAAATAATGATAATATGATCTATAAAAAAGAGACACCTTATAAAATATATCATTATTCATTTAAGGCCGTATAATACACATTCCATTTGATATTCTAGTAGGCTCATTTAGTTTCCTATCATACTAAACAACAAAGGATAATTAGGACACACAATGACTTACTACATTAATTCCATATTAAACAGTTAGGTTCATTCCTTTAACTTTAATAATCATGAAAAGGATTTATAAAGTCATGAAACCACTTTTTATATTATTATCATTAAATAAGTTATGTGATAACTAATATTATACTTCCAAATTAAAATTTAAAAGATTCATTTCATAATTTGAAACATAAACCTTAGAAGGGTCAAGTGATTATATGCATGTAAAAGACATTAAGAATTAAGGATCAAATGATTATATATGAACACTTACCTTTGTAGGGTCAAGTGATAGAACAACCAAAAACTGACATAAATAGTCATAGAACACCATTAAAGGAATAATGAAGAGAGAAACCTAGTTGGAGTGGAAGGAATTGAGGTCATAACATCCAATGACATGATGACATTATATAAGATGGTATCTATAATATGAGACGATTGATTATAAACATGGAATATGAATTTAATATGCAAAACCCAATAAAATTTCTATTTAACAACAATTGAAGTTTATAAATTAGTTATACTTGAGGGATAGTTCATAGAACAACTACCATGATAATATAACGCTCTCCTCATCCAAAACAAGCCTTTTGTTCATCCCATATCAGATGAAAAATAAAGAACATATCAACATCCTGAAAACATGGCATATTGGTTCGTACCTAAATAGCATATCCAACAAGGATAAGAATAATAAAATGATCCAAAGGATTAAAGAGCTTATATATAATTATATAACAAGACCCATTGTTCTTGAATCCAAGATTAGATGATGAATCAGTATAAAAAACTAAGAATAACAGAGTTTGAAAACTTATGAAGATAGAATTGAAGCATTAACCCATGGAATCAAGAGAATTAGGATAGGGTTATGTTTTAATTATATTGTAGTTAATTTTGGATATTTTACCCAAGTATATAGGGTCACATTTTTTGGATGCATGGTTTCCCTGACCATTCACTAACCATGTGCCTCCCACTATCAAAGGGTGGACCTCACAAGGATTCATGAACACAATTTTACTAACCATATGTAAACAATGATTCATGCTTTTCTAAAAACCATTGGTACCCTGCACGAGCATGAACCTAAGTATGCATAGTTTCTTTAACGAGGGACAAATACTTCATCCCACTATCTTACACTCACACAATTAGACAAATCATGCGGATTTTTCTCACAGTTTCTTCTAATAATGTGTCTCAACCGTTTTCTCCACAGGACATGGTTATCAGATCCGAGAAATCTTCGTACACCCAAAAAACAACCTTGAACTCATTAGACCTCCAATTTAGGTCCGAAATAATAGTTGGAATGAAAATAGAATCATCCATACAACATAAAAAATAAGTTCTTATATAATTTATTCATTAAAGGAACGCATCCCAAAGTTCACTATTCAAGGGAGGAAAACATTCTTCTAAGAAAAACTCAATCTAATGAGCACATACATCAGCCCATTTCTCTCAATCCTCGTCATGTATATAGTTGTGAAATGATATCACTCATTCTAAAGGGAAATACTATCCTCAGAGAGGCTCTATGACTCGGTTAGTAATGCATATGAGGAAGTCCTTAAATGAAGCCATGATATCCAAATCAACCATATGAAGACCAAAAGTATGAGATGAGTTATCATGATGATGATGAAGCTCTAAAACATTGAAGATATCATATGTGATGTGGTACCTCTAATTTAGTTGCAACTAACTGAATACTATCTTGACTCTATCTAGAATCTCGAATTACCCAATATAATGAGGAGACACCCTCTATTTCATCTATATCCATCTATGACCAATTCGAGAAAATGCCTTTATGAAAAACATGATCCCCAAACTCAAACTATAGAGTTTAGTGAGGGCGATAAATATATGGTTTTTGTATATATTGAGTAATAGATATATTATTTTTGATCCACTAAAGCTACCTCGATGTTACCTGAATGTGTTAAGGACCTAGTAGTGCTACATCTATTGCCTCTAATCAGCATAGCAGTGAATGTTAAAAGCTACCATAAATGGAATTACAGGGAAACGTATAAATCGTCGTTTGAAAGGTATTATTATATGTGAACTCAACGATATGGACATTATTCTCCCAAGATCAGAAAAAATCAGGAATTCATACTCAGAGCATGACGTCTAACACCTATATCATTTTTTTGACTATACATCAGTCTATATGTGAAACTATATGCTAAGAAGAACCTGTGTACCCATAGTTCTATGTAAACCTTGTGAGAACCTTGATGTGAAACGAGTTTCCCTATAAGAAGTGGTGGTTTGAGGGACCTCATGTGATCGTATAACATAAAATATATACATTCTTACTAGGTCATCAACAAAAAAAATCTATTGTACATGAATAAAGATGGATAATTATGTTGGATGTTCTATTACTACACAAACTTCATCTTTAACTCAATGAAACCGTATCAAGAAGACTATATAGTCCATGGAAATAACTTCCCATTTACATTTCTGGATTGAAAACAGATGTAACAAGCCATCATATCACTAGTTATCCACCTTCACCTATTCACTGGTAGAACACCGATTGATAAAACATTATATTAGGTGTTTCATAATAGGACACCAATACTAGGGTCATATATCTCAATACATCTTTGAGGTGCAAGGTAGAACATCCCATTAAGAAGCTTGGTACTCACACATCAGTTTCTCTCCCATATCTGTAGGGACTCAGATAAGCCCATGTATATGTAGGATGTCGTATCCATCCATATACCAATCTAGAGGGGGGTCATCACAAGAAATACACTCTCTAATATCCAATGATTTTGGATCTGAAAACTATCTTCACATTACCATATCAAGGAGTGAACAGGTAACTAACTGTAAAGGTGGTAAGAGATTACTGATAATGAATCTCATGAGAATCTTGATTCAACTTAGAAAAAGAATCTTTAAAATTTCATTCATCGCAGGCATCTTATATAACCTATTCCTGAGTTTTATGACTCAGTGAAATCACTATCTCATTTTTATTTATAGGTGTATATGTAAGCTCAATGTCAAAGGACTAATGGTATTCAACCTATATCTTCTATCTAATGTTAAATTCACATTGTGATGTGTAATATTTTCATCATGGATTGAGAATTACTATATGTAAATCTCATAATATCTATCCAGCCTAAGAATCTCTATATGTCAAACATGTTCTTGAGTTGTTCCTGGGAAAACACTATTTATATTGGTGTAGGAAATTTAAAAAAACCATTTCTATTACTGCATAAAAGTTATTAGAAACACAATAATATCAAAAAATCATGTATCAAAAAACTTTTAATGGAAAAAATAAAAGCATTCTGTTAAATGAACCTATATGGAAGGACATATGAATGTCATGTGAATTATAGCTGTCTAAAATGTTTCATGTAACAATGATAATTTCCCTCACCTCATCGAGCAAAGGAAACGATGTAATTATCAATCATAATAACAATAAGAACCATAAAAATTAATGTGATTCATCCAAAGGTAAAAATATATCAAATTTAATAAGAAATATATATAACAAAATTTCTTAATTTATAGGAATCTTAGTTTTAACCCAAATATGGGTTAACTACATCCTAGAACACCTTCTATCGAATTCCCAAAAAATTTCCTAATTTCGAATCTAAAATCACTAAACAATAATAAAAAAGAAAATAAAAAACTTCTTAATTCCAATTTGTGACATCCCACACCAGGTTCCACTCGAAGGAGCTCTAAGCTGGTGGGATACATTTCTTCTTATGCACCTACCCATACGACAGAGGCTGTCGACCAGTAATGATGGCATAGGGTGTGTCTATGTGGAGACTATGACCTTTTTTAAAAGAAGATCATAACAAATATATTGTAATAGATTAACATAGAAAGAAAAATAACAAATTATAAGTAGTTGAAATTTTGATAAATATCCAAAAATTATATAATAACTATAGATTGAAAATGAATCATATAAAAAATAAGATAATGTATTTCATGTATCTAAAAAACTACAAAACATATATAAATAAAAGTAGAAAATGCATGTTATACAAAAGAATAAAAACTAATTAAAAAACAATTCAATATATTTATTGATTCCTTGGAAATCTACTACCATGATCCATACATTAGTAAGAAAGAAGTATCATTTTTCCAAACCGGGATGCTTCCCCTTGTTGACACCTGCATACATGTAATCTTCCAATTTACCAAAAATGATCCAATTAGGGAGTGAGATAAATCATAGTAGGCCTCAACCAATAATTTCTATACAATCAAGTATGAGAATATAAAATGAATCATTTTGTAGGTATTTTTAAAAGTAAAGAAATTCAAAATAAATACAACATACATTCTTCAGCCTCAATTGGTTTTATCTTTGTAGATAAGATCATTTAATTAAATCAATTAGGCTGTGTTTATATAGATCATTAACAAGAGTTATAGACAACACTACCATTGTATTATGCTAATAATAATAAAGTATCCAAGGTATAATAAGAAATCCTATAACGAGGATGATAATTAAGTGTATCCCAGGTAATAACAAAGGAATTAGCGACCTCATTAGTCAAGCTGACTTAGTAATAGCATGTAGCCTAGCTACATGGGGTATCAGTGTAATACAAGGCATGACACCCTAGGAATTCCAATTTATGTGATTATAACAGAGTCCAAGTATCTCTTCCAAGGTAAAATGTGCTAAGAATAACTATTCATAATAGGGTGAATTCATTTACTCACGTGTCTACGGACCTAAATATTGATCCATGGAGTGTGTCCAAGTAATCCAAATATTTTGAAGATAGGCCAGGGATCCTATAATATCATGTCATGCACACACTAATAGTTAAGGATCACATTTCAATGGTGGTATCTCCCTTGGAAACTAGTTCTTAGAATTGGAATGGAATCCTCTGATTATACAAGGAATTACCTCTGGAATGGAAGTCCATCTCAATTATAGACACTCCATTAAAGATAAGTCACTACATATCCCACAGTCACTTTATACATATATCATTATTCATTTAAGGCCATGTAATACTCATTCCATTTGATATTTTTTTAGGTTCATTCCTTACCTTTAAAACTGTTTAAGAAGAATAATTGGGACATGAAAGTATTTATTACAGTTATTGAATATTCAATTATTTGGTTCATTCCTTAAGCATTCATAATCCCGACAAGGCAGGCTAAATTTATGGTAACAATTTCCATTCAATTATAATTAACTATGATAATTGATATCTAATAGTATACCTTTCAATTAACATTAAAAAATCTCCTTTGTTAATATTAAACACTTACCACATAATTTTCTAGTGATACAATATATGTACTAGAAATTAACCATTATTGATTTACAGAATATATATGGACACTTTCCATAGAAGGGCTGCATGACACAACACTGGATCAATAGCCTATATAGTCTTTGAAAATCAATGAAGGAAAAAATCAAGGGAGGACCCTGTACATGGTAGATGGTTTTGAGATCAAAACCTCCAACACCAGGATGCTGATATTTTAGAAGGGATCTAGAATACATTCCCATGGATTATAAGAATGAAATATGAATTTAATATTCAATGCCTCATGAAATTATCATGCACACAATGAAGAAAATTTATAAAATGGATATTCTTGATGGATGAGTCATAGAACACCTACCTAGAGCCTATAGAACTCTAATCATCCATTATTAACCATAAGTTGATCCTGATTGAAATCAAACTAAATAATGTAACATCACCTAAAAAATAAGCCATATGATCTCACACCTAAATAGAAAAACGAATACGATAAAGAACAATTTAAGTGGGATATGGATTAAAGATATTACCTAGAGGAATCCAATGAGACTAACCATTATTGAATATCATCTTGGACAACAAATCGAGATAAAAAACTATGAATTGAGTAGTTTGAGAGATTATTATTGGTAAAATGGACCTTAAATATCAAGAAATGAGAGAAATACAACAGGGGTAAGGTTTAATTATATTTTATGTATTTTTAGTCATTTTACACCTAAAAAATATAATTGCATGGTTTGGATGCATAGTTGACCAAACTGTGTGCTAACCGTGCACCTCCCACAGTCTAAGGGGGGACCTCAAATGGTTTCATGTGCATGGTTAGACTAACCATCTAAAGAAAATGCTTCACACTCTAATAATAACTCTTGGAACCCCACATGAGGATGTACCTAAAGTATCCTAATTTCTTCAAACTGTGTGGATAGATTTATCCCATTGTCCAGCCCTTACACAACTAGGGGGAATGTGACGATTGGCTCAAATTATTTATTCAAACCAAATCACCATACCCTTTTCTCCACATATTGGGGTTAGAAACTCAAAAAAATCTCTGTAAATCCACTGAACAAACATTAACTTATATGGAATCTATATTAGTTCCAAAATAATAAATTGACTTAAACATTAAGGATCCATACATCCTAGAAAAACTGGGTTATTACACCACACATACAGATTCAGTACTAAACATTTTGTTCAGTTTTTATAGAAGATAACAAAAGAATACCCAGTAATTTAAATATTATATGTCCTTTTAAGGTCTATTTTTTTGGATAATTATACAATAACCTAAAAATTATCATAATTTTTTAAAAAAATTACAAAATAACTAATTGGATTCATTTACACAAGAACCATTACATTCTTTGAACATCTAAGGAATCTTGTTCAAAATATTTATTTAATCATGGGGTGAGAATAATTTACTAGTAAGAGGATGTAAAACTAATGATGAATAATTTTATATCATATAATATAAATTTATTTCAATTTATTTCTAAAACAATTTTCTAAAATATATATATTTCAAAATTATTTAGAAGATATTGTAATAATTATCTCAAATATCATTTAAAATTTCTTATAAATTTGACAGCCATTTAATTTTCAAATTAAATAATCTTTTGAATGAACTCTTGGATTTCTCATTTTAAAACCTTTTAAATAAGTAAAAATTTATAGATTCATAATGATATAAAAATAACCACAAAAAAACATGTCTAGTAGCAGTATCACATGTAGAAAAGTTTCCCTTGAGTTCATGGGTTTACTCCCCATACCTGATCATAT
Organism: Viscum album; assembly: GCA_963277665.1. Lineage (NCBI taxonomy): Eukaryota > Viridiplantae > Streptophyta > Magnoliopsida > Santalales > Viscaceae > Viscum > Viscum album. The sequence goes on from OY728150.1 coordinate 2,028,586,447, forward strand.
CATTCAATTCCCTAATTCAAAATTATATGATAATTTTTAGAGATTCTGTATTTCTCATCCATAACTTCCACAAAAATAACATTTCATCATCATAAATAAATTATTTTCATTGAATAAAATAATTTTACAACTACATTACATTGAAAAATATCATTTTAATGAAAATATAAAATAATCACCAGAAATACACTCTTCTAAATAATTGATTTTATCTAAAACATATTATCATATCACTTAGAAATAGAAATGAGTTCATGTACATAAATTCATGAAATTTAAAAAATATTTATAGATGTTTGCTATATTTAATATTATGAATGACATTCATAGATGTTCAAGAGAATTTTACACATGAAATTATAACTTCTATTGAATTCACAGAAATTATTTAAAAAAAATATAATTTTTCTCATTAAAATATTAATATATAGATTTTGATAAAATAAACAGTCCGTTATTGTTAAAGTTAATCAATAAAAAAATATATTATTTTTATTATTTCACATCATTGATTTATGTTTTTAATATACACTTGGAAAATCTTATATCCTAAATAATGTTATAGAATATTATTTTTAAAAAATTAATTCACTTAATAAGGGTTCTCTATTGGAAGAAAATATATAACAACCTTAATCTATTATAATTCTGAAAAAATAAACAAAACATGAATGAAAATTCTTATATAAAATTTGAATTGTTTTTGGAAAATAAATTTCCTTTAAATTGTAAAAAAGATGAACCAAAGGCCGCTGGTTTGCAGAGACAGAGAAGTTGAATGATAAAGAGTTTGGGGTTGGGTTGAGTCTTTTGTGGTGAATGAAAAGGGTGTTTTATATAGTAGTATTTATGTATATTTTTTAAACTTTTGTGCCTAGAGGGGAAATAAAATGTGAATCTACATAATTTTCTTTGAAAAAAATGAAATGGAGTTTTTATGTATTTTCAAGTGTTGCATTCATTTCATTCAATAATAAATATATTATTTATATATTTTCATATTTCGTTCATTATTGCATTTGGAAATCTATAAAGGATATAAAGTGTTGACAAAAATAGAATGAATAAAGGTGTTTTTCAGTGTTTAATTAGACATCTTATGTTTATCATAATCCCATTTCTTCAAATTATTTTAGATGATGAAATTTATAAATATATATAATACATGTAACTTGATGCCAAAGAGAAAAAATAGTGTTATATTCAGTCTTTTTTATTTTATAAATTATGTACACCATTTTTTAATACATTATTTTCATCTAGGCAAGGTATTTACCAAGGTCAAAGATGGAAGAATGTAGAAAGGAATGTGAAAACACGGAGGGATTAGTCTAGGTGTTTTTGGGTTTGAATAATTATAGTGAAATGGGGTTGAAAAATTGAGATTTGAGGGATCAAACAACCATGAAAAATTGATAATTTAAAATTGATGAATAATGCTTCACACTTCACATCCCACATTGAAACCTACTGGTTTTGGGAGTTACAATAAAAGATAAGTAGTGAGTTCCATGGTCTGAAATCAAAACAAACACATCGTACAAGAAAGTCCCCAATATGTGGTATTCCCAATGTTTTTTTGGTATGTAGACCTTACTCACAGTCTTACCAATTCTCTTCTTGAGCTATGATCAAACTCAGGTGGTTAAATCCCCCAAAAGAGGATTTCTTTCACACATAGGTTCCTCCTATGTGTGGTCAACCATGCCCATAGATGGATTCATTTGGTGACGATAATAATTATATTTATTTTAAAAAATAAAATTGAAATGAAATACCTTATAAAATTGTATCAATGTTTTAAATTTATTTTCATTATAATTATTAAAATTATTATATTCCAAACACGATATCATCATAATAAAGATAGTACAAACCTAATTAAAAAAAATACTAATATATGTTTCATAATTAAAAATAATATTGGATGTTGTTTTATTTTTTTAATACCAAAGTTAAATTATAATAATTATTTTAAATTGATTCATATTATATTGCATGACTATATTTATAAGGTCTAAATCAAATTCCAATGGTCATGATAACATTCAAAAAATATAACCCATACATAGATGAATTTAAATAAACCATCATCTATCATAGTCAATTTCTTACACCCAATATGGTTCTCTATTTTACTCTCACTATTTATATTATATCTATTTTCTATGCTCAACCTTTTATAATTTTGGATGATCTAAGAGTGGTGGGATATATTTTTTAGTATTATTAAATTGATCTTAGTTTTTCTAATTGTATTATTGATGTTAGTAATATGTTTTTTTTGAATAATTTGTAAGAAACTATATTGAAATGATGTATTGAATTTGTTTATTTAATAAAATTTTCTTCATTCATGTCTTTAAAATTGGAATCTTATTAGTTTACAATATTTATTTAAATGTAAAAAATGCCTAAAAAGCCTTGGGTGTTTCAGAAACGTACTTAATTTATCATAACCGTCAACCATTATTGGTACTAAAAGTACAATTGATGTAAAAATATGATCATTCATTCATTATTATCATTATAGAGATTATATAACAATATAATAAAAACAAAAACTAGATCTATCATTATGAAACACGCATGAAAAAACTAGTCAATTACCCAAAAAAATAATGTAAATAATGAAATATTATTAACAAACTAATGATAAGATGTTTTAAAAGGATCATGTATGAAATTATAAATAATAATATTGGTTGGGTATAACAATATAACATGTTTAAAATCACTAAACAAGGGGTTATGTTATGTTAAATCAGAAAAGAAGTTTTCTGTAAGGGAATTTTTAACTATATTAATGTTTATTGGGTTAATATTATACTTCATTGGTTATATCATTGTATGATTATGTGTATAATGATATTTTATAATATCATATTGTATTTACACTTTTTTATGTGTATTTACAATTTATATTCATAATTGATCTATTATTTGACTCTCATTTCCATGTTTTGATCTTTCTAAGGGTTTATATCACAATATCCTTTTAATTGAGACTTTTTATTCTCTAATTTTAGTTGAATATAATTATTTTTCAATTTTTTTTATAATACCTTAAATATTTCTATCCTCTATCTCCCAATTATCAATTCTATTTAATATAACCTTATTTATTCTTTGGTTCTAAGAACTTCATAAAATGTTTTCAAAAAATTATGACTTTATCTCCCACATTGATGGAAAATATATTTTCTTTCTAAACCATGTTTTCTAAAAAATGTTTTAAATTTTTTTTAAACATTATAAATTGATTTATCAATGGAATTTTCTCCCTTTTTACTCTTTAAAAAATGTTTCAAGGAAACTTTTATCATTTTCAAAAAAATGGCCTTTGGGATTTTAACAAGAAATGTGAATGGAATATTTGTTTTAATGTGTGTAGATTTTATATAATTTTCCAATATCATAAAATTATATTTTTTAAAAGCATGATTTATATATTTTTAAATTTATTTTCTAGGAAAAGTGTTTTGAAAATGTTTTATGTTTCAAAACTAATTTTCAACGAAAAGTATTTCAAAAAATGTTTATAAAAATTATATTTTCATTAATAATGTCATTTGGTATCTTTTTATGTTATTTATATACATCAATGACAATAACTCGTTATAATTAATCTTATTGTTATAATTTAATATCATAATTATTGTTTTTAACTATGGTTTATGTTTATTTTTTACCAACGATAGTATTAACCTCCATTTCATTGTTCATTTTACCATCCACAACTCCCCATGAAACATTCAATTTCCTATATTCAGTAGTCATTAAAATTAAATAAAATATATTTATTATTATGTGATTTATATGATTTTAGCCTAAATAGTATGTCACTTTTTCATATTGTGGGTACTTTGACTATTAATTTTGATTAATTGTGGAAATATTTATAATTTTGATTCCATTTATCAGTAATGATATTAAATGAAAAGTAAAAAATTTCATGTATTAAATAAATTATTAGATATATGAGGAATTATTTGGATGGGTATAACATGGGTTGGAGACCAATTAATTCAATCCCCTTCATGTATTTGTAGTCTCATAATAAAAAATTAGTTTGAGAAACCCTATGAATTTTTAATTAGTATTTTTTAACTATATTGTGAATCGTCTTGAATGTAGTGTGTTTTAAACAATCTTTTGAAAGGTATTCATCATGAAGGTTGCATGTACCAATGAAACATTACTTCTTTTAAAAAAGTATTTCTTTAATTTATATTCAGTCATGATTATACATGAAATTTTATTATTGATATTATTTATGAGTGTATTTCATTATAAGGTTATTGTTTAAATGTCATTTTTGTTTAGTTATTTACCTTTAAATATTAATTCATCCTCATATTATCATGAGAATCTTGCTATTTAAATGGATTGGGTTCACAATTATTTATATTTTTATATTTTATATTCTTATTGATTTCTAATAACTTTTATTGCAATTAACAATTATTATATAATTTAAGAAGTCCCTTATTTTTTTCCCTTTCCCTAGGGTATGACGTAGAATTAATGGAATGAGTTTCAAGGTTGTTAAGATTTTAATTTTATTGTGATTTAATTTCGTTTCCCAGTTTAAAATTGGTACCATATAGGTATATAGTTTTCTAAAACTTCTAAAATGATAGATGATTGGTGATTTGGATCATGTACCTATACGAATGTAATGATGCAGAAACTAGCCTTGGGATACTTGGGTTTAGTTAGACAATAGTTGGTTTCAAAAGATAGTTAATATAATCCTTTGGAACTAGATTTAGGAAAACATAAATTAGGGAACATAACCCTAAGCTAAATGTTGAGGATATGTAAAGAAGTAAATCATAAGGTTATTTATGGTAGAGATTATATTTTTATTCCTGGAAATTCCTCCTGGTATGGATGCTAAAAGTGGAAATTATTCTGGAATTAATGTTTATAGTGGTATTTACAATTAAAAGGGTGTATTGGGATAGACCTGATCCTCACCTCCTGCATGAAAATGGGCCTTAATGAACACTTTTTTTTGACACTATTAAGGGATATATTTGGGATAATACATATTTTCATTACCATCCACTATGAATGATTTGAATATATTAGGAAAATGAATGTACTTTTTTAAACCTAACGTGTGTTAGATTCAGGATAAGGTCTCAAGATTAATATATTATATAAATGATCATATGGTTAAACAGTATACCACATAAGGAACAAGGGAAAATAAAATGGATAATGTGTATATGTATTTAGGTTCCTAGATGACATTATATAAGTATTTTACCAATAGAATTTTGGTTATAAAAATTTTAAAACAGATAAATATTTTGTTAAATTTTAGATTTATATATTTATACATTAACATAAGAGTTATGGATACCACAATGAGTTTGTTAGTTTATGATTGATCATATGTTAATGTCACAAAAACCTATTTTAGGGTTTCTATAACTAGAGTCTACAAAATTTAAGGATATTTTACATGAAATTTATAGTGATCATATGTTTTAGTAAACATGTTATTTTTTGAACAATGCATATAAATTAAATAGATATAATTTTAATGTTATTGATAACCTTTAGGGTAAATATTATTATTAAGTACATTGAAATAGTAGTTAAATAATACTATTAGACTTTTTTTAGAAATTATTGAAAACTAGAGGAATAAGGTTGTTTACTAGTTAATATTATTTCATGGATGTCTAAATTTTTTTTGAACATAATAGGAACTATTCCAATATAGTTTTAGAAAAAGGAAAAAAAATATGATGGTTAACAATTTTCCACATCTATAAATGTGTTGGTCGTTGAAAACATGACTGCAGGATGATAAAGGATTCATGCATAGCACTTGCCGACATGATTTCTTTGTTAATATGTTATTTTATTTAATTAAACTATTTAAAAAATAAATATTAATGTTGAACTACTGGAGTTACTTTTGAGGTTTAATTATTAATTAAATATATTATAAAGCAAGCGAAAACCATATTTTATTTGGAAAATTATTACAAACAGATAAAAATGAATTTCACTATTATATATATTTTATTATCCATTAAAAGTTAATTTTAGAAATAGAGGAATAGAAAAAATAAATTTTGGATACTTATTGAATGGAGTAATTAATGGATTAGAAACTAATCAAGGAAAAAAGAAAGGAGGAAACTATTATTATAAAATAGATACTTATCAAGTAAGTATATTTCATTATATTTTTAGATATTAAAAAATTTCCTTAACCCTAGTAAAAGGATCTTTAATAAAAAATCAAATACTATTACATTTATATATAATGAATTAGATGGTATTTTAAATCATTATATATTTATATTTTTGAGGCCCATAAGATTCCATTGGTCATTTAAAATCTTTTGTTCAATGGACTTAGTCAATCTATATAATTAATTATAATTTTCATTCATGTCCATATCATTACATGCCACAAATTTTCACTAACATGGAAACCTCATTATGTGTTATTTTATATAACCATGGTACATCACATTATATCTTATTAAGAAGTTATTTTAATAAACCTTAAAAAATATGGGGTTTTCAACCCTTTTATTCTTAATTAATAAACTATAGATTATTAATATCATATTTAAATTGTGAGGAAACAATTTATTTATGGTGGAGAGAATGTAGAACCTCAAAATTTTTATTGAGTAACATTTTCTTCAATATTATATTTGACATGAAAAAATACCTTATAAGTGGATATAACACCCCAACACATCAAAATATTCATCTTTACAAATATGTTCTTTATATATTATGATACATGCAACAACACATTTCTTTGATAGCTTGTGTCACATTTAAGACCATGTTTTACCAAACTATAATGTAATATCTGTATTATTATTTAATGTGATATTTATCACCTAAGAGTTTGAGTGGTAGGTATTAATAGTATTAAGTAACTAATTAAAATATATAGTTTACATTTTTTATCTGTTATCTTTTTATTATAAATAAAATAACGATCATTTTAAATAAAAATTTGTGTTTTCTTGGAAAATTTATTTTTTATAAAATATTTTGTAGTCGCACCTTATGTGCACAATTTAAAATTAAATGATAAAAAAAATTAATATTCCTATGAAAAAATCATTGTTTTAATCTGGATATCAAAATTATCTTAGAGTTTAATTTTTTGTATTTTTAAAATAATTTTCATTTTTTGATGAATATTAAAAAATAATAAATTAAAATTAAAATGCACCATTCATTTTAATTATTTATTAGGATATATTATATTTTTAATTATTTTAAAGTAAAATAGTTAAATTTTATATAATTTAATTCAATTTAGGTTGTTAGAATAAATTTTCCACTGAATTTTGATATATAAATATTGAAAACTTTGGATTTTTTTTACATTTAACACATTCATTCTTGTCGCGTCCCTATGATTAATTTAAAATTAAATTATGACACTTATATGAGTTTAATTTGGAAAAATGGATTATTTATTTGAAATAGGAATAATATATTTTTTCTTATATGTTCAACATAGTTTTTTATCCTAATGAATACTGTAAATTGTTAAACTTAATTTCCCCGATTAAGGATAAAACATGGTTTTACACTTAACATGTGTTTGTATTAAAAGTAGTTTTACACACTCATATGAATTCTATTTCATAAATTGGATTTGAAATTAATAATAATTAGGTCTAAATTATCAAATTAATATTTTTTTAATTATATTCATAATAGATAATTTACCTGGGGAAATAAAAATATACAAGTTACCGTGGTAAAAACAAAAATGGTAGAATTGAGTAAATATTAATACCAATGAATAAAATTAATTTTTTTTTATTTTTGTGTGGTGGAGGTTTTTATAGAACAAATAAAAAATAAGATACATTTTTATCTATTTTTTATGCACATGAAGAAATAGACACCCCAAAATTGTGAATATGTTTTGGTATTTCAATGAATGTAACTAATTCTCCATTATAAAAGGGAACTCACTCCCCTACCATATTCACACCTTAAAAACACTTCAAATCATTGAATAACTTGAATAATGAATTCAATAAATCCCTAAAATCATCATAGAAGACTTTTTTAGCTTGAATATAAATTAAGAATGATTTTTTTCTAACAAAAGAAAGATACTTAATGAATTGGTAACATTCTTCAATAAGAGTTTTCATAATATTTCTTCCTCTAACTCCTACATTTTTTAATAAAAAATGATTATATAATAAACTCAGTATTATTCATATAATGAGATATTATTATGTTAATTTTATGACCAACAACAATCTACACTTAATTCAAATGGGTTATGAAATCATTAATCCAGTGTAGTGCGGACAACCACCATGTGAAATGATGTTTTTCATTTTTGGCATTACCACTATAAAGGTTGTGTATTATTATTATAATAAATTATTTATATGATATATATAACATAAGTATAACTCTTATGTCATTATAAAATATCTAAATTATTACTTTATATTCTATAAGATACATGATGATGTCGCTCAAGGGTATGACAGTCTAGAGACTCAAGAAGTGATGTTATTTATATTTCACTAATTCCTTACACAGAAGGTGATAAAAAATAATGTTAATGATTATAAGAGATTAAAATAATATAATTATGATATTAATGAAATAGTCATCATTTTTAATGATACTATATCAATTTATGTTTTTATACTAAAATCTGAAAACATTGTTCTTGTAAGTGTGGACTACCACCTTCATGAAGTGACGTTACACTATTTTCATCACCAAACAACATGGATGATATATATACATACGTTTATTTAAATAACAAAATTATATTTATTTTATAATTATCATAATTTAATTTTAATATATTACATAACTATCCATAATGACCATTTAAAAATGGAAACATTACTCATGTGTACGTACAGATTACCGTATCAATGATTATAATATACATCATTTTTTATAACCATAAATCATTGCTACTTATAAATATAAAAAATATGTAAATTATTTGATAATTATAAAATGTTTATTATTCTGGATATTATATAAAAATACAATAAACACATGAACCAAATCTTTTATAGCAAATCATGCACGAGAAAACAAGACAATTAACACCTGAATCAATGAAAACAATGAAATATTATTAAAAAGGGTTATAAGTAATTATAAAAGGATCATATTTGATATTATAATTATTATCTTGGTTCAGTTGTAATTTAATAACATGTTTAATACTACTAAATTATAGGTCAAGGATTGTACAATCAAGAAGAATTTTAAGTTAAGATATTTATTACGTTCATTTATTTTCATTGGGTTTATCATTTTATTCATTGATCATGTCAATATAAGAATAGGAGAATAACTAATTTTGATTTCCAAATGTTTCATTTCTGCTTTCTTATGTGTATTTATTGTTTATACAAAAAAGTAGTTCATTTGTTGACCCTCACTTCAATATTATGACTTCTAAAGGGATTACGTAACAATATTAAATTAATTGAGATTGATTTTTCTTAATGTTATAATAATGGAAATTATTTTATTATTGTTTAATAAACCCAAAAATTTTATTCAAATATAGTTTTTAATGAAACCATTATTGTAATAGTAATTTTTTTTATTCTTTTATTGTTAAAATGTTAAAGAAATTGTTTTAATGAAAATTTGACTTCATTTATCTCTTTAGTTGGAAATATATTTTCATCCACAACCATGTTTTCAAGAATTTATTTCAAATTTTTTTAACCATTTATATTTTTTTTTGTCAACTTCATTTTTTCAAATTTTTACTCTTAAAAAATGTTCTTCCAATAAAACATATGTATTTTCAAAAATAATGTTCATTTGTATTTTTTTTAATGTTTGAATAAAATATTTATTTTAACATGTATGATATGTTTGGAATTTTACAACATCCAAAAATATAAATGTTTTAAAGATTAATTTATATGTATCAATGATAATTTTTTAAGAAAAGTATTTTGAAAATGTTTTCTATTTTTAAAATTTATTTTCAATTAAATGTTATATCAAAAGGATTTTTAAAATTAAAGGGATATTTTCCTCAGGAATGTTTTTAAAGGTCATTTTATGGTATTTATATTAATAATTAATATAAAACAATTATTATTACTCGATTGGGTATATAAAAAACCATAATTTGGATGGTTGATGATAATTTGACCAAGGATTTTAATGACATTCATTACCATTATTTATTTTGTATTTATTAAATTCCCCTTGAAATCCTAACTTTCATATGCTTATTAGGCCTTCTCTGAATTTGGATGCACCCGTATGGGGCTCCTCCATTGCTTGGTTCCCCCTATCTCTGTCTCTCTTCCAATCTACGGACCGCGGAATCTTATTTATCAACACCTCCCTGGGCTCCATTGTGGCATACTGATCCCCGATCATGGAGGCATCTTCTGGGTTCGATCCTTGATGATTCATTATCGGCCTGTTATTTCTCCTTATCCGTAGATCTAAATAGGGTTCCTCTAGGCAACGTCGCTGTCTAGGGCATGGCCTCTTCTTATACGGTCTTAGGGGTAGTTCTTTATTTAATCATCGGTATTGGGTGGGGTGGGAGGGTTTTTGCGATCTCTGTGTGCATGTCGATCTGAAGGCGGCTACGAGAGTGGCATGAAGCATGATTTTCTCTGGGTGTTGTCGGTCGACAATGATGTTGTGATTTTTATTCAATTTTGTTTTCTAAATTTTGTTTTCGTGATGCTTTGGTTTCCATATCTAGGTGTCTAGTGAGATTCCAGCTTCGGTGTTTTGGGTTTTGATCTTGATTTTTGGTTGGGGATTCTCGGATCGATGGTGGTGGTGTGCGATGATGTCTTGGATTCAGTTTGACGACCGATGATGAAGTTTTGTAGAACATGATCCTAGTTCTGGATGATGTTCAGAGAGCTGTGAAGACTCCATAGTGGCGGACCAAAATGATTGCAGTGAGGGTTTTTCTGTGGTGGGTTTTCGTGCTGCATATGGGATGGTTTTTGGAAAACTTTGACTGGTTTTTCTTTTGAATTTGTGAATCTGTAGAATGATTGGTCTATTTGGTTTGGGGTGCTTCAGTTCATGATCTATGGGTAAATGCATCTGGTTCTCAGCAAGGCAGGGCTCCAGAGGAGGTTTAGAGCTACGAGATTTCACCTATCATGGCTATCTGGAATTGTACGAATGAGAGGGTATGGCATTTTCCATTGGTACTGTGCCCGTGACTTCGTTCATGGGACTACTATCCGAACAACGATGTGAATTTGAAAGTTCATCTTAATAATTTTGATGCTGGGGAGGAACCTACTTTGATTATTTGAATCATATAGTTTTTAGTCTTTGGACATTGGATTGGAGGGCTAGAAATTCTTTGTATGTCTTCGAAGTTGTTTAGGTTCTCCCTTATCCCTTAAAAGGGGTTCTATCTTAATAATAATAATAATTAATTTTCAATCAGACTATGATCATTAGACTATATGTTTATATTAAATATCTATATTATTGTGTGATGGATATTATTTTTAATTAAACATGTACCATTTTTACATATTATGTTTATTTTTATATTTATTTGATAAATTGGAGAAATATTAAAAAATCTTTATCCATTACCAAGTATGAATATTTATTGATAAGACACATTTTTCAAGAACTAAAATTTTCAACATATGAGGATTGTTAGGGATAGGTATGACATGGGTTGGGGATCAGTTAATAATATCACCTTGATGCATCGGTAGTCTCTTGAGACAATATAAGTTGAAAAAACCCATTTATTTATTACCATTTTTTTCTTAGTTTTATTCTGTAAGGTATTAATATTAGAATTTTTTAAACTCTTATCGATGGTCTTGATAGTAACGCTATCCTATCCCTAGTAAAAATCATGTCCAATAAATATGTATTTACTCTATTCATATTTTCTTATCATTACCAAAGATATTTTTCTATGAAATTATCTATGGATGAATTTTACTCTCCGTTTACTGATTACATTGAATATTTTATAGTGATTTAACATTCCATATTAATTCTACCTTATCATCTGATAATATTCATGTTATTTAAATGGAAGGTGTTTTCAGTTATTTTTCTTTAAAATATTTTTTATGATTATTGATTCACGATAAATTCCATTTTACATAACCCTTAGTGATCATTTTACCTATATTTTGTTTCCATTCCCCAGGATATGAAGATTAATTCACGGAATGAGTTTTGAGGATATTGATGTTTTTTTATTCTTTAGTTTAATTTCCTGATAATATATGGGTATCATGTATGAATTTAGTTTTCAAAAACATCTAAGATATTTGATCATTTGGAATTTAATAATGTATAAATTGCAATTTAATAAACTAGATAGTAGCTCTAGACTATTGGGTTCAGGCTTTCTACATTGAGAAAATATTTTTAAGAAAACTAGATTTATATTTCACTTCAGTGAGAAATATGATTTCTTCTAAAACCATGTTTTCAAAAAACAATTTTTAAAAATGCTTATAATTATAATATGAATATGAAAATTATTTTTTTAAACATTGAATAACTTTTTAGAATTTGTTTAATGTAATCTTTATGATATTTTAAAACAATGTCCATTTGAATTTTACTAAAAATGTGAATGTAATCTTTGTTTTAATGTGTATGATAGGAAGTAAACTTCCCATCATCAGGAAAAATATTTTATTTGAACCATATTTTTAAATAATAAAGGTTATTCATAAATAAATGTATTTAAAAAAAATGTTTTAATTTTTTTCAATGAAGAAAGAATATTTTTTCCAAGAAAGGTTTTAATTGATTTTTAAATATTATCATAAATGTTTTCTAGGTTTTTTTTAATTAAAAGGAAATTAAATTTTTTTATTATAATTTTTCATTTTAAAAATGTTATTTTATAAAAAAAATTTATATTCCTTATGAATCATTCAAAGTGATTTATCTTTCAAAAACAATATCAATCTAAGATGTTATTCATTGATCTAACTTATGATTTTATTGGGATATACACTAAGGATACAATTATTATTCTATATTTGAATGTTTTATCATGAAAATATGTTAATGAAACCCATTTCTCTTCTATAGGTTATACCATCATAAAATTATTATGACACATGTCTCTTTTTCATATATTATGATATGATTAAAATATTATGAAGAGAAGTTCATTCCCTAGGTTATGATTTGGTGATTTTTGATGATATTATGGAAGGAATATTTATGATTTTCATTATGTGAAGGGTGGGAACTATATTTACCTCTAATTATTTGTGTATATATTAATACCTAAAGAAATAGACCAGACTAGAATAGATTTTGAACCCAATTTAGTAAGGGTAATTCTCTAATATAATCATATTGGGTGAGAAATGTGACTACAATGTTGGTATGAATGGACCTATATTCATGTCTATAATGTTATGCATGAACATGGGTTCTTATTAATAATTTTATGCATGAACCTGATTAAAATTTATAAAACTTATGTATCGGCCTGTCTTTTCGGTCCATAATGTTATGTATGGACCTGCTCTCAAGTATATAATTTTATACAAGGCCAGGATTTCATGTCCATTACATAACGAGTGAACCTATTTATATTTATACATGTTTAAAATTTTAGAAGTTTATGGGTATTAAAAAAATTTATAACACGTCCCAATTTTATACTATTACGGTTCATGTTATTTGGTCACCTTATGATTTATTTCTTTTAAATGACCATCTATTTATGCCATGACTCCAGAATAATATTTTTGATATGTAAGGTATGGTTCTTGAATTTTATTCTCATGTTATCATACTTTTATGATTGTTTCAAGCTTATGTATCTCCCTTGATTACCCTTATAGAGAATCTAAGATCAACCATTCCGACACTTCCTTTCCCCAGATTATGAATAATGATTTAAGTAAGGTTTCTTTGAATATTACTAAAGGGGAAGATCATTTTGCGATAAATTGATTATATTTTATGAATAATAAAGAATTTTTTCCATGTTTCAAATGGAACAAAACTATTATGGTCCTTAGGAATATGTTTGATGTATTGTATTTAATATTCATCTAAAAACATGTAATATCCAAGAATGAAATTCCTAGGTCATTATATATGTTATTAGAGGGATGTTTTACATAAACATTGTAAACCATGATTTTAAAACTATAGTTAGATACCACATGACATTTCAGATAAATTCCAATATATGCCTCTAAGGATAAGTCTATGTATTAGTTTATGTATAGTAAATTTCCCTCATTTTTGGTAAAGGACTAAGTGAATGGTTTCTATTAAATTACATACCTATCTAGATGAAACACGTTGGTGTGGCTCTAGTATAGAGATACTTAAGGGTAATAAATATAAAAAGGGAGCATTGAGCAAGACTCGACAATCCCCTAGTGCATGACAAAACTCACTTATTCACAAATGTTTTGAAATTTCTAGGGTATATGAATTTGAAATTCATAAAGAATTTATGAACCATCACGAATGATTTAAATAGATAATGACTATGAATGAACTATGCGAAACCTATGAAGTTATAACTTAAAAATAATTGTTTTTGATTTACACATCCTATAAGTTATTTTTCAAGATTATGTGGTTTTAAAAAATAATTAGTGATTATCATAATCTTATTTTTGGTTTCGTTAAATAATATAAACCATAATAAAGTAGGTTATCATTGAATGTAATCGATATTTTTTTGTGATGATAAGTATTGTGAGATGGAGACAAGAGTAAAGTATATTATTATTATGACCAAATAGTTATCATGAAACATGACTTATAATGTGTATCATAACTGACACTCTAAATCACGAAATAAGATAAGGATATAGTTTACAAGACAGTTTGTAGTAAACAAAATGGAAGAAATATGATTCAATTTCCTAATGAAAGAGAATGACGGAATAAGAACCCAAGGGAATGTCTCAAATGAGTGAGAAGATTCCCTGATTGTACAAAAGATGGAATTTATAATTTGTAATTGTATATGAGAAACGAAATATTTGGTTAAAATAATTGATGAGAATACTGGTCTCTCTTAGGTTTCATTTACTATTTAATGTTTTAATATTTTAATGTATATGAATTATTCAAATAGATTTACTACAGGGAAATATCATGATAATAATTATTATGGTTGTATGTATAAGGAATTTTATATTGATGATGATGATACTATGAATGAAATATGAATTTGAAGAGGTATTAAGGAATAATTTGATAAATCCTGGTTAATGGCTTGAGAAGTATGTGGGATTTTTGATGTATTTATGTATAGGAATTCATGGATTATAAAATACACAAGCATTATTAAGTATAGGTTTATTATTAGGGATTTTAAAGAATACATTGAATGGTGCTGATAAGAAAGGTGATATTTCAAAAAAAGAATATGATTAAGGGAAATTAATATTGATGTTGAGATAATAATGGTGGAAAAAAAGAAATGATGGATTTGGATAAGATATATTAGATATTTCTGATCTCTGAGGATAGATTATTGGATTTGGAAAAATATGTTTTTTTATCATTGATAGTGTTTACATAATTCTTAGATTTTTGGAATATATTCAATAATATATGGTTTGAATAAAATAAAAATGAATAAGGAATGTTTTTAGTAAGGTTTTACGATATTTCAAGAGAATACAAGATGAAGGTATTTTAATATTTGGTATATTATAATTAAGAGGGGCATAATTTTGTTTAATGGAATAAAGATATGTTCATTTTGAGAAATTTATGACATTAACCAAAAATTTTAAATTCTAAAAGGGTTATAAGGTTATTAATTTATGGAATTGTTTACAATGCACTTTAGATGAGGGTTTAAAGATGAAGGTATTTTTTGAAAAATTAATATTTCTGAATAACATGTTCTAATTACATTGTTGTGATGATAACTAAATATATAAAAAATGATTTATTTTTCTATTTATGGATCTCATGATCCATTAGTAGTTTAGGAAAAAAATGAACTTCATTTTTGGGAGTAAGAGACAAAGTAAAAGTTGATAAAAAAACTACCAAAGGATTAATTCATTCTAATGGGGAAAAAATATGTCAAATAAGTAAATTTCCATTTTATATTATCCTATATGGAAAAAAATAATTCCCCAAGAGTTGGAAAAATCCATGAAAGAAAATAATTCACCATTATCCTCATTTTTTATGATATCAAATGACATTTTAATGCCTCTTAGGTTTACAGATTTATGATCATTAAATTATCCCGACCATGTTTTCTACCACTCTCCAATAGTATTTGGGTATTATTTTTCTCTTCTAGGTCCATGTTTTCACATCCCACCTATATTCTCCATTTTGGAATCCTAGTATGCAATATTCTATATTACGTTCTTATATCCCTTTCCATTTATTAAGATGAATTTATATTATCCATTTTTGGGATGTGGGATTCTATGATGTAAATTTGAAATGATAAACCTTTGATGACCGATACAAATTTTTATGGAGAAATTCATTTTAAATGTTATATATTATAAAAACCATAGATTTGGTGGAATATTTTTTTTCAAAATAATTTTTTTTTAAATTTTTAATTACATGAAATACTGAGTTTAGATTTTGTTAAACATAACACCAAGTTTGTATTTCAATACATAATACATATATTTTGACCTGCTCTATGTGGAACACTATGTTTCACTAGTGTTATACACAAATACCAAGTTCATTTTTCCATACATGTGACACAGAGTTAAAATGAAACATGAAATACTATTTAAATTTTATTATGAATGTTATATCCATGGTATTGTAATTGAGGGTATGAATTGGATTGATTAAAAATTTTGTTTTACATATGTATATATAATTAATTATTTGGTAAAAAATTAATTAAAAATGGAAATGAAAACCTTTTCAAAATAAAGGAATTCATTTTCTGAATAATAATTTCTTCGAAAATAAATGTGGTTTAAATTAATAAATTTAAAAATTCAATTTTTTGAATTATTTTAATAAAAATTCTATTTTTTAAATTAAATAGAATTTTTTAAATTCATCTTAATTGTTTTTAAAATAATCTATAAGAAGAAATAAAAATTTTATGCAAAAATTGTACTTCTTTTAAAAATTGTTTTATCAATATTGGTACACTTATATTAAAGTTATCTTTTGAAACAACTATAATATTTATTTCAAAAAATAAAATTTATTTTTAAATTCATAATATAAAAACAATCTTCGTGTAACTGTTTGGTATTTTTCTGAATGGTTTTATTTTTTGGATGAATAGTACTAAATATTGAAATTTAATTGAAAATTAATATTGGGTTTAATTTATTTATAAATTTAAAATACATTTTAAATTGGTTGTAAGGTATAATTTGATCAGCTTAATATATATTAATCCTATATATGTAATTTTAAAATTTTTATATTAAATTTCTATTTAAATATTTTGGAAATGTTTTTAAAAACATGCATTTATGTCATGTTTGGAAGATTAATTTAAAATTAAATTGTTCTTCTTAAGTGAAAGGGATTAGGAAAAATGGATTATAAAATCTTAATTATTATATTTTATATTATATAATATGGTAAACATTATTTTAGATCATAATGATGGGTACAAATAATTAATATTAATTGTCTCGATTGAGGTTAAAACAAGGCCTTTCAAAATACATGTGTTGTATTAAAATTAATTTTACACAAAAAAATTATATTTATTTAACTAATATGTTATAACATTTATAATATGTAGGAATAAATTATCTAATAAATATTATTTTAATTTTCATTAGGTATAAAAATGAAACAGGTTACCATGGTAAAACTAAAAGGGATAAATCGTGTAAACATATTGACTAACAAATAAAATCATAAAAAAATATGTTTATTTCATTTAGAGGAGGTTTTCTTTCACCAAATAATCCTTAAAATGTAGTGTTTATATTTTTTAGGATCGCGAAGTAAGATTGAACTTCCTATAGTGAATAATTTTTGTTATAAAAAAACCATCCTTCAATTATCAATAAGAACTCACCCCCTCTATTACTCATACCATTCAGGCCATTTGGATCAACTAAATATGAATTTAATAAATTTAAAAATTCACATAGGTCACTCTATAATCCTTATTTTGGATTTAAATCCCACCTATTATGTCTTTGGTGATAACTTAAGGAGGATACCAGAAAGAAGATTTAACATTCATCAATGAGAATCATTGTTTTATTTCACCATAAACTTACAAAAATTCTTATTATAACTTGTTGATATAATTAAAAAAATATAATAAACATACCAAGACGTAGTTATTTTATGTTCATGAACTAAAAACATCTTCACATCCATCAAATGGGTTATAAAAGCATCGATTGTGTGTACGGAGGACTACCGCCTTATGGACCAATGTCATTTGTTTTTTCCATTGACACCTCTCATAGTTGGGTTTGATGATGGATATAAAATATATTTATTTTGTGGATAACATAATTATACCTTTTTAGTATTATGTAATATCCACATTTTTTATATTCCATTCCTTATGGGATATGATAACATCGTTCATGTGTACGGTAGACTACCTCCTCGAGAAGTGATGTGATTCATTTTTTCACTAAAAATTTAGATAAATGGTAATGAGGATATAGTGAATAAAGATATATGATATATATATAATATAGAATTATAGTTATACTATATGGGAGATATATTATTTACCATTCTTACAGTCTGTCTATCAAGAAAATAGAAACGATGTTAATGTGTATGTACAATCTAACATCTTCATGATTGTTGAAATTCATTTTATATCAATAAAATTAATGATTTATATAAATATATACGTAATGAATATATATTAATTTTATATCATGGTTAACATTTATGATGTTTTGAATTCATGATGAAATTGAAAAGACCAAAAGATACAAAACTAATACATATGTGAAAAATGATGGAGTTATTACCTCAAAAAAATTTAACAAAGAAATGACAATAAATGTGTAATAAAATTTAAGAATTAAAAAATATATGGTATGATAAAATTTATTATGGTTATAAAATTTATTTATAATTAAATAATATATAATATAATTAATGTTTTAATGTGTATGAGGGATGTAAAGACTTAATGTTAAGAGGTTCCATCTCACATTTTACTTCCATTAGATACATTCCATATTCATCATCTATATCTTTTTTGTGGTGTATATACATCCCCTGAATCTATTTTAATATTATTATTATAATAATTAGTGGTATTTAAAAATCTATTTTAGGATCAATATTTCATGTGGTATACAGTTCAAAAGTTAACAAATCAATATGGGAATTTTGTCTCAATTTTCTTCCTTTGAGACATATGATATGTTATAACCCTATATTTTATTACAGGATGTATATACATCCCCATCGGAATGAAATATAATGAATTTTTTTTATCCTCATTTTAGGACCCTAAAAATTCATCCAAAGGTAGAAAATACCCCCATAATCACTTTGTAGAAGGAAGAAAGTACTCCTACAAGACTAGAGAGGTTAATGGACTCAAATTGAGTTGAAAATTACAGAAGAAACATGAAGGAATTCAAGTATTCAAAGGATTTTCAAGTGGCCCGTGTACAATCACGAGAAGGGTCAGCAGACCACCTGGACCGCGAACCACCGGGTACACAGAATAAGTTGTGAACTGCTGGCCCGTAGAGTGATGGCCATCAAACCCAACGAACCAAAAACCAAGTCTCTGAAGGACTCATGCGTGTGATGGCCATCCTTGTACCATATTGAGAACTCATCATTTCACTCACGAACAAAATATATAGGGTTTCATGAACCACTATCGCAAACTGAAGCCTCCCCAAACCCAGTTGACCAAGTCTATAGCAGGTCAGGATATCTCCTCATGGGCCTCTTCAAATGGTGTCTCATTCCCATAGATTCAATTTCCCCGATGCTCTATAAAAAGATAACATAATGCATTGAGATAGATGGATGATGAAATATTGAAGAGGAATTAGAGGTTGTAAGAAAGAGTTTAGAGAATATTACAGCTTTTGTCTTGATTCATTAGCGAAGACCGAATTGTGAACCACACTCTTCACTGGTACATCCGGTCGCAAAATATAAAATAGGGGAACTGAATAATAATAAGAGAACTGCGAACCTAAATGGTGAAACCTTGAACCATATAATTCTCTCGGATGAACTTCCTACAAATGATAATCTCTCAAACCCTCCTTCAATATGATGCTCCACATAGTGTACAGCTAAGCGGTCTGAACTCAGCACCACGAACTACATTAGTACGTGGATGGAACCCAAAGCGGTGTGATGAGCTGTGTACCACTATTGTACGTGGTGGTTTATACCCATGTCCGCATACCAAATCAGCATGCGGAAAACTCCTCTTCCCAAAAAGTGTTACAGTGTGCGGATCTTCCCCCATCCAACAAATGAAAACAGTATGCATATTGGTGTGTTTTGGGTATTATTTCCCCTAGTTCTAACCTCACCCCTCCATTAATGTCCAGTCCACCATTCTCACTATGTGAACAAGTCCTCTAACATCACACTAATGCCTCTACCAAATCCACCAGACCCATACGATCAGATCATCGGGCGCATCAGCACACTTCTTTGAGTCTATATAAAAATGGTAAGTAGAGTTATGAAGGCTTTCCCAAAAATGGTTCGGGCTTTGGGAATGCCTGTGGGTCTACATTCCCATAGTAACATAGAGTCTAACCATGGCTTGCTGACATGAACCTCCCCATTCTATGGATTAGGAGTGATCACATGCTTTTCCATTCAATGTGGAATGGTGATCAGTTGAAGGAGTTATGTTCGCTTCTCCTTTAACAAGGACAGAACTCCTCCTATTTCTCATAATGTATTTTGGGGCCCTCCCACTGAGGTAATTCTCCAATCATCAAAGGCCGAGCCACATGACATTTAATGTCATTTCACATTAAACGGTTCATCGCTATGCGCCCTTTCCCACCATCTCCCCAACCTCTCCCACCATTGGCTATCCTTATCCCATCAATAGGAGAGGAAGCATGGGTTTGGTTGGATCTCTCATGTCCTATTATTTCACACATCGAGATTGACTCATGTGGGCTTTGAGGATTGTAAAGATTACAACACCCAACAATTCTTGAACTACGAGAACTCTAATTCTTGACCAAATTATGATATATACAATGCGTACATGAAGGCCTGTGTTCAAAATGGTGCCCATCCAAAAGGATTCACCAAATCATGATTCCTTACATGGGAAGATTCTATGCATATGTGCCAACAAATATGAAATATGACAACTAGGATTCTAGGTAAAATCAGGATACATATGATTCCTTCTTGAAGGCCAGAGCTCAAAAGGGTTCCCTCCCATAAAGGGTCCAGCCAATCATGTCCCCCCAAATGGGAATCCTCCATGAGTAAGAACCACATTATTCGGAACTATGTGGGTTCTGATTCCTCTCCTAAGAAAATGTCAAGAAACCCATCTTATGGGTCTGATCCCAACATCAAGTCACCTTCCATTATCCATGGATGACGATAAACACCAGATCACCTTATTGTATGGCTCAAGATAGCAGTACCTCTATAGCATCAAATATATGCTGCCAATAAAATTCTACAAAATAAGGGTAGCATGTGGATGACTCTTCAAGATTGAACCTAGGATTCACGAACATATGAACACAACCTAAATCTATAAGAGAGTCCCAAAACATGAAATAATCCTCCCCCAAAAGGGTGTAATGATCTTGAATTCCCATATTATCGACCAATGGTATAAGGCCCCAGCCTTAAACATTACTTAATCTGGAGTTATTTGATGAATACATGTTAAGGATCTTTTCAGGTTTAGAGTTTTAGAGAATTAGATTATAAATCATGCATTACATTCCACATTTAAAAAAGTGGTTACATAAAAGATAGCATTAATTTTTTTTCCCATCAACGGAAACATATTTAAAACAAAATGTGGATTCCTTCATGAAACTTCCTTGACACTTTCATCACATCATGTACCATTCCCTTGACCTATGAAAGACATTTCAAAAACTTGGGATGAGCATAAAAAGCTCCGTAAGGGATATAAAAGTACAAAATGAAAACATTAGTCCATGTATGAAATCATACTTTACTAATAAAACATAATAATTTTAACATACCTCATCAAATCATGAATAAATCATAGAAATCATAAGACATAAAGGTAACTTGAGGCATTCGTAACATTCTTACGTAGGGAGTAACCTTCTTGGTTACATTTGGAATACCCATCACAGTATATTTCCTAAATATCTTCGGAGAAACCTTAACATTTAATTCCTTTACATTACCCAATGCATTGGAGAGCTATATCGGGCTCACCCGCCCTTAGTTTATCACAGAACCACCCATCTTCATAACAATACCCAAGAACCATAACATAATCGTATCACATAAAACATGCATAAAGGAAACATAACATTTCAACATTTCAATCACAAGATATCAATACAACACATTGATATAATAAAAAAATTATGAAAACCATCTTCAATACCATAATAAAAGAAAATTAAAACAAGGTATTTATTTTTTTCATTTTTTAAAAAAGTTATGGCTTGTAGAGGAAGTTGAAGCTCAAATAATGGTCACGGCGGTGGAGAAGTCATTGTCGCCGCATACGTATGACAAAAAAATTCCTTTTGTCATTTAGTAAAACGCATCGTATAGAAAATATTCCTTTGGAATAAATGTAAAATTCAAAGGGGTTTATACACCATATAAAAGAAAGTTGTGTATAAATCAAAATATGCCTCAATGAAAGGATATTGAGACGAAGTCCCATACCTCGGGTCCGACTTGACTCGATCGTTCTTTAACGTCTTGAATAATAAACATGAGTTAATTTATACTTGCTTAAGAACCTTTTTCAAGTTCATTATTTCTTTTATATCAGTTATTACCATTTTATGAACACTATGTAATTATTTAAGTTAATAGTGGTCCTTTTGTCGATCATTGGTACATGAGTTAAAAATAAAAACTTTATAATTACAAGTTTTTCATGTGTCCATTATATCCTGAATTATATTCATGATGTAGGTATCATATATATAATATTTATCCAGTATGTGCATGATTTATAATATTACATAACATTTATAGGTAAGAAATCAAATGCACCATTCATGGAGACGGTAAGTCGTACGTACGCATGAATTCTAATTTCATTTCTATTTCGTATTTAATGGAATGGAATCATAATGACATAAAGATATGTTATAATTCTAGGATAATATCATATATAATATCATTAACTCCATCCTTTATACATCCCACATAAGGCATTAACGAATCAAATCACTTTGAGGGGGTGGTTGTCCGTACTTCCTAAAATGATGATATCGCGTTTACCCAAAATGGAAACCATAAAGGTATGAAAAAAATGAAAAATACAGAAGATTAATGAAAACATAAAAATATTATATATCATATATAAATAGAGTGAAATCTTAATGGACACCTTTGAAGGTGTTAGAAGAATATTGAACAATCATCATTTCGTGAGGCAGAAATTCGCCATCCACGGAAACAGTATGCTCTTTAACCATTAGATGTAGGTGTTTGTAAGTGTAGCTCGAATACTTATTATAAAAACATCATATTATAAGGAAGATATTGGTGTTGTTACAAATGAAATGAATAAAAATACTTTATGGGGTCGGGGAAGAAAAATAAAACAAAAGAGCATTAGAGAGGACTTTACCTTTGAATCGGGTAACTACTCTTGGTTTGAACCAAAAGGGTTTCTTGAAGAGGTTTATGACTAAGGTAAGGATTCTAGGATGAATAGAGGGATGTGGAGAGACAAAATGAGCAGATCTTGGCTGAGACAAAGGCTTGAGAGGTGTGGGTAAGGAGGTATAGGAGGGGGGCCTTTTATAAGAGGAGAGGAGGGGCACTCTTGGAAAGGTATAAAATGTTACATTATTTTCAAATGAGTTTCGGATTTTAAAGGTCCCACATTGATGAATTTTGAGTATAAGGTGATAATAGTTCTAAATAAACCCATCCAATAGGTTTTTGAAATGTTTAGTTCTTATATTTTACATTATCTCTTCATTTTATTTAAATTGTTAAATAATGAGGTAATCGTTGCATCATCATCGGGTCATATATAATTTAATTTATTTAATGTCTTAAAATTATAAAAAAATACTATGATGTAGGAAATATTTATATAGATACAATGAATATTTATTGTCCAAAATATCATTTATTAGGAAAAATTAAAAATGTTTTTCTAAGGTGATACATTCATTGTAATATTTAACTTTCTTTAAAAATAAAAAGATAAAAAGTCATTATCACAAAAAGTTATTCCATGGGGTCCCCAAGTTTAGAACAAGGCATCCCATGGTCGGACATGACACAATGAGTAGTATTAGGACACATGTTGGTGTCATTTTTTATTATTATGATATTATTTTATTATCCTTAACTACTCGATTACTAATTAATCAAGATAATAAACGATAATTACCGTCATTACTATTCACAATGTCAAAAAACAAAACAGTATAAATTACATAATTTGGACCTTCTGATTACAAATAAGGAATCCATTTTACGAAATTTGAAACACAAAAATTGAAATAATTAATTTTAAAATAATTCTCGTTGTCAAAACAAATAGTGGGTTTTTTTGAAACAATATCGATGAAATGTTTGGCATTAGTTTATGCCCAATTCCAAAGTGAAATTTATTCTAATGACCACTATTGGATTAAATGTTAAAAATATATTCTATTTACACTTTAAACCCAATTAAAAAGGTAATCTAGCCATATAATTAAATTAGATGAAAATGCAGTTTTCATGTAAATGCAGTATTTTTCACTATTCATTAAAAAAATGAAAATTGTCAGAAAAATACCAAAAATTTATCCATAGTATATTTCAATGTCCCAATCATAAATAATAAGTTTATTTTGACAAATAGATCTTATAAAATTTTCAAAATAAAGATTAAAAAATGGTTCGCCATCAAAAGGCGGTAAAATAATCTTTTAAAAATATTAGAGAATTCTATGCGTAAGATTGGATTTATTTTCATTTTAAGCCTCTAAAACACTATCTAATTCATAAATAAGCATAGATAAGAATATATATTATTCATTACTTAATTGGGATGTTACATCCTTCCCCCCTTTAGAAAATTTCATCCCCGCAATTTATTTACTTATCGAATTAGTGGGGGTATTTATACCTCATTACATTTTCATATTCCCATGTCTCCTCTTCACTCATGTGGTTCTTCCACAAACCCTTTACTTGATGAATCACCTTATTTCGCAATACATGATCCCTATGGTCAAGAATCTAGACTAGTTGTTCCTCATAAGATATATTCTCTTCCAGTTGAACTACCTCTCGACTCAAAATATGAGATAGATTTGGCATGTACTTATTTAACATTGAATCATGAAAAACATTATGTACCTAAGATAAACATGGAGGTAAATCCACTCGGTATGCAACTGATCCAACTCTCTCCAGAATTTTATATGGTCCAATGAACCTTGGACTCAACTTTCCTTTCTTACCAAATCACATCACACTTTTCCATGGTGATACTTTGAGAAAAACATGATCACCTAACTCAATAGAGAGATCCTTCCACCAGTTGTCTGCATAACAATTTTGCCTACTCTGAGCTATTCTCATGTGTTTTTGTATCAGCTGAACTTTTTCTGCCAACTCTTCTACCAATTCCGGTCCCATCAACCTCCTTTCACCCACTTCATCCGAGAAAGATGGAGTTCGACACCGCTTCCCATATAATTCCTCAAATGGTGCCATCTGTATACTGGAATAAAAACTATTATTATAAGAAAACCCAACCAAAGAACGATGTTGATCCCAAATTCCCCGATAATCCATTGAACAAGCACGTAGCATATCCTCCAATGTCTGAATTGTTCGTTCTGACTGCCCATCTGATTGAGAATGAAAAGCTGTACTAAAATTTAATTTAGTACCCAACGACTTCTGATGGACTTTCCAAAAGTTAGAATTGAACCCGGGACCATGGTCAGATACAATGGAGAGAGGAACTCCATGTAACCTGACTATCACTTTAAGATAAAAATGGAAAAGTTGATCTAGGTAAAAGTATCTCGTATAGCAAGTAAATGAGCAGATTTAGTCAAGCGATTGACAATAACCCAGATTTCATTATTACCGCGAGGTGTCTTCAGAAATCCCATAATGAAGTCCATGGATATATTCTCCAATTTCCACTCTGGTACTGGTAGAGGCTGAAGAATCCATTTCGGTAACTGTCGCTCTGCTTTAACCTGTTGACATGTCAAACACTTCACAGTAAAATCAGCAATATCCCCTCTCATTCCACCCCACCAGTAATACACTCGAATATCTCTATACATCTTAGTACTTCCCGGATGAACTTAAAACGGAGAAGAATGAGCTTGACATAACAACTCTCTCTTCAATTTTGAATCACAAGGCACACAAAATCTCTTCCCAAATCTAAAAACACAATAATTATCAATGTTGAATTCAGGAAACTTACCCTTCTGAACCAGCTCTACCTTTTTCCGCAACTCGTTGTCTTGCTTATGTGCTTGCTTAATTCTATCTGATAGAGGAGATTTCACTAATACCTGAAACAAAATAGAAGGAAATCCTACACCAACAACTTCTATGACAATTTTCATCAATTACTTAACTAAAGGATCACGTTCCAAATGCAGCATTGTTAATGAATCATTACTTTTTCGACGCAAAGAATCAGGCACTTTATTTTATTTTCTCGGATGGTAGTGAATTGTATAATAATAATCCTTGATTAATTCTAACCATCTCATCTGTCTCATGTTCAATTATTTCAGAGTGAATATGTACTTTAAACTTTTGTGATCGGTATATATTTCACACTTTACTCCATACAAATGATGCCTCCAAATTTTTAATGGAAAAACAACAGCAGATAATTCCAAATCACGTGTAGGGTAATTTTCCTCATGAGTTTTCAACTGACGTGAAGCATAAGCAATTACCTGATCATTTTTCATTAGGACGCAACCAAGTCCTTTCAATGAAGCATCATTGTAGTTAACAAACTCCCCATTCTTGGAAAGTAGTTCCAAAACAGGAACATTCACCAATCTTCCTTTCAGTTCCTGAAAACAATCATCACATTCTTTTGTCCAGATAAACTTAACACCCTTCCGAGTTAGCTTTGTCATTGGACTATATAGCCGTGAAAAATTTCTAACAAACCTTCAGTAATAGCCTGCCAAACCAAGAAAAATATGAATCTCGGTTACATTTTTGGTTCTTTTCCATTACTCAACAACCATTGTTTTTGCAGGATCAACATTTATCCCATCTTTAAAAACAAAATGACCAAGGAAAGAAATTTGATGCAACCAAAACTCACACTTTCTGAATTTCCCATACAATTTCTTTTCTTTTATGATTTGAAAAATAACCCTTAAATGACATTGATACTCCACTTTACTATTAGAAAACACCAAAATATCATCAATGAAAACAACCAAAAACTTATCCATGAACTCGTGGAAAATTATATTCATAAGATCCATGAATTCAGCAGGTGAATTAGTTAGGCCAAAAGGAATTACTACAAATTCATAATGGCCATATCTTGTATGAAACATGGTTTTAAAACATATTATTCCTTTACCTTCAACTGATGGTACCCCGATCTTAGGTCAATCTTTGAAAAATATTGAGCTCCCTGGAGCTGATCAAACAAACCATCGTTATGAGGGAAAGGATATTTGTTCTTAACAGTGATTTTATTCGAGGCCCTATAATCAATGAAAAGTCTCATAGAACCATCTTTTTTTTAAAAAATAAAACAAGAGCACCCCATGGTGATGTGCTAGGTCGAATGAAAACTTCTCTAATAAATCTTGAAATTGATCCTTCAACTCTAAAAGTTCAATTTGACCCATTTGATAAGGGGGTTTTGCAATTGGCTTAGCATCAGGAATTAAGTCAACAGTAAACTCAACTTCCCGATCTGGTATTATTTCAGGAAACTCATCAGGAAAAACATCAGGATACTCATTTACCGCTGGCACATCATTAATATGAATGGTTCCTTTGTTTTCAACAATATGTGTAAGTTAACATTCATTTCCATATTTTACATGTTCCTCGGCCTCTTGATATGTTATCAACAGTAAGGCTTCATTCTTGTACACAAACTGAAAGTATTTATGAAAAGAAACTTCTTTATCTCTACAGTCAATCTTATTATGATAAATAGAGAGTCAATCCATACCCAGGATAACATCAAACTCTACTAGAGGTAAAACAATAAGGTTTGAAAGTAGGTTCTTTCCACAGATAATGATAGAAAGATTCTTATAAATTCTTTTTGCCTCAACATTTCCCACAGGTGTTTTTACCACAAGTTCAGGAGTCATTTCTTGAGATCGTATTCCCATTTCAATAGAAAAAGTTTTCAGAGATAAAAGAAAGTGTAGATCCTGAATCAAACAACACACTGGCATAATCTGAAAAAAAAACAAAGTACCTGATACGACTTCAATTTATGGCCCAACATCTGCTGAAGTAGTTACAAAGGATTTCACCACCCCTTTATGCTTGTAGTCTAACTGCTTCCCATCACTCGAGCTCCTTTTCGTACACTCGTTTTCATAATGACCCATCTCATTGCACTTGAAACATTTCACTAACTGTAAATCAAATTTGTTCTTACCATCACCATAATCTTTTTCAGTGAAATCACAAGACTTATATCCCATCTTACCACATCGGTAGAACTTTTCATAATTCAGAAAACATTCCCTAGCATGCCTTTTACCTCATTTATCACAAACTTGAAATTTAGTTTTCTTACCATCAGACCTTTTTGAAGAATTCTTCCCTTTCTCTTGCCACCTTGGTCTCTTCTTCTGTTGGTTGTTATAAGACACTTGATCATCAGAAAACTCTATTTTCACCTTCTCAACATATCGAACAAACTTTTCATAACTTTTGAACCCACGAGAAGCTAAAGTCTTTCGATATTATGTCTTTAATCCTGAGTAAAAACGATTTATTTTACTATCAAGGTCTCAAATAAAATTTGGAGCATACCATTCCAATCGAGTGAACCTATCTTCATAAGCAGCCATTAAGTCGTCCTCTTGCCTCAATTACAAGAATTGTTTTTCCATCCCAAGTCGAACAGCCTTAGGAAAATACTTCTCAAGAAACATACCTTTGAATTCATCCCAATCGAGAGCATCAATCTCATCAGCGTCCATGATATTTTCAACCATCGTCCACCACTGATCTGCTTTACCCTCCAAACGGTAAATAGCAAGACTAACCTTTTGATTGTCTGAACACCCCATGACATTGAAAATCTTCTCCAGTGCTTTAATCCACCCTTCAGCTAGAACAGGGTCAGATGATCCTCTGAATGATAGGGGATGTTGCCTCATGAAATGTTCCACCACTGACATGTTCCTCTACGGTTGATCTGGCTAATCTCGTGCATGGATACCGCCACCATTTATCTCTTGAATCAACTATGCCATTACTATAACCAACTATTCAGTTACAATTCCGACCATCTCAGGATGCTGATTCTGAAGGTCATTTCCTTCTATATGCCTTCCTAGCATTGCTTCCCTATTTCCTCTGCAGAAAACCATTCTGAACAAACATGTCTTAGATGAAGCAACACGATAATCTTCAAATGCTATATCATTTCAATTTGACCATAAAAAAAATATTTTTGGATAATCATTTAATATAATTATAACTCCTAAAGTTATCTAAACCGACCTCTGATACCTGCAATAAGGCCCCAGCCTTAATCATTACTTAATATTGAATTATTTCAAGAATACACGTTGAGGATCTTTTTAGGTTTAGAGTTTTAGAGAATTAGATCATAAATCATGCATTACATTCCACATTTAAACAAATTGGTTACATAAAAGATAGCATTCATTTTTTTCCCATCAACGGAAACATATTTAATGCAAAACGTGGATTCTTTCATGACACTTCCTTGACACTATCATCACATCATATACCTTTCCCTTGACCTATGAAAAACATTTCAAAAACATGGGATGATCATAAAAATCTTAGAAAAAGATATAAAAGTACGAAATGAAAACATTAGTCCATGTATGAAACCATACATTACCCATAAAACATAATCATTTTAAAATACCTCATCAAATAATGAATAAATCATAGAAATCATAAAACATAAAGGTAAGTTGAGGCATTCGCAACATTCTTCCGTTGGGAGTAACCCTCTTGGTTACATTTGGAATACTCATCACAGTATATTCACTAAATCTCTTCGGAGAAATCTTAACATTTAACTCCATCGCGTTACCCAATGCCTTGGAGAGCTATATTGGGCTCACTCGCCCTTAGTTTATCACGGAACCACCCTTCTTCATAACAATTCCCACGAACCATAACATAATCGTATCACATAAAACATGCATAAAGGAAACATAACATTTCCACATTTCAATCACAATATATCAATACAACACATTGATATAATAAAAACATTATGAAAACCATTTTCAATACCAAAATAAATGAAAATTAAAACATGGTATTTATTTTTTTCATTTTTTAAAAAAGTTACGGCTTGTAGAGGAAGTCGATGCACAAATAGTGGTCACGACGGCAGAGAAGTCGTTGTTGCCGCATACGTATGACAAAAAAACATTCCTTTTGTCATTTAGTAAAATTATTCATATAGAAAATATTACTTTTGAATAAACATAAAAGTCAAAGGGTTTTATACACCGTATAAAAGAAAGTTATGTATAAATCAAAATATGCCTCAATAAAAAGAGATTCAGACGAAGTCCCATACCTCGGGTTCGACTTGACTTGACCATTCTTTAATATCCTGAATGATAAACTTGAGTTAATTTCTACTTGCTTGAGAACCTTTTTCAAGATCATTATTTCTTTTATATCACTTATTACCATGTTATGAACACTATGTAATTATTTAAGTTAATAATTGTCCTTTTTTCGATCATTGGTACATGAGTCAAAAATAAACTCATTATAATTACAAGTTGTTCATGTATCCATTATATCCAGAATTATATTAATGATGTAGGTATCATATATATCATATATATATCCAATATGTGCATTCATTTATAATATTACATAACATTTAGAGGTAAGAAATGAAATGCATCGTTCATGGAGATGGTAAGCTGTACGTACGCATTAACGCTACTTTCTTTTCTACTTCGTATTTACTGGAATGAATTCATAATGACCTAATGATATATTATAATTCCAGTATAATATCATATATAATATCATTAACTATATCATTTATACGTCCCACATAAGGCATTAACGAATCAAATCACTTTGAGGGGGTGGTAGTCCGCACTTCCTAAAATGAAGATATCGCATTTACCCATAATGGAAGCCATAAAGGTATTACATAAATGAAAAATACAGAAGCTTAATGAAAACATAATCATATTATATATCATATATAAATATAGTGCCATCTTAATGGCCACCTTTGAAGGTGTTAGAAGAATATTGAACAATCATCATTTCGTGAGGCAGAAATTCGCCATCCACGGAAACAGTATGCTTTTTAACCATTAAATGTAGGTGTGTGTAAGTGTAGATCAAATACTTCTTATACAAAAATCCTAGTATATTGAAGATACTTTTGTGGTTACAAAAGAAATGAATTAAAAGATTTTAGGGTGTTGGAGAAGCAAAATAAAACAAAAGAGCATGAGAGAAGACTTTACCTTTGAATCGGGTAACTCTTCTTGGTTTGAACCAAAAGGGTTTCTTGAAGAGATTTCATCCTAAGGTAAGGATTCTAGGATGAATATAGGGATGTGGAGAGACAAAATGATCAGATCTAGGTTGATCCAAAGGCTTGAGTAGTGTGGGTAAGGAGGTAGAGGTGGGGGCCTTTTATAAGAGAAGATGAGGGGCACTCTTGGAAAGGTATAAAATGTTACTTTATTTTCCAATGAGTTTCGGATTTTAAAGGTCCCAAATTGATTTATTTTGAGGATAAGGTGATAATAGTTTGAAATCCACCCACTCAATAGGTTTTTGACATGTTTAGGTCTTATATTTTACATTATCTTTTCATTTTATTTAAATCGTTTAATAATGAGGTATTCGCTGCATCATCATGGTGTCATATATAATTTAATTTATTTAATGTCTAAAAATTATAAAAAAACTACTATGATGTAGGAAATATTTTTAGCTTACCAATTAATATTTATAGTCAAAAATATCATTTATGTAGACAAAATTAAAAAAAAATTACTCAGGTTATTCATTCTTTGTAATATTTAACATTTTTAAAAATAAAAAGATAAAAAGTAATTATCACACAAAAGTGATTCCATGGGGTCCCGAAGTTTGGAACAAGGCATACCAAGGTCGTCCATGACACAACCAGTAGTATTAGGACACATGTTGGTTTAATTTTTTATTATTATCATATTATTTTATTATGCTTAACTTTCTGATTACTAATTAATCAAGATAATTAACGATGATTACCATCATTACTATTCACAATGTTCAAAAAACAAAAGAGTCTTAATTACATAATTTGGAACTTCTGATTAAAAATATGTAATCCATTTTACCAAATCCCAAACATAGATATTCCAATAATTAATTTAAAAATAATTCCTGTTGTCAAAATAAATAGCGGGTTTTTTTAGAACAATATCTTTGAAAAGTTTGGCATTAGTTTATGCCCAATTTCGAAGTGAAATTAATTCTAATGACCAATATTGGATTAAATGGTAAAAATATATTCTATTTACACTTTAAAACCAATTAATAAGATAATATAACCATATAATTAAATTATATGAAAAAGAAGTTTTGATGTAAAATTCAGTATAATTTCACTATTCATTAAAAAATGTACATTGTCAGAAAAATACCAAAAATTTATCCAAAATAAATTTCAATGTCCCAATAATAAAGAATAAGTATATTTTGACAAATAGAGATTATAAAATTGTCAAAAGATAGATTTAAAAATGGTTCTCCATCAAAAGGTGGTAAAACAATCTTTTAAAAATATTTGAGAATTCTATGCTTAAGATTGGAGGTATTCTCATTTTAAGCATCTAAAACAATATCTAATTCATAAATAGACATATATAAGAATATAAATTATTCATTACTTACTTGGGATGTTACAAATGGAGTCCTCAAGTGTCCTTGACTGAATCATCAATCAATGTGTGCCTACCTTTGGAATTAAGGTCCTGAATCATGGATACATGAGCTGTTGGGTGTTACTGGCTCCATTAATAAACCCATTGGCGACCATCCAAGGAAGTTATATCTGAGGATGACAGATTACACAAGTATTAGACCCAATTCAATCACCCGTTGGGACCAATTGATTGTGGCACCTCCTTCGTAATGCGAATGGTGTGAATTATTCTGCCCCAACGGGGTTAATCCAACTTTCATTTAATGGATAATGATATAGAATGGGTTGAAACAAAATAATGGTTAATTTGAAAGGAAACACTCTCTGAAAATTGGTATGGGTGATGATCCTCATAGGTCCATTTCACCATCACCCTAAACATACCAACTCAGAGGCGAAAAAAACGTAAACCTGACGTGAGTCCTTAAACAAGGTAGTGGTTCTACCTCAATGGTAAAAGACAAAATGGCATTGCACGTGTGCCCATTTTTTTCACCCTACTAGGCATGAAACACAGCACCTTAGAGTCGGAAAAAAAATTGTGAACCCGATGTGAATCCTTAACCAAAGAGGAAATATTACCCCCACTCAGGCCAGTTCGTCCCACAAAAAAGTGGAGGGGTAGGGGCCTAGCTAAAACGTCAGATATACAAATGTTTAAAATAATGCTATATCAGTGGAGTTTTGTGGTCTGTATGTAATATATGCATGTTTCAGGTTCACCCAGTGAACCCTTCGATCCAAATGACATCCCAACAACCACTGCAGACACACGCATTAGTGATCTTGTAGGCAGAGGGTGCCCCACCAGAGAGCTGGAACCCCTCACCCCCAATGTCTTCAATGATGGGTATCCAACATGCTGATCATGTATTACTAATGAAATGGTACTCTCCGCATAGTGGAGGCCACGAGATAGGCTCTCCAGTTTGTGAAGACTCACTATCTGCCTCTTCAACTACAGCTGGAACTTCTTCCCTAGGCGTCCCTCGTGGTCGTCTTAACCCGTTTCAGGAGCCTGTCCTCAGAACATGGAAATGAGTACCCCTCTTATATTAGGGAGTAATATGAAGTATATGCTAGAAAATTCATCTCAAATACATTGGGGTCCTACTCATGGGACCCCTCCAAGGAATGTTTCCACAAACACTAGATGACCTAGCCTCCTACCGTTGAATAGGAACTTATGCCGAGGGAACCAACTAAAGTCCATGAGACCCGAGCCCCTCAGGCTGCCTGTAATGCCCCGACCCCAGTTACCTAGAGTCGGTGCATTATTACATAACATTGGCATGATCACAAGAAAGATCAAATCTTGAATGACAGATTAGTTTAGTAGCCTTGAAAACACTAGATATATTTATAAAGATTTACATTACATCATAAAAATGAAAACTACAAAAATATAGTCTCCATAGTCTACACTCTTATCCCCTCATACTATCCCTACAGGTCATTCATAATTTACTTCTTCACATCCTGGAAAAAATAAAACATATAAAAGGGGTGAGCTCAAATTCCCAATAAGGATAAGAATGTAGCATAAACTTTCATAAATAATAATAAACATTTAAGGCAGTGTATAACTAAAACAAAAGCCTTTTAAACATAAACTTCAACATAGTATGGCAAAAATTAAATTAAATAATTCCATTTACTTATTCACGTGGATATTATACTAATCGAATAATCACATGAAATATCAATAACCACTTTCATAATGATGGAATGCATAATCCCAGACTATCATAACCACATAGCAAAGGCCTCGTGCCAAGACTACAAATAAGATTTTTCCAAGGCCTTGTGCCAAGACACTAGTTTGTCTCATGAGACCTACTGATGCATCGAGGAGCTATAGCGGGCTCCACCTGTCACATATCAAGTCCAATGCATTCCCATATGAAAAGGTTTAAACATAACTTAAACATTCGTATTAAAACTAGCATACGAAATGTAAATACTTCATCCATAAACCGTGAATGGGATAAAAATAACACATCTAGAGTCAAACATATCACAAAACCATCAATACAATATCAAAGTTTTGTATCATAATAAATCAACTTCAAATAAGCGTAAAATCCATCAAAGGATGTTGACATAGATGAAATCAAAATACCTTTAGAGAAATATCTATTTCTATTTTGAAATAATTTAAGAGTCATATATTTATAAAATAAAACATTTTCATTGAAAATAATCTTATAATCCTGTAAGTCAAACTTCAAAAAATGTATGACGGCAGAAAATAGCTGCACCCTCCATATAAGTTAAAAAACATTCTTACCTTAATTCCGTCGAAATGGTTAAAAGGGCCTTGTTTGGAAAACGATGGAAAGATTCCTTTATAAACTTCTTATAAAAAGTCAAAAAAGTGTATAAATGACTTTAACCCATATTCTGTAAAATTGTAAGAATTTTTTTATATACACTTTCAAGAAACATGGAGGTGGATGATAAAGAGGTCCCAGTAGATTATTACGTATAAACAACCTCGAATAATGAAGAGAATGAAAAATAAACCCTTACCTTTTAATTTTCCTTGGTTGAGGGTAGTTTAACCTCCTATATAATGGTGAAATAATTGTAATTAAATTATAGAAGAATACTATATATTAATATGATATCATATGGGATCTTTTAACATTTCTTTGTTAATAATATTTTAGAATTATCGTTGTTTCGTGTGTTCACTTACTGCTTTTCTTTTATATGTTTTGTTATGTAAGACATGATTTTCATGGATAGGTTGTATATTATTCCTATCCAGAATGATATAAATTTCTTAAACATTATTTTGAAATCATCAAATGATAATTATCCTTGAATGGATACAATGGAGAATGAATCTCATCGCGTTCGTGGAGACGGTAGTCCGTACGTATGCACGAGCGACAATATCATTGTTTTGGTGTTAAAATAATATATAATTGGATGGTATATCATATATACAGAATAATTATCATCTTATATTTATTATTTACATGAATTACAAATCATTATTATACCCATCCAAATAATAATATATTGAATAACAATTACACCACGGCGTGGAGACGGTAAGCCGTACTTACGCACGTATGGTGACATGTCATTAAAAGGATGGATAGAATACTGAATATGGTTGAACCATATTAATAATAGTATTACATTATATAGGATATAATGGATTCATTATTTTATAATGGTAATAAATAAAGAATAAGTTGAAGAAGAAATTAATTTGAAAAAGGGTTGTGAAAACATTACCTCTTCTTCGGGTTCTTCCTTTTGATTTGATCAAAAGGGCTCCTTAGGATGGCTTAATGACTAAAGTAAGGCCAATAGGTTTATGTGAGGGAAGTTGAGAGAGTATTTGGATGGAGTTTGGCCAAACCAAATGGATTTGAAGGTGTTAATTAATGAGAAGGGGGAGTGCCCTTTTATAAGAGGGGTGAGGGGAACCTTTGGAAAAGATAGAAATATTATTTTAAAATAAATTCATATTCGGTTTCTAATGGATCCAAAGTAGATTATTTAATGGTTAAGGTGGGTATGGGTTGAACACCACTCAACCAATATAATTTAGATAGGTTTGGGACATTATATTAACCTTATATTTTAGTTTTAACTCTTAGTTAATTAGTTTGACACTTACCATATCACTTTGTATTTTTATATTATATAGTTAATAAACATACTATATACATCCAATATACCCCCCAAGTGGTCCATTAATGATACAAATATCATGATATAAGTCTCTTTTCCGAACCTTAGATTTTTAAGAATTTAATGTCAATTAATATTATAATATTTGTATTAAAAACTCTTTTATGTCAATTATGACACTATTCAATAATTGATTTTTGTAAATATAATAACAGACTGATTACTTATAATAATATCAACTAACTAAATCCTAACATGTCATATTAGCCTAGAAAATTATTGGTATTTATAAAAAGTCTCAAATTACATTTATTTTGGAATTTATAATACCAATTATTCGAATTATTCATTAATTAGGTAATTACTGCATCACCATTGTGTCATAAATAAATTAAATTATTTAATGTCTAAAAAATATAAATAAACTACCATTATGTAGGAAATATTTTAATCATTCTAATGAATATTTACAATCGAATTTATCTTATGTATAACCCTATATTAAAAATGTTTTAGTAAATAAACCTTGATTTTAACTTGTTTAACTCTTCTTTGAATTAAATAATAATAAATGTCCTAATCTAATACAAGTGGACCTAAATGATAATATTTTATTCCTAAGGTTTCTTTTGGTCGAGATATACTTGTCCAATAGAATTCGGACATGTTTTATGGTAATATTAATATCATTTTTACCCTTAATTACCTTATTCACTTTTACCCATGGAAAATAAAAGTGAAAAGTTACTATTCACCAAAAATTATTTTCATCTCATTGAACCACATTTTACTTCTTGATATTAACTGTGTCTCTCGGATTTTTGAAATTTCACTCACAGAAGTGGTAAAATTAATTTTTATGAAAAATTCATTTTTTTAACTACCACTGAGTGGTTTCACTATTCATCAAAAAATGAAAGTTTCCAGAAAAAACCAAAAATTAGGCCTAAGATATATTTGATATTATAAATTCAAAAATTATTTCTATTTTACCAAATTCAAAACATATCAGTTGCATTAGTTAATTTAAAAATTAATTCCTGTCGTCAAAACAAATAGCGTGTTTTTAAGAGATAATAACTATCAAAAGATTGACACTTATTTATGTTCGGTTTAATTGTGAAATTATGTACAATGACCAACATTGTATTAAATGGTAAAAATATATTCTAAATATACTTTAAAACCACTCAAATTCATAATATATCAGTATGAATTATTTCTATTAAAAAAGTTGTTTTTAATTAAATTTTAGTAATTTTCATTATTCATCAAAATATAAATGTTATCCGAAATGTTCCAAAATTTAACCTTAGGCTAAATTCGATAATCTGAATACAAAAATGAATTCCATTTTGAGAGATAAAATTTATAAACTTTTAGAAATTAGGTATTACTATTCATAATGGCTAGTTTGATTGGTTGTGGTGTGTGTTAGAACTCGAAGTTGCGTAGAATACACACTACTGTATTATTCAAAGGAAAGAATACCATGGATGCTTGGGATGTTTCATTGTAAATTTTTGATGTCCCCATTCTAAAAGTAAATTTATTTTTTCAAATTTCATATATAAAAGTTTAGAATATTGGATTTAAAAAGGGTTCACTATTAAAAGTAGGTAAAAGTGCAATACTGAAAATGAATTTGTTCTTACATTTTGTCTAAGAAACTCATAATATGGATTCTAAAATTATAAGGTTTATATAAAGATTAAAATTTAGTTAATACTATTCACAACCTCTTTTGAACAGATGTTAGTTATGTCCTGGTGTGCTTGAACTCGGTGTTGCATGTAGTGCAAGTTATTGAATTATTTTGAAGAAATAACACACTATTAAATCTTGGGGTGTTACACTGCCCGCAAAGGGAGGTGAACATTTAATCCGGACCATGCTATCACCCTAGTTCATGAGTCATGACTTTTCCATACTAACACAGTGGCATTCAATGGAGATACATACAACTCTGCCCCCTCCATTGATGCCCGCAACAGAAATAGGGTGGAACAATACAAAAAACATTCACATTCTTGATAGTGATCTCTAGTATTGCCATGAAGATAAAGCGGAAAACTAGAGGCAGATGTAGATTTCTCTATATGCACAACAAGACCAACCACCAAAGAAAGTGTCAACCATCTACACGCGAGGAAAAATACTTGCTGACACATTTCAATCATGTCAACCAAATAGGGCACCAACCATCTATATGTAGGCACAAATACCTTTTGATGCATTTCAAACCAGTCAACCACATAGGGAATCAAGGAAATATGAGAAGATTCAAATTATTATGGATGAATACAAATTTTGTGAGACAGATAAAGAGTAATATGAGCAGATAACAATCCCCGATCACAAATTTAAAGACCACCAGTAAAATAAATTGGCAACAAGATAATATAACCGGTGGTAGACTCATTCCTCTATCCCGGAATTGGAGAATTTTCAGTATCTAATGGAAACTCATAGAGGAATTTAGTAGTTAGAAACCCCTAGTTCAACATCAAAATTGGCCTTTATACCCATTCCAGCCAAGATTGTATCTAATTACATTCTAGAAATGATGGAAGATCAGATGCCTATCCCAGACCATATCATCCAAACATGCCAAGACGTTATTTAATTAGTGGAAAGGGAGAGAAATCAGGCCCATGACCTGGTTTCCTCGAACGGAATGACTCTCTCGCAATCTGAGTTACTCGCTCCAAAGCAATTATGCATATCTAATCTAGTCCTGGTGGGTTGATGAAAATATCCCATGATACACGAACAACCGGATAGGGAACAAATACCCGTTCAAATTGGGGGATGCGAGTCCAAGGTGTTGGACACCCCAAGGCAGGCATATATCCCTACCAAAATTCATGAAGTCCACCAGCTTATGCAGATGATATCACTAGACCAAATAAGGGAGGGAATCATATATGAATGATGTTACCCATAGCAGACATCTTTGGCTACCCGCATGAGAGTGAACAAAGATAAAATATTCCAATGGAAACCCAAAAATGAAGAGAACATACATGGTCCTGCTCTACTGGAAGATGGGGTTCTTGATTCCCTCAAACATATATAAAAAAAGGCTAAAGACATTATCAGTACATTAATAAATTATGGAAGTGGCGTACCAATTGTGAGGGTCCTACCCACAATATCGCTACCAGTAGATTTGATGGACCTCCCTAGGGAACCCACAGGGGCTCACTCTGTGGCCCAGGAATGATCGATCACGAGATCTTATCTTCAGATGTGCATCGTGGTTGCCCTCCCCTTGACCTAAAGTTATGATAAAAAGAAGGTCCTCCCCTAGCTGCCCTCCACCCTGATAGTACTCCCTGGGGTATACACTTCTGATATGCTTCTCCCTATAGTCATACATAATGTCATGATGGTAGTCATTGCCATGATGACAGTCATCGTGAATTCCCTCCCCGTAATAGTAGTTGTTGTGAAGGCCTTATCCATAGAAATGTCAAGAAATGAGAAGGTCAGAACCTCATTTAGGTACATTGTGAAGGCCCTCCCTAGGATGGAAACTGTAGAAATTCTCCTTGTAGTCAGTTATCAAGCTGTTATAGTAGTCCTTGCAATCAGAACAATCATTGAGACAGTCCTTCTATCAGTGACATCAAGTATCAAGAAAGTCCTCCCCTCATTGTAGTCCATCCGGATGGTCCTCCCCAGTGTATACACCTTAAGGACACTCCCTTATGTCGGGCATCAATTTGAAATAGTATCCCCACCCTTACAACATGAATTGTGAAGGTCCTCTCCACAATGAAAATTCATGCTAGCAAAAAGGTCCCCCCTTTCTAAAACAAATGAGAGAAGGTCCTCATATGATCAAGTACCTTGAAAGATAGATATAGAAACATCGGGCACTCTGTCTATAATGGGTGTTATTCTTTATCAACTAGGGGATGGACAAGAGACATGCTCATCTTCTGAGCCACTCTACGCCAATCGCATAACAATAAGGGTCCCACCATCCCAGTTTCTAGGAAAAAAATTATTAATAAGCCATCGAGTTGGGCATATCTATTAGAGCATCCTCTAGAAGAAAAATAGCCGGATATGATGCTTATGAGAAGACAACAAGATTAGAATAATATAC
Source organism: Viscum album (assembly GCA_963277665.1). Taxonomy (NCBI): domain Eukaryota; kingdom Viridiplantae; phylum Streptophyta; class Magnoliopsida; order Santalales; family Viscaceae; genus Viscum; species Viscum album. Next base: position 2,028,627,513 of record OY728150.1, read on the forward strand.
TAGTGAATTATTGACCTATTTAAACTTATCACATCGACATACTAGGAGAGTTTTCTGGAGAATGTATACATGACATTCGCCTCAATACATGGACACATCTTCCTCATCTGAATGAATAAATCATACCCTATGACAGGTATGCAAATGATGTCAAAAAGATAGTGGGATTTCCATATAATCAACCTAGAAGATCAACTAACCACACAACATCCACGATCAGAAAGGTGAAAGAAAAGAATTGAAATTTCTTGCCTCTATGTAGTGTATAAGTTACGTTTCCTCATTGGAAACTCCCCGGATGGGGTTCACATTTGAGGATGGGGAGAACAGGGAGCTCTACACTTCACCCCTCATCCCATCTAGAAAACCCCATTAGAAATGACATATTGTAATGTCATCACCCAAAGGTAGAAATCAAGTGAAACCCATGCTCAGAAAAAATAGGATACACAACAAAAAAAGGATCGAAGTAAGTCTCAAAAGCGTTAGGACCAAAGAGATCAAGCCATTCAAAAGTTTCTCAGTCAGGAAACCAAGAACATATTGTGGGATTCCCTCTAAGGGAAAACTACTAGTAAGTAATTCTCTTGGCTTCAAAATTCTGTAGTCTTCATGGAGGACCAATTCCACACTCAGCTAATACCCGCAGGGTAGTGCGTGAAATCAAAAAGGTGGAAATAGCAGTGGATACCACTGCGATGTGGAAAAAACACCATCCCACATGGCTGGGGGAATTTATAAATCAATGTTCCCCAATAAGACCAAAAAATATGGGCTGTAACGCATCAACAAAAGATTGAGAACAACCCCATCTTGTAGGGAAGGGTGTATTTTACCTCAAATCCCTGCACAAGAAACATTTGTCTCCCACTGTCTTTGAAGAGCGTATGACAGAGGAGTCACCCATTCCACCCCACTTGTGGATTGGACCCTCCAAGTAAAAGTTACTTTTTGAAACAAGGAAAAGGATCCCTTCGGGTCAATAATTTCCAAAAATCCTGAAGAATAACACAAGATAAAGTCCAACAAAAGATGCCGAAATCCTTCATATCATTTGGAACTGGTTACACCACCCCCAACGCAATATGCCTTAGTTAACGTGGTAAATTTTAAATCCATGGATCTAATAGGAATTCACATAGAGGGAGAGGATGTGAAGGAACATGGTTCCCTCTAAGAGGAATCCCACACCAAGCCAAATGGTGTGCATAACTGGATCTTGAGAGATGTCTTAAATCATGGCACCCCTCTGGTAATCCAACATTACCACCCGAGCGAAGCCCCAAAATGAGAAGAATACAACCTAGGTTGTCTATGACCCACTTTCTACTACCCCTAGAAATGTGTACCTCACTCTCGAAGAAAGGTTTGCCAAGAAGGATGAAGAAATTAAATATCTCAAGAGAATTAATGTTGAGATACGTTGAGGGAGATATCTCGTTGGATGTGTTCCCCTTGTGGAATGTCAGCCGGTGAACCTAGAAGAGGTGCCCTTTCCATAGGAACTCATCCCGAAAAAAGAATCTATGCTCGGAGGCCCATCCAATCTGGTATCAGGATTGGAAACCTACTTAAACCCAACCCCAAAAGGACATCAATACTTCCTCCCATTGAGAAGAAATTCAGAATATATTCAGGTAAACCTGTATAGGATACCCCTAGCTGGGTATCCACCCCAAATTCCAACAGCACCAATACACCAATCATTGGCCACTGCCATATGAGAACAAGCTCAAGCTTAGAAGGATATGCATCAAGGGATTTTGAACACTATTGAATAATAAACAGGTCGACTAGAAGCCATCGAGGTGTGATGTTCTCCGATACAACATGAGTGCAAACCATGCCCTGATTGGGTATGTAATGTTCTACAATCACCATATTTAAAAATACTTTTATTCCTAGTATTGAAAGGCTCGGGGACCCGGATCACCATTTAAGGCACTATGCCTCTTATTGTGACCCCTTTATTGGTACTCTAGAGCAGCCAGAATTCGTAAAACACAGGTGCTTCATACGAACTAAGCAAGGATTGACTTTTTTATTGTATACTAGCCTTCCAGCTAACCACATAATAGGCTAGGAGGACCTGCAGTGATAGTTTCTCTTCCAGTTCAGTTTAATGCTGCCTAACACGATGGTCAACATCTCATCAACTGAAAACATTGAGATAATGAATGTTTCTTAGACTTCATTGGAAAATGGAAAGTCCTAAATTATTTTTTGAACCAGCCAATCCACCAGGATAAAATGCTTGCTATGTGCATCGATAACCTTAAGGATGAATTGCGAACACCTCTCATCCGGGTGAAGTACACAAGTGGGTTCTGATACATCTCTGCCATTACCCAATAGATTGAATACTCCTTGAAATGTACCAATCACACGTCCCGAGGGGCCCCATAATTCCCTAGGAAAATAATGGGAAAATATGAATTGAATTATCTCACGTTTAAGACACCTGCGACACAGGCTATAGTTGTGAGGCCCACACCAAAACCGCGCAGGACCCTCTAGAAGCCAATAGCCACCCCCACCTAGAAATATGAGTGACAAGGTGCTAAAATAAATCAGTTAAATGAACTAATAAATAATGTATACTCATGATGAGATGACCAGGACCGTAACTATTTCATAGCCGCCATGAATTACAATTTTCTCCATCAACCAGAGCCAATGAGATCCGATGAAGTGGGTCTTGAAGACCATCCAAATTATTCTCCTTATTAGAAGATACTGGGACATATGATCTAATAATGATTCGATTTTAGGGATCTCCTACAAAAGATGGTGGATTCTAGGCAAGTTAAGTTGGGCTTTCCAGCATCACAAGTGGGGTACCTTTCCACCTCATACCCAAGAGGGGAAGAGGAATGGAAAACAGTCGGCAAAAATAAAGATAATAATATTGAAAATTGGATGTCATGGAAGACAATCAATCGAGTCCATAGCATCCTTCTGGCTCAGTTGTCACAACCATATGTGCCCCCAAAAGCTCCCAATATATCACAACTATACTCCTCAGACTCGTGGTCCACTAAAGGCCAATATGGAAGAAATAAAGAGCAATAAGATGAGCTAAAACCAAAACCAATGTTATTGTTGATACGTTCAGACTTAATTCTAATAGGCTTGGTTCAACAGGTGCCACCCCGCAAAACAGTACAACGAGCTCCACCCCGCTAAACGGAAAAACATGAACTGTCATACCAAACATCACCGATAGAAGGATACAATCAGAAAAAACATTTTTCAGATCATGAAATGATATTTGGATCTATTAATGTCATTCATTTGATTGATCCCTTCTCAGATAGAGAATGTGTCCACGAACCTAAATTTTCCATGACCAACCGGAGATCCGGAGGAAGAGGCCACATAGGATAGAGGTTTACAAGAATTCATGATCATGGAAGGAGTCAGATTCCTAGGCACGCCACAAGTAAAACTATTACCATCATGGAAAATCACAAAAGGACTCTCCGGTAGATATAAAAAGAACTATAATTCTCCTCCAACACCGTTAGAAGAAATACAAGCCCAATTTTCCTAGAGTATCTATCAGAGGATGAAAAAATATCAAATTGCATAGGGAATGTAGGTGGACTAGTTCAGCCAAACCTAGAAAGGAACGCAGCACCACCGACCCCGAAAAAAGAGGCCGAACAATCCATGTCCAAAGGCCAAACACGTAAAGTGTCTGTGAAAGAGAAACCTTGAGCCGAGAAGAACTGACATTTAGAGAAGAATTATGATATTCTAATGAAGATAGCTTCAGTACCAGCATTGATGTAAATCCTATATGTGTTATGTTTTTCCTTAGATCTTAGAGAGGCACTCATTGAAGCCTTACTAAGTCCCTAGGATTTTGACGCTGAAGTAGTAGTAGCCGAAGTCTATTATATGGGGACTAGACCCAAAGAATGTCACACCATCATATCCTTGATAAACAGGGATGAAGACGCAATCATGAAAGGGAACATCAAACCCTTTTATGTGTCTGGAAAGATAAATGTAAATGATGTAATAATGATATTCATTAGGAAAAACTCTAGATTTAACCTCCTCCCCTTGCGAACTCTTCTTCAGTTGGGCTATGATAACGATATATTGACACCCTACACTAGAACTCTACTAGGATATGAAAAATGTGAGTAGAAAACATTGGGGTGAATCAATCATAAAACATGGCTCAGAGAAATAATGTCAGATTCCAAGTTCCTGATAGTACGGAAAAGTACGATCCTCAACATAAAGTTTGGGAGGCCATGGATACATCAGCATGCTGTAATTCTATCATCATACCATCCGTGCATCAAATATTTCACTAAAGGTGAAAACAGGATATTACAAACCAATAAATCCCTATTTGAGTCCTATTAGTCACAATATATAGACACGTGGTTATATGAATCGATAGAAAAACATATTTCAGCCAACAAAAGTGATTGGATTACTAGCCCGAATGGATTAGAAACGGCTCTAGATGACCCCTTCCAGCAGCTTGGGGAAGAGTATGTATTAACCATCAACCATGTTGAATGAAACTGTGCAAGTCCAGATGCAGACTCAACTTTTTGTATGATCTCTACTGTGGCCACCAAGTCCAAAGACATAGAAGAGCAGGATTCCTCCCATGATGTTAGTAAAAACCCTATACAAGATGCTCCTGGCCAGCCCACTGGAACACAAACTACCCCTACCTCACTCACTAAGAAAAAATATTATTTCTATACAATAATTGGGGAGTTCATCTCAAAAGTCCTATCTGCATCATCATCATCTGAAGAATAAGATGACGAGGATGAAAAATATGAAAAAGAAGAAGAATAAGACCTCAATGACGCCCCTTCTACATTCTAAGAAGGTGTATCCACCATAATTGATGTACTTAAGGAGATAAATCTGAGAACTAAAAATGACCCATGGACCACTATGATAAGTATGGATATGCCTGTTGAAGAGCATGAGACATATAACTCTTCCCTAAGAAAGAATCGAGATCTGTTTTCCAAGAACTACACCAATATTCCAGGCCTCGATCCAGAGGTTGCCACTCATCATCTGTGCTTACGAGAAGACCACTGGGGCCATAAGAAGGAAGCAAGAAGGACCCACCCAATGCATGCATCCAAAATAGAGGCTGAAGAAGACAATTAGATAAAATCCAACATCATATGAGAGGTCTAAATCTCAACCTGGATAGAAACATATTCTCTATAAAAATTAAGAACAAACACATTAGGATCTTTATTGTAACACCCGATAATTTTATGAGAAATATTTTGTTTTTATGTTGTATAAATCATCAAAGGAATATTTCACTACACAAAACACTAGCTTGGCTTGCTTTACATGCAACCGCGACCTTCCTCAATAGCTTTCATCGTACGCAATACAGAGTTTCACTAAACAACGATATGCTATTAAAATATTATTAAAACTAGCCGTTATGAATAGTACTAACTGAATTTTGAATTTTATAACATTTTAATTCAACTTATACATTTTCTAGAATGAGGTATAAAAGCCAAATCAGTTTTTTTGTGTAACGCCCCGACCCTAGTTACCCAGAGTCGGTGCATTATTACATAACATTGGCATGATCACAAGAAAGATAAAATCTCGAAAGACCGATTGGTTTAGTAGCCTTGGAAACACTAGATATGTTCATAAGTTTACATTACATCATAAAATGAAAAACTACTACAACAACATAATGTCTCCATAATCCACACTCATATCCCCACATAATATCCCTGCAGGTCATTCATAATTTACTTCTTCACTTCCTGGGAAAAATAAAACATAGAAAAGGGGTGAGCTCAAATGCCCAGTAAGGATAACAATATAGCGGAAACTTTCATAAATAAGAATAAACATTTAAGGCAATGTATAACTAAAACAAAAGCCTTTCAAACATGAACTTTCAACATGGTACGGATTAAATAAAATGAAATAATGCCATTTACTTATTCACATGGATATTCTACTAATCGAATAATATCATGCAAAAATCAATAACCACTTTCATAATGTTGAAATGCATAATGCCAGACTATCATAACCACATAGTCAAGGCCTCGTGTCAAGACTACAAATAAGATTTTGTCAAGGCCTTGTGCCAAGACACTAGTTTGTCTCATGAGACCTACCGATGCCTCGAGGAGCTATAGCGGGCTCCACCCGTCACTTACTAAGTCCAATGCATTCCCATATGAAAAGGTTTAAACATAACATAAACATTCGTATTAAAACTAGCATACGAAATGTAAATAATTTCACCATAAACTATGAATGGTATAAAAATAGCACATCCACAGTCAAACATATCACAAAACCTTCAATACAATATAGAAGTTTTGTATCATAATAAATCAACTTCAAATAATCTTAAAATCCATCAAAGGATGTTGACATAGATGAAATCAATATTATTTTTAAAGAAATATCACCTTTTAATTTGAAATCATTTAAGATCCATATAAAATAAAACATTTTCTTTGAAAATATTCTTATAAGCTTTTAAGGGAAGCTTTGAAGATTTTATAACGGCGGAAAATAGCCGCACCCGCCGTATAAGTTAAAAAAAACATTCTTACCTTAATTCTGTCGAAAAGGTCAAAAAGGACCTTGTTTCAAAAACGACCGAAAGATTCCTTTATAAAACACTTACAAAAGTCAAAAAGGGTATAAATGACTTTAACTCATATTCTAGTAAATAGTAAAAATGTTTTGAAATACATTTTTAAGAAACATGGATGTGGATGATAAAGAGATCCCAGTAGATTATTACGTATAAACAACCTCGGATAATGAAGAGATTGTGAAATAACCCTTACCTTGTACTTTTCCTTGGTTGGGGTAGGTTAAACTCCTGTATAATGGTGAAATAATTGTTATTAAATTATAAAAGAATCATATATATTAATATGGTATCATATATGATCTTTTAACATTGATTTGTTAATAATATCTTAAAATTATCGTCGTTTCGGGTGTTAACTTACTCATTTTCTTTTATATGTTTTGTAACATAAGCCATGTTTATTGTATCTTATTCATATCCAGAATGATATCAAGTCCTTAAACATAATTTTTAAATCATCAAATGATAATTATACTTGAATGGATACGATGGAGAATGAATCTCATCGCGTTCGTGGAGACGGTAGTCCGTACGTACGCACGAGCGACAATATCATTCTTTTGATATTAAAATAATATATAAATGGATGTTATATCATATATACAGAATCCTTAACATGTTATATTTATTATTTACCTGAGTTAAACATCATTATTATATCCATCCAAATAATATTATATTGAATAACAATTACACCACGACGTGGAGACGGTAAGCCGTACGTACGCACGTATGGTGACATGTTATTCAAAGGGTGGATAGAATACTGAATATGGTTGTACCATATTTATAATAACATCACAGTATATATATGATACTGGATTTATTATTTTAGAATGGTAACAACAAAGGAAGAAGAAGTGGAAGAAGAAATGAACTTAAAAAAGGGTGGTGAAATCATTACCTCTTCTTCGGGTTCTTCCTTTTGATTTGATCAAAAGGGCTCCTTAGGTTGGCTTTCTGATCAAACTAAGGCCCCTAGGTTATAGTGCGGGAAGTTGTGAGAGTATTTGGGCAGAGTTTGGCCGATCCAAAAGTCTTTGAAGGTGTGAAGAAATGAGAAGGAGGAGTGCCCTTTTATTAGAGGGGTGAGGGGCACCTTTGGAAAAGCTAGAAATATTAATTTATAATAAATTCATATTCGGTTTCTAATAGATCCAAAGTTGATTATTAAAAGGTTAAGGTGGGTATGGGTCGAAAACAACTCAACCAATAGAATTTAGACAAGTTTGGGTACTTATATTAACCTTATCTTTAAGTATTAACTCTAAGTTAATTAGTTTCACTTTTACAATGTCTCTTTGTATTTTTATATAATATGGTTAATAAAATTACTATATACATCCAAGAGACCCCCAAGTGGTCCATTAATGATGAACCTATCATGATATAAGTCTCTTGGCCGAACCTTAGATTTTTAAGAATTTAATATCAATTAATAATATAATATTTGTTTTAAGAACTCTTTTATGTCAATTTTGACACTATTCAATAGTTGATTTTTGTGAAACTCATAAAGATTTATTAATTCGAAAAAAGTCAATTAAATCAATTCTAATATATCATATTATCCTTGAAAATTAGTTTAATTCATTAAAAGTTTCATATTATATTTATTTGGGTATTTATAATATCAATTATTTTAATTTTTCACTATTATAGTAATTACTACATCATCATTGTGTCATAAATAAAATAAATTATTTAATGTCTAAAAATTATAAATAAAATATCATTATGTAGGAAATATTTTTATCTTTCTAATGAATATTTATAATCTAAAATCCAACATATATCACCCTATGTAACAATTGTTTTTCTAAAAGATATATGCTTGTTACATTTTTGTATTCATTTTAACTTAATTAAAATAAAGTGTCATTATCACTTACAAGTGGATCCATGGGGTCCCAAAATCGACCCAAAGATGCCCATGGTCTACCATGTATCAACAAATAGGGTTAAGACACGTTTTAGGGTAATTTAATATTATTATAATATTATTTTTTAACCCTTATTTACCGGATTTACCCTTAACCATGGTAAATAAAATATTTACCGCAGTAATTATTCAAAATGTCTAAAAATAATAGTTACCAATTTACACAATTTGAACATCCTGATTCCAAATATGGAATCCATTTTCCTAAATTCAAAACACAGAAGTGGCAGAAATTAATTTAAAATTAATTCCCGCTGTCAAAACAAAAAGCGTGTTTTTAAGAGTTAATAACTGTCAAAAGATTGACACTTGTTTATGATCGGTTTAATTGTAAAATTATGTCCAATGACCAACATTATATTAAATGGTAAAAATATTTTATAAATATAATTTAAAACAACTAAAATACATAATTTATCACTATTAATTATTTTGATTAAAAATGTTGTTTTTGATTAAAATTTAGTAATTTTCACTATTCATCAAAATATGAAAGTTTTCCGAAAAGTACCAAAATTTCACCTTATGCTAAATTAGATATTCTGAATCCAAAAATGAAGTCTATTTTGAAATATAAAATATATATAATTTTAAAAAGTAGGTATTACGATTCATAACGGCTAGTTTGATTGGTTGTTAGAACTCGGTGTTGCGTACAACACACGCTATCGCATTATTCAAAGAGAAGCGTACCGTAGAAGCTTGAGGTGTTAAATTCTCCCCTCCTTCAAATAATTTCGTCCTCGAAATTTCTAGAATACTATCGCATGAAAAGACTCGGGTGGTTCTTCATCATAAGTTCCTCGGGTTCCCACGTTGCCTCTTCCATCTTATGGTTTCTCCACAAAACTTTTACCAGTCGCGTCGTCCGGTTTCTCAGTACTTGTTCTCTCGTATCAAGAATCCTGAAGGGCTCTTCACAATAAGACAGATCAGGTTCCAGTTCTAATTCTTCATAGGTGAGTACATGCGTTGGGTCAGGCATGTATTTCCTCAACAGAGATACGTGGAACACATCATGAACTTTAGAGAGACTTGGCGGCATTGCCAATCGGTAAGCTACAACCCCAATTCACTCTAGAATTTCGAAGGGTCCGATGTACCTGGGACTCAATTTACCTTTCTTACCAAAACATATGACTCCCTTCCATGGAGATACCTTCAGGAAAACATGATCACCGACTTGAAATTCCAAATCCTTCCTTCGATTATCAGCATAGCTCTTCTGCCTACTTTGAACTGCTCTGATGTGATTTTGGATTACCTTCACCTTTTCCATCGTTTCCTCCACCAGTTCTGGACCTACAAGTTTTCTTTCACCAACGTCATCCCAACAGGTTGGTGTACAACATCTCTTTCCGTATAACGCTTCATATGGTGCCATCTGAATACTCGAATGTAAGCTATTGTTATAGGAAAATTCTACCAGTGGTAAATATTGATCCCACATACCCTGAAAGTCAAGTGAGCAAGATCTCAACATGTCTTCTAAGGTTTGAATAGTCCGTTCTGATTGTCCGTCTGTCTGAGGGTGGTAAGCAGTGCTCAAATGAAGTTCAGTATCCAGGGATTTCTGAAGACTTTTCCAAAATCTTGAAGTAAAACGGGGATCACGATCAGAAACAATTGATAAGGGTACTCTATGAAGTCTCACAACTTCATTAATATATAGTCTTGCTAGACGTTCCAGGGGTAGATCTTCTCTTATAGAAAGAAAATGTGCTGACTTGGTAAGACAATCAACAATAACCCATATTGCATCGTTCTTTCTAGGAGTCTTTGGTAGCCCCATGACAAAGTCCATCGTAATATTGTCACATTTCCACTCCGGTATGGGAAGAGGTTGTATGACTCCTCCAGGATGTTGCCTTCTAGCTTTCACTTGTTGACAAACCATACATCTTGACACAAAATCAGAAATCTCCCTCTTCATGTTGTCCCACCAAAAATGTTCCTTCAAATCTCTATACATTTTTGTGCTCCCAGGGTGTATAGAGAAATTGGAACTGTGAGCATCATCTAGCAATTCCCTTTTTAGATCAGGTAAATCGGGAACAAAAAGTCTCTTCCCGAATTTCAAAATTCCATCTTCATACACAAAGTCTCTCAATCTCCCATTATTCACAGCTTTAATCTTCTTTTGGAATTCTTCATCATCGGTCTGAGTACTCTTAATCCTTTCTATTAAAGATGGTTTGGCAACCATTTGAAAAAGAATTGATGTTTCACCTTCCCTGGTTATTCCCATGTCCATCTTCACTAGATCAATGAAAATTGGATCCCTTTCAATTCTCATATTGTTCAAAACTCCATGGTATTTTCTACTCAAAGCATATGCCACCTTGTTTTCCTTCCCCGAGTGGTAGTGTATCGTACAATCATAATCCTTGAGTAATTTAAGCCATCTCCTTTGCCTCATGTTGAGTTCTTTTTGTGAAAAAATATACTTCAAACTCTTGTGATCAGTATAAATCTCACATTTTTCACCATAGAGGTAGTGCCTCCATATCTTCAAAGCAAAGATCACAGCTACTAACTCAAGATCATGAGTAGGATAGTTTTTTTCTTTAATTTTCAACTTTCGTGATGCATAGGCAATAACTCTATCATTCTGCATAAGGACACAACCAAGTCCTTTCTTCGATGCATCACTATAAATAACGAACCCATCATTCCCCGATGGTAGAGTCAATATAGGATCATTGACTAATCTTTTCTTCAGTTCTTCAAAACATTCTTCACACTCTTTTGTCCAAACAAATTTAACACCTTTACGTGTGAGCTTCGTTAATGGGTTAGCCAATCGGGCAAAATTCTGGACGAAACGTCGATAATAACCTGCCAAACCAATAAAACTGCATACCTCAGTTATACTCATAGGTGCTGGACATTCTTGGATTGCCTTGGTCTTAGAAGGATCAACAGAGATTCCATATTTAGAGACAATATGGCCAAGAAAAGAAATCTCATGAAGCCAAAATTCACACTTGCTAAACTTCCCATATAATTCATGCCTCCTCAGAGTCTTCAAGATAATGCGCAAGTGATTTTCATGATCTTCGTAGGTTTTGGAGTATACCAAGATATCATCAATAAATACCACCACAAATTCATCGAGATACTCCTTGAAAACTCTATTCATCTGATCCATGAATACAGAGGGTGCATTAGTCAATCCAAACGGCATTACAGTAAACTCGTAATGCCTGTACCTGGTTCGAAATGCTGTCTTCGGAATGTCTTCCTTCTTCACACACAACTGATGGTATCCAGATCGAAGGTCAATCTTTGAAAAGTATTGAGCTCCGTGCAGTTGGTCAAATAAATAATCAATACGAGGTAGGGGATACTTGTTCTTTATCGTTATAGCATTGATATCCCTGTAGTCGATACATAACCTCATAGATCCATCTTTCTTTTTAACCAAAAGAACAGGGGCTCCCCATGGAGAAACACTAGGGCGAATAAATCCCTTATTACTCAATTCCTCTAGTTGTTTCTTTTGTTTGACTAACTCTACAGTGGCCATTCTATAAGGGGTCTTCGATATAGGCCTTGATCCAGGAATCAAATCAATGGAAAACTCAACTTCTCGTTCTGGAGGATGTCCAGGTAAATCTTCCGGAAATACATCTACAAATTCTTTCACAACAGGTACATCCTCTATTTGAACATTTCTTTCCTCACCGACAGTTATTTCATTCACTTCCTCCCCAATAATTGAATTAAGTTGATCTACTGGGGGTGGATCTAAATAAGAATTAGGTGGTGACGATTCTGCTCTAAAGATAAGGTGTTCCTTATCATTATCATCAAGAATCGTAACCTCTTTCTTCTTACAATAAATCTTCGCATCATAGTCCGAAAGCCAGTCCATACCGAGGATTATATCAAACTCAATCATAGGTATGACGATGAGATCAGCAGATAAAGAAAATTTATGTGCTCTAATGGGGACTGATTCACAAAACTTTGTTGCAATAATACTTCCCTTAGGAGTTTTAACTGACAACTCCCTTATTAAATCAAATTGGAAATATCTAATTTTCTTAGCAAATTGGAAAGATATGAAACAATGCGACGATCCAGAGTCAAATAATGCATTTTCTAAACTTGAGGAAACCATTAAATTACCTGCCACCACGTCTTTTGGAGCTTCTACCTCTACAGTAGTGATAGCATAAGCTTGGCCTTGATCCCTTGGCCTTTTCTAAGGTAAGTTCTCCTGATGCTTAGGACATTCATTTGCATAATGTCCCATCTCCCTGCAATTGTAGCACTGAACGTTGGTTAATTCCTTCTTCCCTTTGCAATCACGAGCTTGGTGACCTTTTTCACCACACTTGTAACAGACTCCCATTCCCTTCAAGCAAGCACCGGGGTGTTTCTTCCCACTTTTACCACATGATGGATATTCCACCTTTCCTTTCTTCCCCTTATTTCCATTCCCAGATTGATCAGCAGGCCTCTTCTTCTCTTGCTTTGCTTTAAAGTCATAAGACTTAGAGAATTCATTTTCGGTCTTGATAGCACATGAGACAATGTCTTCGTACGATGAAAAGGATTGTGAGACTAACGCTCGTCGGAGAAATGGTTTAAACCCATCAAAGAAACGATCAATCTTACTTCTTGGGTTGCGAATATAATCTCCAGCATACCTCTCTAGCCTTGTAAAGTTAGCCTCATACTTTGTGACATTCTCATCCTCCTTTTGTCTCAGACTCAGAAATTGCCTTTCCATATCTGCTCGATGGTCGCGAGGAAAGTCTTTTTCTAAAAACAGATCTTTGAACTCCCTCCATTCCATATTTGATACTTCATCATCTTCCTTCATGTTTTGAATCAATGACCACCATTGATCAGCATCTCCAGTGAGGTGGTAAACCGCCATGATAACTTTTTCCCTTTCACTGCTCCCCAAAGCCTGAAATATTTTTTCTAGGGAATTAATCCACTGCTCGGCTACTAAGGGATTTGTACTCCCATTGAACATTGGTGGTTTTTGCCTCATGAATCGATCTAACATTGATCCTCCACGTTGTGGATCAGGGTGCTCCATACGGGTAAGGTTATTATTCATAACCTGAGTAAGCTGTCCCAGTTTGGTGATTAGCTGATCGGCTCCAGTTGCATCACCAGCTCCACTATAATTATCTTGAGCAGGAGGGCAATCCCTACATGGAGTGTGTGCATTGATATAGTTTCCATTCCTTCCACTAGGCGCCATTTCTAAACAATGGCATAAACTAGATCAGTTTATGAATCAAAATACATAATCCCATACTTATAAAACAATTAACATAAATTGAAATATTTATGGATATAATCCATAATCATAAGAATGTTTTCTTTGAGGAAGTATATACTCATAATCCATTCAAAATGATTTGTAAAGAAAATGAGAGTTATCCTAAGCATATCCCCCGGGAGTGTCGTAACGAAGAGTGCTGCAAGGCCCGTTGTCGTGCACCAGTTCCCATTCGAGTCTAGATCAAAGCAGTGTTTTTGGGTTTTACCCCTAGGTACATCTGTGCCAGAGCCTCCTCTACCTGCTCGTATCCAGACATGGATGTATTGCTCGGAAAACCCACAAAATCTCTACAATACCAAAATTCTAGGAAGTTCTTCTATACTAATCCTCAAAGTTCATCTTAGGTCTACGTGTTCTAATCAGAGTTTATCTAAATCTAGTTTCCAAGGTTTTTACTAAACATCCTTTGATACCAACTATAACTCCCCGACCCTAGTTACCCAGAGTCGGTGCATTATTACATAACATTTTCATGATCACAAGAAAGATCAAATCTCGAAAGACCGATTGGTTTAGTAGCCTTGGAAACACTAGATAAGTTCATAAGTTTACATTTCATCATAAAATGAAAAACTACTACAACAAAATAATGTCTCCATAATCCACACTCATATCTCCACATAATATCCCTGCAGGTCATTCATAATTTACTTCTTCACTTCCTGGGAAAAATAAAACATAGAAAAGGGGTGAGCTCAAATGCCCAGTAAGGATAACAATATAGCAGAAACGTTCATAAATAAGAATAAACATTTAAGGCAATGTTTAACTAAAACAAAAGCCTTTCAAACATGAACTTTCAACATGGTACGACATAAATAAAATGAAATAATGCCATTTAATTATCCACATGGATATTCTACTAATCGAATAATCACATGCAAAAATCAATAACCACTTTCATAATGTTGGAATGCATAATGCCAGACTATCATAACCACATAGTCAAGGCCTCGTGCCAAGACTACAAATAAGATTTTGTCAAAGCCTTGTTCCAAGACACTAGTTTGTCTCATGAGACTACCGATGCATCGAGGAGCTATAGCGGGCTCCACCCGTCACTTACTAAGTCCAATGCATTCCCATATGAAAAGGTTTAAACATAACATAAACATTTGTATTAAAACTAGCATACGAAATGTAAATAATTTCACCATAAACTATGAATGGTATTAAAATAGCACATCCACAGTCAAACATATCACAAAACCTTCAATACAATATAGAAGTTTTGTATCATAATTAATCAACTTCAAATAATCTTAAAATCCATCAAAGGATGTTGACATAGATGAAATCAATATTCTTTTTAAAGAAATATCTCATTTTAATTTGAAATCATTTAAGATCCATATAAAATAAAAAATTTTCTTTGAAAATATTCTTATAAGCTTGTAAGGGAAGCTTTGAAGATTTTATAATGGTGGAAAATAGCCGCACCCGCAGTATAAGTTAAAAAACATTCTTACCTTAATTCTGTCGAAAAGGTTAAAAAGGAACTTGTTTCGAAAACGACTGAAAGATTCCCTTATAAACCACTTAAAAAAGTCAAAAAGGGTATAAATGACTTTAACTCATATTCTAGTAAATAGTAAAAATGTTTTGAAATACATTTTTAAGAAACATGGATGTGGATGATAAAGAGATCCCAGTAGATTATTACGTATAAACAACCTCGGATAATGAAGAGATTGTGAAATAACCCTTACCTTGTACTTTTCCTTAGTTGGGGTAGGTTAACCTCCTGTATAATGGTGAAATAATTGTTATTAAATTATACAAGAATCGTATATATTAATATGATATCATATATGATCTTTTAACATTGATTTGTTAATAATATCTTAGAATTATCGTCGTTTCGGGTGTTAACTTACTCATTTTCTTTTATATGTTTTGTTACAGAATCCATGTTTGTTGTATCTTATTCATATCCAGAATGATATCAAGTCCTTAAACATCATTTTTAAATCATCAAATGATAATTATACTTGAATGGATACGATGGAGAATGAATCTCATCGCGTTCGTGGAGACGGTAGTCCGTACGTACGCACGAGCGACAATATCATTATTTTGATATTAAAATAATATATAAATGGATGGTATATCATATATACAGAATCCTTAACATGTTATATTTATTATTTACCTGAGTTAAACATCATTATTATACCCATCCAAATAATATTATATTGAATAACAATTACACCACGACGTGGAGATGGTAAGCCGTACGTACGCACGTTTGGTGACATGTTATTCAAAGGGTGGATAGAATACTGAATATGGTTGTACCATATTTATAATAACATCACAGTATATATATGATACTGGATTTATTATTTTAGAATGGTAACAACAAAGGAAGATGAAGTGGAAGAAGAAATGAACTTAAAAAAGGGTGGTGAAATCATTACCTCTTCTTCGGGTTCTTCTTTTTGATTTGATCAAAAGGGCTCCTTAGGTTGGCTTTATGATCAAACTAAGGCCCCTAGGTTCTAGTGAGGGAAGTTGGGAGAGTATTTGGGCAGAGTTTGGCCGAACCAAAAGGCTTTTAAGGTGTGAAGAAATGAGAAAGAGGAGTGCCCTTTTATAAGAGGGGTGAGGGGCACCTTTGGAAAAGCTAGAAATATTAATTTATAATAAATTCATATTCGGTTTCTAATGGATACAAAGTTGATTATTCAAAGGTTAATGTGGGGATGGGTCGAAAACAACTCAACCAATAGAATTTAAACAGGTTTGGGTACTTATATTAACCTTATCTTTAAGTATTAACTCTAAGTTAATTAGTTTCACTTTTACAATGTCTCTTTGTATTTTTATATAATATGGTTAATAAAATTACTATATACATCCAAGAGACCCCTAAGTGGTCCATTAATGATGAACCTATCATGATATAAGTCTCTTGGACGAACCTTATATTTTTAAGAATTTAATATCAATTAATAATATAATATTTGTTTTAAGAACTCTTTTATGTCAATTTTGACACTATTCAATAGTTGATTTTTGTGAAACTCATAACAGATTGATTACTTCTAAAAAAGTCAATTAAATCAATCCTAATATATCATATTATCCTAGAAAATTAGTTTAATTCATTAAAAGTTTCATATTATATTTATTTGGGTATTTATAATATCAATTATTTTAATGTTTCACTACTATAGTAATTACTGCATCATCATTGTGTCATAAATAGAATAAATTATCTAATGTCTAAAAATTATAAATAAAATATAATTATGTAGGAAATATTTTTATCTTTCTAATTAATATTTATATTCTAAAATCAAACATATATAACCCTATGTAACAATGGATTTTCTAAAAGATATATGCTTGTGTCATTTTTGTATTCATTTTAACTTAATTAAAATAAAGTGTCATTATCACTTACAAGTGGATCCATGGGGTCCCAAAATCTACCCAAAGATGCCCATGGTAGACCATGTATCAACCAATAGGGTTAAGACACGTTTTAGGGTAATTTATTATTATTATAATATTATTTTTTAACCCTTATTTACTGGATTTACACTTAACCATGGTAAATAAAATATTTACCGCAGTAAATATTCAAAATGTCTAAAAATAAAATTTACCTATTTACACAATTTGAACATCCTGATTCCAAATATTGAATCCATTTTCCTAAATTCAAAACACAGAAGTGGCAGAAATTAATTTAAAATTAATTCCCGCTGTCAAAACAAAAAGCGTGTTTTTAAGAGATAATAACTGTCAAAAGATTGACACTTGTTTATGTTCGGTTTAGTTGTAAAATTATGTCCAATGACCAACATTATATTAAATGGTAAAAATTTATTCTAAATATACTTTAAAACTACTAAAATTCATAATTTATCACTATTGATTATTTTGATTAAAAAGTTGTTTTTAATTAAAATATAGTAATTTTCACTATTCATCAAAATATGAAAGTTATCCGAAAAGTACCAAAATTTCACCTTAGGCTAAATTAGATATTCTGAATCCAAAAATAAAGTCTATTTTGAAATATAAAATATATATAATTTTAAAAAGTAGGTATTACTATTCATAACGGCTAGATTGATTGGTTGTTAGAACTCGGTGTTGCATACAACACACGCTATCGCATTATTCAAAGAGAAGCGTACCGTAGAAGCTTGGGGTGTTACATTTCGGATAAAAGAAACATTTTTAAAAAAATACAGTTTTGCCGCCTTTTGATGGTGCACCCACATTAAATCAAGTTTTTGACATGTTTATAAGTTCAATTTGAAAAAATAGAATTCTTTTTTTGAATCAGGGAATAAAAATTTACTTTGGATAAATTTTTGATATTTTTCTGATAACTTTCATATTTTGATTAATAGTAAAAATACGCTAATTTTTAATTAAAAACTAATTTTTTCATTGAGTTAATTTATATAGATGAATTATAATATTGAATGGTTTTAAAGTATAAATAGAATATATTTTTACTATTTAATATAATTTATGTCATTATCATTAATTTCACATTGAATTCTTAGGTAAAAACATTTCAATCTTTGGCAATGTTTTAACTTCTAAAACCCATTTTCTTAACAACTAGATTTATTTTAAATTAATTACTGCAACATATATGTTTTGAATTTTGAAAAATGGATTCCATATTTAGAATAAATGGGTCCAGATTTTGTTAATAGTCTACTTTTAATTTTTGGGCATTATAAATAGTAACTACGGTAAATTTTATTTAACATAGTTAAAGGTAAATCATGTAATTAAGGGTAAATATATGATTATAAAATTACCCTAACACCTGCCAAAATACAATTGGATGACTAAAGGTCAACCCATATCACCTAAGGGTCGGATTGGATTCATTCTATGGACTGTTGTCCATGAAAATAATTTAATTATTATTAAAACCAAAGAATGTGACAACATGTCACTTTCTTAAATCTTATAAGTATAATAATTTTAATTTTGTGATAAACAAAATAAAACTTCTAAAATTAATAGTCTCCAGAAATCTAATACAATTATCTACATCATAGGAATTTATTTTTAATTTTTAGGGATTAAATAATTATCATTAATTTGACACAATAGTGATGTTGAAATTATTTTATTAATTAAAATATCAAATAAATTGTTTTAAAAATATTAAAATAAATATTATATGAAATATTTAATGTGATACACTAATTTTCTAGATACATATGACATTTTAAGAATCTATTAATGCTTTTAGTTAGAACATATCTTCTGTATATAGTTTATTTAAATTCAAATAAATGAATAGTGTCAAAATTGACACTATTGTTATTTTATAAAAATTATATATTATAAAATTGTTTAAAAATCACAAAAATATTTAAAAATTATAAATTAAAATTTATATGGTCAAAAATGTCATAAAGTATCAAATTATGGAAAATTAACAACACATATGTAATTATTTATAATAATTTAAAATTTAGAATATTATTACCACAAATAAAATTAAATTGATAAATAAGGATAAATCAAGTTGATAATGTTTAAAATAAATTCCAAACATGTCAAAATTTTATTGGTTGATGATATTACAGCCCTATCTCATCTAAGCTTCGGATATGAGTCATTTTGGATGTTTTTAAGTGGGGTTGGGATTTAATATAAACTAATATTTCTTATATTTCCAAAGGTGCCCCTCTCCTCCCTTATAAAAGGGCATCTCCACCCTCTCTTCCTCACACCAATTTGAGCCTTCATGATTGGCCAAACCCAGACCATTTAACTTCCCAACTTCCTTAGAAACCTAACAGAGGTACTGGTCTTATCAAAAGACCAACTCTAGTGCCTTAAGAGAAAGATTAAAGGAGGCACTTCGAGAAAGAGGTAATACCTTCTACCGTTTTCGTCAAGTTCCATTCTTCTTCTACTCCCTCTTATTTAGTTGTTTAATTAAGAGGTAATAACATAATTATCACTCATATACTTATATGTTATTATAAATATGAAACAACCCTATTTCACCTCTTATCCATCCTATGAAAAACGAAATCACCGCACGTGCGTACGTAGGGAATACCGTCTCCACGCCGTGGTGTAATCTATTTTCCACCACCACCTTACTTGGATGAGTATAAGGGTGAAAGTAATGAATATATATGATTATTGTAAATTGGTATTTATTATGAAATAGTATACATACACTTTAATATAGTCCCACGATCATGAGAACGATATCATCGCTTGTGCGTACGTACGGACTACCGTCTCCACGACGCGATGAGATTCATTCTCCACGTTAACCATTCATGAATGATTATAAAGTATATCTAATAAGTAATCATGAAATATATGACATAATAATGATACTGGATTTATGTGTATATATATGTATGTCATTTACTTAATTCCATTCAACTCAATAAGGAAACGAAAATAGCGTTCATGCGTACGTCCGGCCTACCGTCTCCATGAACGGTGTATTTCATTCCATTTACTGATTTATTATATATATGTATATTATGAATATATATTATATATAAATCATGTTTTATATTCTGTAATTAATTAATCATCATCTAAGTAATCATATGAATAATTACTAGTCAAAACACGGACGACAAATGAACCAATTTTACCCAAAACGCTCTTTAACATTAAATTTACAAAAGAACGGGTAATATAAAGTCATAAGTGAACCATATATGATATCATAAAAATGATTATGATTATGGAATAAGTAAATGAAATTATTTAAATCATTGTACAGGATGTTCGTACACTTATGAAGCAAATCGGACCTAAGGTAAGGGAAAATCTCGCAATCTCAATTTTTATCTGAGATTGTTTATACTTCAGAATTTACTGGGGAATATTTATCATCCACATCCATGTTTCCTAAATATGTAATATTTATATTCTTATACAATATATTATATCCAATTTTACTCTTCGGTGAGTTTTTAGTAAAAGATATAAAATGATTCTTTTGTCGTTTTTCGTATGAGGTACTTTTTGACATTTCCGACAAAAGTACAAGAAGAATGATTTTTTAACTTATACGACAAGAATGGATTTTTAAAACATTATTTCCAAGAATATTCCTTTACAATTTTTCAAGTTTATTTTTAGTCAACTTCTTTTAGTTTAAAGTTGTATGACATGTTAAGATAGGAAAATGTTCATGAAGTAGAAATGATATCTTCCTCAAGAATGGAGTTCAAGTGTTTTATAAAAATTATTTTCCATCTAAGATAATATAGGGTTCTATTTATATCCCTATTATTACATTTATTTGATTATGTTGTGATAAAATTATTTTTATGAATTCTTTTATCTTATATGAATTGTTTTATGATGTCATGTTGTTTACGAATCCCATTTTTATTACATGAGTTATGCAATGATGTATGATTTATGATTTTGTGGCACACATAAGAATTGTATCATTATGAGATGGGTGGGACATATATCTCCCTCCAATTCATTGGGTAATGATTTTATATCCCATGAGATATACATGGATGGAACGGTAGGTTATACCGGTTCAGTGAAACAAGACTGAAACGAGGAGTGAACTCGGTTCAGAAATGGACTTTGTCCACTAAGATAGTCTTGGAAATGGGTCTTGACAAATAAGAAATTTTTCTCAATGATTATGTGTGTATTCTACAAAGTTTCATGTTTTATGTTATAATTATTGGGATTTCATTTCACTACTATGATTTATCCCATGATATGAAATTATGCTCTCTTTTGCAGGTTAAGATTTCCAAAATGTTATGTTATTATGAATATGGTGTGATTTTTATTTCTTTTGTTTACACTTACTAAGCATTTGAGCTCACCTTTTTGTATGATTTCTTTCCCCGGGTCAGGAAGAAGCTTATTAAGTAATATATGCCAAAAGGGACTATAGATATGATGAAATAAATGGGAGACATTGTAGACGCTTTATGAACCAGTTGTTTATGTTTCCCAGTTTCTAAAGACACTATACCTATATGGTACTTTCATGGTTATGTTATATTTTTTAATAAGTATGCTTCAATTTTGAAGTAATAACAATGTATGTAATGTATGGGTCGTTATAGTTGGTATTAGAGGAAAGGTATAGTCAACCATTGAAAACTAGGATGCAAAAGCCATAGTAAGAACCCTAAGGAAAAGTCTATGCATAGAACACATTCTTAGTGTTTTAGAAATTACCATGAATAACCTAGGATAATACCTTAAGTGTGAAATTTTATTCTTAATTATGTGGTTTTCCTATTATAATTATTGTTTCTCAGACTATTCTTCGTGGTTTTAGTCAATGGATGGAACCCTAAGGAACTGTGTTAATGCAGAATGTGACGGGAAATGCAATGATTGTCCCCCTGAGAAACCAAACCTTATGGGAGATGGAATACAAAATATTGTTTCCATGATCACACATCTTTCTCAAGCTATGAATCATGCAGGACATCCAAACGAGCAAAGGAAGGAGCGACATTCAGTTGAATCCTTCATGAGGCAGCGTCCACCTTCTTTCAGTGGGTCTACTGATCCATTAGTTGCTGAAAAATGGATTAGTACTACTAAAAAGATATTTTCAGTTCTTCAATGTTCTGAACATGATAAAGTCATCCTAGCAGTGTATCGTTTGGAAGGAGATGCTGATAAATGGTGGAATATTATTAATAATACGAGGCAAAGGGATGAAATTGAGTCCATGGAATGGGACGAGTTCAAAAACTTATTTTTCAATAAGTACATCCCTCGTATTATCTGAACAAAGATGGAGAAAGAGTTTCTTGAACTGAAGCAATAGGATGATTAATTTGTTGGTACCTATGAAGAAAATTTTACAAAACTTGCAAGGTATGCTTCTGGTATTATTATCTAACATGAGAGTAAGATCGATCGATTCTTTAGTGGCTTAAAACCAAGTCTACGAAGGGCGTTAGCCATAAGGGTCTTCAATATCTATGAGGAAATCGTTCGATGTGCTATCAAATTCTAGATGGAGATTGGAGTAACCCATCAGTCATTACGGTTTGATAAGAAGGGGAAAATGGAATTCAAAGGAAAATCTAAAGAGCACACTGAAAATAAGATGGGCTTTCCCTTATTCTACAAGTGTGGAAGGAAACATGGAGGGAGTTGTCTTAAAGGGACAAGTAAATGTTTCAAATGTGGAAAGGAATGTCATCGCGCATTTGAATGCCGCAATGATGGGAAGAAGATGTCTAATGATGAAAACAAAGGAAGGGTCACACAGAATGAACCTACTGCACTTCAATGATTCAAGTGCAAGGAGATGGGGCCTTATGTCAATAAATGCCCTAATCCAAGGGTTGATGATGATGATCGAAATCAACAAAATCTTAAGGCTAAAGACAAAGGAAAGTCACATGCAGTTTCTATCAGCGATGTGGAGTACGATAATGATGTGGTGAAAGGTACACATACCATCCTCTCTAAAGTAGCAAATGTTTAATTTGATTCTGGATCCACCTACTCTTTTATTTCTGAAGATTTTTATAAGGGTATCACCGTATTACCTCAACAATTAGATTTTGAGTTAGCTGTGACAACACCTAATGGCACAACAGTCGCATCAAAAGTTTATAATTCTTCCCCAATTGAAGTTTGTGGGAAAGTGCTTCCTACAAATCTTGTGATCCTTCATATAGTGGAATTTGATGTGATTCATGGAATGGATTTACTTTCTTTATATGGAGCTCATATCAATTTCTAAAGAAGGGAAGTCACATTTCATATTCCAGATCAATCTATGATCGTCTATCGATGCAAGGATGAACATAACCTTCCAGTGGAAATTTCTTCCATCTTATGTGTCTTGATTCTACTTAATGAAGGTTATTTTTATCAAATGGTTGGGGAGAAACTCACAATTAAGAATATGCGCATTTTACGGGAGTTTGATGATGTCTTTCTGAAGGAATTTCCGGGTCTTCCACCAAATTGTGAAGTTGAGTTTTCAATAGAACTCGTACCAGGTGCTTTGCCTATTTCATAGACACCTTATAGAATGGACCCAATCGAGTTGCAGGAATTGAAGAAGCAACTCCAAGAGAATCTTGATAAGGGATTCATATGCCCTAATGTGTCACCTTGGGGAGCACCTGTTCTGTTTGTTAAGAAGAAAGATGGATCAATGAGACTCTGCATTGATTATCGAGAACTTAACAATATCACTATCAAGAACAAATATCCTCTCCCACGCATTGATGACATATTTGGCCAACTACACAGAGATTAATACTTTTCCAAGATTGATCTTCATTCAGGGTACCATCAATTAAGGGTCAAAAGGGAGGATATACCAAATACGACTTTCCGTAAAAGGTATGGACACTATGAATTTATTGTGATTCCATTTGGTCTTACTAATTCCCCTGCTATCTTCATGGATCCGATGAATAGAGTCTTTAGAGACTATCTTGATCAATTTGTGGTAGTCTTTATAGACGATATTCTTGTCTATTCAAAGATCATGGAAGAACATTAAGATCAATTGAGAATTATATTGAAGACCATGATAAAGGAGAAACTTTATGCCAAATTTACCAAGTGTGAATTTTGGCTTCAAAAAGTTTGATTTTTGGGTCACATAATATCAAAATAGGGGATATATGCTGATCCACCAAAAACAGAGGTTATCGAAAGATGGTTGAGACCAAAAATAGTAACTGAGATCCGAAGTTTTCATGGTTTTTCTGGATATTATTGAAGTTTTGTGAAAGATTTTTCATGATTATCTAATCCACTAACCAGGTTGACTCAAAAAGGAGTTAAGTTCATGTGGACAGAAGAATGTGAAGTGAATTTCAAGGAGTTGAAAAGAAGGTTATACAGTGCACCTGTACTCACACTTCTTTGTAGTGGAGAAGGGTTTGTGATCTATAGTGATGCATCCAAGAAGGGACTGGGATGTGTTCTCATGCAAAATGATATGGTGATAGATTATGCCTCACGACAGTTGAAAATCCATGAGCAAAATTACCCAACTCATGATTTGGAGTTAGCTGCAGTAATCTTTGCATTAAAGATTTGGAGGCATTACCTTTATGGTGAAAGGTGTGATATTTATACTGATCATAAAATTTTAAAGTATATTTTAACACAAAAGGAGATGAATATGCGTCAAAGAAGATGGTTGGAGCTGATTAAGGATTATGACAGCTTAACTCATTACCACCCTGGGAAAGCAAACAAGGTGGCAGATGCATTAAGTCGACAAGACCATGCCAGTTTATCCATGATGAGGATCTCACAAGAGCCAGTATTTATGGATTTACAAAGGATGGATCTTGGAATTATAATGGAAGGGGGAAAATCGCATCCCCCTCAAATGAATGTTCAACCTATGTGGTTTTATTTTATTAATGGAGAAAAATGGATATATATATATATATAATTATCATAAACATTTAAAATATATATTCACACGAAAGGAGTTGAAAACTCATTTGAGATGATGGATAGAGCTAATAATTGATTATGAATCATCAATAAAATACCACCTGGGGAAGGCGAACAAGGTGGCCAATGTTCTGAGTCAAAAGGATAATTCTTTCTTATACATGATGAGGATCGAAAAGGATCTAATATTAATGGAATTGAAAAGGATATATCTATAAATCCTAATGAACGGGGGAAATTATATCATTCTCAATTGAATGATAAATCCTCTATCCAGGTTAACATTATAAAGGAACCTAAGGAGGATTTTGAACTACATAAGAAGGTTATAAATGAATTGAGATTGACAATGATCATGATGTAAGGATAAAGTTTAGGAACTGAAAATGTTGTAAGTCGATACGATATTTGAATAAGTATCTATTAGTGGAATCAAATAATTATTCATTCTATATTCATCCTTTATGTATGAAAATGTATAGATATTTGATAGAATATTTGTAGTGGGATGGCATGATGTTGTATATCACTAAGCTTGTATCACAGTACTTGGTATTCCATCATGTTAAGGATAAAATACAAAATTCTAATTTTATGTTCCATATATTAACTATTCCAGAATTTAAATGGGAGAAGACACCTATATATTTTATTATTGGACTCCAAAAAATCTATAGGTATTAATTCTATATGGTTTATATTCGATCACCATTCTTATCCATTACACTTAGTATCACTGAATACATCTATTTGGATATTATTTCTAGTTAATAAATTACGGAAGTGGTAAGGATGCATAGAGTACAACATCATATTGTATTTGATCATGATATGTAGTTTACCTAGAGTTTTTTGTTACATTAATCACTATGAACTTGAAAAAAAAATTGAGTTTCTACACCTCATACCGTCCTCACATTGATGGTCAGTCTGAAATAACAATTTAGATCATAAAGATTATGTTGAGTTCTTTTTATTTGGATTTGAATGGTTGTTGGGATGAACACATTCCACTATTTAAGAATTCTTACAACCATTTATTTTACACATGAATTATGATTGATATTTATTAATTCCTATATGATATGAAATTTAGAGATCCAATGTTCGGTAATAATGTTGGAGGAAGAAATCTATTACAACTTGGATCACCAAAAAATAACTGATAAGGTTAAACCATTTAAAAATATCATCATAGATACGAGTCTAAAGAAACATTATTTTGAAAATCAGGGACTTGATCTATAATTTGATATTGGAAAGATATTTTTTCTAATAATCACTTTGGAAAATGATTATGATATTTGAGAAAAAAGTGAAACTAATACCTAAGTATATTATTCCCTTTGAAATTATTCATCATATCTGGATGGAATCATATCATTTAGTACTTAATTTATATCTCCATCATGTCCATGATGTGTTCTATGTATCTATCCTAATAAAGTATATACCTAACCCTTTATATGTTCTAAACTCTGAGGCCATACCGCTAAAGCATGATCGTTCATATATAGAATATCCAATTTAAATTATGTATCATACAAAGAATGTTATCTGAAAAAATACCACTCACCTGATAAAATATTTTTATAGAAATTATTATTTCTAGGAATCTATTTAGGTACATAATGATATGATTAGGTGTATTTATCCTTATTTTTCTGCAATATAATATTGAATTTTGAGGGAGAAATTCATTTTGAGGGGGTAGAATTTAACACCCCATGTTTTTATCAATATCATTTTTTGAATAAATAAATTTTATTTGATTTTTTAAATTTTAGAGTAAAATTATGTAATATTTAATTATATTATAAACCATGATAATATTACAATACAGGTAACACCAACTTGACTTGGGATACAAAGAACACTAATTTCTTACAAAACAACATTTTATTATTATAATTATTTAATAACGATAGTTGTAACATAGTAGTTAAACACAATAATATGGATATTTATAAATAATTATAAATATTATTTATAATGATTTTATAAATATAAAACATATTTTGAATAAAACATATAATTTTTGTTAAATGTTTGTATCTTTGAAAATACAATTTTATCAAATGAACTTATTTTTATATCCTTATACGAATAATAAAAATATTAATTTCAGAAATTATCTTAAGTTTAATTTTATAACATAAAATCTTATTTGGAATACATAATTTAAAAATTACCATATGGATAATTTCTTGGATTATACTGAAAAATTTTATTTTTGGATGAATAGTGAAATATAATTAATTTTAATTCAAATTGATTTTTATCAAATTTATTTATATAATAAAAATATTTATTAATTTTGATTTAATGAGTTATTATATCATATATACATCTATTAATCCCATATAGGTTATTATAACCAAGTTCACATTCAATTTTAATATAGAAACACTTGAAGCCTTTAATAATTTTCCCTTAAATAAGTTGTTTCCTCATCCCATCTACGAGATTAATTTTAATTTAATCTAGACAGTATATGTGTTAAGAATTTGGAATTACTTATTCTATATGTAGAATAATGATTGTTTTTAATTTATTATATGTTCATTTTTTTAACAAAATGATCAGTGAAGGTAATTATAATTAATTAACGTGACTAAGGTAAAAATAGTTTAGTTAATGACTAAAAATAGAAAATAACATGCCAAAATTACCAGACACATGTCTAATTTTTTTTCATAGACTAACTTCATCAAATAAACATATAAGGATCTATAATCGTTCATTTTGAAACATTGGGGGACAAATAAAACGTGGGGAGCACTAAAATTGTTTTAATAGTACCCAGTGAGTCCTTATCCCAACAAATAAATGGCTTCCTCTCCTCCCCATCTCATTACACCACTCAGTTACATATGGATTTGCTAACCCCTAACATTAATTCCTCCAAACTTCACTCTATTTATCATATTTTCATCCCTTTGGGAAGAATTCTATCCATGGAATTCATTTGGTGCACACCAAAAAAAGATACCTAAAGAAGAGGTATTATCCTTCCACAAGCTCTTTTATTTTATTTTCATTACCCACCCCGAAAAATATTATAAATATATTCTTAAAAAACAAAATATGTAATTTTAACATTATGAGATGTTTTTATATTATGGGTTTTACCTATATTCATACAAGCTTCCATCAAATATGACACACAATCATTGTCTGAGTGTACGGAGGGCTACAAACATCAAAACCGAAGTCATTCGTTCTTCAAATTCCATCCATCATGATAAGAAATAATGGTGTCAATTATATTTCTATATTATATATATATAGATATAATATTTATTGTCTGTTTATTCATATTTAATTAATATATAACCCATAACATTATAATTTCCATTTTGTGTAAAATACGATAAATTTGATTATAGACATGTAGACTACTGCCTCTACAATGTGATGTGATTATTTCAAACCTTATATGGAATGAAAAGATGATGGGTTCAGAAAAATTATAATATATATATGACATAATAATTCTATTGAAAGAATATTAGAAATATTTCAACATATATTTCATTAAATTTCATTATTTCTTAAATTATAAACCAGAAATGACATTCATGCATATATATAACCTTGTGTATCTATGAACAACGTATCCCATTTAATATATATATATATATATAATTATAAATATTTATGCATGGAATATATATGATATGAAATCATTTTTTATAATATTTAAAGGTTTAATTATATATCTATATAATAGTGTTAAGATTAAAAATACAAAACACATATGAAAAACAAAAAGGATATTACATGAAACACTAAATTACCATGAAATTGTTAATAAAAATGTAATATGAAGACATAATAAATTTATATATGTTATTATATATATAATAATATGTTTATTTTTTAGATTTATAAAAAAATTATATTTCATATATAGCGGTTTTGAATAAGTACAACGTGTGTCAGGACATAAAGTAATGGTTTTATTGACTCAATTTTATTACTGTGAGATTTAAGGCTTATCCAACACTTGTTTATTTTTGAGTGGTGTGTATAATTCACATGAATATACTATATTATATGATTATATATAAATATTTTTAAATTTACATGTCAATTTGGGAATATATCATTTATGGGATTTATGTTTCAAAAGTTACCAAATTAGAAAAGTTATTTTGTCTCAATTTTCGTTCTTCAAAAAAAAATTATGAACCAATATTTTTCTAGGAGGCTTATAAATTCCCTTTAACCTGTTATATAAGAATATCCTAAATTTAATTATATTATAATCTTTATTTAATTCAATATTGTTACACAGGGAGTGTAAAGTATAGTTAGCATGGGAAAATAGTTTATTTTATCAATCCCAGCATTTATCATTATATCTAATGATTATAATTTTAATGATGACATATTATGACACATCAGTCATGAAGACTCGTTAAATTTTTAAATAATTTATTCAAGATATAAATATTTATTACTACCATTTTACCATTATTTGGTACCTACTATAATTAATAAAATTTTGTTATGAAAATATGACCACATTTCTCTACCTGGTCAGAAATCTATTTTATTCAAGAACAATGATTTGATATATATTTTCAATAAATTAATTAAAAAATAAATTTTTTGATCATTTTAAATGAAAAAGTATTTCATCCAATATAATATTATCTTTTATAAAAGTTATTTTTCAATAAAAAAATTCAATAATGTTTAAGGTTTTAAAAGTAATTTTTCAAAGATAAGAGGTTGGTTTATATTAGAAATGTTTTTTAATGGATCTTCCAAAATTATATTCCATACATGATGAAATCCATTTGTTTTAATAATTCACTAATGAGGATATTATATATGGGTTCTATTTATATAATTTATATGAATGTTTTTTGTATTGATTGAACAATGTTTATAAAACATGTTTCTGTCTAATATCATATATGTTTGTGAGTCTGGTTTCACATTCACATGTTATTTATTAATGATAAAAATTTTATTACATCAGTTAAATTTTTATTAAACCCATTTCTCATTCATTGATTATATTATAATGAAACAAATATATAATATCAAGAGTTATTCTTTGAGGAAATGATACAAAAACCTATCTCCTTTCCACATATTATTATATGATCACATGTTTTTGATACCCATTGAATTTAATGTGTTATGATATTATCTTATATGTTCTTTTGGAATAAATAATTATGACTTCATTATGAGATTGGTGAGACCTATATCTCACTCAAATTCATTTGGTATATATTTACATAAAATGAGATATTCATAGAAATAACTGGGAGAAAACTCTGTTCAGTAAAGGAAATTGTTTTTATATATTGTTATGGGAGTTATCCTTGAATACCATGATGGTCATTGGAGTGAACCATGACTACCAAGATTATATAGGAAGTGAGTCCATACTACTATTATGTCCTTGAAAGATAATCTTTGACTACTATTGAAATATTTTTATATGCCTATGTGTCATCTACACTTCCATGTATTATTCATGTATTATGATTTCATGGATTATTACGATCATTATAGTATGAATAATATCAAATAAAGGTCACGTCAAATTTTAAATATTTTTTCTTATGATCATTGATATGTAGAGAATGATCTTCTATTGCGATGATCACATTCTCATAACCTTATAATCATGATTAATATTACATATCTCCCTTGTTTAATCTTTCTAGGAATCTTAGCTGAACACTCTATATGTTTCCTTTACCATAGTTAGGAATATATGTTTTGTGTATGATTTTTATAAGAAGGGTTATAGCCATGAAGAAATTTTTGGTAGATTATTTAGTTCACTTATGTAAAAGTGTATATGTTTATATGTTTTAAGAGGAACATAGAAAATACATTATTAGAGAGTCTTTTCTTGTAATATATTATTTTTTCAGTCAAATTAATTTATTGTTAATGTATGTTAACTGAGGTTCGCTACACTATACACTATTTATCAAATCATTACAACAATGTAATTACAATACCAATATCCAAAATATAATAAGTTAAAATTGAGATAAACCAAAACAAATATAAGACCATAAAATAAATGATGAATTCATAACTGGAAATAACAACAAAAACTAAATTAGTAAATAGGTTATGTAATATAAGTGTCAAGTACCTCAAGAAAAATTAGAGATACAATGAAAATTCCATTGATGGTTGGAAATCATTTCTGATTTCCTAATTCATTCTATAACATGCATCCCTACTCATCAATCTATCATAGGGCTCTTGACTTTATCCTATCCTACAAACATAATGAATATTCAAGTACCTATCAAGAATCCCTTGTATGGTGTGAGTAAAACTCTGTAAGACACAACTATGGAAATGAAAAACAATATCTAGTCTATAAAAATGTTTGAGATTTTATAAATAATAAAAACAAAAGATGAACCAAATAGTTCCATCATGAAATATTCATTAATTAATAATATAGGCCCCCAGTGTTTATAGCGACACTCAAACCAATCTTATTTACTTCATACCATTCCAGAGTACGAAGTATATATCATATGAATATAAAAATTAATTTTATTAGTGTTTTAAATTAATCATTTAATTTTAAATTTATATTTTTACATCGGGGACATGGAGAAGAAATCTAGCATCATATGTGTATTTAGAGAATCACTCCCCATCCCAAAAATCAGGGATCAAATAAAATAAAAATTTATATCTATGGGGACTATCATAGTATTATATCAATGTCTGGTTATTTAGAGAATTATTCCCTGACCTGAAACATTTTTTCACATCAGTAATAATAAATACATATCATGGATCCACTTTCATAACCCATGTATTGCCCATATTCATAACATGTTATTTAAATAATTTCATAATCCCCTTTAAAAAACCTATCCACATTTATACGATTTTCTTGTTTTCCTAAAAGACGATCTTTATGAAACGTTTATGAATTATATATGATTGTGTTTTTTGGTTTCCTAGTTAGTACACAATGTCCTAATGTTTTTAGTTAATATATATATATATATATATATATATATATATATTATAGCAATTTATACCCCAACATAATGTTATTACCTTTATTTTAGGTCTTAATTAGTGGTGTCATTTGCTGATTATTATTTTTAACTACAATAGAATATAAATGAATATATATAAATTATCATATGGTAAACAACAATTGGAATGGGTACTATGGTGGAATGTCTATTAGTTTATGCTGGGATTGTATATTGGAAATATGGGACATAAATAAATAACATTGGTAGTTTTTCTTAATTTATCATTTTATAACATGATTCATTATATTATATTAATTCATCATATGTGGGGTAAAATTATCAATATTAATATCTAGGATATTATATTCCATTGTGTTATAGAATTTTACAAGTAAGAAATTTATTTTACATATTATTATCTTTTATTTAGTTATTTTTGTTAAACCTTCATTATTGCATTATTTTTAAGTGAAACATTGATTGAAATTTAATACATAGGGCATAGTCTTCCCACAATCTGGCTTAGGCTCATGCTTCTAGTCAACATCGTCTCACGTACAGGGAGGAGTAAATGAGGTCATGTGGATTTCCTAGCATATAGTTTTGTGATCACTGATTGGGAATCACAGTAGTTTCCATTCAATAGGGATGGTGAATTCCCTTCTACCAATGTGGTGTATCACATCCACTAATTTTTTTATTTATCCTCGACCAGTTCACGGTAATAAAAATCATTCCATATTATAATGTTTTTGAGCACCCGAACAATGTGTATGCATAACATCATTATTTAATTAGTTATAAACAATTTCAAAATATTCGGAGTGATATACTATAACCAATGAAATATATAATTTTAAATTATCCTCTTTTATGCAAAAAGAAATCAATCATACATTTCATAATGACATCCCTATGAAATTAAAATTTATTTCATATAATTTAAACATTTTATAACATAAATAGTACATTAGAAAATAATAATATTCAATCTCAAAAACTATATAAGAACTATTTTATAGGATGATAATGAAAATTACACAATATTAGAAGATCCAAAAATTTTGTAGAGATAAATATACATTACATGAGAATAATATTTTATGTTGATGGAGGAGTATATTTTAATATCATAATTAAAATATAATTATATATATTTAACCCTTGGAATTAGATTTATTGAACAATAATAAATGTGTGTATGATGATAAAAATATAAATATGTTTAACAAAATCTAATAATTTATTATCCAAAAACATTAAATATTAAATTTGAAATAATAATTTAAATATAATTGAAGAAAAATGAAATTTTAATCGTATGATGTAATGTAGTGTATGATTCATGGATAATAATGTATATAAATGTTGTGAAATTAGTTCATATAGGTTGTAACTCCCCAACCCCAGTTAACCAGAGTAAGTGCATTATTACATAACATTTGTATGATACAAGGAATAATGTCCCGAAAGTCCAATTAGTTTAGTAGCCCTGGAAGTACTAGATACGTTCATAATTTTTTCATTACATCATGAAATAAAAACATCAAACACATTTTCCCCCTTTTTAACAAACTTATATCCGTATTCTATCCCTACAGGTCAACCAAAAAATACTTCTTCACATCCTAGGAAAAATTAAAAATAGAAATGGGTGATCTCAGATGCTCTATTTGGATAATAATATAGTGGAAACATTAATAAATAAGAATAAACATTTAAGGAAATTTATAAGTCTAAAATAAAAGCCTTTTAATCTTAAAGTTTTGTATAATATGGCCAATATGAATTAAATAATGTCATTTACTTATTCTCATAGATATTCTACTGGTCTAATAATCACAAGCAATTTCAATATCCACTTTCATAAATATAAAATGATTAATGACTGACTTCATAACCACATAGTCAAGGCCTTGACCCAAGAATAAAAATAAGATTTTGTCAAGGCCTTGTACCAAGACACTAGTTTGCCTCATTAGACCTACCGATGCATCGAGGAGCTATAGCGGGCTCCCCCAGTCACTTACTAAGTTCAATGTTTTCTTCATATGAAAGAATTATACATAACATAAAAAATAGAATTTAAATTGTCATACGAAATCTCAATAAAATATCCATAAAAAATTAATGGTGTAAAAATAACACATCTACAGTCAAGCATATCAAAAAACCATTAATACAATATAGAAGTTTTTTATCATAATATATCAACTTCAAACAAACTTAAAATCCATCAAAGGATGTTGAAATAAATGAAATCAGAACTTTTTTAGAGAAATATGTCTTTATATTTTGAAATCATTTAAAATTAATATATTTAAACAAGAAAACATTTATTTTGAAAATATTCTTATAAGTTTTTATGGGATTCTTCGACAATGTTATAATGGTGGAAAATATCCACACTTGTTGTACATGTTAAAAAGAAGACATTTTTACCTTAATTCTATTGAAATGGTCATAAAGTAAATTGTTTCAAAAATGGAGGAAATATTCCATTCAAAAAATATATAGTCAAGTAAGGGTATAAATTACTTTAACCCATAATCTAGTAAATAAAAAAAATGTTTTGAATTAAATTTTTTAGAAATCACAGATGTGGATGATAAAGAGGTCCCTGTAGATACTTACGTATTCACCACCTAGAATAAGTAAAGTGGTTGTAGAATTAAACATTAACTTATAATTTTTATTGGTCGAGGGTTTTTGAACCTCATGGATAATATTTAAATAATTCCTATTAAATTATACAGGAAATATATACATAAATACGATATCATAGATAATCCATTAAAATTTCTTTGTAAATAATATTTTAGTATTATCATCCTTAACTAATCTGTTTTACCTTATATGCTCAGTTATCTAAGCCATGTTTGTTATGGATAGGATGTATTTTATTCATATACAAAATGATATTAAGTTCTTAAACATTATTTTTTATAATAAAATGAATATTATTTTTGAATGATTACTATGGGGAATGAATCTCATCGTGTTTGTGGAGACAGTAATCTGTATATATGCACAAGGGACAATATCGTTATATTTTTGGTGAAATAGTATGTAATTGGATGATATGTCATATATACAAAATATAAAAATGTTATATTTATTTTTACATCAGTTATAGTCATTATTATACCGATTCAAATAATGAAGTATTTGAATAAAAAACTACAACACGACGTAGAGACGGTAAGACGTACATTCGCACGTATGGTGACTTTGTCATTCATATGATGAATAGAATTATTAATATGGATGTACCATTTTTATTATAACATTAATGTATATAGAATAAACTAGTGTTATTATTTTATAATGGAAACAAAAAAGAAAGATTAAGTGGAAGGAGAAGAGAACTTGAAAGAGGGTGGTGAAATTATTACCTCTTCTTGAGGTGTTTCCTTTTGAGTTGATCAAAAGGGTTACATAATTTGTATTTATGACCAAAGGAAGGCTCTAGGATGAAGGGAGTAATGTTGGGAGGATATATGGGTAGGGGTTGGCCGATCCAAGTGGATTTGGTGGGAGGGGGGGTGAAATTAGGAGGAGGGGAAATACCATTTTATAAGAGAGGTGAGTCTCACTTTAGGAAAATCTTAAAAAAAAAATTTATAATAAAATAATTTTCGGATTCTAATGTCTCAAAAATTATTTATTTATAGTAAAATGTAGGGATTAGTCGAAATAATCTCTACCAATAGGTTTTAGATAGGTTTAGGTCACCAAATTAACCTTATGTTTTAGATTTATCTCTTAGTTAAATAGTTTGAAATTTATTATGTCTCTTTGTATATTTATATTATATGGTTAATAAAAATACAATAACAAGACAGACAAAACCCAAGAGTTTCATTATTAAAATATATAACCTTATCTATGTCCTTTTATCATACCATAAATTTTATAGAATATTTTATAAAATTAATAATATAGTATTTGTTTTAAAAACACAATTATGTCAATTTTGACACTATTTAGTATTTGGTTTTTGTGAAAATAATAACATCATGATTACTTCAAAAACAAATTATTTTAAAAACCCTAAAATGTCATATTAAACTAAAAAATTAGTGTAATTCCTCCAAAGTTTCAAATTACATTTATTTGGATATTTGTAATATCAAATATTTTAATATTTCATTAATAAGGTAATTATCACATCATCATTATGTAACAAATAAATTAAATTATTTATGGATTTTAAATTATAAAAAATAAAATTATGTAGGAAACTTTTTAGATTTCTAATTATTGTTTATAGTCGAATTTATCTTATGTATAATCCTATATTAAAAATGGTTTAGTTATTAAACATTGAATTTAACACTTTCAAATCTTCTTTAAATAAAATAATAATAAATTTCCTAATCTAATCCAAGAGGAAAAAGGGGGTCATATTTAATTCATAAGGTTTTTTGGTCTAATTACACATATCCAACATAATTAGTACATGTGTTAGGGTAATTATTATATCATTTTCACTCTTAATTACCCTATTTACTTTTAACCATGTTAAATAAAAGTCAAAAGTAACTATTCACGAAAAATTATTTTCATCTTATTTATCCACATTTTATAGATTGATATGAATCATGTCTCCTGGATTTTTGAAATTCAACTCATAGAATTGGTAAAAATATGTTTTATTCAAATTTTCAAATGCTCATAGAAGGTGGGTAATAGACGGTAAAAAGTTCAATAAAATTTTATATATCTAAACTTTTTATAAAATGACTCCAATGAATTGTATTGAAAATATATATAAATTATGTATCTATTTTTACTTCAAATAAATTAAATTATAATAACCAATTATTTAAATAAAAAGGCGGTTTTAAACAAAAAACACAGTGTTTTTCACTATTCATCAAAAATTGATTTTTTCTGAAAAATACCAAAAATTCACCCTAAGTTAATTTTGATATTAAAAATGAAAAAATAAAGTCCATTTCAAAAAATAAAATTTATAATATTTAAAAAAGTGGGTATTACTATTCATAATGGTTACTTTGATTAGTCGTGGTGTGTTAAAACTCTGAGTTGCATACAACGCAAGCTACTGCATTATTCAATGGGAAACGTACCGTGGAAGCATGGGGTGTTACATTATCCCCTCCATAAAATAATTTCATCATATAATGTTCTAAAATATTATTTCATAAAAATATTTGGGTGGTTCTTCCTCATAAGTTCTTCGAGTTCCCATGTTGCCTCTTCCATCTTATGGTTTCTGTATAGAACTTTTACCAGACAAGTCATCTGTTTTTTCAGCACATGTTATCTGGTATCAAGATTTTTGACAGGCTCTTCACAATAAGACATATCATGTTCTAACTCAATTTTCTCATAGGGGAGTACATGCTTTGGTTCATGCATTTATTTTCTAAATAGTGATACGTGGAAGATATCATGAACTTTGGAGAGACTTCGAGGCATTTCCAAATGATAAGCTACAAATCCATTTTGTTCTAGAATTTAAAAAGGTCTAATGTACCTGGGACTCAATTTACCCTTATTACCGAAACATATTACACCCTTCCATGGAGATACCATCAAGAAAACATGGTCTCCTACTTGAAATTTCCAATATGTCATTTGGTTATCGACATATCTCTTTTTCCTACTTTGGGAATCTTTGATGTGGGTTTGGTTAACCTTCATCTTTTCCTTTGTTTCCTAAAAAATTTCTGGCATACGAGTTTTCTTTCACCAACATCATCCCAACAAGTTGGTGTGCAACATATTACCCTTTATAACACTTCATATGGTGCCATCTGAATATTTGAATGGAAGCTATTATTATAATAAAATTCAACTATAGGTAAGTATTGATCTCACAAACCATGAAAGTCAATTGAGCATTATCTGAACATGTCTTCTAAGGTTTGAATAGTCTGTTCTGTTTGTCCATCGGTTTGAGGGTGGTAATCAGTGCTCAATTGAATTTCAGTATCCTGGGATTTCTGAAGACTTTTCTAGAATCTTGATGTAAAATGGGGATCACGATCAGAAAAAATCGATATGGGTACTCCATGAAGTCTTAAAAATTCATTAATATATAGTATTGCTAAATGTTAAAGTGGTAAATCTTATCTTATAACATGAAAATGTACTGACATGGTAAGATGATCAACAATGACCCATATTGCATCACTTCTTCTAGGAGTCTTTGGTAGTCCCACGACAATGTCCATTGTAATATCATCCCATTTTTACTCAAGTATGGAAAGAGGTTTCATGACTCCCATAGGATGTTGTTATCCATATTTCACTTATTGGAAAACCATACATATCGACCCAAAATCTGCAATCTCTCTCTTCATTTTGTCCCACCAAAAAATGTTCATTCAAATCTCAGAACATCTTAATGCTGCCATAGTGTATAGTGAAATCAGGGTTGTGAGAAACATTTAATAAATCCCTTTTTAGATCTGGTATATCGGGAACACAATGTCTATTACCAAATTTCAAAATTCTCTTTTGATATACGAATTTGATCAATCTCTTATCGTTTACAGCTTTAATTTTATTTTGAAATTTCTCATCATCATTCTGATAACTTTTTATCCTTTCTAGTAAAGATTGTTTGACAACCATTTGAAAAAGAAGTGATATTTAACCTTATAGGGTTATTCACATATCCATCTTTACTATATCCATGTATATAGGATCCTTGTTAACTATCATCTTGTTAAAAACTCCATGATACTTTCTTCTCAAAGCATATTCCACCTTATTTTCCTTCCTCGGGTGGTATTTTATAGTGAAATCATAATCTATGAGTAGTTCAAGCCATCACCTTTGCCTCATGTAGAGTTTATTTTGTGAGAAAATATACTTCAAACACTTGTGATTAGTATAAATCTCACATTTTATTCATAGATATAGTGCCTCCATATTTTGAGAGCTATGATTGTATGTTCTAACTCAAGATCAAGAGTGGTATTGTTTTCATAATGGCTCGGACCTCTCAGGTCCATCACATTGTAAAAAATTGATGTGGTCCAACACGACGGATGTTATAATAATAATTTTTAATAATAATAATAGACTAGGGTGGTGTGAAAATATTTGGTGTTAATTAGAATAAATGGTTTTTATTTAATCACTGTGAAATAAATGAAATAAAATTGAATATATTTAATTCAATAAGGGGAGGTGCATGGTTTATTTTTGATTTATTTAAATTTTATTAAATTATAAATTATGTGTGTAATGGGAATATAATGGGAGGCTCTTGGAATAAATTATAAAGGAATAAATTATAATAAATGAGGTGCATGGAATAAATTATAAAGTAATAAATTATAACAAATGGGGCGCTTGGGCATGACCTTATACAAGAGGCGTTGTGTGGTTCTTGACAATTAATGTTGGAATTGTGTATATAACATTAAAAGGGTATTATTATATAATAATTTGTTATAATAATAATAACATGAAGAGGTGCATGTAGGGGGAGGGGGCGCAACCCCTTATGGGTAAATCCAACTTGTATTTTGGAATATTAAAATAATTATAATAAAATTCGTTTAATAGATTATAAAAATAATAATAAAATTATAACGAAGAACAGAAGGGGTTCCCAACCCATGCATGAATATCATGTGATGGGAGGGAGGGAGTAAATATATGATAATAATTGGGTGTCAATAATAATAATAATTATTAATGATAACGATGACGACCCGTTGAAGAAATTGAAATAGGATTTATTAATATTATATTAAATAAAAAATTATAATGGTGGATTTTAGTGTGTGAATAATTAATTGGAATGGTTTTAATTTAGAATGATAATGACCATGGTAAACAAATTTAATGGGATTAAATTAGAACATTTATGATGGGTGTTATTAATATTCATTTTATTAATAATTACATTGAAGTGATAATGGATTAATGGAAAGGGGAGGTGCCACTTTTGGTGGAATAAATCGTCGATGGAAGAGAGATTGGAGAGAGAAAGAGTTTAAAGGAAATAATGATTTAAAGTAATAAAATAAATAAGGAAATCAATCAAGGTGGAATGGGATGATGCACACCAAATTGGAGAGGATTTTTTGCATGAATCTTAAATTATTTTGGAGAGAGAAATTTTCAATGAAAATAAATAATAATAATAATAATAATAATAATAATATTATTATTATTATTATTATTTATGGTTCTCAAAACCATAATTCGTCCATAACATCTTTATATGATATCGAATTGACTAACTATCAGCGGCAACGTAACCTTGAAATTATGATGGTCAATTTAAGACCAATAATGAATACCTTTTTATGACTCATGTCTCGGTTCAATAAAACACCTATTATTAATTGATGTTATTATTATCATTAATCTCAAGGAAACCGTGTGACGTGTCATGTGTTGAAAAGTAAAACAACGTAATACTTGTACGGTCATGTAATGTATTCATTAATACATTTTGCGAAAATTTTACCTTTTCGTTTCCAATATAAGAGAGGGTCATGTGTTATTTACAGACCCCTCTTCTTCTCTGCATGGCGACGCTCCTGGATGACCCAGAAGCCTTCCTCTTATCTTCTTCATCCGGACTTCGATCGTTGATCTGTCGGTGGTTGTGGGAGCGTGTCAACGAGGTGATCATCGTGCACCTTGTTCCTTTCCCTCTTCTTCATCTTCTGCTTCATAGATTCTTACCGATTAGATTGCTGATATTTGACGGCAATGACGCTCTTTGAGGAACACCTTCTTAATAGTACGTTCTATCCCATTCTTATTCATTCCTAGATCTCCTATTTATGTTCCTCCTTGCCATGCTATGACATGTGGCACCATAAACCTTGATATATTATCTCTTGGTTGGTAGTGTGGTTGTGCCACAACGTCCACGGGATGACATAGTCATCAAGAGGAGTGATCGAAATCCTCGTGGTGGTTGTTCTCATAGAAGAACATCAAAACTTGTTTAGGTTGGGATATTACCTTTGTCTCTCTCTATTTTGTGCATCATGAGAGGTGGGTATCCTCGTGTTTTCATGAGATATGGTTGAACCAGTAAATAAAGATAATAACCGGTTAATGAATGGGTTTGGGGAAATTTTGTTGATATTGTTGTTTTATTTCCATAAATTCTTATCCTTTGATTATGTTGTGAATTGAATAGGCTTATGCCAACTGAAAATTATGGCCTTTGGGGGCCTTTTCTTGCACAATTAAATATTTCCATGTTTTTCTAGATTGTTTTGTTGATAGAATTTCATAGAATGTGGAAATTGGTTAATCATGTAATGTGGGATGATTAAATGAATACTTGGAACACTTGTATGATCACCATGGTTAAACTAAATGAAGTAATGAACTTTTTTGGGTGCTTGTTGGGGTTTAATTATGTGAAGGGGTGTTTTGTGGGTTGTTGTAGAATGGGTGAGCAGTGGGGTTGCGATTAGCATGGTTGTGAGTTGGCATGTATGATATGGTTGTGATGGGTAGTGGAGCTACTGTAAATGGTATCCAGAGGATGACGATGTTGTACGAGTATTGTTTCCGATGTGATTGTGGTTGTGGTGGTTGGTAGCAGGGCTGTAGGGATGGGTTTTGCATATGAATAAATGTGAAAGAGTTAACTAATGAATTGTGGGGCATGGTAGTTGATTAAATATGGAAAATCAATGGAATCGATTGGATGATAATATAAAATGGTATTGTGTTGCTTATGTTTTCCCTAACATTACTTGATATTGGTAGGGATATATTTTACGAACGATTGCTCTGGTATGATTGTTGTTAGTTGCTCTATAGTTAAGGAACTGATAAACTAAAAATTATGAAACCTAAAAAGCTTAATGGGCTTTGGGGCTGTTTATTGTGTGCATACTTTTGATGTAGTAGTACCGAGGCATGTGCTCAGATATTTTGTGAAGAATCCTTAGGATGGGATGAGTGGTTGATATAATTATATTAATCTGTATGTTGCAGGTTTCTTTATTCACCACACCCATGTTTAGCACTACGTGCCGAACACCCATGGGATGGGGGTGAGCTTCTCAAACATCTAAATGATGGATGTTTATTGTTCTTCCCTGTGCTCCCTCTTCCAGGTTCTTTAGCCCAAGATCCTTCAAGCAAGTTTCGACAGATGTTTCCAAAGAGTCTTCTCGATGAGGATGTGATATGTTACCATGTGTCTTTGGGATGAGATGTGATGTGGTTCCTAGGTGTCTTCAGGATGATATGTGGTTATGGCCAAGGATTGGGTTCCAAAGGGATACTATGAGCTTCGTATGGCCAGGTTGCGAAACTAGCTCGATCTTCATATGGCAGGGTTTCGGCACTAGCTCAGGAAGAGGGGGAAGCATCAGAGCGTTAGGCATGAGGGCTTGAGCAGTATTCGGTGGGAAGGTGGTGCGGGGTACCCCTACTTTGATAATATTACAATAATACTCTATTGACTTGTGATATTTGGTGAGTGTGGCTTGAATGGTTGGGTGGATAGATTCCTTACTAGGTTTTGGTTCCTTCTGTTTTCTCATGAGGCATTAGGATGTCTTCCCACTTGTGCCCGAGAGCTTTAGGTTTTTCCACTGACTGTACTTGTATGATCACCCTATGATTACTTTATGGTTTTTAGGAGGACTTCCAGGACCATGCGAAACTTTTCTAGTTGGCTGTTGGAGTTTTCCTAGTTGCAGTTTTTGCTTTCTTTATTTGGTATTGTAATTGGGATATTTTCA
Organism: Viscum album; assembly: GCA_963277665.1. Taxonomy (NCBI): domain Eukaryota; kingdom Viridiplantae; phylum Streptophyta; class Magnoliopsida; order Santalales; family Viscaceae; genus Viscum; species Viscum album. Next base: position 2,028,670,537 of record OY728150.1, read on the forward strand.
TGAACTTGTACTTTTGTTTTAGTATTGTATGAAACATGCAAATGGGTTTGTTTTTGGGTTTATTTTAATTTACTTGTTCTATTTTATTTTGGTTATTGATTCATTCTATTTCCCGACCATAAATATTAAAAATGGTAATGCCTCCCATATTTGTGAAAACTCATACCCTGGGTGCTAGTATCCACTCCATGGCCTACTAGAGGTGGGACTCTAGGGCCATTATCTCCCATTCACCATTGAAATCTCAGGAGGGGAATCTTTGGTGGGAGGTGGTCATGACATAATGATATCAGAGGCTGATGGTTGAGAGATAGGATGGAGTCTAGAGTAGGGCACAGTGAGGATTCCATGAGATGTTAGGGAAACAGTGTTGGCTGATCTTGGTGTGTGACATTAGGAATGGAAGACAGGCTAGGACATGGGATTTTAGCCCCCCCTGTGATCGGATGCAAGGACTCGAATATTAACGAACTACCAAGTATGACTACATTTATTACAGGGTAGAGACCCTAGGAATGGTACATTCATAATCATGATTTTTGTTTTACTTGATTGGGGTGTTCTGGGAAAAAAATAGAAGTAAAATGATAAATTGAATCCTTGAGAAAATTTCCTTGCTACTTGGGCTTAGGAGTTCTTTGTTTACTGTATAGCTATGGCACCTAGACACCGTTCCTTGGTGACTCAGCCAGTCGAGGCCCAGGATGTTCAGATGGTCGATTAGCTGACGATTGACTGAGAGGAGGAAGAAGACTTGTGTCAGCGCATGATTCATGCTTTCCAGCAACACATCTTGAAGAAGTTTGAAGGAAGCACTTTGGATATAAAATCAGAGAGTTGGTTGGAGGAACTCGAGATCACCTTGGGCTGATCATGGATCTATCAAAGTATTGGGTTCCTCTAGCAGTAAGCTAGCTGTGAGGAGCGGTGTGTGAGTGGTGGATGCTTTACCTTGGGGATTGGAAGGAGACAGAAGTTCTATGGGACAACTTCGAGAATGAGTTCCGCGAGGAATTTCTTTCCTCGACGAGGAAGGCCGAGAAGAGGCAGGAGTTGTTGTCTCTCCAACAAGGAAGCATGTTAGTGAGAGAACTAGTGGTCAAGTTCAAGGATCTCCTCAGTTTTTCCCCAAATATCTTTCCGGATGTGGATTCTAGAGCCAGTCATTTATAGGAGGCACTTCACCCCTCTATTCGGTGCGTAGTGACCCCTTTCACCTCTCCAACATACCTGGATGTATAGAAGAAGGCATGGATAATTGAGAGGATGCGCTCACAAGTAGGTCCACCATGAGATAGGAGTCACCCATGTTTGTCCAAGAAGGAGGTGGTCAGAAGTAGAACCCCAGCAATAGGACATTCTGAGTTTTGACAGGCAGAGAGCAGACTTCAGTAGGTCCCATACCAATCTCAATATTTCTGCCTGTTTTCTATGGGCCAGGGACCGAGGTGCTTTGCGTGTGGGAATCATGGGCATCTTTGCAGACATTTCCCTTTTCAGACTCAATAAAGAGGGACATGCTTGGTTTAGCCCCAACCCCAGCAGCAGTTCCCAGCCCAACCCATCTTGCATCAACAGGCTCCAGCCCCTCCAAGGGGAGCTGGGGAAGGTGGTGTCCAACCAGGGAGTTCCTTAAGGACCCCAACCAGGACGTGGTCGAGCAGGTGGACGTCAAAAGAAAGGTATATGAGTGGGACATGGATAGTTTTACGCAATAGAAGCGGCAACCATAGAAATTCCAGAGATCAGGATATATGTTTTTGGTTTTACTTAAATTCTCTAATTTATGATTTTTTTAAATTTAGGAGCATCACATTCCCTTTTTGAAAGTCATTCTCACCTATGCTTTTGGCTTGTACCTTGATTTTGAGGAGTCTATAATGCTAAGTTCTTTCCCTCTTTCCTTTAAATGTCTGTGAAGAGTCCTAACATGTGGGGAGAGGAGGACATGATCCCTAATCAAGATGCATTAATGTGGATGCGATTTAACCCAGCGGGTGAGTCAGTGTCGCCCTAAGAGGATAATATCTTGACATGGGAGAAGTAATTCCCCAATCCATGTGTGGTGGCAGCGTGTTTCTTGTTTTGTGCGGTGTTGGGGGAAGTGTGTGTATGGTAAATCCTAAATTATGGGGGAGGGAGGATGTAATCCCTAATCTAGATGAATTAATGTGGATGAGATTAAACCGGTACAGGTGAGTCAGTGCCGCCTAAATTGGATAATATCACCAAATGGGGGAAGGAATTCCTATACTCATATAATTAGGATAGTGGTTGGATTCCTGTTATGAAGAGAGCCTTGAGAGGTATCTTGTGGGGTGGGTTTTCAGACCTTTTCCCTCTTTATGGGTTAGTTTTTAATTTTCGAGGACGAGTATGTTTTGAGAGGTATCTGATGTGATGGCCCGATCCTCTCCATTCCATTACATTGTAAAAATTTGATGTGGTCAAACATGACGTGTGTTATAATAATAATTTTTTAATAATAATTGATAAGGGTGGCTTGAAAATATTTGGTGTCAATTATATTAAATGGTTTTAATTTAATCATTGTGAAATAAAATAAATAAAATTGATTTTATTTAATTCTATAATGGGAGGTGCATGGTTTCTTTTTGATTTATTTAAATTTTAATAAATTATAAATTATTTTCGTAATGGGCATATCATGGGAGGCGAATGGAATAAATTATAACGGAATAAATTATAAGAAATGTGGTGCATGAAATAAATTATAACGGAATAAATTTTAATAAATTGGGTGCATGGGCATGCCCTTGTACAGGAGGCATTGTGCGTTTCTCCATAATTAAAGTTGGAATTGTGTAAATAACATTAAAAGGGTATTATTATATAATAATGTTTTATAATAATAATAACATGAATAGGTGCATGGAGGGGGGCGCAACCCCTTATGGGTAAATCCATATTGTATTTTTGAATTTTAAAATAATTATAATAATATTCATTTCATAGATTATAAAAAAATAGTAAAATGATAATGAAGAATGGAAGGGGTTCCAAACCAATGCGTGAAAATCAAGTGATGAGAGAGAGGGAGTAATTATAAGATAATAATTGGGTGTTAATAATAATAATTATTATTAATGATAATGATGGAGACCTATTGATGAAATTGAAAGAGGATTTATTACTATTACATTAAATAATAAATGGTAATTGTGGATTTTAGTATGTGATTAATTAAATGGAATGGTTTTAATTTAATATGAGAATAACCATGGTAAACTAATTTAATGGGATTAAATTAGAATAGTAATGATGAATGTTATTAATATTAATTTTATTAATAATAACATTGAAGTGATAATGGAGTAAAGGCAAGGGGAGGTGCCACTATTGGTGGAAGAAATCATGAATGGAAGAGAGATTGGAGAGAGAAACAGTTTAATGGAAATAATGATTTAAAGAAATAAAATAAATAAGGAAATCAATCAAGGTGGAATGGGGTGATGCACACCAAATTGGAGAGGATTTTGTGTGTGAATCTTAAATGAGATTGGAGAGAGAAATATTTAATGAAATGAAATTCTAATAATAATAATATATTATTATTATTATTATTTATGGTTTTAAAAACCATAATTCATCTGTAACATCTTCATATGATATCGGATTGATGAACTATCAGCAGCAGCATAACCCTGAAATTATGATGGTCATTTTAAGACCAAGGATGTATACCTTTTTATGACTCATGTATTGGGTCAATAAAACACCTATTATTAATTGATGTTATTATTATCATTAAATGGATGGAAACCACGTGACGTGTCATGTGTTGACCAGTCAAATAGTGTAATAGTTTTACAGTCACATCATGTATTCATTAATACATGCTATGTACAATTTTACCTTTTCGTTTCCAATATAAGAGAGGGTAACGTGTTATTTACGGACCCCTCTTCTTTTACGCAAGGCTACGCTCTCAGATGACTTAGAATCCTTCCTCATATATTCGTCATCTAGACACTGATCGTCAATCTATATGTGTATGTGAGATCGTGTCGATGAGGCAAACATCGTACACATCGTTCCTTTCCCTCTTCATTGACTTCCTCTTCACAGTTTCCTACCAAGGAGATTGCTGATATTTGACGGGAATGACGCTCTTCGACGAATGTCACCATAATGGTATAAACTACCGCATTCTTATTCCTTCCTCAATCTCCTCTTTCTTTTTTTCCTTACCATGTTATAAAAAGTGGCACCGTAATCTTTTATGGAGTCTCTATTGGTTGTAAGTGAGGTTGTGCTAAAGCATCCATAGGAGGACGTAGTCGTCAGGATGAGTGATCGAAATCCTCGTGGTGGATGTTCTCACAGAAGGGTATAAGAACCTATTCAGGTAAAGATCTTACCTTCGTCTTTATCTCTTTTGATCATCATGTGGGTGGATATCCTCTTGTTTTCGTGAGATTAGGTTGAACCAATAAATAAATATAATAACTAGTTAAAGTACGATTTTGGGGAATTTTTTTGATATTGTGGTTTTATTTCTATCAATGATTATCCTTTGATTATGTTGTGAATTGAATAGGCTTATGCCTACTAGAAATCAAGGTTGTTGGGGGCGTTTTCTTGGGAAATTAAATGTTGCCCTATTTTTCTGGATTATTTTGTGGATGGAATTTCATATAATGTGGAAATTGGTTAATCATATAAATTTGTCTGATTAAATGAATACATGTAACCCTTGTATGGTCACCTCGGTTAAACTAAATGAATGAATGAATTTTTATGGGTGCTGGGTGGTTTTTAATTATGTGAAGGGGTGTTTCGTGGGTTTTTGTAGAATTGGTGAGCAGCGGGGCTGTGGTTGGCTTTGTTGTGGGTTGGCATGTATGATATGGTTGTGATTTGCAGCAGAGCTGTGGTAAATGGTATCAAAGGGATGATGATGTGGTATGGGTATGGTTTTCGATGTTTTTGTGGTTATGGTGGTTGGAAGTAGGGCTGTAGGGATGGGTTTTGTATATAAATAAAATTTGAAGACTTAACTAATGAATTTTGGGGCATGGTAGTTGATTAAATACAAAAATTCTATGTAATTGTTTGCAAGATAAAATAAAATGGTATTGTGTTGCTTCTGTTTTCCATAACATTTTTTTTGGTTGGCAGGGATATGTTTTATGAATGATTGATCTGGTTTGGTTGTTGTTAGTTGCTCGGTAGTTAAGGAACTCATAAACTAAAACTGTTGAAACATGAAATGCGTAATGGGGTTTGTGGCTGTTTATGGTGTGCATACTTTCGAGGTAGCAGTGCCGAGGCATGTGCTCGGATCTTTTGTGTAGAAACCTTAGGATGGGCTGAGTGGTTGATATAATTATATAAATTTGGGAATTTTATGTTTCATTATGCACCCCACCCATGTTGAGAACTACGTGCCGAACACCCATGGGACGGGGGGGGGGGGGGGTAAGATTCTCAAACATCTAAAGGATGGATGGTTATTGTTCTTCCATTTGCTCCCTCTTCCAGGTTCATTAGCCCAAGATCCTTCAGGAAGGTTATGAAATATGTTTCCCAAGAGTCTTCGGGATAAGGATGTGATATGTTCCCATGTTTCTTCGGGATGTGATGTGATTTAGTTCCCCGGTGTCTTCGAGATGAGATGTGGTTATGGCCAAAAATTGAGTGCTGAATAGATACTATCAGCTTTGTATGGCCAGGTTGTGACACTAGCTCGAGCTTCATATGGCCAAGATGTGACACTTGCTCAGGAAGAGGGGGAAGCATCAGATCATTAGGCATGAGGGATTGAGTAGTATTCAATGGGAAGGTGGTGCGATGTACCCATACTTTGACAATATTACTATACTGCACTATTGACTTGTGATATTTGGTGAGTGTGGCTTGTAAGGTTGGGTGGATAGATTCCTTAATAGGATTTGATTCCTTCTATTTTGTCACGGGGCATTAGGATGTATCCCCTCCTGTGCATGAGAGCTTTAGGTTTTCCTACTGAGTATACTTTTATGCTCACCCTACGTTTACTTTCAGCTTTTCAGGAGGACTTCAGGGACCGTGTGGGCCCTTTCTAGTTAGGCATTGGAGTTTTTCTGGTTGCAGTTTTTGCTTTTTTTTGGTATCGTACTTTGGAGATTTTCTTTTACTTTTAATTTTGTTTCAGTATTGTATAAATCATGCATATGGGTTTGGTTTTTGGTTTATTTTCATTTAATTATTCTTTTTTCTTTAAGTGTTTGATTCATCCAATTTCCCGATCATAAATAATAAAAAGTGTAATGCCTCACATATTTGTGAAAACTCATACCCTTGGTTCTAGTCAATACTCCAGGGCATACTGGAGGCGGTAATGGGGGTTATTATCTCCCATTCACCATTGCTAGCTCAGGTGGGGCATCATTGGTTGGAGGGGGTCGTGACAGTTTTGTTCATGATTTTTTTTTGTCATGATGCATAGGAAAAAAGTCTATCATTCTGCATTAGGTAACAGCCAAGTCATTTCATTGAAGCATCATTTTAAATAACAAACCCATCATTCAGCAATGGTAGTTTCAAGATAAGAGAATTAACTAATGTTATCTTCAGTTCTTCAGAACATTCTTCAAACTCTTTTTTACAAACATACTTAACACCTTTATGTGTGAGCTTGGTTAATGGGTTAGCCAACGGGGAAAAATTATGGATGAATCGTCAATAATAACCTGCCATACCAAAAAAACAGTGTACCTTAGTTATAATTGTCAGTGCTAGAGAATCTTGGATTTCCTTGGTCTTTGATGGATCCATAGAGATTCCATACTTAGAGACAATATGGCCAAGAAAAGAAATCTCTTAAAGCTATAATTTATACTTTTTAAACTTCCCATAGAATTCATTTATTTTGAGGGTTTTTAGAATAGTTCTAAAGTGATTTTCATTATCTTCAATGCTTTTTTAGTGTACCTCGATATCATCAACCAATACCAATACAAATTCATCAACATATTCCTTGAAAATCTATTCATTAGATCAAAGACATATAGAGTGCATTAGTCAATACAAAAGGCATTACTGTAAACTCATAATGCCCGTACCTGGTTCGAAATGATGTTTTCAGAATGTCTTACTTCTTCCCATACAACTAATGATATCCAGATCGTAGGTCAATCATTGAAAAATATTGAGCTCCATGAAGTTGGTTGAATGAATCATCAATGCATGGTAGGGGATATATGTTTTTTATTGGTATATTATTGATATCCCTATAGTCAATTCACAACCTCATTGATCCATCTTTCATCTTAAGAAAAATTATAGGGGATCCCCATGGTGAAACACAAGGGCGAATAAATATCGAATTACTCAATTACTCTAGTTGTTTCTTTAGTTCAACTAATTACATAGTGGAAATTATATAAGGGGACATCGATATGGGAAAGGAACTAGGAATTAAATCAATGGAAAACTCAATTTCTCGTTCTGGAGGATGTCTAGGTAAATGTTCTGTCAACACACCAACATATTATTTTACAATAGGTAAATCCTCTATTCGAACAATTTTTTCCTCACCCATAGTTATTTTATTTCTCATACTCCCCAATAATTAAATTTATTAGAGCTACTAGGGGTGGATCCAGATTAGAATTAGGTGGAGATGTTTCTACTCTAAATATATGGTACTCCTTATCATCATCAAAAATTGTAACCTCCATCTTCTTAAAATAAATTTTTGCATCATTGTCTGAAAGACAATCAATTCCAAACATTTTATCAAATTATACCATCGATATGTTGATGAGATCAGTATATAAAGAACATTTATATTCCCTAATGGGAACTGATACACAAAATATTGTTAGGATGGTACATCCTTTATGTTTTTTGACTGACAACCCCCTTTTAAGTCAAATTGAAAGTTTCTAATTTTCTTTGCAAACTAGGGAGATATGAAACAATGTGATGATCCTAAAATAACAGAACACATTTTTCTATACTTGAGGAAACCATTTAATTACCTACCACCACATCTTTCAGAGCTTCAACCTCAGCATTAGTGGTCACATAATATTGGTTTGGCTCCCTTGGCCTTTTTATGAGGTATGTTCCCTTGGTGCTTAGGACATTAATTTTCATAATGCCACTTTTCCCTATAATTGTATCATTGAGCATTGACAGCCTCTTTCTTCCCCTTGCAATCTAAAGGGTGGTGTCCTTTTTCACCACAGTTGTAAGAGACTCTCATTCCCTTCAGGAAAGTACCAGGGTATATCTTCTCACATTTACTACATGATGGACATTTAACTTTTCCCTTCTTCCCCTTATTTCCATTTCTAGAGTGTTCAACAGATCCCGTTTTCTCTTGCATTTCTTTAAAGTCATAAGACTTCAAGAATTCATTTTTTGTCTTGTTTTAGCTTGAGACAATATCATCGTACAATGAGTTGGATTCTTAGACTAATTCTCAATGAAAAAATGGGTTTAACCCATCAAATAATCGGTCAATATTACTTATTGTGTTATGTATATAGTCTGATGTATTCCTTGCTAACCTTGTAAAGTTATCCTCATACATCGCGACATTCTTATCATCCTTTTTCCTCAAACTCAGAAATTGAATTTCCATATCCGCTTGATGGTCACAAGGAATGTAATTTTGTAATAAAATCTCTTTAAACTCCCTCCATTACATGTCCTATACTTCATCATATTCATTTGTGTTTGGGAATAATGACCACCATTGATCCGCATCTCCCGTGAGGCAATAAACTGCCATTACAAATTTTTCCTTTTCGCGACTCCACAAAGCATGGAATATTTTCTCTAAGGAATTTATTCATTTCTCAGATAATAATTGTTTTTTACTCCCATTGAATGTTAGTGTGTTTTGATTCATGAAAAAGTCTAACATTGATCCCCTATGTTGTGGATCAGGGTGCACTATTCAGGTAGGGTTATTATTCATAACCTGGATGAGTTGTCTAAGTATGGTGATATGCTGATCACCACCAGTTGCATCACCACCTCCACAATAATTTCCTTGAGTTATAGGGAAATCCCTACATGGATTACATGCATTGATATAGTTTTCATTCCATCCATAAGGCGTCATTTCTATAAAGTGGTATACACTATATTGGTTTATGAATCACAATAAATAATTTCAAAATTGTAAAACACTTAACATAAACTGAACAGTTTATGTATATAATCCATAATTGTAAAAATGTCTTCTTTGAATAAGTATATAATAATAAACCCTTCATAATGGTTTGTAAGGAAAATGAAAATTATCCAAACCATATCCCCCTGGGAGTGTCATAACCAAGAGTGCAACAAGGCCTGTTGTCATGCAACAGTTCCTGTTTGAGTCAAGATCAAACCGGTGTTTTCAGGTTTTAGCCCAAGGTACATCAGTTCCAGAGCCACCGCTACCTACTCGTATCCAGATAGGGATGTATTGAATAAAAAACTCACAAAATCTATATAGTACAAAATACTAGGAAGTTATTCTATGCTAATTCTCAAAGTCTATATTAGGGTAGAGCTCCCTAATTAAAGATTTTCTAAATATAGTTTCCATGTTATTAACTAAACTTCCTCTGATACCAACTATAATTCCCTAACTCCAGATACCCAGAGTCTGTACATTATTACATAACATTGGCATGATACAAGAAATCATGTCCCGCAAGACTGGTCAGTTTAGTAGCCATGAAAGTACTAGATACATTCATATGTTTTATATTACATCATGAAATGAAAATATCAACAACATTTTGTACCATTTTAAACACACATATATATTTAGCCTATCCGTGTAGGTAAACCATAAAATGCATCTTCAAATCCTGTGAAAAATAAAACATAGAAAGGGGTGATCTCAGATGCTTAGTAAGGATAACAATTTAGCAGAAACATTCATAAATAAGAATAATCATTTACGGAAATGTATAAGACTAAAAAAAAAACCTTTTAAACACAAACTTCTTTATAATATGGCCAATATAAATCAAATAAGTCCATTTAATTATTCATGTGGATATTCTACTAGTCTAATAATCACATGCAATAACAATATCCACTTTCAAAATGTTAGAATGCATAATGCCAGAAATCATAACCACATAGTCAAGGCCTTGTTCCAATACTACAAAAAAGATTTTTTAAAGGCTTTGTGACAAGATACTAGTTTGTCTCATTAGTCCTACTGATGCATCGAGGAGCTATAGTGGGAACCACCCGTTACATACTAAGTCAAATGCATTTCTCATATGAAAATATTTAAACAGTACATAAAAAATCGTATTAAAACAATCATATGAAATGTCAATAATTTATTCATAAGCCATGAATGGTGTAAAAATAAAATAACCATATTAAAACATATCACAAAACATTTACTACAATATGGATGTTTTGTATCAAAATAAATCATATTCAGACAAGCATAAAATCAATCAAACGATGTGGACAATGTTGAAATGAAGACTTTTTTAGAGAAATATGTCTTTATAATTTGATGTAATTTAAATGTCATTTAATTATAAAAGAGAACACCTATTTTGAAAATATTATTATAACCTTGTATGGGAATATTTGAAGATGTTAAAATAATATAAAATAGCCACACACGCCATATAAGTTAAAAAAAATACATTCATTCCTTAATTTATTCGAAAAGGTCATAAAGAAAATGGTTTAGAAAACAAGGGAAAGATTCCTTTAAAAACATATATAGTAAAATAAGGGTATATATTACTTTAACCCATAGTCTAGTAAATAGTAAAAATGTTTCAAATTAAATTTTTAAGAAAACTAAGATGTGGATGAGTAAGAGGTCCTAGTAGATACTTACGTATTGACAACCCCAGAAAATTAATGATATTGTAGAATTAACCATTTCCTTGTACTTATCCTTGGTTAAGGGTGTTTTAACCTCTTGTATAATGGTTAAATTACTGTTATTAAATTGTACAATAACTATATACATAAATATGTTATCTTATATGATCCTTTGATATTGCTTTGTTATTAATATTTTAGTAGTATCATCGTTAACTGACCTGTTTTTCTTTATATGCTCAGTTATGTAAGTCATGTTTGTTATGGATAGGATGTATATTATTAATATCTAGAATTATATTAAGTTCTTAAATATTATTTTTAATCCTAAAATGAAAATTATTCTTGAATGATTATGATGGGGAATGAATCTCATCGCGTTAGTGGAGGAGATAATATGTACGTACGCACGAGCGACAATATCATAATATTGATAGAGAAATCATATATAATTGGATGGCATATCATATATAAAAAATCATTAAGATGTTATATTTATTATTTAAATAAGTTATATTCATTATTATACCCATCCAAATAAGGATGTCTTTGTATAAAAAACTACACCACGACGTGGAGATGGTAAACTGTACATACGCACGTATGATGACTTTGTCATTCACATGATGGATGGAATAAAGATTATGGTTGTACCATTTTTATAATAATATCACAGTGTATATAATATTCTTGAGTTATAATTTTATAATGGAAACAACAATTAATGTATGGGTGGAAGAAGTAAAGAACTTGAAAGAGGGTGGTTAAATTATTACCTCTTCTTCGGGTGTATCCTTTTGAGTTGAACAAAACAGATCCATAAATTGGTTTTATTACAAAATGAAGGCCTCTAGGATGAAGGGATTAATGTTGGGAGGATACTTGGGCAGGATTTTGCCATGAAAAATGGATTTGGTGGTGTGAGATTAAGATAAGGGGATGTATCGTTTTATAAGAGAGGTTACGGTCACTTAAGGAAGAGTTTGAAATATTATTATATAATAAAATCATATTCGGTTTCTAATGGCTCAAAAATAATTTATTTCTAAGATAATGATGGTATGGTTCGAAATAATCTCATACAATAGGTTTTAGATAGTTCTAGGTTACCATATTAACCTTATCCTTTAGATTTAACTCTTAGTTAAATAGTTTGACATTTACTATGTATCATTGTATTTTTATATTATATGGATAATAAACTTACTATAACAAGCCAAAAGAACCCCAAGTGGTTAATTATTGACATATATAACCTTATATAAGTTATTTTTTCAAACAATAGATTTTTGGGAATATTATTTCAATTAATAATATAATAATTTTTTTAAAAACTCAATTATGTCAATTTTGACACCATTTAGTGTTTGGTTTTTAAGAAAATAATAACAACATGATTAAATAGAAAACAAATTATTTAATAAAACCTAAAATTTCATAATAACCTATAAAATTTGTGCAATCCATCAAAAATCTCAAATTACATTCATTTTTGTATTTTTAATATCAAATATTTTAATATTTCATTAATAAGGAAATTAATACATAATCATTATGTCACAAATAAATTAATTATTTAATGTCTAAAAATTGTAAATAAAATACCATTTTGTAGGAAATATTTTTTTCTTTATAATGAATATTTTTAGTCTAATTTATCTTATGTACATCACTATAATAAAAATGGTTAATTTTTTGATCTTTGAATTAAACACTTTTAACTCTTCTTTAAATAAAATAATAATAAATGTCATAATCTAGTTCAACGGGACCAAAGGGGAAAATATTTTATTCCTAAGGTTGTTTTTGGTCGAATTACACTAATAAAAAAGAATTAGGAAATGTGTTAGGGTAATTATGATATCATTTTACCCTTAATTATCCTATTTAATTTTAACCGTGGTAAATAAAAGTCAAAAGTTACTATTCACCAAAAATTATTTTCAAATATTAAACCACATTTTACTTACTGATATCAACCATGTCTCTATGATTTTTGGCATTTAACACACAGAAGTGGTAAAATTATGTTTAATGCAGATTTGTATATGCTCCTAGATGGTGGGTAACAGACGGTAAATAGTTCAATAAAATTTTATATATCTAATCATATTATAAAATGACTCCAATAAATTACATTAAACATATATATTTATTATGTTTATATTTTTATCTAAAATATATTAATATAAAATAACAAATTATTTAAATAAAAAATCGGTTTTAAACAATAATGCACTATTTTTCACTTTTCAAAAAAAAAATGATAGTTTTCAGATAAATTCCAAAAATTCACCCTAAGCTAATTTTGATATTCTGGATCCAAAAACGAATTCTATTTTGAGAAATAAAATTTATAAAATTTCAAAAAGTGTGTATTACTATTCATAATGGATATATTTATTAGTTGCGGTGTGTTAAAACTCCATGTTGTGTACAATGCAAGCTACTTCATTATTCAAAGGGAAACATACAATGGATGCATGCGGTGTTACATAAAAAACTTTAAATAAATGATTAATTTCTCACTTTTTAATGAAATTCATAAATTATGAATAAATAAAAAATACACAAAAATTCAATGATTTTTTAAATTATAATGAACTAATAAAATAAAAATGAAACCTATTTATTTATAAGAATGATAATTTGTAAAATAAATACATAATATTGACATAAAAAAGAATATCTATTATAAATGAATCCAATTAGTTTTTTCAAAGTCATATTTTTAATGATAATGAAATACATCAAAAAAATATTTTATTGAATTAATGAATTAATTTCACCAATAAAAAGGGGATATACCATTTAGAAATGAAAAAATGTAGAATATATAAAATATACAGTATATTGAAAAATTAATAATTATTATGTAGTATATAAAAATATCTGGACTCAATAATATACAAATAATTTTGATTATAAATAAGGGAAAAATGTAAAAGCAAAAAATTAATTTGGAAAATAGATTCCAAGAAAAATTAAAACAATTAAAAAAATATTATGTACAAATATAATATAAATTAAAGAATGAAAATATAATAAATATCTCATTGAATTTTCATATAGAGTAAAACCAATTTATGGAAATTCTGATTTTTCAGGTTAGTGTCCATTAGGAATGGGTCTATAAAAATTAAATTAAAATACGTAGAAACTAATTTTATAAATCATTATAATAAATTATTTGTGTTAAAGAATCCAAATATAGAAGGAAAATGTTTATGAGTAACAGTTTTGAGAAAATATTGGTTAATGAAGATTACAACAAATTGTGCCATGTATGGTTTATTAGTCTAACACTCTCTAACATGTAGTATAATGATATTGATATCATTAATAATCTATAGAATAATGATATTTAAATTTAGAATATCTAATATAATTCATATATTTTATATAATTTATATTTAATTTAATATTATATTTAAGTATTTATCGTTAGAATTATAATTTCAAATCATTCCTTATATTTATCATTTTAATAGTTTATGTTAATTTAAATAAATATGAGTTTGTCAATTTGATAACAGTGGCGGAACTATTTTAAATTATTCGAATTTTGTAATGATGATCTATGTGAATTCAAATGTAATTTTTGGTATGGATGTCTAAGATGAAATCTAAAATACCCATGTTTTTGAAATTTATAAAGAATAAAGTGTAATAATGTGTTCAGTCATCATAATAACATTAATGAACAATGTAAAATTAAATTTTTATTTATAATTTATATATCAAAATATTAATTACATATCTATATCTATCTACAATATAAATTTATAGCTTCATTTAGGAAGATGTTTCAATAAAACCAAACAAAAACACACTATATTCATTGGACAAGCATGATTATGAATTTATTTTAATATAATGTCATATTTATAGAAAAAAAATAGATAAATTTGTTATGTTAATGAGATAAAAAAAATTGGATGAGTTGGATGACGAATATGTAAGAAAAATTATGATTAAAAGTTATTACATATAGTTAATATATCATATTACCGCTAGAAAACAATAATTTTTGAGGGAATTATAGGAACTCTATATGGATATAAAAATACCCAATACAAGATAAGTATTTAAAAGTATTAAATATGGTATATTATAGATCTGAATTTTATTTTTATGTTCAACATTGATGGGGTTCTGGAGGGTTCCTCTAATAAGTGGTTGGAGTGTAAATTTTGTAAATAGTTATAATATAATCTTAATAGAGAATCAATTTTCTTGAAATGTTGAGAAAATTATAAAAATTAATGAATATGAGATGAGGATATTATATTGAAGACCTAATAATAATTTTAATTACATTTTATCATGATATTTCTGTTCATTACATATTGATTTATCAACATTTTTATTCTATCATTTTTTCATCTTGATTAAATTCATTATCATGGAAACAAATTTATGTCATGAAAATAAATTTACATTACTGATTAATTTTTATAGTGATTATTGAAAATATGAATTATATATTTATTAATTAAATTTCTTATGTCTTTGAAAATTCACAGAAATATATGTACATGTATCATAATAAAACCATATTTAAAAAAAATATTTCATAGAATAAACATAAATTTAAATATTTTTACGATCACTTTTATTGAAAATGATTACTTTTTTTTTGTAATGATTAATTAAAGTTTTAATTTACTTTAAAAAACCAATATATAGTGGAATATTATTATTATTTTTTTGAGGAGGAATGGAAAAAATATACTATTATTAAAATATAATATAATAAAACTTAAAAATTTCCAAACATTGGTTAATAACATGAACATTAAATTTTTAAATGAATTATTATTCTCAGTTTATTCATAATTTTTCAAAAAAGTGGTTTTTTAAAAAATTATTCATTCTCATATCATGATAATTTCATAAATTTTATTGTATTCATAAAAATAGTGTATTTATTACTCTCCCAAATATCAATTTCTTGAGGAAAGTAATAACATAAACTCCCTGATAAATTTTGTGTAATAAATAATTAAATAATGTAAATTTTATAATGTTGACATGTTAAAATCTCAATAATATTTAAAAATTAAAATTATACATAATATTCAACAAACGGATTTTTTAAATGTTATAATTCTACGATTAATTTAATTAACACCACTTATAGTCGAATCATAATTTATTAGATTGATTTTTCATAAAAAATAATTCCATGAATATTTCAATAACATTTTCTTGAGTTCATTACCTAAAAGTAATAAATTTAATCAGAATACATATTTTATAAAATTAATTATTTTTCAATTACATAAATTCTCAAAATTGTATTTTAATATATTATCTAAGGAAAAATTATTTAATATGTTTGAAATAATTTTTTTATATTTCAATAGTACACATTAAATAAATAAATGAACTTAATGAATACATACAATCAATCATCAATTCCAAACATTTATTATTATCCTCAGTGGGTTTATAACCATTGAATTTTATGAATATATTTGATAACTTGTATTTGAGTTGTGTATTAATATATTAATTGAATAGATTTATAGTTGATAAAAAAATTCATGGAATAATAATGTTCCCCTAAACCAATTGTGTTACAATAATATCTCTTTATCATATTTGGAACCACAACTATTTGATTACAACATCATCAATATCCACATAATTAATAATCAGGTATTCAAACCCACCAAAATCTTCAAAATTTTCTACATTATTCTAAATTTAATATATATATATATATGTATTCTAATTGTATAAATTTTATTCATGAAATTTTATTACAATCATTCCTACAACATTTTGAATATCCAATGAATCTTAATAATCAACAACATATAAATTATAAATCAAATTTCCGTAAATTAATTAAAATATATTAAAGTTATTCACATTGTCCATCTACATAATACATTACCATATAATACAAGAAAAAAATATAAATTTAAGAAGTGGTCAATTTTGTAACCCTGGTAATGCTCGTAATAAATCTAATTAAGGTATTATTAGTATTCATGATCATATTGTATAGATTAACATTCATTACAATATGTTTTATAGGATGTTTTAACTCAAAACATAATTAGTTAGCTATAACTAATATATTTTCCGTTATTATATTAATTAATAGAAAAATTAATTTAATAAATGATTAAAATTTAATTTTATAAAATTGAATTCATTTTTGATATGGTCATATGAAATATTGTTAAGTATTAATATATAAGATATTTTTAAATGATATTTTGTGTGAATTGTGAAAAGATAATGAATTTTTATGAATTATATGTATTATTTATTTTTATAAATATCCAAACCAATCTTGTATTTATTTTAAAGTAACAATATTAGCCTTTAAATAAATATAGTCCAATTAATGCAATAGAAATCAGAATTATATAGATTGTTTTATACATGTTTATCATGTCTTACAAAAGTAGTTTAAAGAATAAAATATTTCATTCATTTCTGTGAAATTATGTTATTATTAATTACATCATCTTGTAAAAAATAAATCATCAAAAATTAATTTCATAATAGGAATAAATATTTTAAATTTTATTTATTGACTAAATTACAAACATTGGTCATATTTAATAGTAACCACTTTGAAATATTATGAACTTGATAAATGGTAAAGCATGTTAATTAAGTATAAAGTCTTGTGCTAAGGTCATGGAATCGTATTTTATTATTATTTGTTGAGTGGGGTTTCTTCTTTATCACCATAACTTATAAATTTTATAGATTTAGTGTCATAATAAAATTATGAACCACAAATCTAATTCATATTAGTACATGTTTTTTAATGCAAATATAAAAAAAATCGAGGATCTAGAGGCCCAGTTTCTTTGTGAGACTATAATTATTAAAACTACACATTAATATTAATTTAAAAAATTACATTAAACAACATAATTTCAACTTATTTCTCAATGGATAAAAATATATGAAATGATAGAATTAATCATTTTTATAAATGTTATTATTCATATGATAGTTTTATTCATTATTAATAAACTGAAAAATTTATAAATAAAAAATCCAAGTTGTTTAATTATACCCATTAATCTTATGTATTTATTTAATTGGTTAATTTTAAAATTATTGAATTTTAATTTTAAAAAATTAATTTCATTTTTGATTTCATAATGTAAAATTTATCCTTTAATGAATCACTATGAATTTTCAAAATAATATAATTTTCTAATTATTAGTGAAAATATTAATTCTTATTGATCATTTTCAATTATTTTAATACATTTATAATTTCAAACTATTTTTAGATTAATTTTCTAATATCATTAGTAAAAAGTTAATTAATTATAACACAATTATGATCCATGGAATTAAATTTATACTAGAATTTTGTAAACTAACATTTTTAACCTAAAACAAAATTGTTTCTTAGAAATAGTTTCTCTTCATGCATTGCCGGATTAATATAAAATTATATTATATTGTTTTTCAATATGAATACCGAAAGTATATTCCAAATGTTTCCTATTTTTATTCATTATGAATAATTGTTATGTGAAATTTGTTACCACGACAACAAAAAAATGGATTAATTAAGCCAAAAATAATGTTATATAGGATAGAATGAAACCCTAACTGATTGAATACTTTCATTAAGTGTGTGTATTTTTTCCATAATCCATAAAAATTTAAATATATGGTTTTTTATATGGAAATGATTTTTTCCAATATAATATTATATTTAAGAAAAAGTCAAAAATGAAATTCATTTTGTTTTATTATATTTAGATTTTTTACATGGTGTTTAGAAGAAAATATTTTCAATTTTAAATATTCATATTTAATATAAACGACATTTATTTTTCATTGGATTTTATTTATAATATTTAGTTATTGTATAATTACAATAATCCCATGTTGAATGTCGAAACAATATTTAGATTTTTAATATAAATGATTTAATGATATTAAATATGTTAAAAGTAATATGATATGAATAAATTCTATTATAAATTGATTATTATAGATAACATTTACATATTAGAGTGATTTATTCCATTATATTGGAATAAATATTTATTATTATTATTTTAAAAGTCAAATTATAAGAATATACCGAAACTAAAATTAATGTTATTTTATAATAAATAATATTATGTTAAATTATTTAAAATTCAGACAAATTATATTAAAATATATTTTATTGATATTTATTTTATTATATCATTGGTGGTATAATTATTATTAATTTCCTTTTATATTAATCTTCATTTAGTATAAGGACCTGAAATTAAATAGTATATAGTAGCGTTAATTCAACTAGAATACACTTATTACCTTCCCAAAGAGCTTTTCAGTTTAGTGTTTTAGATAATTAGGACATAATATATATAAATAAACATGAATAAAAAGTGTATAATAATAATTATGGTATACATTTCTTCCCCAACACAAATGTTTTTAATGAAACATGTGTTCCTATCTTAAATAATTTTCATGATGTTCATATTTGTTTCTTCTTTATACTTAACTATCCTTAAAACCAATGAAAATCATTTAAAAATGTCAGATGAGAAAAAAAATATAGTCACGGGAAATAAAAATGATGGGATACATTATATAATGAATTCTTATAAACATATGAAATAATTCCCACAAGATATACTTCTCACCCTTTAAATATCTTATACTTACATTGTGAATACATTATATTTCCCTAAAACATATAAAACATAAATACAACCATATATGTAACGTAGGGAATTACAAAAATAATATTGCAACCCTTGTGAATACAATATTATTTGTAACCCTCATTGATACCTTATAATTTAACCCTCTTGGTTACCTTACGATTTAACACTCACTGCTACCTTATTATGTAACTATCATAGTTACATATAAAGAAACCACTATGGATGAACTCCATAAAAACAAACGATATGCATTGGGGAGAGATATATGTCCCACCCTTAATTATAAAAAACAATGAACAACAACAAAATCATAAAACAAAAAATAATTCATTAAAATAATCCTTTTTATTTTCGTAAAAATAGAAATTTTTTGAGGATTTTTTATGAAATGTCCCATAACGCATATTCATATTAATTAAAACAAGTTAAAACCTCATGAAATATTAATTAAAGAGTGATAATTTTTTTAATGAACTATAATCTTATTTCTACTACATTACATGACCATATTATGAAAAAAATCACACATTTATTAATAATTTTTTTTTATTTCCATTGTTCTAGTTTGTTCTTTGAAAAGATTTCAGGGGAGGTTCATTATTGATTTTCATTCCAAATGAATTAAAAAAATCACAAGTGGAATGAAACTGTGTTAATATGTTTCCAAAATTTCAAATGATACCATATATCATTTTTTTATATGAGGTAGATTCATTAGATAAAAAAATAATGAAAATTATTTAGTCTATTTTAGATGTTTTGAGGACCACTAGGAACTTGTATCATTATATTTAATATCATTCATATACAATGGATATAGGACATTATATAAGTTATAATTTTTATAATAATATAATATTTAACAATAATAATGTTTTTATGACCAGCCTTGGAGGTGATAATGGAAACCGAATGTTTATCTTCCCAAATAGTTGTAAATCCAAACGTCACAGATGATGTTTTCATTTTTAGAACAAAAGGGAGTGTAAAGGAAGTTTGATGATGAAATTTTACATATATATTAATTCATATTAGTGTATATATGATTTTATAGTTTCCATTCCACTTGGATAAGTTGAGATTAAGATAGATTATGAACATAATAGAAATTATATTGATAATAAAAGGAACTAAAAGTGGATTTTATCTATTTATTTATTCTCATTTAGATCCTCTTTAAGGGCACTCATTTTGGACATATGATGAAAAAATAAGGTCTTGTATGTGGAACATAGGTATGGGACATTTATTAAAATAAATTAAATAAGCTAAAATTCCTTGAGTTGTAAGGGGAGTTGGTAGTGAGGGGTGGTATATTTAGTGGATGAGATTAGTGTTTTTCGATTATTTTATTCATTAGATTATTATTTTCGATCAAGATTATGGATAGATTGAGAATTAAAACAAAATTTATTAAAATAATGAAGGATTGTTAAATATTTTGGGATTATATCAGACATACATCATATATGACTCAATAATTCATGTATTTAGTTTATACTCAAAATTAATTTATATCACTATTCACAAAAAATTAATGTATTTTTGTAAATTCTTATAAATTCACCATAATAATTTTTTATTTTTATAATGAAAATATTATTTCCTTGTTATTAAAATAATTTTCTATATATTTGAAATTTATTTTTTTCATTAACATAATTATTTATTTGTAAAATATGAATATTAAAATTATAAATGATTTTAGAAAATTTTGAAGAATTCCTCATTGTCTCCTAAAATGTCTTATATTCGTTAGAAAATAATATAATAATTATTGAATATATTTTATTTAAATAAATTTCTTTTTAAATTTATATATTAATTATAAAATTATAAATAAACATTTAAGATCTACAAAAATACCAACACTTAATTTAACACATTCAGAACCTTTATTTTCTTATTCCATGATATAAATATATCATATTTTCAATTTTAAGATACATGAATTTTATTTATAGCATAATAGATAAAGTTAGTTTTCAATTAATATCGAATCTATAATTTCTATAGATACCACTAATTTGGTTATAAATTTAAAATGAGTATTTCTATTTAATTTAGAATGAAATTAAATAATTTTATATGTATCGCAGTGGTTACATTTTCCCCATATAGAAATTGAGTGCTCAAATTGTTTTTCACTTATTAAACAAGCGAGGTTACATTTCCCTCATAGCATTTTCAGTTTCCCATGTTTCTTATTCAACCATGTGGTTTCTCTAAAAAATCAAAACCTGGTGAATGATCTTTTTCCTAAAAATATTCTCTCTATAGTCCATAATCATAATAGGTTTCTATTCCTAAGAGAGGTCATCATCCAACTGAACTACTTTCGGTCCAGATTATGTGATGAATCTAGCGCGTACTTTCACAGCATCGAAACATGAAAAACATTGGTCACTTGAGATAAACTCATAGGTAAATCAACATAATTGGAATATTTTCCATCTTTATCAGTGATATCATGTGGTCTAATGAATCATGTAATTTGATTTATTTTATTATAAAAACACATCTCAATTTTACATTGAGAAACATTGAGAAAGACATGATCACCTACCGTGAAAGAATGTTCCATCCTTTATTTACCTTCGTAAATTTTCTGAATTTTATGAAAAATCCACATATGTTGTTGGATAATCATTACATTCTTTGTAAATTCATATAGTAATTATTATCCCGTTAACTTTATGTTACTATCATCATCCTAAAATTAAGGAGTATTACAAACCTTTCCAAACAATGCCTCAAAAGGTTCCATATACATACTAGAATGGAAACAGATACTAAAATAAAACATAACTAAATAAATATATTGATCCCAATATCCTTAGTATCACATTGGGTAAGATCGAAGAATATTCACCAATTTATGAATAGTATATATAAATTTCGATTATATTTAGTATAAATATTTTTTATAAAATCTAATTTTGATCCCATATACTTTTGAAACCCTTTAAAAAATTTAGAACTGAATCTGGGCACATGATATGATATAATGGAGAGAGGAAATCCATGTAACCAAACTACCTCATTGAGTTATAATCACTAAAGATGATCTAAAGACATATTATCTTGAATAGGATGAATATTTTGAAATTTATTCACTCAATCAGCAATTATCAAATCACATTATTACCTTGAGAAGTCTTTTGTAGTCCTACTATGATGTCCATTGACATATTTTCCAATTTACACTATGGAAGTAAAAATATTATTAGGAACCCCATTTTTTACTTTTGACTCTACATCAGACTATTTTTAGGTCATAATTTTCATGGTAAAACCCTCAATATCTGTTTTTATTCCATCCCACCAGTAATAATATTGAAGGTCCCAATGCATCTTAGTCATACCTGAATAATCTAAAAATATGGAACTAAGAGATTCACATAATGATTCTTTAATCATTTGGGAATCACAAGAAACAGATAATCTCATTCCAAATCTCATTACATAATATATATAGATATTCAATTCATGAAACAAACCATTCTTACCAAATTCTACCATTTTCAATAACTCACATTCTTCTATATATTAATGCATAGTTCTGTTTGAGAGAGATGACTACACTAAAACCTAATAAAAAATTGAGTAATTTCTTGCATTATCTACTTCCATGCGGAAATTATTTAAATAATAATACAAGGTAACATGTAACATAGTTAATGTTGCATGATATTTTCAACTCAATAAATTTTCCACATTGTTTTCTTTTATATGATAATAATTGATCCTCTGATCATAATCTCTATTAGTTTCGACCATATTATTTGTGTCATGGTCAATTCCTTCCAAGTAAATATATACTTTATAAATTTATGGTGAGTATTTATTTGACATTTGTGTATATATAAATTTTTAATCCAATTTTAAAAAACTGTGGCTACTTCCATTTCATGGGTAGGATAATTTAACTCACGTGGTGTAACACCTGATACTTTTATGAGAAATATTTTGTTTTTTTGTTATATAAATCGTCAAAGGAATCTTTCACTACACACAACACTAGCTTGGCTTGCTTTACACGCAACCGCGACCTTCCTCGATAGCTTGCGTCGTATGCAATACTGAGTTTCACTAAACAATGATATGCTATTAAAATATTATTAAAACTAGCCGTTATGAATAGTAATAACTGAATTTTGAATTTTATAACATTTTAATTCAACTTATACATTTTCTAGAATGAGGTATAAAAGAAAAATCAGTTTTTTTTAAAGAAATATTTTCCAAAAATACAGTTTTGCCCCCTTTTGATGGCACACCCACATTAAATATAGTTTTTGACATGTTTATAAGTTCAATTTGACAAAATAAAATTCTTCTTTTTGAATCAGGGTATAAAAATTTACTTTGGATAAATTTTTGATATTTTTCTGTTAACTTTCATATTTTGATGAATAATAAAAATACGCTAACTTTTAATTAAAAACAACTTTTTTCATTGAGATAATTTATATGGATAAATTATAATATTGAATGGTTTTAAAGTATAAATAGAATATTTTTTTACAATTTAATATAATTTATGTCATCATCATTAATTTTACATTGAATTCATAGGTAAAAACATTTCAATCTTTGACAATGTTTTAACTTCTAAAACCCGTTTTCTTAACAACAGTATTTATTTTAAATTATTTACTGTAACTTATATGTTTTTTAATTTTGAAAAATGGATTCCACATTCAGAATCAGTGGGTCCAAATTATGTTTATAGACTACTTTTTATTTTTGTTCATTATGAATAGTAACTACGGTAAATTTTATTTACCATAGTTAAAGGTAAATCGGGTAATTAAGGGTAAATATAAGATTATAAAATTACCCTAAAACATTCCAAAATCCTATTGGATGACTAAAAGTCGACCCATATCACCTAAAGGTCAGATTATATTCATTTAATGGACTTTTGTTCATGAAAATAATTTAATTATTATTAAAACCAAAGAATGTGACAACATGTCACTTTCTTAAATCTTATAAGTATAATAATTTTAATTTGGTGATAAACTTAATGAAACTTCAAACATGAATAGTCCCCAAGAAGCTAATACAATTATAGACATCATAGGAGTTTACTTAGTATTTTTAGGGATTAAATAATTATCATTAATTATGACACAATAGTGATGTTGAAATTATTTTATTAATTAAAATATCAAATAAATTGTTTTAAAAATATTAAAATAAATATTTTATGAACTATTTAATGTGATAAAGTAATTTTCTAGATACATATGACATTTTATGAATCTATTAAAGCTTTTATTTTGAACATATCTTCTGTATATATTTTATTTAAATTCAAATAAATGAAAAGTGTCAAAATTGACACTATTGTTATTTTATAAAAATAACATATTATAAAATTGTTTAAAAATAACAAAAATATTTAAAAATTATAAATTAAAATTTATGTGGTCTAATATGTCATAGAGTGTCAAATTATGGAAAATTCACAACACATATGTAATTATTTATAATTTATAATATTATTACCACAAATAAAATTAAATTGATAAATAAGGATAAATCAAGATGATAATGTTTAAAATAAATTCCTAAAATGTCTAAATTTTATTGGTTGATGAGATTACAACCCTATCTCATCTAATCTTCAGATATGAGGCATTTTGAAAGTTTTTAGGTGGGGTTGGGATTTAATATAAACTAATATTTCTTATATTTCCAAAGGTGCCACTCTCCTCCCTTATAAAAGGGCACCTCCTCCCTCTCTTCCTCACACCAATTTGAGACTTCAAGCTAGGCCAAACCCTGCCCATTTCACTTCCCCCCTTCCTTAGAAACCTACTAGAGGTACTGGTCTTATCAAAAGACCAACTCTAGTGCCTTAAGAGAAAGTTTAAAGGTGGCACATCAAGAAAGAGGTAATACCTTCTACTGTTTTCTTCAAGTTCCATTCTTCTTCTACGACCTCTTAGTTAGTTGTTTTATTATGAGGTAATAACATCAGTATCACTTATATACTGATATGTTATTATAAATATGAAACAACCCTATTTCACCTCTTATCCATCCTACGGAAAACGAAATCACTGCGCGTGCGTACGTATGGAATACCGTCTCCACGCCGTGGTGTAATCCATTTTCCACCACCACCTTACTTGGATGGGTATAAGGGTTAAAGTAATGAATATATATTATTATTGTAAAGTGTTATTGATTATGAAATAGTATACATACACTCCAATACAATTCCACGATCATGGGAACGATATAATCGCTCGTGCATACGTACAGAATACCGTCTCCACGATGTGATGTGATTCGTTCTACATGATCTTCATTGCATAATGATTATATAAATGAATTGAATGAATGAATATTATATATATTACACTAATACCATTCTGGAAATGAGTTATTAAAAACCTAAAGAGAAAAATAAGAATTTATTCGCATAAAAACAAAAAAGTAATAAACACCCGAATAACAAGTAGTAATGAAATACTACTAATAAGAAGCTAAGAATACGACCATATATGATATCATAAAAAAATTTATGATTCTAGAATATGTCAATAAAATTATTTAAATCATTATACAGGAGGTTCGGACACATACGAAGCAAATTGGACATAAGGTAAGGGAAATATCACAATCTCATTTTTATCCGAGATTGCATATACTTTTGTATTTCCTGGGGTGTATTTTATCATCCACATCCATGTTTCCTCAATATGTAATATTATTTCCATCCACCTAAAATTTTTTAAAACCTATTTTACCCTTTGGTGAGTTTTTAGTAAAATATATGAAAGGAACCTTTTGTCGTTTTTCGTACGAGGTACTTTTTGACTTTTCCGACAAAAGTACGAAAAGAATGTTTTTTTTAACTTATACGGGATGAATGGATTTTTAAAACATTTTTTCCAAGAATCTTCATTTACAAGTCTTCAAGTTTAATTTTAATCAAATTCTTTTAGTTTAGAATTGTATGACATGTTAAGAAAGGAAAAGTTTTTTTGAAGTTGAAAAGATATTTTCCTCAAGAATGGAGTTCAAGTGTTTTATAAAAACTATTTTCCATATAAGATAATAATGGGTTCAGTTTTTACCCCTATTATTACATTGATATGACTATTTTGTGATAGATATATTTTTATGAATTACTTTATCTTATATGAATTGTTTTATGATGTCACGATGTTTAAGATTCCCATTTTTATTACATGGGCTATGCTATGATGTATGGTTTATGATTTTGTGGCACACATAAGAATGGTATCATTATGAGATGGGTGGGACCTATATCTCCCTCCAATTAATTGGGTAAAGATTTTATATCTCATGAGATAGATATGGCTGAATAGGTAGGTTATACCGGTTTAGTGAAACAGGACTGAAACGAGAAGTGAACTCGGTTCAGAAATGGACTTTGTCCACTAAGATAGTCTTGGCAGTGAGTCTTGACTAATAAGAAATGATTCTCTATGATTATGTGTGTATGCCACAAAGTTTCATGTTTTAAGTTATGATTATTGTGATTACATTTCACTACCATGATTTATCCCATGTTATGAAATTATAATTTTTTTGCAGGTTATGATTTCCAAAATGTTATGTTCTTATGAATATGATGTGATTGATTTTTGTTTTGTTTACCCTTACTGGGCATTTGAGCTCACCCTTTTGTATGTTTTCTTTCCCCCAGGTCAGGAAGAATATTATTAAGTAATATATTCCAAAAGGGACTATAGATATGATGAAATAAATGTGAGACAATGTAGATGCTTTATGAACCAGTTTTTTATGTTTCCCAGTTTCTCAAGACACTATACCTATACGGACCTTTCGTCGTTTCATTATATGTTGTAATAAGTATGCTTCAATTAAGATGTAATAACAATGTATTTAAAGTATGAGTCTTTATAGTTGGTATCAGAGGGAGGTTATAGTCAACCTTTGGAAACTATGATTTTAAAGCCATAGTAAGAATCCTAAGGATATGTCTAAGCATAGAACACAATCTTAGTGTTTTAGAAATGACCATGAATAACCTAGGATAAGACCTTAAGTGTGAAATTTTATTCTTGATTGTGTGGTTTTCCTATTATAATTTTTGTTGCTCACACTATTCTTCTTGGTTTTAGTCAATGGCTGGATCCCGAAGGAACCGTGTAAATGTGGAATGCGACGGAAATGCAATGATTGTCCCCCTGGGAAACCAATTGTTATGGGAGATGGAATGAAAAATATTGTAGCCATTATCACACAACTTTCTCAAGCTATGAATCATGCAGGACTTCCAAACAAGAAAAGGAAGGAGCAAAATTCTGTTGAATCCTTCATGAGGCAGCACCCACCTTCTTTCAGTGGGTCTACTGATCCATTAGTTGCTGAACAATGGATTAGTACTACTGAAAAGATATTTTCAGTTCTTTAATGTTCTAAACATGATAAAGTCATACTAGCAGTGTATCGTTTGGAAGGAGATGCTGATCAATGGTGGAATCTTATTAAGAATACGAGGCAAAGGGATGAAATTGAGTCTATGGAATGGGATGAGTTCAAGAACTTATTTTTCAATAAGTTCTTCCCTCGAATTCTCCGAAAAAAGATGGAGATAGAGTTTCTTGAACTAAAGAAAAAGGATAATGAATCTGTTGGTACCTATGAAGCAAATTTTACAAGACTTGCAAGGTACGCTTCTGGTATTATTATCCAACCTGAGAGTAAGATCGATCGATTCTTTAGTGGCTTAAAACCAATTCTTCGAAGGGTGTTAGCCATAAGGGACTTCAATAGCTATGAGGAAATTGTTCGATGTGCTCTCAAAGTCAAGATAGATATTGGAGTAACCCACCAGTCATATGGGTTTGATAAGAAGAGGAAAATGGAATTCAAAGGAAAATCTAAAGAGCACACTGAAAAGAAGATGAGCTTTCCCTTATGGTCAATGTGTGGAAAGAAACATGGAGGGAGTTGTCTTAAAGGGACAAGTAAATGTTTCAAATGTAGAAAGGAAGGTCATCGGGCATTTGAATGCCACAATGATGGGAAGAAGATGTCTAATGATGCAAACAAAAGAAGGGACACACAGAATGAACCAACTACACTTCAATGTTTCAAGTTCAAGGAGATGGGGCATTATGCCAATAAATTCCCAAATCCAAGGGTTGTTGATGATGATCGACATCAAAAAAATCTTAAGGCTAAAGACAAAGTAAGGTCACATGCAATTTCTATCAGCGATGTGGAAAACGATAATGATGCGGTGAAAGGTACACTTACCATCCACTCTAAAGTAGAAAATGTTTTATTTGATTCTGGATCCACCCACTCTTTTATTTCTGAATATTTTTCTAACAGTATCACTGTATTACCTCAACAATTAGATGTTGAGTTAGCTGTGACAACACCTAATGGCACAACAGTCGCATCAAAAGTTTATAATTCTTCCCCAATTGAAGTTTGGGGGAAATTGATTCCTACAAATCTTGTGATCCTTCCTATAGTGGAATTTGATGTGATTCTTGGCATGGATTGGCTTTATTTATATGAATCTCATATCAATTGCCAA
Organism: Viscum album; assembly: GCA_963277665.1. Classification (NCBI taxonomy): domain Eukaryota; kingdom Viridiplantae; phylum Streptophyta; class Magnoliopsida; order Santalales; family Viscaceae; genus Viscum; species Viscum album. The sequence continues at coordinate 2,028,699,577 of OY728150.1, forward strand.
AGAATGGAAGTCACATTTCATATTCCAGATCAATCTATGATCGTCTATCGATGCAAGGATGAACACAACCTTCCAGTAGAAAGTTCTTCCATCTTATGGGTCTTGATTCTACTAAATTAGGGTTATTTATCTCAAATGGTTGGTGAGAAACTCATGATTAATAATATGCCCATTGTACAGGAGTTTGATGATGTCTTTTTAGATGAATTGACGGGTCTTCCACCAAATCTTGAAGTTGAGTTTTCAATAGATCTCGTACCGGGTGCTTTGCCTATTTCAAAGACACATTATATACTGGCCCCAATTGAGTTGCAGGAATTGAAGAAGAAACTCCAATAGAATCTTGATAAGGGATTCATATGCCCTAGTGCGTCACCTTGGGGAGAACCTGTTCTGTTTGTTAAGATGAAAGATGGATCAATGAGACTCTTCATTGATTATCGAGAACTTAACAAGATCACTATCAAGAACAAATATCCTCTCCCATGCATTGATGACTTATTTGACCAACTACGCGGAGCTCAATACTTTTCCAAGATTGATATTTCTTCCGGGTATCATCAATTAAGGGTCAAAAGGGAGGATATACCAAATACGGCTTTCCGTACAACGTATGGACACTATGAATTTATAGTGATGCCATTTGGTCTTACTAATGCCCCTACAATCTTCATGGATCTGATGAATAGAGTCTTTAGAGAATACCTGGATCAATTTTTGGTAGTCTTTATAGATGATATTCTTTTCTATTCAAAGAGAAAGGAAAAACATGAAGATTACTTGAGAATTATATTAAAGACCCTAAGAAAGGAGAAGCTTTATGACAAATTTACCAAGTGTGAATTTTGGCTTCAAAAAGTTTCATTTTTGGGTCACATAATCTCAAAAGAGGGGATATCTATGGATCCAGCAAAAACTGAGGTTATCGAATGATGGTCGAGGCCAACAATAGTAACTGAGATATGAAGTTTTCTTGGTTTGGATGGATATTATCGATGTTTTGTGAAATATTCGATTATCTAATCGACTCACCAGGTTGACTTGGAAAGGAGTTAAGTTTGTTTGGACGGAGGAATGTGAAGAGAATTTTAAGGAGTTGAAAAGAAGGTTATCCAGTGCACCTGTGCTCACACTACCTTGTAGTGGATAAAGGTTGGTGATCTACAGTGATGCATCCAAGAAGGGGCTGGGGTGTGTTCTTATGCAAAATGATATGGTGGTAGCTTATGACTCACGATAGTTGAAAATCAATGAGCAAAATTACCCAACACATGATTTAAAGTTAGCTGCAGTAATCTTTGGATTAAAGATTTGGAGGCATTATCTTTATGGAGAAAGGTGTGACATTTATACTGATCATAAAAGTTTAAAGTATATTTTCACACAAAAGAAGATGAATATGCGCCAAAGAAGATGGTTGGAGCTGATTAAAGATTACGACTGCTCAATTCATTACCACCCTGGGAAAGCAAACAAGGGTGTAGATGCATTAAGATGACAAGACCATGCCAATTTATGCATGATGAGGATCACAAAAGATCCAATATTTATGGATTTACAAAGGATGGATCTTGGAATTATAATGGAAGGGGGAAAATCTTATATTTCTCAAATGAATGTTCAACCATCAATACATGTGAAGATTAAAGAGGCACAAGAAGAAGATGCAGAGTTACAAAAGAAGGTGAGAAATGTTCCTGAATTCAACCTTGATTGTGATGGGATAATAAAGTTCAGGAATCGGGTTTGTGTTCCTCCCATACCCAAATTAAAGAAGGAGCTGCTGGATGAGGCTCATAGTTCTTCATTCTCTATTCATCCTGGAAGCACGAAGATGTATAGGGACCTGAAAGAGTACTTCTGGTGGGATGGCATGAAAAGAGATGTTGCTAAATATGTCTCTCTATGCTTGGATTTTCATCAAGTTAAAGCTGAGAGACAGAAGTCTAAGGGGATGTTACAGCCATTACCCATACCAGAATGGAAATGGGAAAACAGAACTATGGACTTTGTCATAAGACTTCCTAAAACATCCAAAGGAAATAATTCTATCTGGGACATAGTTGATCGTCTTACAAAGTCTGTAGACTTCATTGATATTAGAGAGGATTTATCTCTAGATCAGCTTGCCAGGATATATGTAAAGGAAGTGGTAAGATTGCATGGAGTACCACTTTCTATTATATCTGATCAGGATCCGAGATTTACCTCGAATTCTTGGCGATGTCTTCAGTATACTCTGGATACAAAGTTGAGTTTCAACACTGCTTATCATCCTCAGACAGACGGTTAGTCTGAGAGAACAATTCAAACTTTAGAAGATATGTTGAGAGCTTGCTCTATGGATTTCAAAGGTGGTTGGGATCAATAACTACCTTTGGTGGAATTTTCTTATAATAATAGCATTCACACCAGTATTCAGATGGCTCCTTATGAAGATCTCTATGGAAAGAAATGCAAGACTCCAACTTGCTGGGATGAAGTTGGGGAAAGAAAGCTATTAGGACCTGATCTCATTGATGAAATGCCAGAAAAGGTCTGATCTATTCAACAACACATAAGAGCATCTCAGAGTCGACAGAAAAGTTATGCCGACAACCGAAGAAAAGACCTAGAGTTTGAAGTGTGTGATAAAGTGTTCTTGCGAATATCTCCCGGGAAAAGGGTCATGAGATTTGGAAAGAAGGGGAAGTTGAGCCCTAGATATATCGGTCCATTCGAAATATTGGATCATGTCGGGAAGGTAGCTTACCGATTGGCACTTCCACCAAATCTCTCTCAAGTACACGATGTGTTCCATGTATCTCTCCTGAGAAAGTACATACCTGCTCCTTCACATGTACTCAGCTCAGAAGTTGTACCGCTGGAGTAAGATCATTCTTATAAAGAATAACCGATAGAGATTCTGGATCGTAGCGAAAAAGTATTATGAAACAAGACCACTCGCTTGGTGAATGTTTTATGGAGGAACCACCAATTAAAATAAGCTACATGGGAGCTTGGGGATATGATGAGGGAGAGGTATCCTCATCTGTTTGTTACAAAGTGACAAATTTTGAGGGAGAAATTCATTTTAAGGGGGGTAGAATGTAACACCTGAGACTTTTATGAGAAATATTTTGTTTTTATGTTATATAAATCATCAATGGAATCTTTCACTACACACAACACTAGCTTGGCTTGCTTTACACGCAACCACGACCTTCCTCGATAGCTTGCGTCGTACGCAATACCGAGTTTCACTAAACAACGATATTCTATTAAAATATTATTAAAACTGGCCTTTATGAATAGTAATAACTGAATTTTGAATTTTATAACATTTTAATTCAACATATACATTTTCTAGAATGAAGTATAAAAGCAAAATTAGTTTTTTTTAAAAGAAAAAAATACTGTTTTTCCGCCTTTTGATGGAGAACCCACATTAAATCTAGTTTTTGACATGTTTATAAGTTAAATTTTACAAAATAAAATTCTTCTTTTGAATGAGGGTATAAAAATTTACTTTGGATAAATTTTTGATATTTTTCTGATAACTTTCATATTTTGATGAATAGTAAAAATACGCTAATTTTTAATTAAAAACAACTTTTTTCATTAAGATAATTTATATGGATAAATTATAATGTTGAATGGTTTTAAAGTATAAATAGAATATATTTTTACCATTTAATATAATGTATGTCATTAGCATTAATTTTACACTGAATTCATAGGTAAAAACATTTCAATCTTTGGCAATGTTTTAACTTCTAAAACCCATTTTCTTAACAATGGGATTTATTTTAAATTAATTACTACAACTTATATGTTTTGAATTTCGAAAAATGGATTCCATATTCAGAATCAGAGGGTCCAAATTATGTTAGTAGACTACTTTTTATTTTTGGGCATTATGAATAGTAACTATGGTAAATTTTATTTACCATAGTTAAAGGTAAATCGGGTAATTAAGGGTAAATATAAGATTATAAAATTTTTCTAACACCTACCAAAATCCTATTGGATGACTAAAAGTCGACCCATATCACCTAAGAGTCAGATTAGATTCATTTAATGGACTTTTGTCCATGAAAATAATTTAATTATTATTAAAACCAAAGAATGTGACAACATGTCACTTTCTTAAATCTTATAAGTATAATAATTTTAATTTGGTGATAAACTTAATGACACTTCGTACATGAATAGTCTCCAGAAAGCTAATAAAAATATCTACATCATAGGAATTTATTTAGAATTTTTAGGTATTAAATAATTATCATTAAATATGACACAATAGTGATGTTGAAATTATTTTATTAATTAAAATGTCAAATAAATAGTTTTAAAAATATTAAAATAAATATTATATGAACTATTTAATGTGCTACACTAATTTTCAAGATACATAATACATTTTATGAATCTATTAAAGCTTTTAGTTTTAACATATCTTCTGTATATATTTTATTTAAATTCAAATAAATGAATAGTGTCAAAATTGACACTATTGTTATTTTATAAAAATAACATATTATAAAATTGTTTAAAAATCACAAAAATATTTACAAATTATAAATTAAATTTATATGGTCGAAAATGTAATATAGTGTCAAATTATGGAAAATTCACAACACATATGTAATTTTTTATAATTTATAATATTATTACCACAAATAAAATAAAATTGATAAATAAGGATAAATCAAGTTGATAATGTTTAAAATAAATTCCTAACTTGTCTAAATTTTATTGGCTGATGAGATTACAACCCTATCTCATATAAGCTTCGGATATGAGTCATTTTGGAAGTTTTTAAGTGGGATTTGGATTTAATATAAACTAATATTTCTTATATTTCCAAAGGTGCCCCTCTCCTCCCTAATAAAAGGGCACCTACTCGCTCTCTTCCTCACACCAATTTGAGCCTTAAATCTCGGACAAACCCTGCACATTTCACTTCCCCACTTCCATAGCAACCTACTATAGGTACTAGTCTTATCAAAATTCCAACTCTAGTTCCTTAAGATAATGTTTAAAGGAGGCACTTCGAGAAAGAGGTAATACCTTCTACCGTTTTCTTCAAGTTCCATTCTTCTTCTACTACCTCTTCATTAGTTGTTTCATTATTAGGAAATAACATCAGTATCACTTATATTCTGATATGTTATTATAAATATGAAACAACCCTATTTGCCCTGTTATCCATCCTACGGAATATGAAATTACCGCACGTGCGTACGTACGGAATACCGTCTCCACGCCATGGTGTAATATATTTTCCACCACCACCTTACGTGGATGGGTATAAGGGTGAAAGTAATGAATATATATGATTATTGTAAAGTGTTATTGATTCTGAAATAGTATACATACACTCCAATACAATTCCACGATCATGGGAATGATATCATCGCTCGTGCGTACGTACAGAATACCGTCTCCATGATGTGATGTGATTTGTTCTACATGATCTTCATTGCATAATGATTATATAAATTAATTGAATGAATGAATATGATATATATTAAACTAATACCATTCTGTAAATGAGGTATCTATAACCTAATGAGAAGAATAAGAATTTATTCGCATAAAAACAAAAAAGTAATAAACACCCGAATAACAAGTAGTAATGAAATATTACTAATAAGAAGCTAAGAATATGACCATATATGATATCATAAAAATAAGTATGATTCTGGAATAAGTCAATAACATTATTTAAATCATTATACAAGAGGTTCGGACACATATGAAGAATATTGGACCTAAGGTAAGGGAAATATCAAAATCTCATTTTTATCCGAGATTGCTTATACTTTGGTATTTATTGGGGTGTATTTTATCATCCAAATCAATGTTTCCTCACTATGTAATATTATTTCCATCCACCTACAATTGTTTAAAACCTATTTTACCCTTTGGTGAGTTTTTAGTAAAATATATGAAAGGAACCTTTTTTTGTTTTTCGTACGAGGTACTTTTTGACTTTTCCAAAAAAAAGTACGAAAAGAATGTTTTTTTACCTTATACAGGATGAATGGATTTTTAAAACATTATTTCCAAGAATCTTCCTTTACAAGTCTTCAAGTTTATTTTTAATAAAATTCTTTTAGTTTAGAATTGTATGACATGTTAATAAAGGAAAAGTGTTTTTGAAGTAGAAATGATATTTTCCTCAAGAATGGAGTTCAAGTGTTTTATAAAAATTATTTTCCATATAAGATAATAAAGGGTTCTGGTTTTTCCCCTATTATTACAATAATATGACTATGTTGTGATGGATATATTTTTATGAATTCATTTATCTTATATGAATTGTTTTATGAAGTCATGATGTTTAAGATTCCCATTTTTATTACATGGGTTATGATATGATGTATGGTTTATGATTTTGTGGCACACATAAGAATGGTATCATTAGGAGATGGGTGGGACCTATATCTCCCTCCAATGAATTGGGTAAAGATTTTATATCTCATGAGATAGACATGGCTGGAACGGTAGGTTATACCGGTTCAGTGAAACAGGACTGAAACGAGAAGTGAACTCGGTTCAGAAATGGACTTTGTCCACTAAGATAGTCTTGGCAATGAGTCTTTACTAGTAAGAAATGATTACCTATGATTATGTGTGTATGCCACAACGTTTCATGTTTTAAGTTATGATTATAGTGATTACATTTCACTACCATGATTTATCTCATGTTATGAAATAATGATTTCTTTTACAGGTTAAGATTTCTAACATGTTATGTTGTTATGAATATGATGTGATTGATTTTTGTTTTGTTTACCCTTACTGAGCATTTGAGCTCACACTTTTGTATGTTTTCTTTCCCCCAGGTCAGGAAAAAGGTTATTAAGTATGATATGCCAAAAGGGACTATAGATATGATGAAATAAATGGGAGACAATGTAGATGCTTTATGAACCAGTTGTTTATGTTTCACAGTTTTTAAAGACACTATACATATACGGTCCTTTCGTGGTTTTGTTATATGTTGTAATAAGTATGCTTCATTTCTGATGTAATAACAATGTATGTAATGTATGGGTCGTTATACGTGGTTTTAGTTGTCATGAGGCATATGAAATTATTTAAATATTCTATGTCTGAACACATCCATGTCCCTTTAATAAAGCATCATTAAAGATGAAAAAATAAATATTTTTTATGGCAGGAAAAAAACAATATCATTCATAAATATCTTATTTAGATTCTAAAAACAAACATTATATTCTTCTACCTAAATAATTTTAACCCGTTTTCATGTTTACTTAATAAGCGGGATATATAACTGCGAATTTTCTTAAAAACCCATTAATAATAGCCTTCTAATCCAATAAAACTATGAATATCAATGGGTCAAAGAATATAAATATTTTGTTTCCAAAAAATAAAATTTCTAAATTTTCCATATAACTTCTCTTATTTATGTGTTGTTATAAAAATCAATCATTGTTTCTCATGATCATCGTTACTTTTTAAGAAGAAAATAATATCATCAATAAAATAAATAATAAACATATCCAAATATTCATGGAATATTATATTCATAATATCCATTAATAAAACATGAGAATTTATCAAACAAAAGGGAATAAAAACGAATTTATAATTCATATATCTAGTTAAAAATTTTATTTTTAGAATGTAATCCTCTTTCACAGTCAACTAATGGAACCCGTATCACAATTCAATCATGGAAAATTATTAAACTCCCCTGGGTGGATAAAAAAGTTCATCGATATGAGGAAATGTATACTTATTATTAATAGTGATTATGTTAAATGCTTTATAATCATTGAAAATAATCATGGATCCATCATTCTATTTGAAAAACAAAACAATAGAACCACATGGAGAATTTTTATTCTTAATTATTCTTTTATAGAGCTATCCTATGACTTTTTTTAAATCTTTGAAGATAAACTTAATAAATTTGATATATGGGGGTTGTAATTAGATTACCATCAAAATCTATATAAATAGTTATTTCATCATCTCAATCATGTATTAGACTAGAATAATCAGGAATAGAAACTTCCAAGCATTTATTTATCACTGGAACATCATTAACCTGAAAAATTCCGTTTTTTCAATAATATGTTCAAGATAACATTACTTTGTATATTTTAACAGTTTCAAAGCTTTCTGATATGTTATAAGTTGTCTAGTTTTATTCTTATATAAACATATAATTAAATTTATGAAAAAAATATTTTTGTCTCTATATTAAAACATACCATGATAAAAATGAAATCCAATCCATACCTAGAATGACATAAAACTCTAATAAGGGTAGAACAATAAGGTTTTAGGTAATAACTTTTCACAAAAAACAACATTGAGATTCTTATATTATGGTTTTCCATAAAATTTCCTCTTTTGTTTTTTAATCATAAGAACTTTTTTTCATTTCTTGAGGTGAAATTGTCAATTTTATAGAAATTTTTTTTGGTGTAATGGAATGCTTGGACACTGTATCAAACAAGAAATTAGAAAAATCTATGTAATAAAGTACCTGATACCACATCATTAAATGGCCCAACATCAACTAATGTATTAAAAAATTGTTTCTATACACATATCTACTTATAATTTAACATCTTTCCATTATTTAGATCTTTATTTTGGAAGGTATTTTCATAATTACCATTATCACCTCATTTAAAACACTTTATAGCTTACTAAGAAGAATTAAACATTGGATTAATAAGATATTTTTTTGTTTGGATATCGAATCATATTTTTAAATATAGCACATCAAAAAACTTCCCAAATTTTTTAATTCATTCCCCATGGTGTAATTTAAAAAACATCCAACAAAATGGAAACTGGACATTCGTACCATCATATTTTTTGGTTAATTCGTAACTATTTTTCTGATCTATAAATTTTCTTCTACTCATTTTCAAAGTACATATAATCATCAGAAAACTCCATTTCTCCCCTATCAGTATATTGAACATGTTTAGCATAATATTTGAATCCATGAGAGGCTAAATACAATTGGTATCTTGGATGCAATCCTGATTAAAAATGGTTGATTTAACTATCACTATCCTGAATAAGATTTAGAGGATACCATTTTTCTGAAGTTATTTTTTCATCATATATAAAAACTGAATAATCCTCCATTTTGTAAAAAAGGTAATTTATTTTAAATCCTATTTCTATCCACCAAAAGAGAATATTTTTCAAGCAAGTAATTTTTAAAATCAACACATTCAAAGGAATCAATCACATTTCTATCTATGATATTCAAGATGTTTCACCACCACTGGTCTGCTTCACCTTAAAAATTGTAGATTCCAAGACTATCCTTTTCATTATATAAACACTCCATTACATTAAATATCACATAAAGGTTACTAATCGACCCTTCCGTCGTGAATTGTTCAGAAGATCCACTGAATGTAAGAGCGTGTTTCCTCATAAAATATTCCACTTTTCCCATGTTCATTTATGGTAGATATATATATACTATTGAATGGATCCCACCACCATTTATAAAATGAGATAACACATATTTCACTATGAAAAATTAATCATTTCCAATTCTCAATATTCTGGATAGCAGATTCAAAAATATATCCTCCTCTCGATGACATCACACATCAGCTTCGCTATTTATTCTCTGGAAAACTAATCTAATCAGAAATATCATAGATGAAGAAACCAGGTAATATAAAATGGCTTTATAATTTCAAATTTACCATAGAGTAAAATTAATTTACATAATTCTATTGAAATCATCCAACCCCTATATTTATCTAAACTATTTTCTAATACCAAATATAACGAGGGGACCTTAAACATTACACAATCTATGAATTTCAACTACAATACACTTATTACATTCAAAAATATCATTTCATTTTAGAGTTATAGAGAATTATGAACGAAATCATATTATTATATAATCATTCATGTGGATACTAGTAAAAATTATCAATTTCTTCCATAATATTAAATTTTTTATGGAAACATTAGTTATTTTAATGAATATATTTCACAATTTTCATATTTGATTCTTCTTTCCCTTATCAATCCTAAAACCATCTAAAAATTAATTAAAAGCACGGGGTTAAGAACAAATATGCATAGTAAGGGACATAAAATAAAATGAAACCCTTAGTCTATGAATTCTTATAAACATATCCAATCATTTTAAAAAGATATACTTGTCAGTCATAATGTGTCACATATTTACATTGTTAAAACATGAGATATCTGTAAAACAATTAAAACATAAATAAAATAATATATGTCAATTAGGAAATTAAATACGGTATATTGTAACTCTCATGGATTCCATATATTTTTAACCATAATGGCTACATTACAATGTAACTCTCACAACTACATTTAGATTTAACACACACAATGAACTTTTGGTGTTACCATTACATTTAAAAATGGAGTAAATATTACGATTGACCTCCGATATAAATATACCGAATGTATTGGAGGGAGATATATGTCCCGAAATTAATCATAAAATTTTGACAAGAACTAGATCATAATATGAAAACAATAATACTTACATAATTACATTCATTTTTAATTTTGTCAAAATAGAACATTAAAAGAGTATTTTTAAACAAAAATCCCTTACCCTGGGTTTATATTATTTCAAACGACTTCAAACCTCATGTATAATGCTTTAAAAAGTCTTATTGATTTAATAAATAACTATAATCATGTTTACAATACCATATATGATCATATTATGAAAACCTTTCACCCATTTTTTAATAACATTTTCTTTATTTACATTGTTTCATGTGCGTTCATTTCATATATTCTGTGGTTGTGTCATTATCGATTTTCATTTTGAATAGATGAAAAACCATAGAAGTAGAAAGAAATGGTATTACAATGTTTATGTATTTTAAATTATACCATATATCATTTTGGTTTCCAATATGGGGATGAATAATTAAATAAAACAATAAAAAATTATTTAGGTTATTTTGGGAATTTTTACTTGAACATCTCGACTTTTTAAAAGGAGACAATATGTTCAAAATCGTACCTAATATGCCACATCGAACATAATTATTTTTTTTCACCTTATAACCTATATGTTAAAAAATAGGTAACAAATAGTATTAATTGATTTATTAAAATATTTTTTACACATTCATTTAATAATTTTTTGGTGAAAAATTATTTATAAATGAAAGGAAATCAACATTTAATTAAAAGGAAATTGTTTTTTCTAAAAAAACTATTTAAATGAAAATAAGTGTGTTTATAAAATAATAAAATCACTATTTATGGATTTTTAATGAAATATATATGTAATATATTCCATTTAGTTTTTAAATTTATTAAATATATTTTCCATACATTATATAAGAACAAATTAATTTTTTTGGCTATAAGAAGTAATTTCCAAAAATAATTATATTTTGCAACATTTTGACAGAGAAAAAATTTTAAATATATATATTTTTACACTTTTATAATTTTTTTGACAAAATAAAATTCTTCTATTGATTTGTAACATAAAAATTTACTTTCGTTTAATTTTTTGTGTTTTTCTAACAATAATCATTTTTTAATGAATAGTAAAAATATTTCATTAGTTTAACAATGCTTTTTCATCATATTTATTAATACATAATCATTATAAATTTAATTAATTTTAATGTAAAATTAGATTATTTTTTTAAAATATAATCTAATTTATTTCATTGGATGTAATTTTACATTGAAATTACATATAAATGCACATCAATCTTCTGATGGTTTTTAATTTTTAAAAACCTGTTTTCTCGCTTCGAAAAATAGAATTATTTTTTAATTAATTACTAAAAATTATATGTTTATAATTTTATAAAATGGATTCCATATTTTTAATCATTGGGTCAAAATATTTTAAAGATGTTACTTTAATTTTTTTGGATATTATGAAGGGTAACTACAATATTTTTTTACTATATTTAAAGGTAAAATAGGAGAATTAGGATAACAATTATAATGACAAGGATAATAAAATTACCCTAACAACTGAAAAAAAATTACTTGATGAAATAATTTTGAACAATATCACATAAGGGTCTAAATTTATTAATTTGATGGAATTTTTCACAAGAATGTGGTTAAGTTATTATGAAAAAAAAGAATATGACAACCGTCACTCTTTGATCTTTTATAAGTATAATAATTTCATTGTAGTTATAAACTTGTTTAAAATTAAAAACTCAATAGTATATTGAAATATAATGAAATTATGAACATAATTTTAATTTATTTATATTTTTATATGATTAAATAATTACCATAAATACTGACACAATAGTTATATAATACATATTTTATTAAGAGAAATATAAAATATGTTATATTTAAAATAGTATGATAAATATTATTTGAAATAATTTATTTCATCCATGATTTTTTATGTGAATATTAAATTTTATATGGCTACTTTGGGCTTTCGTTTGATGTTATATATCTTTATGTATTTCTTTAAATTCAATGATATGAATACAAAAAAATTAACATAATTCAAATTTTATAAAAAAATAAATTGATTAAATTATTAGAAAATACTAAAAATATTTTAAAAATACAAATTAGATATGATATGGTCAAAATTTTAATTTAGTGTCCAATTATGGGAAATTTAACACATTTAAGTGAATTTAATATCCTCTTAATAACTAAAATATTGTTACAGCAATTGAAATTAAAAGGGCGTAATTAAGGGTAAACTAAAAAGATAAGGTTTAAAATAAAATAAATATATGTTTAAAAATTAATGGACAAGATTATTTCAGACTATTATCATCATATATATTAATTAAATGAGTTTGGGACCATTATAAATATGAAATAAATTTATTATAAATTAATATTTATAGACCTTCCTTAAGTGCCCCTCATCTCTCATATTAATGGGAAAATATCCTTCTCATTTATTCAATATTAAAAATATTTCTTTTTCAACCATTATATATATAACTCTTCTAATAATATTTAATCTCAACCTAGAATCCTTATTTACATTATAAAGCATCCCAAGATACCCTTTTCGCAATAATCAAAACAAAGTTACCCGATTAAGACAAAATGCCTTCTCTCATCCTTTTTTGATCATTTTCCATTCTCCACTTCCTATAGTCATATTATTTTATAATTAAATAAAAAAACCAATAATATCAATATACTAGTATGTTTTTATGATATGTTTTAACCTATAATTACAAAAACCTCTATTTAATGGGTAACGAACATATTGTTTCTTTGTGTGGTGAATTACTACCTCCTGAAATGATGATTATTCAATTTTTACCTGACACCTTTTATGATGGCCATTAGGATGGAAGAAATATTTATATATGATATATAATATATTTTTTTGTCTCTATTCTTATGTAATTTTAATTTAGTACATATATTAATACTTTTCATGTTGTCTAAATACAATAATTTCATTTGAGGAAGTGTGGAATACCACCCTCTCGATGTGATGTGACTCATTCATTCAAAATATAGAACATATAAAGTATGGAGTTAGAAAAAATATATAACACATATAACATAGATATTAAACTTTATTTAATATATACTTATGTTTTATTTCTACTTTATTACATTAATATGCCAAAGAAATGGATGTAACATTCATGTGTACGTACGACCTACTGTCTCGAAGAACAGTGCCTTTCATTTCATGTAAACAAATATTATGGATATTCTAAATACATATATAATGGATATATATGGTATTTAAATCATGAAAAAATTTATAGAGATGGAATTTTGACCACATGGACAATGTATTTCAAAATAAGTTCATTTTCGTATCAAGTACTGAATATCAAAAAAAAATTCGATATGAAATAAGATAATTATGTAATTTTTATGACATGTTAATAAGTGATATAAATGGTAAAAAAGTTTTAAAATGGTTCTCAATAAAGTAGAAATTATCTTATGTTTGTTATTCAGGAATATAACTATTGTACATGGAGACTCAGATATAATGTAAAGGACTTCTTCTCAATCTCTTTAATTGAGGAATATTATTATTTATAGATGACCTTATTTATATGGAATATAATAATCCCATTTTAATTTCTCTTTCATTAAAAATAAATATTTTTTCTAAAAAATTTTTTAATAAATGAAAAAATGGAATGTTTTTAATGTATGCGCTGACAATGAATCACATGCCACTATAACTGTTATTTGATATTTGGCTTCCTCGATAAGCCATAATGTTTTTAAAAGGAAAAGAAATGCCTTATTAATTTTTGGGTGTTATGGTATTGAAAATGGTTTTTGAATGTGGATTTACTATTTCAATATCTCGAAACGATTTCATGTGATTTCAACTGAAATTTTATGAGTGAAATGGTGATAATTGTAGTCTTTTATGTGTTATGATAAAATAATGGTACTTGTACATTTGATGGGTGGTTAGGAGATAAACTAAAGATGGGTGGGTTTGTAGTAAACCACATATGGGATGTTTCATGATAAACCAAGGACAGGTGGTTATGTTATAACCTCAAATGCATTGGGTATGGAAGTCGGCCTTATGGATATTCCATTTAGTGATATATGTGGAAGTTAATCATATGGTTATTCTATGTAAGTACATTTATGTCTCAATTTACTTTAATATTTTATATGTTTCTTTATATGGTATTTGTGGTAATATTTTTTTTTATAAAAAGGGTGAGAAATTAGCTTCTATTCAGTGATTTATTTTTAATACATCTTAATGATTAAAATTATTTCATTATAGTAAAGTATTCATGGTTTACATGTTTTCGCAAGACTAACAGATTTCATTATTTACTTATCGCTTAATGAGATTATTATTCCCTACCTATGTTTTAAAATTTCTTCATGGGACATAATGAATAATAGAGTCAAGGATGGGATTGATGGAATGTAATGTTGTTTAAACATGATAAGAACCACGTTTCTTTGAAAAAATTATTTATTTTATGAAAAAAATTGGATTACGAGTAGAAGAGTTTAATTGTATTATTTATGTTTTAATATATATGACCTAATTATCTAAATATATAAACCTAAAAGGATCCTCTAAGTGAATTAAAGTCAAATTGTTGACTTATCTCAAGATTATGTATTGTTTAAGTTTGGGGACCGATATTTATTACCATAATAAATTTATATCATTTCATTAAATATCATGTTTATATAATGGTTGGAGAAAGTTATATAACTTATTTTTGTATAATAAAATCTTTGATAACAATAATAATGGCTTTATGACCAGACATGAATGAAGGAATGGGAAATGAAAGTGTAACGTCCACTGTGGTGGTAAATTGACAAATCACAGACAATTCTCTCATTTTAAGGATAAAATGGACTGGAGAAGGAGTTTGATGATGGCATATTACATCAACATGATAAAATTAAATTATATATAATATAAAATATTTTTCATTCTGGATGGACAAACTTAGGTGAATAATGAATAAGAAAATAATTGAAATTTAAATGAAAATAAAAGAAAATGAAAGAGGATTTTTCCTCTTCATTTCATCTTATTGAGAACCTTCTTAAGGACACTAGTTTTGGCCTTTTAGTGATTCCATTATTACATAGACGTGGGTAAGATTATTAGTTAGGGAATTGAGAATAAAATTATTATGTTTAAAGGATTTGAGGTGTAAAGAGAAGAGGTTGTGAGAGGTGGTATTTATAGTACTAGAGAGGGGATGTATTTTATTATTTTATTCATTAGATTATTATTTTCCATCAAGAAAATGAATATTTAGATAATTGAATATAAATATAATTAAAAATAATAATAGTGACACAAATATTATGGGTTTACATTATCTATAAATAATCTATGACTCAATAGATCATGTATTTATGTTATAATGTAAATTACTATATTTAACTATTCACAAAAAATTATTTTATTTTACAAAAATAAAAAAAATCACCCAAAACATTTATCAATGTGTAGAATTAAAAAATGATTTCCATTTTTTAAAAATATTTTTATTATTATGAGAAATTAAATTTCTATTTTAAATCATCCATCTTACTGAAAATAACAATTTTAAATTTATAACTTCTTTTATAACACATTGATAATTAAATTAAGGTCTTATAAATTAAATTAGAATCAAAAGATAATAAAATAAAAATATTAGAATATATTTTATTAAAATAAATTTTATTTTAATTCATTAATTATTTATAAAATTATAAATAATCATTTATGTTTTACAAAAATACCAACACTTAATTTTTCACATTAAAAACATTTATTAAATTATTCCATGATATAAATATATCATATATTAACCTTCACGATATACAAATTTTATTTATTCTTTCATAGGTAAGCTTAATATTAAATTAAAATATATACCAAAATTTATATAAATTCAAATTTTTTGATTATAAATATTGAAATTTCATATTTAATCTCCGATTGAAAAAAAATTATATTTGAGTTCCTAGGTTTTTTACAACTTCAAATAAACAAAAAATCCTTAATATAATTATAATTTTCAAAACGAGATAAAAAGTGTTATATAAAAAGGAAATTGATTAAAACATCAGATAGGAATATTTATAATTAATTATATAGATGGATTTAGATTAACCTTCATTTTAGATATGAATATTATGAATTGTGATACATTTTATTCTATATTTTATGATATTCATAGAGTTCCCCTTCATTCACTTATAAAAGGGAACCTAGTATCATATTTTCTTCTCAGATAAAACGAATTTTTCATTAGTAAATCCATACTTAAATACCATCCTAACATCCCAACACACACTATAGAGGATTTTTTTATTAGAATACATCATAGGATTGATTTTATTGTATAAACATTAAGAGGTCTTTAGAAGAATATGTATAGTTTTGAACTAATAATTTTAATTTTTTACTTTCTATAAATTGTTCAAATATTAATCCAAATTGAGGATATTATGAGATTTTTATGAATAAAATATTGTTATTTTATTATCTTAATGACATATAATTTTTATATTAACTCTTCCATGAATAAAGGAAAAATATAATTATTCATATGTACTACACATGAGTACTTCATGAATCAAAGTAAGTTGTTTTCCATCAACAATGATTATATGTTATAGAGACTATTGATTTGTATATATATATATATTTGATTTTAAAGATATATTAATCATTATAATAATATAATATATCTCGTTTTTTCTTACAATTCTATTCACTAGATAATCATAATGTTGTTCATTTATATATGTGGACTACCACTTCAATGAAGACATGTCATTAATTTTTACTAACCACAAGAAAGAGATGATTTAAATATTTTTATATAATTAAGTAATAAATTTTTTACAATTTAATAAAAATTAATAATTGATAAATTAATACCTACATTCTATCGATGATTATTGCAAAAAAATGGAAACATTGCCCATGACTACATACGCCCTGCCATCTTCATGATTTTAACATCAATATTTTTTCCTATCTGTAATGAAATATTAGAATTAAAATTATATCTTATTTATAAAAAAATAATATTTTCATGATTAATATTATTGATATGATTGAATAATGTCTTCTTTGACAATAGTCGACCTACTAATATCATTTTTTACAGATGGGTCAAATATTGTCAAAACATTCAATGAGAAATTAATTGATTATATAATTAAATATAACTAGATAACAAATAAATAAAGGAATAATGAATATTAAAAATATTCATAATAAATTAATTAATTGATATAAGTTTATATTTTTGTATGAAAAATAATTTAAATGATGAGATATATTCATGTTGTGGGAAACACTTTTGAAAATATTATTAAAATGTTTTTTTTTTCAAAATACTTTTATTCCATATTTATATTTTTAAAAATATTATTTGGATGAAATTATAAACAGATTATTGAATTTTGAAGCACATAATATGTCACCTTTTATATTATTTCAATTAATTAAAAATTGAATCTTTTTATTTATTTTATTTAGAATTAGTTTTTTATCATTAACAAAATTGAATAATAATGTACTATGTTTACATTTATAGAGAAAATATATTTTCCTCAGGCCATAAATCATACTTTATATTTAAAATATTTTTATTCATCCAGGATTTATTTAATAAAATAACACCATACCCTATGTTTAGTATATTTTAAAAATTGATTTAATATTTTATGGATATTTCAAAATTTGAAAATGATATCATATAGGTGAAGTGTATATTTTTTTGTTCTTAATGATGGAAAATCAATATCATATGTGTCATCAATATGTTATGGTTGTTATAAATTTATATGAGGATGGTTGTTTCTATTATATACAAATTATTGGTGGCCACATTAAATCCCAATGAGGGGTAGTTCAATTATAATCCCTGGATGAGTGGGACTATGATAGACTATGAATTCTTTTAGTATGGATGTCAGTCATATTGGGATTTCAATTAATAATAGTTACATGGAAGTTAATTTTCCTAGTTACATACCTGATTTATGTATAAATTATATGGGGTTTTACCAAAGAATATTGATTTATATTGGAATGAATATGGTTACATATTATATTGAATTTACAAGAATCATCATAAAGGGAGAAATGATTACATTTTTAAATAATTCACATTTTCTTCAACACATAAAAGAAACATTTAAAAGTTGTATTTATATTTAATGATTTATTATGATGTATTTATGAAAATATTGGAATTGGAATTCATACTTCTTTTTTGTGAAAACCTTATTTTTTACGCTATATATTTTTTCAAAAAAGAAAAATTTTATATGTATTCGTGCACTAATGTGTTTCATTCCTATTTTTGTTAAGTACCATACAATTATTTTTGTGGTCATCAAATGATTTTTGACACTTTGTTTCATAGGGTTTAAGGATTAGTAAAAATAAAAAGAAGATTTTTTTTAATGTGGTGAATATTATCTTGGATAAGTAAGTATGAATCTTTTTAAATGTTTATATTTTTAGGGTCATGAAAACCTCGAAAAGGGAAGTAAATAATTCCACAAGCACATTCCAAAAGGTAGTAAACATTCCAAAATGTCCTGTATGGAAAATGGATACAATTTGAATTGAAAATTTTAGAATAACCCATAAGAAATAAAAACTTTTAAGTGTTTTGAGTGAACCATGTGCCATCACTGGGAAGGGTTCGTGGGGTGTATGAACTGCTATCTAGAAGTATGCAGAAAGACTCATAAGGTGATAGACTGCAGGATGATGTCCAGATAAACCATGATGTTGTGAACCATGTCTTTAGTGAAGTCAAATGCGGGAATTCCATTTGCATAAAATTCATATGAGCTCATCAGTTCACAAACAAACCATGTTGGCAGGGTTCTGCAAACTATGAACCATGATCCACAACCATAATAAACCTGACCAATTATTCAATGGTTTTATATATATATTAATGGGATTCCAAAAATGGTTTCATATGATCACAAATTTGATTTCCATAATTCTTTATAAAAGGTCACTTGAAGAAGTGAAAATGAGGATGAACAAAGAAACCAGGGAGGAGACCCTGGATGTTGGAATAATGAATTCAAATGGGATTCTAAATTGGATTTCAAATCATTTATGATGTGAATATTGTGAATCATGTTTCCCTATGTATAACCAGTAGAAAACCATAAAAATAAGGAACATCATTATTATCTGTGAACCATGATCCTAATTGGCGCCATCGCGGACCATTAATTCCTTGTGGATGAACTCCCTGTAAACCACTGGTTCCATAACCCTCCTCAAATATGGTGTTCTGTAGAATGTATCTCTATGGGTATTGAACCCTGCATAACGTACTCCATTAGTATGCAGGCAGAATGGGAAATGACATGACACTCCATGTCCAGGACTGTGTACCACATTGGTACGTGGTGGTCCACCCCTAAGTCCATGTAATACTTCAGTACATAGATGAAACCTCTACCAGCATATCACTGTGGTATTCAAGCATCCCCCACCCTACATGAGAAAGAAATACGCAAAATAGGGCATCTTTGGGTGTCCTTCTCTCTGGCTTCAATCATTCCCTTGCATTAGCATCCAGTCCCTTATATCTCCTCCAAGAACTAGTCCAACAACATCAAGACAAAGACTCATCCATAGCCATCAGACCCATATGATCATATCACTTGGTGCATCAATGTGCCTTTTTTGGTCTATATACCTAATGTAAAAATAATCACAATATATTGTCCCCATAATAGTTTAGACTCCATAAATGTATCTAATTATACATTCACATGGTAACCCAGAGTCCAACCAATCACAACTAACGTGAACCTTCCCATTCATGGGATCCAATATAATCACATGGGTTTTCATTCAACGATGTATGGTGATTAGACAATGGTATCATGCTCGCTTTTCCTTTTGTTGATAATCGACATTCCTCCCCTTTCAGAAAAAACATTCATGGGAACTCCCACTATATAATTTCCCTAACAAACTGAGTGCTGAGCCACATGACCTCCAATGTCATCCCACATTGAATGTTTCATTGCTCCATGCCCTCAGCCACCATTGCCTTGACTTCTTCCATGGCAGGCCCGACCTCTACCATCACCAGGAGATAAGTTGTGTCATTTTTTTAATCTCTCACTTCCTCTTATTTCTCATACTGAGTGTCACTAACACGGGCATAATGATTTGGGATGATTACAACATCCACACAGGCAACCTAATATCTCAAACTATAAGAACGTCGATTCTTGTTCAAACCATGATATGTATGATTCCTTCTTGAATGGCTGAGCTCAAATGGTTGCCCTTCCAAAAGGGTCAAAAGAATCATGATCCCCAAAATGGGAAACTTCCATGAATAAGTCTCACCTAAAATGAACTTTGAGAACAACGATTTCTGTTCAAATAGGGATACATATGATGCCTGCTTGAAGGCCAGACCTCAAAAGGGTGCCCTTCCAAAACGTTCCTCCAAATTATTCCTCCAATAAATGGGACTTCTTGTATGTCGAATCTCTGAGGTATCTAAACTATGGGGGCACTGACTCCTCCCATGAGGATATATAGGAATCCCATCTTATGGGTCTGACCCCAACAAAAAACCATCTTCCATCTCTCCTGAACGACAAGAAACTCCAGAGTGCCTTATTACATGGCATAAGTTAGCATTTCCTCCTTAGAAAAAAAATCTATGTATATCCATGATAACCCTACAACCCAGGTACAACTCATAGACACACTCTTTGGGAATGAATCTAGGATTTGCGTACATTTGAGCACTACTTATATCAATAATAGAGTCATGGAATAGTAAATATTCCCCAACCAAAAGAGTGTGATGAGACAGACCTCCCATCTTCTCGACAAATAGAGTCCTTAAGTGTCATTGGCCGAATCATCATCCAACGAGCACCTTCCATTGGATAGCAGATCCATGAATCATGGATACCAGTTTGTTGGGTGTTTCTATCTCCACAAATAAACTCGTTTAGGACCATTAAATAAATTCATATCCTAATAAGATCGATTGAACAAATACATAACCCCATGAAATCTCCTACTAGGACCATCTAACTAAGGAATATTCTTCATAACGTGGAAGGGACAAACTGAGCAGTCCCTGAGGGGTCAATTATACTCCCCCTAAATGATAACAATGCAGATTGGTCCAAAAGA
This sequence comes from Viscum album, assembly GCA_963277665.1. Classification (NCBI taxonomy): domain Eukaryota; kingdom Viridiplantae; phylum Streptophyta; class Magnoliopsida; order Santalales; family Viscaceae; genus Viscum; species Viscum album. The sequence continues at coordinate 2,028,721,244 of OY728150.1, forward strand.
ATGAATGTAAAGTTAAACACTATACTATAACAGATAGGTGATGATTCTCAATAGACCATTTCATCCACCAATACAAACATCACCAAGAGAGAAACAGACATTGTGAACCCAATGTGAACCCTCAACCAAGGTGGCCGTTTACCCCACTCAAGCCCCATCACCTAAAAAAGAGAGAGAATGGAAGAAGCAATGCTGAATTGTCAAATATGCTTATCATCAAGAGATTCTACATTTTTGGGGTTTTTTGTTTCCTATATGTCATATATATATATATATATATATATATTTCCTATTCCCATAAATAAACCTTTGATCCAAATGAAATCTATTCAACCAATGCAGACACACACCTCAGCAACCCCGTAGGTAGTTGGGCCCCCGATGAAAACCAGGACCCCCTCACCGTCCCAACATCTTCATAGCTAGGTATCCAAAAAACTGTTCAAATATTACATCCAGAATCTTACTCTCCATATAGTGGAAGCCACAAGACAGTCCAACTAATCTGTAAGAGATCATCGGCCGCCTCCTCAGCCGTGACTGGAACCCCTGTACAAGGCCTCCCCAGTGGTCATCTCGAACCATTACAGATGCATGTCCCTGAAGCATGGAAACCAACACCTGCATTATCTTAGGAAGGTATATGAACTCCTTGTAAATGACTTCATCCTAGATTCATAGGGGTCTTACTCACTGGCCCATACCATAGAGCGTCGTCGCCAACACCGAGAGACCAATTATCCTAATTCTAAAGAGGATCATATAATGAATACGCATACTGATGTTAAAAATACATGGGCCCCTCGGGCCACTCACCAAGGGAAGAAGCCATTCAATTAGGATTTGGATATCATCTTGCTTTTTGAGGATGAATTCCTCCATAAAAATGTGACATAATTCAATGGGCAGAAATATAACTCTGCCCCATCCACTCAAGGCCACAACATAAATTTTGTGGCACAATACGAGCATGCACACATACCTACCAGTGCTCGTCTCTCTTTCGATGTAGAAAGAGAAACAAATTACATGAATATGCTAATATATACTGATTCAAAAGGAACCAATCATCCATATAAGATAGTGACCAGCTATTGGAAAGTACAAATATTTACAGATGTGTATCAATACAACCACACAAATAGTTCTTCGAACAATTATGAGAAGAGTCTAATTTTTGCGAATGCATATCAAAATTATGAGAAAAGTATAGAAGAATGAGAGAATATGAAAATTCATGATCATAAATACCAATCCCATGGGTCAAATATGGTGAAAAATGGAGAAGACAACCATTGATAGACTCATTCCTCTATCCCACCATTGGAGAAATACCAGTATCTACTTACAACCTATGGAAAAATGGAAGTTGCACAAACTCTTTCTCCGACATTGTAATTGGCCTTCATACGCACTCTAGAAAAAGATGTATCTCAACACATCCTAGATATGATGGATGATTAGACGTAGATTCTGGACCATAACCTATAGATATGTCAAGATATCATTCATTGGGGAAAAATGAAAGGAACCAGGCCCACAACCCGGTTTCCTCGAATTGGATGACTCACCCGCAAAATGGGTTAGTCACTCTGTAGAAATTATACAGCCCTGCTCTAGTCTAGGAGGGTCAATAGTATTATCCCACAATACAATGACAACTAATCCATGAAAAAATACCCATTCCAACTAAGGGATACCGGTCCAACAAGGTGGACACTCTAGTGTAGGCATATATCCCTACTATAACTCAAGTAGTCTATCAGTGTCTCTAGCAACATCACGAGAACTAAAAAAGGTCATTAATAATAGAAAACAACTGATTTTCATGTAAGAGGGAGGCGAAAAATTAAATGCTCCACATAAATCGAAAAAAGAAGATTTTAAACATAATCCCGCTCTGTGGGAAGATTGAGTTCATAAAGACCTTGTGTATATATTAATAAATGGTCAAGACCCTATTAATCTATTACGAAATTATGAATGTGGTAGTATAAATTGTGAAGGAACTCCCCCCAATATTGATACCAGTTTCTCTAAAGGTCCTCCCCAGAGAACCCATGGGGGCATACTCCGTTTTCTAGGAATGATCGATCATGAATCCATATCTTCTGATGTGTGGTAGGGTAGCCTTCCCCATTTCTGGTCAATCAAACATCAAGAAAGATCTCCCCTTGATGTCATTCACTGATATGGTCCTCACTAGGGTATACACTTCAAATATGCTTCTTCTTGAAGCTTGATGTTAATTCATAATGGTAGTCCTCACCATGATGGCAGCCATTTTGAAGGCCCTCCCCACAATGGTACATGTTGTAAAGACCCTCCCAATTGTAACACCAAGGAACAATAATGTCCTCCACTCATTGAAGTACACCCTCAAGGATCTCCACAAGATATGAATTGTAGAAATTATCCTTGTATCTGGATATCGTGATATAATAGTAGTACTTTACATTATAGAATTCATTGAGAAGGACCTCCCCTTAGTGAAATCATATAGCAAGAATTTCCTACCCATTCTGTATCCTGTCTTGAATATCCTCTCTAGGGTATAAGCTATATGAACACTCCCCACCATCTGAAAACATGTTTTAGTGGCATCCCTCACCACTGTATCACCAATTGCGAAGGTCCTCCCCATAATCAAAATACATGTTTGTAAGAAGGTCCTCCCAATGATGGAAAAAAAGTGGGAAATTCCCCTACCCTGAGGCATTCGGAAAGATGGAGTCAAACATGTAGGACACTCTATAATGGATGAGTAATATTTTTTCTCAACTAGGTGATGGCTTGGGGCCACACTCATCTTCTGAATCGCCCATGGGTTTCTCACATAATAATTAGGCTCCTGCAAGTGCTGCTGCTTGGAACGAAATCATTAATAATATATAAAGCATGGCATATCATGTAAAAGAGTCCCCAGAAGAGAAACAACATGAAATTTTTCAAGTTAGGAGAAAAAAAAGATAGGGATAATATACTAGTTATGTATTGGCCCACAACTGATCCACACTTTGACAAAATAAGGGAGTTGTTAGAGGAAAGTATGCATAACATTCTCTTTAAGATTTTTATGAATCTAAGCCTCATAAATGAAAAGTTATTTCCTTATTATAGGAATGCAGACCATGTCAACATATTAGGAGATCTTCGTCATCTAATCGACCTGGAATCCCTCCCATCTGTATGGTGTCCACAATAAGAAAGGTGAAAGAACAATCTTGAACTGGTCTTCCTCCACAAACTTCACAAGTTGTTTTTCCCCAGTAGTGACACCTCACATAGAGGTCATATATAGTGATGAGGGGAACATAGAGCAGTACACTTCACCCCACATCTCATCCAACATACTTCAATGAAAAGGATGTCTTGCAATGTTAGTACACAAAGGTAGAAATCAAATGAAACCCCTACTCAAGAAAGGTGAAATGATCAAGAAGAACCGGTATTTAGTAAGTCTCAAAAGTGTTAGGCCCAACGAGATCAATCCATCGTGAATCTCTTGAGTAATGGAACTGAGAAAATCTAGTAGGATTCCCACCTCAATGAATCCAACCATCATGATGTTATCATATATTCAAATGAAAATAAATCCCAAGAAAATCCAGCCCCATACCAAGCTCACACCCGCACATATGTACATGAAATCAAGAAGGTGGAAATAGCGGTAGCTACCCCGACAATATGGGGACAAGACCATTCCACAGGGCTATGCGAATTTTTAACACAAAATTCTTCTATAAGACCAAAATCCAAGTGTATAGTACATTAGGAGAGGAAGATGAGATACCCCTAACCATATGGCATGTGGAATTTTCAACTCAAATTCCTGCACAGTGGATATCTGTCTTCTTCCATTTGGGAAGAATAATGAGCTGAGAGGTCACCCATTCAGTCTCGTCTCGTTATTCATACCCTCCTGGACAAGGGAAAATTTCAAGGTCATATCATGGCACACATCAGGTAAATCGTCGCCTAAAACCTGAAAATACCTCAAAATTGTATGTTAATGTCCAAAAAGGACACTAAAATCTATCCTAACATTCGAGATCAGGTACACCACCCTCAATGCGGTAAGAATTAGTGAACATGTTTAACATCAAAACCACATATCTCACTAGAAATGATACAAATTTAGAGTAAATAATTGAAGATGGTTCCCTCCAAAAGGTGGACTACACTGAGCCTGATGGTGTGCATACCCGGTACTAGAGTGCTGCCCTTAATTTTGGTACACCCCAAGAAAACAAATTACTACCACCCTCATGAATCCCCAGTAGGGAGAAGTATAAATCTCATCTCCTCTATGAAACACCTCTTCCTCCCCATGAGAATGTGCAAGCTCTGGAAAAGACTCACCATGTTGGAGGAATAAATGAAAGAGTTGTGGTGAATAAATGTCGATTTGCGTCACATGATCCATCTTGTCAGTTGTATTTCTCAAGCAGAATTCCAATTGGTTGTCCCAAAAAGGATCCCCTACCACATGAAATTATGTTGGTAAATAAAATTAAGCTCGGATACCTATCAAATCTATCACTAAGACCATCAACCTACTTGAATCTCACCCTGAAAGGACATCATGATTTCCATCCACTGCGATGGTAGCCCGAGTATATTCAGGTGAACCCACATAAGGTACATAATGCTTGATATAAACCCCCAATTCTAGCAGATTTGGCACATCCATATTTTCCCCCTACTAGAACCGTCGAAGCTCTAGTCTGTTAGCATATGAATTAAGGGATATGGAATACCGCCAAGTAAATAACTGCTCCACTAGAACTCATGGATGGGTGGTGTGCTCTGGTAGAACCATAACATAAACCACACCCCGATTAGGTGAGAAAAGTTCCACCACTGCCAAACATTTCAAACCACGTACTTCTGGTTTCCAATGGAATGGGAGACCCAGAAAATCACCAAATGAAATAATAATCTACTGTGATCCCATAGTGGGAACCCAGGAGCAGCAAGAAGTAGTAAAACTCAGGTTCTTCGTGTGAACTCTATAGTGTTCATCCTTTGTGTTGTATAATTGCATGAAAACTGAATCAATGAATGTATGGTAGGACCTCTAGTGATAGTTTCTCTTCCAGTTCAGTTTGACATCACCTAAGAAAAGAGTCAGTGATCTCAAGAACAATAAGTAGTGATATAATGAAAGAGTTTTATATTTAAATTCTAGATGGAAGGGCATAACATACTACCTGATCCTGCCACTCCCCCTTGATTAAATGATCACTATGTTCATTGATAATCTCCAGGATGAATTGTGAACACCATATATCCATGTGATATACAAAAGAGTGTTCCAATATTATTCAGCCATTTTTTGAAGGGTATAAGGATCCTTGAAATGGACCAATATTAGGTCGGGGGTGGCCCAATTGTCCCTTAGGGAAAAAAAGAAAAGAATATGTAGATTTTGTCACACTTCTGCCACCCTTGGTACCATCACTTATTTTCAGGCCTTCACCAAACCATCTTGAATTCCCTTGAAACCAACCCCCACCCGCACCTTGGTTGGATGATCCATGTGGTGAAAAAATAAATCATTCTGAGGATTGAAAAAAATAAGGTCTACTCATTCTGATTTAACCATGTTTGTGGCTACTTCATAACCACCATGAATTTCAACTTTCTATGGTTACCAGAGAAAAAGGGAGCCGACAATGTGGGTCTTGAAAACTTTTGAAATTATTCACCATAACATGGGATACTGGAGCACATCATCTATGAGTGATTCATCATCAAGTAAATTCTTCAAAAATATGTAGGATTTTGGAAAAGTCATGTTAGGTATTCCACCAGAAAAAGTGGTGTATGTCACCACCTTAGACCCAAGAGAGGAAGTGGAATGGAAAATAGTCACTAGTAAAAAGGAACAAAAATGTGAGAGTTGGATTACTCAAAAGATAGTAAACTGAGCCCATGGAAGCCTCAGGGCATAGTTTAAGCCACCAATAATGTCCCAATAGCTTTGAATGCAACACAACCATCATTCCAAACCCCACAATCCTCTGAGGGACAGATGGGGAAAATGATTGAGCAAGAAGATAATCTTTCACCAAAGAAGAAACCTAATTTGACATTTTCAGACTTCATTCCATAAATCATGAATGTACGGGCACCACACCACGAAATGGAACAACCTGAAAAACCCCACCAAATGAAACAATGGGCACTATCTTGCAAAATTGCACCATCAGAATAAGATTATTATACATAATCATTGTCTGGTTAAGAATTAGTATTCACCTCCATTAATTTCATTTAGTTGATGGAACCATTCTCTAATGGAGACTATGGCCATAAACCTGAATTCCCCCCATTATACCAGAGGGTTAGTCAAAGAGGCCATAGAGGCTGCAGATGTCGATGGTTTCCAAGAAGGCGTGATCCTGGAAGAAGTCAAATCCCCAGCCACACATTAACTCAAACTTTTTTGCACTGCAAAAACTCGTGGAAGGATATTATAAGAGACAGAATGTGGAAAAAATGTTTATATTCCACTAAAAGAATATATCCATGGAAAATTATTTTGGAGTATCGTTCAAAGGAAGTGAAGATGAATAATCGCCCTTGGCGTTCAGACATACCAGTTTAGCTAAACTCAGGATGCTCAATAGTACCATCATCCCCTATCATAAAGGATGGACCATCTACATCCAAATATCAATACCCTAACACTCATATGAAGTAGAATCAATATGTTAGAAAACACTGACCTTTTGAGAAAAAATATGATATCTTGAAGTAGTTAGCCTCAATACCATCAAATCTGTTGATCATGGATGTCGGGAGTCTGTTAGCAGACTTTAGGGAAGAACATAGTGAAACCATACTATGTTTCCATGAATTCATGGACTATGTAGTAGTTGCTGAAGACTATCAGATAGAGACTCATACCTATGTATTCTACGCTACCATATCCTTCAAATATTTGTATAATGACACAATCATACCATGACACAAAAATCCCTTGTATGTGCCTAGAATGATAAAGGACACTGATGTTCAGAGAATTTTCATCAAAAATGGATCTAGAGTCCACCTCCACCCACTACAAACACTTATTCGGTTTGGCTATGATGGAGATATTCAGACACCCTTCACCAAAAATCTAATGATTTATTAAAACTGTGGGAAGAATCTGTTGGGATGAATCATAAATAGAACATGTATTGGTGACCTCATATATGACATTGATATTTTGGTGGTTGAGAAAAGTATGGCCTTAGATATCCTTTTGAGTGGGGTCGGGATACAATAGCACGCTATAATTCCCTCATCATACCATTAGTGAATCAAATATTGTGCCAATGGAAAAAATGATACATTTCAAACCACTAAATCACCATTCGAATATTGTGAGTCTAATCACATCGATGTAGGCTTCTATAATTTGAACGATAATCATTCATTGGAAGATGAAGTTGATTGGGGAACCACCCCAAATGGATTGTAAATGGCTCTTGGTGAAACCCTTAAAACGCGTGGGGAAATGTATGTGTTACACTTTAACTAGGTTGATTGCATAAGTTCAAGCACAGATACAGACTCAGCCATCTGCATGATTTTTTTATAGTCACAAAGTTCAATGAAACTAAAAAGGGTGTTGGCCTATATGATGACGGGGAAGGACCAATGAAAGATGCTCTCAAACCATCCATAGGAACCCAAAAATTCCAAACGTAATCACTACAATAGATGATGATTTCCTGTAACTAAAAGAATGCATGGAAATTCCATAATATTCGGAGAATTCCCCACCATGACTCTGGAATAAATGATTTGTTTCATTCTCCATAAATTATAGTCGTGATTCCTATCCTAACAATGTATAGTTCATTTCGATAATCCTCTCTAAATTAATAGAATAGGAAGATGATGAAGAGGCTGAATTAGAATAATTATAAGAATACCTCCATGATACCCCTCTTGCATTCGAAGAGGGTGTCTTCTCTATAATCGATGTACTTAGGGAGATAAATCTGGGCACTAAAGATGACCTGTGTCCCACTCTTATTATAGTGGATTTGAACTTCAAGGAGAAAAGCATATACTTCCTTCCGAAATGATAATCGAGAGGTATTTTCCCAAAATTTCATAAAAAATCCATTCCTCAATCCTATGGATTCCACTCATCACCTAGGTTTGCTGGAAGACCATCATGACTATAGGAAGGGCTCCAAAAGGACCTACATGGCTTATGATGCCAAAATAGAGGATAAATTTGACAAACTAATCAAAGCAATCTTTATCCAAGAATTGTAATATTCATCATTTCTGGAAAACATAAGCCCTCTAAAAAAAAGAAGAATGTATATATTTGAGTCTACAATGTCTTCAGGGACATCGACCAGCATTTCCCAAAAGATAACTTCCCTATCCCAGTCATAGAATTACTAATTGATGCAACCACTAGATATGCATCCTTCTCTATCATGGGTAGCTATTTTGGATACAAATCGATCGAAATGAACCACGAAAATGAATAATCTACTCTGTTCAGGACCGTAGAGGGTGGTCTTCTATAAGGCTATTCCCTTTGTTCTGAATAAAGTTGGAACTACATATCAACATGCCATGCATCGCATTATCCATCCCTTCATGGGAAATTTCTCCGAGTGAAAAGTTGACGACTTGGTGGTCAAATCAGAACAATGATCAAAGCACTTGATTGATCATGAAACTACCTTCAATAAACAATGACAGAATAGTCTAAAGAGGAACCCCCTAATGTGTTCCTTCATCATCACCTCCTGAAAATTCCTCAGCATCATCATATGCCATCATGACATCGAAGTCAATCCGGAGAAGAAAAAACCATCCTTGGGATGCCTCCACCTCACAAACTCACTAAATTGAGGGGTCTCTAGGGGCACCTAGCCTATATTCGGAACTTTGTATCCATCCTTGTAGGTATATTTTTTTCCTCTCACAAGGTTGTCGAGGAAAGGGGTTGCATATGAGTTTGATAATGATTTTCTAGAAGCATTTGACAATCTAAAAGGATATCACCTAAGTCGATCGATGTTGATGCGTCTAGTTGAGGTAAGAAAACTCATTTTGTATATAACTACATTATAATGGTCATTAAGTGCCTTCCTTGCATAGAATAATGTTGTTGATGGTGAGAAAAATCGCTATTACCTCAGCCAAACAATGATCGATATCGAGACTTGATATTAATGAATTGAAAAAACTACCTTGTTCTAATAATTGTGGTTTAGAAGTTCAAGCATTACCTGCAGCACCACGATGTCCATCATGTCTCCCACTTCAACCTACTCAAATATTTCCTCAGCCATCCTATGCTAACTGGATTCCTATCATGGTGGGAAATCATCCTATAATAGTTTGAAATTTGGTAAATTCCATAGAAATACATAAATGTCAAGGCATTTGTAGACATCCTGGTGACCCACCCCTTAAAACAAACGTCACCATTTGATACTGAACATCCCGATGAAAAAGTATTTTTTGCCCAATAATGGGACCATGCATGGGAAATGTACTTTATGTTGGATCGGAAAAAACGGGGAAAATGATGGCAAGAGGGGGGGTGAATTGCCTTTTAAAAAATGATTAACAATTTAAAAATCAAAGTTAAGATGCAGCGGAAATAAATGAGGCAAGACACAAGAAATTGATAACGGAGTTCGGCCAAAACCCGACCTACGTCTCCGCTCCCAACTCAACCGTTGAGAGATTCCTACCGCTTGCTTTTCAATGGTTTTAGCAAGAAACCCACTAGGCTTTGAGGTAGCACTAGGACCTATTACAGCTTGCTTTTGTGGTTTAGCAAGAACCCACTTGCTTTTAATGGTTTAGCAAGAACCCACTATCCTTTTTAACGGGTGAAGGATAGCTCACCGAAAACTCAAGCCTTTTAAAAGGAAAGGCTTGAAGAAACCTCTTCACACCTTAATGGTGGTGTGAGAACCCAAAGAAAGGGGGATGAGAAAAGGGGTTGGGGTTTGTAGGCACAAACCCAATTTTAAGCTAAAAATAAATATACAATAAAAACCGTATTTTGAGAAGCCTTGGGCGCCTTTGATTGGATGGAGATGTTGAAGGCCGGTTCCAAGCTTCTTTGGAGGAGCTCCTTGGTTGTGGAAGTTGTTGGAGCTATTGGGGTTCCCTTGGAGGAAGTCGCCGGAGGTTGGCCAATTGATGCAAAATATGTTTGTGGGCTTCTGTATAGTTCCGGTGGTTGTCCGGGGCTTCCTTGGCCTTTATTTATAGGCATGGAACCCTTGGGGAGGGTTCGGAGCCGTTGGAGAGGCTAAAAGAGCCGTTGGGAGCCAAGTGGGCCAGCCTGGTCAAACTGCAACGGCTAGTTTGACTGGCTCCACCGGCTGGCCGGTGTTTGCAAAAAGGCATAGGATTCCTGTCCAGGGGCCACCGGCTGACCGGTGCCAGGGCCACCGGCTGGCCGGTGGTGAGGCACTAGCTGGCACTATTTGGAGAGGGTGCCACCGGCCGGCCGGTGCTGAGGCCACCGGTTGGCCGGTGGGGAGGCAGTAGCTTCCCTTTGAGTGCAGGTGCCACCGGCTGGCCGGTGGTCAAGCCACCGGCTGACCGGTGGAGCCTGGCAGTGGGCAATGCCTCTGCCAGGTCCACTGGCTGGCCGGTGCTATCACACCGGTTGGCCGGTGGACTGAATTTCAGTCCATTTGCCAGCTTTCTTGGGCCAATCCTTTGGCAATATTTCGCCTATCAACAAAAACACTTGAAACAAGGTTAGACAAATATGAAAGTGATTGTGATCATGAAAATCAAAGAGTGTGGGGTACAACAATCTCCCCCTATTTTGATGATCACAATCACTTATCTAAGCAATGTAAAAACCTAAATGAAAGGCATGCTTGAAATGATAAATTGAAAATAAATACTAAGCATGAGAGAAAAGATTCTCCCCCAATCAATCAAGAAATTTATCCCCCTTTGTGATTATCAAAATAGCGTGGGGCATAAAACTTGATTGAGGGAAATTAGAGATTTGAAAAACAAGATTTGAGATTTGAAAATCAATTGAAATTGAAAGATTTGAATCAAAAAATGAATTGAAATTTTTGAATCAAAATTGAAATGAAAATTTTGAATGAAAGTTTGAATTGAAAGTTTTGAATAAAAAACCAACTGAAATTTGAAATTTGAAACCAAAAGTTGAAATTGAGAGTTTTGAATTGAAAATTCGATACCAAGAGTTGAAAATGAAGGTTGAAATTGAAAATTTTGAATTGAAAATTTGAAATAAAAATTTTGAATAAAAATTTTTTAATTCACAAAAAGGCTTAAAAGAACCTAACTCCCCCTAAATAGAAGGAATAAATCACCGGGGAGAGGAAATAAATTTTGGCCCGGAGAGACTCGCAATAAGGGATTTTTCAATCCAAACTTGTCTCATGGCGGGTCTTCTCCTATAAAATTCATCGGAATAAAAAATCGATTTGGGTTGGCCGTACCGGGCATTTTTACAATTACATTCATAAATAAGGTGCCCGGGTTTTTTACAATAATTGCAAAATTTAAAGCTAGAGCTCCCCCTAACAAAAATAGTGGGTGCATGGGAGGAGGAGGCTTGGTTGGTATAGCCAAGTCCTTGAGTGGTTCGGGAAATGCGTTGGGAACCTAAGAGTTTGGTTAGATTTTGTTCCCCTTGGGTGAACTTAGCCAAGGATTCTCTAAGGTCCTTGATGGTTGATTCCATGGAATCAACATTTGGAAAATTTTTGATTTTTAGGGTGAGTTCCTCCTTCTCTTTGAGAAGTTGGTCTTTTTCGGAGGAAAGTTTTTTGAAAGGCTTTTTCAAAGAAACATATTTTGAAGAGAGTTCATGAAAACCATTTTCTAATTGATCTCTAGAAAATTGGAGATCCTCATAAGAAAGATGATTAAAAGAATTTGAATTTGAAGAGCATGAGGAAGAGGAATCGGAAGAAGTTACCTCATGGAATTCCATTAGGCATTTTGTACCTTGGTTGCTCGAGGAGGAGGAGGAGGAGGATGATGAGGTGTCACTCCATGTCGCCTTGAGGACCTTCTTCTTTCCTTTTTCCTTGGCCCGTTTCTTGTTGAGTGGGCAATCGGGCTTGTAATGGCCCTTTTCGCTGCACCCGTAGCATTTTACCTTGGGCTCGGATTTTTCGGTGGGTTCTTGCTTTCGCGCCTTGCGAGATTTCTTCTTCTTGTGCTTCTTCATAAACTTGTGCATTTGGCGGGCTAGATTCTCCATTTCCGAGTCGCCGCTTGAAGATGAAGAAGATGAGGAAGATGAGGATGAGGAGGAACTTACTTCTTTTTGTACCTTGAGGGCAATGTTCTTTGGTGTCTTGATTGGTGTGCCCTCCTTTTGAGCTTGCCTCCTCATCGTGATCTCGAAGGTCATTAGGGATCCAATGAGCTCCTCTACCGGCATATTTTTGACGTCCTTAGCCTCTTGGATCGCCGTCACCTTTGGTGCCCATGAGCTCGGAAGGACCCATAAGATCTTCTTGACCATCGTCTCGGCTGAAACATCATCACCAAGAGATTTTCTACCATTGCACACGTCAGTAAAGCGAGTAAACATTTCAGAAATTGATTCATTTGGGTGCATAGAAAAAGACTCAAAATCTTGACGAAACATGTCCAATCGAGTGTCCTTGACTTTGTTGGTCCCCTCATGGGTAACCTCCAAAAGTTTCCAGATCTCATGTGCGGAGGTGCATGTGGAAACTCGATTGAACTCATTTCGGTCAAGGCCGTAATGGAGAGCATTCATGGCTTTGCCATCAAGCTCGAAATTTCTAATGTCGGCTTGGGTCCATTTGGATTCGTCGGGGGAAGACAAAGTGTAACCTTGCATGACAATTTTGTAAATTGGATAACCTATGCTTCGTAAAAAGGTGGTCATGCGGGTTTTCCAATAATTATAGTCGGTCCCATCAAAAAATGGAGCCCGACCCAAAGAGTAGCCCTCGGGGGAGAAAGAGGTAGATGCCATCAAAAAGGATCTTTAAATTTGAAACCGTTTAAGGTATTACTCAAATTATCCCTCTGATACCAATTGTTGAGTAAGAACAAACGGGAAAAATGATGGCAAGAGGGGGGGTGAATTGCCTTTTAAAAAATGATTAACAATTTAAAAATCAAAGTTAAGATGCAGCGGAAATAAATGAGGCAAGACACAAGAAATTGATAACGGAGTTCGGCCAAAACCCGGCCTACGTCTCCGCTCCCAACTCAACCGTTGATAGATTCCTACCGCTTGCTTTTCAATGGTTTTAGCAAGAACCCCACTAGGCTTTGAGGTAGCACTAGGACCTATTACAGCTTGCTTTTGTGGTTTAGCAAGAACCCACTTGCTTTTAATGGTTTAGCAAGAACCCACTAGCCTTTTTAACGGGTGAAGGCTAGCTCACAGAAAACTCAAGCCTTTTAAAAGGAAAGGCTCGAAGAAACCTCTTCACACCTTAATGGTGGTGTGAGAACCCAAAGAAAGGGGGATGAGAAAAGGGGTTGGGGTTTGTAGGCACAAACCCAATTTTAAGCTCAAAATAAATATACAATAAAAATCGTATTTTGAGAAGCCTTGGGCGCCTTTGATTGGATAGAGATGTTGAAGGCCGCTTCCAAGCTTCTTTGGAGGAGCTCCTTGGATGTGGAAGTTGTTGGAGCTATTGGGGTTCCCTTGGAGGAAGTCGCCGGAGGTTGGCCAATTGATGCAAAATATGTCCGTGGGCTTCCGTATAGTTTCGGTGGTTGTCCGGGGCTTCCTTGGCCTTTATTTATAGGCATGGAACCCTTGGGGAGGGTTCGGAGCCGTTGGAGAGGCTAAAAGAGCCGTTGGGAGCCAAGTGGGCCAGCCTGGTCAAACTGCAACGGCTAGTTTGACTGGCTCCACCGGCTGGCCGGTGTTTGCAAAAAGGCATAGGATTCCTGTCCAGGGGCCACCGGCTGGCCGGTGGGGAGGCACTAGCTGGCACTATTTGGAGAGGGTGCCACCGGCCGGCCGGTGCTGAGGCCACCGGTTGGCCGGTGGGGAGGCAGTAGCTTCCCTTTGAGTGCAGGTGCCACCGGCTGGCCGGTGGTCAAGCCACCGGCTGACCGGTGGAGCCTGGCAGTGGGCAATGCCTCTGCCAGGTCCACCGGCTGGCCGGTGCTATCACACCGGTTGGCCGGTGGACTGAATTTCAGTCCATTTGCCAGCTTTCTTGGGCCAATCCTTTGGCAATATTTCGCCTATCAACAAAAACACTTGAAACAAGGTTAGACAAATATGAAAGTGATTGTGATCATGAAAATCAAAGAGTGTAGGGTACAACACTTTATAGGTGAATCCAAAAGATCAACGGGGAAAAGATGGAGGATCCCATGCACAACAAGATAGGTCGGGGGTATTATACTCATATCCCAAGAAAAGGCCTTATTTCCATAATTCATTCAAACGTTCGACGGGGTGCTCAAATAATGAAGTAGAATACCAGACCCTCATTGCAGGATTAGACTTGGAACTTCATTCATGGGCTGAATGCCTTAAGATAAAAAGTGATTTAGAGATGGTCATCATGAAGGACAACTATGACTATTCCATTAAGCATGAAGTATTGACACCTTTGATGAATATTGTCTAATAGATGACTATATAATTCCTATCAAAACCATCACTGACAAATGTCCCTCAGTCAAAAAATACTCAAACTGATGCATTAGCAAATTCAGCCACAACCCAAGCTGCTCTAGACCAGGATAAAATAGTTTTCAGCATTTCCCACCATCAGATGGTATTTCCATGCATTCATTCCTAGAATGAGGAAATCAATAAGATTAGCCCTTTTTCTAAGACTCATATTTACAACATTGGCCGGATGACTCCCATTAAAAATTACCTATAGAGGGGGGACCTCCACCTAGTTAGGGAAAGAAGAGAACAAATATATAGGTGTTAAGCCAATTTTGTTTTGTTCAATGGCACAAACCAATGAAAATTCCTATAAAAATTATGCCTTAATAGAGTCCTTCTTGGGTGAATCTATGTAGAAGATACTTTTGTTGTCATGATAGAAGTGCACGTTGGAGGTTGTGGAGCACAAAAATCAGCAGTCGAGCTCTCCCATCAAAATCCAAGGCATCGGTACTACTGGACCACTATAATACAATATTGCACCACATTCACCATGAAGATCCATTCCTTCCATGATCATTCTAATTTTATTCCCCAACCCCTAGAGCTACATCACATAACTAAGTTCTCTTGGAAATTGTTCGTATGGGGGATGAATGTTGTGGGACCATGTCGTCCCACACCAGAAAATCAACTCAAGTTTATTCTTATTGAAATTAACTTCTTCTCCAAATGGGCTGAATCTATACCCCTTATAGGTGTCAGGAAAAAATCATTATTAGCTTTGTAAAAGACAACATCATTATCTGTTTTGGTGTTCCTTATACAATTTTAATTTAAAATGGAACCATCTTTTTCTAAACTGAGTTTGACAAGTTATACAAAGAGTATGAAATCAATGTCATCCATTCATCATGCTACGATGAAGCAGCCAATGATTAGATAAAGGCTTTCAATAAGACTATGTATAATATAATTTTGAACATGGTGGTCATTGATAAGAAATTAGGGGCAGACAAGCTTTTACATTCATTATAGGCATACCAAACCTTGACCCGCACTTCCACACAAGAAACATTGTATTCATTAGTATATGATGCAAAGGAGGTTATTAAAAAGGAAGTTCAAGTTTCATCACTCAGAATTTATATTTGGGATCATCAATTCATGGATGAGAAATCATATAAATAGTTTAATTTTTTGGACTGACTATATGAGAAAAGGTTTCACACATTTCACCCTTTAGAATTATACAAAATTAGATTTCATGATCCTTAAAAAAATTTACAGCTTTAATATTATCTTGAAGGGGAGATGGTGTGGGTCCTTAGAACTTCAATAATACTTCGGAAGAAACCTCCAAATCTTGATCCATAATGGTAGGGACCATATGTCATACAAAAGGTCTACCCCAATGGAGCACATTCCTTGATATCAATGGATTGAAAACTCCCCATAGCTCCATCCAATTCAAGGTCTCTAAATAAATATTTCTCCCAATAGAGACACACACAACCTAGCTACAAGACATTAATCCACATAGCATAGATAATACTAATTGAAAAATGATAATCTGTGGGATCAAAATTTTCCAAACCAAATGACATTAAATTGTGTGGAGTTGGTCCTCACTATAAAACATTATGCTACGTGGTTTCTAAAGAACTGTGTATGGATTAATTCACCTTCATCAGTAAAATACATAGTGATGCCTCAACCATCGATCTTGGACCAACTGTCACTTGAATCAAAATGCCTCTATTGTATCCTCCATCACCCCATAAAATTCATAAAATCCTCATCGCTCCTTGTTTCTCATATCGAGTACGACTCACATGAGCTTACGATCTACGTAAACAAACCACATAGTAATTGTATAGACACAAAACCTGAAGAGGATAAACAATAATTCACATACTTTTATGCCCAATTAAGTTCAGTATGGGGAATATTTATAACTATGTATGGATTTATTCATTCCCTTAAGGATACGTAGTGACTCCCTGATTTAACATATAGGCCAAATGACTAATTAATGAAGAATACCCTCTCATATCCCTACACATGAGACAGACCTCTGTAGAGAACATTTAGAACTACATATGTCTTGATTTTTGTCCTTTTTGGATCCGTTGTGACACCCAGATTGGATATCTGGGTGTAGCTCCCCAAAAGAAAAAAACTACCCTTCTTCTTTGTATAGGTCAGACATGCACACAGAAATCCATGAAAGGCCCTTACCACATGGCATTAAACATAAAGGTCCCTCAAGAGTCACATGTGGCCTATTTCTCAGTGTTACATGATCATGTACATGCCCACAATTTCTTACACAACAAATTCAAAGAGATGACTGATATTCCATGTCTGAATTTTGACCCTCATAAAGAGTAAAAAGACCATGGTTCCCCTATATATGAGTTAGATCTATGTAAAATCATTATTAATTCATAAATAATAATGGTCTAGATATTTCTTATTTTCCCAGATGCATATTTAACATTAATCAAACTCGATACTCTATGAATGATTGAGTACCCATAATGCTTCACGACCATCAGAGATGGAAAGCTAGTTTCCAGCAGACACCTTTGTTTGACTTTGCATATAATGCACTGGTGTCTCTAAAAATGATTCATAAAAAAGTCCATCAATCAAAATAAAATTCATTCATTGGAGATTCCTTTCCTATTTCTATATGCCTATGGAATTTTATTTCCCCATGTAATTCATCCCAATCCAAAGACCCCCAGTGACTATCGTTTAAACCTACTTTAATCATTTGTATCTATGTAATTTCAAAACATCCGGACCATAATTAACTATATGATATTTATGTTTTATGTGAAAATTTGTCTCCACAACAAAAATGTAAACTGTGTTGTAGAAATTCTTACCGTAGGACACTGAAGAGAAAGGCTAGAAGTGCGCTGGTTACAAAACATTAAACTGCACGACTCAATGATAATGCTTGGATTCTTATATTGGCCAGTCCACTTCAAATAAAATTCCTTCTCATACTATCTATGGGAAATACCTTTTCATGGAATATTCATTGTGAATCATGCATAAATATATTCCCCTAAGAAGATGTTTGGTGGACCCGAATTCTACGATCCAGACTCATCCACAGGAGGTAATGAAATGTTCCTTTTTCTGTGCATGAAGAAAATCAAAGTAGAGAATCCCATAAAAATTCCAATTTATAGGGTTGCTTAATAGTAATCATATCCCCCTTATTTCATGTTAGGGATACATTAGGTCCACCAAACATGATGATAAATTGTGTGTAATTTCATCCTTGTTGCATGATGTTAAACTTGAAAGCATTGGTCTACGCATAACACTCACCTAGCCATTGATTATTCAATTCATAAGTGGGGAACTAGGATCCTGATAATCCCTTATTTCTCAAACTGTTCATATATCATTTGAGCTTAGGTACCTCACTAGAATATCCACCATGATATCATGAATTTTTTTTCCTGGAGTTTGGTTCTAGCAGCATGACCTGAAAAGCTGATTATGGTTGCCTTCCCCATAATGAAACCTTGTCCATGGCTATACAACATTGAACAACATGGTACTCCAAATATGGGACAAATGTCTTATCCTATGTATGAGCAAGATCTGTGTGTGTTATTACTTGATCCCTTGGGTGAATCACATCTCGGGCATTTATAATGTATTGGGATACACTTTTATCATGCATCACAATTGATGCTTTGAGTTATCTTTGATCCCCATAACCTTCTATGGACAATAAGGATTGAAGGACAGTGTCCTATAGACATTTTTGTTGACAATGAATATCATTCCTTGGTGTCCTTGCATACGTTGCTTGAAAAAAGACTATTCCTCAAAGGTAAATAAGTCCCAAGAAGAGTTCCCTTTTACCTTGGTATGCCTAACGACTTCATATCCTCGTGGCATCAATCCTAATTCAAGAACCCTCAATGTCATGGGTTGTATTCTCTTTCCTACCCATGCCCAAGTAATATTAGAACATCCAGTCCCGACTCACCTCTGGACTCTTTTGTGGCTTCTACAAAATAATGATGCCCAATCACTATACACAAATTTGATCCATGCACACACACATAAATGACCCCACCTATTTTTTATTTTCACCATAATAGTTCATCCAAATAAATTCCCCCTTTCATGTTAAGGAACACCCCTATAATATGCCATATGTCTTGTACACAAGGGTCCCAATCTCCATAAATAGTCACAACCATTAGGGATTGAAGGATAGATTCATGCAGGGACCTTTTTAGGAATATGAATATCATGCCTGAGTGGATCTGTATTTCGATCATACAAAACGACCATCAGTCAAATGAAAATTCATCCCCCTGAGAGTTGTTTCCAGTTTTCGTACTCTTACATGACATTTATGTCCCATCTCACTCCCCAGATTATGAAACCCCTTGGATTATGGCTTAAAAATCATTCCCATTTTAAATTCCCTTAGAGAAAAATCATTTTAATTGAATTGAGTAATCATTTACTCTCCCATGGTTTGAAAAAAATGATCTCCTATAATAGGTTTCATGTGTCCTGGTTGTAGGATATTAAACTGTACATTTCACCCAATCTCCCTTACATACGCGAAATTCATGTTGGATAATATTCCCACTAAATTATTACATTGATACCCCTAATAAATTCTGGAATATTCCTTCAGATAGGTCATCCACTATGGTCCCTAACCTCAAAAAACATCTTAGGTGTTATAAATCCTCCTAGACCATCACAGATGGATGGAGAATGTCTTATAGACACCTTTTTTGGACTGTGAACATCATTCCTCGATGGGTCTACATATATCTCCTAAAAACCACCAATCAAAGGAATTTGCATCCATAGGAGATCCCATTCCTATATATTTATTCATAGAATGGCTCCCAAGCACCATATACATACAACACTCGCATAGTTACGATCAATAAAAATCCCTCATTCATGTCTGAGAGTTATTAGGAAATTTCTTACAAATGAATCTAAAATCTGGGCACCTACCTTGTTGAATTCTGGTCAATGTTGTTCGACCTAAAACATCAGTAATGAATCTGATTGGGATGAATATAAACCTGCAACAAAAAAATCAATACATTCTAGAGTGGAAACCGGAAAATGGAACCCCTGGATAATAGTCGAGTACATTCTCAAAGAACCTATACAATGTATGATTTATGAAAAAAGATGATATTTAAAATAATCAAAAGAGACATAAAGAATTTAGGTCATAAACCTACAATGGGAGTCAAAAAATATCATCCTACAATAATTAATCCATTACCAAATATTCTTAATAATAAATTATCGGAAAAATGAAAATGGCACAAAAGTTTTTGTGGTCATCCATTTCACCCCAGCAATATCCAAACTATACTTGCTGAGTCCCTTGGTTGAATAAAAAATTAGAGAATTTTTTCACCTTGGTTCAAGAAATCATATATATTATATTAACTTCCTCTTAGTTTCAAACAGACCCCATTTTGATGGAGGGAATTTTTAGGGTCCTAAATAATTCTTAGAGGGAAGAAAATACTCTCACAAGCACTTTATAGAAGGCTATAAACATTCCCACAGATCCAACACAAAAAATGGAAAAAAATTGAATTGAAAATTTTGAGAGGAAATGTGATGAAATGATATATTTCAAGAGATTTAAGTGGACCTCATACCATCACCGAGAAGGGTTCTCGGGCCGCATGAACCACGGACCACTGGTACGCAGAAGGAATAGTAAGGCGCTAGCCCATGGGGAAATGGCCTACCATCTTAAGATGCCACAAACCATGTTGTTGGTGAAATAGAGAACAGTAATTCCATATGAATATAGCTCTATGAATACAGTATTTCTTAGATGAAGCATGATTGCAGGGTTCCGCGAACCATGAACTTCGAACCACATCCTCCACAAACCATGGCTGGCTGAGTCATCTTCAGGTTGAGATATATATTCAAGTGACATTACAAATGGTGTCATATTCCCACAGATATTTTTTCCCCAATGCTCTATTGAAGGATAAAAATAGAAGTGAAAAAAAGGATGGACGAATAAAGCACTAATATGAACCTAGATTTAGGAAGAATGAATTCAGGGGGTATTCTGACAGTAGTTTCAAATCATCAACGAAGTGAAAACTGCAAATCTTATTTCTACAGGAATAATATGATTTAAAGCATAAAAGAAATAACTTAATAATTATCATTGTACTAAAAACAAAATTGGAACCACTGAGAACCATAAATTACTCATGGATGAACTACCTACGAACCACAGTTTCTAGAACCCTTCTCCAATATGGTATTCTGTACAGTGCATCACTCTGCAGATTGAGTTGTAGTCCATGTAAATCATCAATATATGGGCGGAACCCAAAGTAGCATGGAAAACCATGTACCAGGCTGCTTACCACTTTTTTATGTAGTGGTCTAAACCTATTTTGTGTACTACTTCGGTATGTGGGTGACCCCTCTACCCATATTGCGCTATACTATGCGGGGCTCCACCCATCCCGCATGAGAAAACAATATGTGTAATGGGAATCATTTGGTGTTCTTCCCTCCTGCTCCAATCTAACTTCTTAATTACTGTCCAATCATCCAAAGATCCTATGTGAACAAGTCCATCATCATAATGACAAAGCCTCCTCGAAATTTACCAAACCCATATGATTAGACTACTTGGGACATTAGCATGCCTCTCTAGTTCAACATACCCACGGTAAGAGGAGTCACAAATGTTATCCCTATAACGGTTCGGATCCTCGAAATTTCCCTAAGTCATCATTCCCATGGAAACCCTTATTCCATCTTTGGTATACTAATGTGAACCTCACCATTATAGAGATTCAGGATGATCAATTGATTTTCCATTCAATCAAGGTCAGTGATCAATCAAATTTATCATGATCTATTTTCTCTTCCACAAGAAGAGACGTTCCTCCGCATTCCAAAAACACATTTAATGAAACTACCACTGAGGTATGTCCCAAACCATCCAAGAGATGGTCGACATGACCTTAAATATTATCCCACATTGAAAGGTTCATCACTTCATTCCCACATCCACCGTTAACTTTTCTTGTTCCACCATACTCCCGATCTCTTCTAATAGTGGGAGAGAAGGTGTTTGGATTTTTGAATCTCTCGCATATTCTGGTTTCTCACACCGAGTATCACTCATGTGATCTTCTAGATTAGTGATGATTACAACATCCACCCAATTAACCTCATATCATGAACTATGAGAAATCTAATTCCTATTCAAATCAAGATATGTAGGATGCCTTCTTAAAGGCCCGAGCTCAAAGGGTTTTGCTTCTAGAAGGGTCCACCCAATCATGTCCTCCCCAAAGGGGAAACATCTGTGTATAAACCCTACCCAAAATGAAAAATGAGAACACTTATTCCTATTCAAACCAAGATATTTCAGATGCCTTCTTGACCTCCTAAGCTCAATGGGGTGCCATTCTAAAATGGCCCACCCAATTATTCCCCCAACAAATGGGCATCCTCCATGGTCCAAGCACCGAGATAACCAGACTAAGTGGGCTCTGATTCCTCTTATTAGAATATTTAGAAATACTATATTATGTGTTTAACCCTAATATCAAACCATATTCCATCTCTCTTGGATAGTGATATACTTTAGAGTGCTTTATTCTATGTCTAATGCTAGCATTTCTTCTATAGCATCAAATTTATATATATTCATGATGACCCTTCAACCTAGGGGTATCCCACAGATACACTCTTTGTTAATGAACCTACGATTAATGAACATATGAACATGACATAAATATATAAGAGAGTCCCATAATAGGGAATAATTTCTCTCAAAAAGGTGCGATGAGCTTAACCTCCCATCCTCTCAAGCAATAGAGTACTTAAGCATTATTGGCCAAATCTTTAATCAACGAGTGCATATTGTTGGAATGAATGTCCATGAATCATGGAATATAGGTCTCATAGGTGTTACTAGATCCATGAATAAACCCTTTGTCGACCATATTAACAAGTCATATCCTAAGGGGATGAATTTCGCCAATAGTTAACCCCATTCAATCACCTTCTATGACCATTTGACTTTGGAAACTCCTTCATAATATAGAAGGTATAAACTACCCAATCCTGATGGGTTCAATCCAATTCCTAGTAAAGGATAAAAACACTGATCAAACTGAAATGAGGATAGCGATATGAATCTCTCCATCAAAACATATGAGTGATGATTCCTGTCAGACCATTTCATCTGCCCATACACACGTCACCTCGGGGTGAGACAATATTGTGGAAATAATTGATATCAAAAAGAAGCCTATGTTTTTAAATTAATGGGATTTTATGCTTGTTATGTGACTTAATTATCAAAAAATACTATAATAAAATATTATTAGGAAAAAAATTAATTTTTTTCTAATTTCAAGTGAATATTTATTTTTTAATGTGGGGTCCTTATATTTTCTATCAAAAAAAGGATTAAAAATATTTAGTGTTTAGTATAATGATAATATATACACAAAAGGTATTAAATTTCTTGGTTATTATCATAATTAAATTTATGATTACCATGTATATCCATAAAAGAATTTTAATTGGAATTAGATTTCCTTGGAGGAAATAGGGAAGCTAGAGTGAAATTAAACTAATTTTATTATATCCATTCAAATAAACAACATAGGATGCATGGAATTGGATCTACGAAATTTTATTAATTGATGTATCAACTAACCCAATCTATAAATGGTAGTTGAATAAATTCCTAAGAGTAATCAAATAAAATATATATGAACATGATGATTCTATAGAATTTCAAGAGACAATATCCTCAAATTTTATTTTTTATTCAGTACCAATGGGAGGTAAGGAGTCAATTAATTCAATTGAAAATGTTATTCAATTCACAAGTAGTTTAAATCAAAAGAAAGATGCTCTTGATATTTATCTTTATTCTAGTGAAGCAGACTAGTGGTGGTGAATGGTTGTGAATATTAATAAAATAGGAGATATTCGTTATTTAGTATGGGATGAATTATAGAATATTTTCCTTTTTAATTATTGTCCAATATGCTTTTGATATAGGATGGATATATAATTATATGAATCAAGATGTAAGGAGATTGATTAATATTCTAAATATAATGATATCCTAACCTGATTATTAGGGTACACACTATATTTTATTTGAGATCATGATAGTAAAATAAATTTTTTACACATGATTAATTCCAATATAATGAAAGGTAATGGATTCAATTGAATTAAAATTTAATTTGAAAATTGTTTGATGTTCTATTATGTTTATTAACGATCATTTATTCTATGAAAATGAGAAGGATATTTCATATATGTAGTAGGATATGAGAAATAATCCATCAATGGAATTAAAAAATATAGAATATAATTATTACAGTTTTTGATAATTATCATAAAAAGAATATTAGGAAATGTATTATGATGTTTTGGATTTTATTTTGATTCGTTATGTTAGTTTCTACACTCATGAATATAAATAATTAAATCCTAAACAATCAATAAATGGTGAAATATATATCCATCATATGGTGGGAGGATTCAATTATATATAGTTATGGAATTTTGAAGATGTGGGTCTAAAGATAGTTACTTGGTCTGAAAGCCATCAATTTGAATATAAACAAGGGTTGTAAAAATTATTCTATTAATTAGTAGTTGATGATAGTCTATGTAATGAAGTTATAATCAGTATGTTACTTAATTATTCAAAAAAATTTATTACAATGATTGAATCTTCAGCAACGCCTAACTTTATTTATGAATATTTTTCATGTAAAATATAAATTTAATTTCGCGATTTGATGATATAAATTTTTGTGTACATTACTAATTTAAATATAAAAGAAGATTATAATTTTATTAATATTTATTTTATTATTAGTTGGACGGTCTTCCCTACAAATTAGGTAAAACCTACCAGATTGGTCACTGATATTATTCTTGAAATGGATTTAATTTTGGTATTTCATTATAGGAATGACTAAAATAACATGGTAATTATATTAAATTACTTATTGGTCTTTATAATTATTCAAGAAGTGTAAAAATCAATTTTATTTGGAATGAATTTTCATGTAGTTCTTGTTTTCAACAAGAAATAAATTGTTTAATATATTGATGTTCAAGTATTGGATTAATATGTGGATATATATCTTCATGATTTGAACATGTTTTATTATTTAATGATATGTTGAGATTATTTTCCTCTTAGTTCCTAGTGAAAATCATATTTCCAAACACTAGTATTTAATGAATCATGTATACAATATAGAATTTAAAAAGTTGATATAAGAATTTCATAAAAAGGGTTTCTATAATCATAGAACTGCACCAAAATGAGCTCTTATATTCATTTTTTGAAATAAGTATTATTTAATTTATAATTTCATTTATTATTGAGATATTTAAAAAATAATTACTATGAAAAAGTGTCCTTTATATCATTTTGGAGATTTTTATGGAAAGCTCTGCGAAAACAATAAAATTAAAAGATTGATGTCATGTTAGGATACTATTTTTTGATGTATAATGAGGAAGATATCATGAAGACTATTTTTCAAAGTATGTATGTGAACAATTCATTTTTTATTTTTCACTTTGTGTTTTCTAATTCACCGAATGTATTTATGGATACTGTGAATAGTGTTTATAAGTACATATTTTTCCAGTGTCGGTCTTTTTTATCATTTATGTATTAGTGAATTAAAAAATTAATTATGATCATTGAATAAAGATAAATATATTTTTACAAAAAAATATTATATGTTATAAATTAAAATATAAGTAGTGGAATTTTTTTGTGAAAAAATCATTTAGTGGCAATATTGTTTTTATTATGTAATATAACGTAACCCTACTAAAAAAGATTTTTATTGATGGGAAATGAATAAAATGTTATTAATATTCACATTTTTCATTGATTTATGTATTAAAATATTTTTTGTGTATATTGTTTGATTATCTGTCCAAATGACTAAGTTAACTCATGAAGGAATTAAATTTATAAATATGAAAGTGTTTGGTTATTGTTTATAGAAACTAAAATGTTATTGGTGAATTCATCTATTTTAAATCGAACCTCCAGAATCAGGGACTTTAACATCTATATTTATGATCTGTCTAGACAATTCTTTTATAGTATATCCATTGTGGAATTTCAATTGATGTTTTGGGGTGTCCTATAGAGTAATTATTTACTCAACCCTATATGGTATTTCCACACACATGCCAAGTATTGTATAGATGATCGATGATTTGATGGAGTCCTAGGTGGACCAGGACCAAGTGGTCTTTGGAGAGATCAAACAGACATAGAGTGACCCTAAAACTTTAAACAACTTTCCTACATCGATCATTGAGGTTGGATTTTCAGTGGAGGAGTTTCTGGAGATTTTTCTATCCCATTTACGGACACTTTATTTTGGTGGGATTGCATTCGAACACTATTTATTTTCAATTTTCCTACTTTCATACTTTGTGGTTGGGATATTAGTGTATGCATGAATTTATTACATGTTTTTTTACATTTTTTAATTTTTTCATGGGGATTTATTCATGTGTATATGTACTTAGGAAAATGCAAGCCATTAGTGGGATATGTCTACCCAGTGCTAGTATCCAGCCCCTAGCCTATCTGAGTCAGGCTTATGGTTTCCACAGCATAGGACCCATTTGGATAGGTGAAGAAATATATAGTCATCCCTTCTTATAAATATGGTGTAATATTAATCAATCAATTTTTCCATGTAAAAAATTGAGTCATCCTATTAATGATTTTCCACTTACTGTTAGAGCATGACATTCATTTATATTCAATATGATAGAAATCCTTATGCATGTCACTGTGATTTGGAGATGCTTATTCATAAATAAGTGTAGGTTCTTGTTTTTTCATCTTGTATATAAGGTTCTTCTCTCTCCCAAAACCGATGATCTTTTCCATCATAGATACATCTATGTGTTATGAATGATTTTAAGATGAATTCCTGTTCGATATTGTGAAAGGGAACATTACTTGTGATTGGATATTGAATATTTATTGATTTATTATTCATTTTTTTCATTATTTGTGAGGTAGTTGGCTTCTCTCTTGACTACACATGATTTATAACATGAATTAAATTAAATTAATTATACAAATTTTTTGTGAAATTATTATGTGACTCTTGATGAAAAACATGTTTTGATATTTTCATCTAAATTATGGAATGATTCTTATTTTTTCAAAAACATGTTGTTTATAATTTTAAAATGATGTTTTATAATTTTGGGTTAGTTATGAACCATGTAAAATTGTAGTTTAGATGATTTAATTAATGAAATTATTATAAATTATATTAGTTTCATTGAAATAAATTTATATAAATGAAATGTAATAATGATTTGATAAATTTTTCGGTTTATATTTATTGGGATGGAAAATGACTATTAAGTACCACTATCAAAATGTTATGTATTATAGAAATGATGTTCCAAGATATTGGTTAACACTAATCATGTGTGTATGTATGTTTTTGTGTGTGTATCCATGATAAATAATATTCCAAATAAAATGAAAAATAGATTAATTAATTTTTGAGAATTTATAGGGTACATTGGTTTATGGATTTAATATCTAATAAAAAATATTTTATAAAATTTTCAATAAGGTGTTTACCTAAGGACAAGTATAGGGATGTTATTGGGTAAGTCCTTTTTATATTAGACTTAGGACATACATGGGAATATTAATTCAATTTAATATTTCATCAACTATGTCATGGGTGAATAAAATTTTTCAATGTTTTTAAGCGATGTTTCTGGATACCATGGCATGGAATGTGAAATCAGATATTTTAGTGTGTTGGGTTTTTTTGGTTGCTGTCACACATATGTTTATATTTTTCACAATTTTGGTCCTCATGATTATATATTCTAGTATTCTCTTGTACATTGATATGGTTTTTTATATTTTAATTTTTTTAGATATATTTTTTATTCATGATTTTTATAGTGGTTTTTTTAATTATGGTTTTTTGATTGGAGGATTTATCATTCAATGGAAAATTTTTCAAACAAAATTTAATGAGGCCATTATAATTTATTGTTAGCCAATGTTGTCTTTGAGATATAGCCTAAGGTGTATTGTCTCCTCGAATACACCTCATTCTAATGATGAGGTGTGGGATATTACAAATGGAATCATTATTGGCTAGTCTAAATATATTTTTAGATAATTGGATTTAGTTTTTTTATACAGGATATTATAAATGGAGGCATTTTGTTTGATCCGTCTATATGTCTGTGAGAAACACTATCACCATTATTCATTCCATAACATATGAAAGGGATCCAGTTTTTTTTGATCCTAGGGTTGGAAAAAGTAATTTTTTGTCTCTTTTCAAGGTAGTATGGAGTAGGATTGTTGGAATATAATATTTTTTTCATAAAAAGTTGTATATGACATATTCTTTTTGAATATCATGTTTCTTAGAAGTCTGGGGAGATGAGTGTTTTTAGACTCTTCAATATAAGTTAATACATCATATTTATGAGTTTATACAATGTGTGTTTCATGAAATGAATTCATAGTAAGGCATCTGAATAAAAACTTATTATTCAATTTGAGTAAAATAATTTTCAAACTAGAAAGAAAATTATGTCTCTTACAAATAAGAAAACTATTGTAAAAAAAAAGCAGTAATGTGATAAAAAATTGGTGAAATAATGACGACGGTTCAATTTCATTTATATAAATTGTAAGAGGTTCTGATGTGATATAGAGGTATTATAATGAATTTTTTCTAATAATTAAATATAAATATTGTTTTTAGGTTATAGTAAATGGATATGTATAGGAATCGTAAAAACCAATAAGAATAGGAAGCTGATAATTCTGTTCAAATTGATCCATAGTTGAACCAACATTAGAATCAAATAATGATCTAGGATTTTAAGACAATGGATGCTAGTAATATGAATAATGATTCACAACAATTGGACGATTAAATTCACTTCAAAAGAGAATAACCGACCTATCATTAGTTGTGATTTAGGTCAATAAAAATTTTAATTATGGGATGATAGAATGAATCAAATCATTAATTTCGTTGGGAAACTAGAAGAGAATAATTTGATGCTAGAAAAGTGTATGTTGGAGGATTTGTCACATAAATTATGGAAACTAATAAATCAGGAAGAATTCGACCATGAAATGACATGAGTATATTTTTAAATATTTTTAAATAAGAGATTACCCCCACCATTAAAAATATTATGACAACATACTTATTCAGATCTAAATAATATAATTTATCAATGATAGACTGCATGATAATATTTATGAATTTATTCATATTTTACATGGATGTTTTATAATGAACATCGTTGAATGAATTTTTTTTATTTGTGATTACAACAAAAAATCTTCTAAAATAAATTCATTATTTTAATAATGCAATATATAGTTATTTTTAATTGATAAACTATATAAGATTGGGATATGTGTGGAAATATGGTTGGAGGGAGCATATTTATTCATAAAGGTACAAGTAATAACTCTAATGTATGGAATTATAGGATAAAGGATACCAACATTCATAGTGGTGGGAGGCCTCAAACAAATCACATAATTTGTAAATCTTCATCTTTGACCCAAAACTATGTCAAAATTTTAATAGTGTAGTTCATTGGATTGCATTAATTGAGATGTATGGAACCAACATGAGTATTTAAAAACTGTATCCTGATGTTATATATCCATTGTTTTTTAAATGATATCCATGGTGTGATTCTAGAGACCCAATTTATACATCTTAGGAGTCATTTTCTTCAATAATACAATTTATGTACCATAATTCTCATCAAAAAAATAGAGAGGGAGTAAAAGGGTCTCTAGGAACACCATGACTCATCAACCAGTAAAATATAAATTTTTTTACAATGAATAATGCGGGAAAGTAAGAAATTATATAGGTGTGTTAAATTGATCATGCATTATCATTCTGGTCGATCAATGATGAGAATAATTTTTTCTTGAATTATACAATTATGAAATAATTTTTTTATAGAGGTTCATCCCAATTGTTAATTTCTACCCCTGTATATTATAATATGGATTATATAGTTGAGATTATACCCTCTAATTTAAAACCAATTATGTATCCAATTGAGAGATAATTTCAATATATTGTATGTAAATATTATTCCATAACAATTGATAATACTAGGGTTCATTGATATTTATCTCGGATTGATATGGTTGAGGGTTACATGATTTTTGGTATGGATTGGATTAGATCATTTATGGCCCACAATAAATGTTATTACTAAAATTTTACTTCTACTTCACTACTTGTCTTTGAGAAAATATTATGAGGATATTAGGGTGTAGCAGTTAGTAATTAATTACTTTTCAGAAATGGTGGTTGGAACAATATCTTATTGGTCGGTATTACTTAATGTGTTATTATTGTATTATATTTATAATGGAAATTTTCCATCAATTGTTGACTAGTTTATTTTCATTTTCCCAAAAATGATTACATGGTTTCCACCCAAAAGAGAATTTTATTTTATGATTAATATCTCTTTAGGGATAAGTACTATCTCCCTTTCATCTCATAATATCTAACCAATAGAACTATGTAATACTAGTGTCAAGTATTAATATTTTCAATTTAATGTTTTTATTCAACTAAGTATGTCTTTATGTGAACGGTTATGTTTTTGAATAATGAATATAAATAAATAAATAAATATATATATGTATATGTATATGTATTTGTAAATGTAAATAAAATCATAATCTTAAACAAGTTATGATGAATAATTATTAACCTATAACACAAAAAGATGATCTATTTGATAATTTTATGGGATCATAGTGGTTCCCAGAAGCTAACATACATTTTGGTTACAACTAATTTTGTGACCAAAATGGTGACATTCCTAGGAAAACTTTCATATATAGATAAATCCATCATGAATATGTCATGATCCTTTCTAGTCTAATGGATGTTTCAACTTCCGTTATTGAATTGATGAATTAGATCAATTAGAGATATATAGATTCCTTTTCTGGTAATTATTGATGATTTATTAGTGTACACTAGGAAAAAATTTGACCATTATAATCACTAGATGAAAATTTTGGGTATCTTGAAAAAATATAATATGCATTCCAAGTTAATACTATATGGTATCTATATAATTGCGGTAAATTTCAATTTCCATGACATTTATATTAAGGTAATTTCAATAGATCCAAAAAATATGGAATCTTTTATCTCTATAGAAGCACAAAAAATAATTTTTTCTGTAGTTTCCTTACCATAGTGGGTTTGATAAGTCATTTGGTTCTTGATTTTGCACAAATGGAATAATTTATGATTTCATGGACATGTAAATCCATTCCATAATAAAAAAATGACAACATGAATAATTTCATTCAATAAATCTAGGTTATACATACTTGAATGTGTACCCTAACATCTTTAGATTTTATATTGGGATATTTTGTCTATGGTAATGCATTGGGATCAGGAGTGGAATGTTTTCTCTTGATGGGTGATGATATTGTTTCTTATAGTTAAAAAATAGATTTGGTTTATTGGGAAGAACTACCCCACATATGATTTGAATTGGATGTTGTGGTCCATGATTTGAAGATGCCACATCATTAAATATTTAGTTCCAAAGTTACAATGTTTATGTATTATTAGTGTTTAAATGATATTGTTTCACAAAGAGAGCTCAATTTAAAATGACATACATAGATGAATTATCTGGAGATGTTTTTCTATGAAATAATGTACACACCAATAAAATAAAAAGGTGTGGCTAATGCATTAATTATAAAGTCATATTCGAAGATATCTAAAGAGGCTTCAGAAAAGTGGAAACTAATTTCATTCAATGTAGATATACATGTAGAATTCTTATAACAGGGTTGTGTTGCTATTTTATTTCAATATTTTTTGTATTCCTAATATTTATTAAAATAATTAATTTTCAGACATCTGATCTAGATTGTGTTTCTATGAGTTTAATACTCTATGGTTTAGATACTATTGATGCTATTAATTTGGATATACTTTAGTTGTGAAATCTTTCAAACATAAATTCATACCATTTGACTATCTGGAACAACATCATTGTGCCTAAAACTATTTGATATGTGAAATTCACCCTAGGATTCAGAAAAGTAAAAATGTTTTGATTGAATGGTTTTTGTATGTGGGTTTGAAAATATAAATTGAAAAGTATATCTCCCGATTCTTCACCTTTAAGAAGTTAATAGAGAAGTGGCAATGAAATTCATGGGTTATTCAATATTTATTTATTCCCACAGGTAAATGAGAGAAGATAAAAATGGATATTATAGCATATCTACCATGGATGTTATGAAAACCAATTTTTATATGGGTAATTGTGGATCAACATATGATATGCTCATTTGCCCCATATTTTTGGAAATAATTCAGTTGAAGAATTTCCTAAAATACATATTCCAGAATTATTATATATGAAAAAAATAGTCCTGGTTTCATTAGTTAGAGAATACAGGTTCACATATCCACTTTTTAAATCCTTAGAGAAGGCACATAGGACACTATTTAATCTGTGTATGGATAATCATTCCAAAATGGATGGATAGACTAAATATACAATCCATAAAGGGAGGAAATAAATAGGTACTTTGTATTATTTTATTTTGGATAAAGGTTGGATAATTTACAATTGGTGTAGTACTCATTAAATAATATTGAATGGGGGTAAAACATTTTGTTCATTTTGAGGAATTATATATGTTCCCTTATTTTCCTACATAAAAATTAGTGAAATTATTTGAGACATAACATATTTCACAAAGTATTGTGCCGGAGATTATAAACAAGATTCAATTAATACGAAAGTGTATGAAAATATATAATCTTTTTATAAAAAGTATGAGGATCATCATTGATGAATGTTTTCATTTGAGGTGAGTGATCATGTATTTTTTAGAATAATTACATGGGATGGCCATCATTGGTTTGGTAAGAATGACATATTATATCCTTCATAAATAAAGCCTTTTGGGATACGTGAATATGTTAGTGAGGATTAATATTGGATTTCCACTCCACCATGGCCCATTTTGTTGCATATTGTGTCCCTTGTGTCTTAGATAATGATGTACCATCATGATTTTGATGATGTGATTTTATTGGATCAGTTTGAACATGATATGGACTCTATGATGATTCATGTGGTAGTATATATTTTTTATAGTAATGATAACATCATGAATATGAAAAGAATAAGTCTCATTTAGGTTTTATGGAAATCTTTTGGATTTTGTAATAGACTGAGCTCATATAGACCCACACGGCTTTTTGACTTTCCCTAGAAATAAATCACAATATTTGTAATAATTTAGCACAATATTGGGGAGTAATATGTGAATATTTTATATAAATGATGTTGAATCTCAAAAAAACCATGTAAAGGATGAAACTAAACACTCGACATGCACAGGACTAGAATACGGTTTTACCAAACCATTCAAATTACTACTATGAGATTTTCATATTTAAAATGGGTAAATTCATATTTTATGTATTCTTTTTCTATATATATACGAAAACCATGTGAGGTATGGCCTTGATAATAGCAGCACCACAATGTAGGATAATAGGTTTCCAAACAGACATCCTAAAAATGAGACGTAAATTTGAACAACATTAAAATAATATATAATATAAATTATGAATTTTGGATCCTTGATTGTATGCTTATCCTCCCACATCTATAATTACATTTTCACCCTTTGTGTGTGAAATGATATCCTTACATCTGGGAGAAATCCATAGGTGATTCAAAATAAATTGGACGCATGTATTATTCAATACATTTCCCATTATTCCTTATTTTTCTTATATCCATGTTACTCCTCCATCTCAAAAGAATATATATATAGTTATCTAATGATTTATGGGTAATGATTTCATGAAGAAATAATTTTTTATTTAGTGAAGAGAACATGATTTTTTGTTTGATGGTTTTTAGACTATTTTTTAAACATTTTCTCCACATATTATTAATTATGTGGGTTCTTTCCCTACTCCATGAGATTTAGAATATAAAGTAATATTTTTTTATTAAAATATATTATTGAAATGGTTGGAAAGTAGTTTTGTTACACTTGATGGAATTGTTTTTTGAATTGTCTTAGAAATTATCAAACAATTAATGGTTTTTGTAAAAATCAATATTTATAATTATAAAATTATATCCTGTGTTTGAGATATTAAATGTTGTTTCTAAAATGATTTAATAAAATTAAATGGTTTTATATGAATTTTTTTTTCTTTTTTTTGATCAAGGAAATGACATAGTGTTTTAATAAAAAGTTTTCTATAAGTTTATTGGGGTGGATAATGGTTATGAAGTACCATTATCAATTTTGGATTTAGTATGGATATGATATTCCGACATCAATGGGGACATCAAGATAGTGTTTTTGTGTGAGTTGTTTTGTGCTTGTACATGGAAAAGAATATTTCAAATAAAATGATAAGTGGCAAATGGCTTTGTTCATGGATTCATTGAGAAAATGTTTTACGGATTTGATATGAACTATTAATAGTATTCAATTTTTTTTGAAGAATGTGCTAATTTATTTCTGGTGGGATGTGTTAGGAATTAATTAGGGAAAACCTACTAAGTGTATATTCAACCCATACAGTTAACTATCATGAGCTAACAGTTTTCACCTATAGGGACTTATGTAAAAAAAGTATCCATGTTTTTATGGGATGCTTCATGATACTTTGGGTTGAGGATTAGAGTTATATCATGGAGCATGTTTGGTGTTGGTAGTTATTGTAAATTTTGCGTTTTTATGTTTTCCATTATTATTCTTCTTTATAATGTATATTTCTTTCCGCTTATACATCGATATGGTTATTTGGTGGGTTTTATAATTATATTTTACATCATTAAAAATATTGATGATTTTTAATTATGTTATTTATGGCTTGGTTTTTTATCAATCAAAGCGAAAACCACCGCAAAAATTTCATTTGTTCCATGGGATTTATTTATAGGATTTGATATATTTTTTATGACACCACCAACCTTGTATATCCCCGTCACATCTCAATCCAATTAAGAGGTTCTATATATAATAACAATAATGAATTATGGTGAAAAATGTATCTGATATATTAAGACATCAATTAATGTCCAAATATACATGAGCATATCATGATTTTATTTAATTCATGATAATCAAAGTAGAGAAAAATTGACACATCCTTCTTCTAGATGAATTGGGCCATAAAACCACTTTGTGATAACCTCAAGACTATACAACACTTTTATGAATTATCTTTCACCTGTTTGATCATTTTTTCTAATAAGAAGGTGTCTATTATATTGGGAGGAAAAGATATTGTCATAGATACAAATATAAGATCAATTATAAATTAATCCTCTAATTCAGGAGGAAGGCCTTGAAAATATCTAGTCAATCAATTGACATAAAACATCATTATTTATTTGTCCTCAAGAATGATTCACACATTAATCTCAAATTTTATAGATATTTTTTAAAATTTAGTAATATCTATACATGAGAAGAATGATATATAAGAATCTAATCCAAATCCTTATAATTATGAAAAATAGTTGTATTATTATTTATATAGAGAGTGTCATCCCTATACCGATACTTTATGTAGGTTTTATATAAATATATCTTATAAATTCCTAGTATATCATAAAATTTTACTAAATGATGTGAGAAACTATTTAGTATGTTGTTTAGTCCAAAAACAATAATAGGGGAGTATTTATATAATTGGGGGAAATAATAACATAATTTATTTTGTTCATTGTTATCCAAACCATGATAATTTGATGTGGGGTTAGAATATTCCTTATATAAAATGATACGATAAATTGTATTAAACAAGAATAAAATAATACCATCACCATACATGAATGAGTATTTATAGTACCAACACATAATTATTAGTAATACCTCATAAGTAATGAAAACATAATTCAATGCTTCCACTCATATCCTTGGTGCCTTTTGTATATGTTTATCTTTGAAAACTCTTTCTTTGGGGAGTATATTGAATAAGTTTTATGTTCATTATTGTGGAAATGATGGACTATATAATTTTAATTAATCATGAACATGATCTCCTCAATCAAATTAGTGGTCTTATTCAAATCCCTTCATTAATGATTAGCGTGATTTATATATTTTACATTATTGAATAATCTGTTGGCTCCCTTGAGATAGTTAGAAGGTCCTTTATTCAAACATTTAACATAAATGGTAAATTGGAGTTTTCATTCCTTGATCGTATATATATGTTTATCTTCATGAATTCAATTCCATATTAGGTTTATAATGAAATCCATCAGAGACCACATAGAATTTCCAATCCCAATATAGACCATACAATCATGAACAAAAATCTATTTATATTTTTAATTATATCAAATATTTAATTCATTTTAGATACTAATTTTTAATGATCTATAGAAGCAGTCTAACATAATATGATGTCTATGAAAAATACATTGGAATATTTTTCAAGCCATGTGTTGTTTTACTGAAAATATCAAAAAAAAAACACTTCTTCCTTTTGGGTATATCTAAGGAAATCCACATTGATTTTATAATGGAGTGTTATAGGAAAATATGTATTGAAAAATATTTTTCTTAATGCATTCTGAATCCATTGATTTTATTTCCAAATTTAGAATGGTTCTTTTAATAAGTTTCCTCTACTGATTCGATTCTTCTACTATGAGATAGACCAATATTACAACATTCACTTTCTAAGGGAATTTGTTTTCTATAATATCCTCACAATGGAGTTAAACAATTCTTATATGATTTATGAATCATATGATACTCTAAATAATGGAGTCCTTTAGTGTGTAATGGACTCAATGAAAACACAATCCATCATTGGAGAAGATGTAATTTCCATAAAATTCATGTAATAATTCATAGTATAAGTCATTTTAGCAAAAAATCTTTTGATTTTTAAATAACATGCCTGTATCAGGTTACGCATTTCATTAGTGAAATCATTTAATTTAGAAAAATATTGGTTATTATAACTATTATTCTTATTTTCACTATTAATGAATATAATGTAATATTTAGGATGTTAATAGATAAAAACCAATTAAAATGAGAAACATTGGTTCCATATATTTTTACGGAATAGTTCTCAATAATTAATAATTTTCTACAATTTATTGTTTTAAAAGGAAGACAAATTTTAGCAAATCATTCTTATAATTTTAAAATATTATTATCTATTGAGACACTTATTAACTAACCATAAAATTTCGAGGTATGAATAAGCTTTTCCACATTAATTAATAAATTTTAAGATCCAACTTGATTAAAATTTATTAACTAATTCTTCAAAAATATGATCAAAATGTTTCATAATTCCATTTTATTCATCAATAAAAAATTTCTATAAAAAATTCTATAATATATTTTTAGAGAATATTATAATAAAAATATATAAGTTTTAAAAATATTGTTTTTTATAAAATTATAATATTCATGAATCTAATATACAAAAATTATTTGATGCTGATTTATTTGAAATTTTTATAACTCATTTTCCTTCATGTTAATAGTGAAAATTATTGATTTAAAACGAAAACTATATTTTTTGAAGAATTTAAAAATTAAAATTTTGTTTGAGATTTTTTCCAAGGTAACCAAGTTATATTATAATTTTATTAATCAAATAATTTTATTTTAAATATATTTTAGGATATATTTTTTAAATAAAACATTTATATATTTAAAATAGAATTTTTCTGAAAAAAATGTCGTTCATTATATTTCTATTTTAGATCAAAATTTAATTTTCAAAAAATATTGAAATTTAATTTTAAAAAACTTATTCGATATATGGAATAAAGATTCATAAATTTTTAAAATACTTCATTATAATTTTAGTTAAATATGAATAGTGAGAACACAATTTTTTGTTACCAACATAAAGGTATAATGAATAATTTTTAAAAAAATAATGTAATATGAATATAAATAAATTCAATTATATGAATATTATTTTTTGGATGAGAAAAGATCATATATAATCAAAAAAATATGAAAATAATGGCTTTTTTAGTCTATTTTATATTGAATTTTATATTTATAACATTTTAGTAAATTTTATGGTGAGTAAGTTAATTTATGGAATTTAATATATTTAAAATAATTATATAGCCATAAAACAACTAATGTTTGGTTATAAATTGGAATTTGTAATAAAAATGATTTTTATATCATTTTAATACATTTTTGGTTATTATTTTCATAATAATTACTATCAATTTTTAAAAAACACTAACACAATGCTTATGCATGTAGTAGAAAAATAAATTAATGGATTTTAATTACAATAAAAGAAATTTATTTTGACTGATTTAAAGTGTGACATGAAATTAACATAAACCTATAACATAATTTATTTTTAACGGTTTAGATTTGACATATGTTTATATAATGGGGTTTTTAGGTCAAATTATACAAATAATTCCAAATATTAAATTATATATTTTTCACAGTATATATAATTTTAATAATTGATTTTGAATTCAAAAAAATAATTTATTTAAGAAATTTAATGGGATATGATTATAAATAGCATCAATGGTCCATTTAATTTCCACATTTCCTTCTTTATTATAACTCATATCCCTAATATGTAAAAAACATTGATATTATGCTAATTGTAAAACAGGATATTGAGTGATTAAAAATAATAGTAAAGGGTAAAATCATACCCAAATATTATTAATGTTTTATTATAATGAGTTTATTTCAATATATATGAATGATATAATATAATATTATATGTTAGGATGTATTTTTCCCTGAAATCTATTTTTTTTAATTTAATACAATTTGACATTCCATTAGTGCTCCACCCATATATATAAGTGGGAAGATCAAAAAATTAAATATAGAAAATTTTTGGGCCGGAAATATTGGAAATATCTAACCATATATCATCTTTCATTCATTATTCACATAATAAATATTTGAGTATTTGATAATACCATCATATCAAGGTTTCATTTGTAAGAAAAATAATCTTTCTGAATGAAGATGTATAACCATAACCAAGAATTTTATATTTTATTCATCTTATATATCCACCAAACATATGATATATGAAAAAAATTATGACTCCATAATTTTAAATATATTAAATTTTAATAATGATTATGTTAAATCCATTATATACCGTAATCTAAAATTTTTTTATATGATAATGTAACACATGCGTACTTGTGGATAACCACTTATATGAAGTAAGGCTATTTTTTTTCTTTTTCTCATTACATATGATTCAATAATGATTAATTTAATAAATATAAATTTTAAATATACTGCTAATAATAGTTTTTTATGTTTAATTATTATCTACTTTTTCTTTATTCCATCAATAAAAAATTGAAACGTAACTCCTGCATACGTACGAACTAAAATATCTATAATATGATATAATTAATATATCATTCATAATTCATATAAATTATTATTTAATAACCTCTAGGGATTAAATATTATATTAATTAGATTTTTAAAATTTTGGATATCATGGATGTACCATCATCTTATTTGGAATGATATTTCCAAACAAACAAATTACTAAAAACAATGTGATTATCTATAGGATAATTTATTTTAATGAGAAATTATAAATAAACATGTGATATGTTTTTTTATTAAATAATATATCAAATGATATATATGATTAACGACTTGTAATAAATTTTTTATAAATTCATATGTAGTATGTGGGATTTTCAATGTGTATGATGAAATAAAAAACCCGAGGAATGGTTTTTCTGGACCATTCCAACAGTATTAAAGAACATTAATGTTTAGATTTCCATTGAAAATTTTATATGATCCTTATCAGATAAATCCATATAATTATTATTCCATAATTTTTATTTATATAATATTCATTTATTTCATTCACTATTATAACATTACATACTCATGTGACCAAATGAATGTTTTTATTGAAAATCGACTGTATTATACAACTCAAATGTGAATATTTTTCCTTTATATGGTATCAATATTTTATTTCAAGAATTTATTGTAAATTTTTTCAATAAATTAAAAATTATATTTTTTTATTTATTGTATTTCATTAATAAAACTACATTTTATCCTTCCATTAAATTTTCAAATTTGATACATTTAACATTTTTTCTCTGAAAATCATTATTTTAACATATACCACTAGAATTGAATATACCATCATCATGACCGTAAAATGTTTTGATTCTTAACTTAAAATAATACAAGTTTAATTTCATTGAAAAATTTATTTATTGTGTTTTATTAATATATGTATTTTATAAATTAGATTTAAAATTGAAAAGGGTATTTTTATGAAAGAATTTCCTTGTATATTTTAATGGATTTTTTTACTAAGATGCTATTCCTTGATGATAATTATGCTTCACTGTGGATATGATCCAATGATTAAATCAATATAATTTCAATTTATGATTTAATATTATAATGATGAGATGTTTATGGAACCCATTTATTTTTAATGGGTTATGCTATTGTGAAATTTTGAAATATTTATGAAACTGGATTAGTTTTTAGTAGTTTTGATAAAATAAGACCAATTAATGTTTTTTTATAGTTTTAAAAAATAAATAATGGATTTCATAATGTGATGGGTGGGAATATAATTACATTGAACCATAATTCGTTGGGAAAATTTTATATCTGATGATATAATTAGGTGAATTGAATTGATTACCTCTATATACAATGGATAATTGGTAAAGAAGCATGATCTACTATTAGAAATTGATCGGGATGCTTGTACACTTAAGGAAACATATGGTGATTCTTGATCTACTACGATTTTTGAAAATTAATTGTTAATTCTTGATAAACAATTATTTGATCATATTTTTAGTCAGAATTTACATTGAAATTGGTTTTTATTCCAAAATGGTACTCTACTATAATGATATTGAAATTTTATAATATTATGTTTCATGATTTGTTTCTAATTTTTTTATGTAAATTATTATTAATTTCAGGGAAAATAATGATTTTTCCAATGCATGATGATTTTTATACCTTCGGGATTCTGAATGAACATTTTATTCATTATCTTAAAATGACACCCCTATTTTTTTGTCCAGTTTCGAAATTTTGATATCTCCCCTTATTAACCTTACATTAAATCTAATCCCACTCTATCTTATGTACAACTTCCCTAGGTAATAAAAAATTATTTATTATGAGGTATATAAGGAAGGAAATGTATTGATGATTTCAGTACGAAAAGGAATGTAAATAATATGTTCATTAAAATGGTATATAAAAACAATAATACAATATAGTTATGTATTGGATAATAAATTTATATTATGAATAATCATATTATTTATATAATATTTTTTTTATAAATTTAATGGAAATTAATAGTCGGTATTAGAAAAGAAATTATTTTAATTTTTTATGATTATAGTATGAAATAATTTGTGAAAAAAATACGGACACTCATACAAATATGATAAAATTTTAATGATTTATTAATAATTATGGATATTTTATGTTAAGGCCAAGGTTCTATAAACTAAAAATACTATTTAATCATATAGAAACCATTTAGATGAAATTTAATTCTTTTATTATAGACCAATCTTATAATTATATATCAATTGAAATATATTAATTTTGGATTTAGGAAATGGATTCTTCCATAAGAAATATTACTATAAATTAATGTGTTATAAAATATAATGATTTTCTACAAGATTTAAAAAAGAAATAGGAGATGGAATAAGTTATCTTGTTCTCATGATGAAAACAAAATATCACTCATTTGATCAAATTAAAAATACTAATGATTATAGGAAGTAATAATATCATTTTGACTATTTTATGAAAAAATATCATAACAAATTTTGTTGACCATATTGTACTCTAGTGGCTGAATAGTAAATTAGAAGTGACGATAATATTTTTTGTTCTCTAGTGATCTATATAAGAAAATGTTATGTTATATATTATTTACTTCTAAGGGGAATTAGATATATGTTTGAATCATATTGATAAAATGTGTTTAGAGGATGAAATTGAATATATTTAATGTGTCGAGATTAAAATGATATTATTTTGAAAATAATTCCAAAAAATTATACATTAAAAAAATTTAAATGCAATTACTATAGATGAATTATAATTATGAAGAATACATTTGTAATTATATTTAAAATTTTACATGAGATACAATGTTTGATTCTATATAAATAATCATTACTAAAAGAAAAATTGATCAATTGTTTAGTGTCCTAAAAATTACTTGAACGTAATTATTAAAATTCTATATTATGATATACAATGAAATTGTTTTATTTTTACTAATGGATGGATTAAAAATTGGAAATTATTACTATTTTTAATATTTTGACATGAAGAGAATATTAATGTTTCATGAAAATTAAAATAAATTTGATGGTGGAAATAGTTCATGATATATGAATTATAGAAATGGTGGAAGAATAATCCGGTAATTTCATGAATGGAATATTGTTGATATATAAATATAAAAATATTTTTACAAATCCACCTAATGCTGATAGGTGATGATGATGAATGATGATAAAATAGAGGAATGGATGATGATAACTAATGCACTATCCATTATCTAAAGCTCCTCATATAAGGAGTATAATAATTACATCATATAGTTTTTAAATATGATGTGTTTTATAAAAAGATAATCATCAAATATCTGTTAAGGCTGAAGAAAAAGTAAAATCTAATGTTATAATGAAAGCATAAGAAGGTTATGAAAATGATTTTCAGAATGGTATACTTATCATCCACTATAGAATAACTAATGTAATATATTAATCTAGATATACTGATTTTTCTATATCTATGTAATTTTTTAGGTGTATTTATTTTCCACCTCAATGACTACTTGCTGAGTTGGAAATGAAATCTAAAAATGAAGTGATTCTTACAACAATACTATATAATTCCACTCTAATATATATTTGTGGGAAATTGATTCCTAAAAATCATTATATTCTTCAATTAGTTTAATTTAAAGTGATTCTAGGAATGTATTTTCTATCTCTATAGTGATCCCAAAATAATTTTCTAGGAAGCTGCGATACTTTTAATATTCTAAATGAACCTATGATTGTTATTGGTGTGATTAAGAACATAAAAAAATCAATTGAGATTTACTCAATCTAAATGGTCATAATTACTATTATTAACGGTGTTTATATTAGATTTTTTGAAATAAGCACAACATTGTCGATATGGTTTTTGTGTGGGAGATTGTGGATGTCCATCTAAAAGAGTTTTGGAGACTACCTTTTACCGATGATGTTGAGAGTTCAATATAAATAACAAGTGGTACATATATTTTAAATACTCTGTATTGAATGGACATAATTTATTTAGAGGATTTCGAGAAGAATCATTAAAAAAATATTTATATTTTAATCATATTCCATTCTATGTAAATACGGGGTGAAATTATTTTTTATATGAATAATAACCGTTCAATGAATCATTTCTTTAATTATTGGGAACATTATGACAACATTATCAAGAACCTATATCATCTTCCACATTTCAATAAATTGATTGATGAATTTTTAGGAGGATATTTATTTTACAGTATTTATCATCATTCTATATATCATCATTTGATTGTTTATAAGGATGATACACTATGAAAAAAAATACATATGAGTTATTGGAATTATCAAATTATAGTTGATGTCATTTCGGCTTAGTAATTCAATAAAAATCATCATATTTGTTTTAAATATAGAATTTTAATGTCACATTAGTAGTTTCTGGTACTCTTTATAGATTCCACTGTTATCTTTTCTAAGAATAAGTAAGGGCATGAAGATTATTTGGGAAATAAATTAAAGACCCTAAAGAATGAAAATTGATTTTAATAAACCATTTTAAGTGAATTTTGGATTCATAATATATCATTAATTGGTCATATAATCTCATGTTATGGGATTTTTTTGGATCCTTATAGAACTGATGTTATTGGGAAATGGACCGAAAAATACATAGATACTATGATTCATTGGTTAAATATTTTGGAGGGATTTTTAAATTCATTTTCATATATATATATATATATATACTATAATATCATCTCTCTATATTGACTTATATGGGAGTTATATTCATGTCGGATGATAAATGTGAATATAAATTCAATGGACAAATAGTGGGATAGTCAGTGAACCTGTTATCTCGATACCCTATAGAGGAAAAAGAAATTTGATATCTTATTTTTGATCAATGAAGGGAATCACAATTTAATCATGCTCAATGATATATTGATTCCTTATTCCAAACATTAATTTAAAATAAAAGATAAAATTTATGAAACAATATATTTGGAGATTGAGGTGGTAAAATTTACATTGGATATATGGAGAAATTATCACTATGGTGATAGTTGTAAATGTATACAAATTATAAAATTTTGTTCTATATTATTTATTATAAATTGATGGACATGTGAAATGTATGTGTTGGTTAAAAAAATTCATTATTTTATTTTTTTTATTCATACATATAAAAATATTTATGATTCTAATGATGTAACATATGGTGGATTTTTTGAGAATAATTATTCGTCTATTTTTATTTTTCAAACAAGTTCAGTCTTTAATCCATATGAGGTTATTTTATTTCAATATGGAAATTTATTCTATAAGGGTTTACAAGTAGTCTAGAAAGTCTCCTCAAACAATATAATTTTATGTGGGTAGTATA
Source organism: Viscum album (assembly GCA_963277665.1). Lineage (NCBI taxonomy): Eukaryota > Viridiplantae > Streptophyta > Magnoliopsida > Santalales > Viscaceae > Viscum > Viscum album. The sequence continues at coordinate 2,028,765,766 of OY728150.1, forward strand.
ATTTCTATACCCTATAATGGGATAAATATATATATTTGAACCCCAAATATTTAATGGAACCCTGAATTTGGAAAGGAATCATATAGTTAATCATCCATACTTTTTAAATCAATTTTATCTTTTCAGCAATATTTTTTAGAGCTTAATATAATTTAAGAAAACACTAATTATGACATGGTCAAATATAATGTCTGAATTATGGTTTATTTATGAATGTTGTACAAAAATATCAATGGAATTAAGTATATATATATAATTATATATAAATACAAATTTATATTCTTTTATCCAAAATAATAAATCATTCCAATTGATAAGGGATGTTGGAAAATTGTAATAATGATATCAATCTAAATATTCCTGAATTATAATAAAATTTTTTAGAGATGTTTTACCATAATAAATTAATATTTATTAATAAATACCAATATTTATATCTTTTAAATAATACAAAATTCTTATTCTAAAGGTATAGTAGTGCATTCTTAAATAATAAATTTTTTCTTTATTTAGAGATACAAATTAATGAAATCCATGTTTTGATCCTTTTTTATGGTTCCCAATTTTTTCTTATGCTATATATCATTATAATATTTTTCATTAGATTGAATAAATACATATTAGAGAAACCATTTTGAGAAATGTATGCATGATTATCACCCTGGTTCTTTATTTACTCATGACTAAAGAACTCGTGTTTTATGTTGATGAATATTGTAGCGACCTGAGCCTAGAAAGTATATGGATGTTATATATACTGTTATATTGGTATAAATACCTATAATATAATCCCAAAGGACCATAGATTTTTGTTGTCTTGGTAAACCTGATGAAAACACTTTTCCTTTATTTCAAATGAAAACCCAATTTATAAAATATTTTTTACTATAGGGTAACTTTATTCCATCTATGATATCATTTCATATCATTATTAGTACACTTTATGAAATACTGGGTAGAGAAAGAAAATAATGGAGCACTCAAATGATCAATAAATTCTATGTATAGTGAAATAAATAATGAAATAATTAGAATAATCAATTTGGTAATGTAATAACTCTTGACATATTCCATGTAATTAGTACAATGATAAAGAAATGCATAAAAAATGGTCGTATACTTAATTTAAACCAAATAACATTTTAATAAATTGATAAGGAATAATCAATAATGAAATTAAAATAACTTAAACACATTCCATTTAATAAATGAAATGAGAATGAAATTCATCCATGGATAATTACAATGTAAAAAATAATGGATGATAAAAACTGAGTACTAAATAAATAAAATAATAATTTTCAGACATCATGATTCCTATGAGCATGTAACATTTACCATCATGACCTTTAATAAGATGGTTTAAAATAATACTGTCAAGACCTTATACATGAAACTTTATATCTTTTCGTATAAACCCATATATTCTTCTTTGAAATAAACTAGAAGTGTTTTTATCAATCTAATTTCATCTAATGGTACTGATGATATATCAAGGGTTAATATTAAATGGTCCCATTCCATGTCTTTCATGTCAAATCAATTCCTCATATATCAAATTGTTTATTTACTACCTAAAAAAGGTTCCATCTAAAATTTACATATATTTTAAGGGATGTATATATATATATCAATACATCCCCAGTAAATAAAATAAAATTCAATGTAAACACTAAACATGAAAATAGAAAAAAATTTAATAAAACAATTTATCCATGATCAATGATACAGATAATTAGTGGAAATTCAATTCTTAATGACAATTGGAAGCTTAAAATTTCCAGGGGACTACAAAAATGAAAAAATGAATTTAATTTAAATAAAATCCATAGAAAAATCATTCATATTCCTTCAAGAGTAAGAATATGGATGGTATCAATACAACATATATGAAGGATACTAAAAATAAATGTTCATTTTTATTGATGAATGAAAATATTATAAAATGTTATTTGAAATTTTTTTTTTTGGAGAATATCACCCTTATTTAAAAAAATTGAAAATAAATTTGTTTGATAATAAATATTATAAATTATTAAAAAATTTAATTTTAATCTTTTAATGAAAACATTCAAAAACATTATTAATTAATTCTGTACATGTCATACAATGTAAAACAAAAATTAACGTTGCTTCGTAAACATGCTAGATAAGTCCTATGTTCTGAAAATGACAAAAATATTCATGAGAAACCATCTTTCAAAAAAATTAATGGTTAAATTTTTGTAATAAAAATCATTTTTTAAAGGATAAATACATTTTTGAAGATATTTATAGAAGATAGGTTTTTGAGAAGATAATAAGATCTTTGAATAAAGAGAGAAATAATGTCAGGTTTTCTAAAAAAACATTTTCTAAATCATTTCATTACCATAGAGTATAGAAATGGTACTATTACTTGAAATATATCATGAATATTAATAGGATAAAAAAGAAACTTATTTATTAAAAATTGATTTAATTATTTCTTATAATACAAATTCATGTGTAATAAATCCTGATAAAATATGATTATTATTTAATCATTTTAAAAGATCATAACATTGATATGATAATCAATCAATGAATAGATTTAATGTGTCAAATTAATATCCAAAAAAAATAATTAAAATACAATAATATATAGAAAAAATTGATTAATCACATAATCTGATAATATTAATGACAATGAGGAAGTAATATAACCTAATGAAAAGGAATTGGGTTATGGTAATCCTTACCATATAGAAACATTTAATTTAAATCCTCATAAAATAAATAATTCAAATATAAGCTCAAAATAACATGAAAATAATATAATAATGGATATAATATAACATAATGAGCAGTATATCCACTACAAAATATATATATAAGTGGTGAATGAGACATTAATCTCACAGATTTAGATGTGGGGCAGAAATCCATTACATTGAGCCCGACTTGTCACACATTTCTTTATATTCCAGAATAATAAAAATAATTAAATTATTTAATTTCATCATAATAATTTTATATTCTTTCATTAATTTTATAGAAATTATAAATAGTTTAAATATATACTTAAACAACTATTTTTATGTTGGTTGGTTTGACAAAATTCATTTTATGTGCCAAAAATGAATTTGGTAGGACAACTATGACCAAAGGGTTCATTATTAAAAGATATATGGAATAATAAAAAATACATATTATGATGTTTATACATAAATTATAATTTCATAACTAATCATGAAATATGGTTTGGAAAAAAGGAACAAACAATACAATCTTGGAGATGGTTGACTGAACATACGTATGAATAATGTTTCCCTTTTTCTAAGATCGTTATGGAAAGAAGGTTGTTAAAATTTAACTTTATATCATTACCATTATATCATATATACAATATATTTTAGTTATATATAATGATATAAATAATTCCTCTGATGAAAAGGATTCACATCACTTCAATGAGGTGATAGTCCACACATCCACGAATGAAATTTTTAGTTTTTCATTATGGGAGAAGGTAATAAGGAAAATGATATATTATATTTTCCAAATCATAGTAATATACCTAATATAATATATATTTCTTTTATGTCACATATTTTTAAATAACCCCATCCTTAATACATTCCATCTAATTTTTGAACGTATCACATCGCTCTTCAGAGGTGGAATTCCATATGTCCATAAACGATGTTATCATATTCAAAAAAAGGGAAGAATTTATGTATTTGCTTTATAAAAATTATATAATTATGTCGAAAACATAAATATTAATTATATAATATATAAGTAGTAATTCAATCATAATGTCCAACCCTGGGAGTTAGTAATGGACAAAAGAACGACTTTGTTTCTGGAGGCGGTAGTCTGTCGTATACGAATGATATTTTCTTTAGAAATTTGATAGAAGTGTGTATAGGTGTAGGTAAATTCCATATAATAAAAACTTATCATTATATATATTATTATGAATTCATTTTAAAATAAATGTATGAGAGTAATTCATTTGTTTTAGAAATGAAATAAGAGAGTAATTATCATTGAAAAATGTTACCTCGATTTTAGGTAACTCCTTTTGGTTTCTGCCAATGGACATTTATGGATTTATTTATACCCAAATTTACAAATCTAGGTCTATGGATTAGATATAATAAGATTATTATGTGGAATATACAATTTTACTTGAGAGGTGTGAATATGTTTTGGAGGGGTGAGAGCCTTTCTATAGTTGTAGAAGTGGGCACACTTGGCATTCCTAAAAAGAATTTAGTGCTCCACTTATTTTTACATACCATTTGGCATCCATAACACACAAAATGGTATTAAGGATAAATATTTGAATAAAATGGTATTTATAGGTTTCTAGGTCAATTAGACATTAATTTTTTTGTTTAGTCCATCGTTAAGCTAAATTTTATCATAATTGTTGTAATTATTTTCAATTATATTTAATACTCATTTTTTAAGAAACGTAGTTTTGAAATAGAGGATATTGTAAATTATACTATTTCCTCATATTTAATATATTTTTTCAATTTAAATCACTTTTGTTTCAGAATTTAATTTAATTTTAACCACATAGATGGGAAGACTAAACATGTTTTTAATATAAAAATGGTAAAAAAAGTAAAATGTTTTTATATAAATTTTCAAGGTGAAATAGATTCATGTTACTAAAATTGTATTAATTGATGTAAAAATGATATATCTGAAAAATAAAATGAAAAAATTATAATTAAAACATATAATTGAATGAGATAAAAAATAAGTTTGATTTAAAATATATTGTTTTCAAATTTCAATAAAAAAATCATTTCAATAAATTAAAAAATATGCATCCTATAAAAATTTTAACCATTGGATTTTAAAAATGATGTTTATTATAAAATTTAATTTTTATAAAAATAACTCAAATTGGTTATAAAATTGGCTCTCTATTAAAAGACAATAATATTAACTATATATAATTCTATGTTTTTATGTGTTAAATTGGGTTTTTTCTAATCTTATGGCGATCATCTATAATGGATGAATTTAAAAATTATTTTATTGAATAATATATATATATATTTAAAAATAGTATTTATTATAATTTATTAGGTTAATACACTTTTTTGAGTATTAAAACATTTCATTTATATTCAATTGGTTCTTATATTGTTTTTTCCTAAATTGATTAACAAGGAATTCATTTTTTTATGTAATCCATAAATTTTACATGCAGCTAAAACCTATTCATATCATTTAATTTAATGGATATGTTATATATTTTTATATAAAATAATATTATTAGTATTCTGTAAAACTCATTCTTGCGTGGAACAAAACCTATTCATAAAGGTGTTTTTTGTGTGTGACGAAATATAAAACAATATCACAAACATTAAAACCTATATCTTTGAAAAACTATATTTTATATAGAAAATATATTTTCTGGCCTTATGATATTATATTCCCTTATGATCTTGTGGTTATGTAATATACATTATATGGAATAAAATGTTCTTAATTTTGATTTTTGGGGTATTACATTTTCCCCATAATTGATTAATTATTTCCTCACAATTTTAAATCAATATTTGTAACCTATGGATTGATATTTGAAAATTAATTTTTTAAAAATCCAACATTGTAAAATATTCTATACAATTTCCTTTTGATATGAAGGAATTATAAGTATAATAGTCACATTGAATAAAAAATATTAAGATTTTATGTTGGAAAACATTATTGGAAACTAAAAATATGGACTTGGATGAAAAATGTAAAAAATTAAAGGGAATTATTGAGGTCATCATTCAAAAATAAGTGAATTATCTGTGGAAATTTTAGGTCCCAATATCCAAAAATATATTGTTATTTTAAATATCATCAGTTCAATAAAAATGAATATATTAAGATTACATTTTCATTTAAAGTTTATTTTTCCTAATGTTGTGTAATTACTTTATTGAAAAATAATATAATTTTTTTTCATATTTGAAATGTGTAAATTTCATAATTAAAAATTCAAATTTTGGTAGTTTATATTTTAATTTATAATTCATTCTTCAATCAATGAAATGGATAAGCTAAGATAAACCCATTTATTCATTGTATTTATTTTTCATTTTTGGTGGGTCATTAAATCTATAAATTGTGTATTTATGTATCTTTATAACTATTTTCCAAAAAAAATTTTGGTTAGAAAACTAATATATTATACTAAAAATTGATCCTATTGTTTTATCGTTAAATAGTTTTCTTCAATTTCTTATATAAAAAATAAATTATCTAGAACATAATGTTGGCTAGTGGTTGGATTGAAACCCTTATGTTCATTGGTCCATGGGTTAAAGCCCCACAACCTTGGTATATTTTATTGTTTTCCACTAGAAATACATTTTTACCTTTTTCTAAAACCATATTCAAAAAATTTCGAAAATAATATCTTAATCCTTTATATGTAATCATAAAATATTCTTGTAACTGAGGTTTTCAATATAACCTCAACAAATAAATACTTCATCCATTTTATTTTAATGTTGGTGATTCCTTGTTCAATGTTGTAAAATTGGTAATTCATTGTCATTTTATATTCACCTCAATAATAATTGTTTGTAAGTATAAAATTGAATTATCCTATGAGTATCCCCCTTAACTATAAATCCAAGCACATAGATGGGATTTTATCGTATACCATGTGACACATGAGTCAGGACCAACACAGATAATCTAGTTGTTAAACCAAGGCACATTGTTTCCATAATCATGTCCACATGTAGTATCTATATATTAATTTATTTTTAGTAACACCCACATGATATATTCCTTACCAAAATTAAATAATGTTCTTCTATATTGTATTTAAATTGTAAGTTAGGGATATTTTTTTTAATCAATGTTTCCCAAAATATAGTACATAAGGTTTTTTAAGACATCCAATGATACCATCTATGTCAACACTAACCCAAAACATCCAAATATGGTGACTACTACCATTAAATTGGACTGATTGTGTGGAATAAAATCTTAACAGAACAATGATTTAAGGAGTCTTGGTAAACCTGAAACGTAAATGAGTCTGGTATTATAAATGAATACACTAATTACAATATAAATATTTTTTTTATTAGAGAATAACATTATCAAATCTATGATGTCACTTAATATAATTCTTATTATACTTCATGTAATCCTAGGGAGAAAAATAAAATAAGGGTGATCATTATTTCATGGTAAGGGAAAAGTATAGAGAAATCAATATTGAGTCAATGATAGTAGTATATAAGGAAAGGTAATAATTGAATACTTATTCAATGTAATCCATAAACTAATAAGGACGTGTATAAACTATATGAAAATGTAAATAACTCAAAACTAAATAAATTTATGTAACTAGACATGGAATAACAAATATGGAAAAAAATAACTAAAAATTTCATTTAATCAAATACATGATAATGAAATGAATCCATAAACCATGTAAATGAAAAAATATCATGGATGATATTAACTAAATACTAAATTAATGAAACATGTAATTATGCTACATAATGTTTCCCTATTACATAATACAATTACCATATATACCTTTTATAATATAGTTTATTATAATACTATCATGAATATTCGCAAGAGAGTTTAAATCGGTTGATAGAAACTGGTATAATATGATTGGAAGCAAACTCAAAGGGTTTTTTCAACATATTTTATCTCCCAAGACTAAAAAAATAAAAGGGAATACATTTAATGTTTCCCAACCCTTTTATTACATTTCCAAATAAATCCTTGTATATGGAATAATAAATTTAATTCACAGAAAACGTTCTTTATCAAATATATGTATAGAGTAAATGATGTAGAGTTATTAATACATACCTATTAAATCAAATAACATTCAAAGTGAAATCCAATTTAAAAAATGGTATATGTTTTAATCAATGAACATATGCATGATAAATAACTTGGATAACTATGTGAAATTCAATATTAATTGATAATAGATGATTGAATATTCGATAGGGACTACAAAAATGAATAATGGATGTGAATGTTAATATTATCTATTTCCAAATCAATCAAAATTCTTACAATGTTATAATAATTATGGTATTAATAAAACATATCCCATGTGGATTAAAAATAAATTGCTTTTAGTTATTAATTGAAATACTCTAAAAATATTTTAAAAATAGTCATGAGGAAAATACCTTCATTATTTTTATTTTTTTAAAATCCCTTACTTGAAAATCTATTTTTTTTTAAAAAATCATTATAAATAATAATTTTTAACATTAAAAGTGGTCTAATAAGAAAATAAAAATGTTTATCATTATATATTTCATATAATGTAAAAAAAGATTCAATTTTTTGTGTAAAAATGTTAGAAAATTTCTTTCCTTTAAATGATAATAGAAGTTTTCTTTAAAAGAATTTTTAAAGACAAAAATGATAAAATTTCAGTAAAAATTTATTTTTAAAATGGTACAATAATTTTTTTAAAAAAATATTTAGAATAAACTGTTTTAATAGAAAAATATGTTATCCTACTTGAGAGAGAAATAATGTCAGGTTTTTTAAAGAAAAATTTTCTAAAACATTTGAGTACCATATAGTGGCGAAATGATATTATTACATGAAAAACGTCATTAATTACCAGTGGAGAAGAATAATAATGTATTTACTAAACATTGATCAGATAATTTACTATAATGGTAATTTAAGTGCAATCAATCCTAAAAATGATATTGTTGATTAGACCCATTAGAAGACAATAACGTTGTTTTTTGAGTAAATCAAGGAATAGATTTTGGGTGACAAATCAATATCCACATAAAACAAGTTTAAATAAATAAATAAATATATATATATATATATTAAAAAGTGATTACTTAGATAATATTATAATATTAATGATAACGAGGAAGTAATATAACCCAGTGAAAAGGATGCGGGTTATTCAATTCTTTACCAGATTAATTTTTTTATACAAATTCATTTAGAAGATGTAATTAAAATTGAAACTCAACATTAATTAAAGATATAATATTTCATGATATAATACACAAAAATTGGTAGTATATATACCAGATCAAATAAGTATTTAGTGAATATGATATTTACCTCACACTTGTAAACAGTGAGACGAAAATACATTACCTTGAGTAAGACATGTCACATCTTTCTTTACCACCATTAATAATGAATGTATGTTAATTATTTGTTTGATAGAAAAAATTAATATTTTAATTACATTTATTTTACTTATTACAATATTTTAAAAAATTAATTAAACAATTAAGTTTACCTTGGATGTTTTTTCCTTTTTTATTTTATATATCAAAAAATAATTTGGTAGGTTATCTATGATAAAATGGATCATTATATAAACATCCAAAGAATATAAATAATGAAATTTTAATCATTATTATATTTAAATTATAATTTAATAATCATAATTTTTATTATTAATAAATTATTTTATTATCATTGAATTATGTTAATTGATTGTATTGAGAAAGAAACAAGAAAATAGTTATCATTGAATAATTTTACATGCTTTTCGGGTAACTCCTTTTGGATTCCACCAAAGGTCATCTTTGGATTTATTTATTAAAATTTTTATGAATATTGGATTAGGGGATAGGTTTTTGGGGCTTATTTAGTATTGTTTTGTATGAATCAATTTTGCTTTAGTGGTGTGAATAAGTGAGGGGGTGAGTTCCTTTTTATAGTGGAGGTAGAGGACACACTTGGTCTTTTTTAAAAGAATTAAGTGCACCCCATGTTTTTAACTACCAATAGGATTACATAACACACCAATTCGATACATGAAATTTTTTAGGTCTATATATGTTGATGAAATGGTTATTTCACCATTTTATATCTCATTTTTCTCCACATATATGGTTTTGTACCTTCATATTCCAGTTTTTATCTTAATCAATGTAATTAATTTTTAATAAATTCACTAATAGTTTTGGTAAAAAACAATGTTTACCTTCCTCTATAATGTAAATTATAATTATTACAAAGTTTTAGTAAATTTTAATGAACTCCAATATCATAATTGGATGAAATTAATTTAAATTTAATATCGTAGATGGGTCAGCAAAGATGGTTTTTAATGTAACAATTCTAAAAAGCTTCAAAAGTTTTTATATAAAATATAAATGGGAAATTGATTTCAAAGACATATATGGGATTAATTCTTGTAAATTTGATATAATTAAACTCCAAAACCCATAAAAATTATTTAACCTTACAATTCAATTATATGGAAAAGAATTTATGAATTATAATTATGTATTTTTAACTATTCATTAAAAAATGAAATATTTCAAAAATGTATAGAAATTAACCCTATGGAAATACACACATTCCTATTTAATATGTTAATTTTCTTTTCTTATTTAATGTTTTTATAATTTCCAAAGTATTATTGAAAATAGGTTCTCCATTAAAAGGATGACAATTTACCTTTACAAAATATTAGTCTTTAGGCAAAAAAATTAAGACTATTCTTATCATATTCCTCTCAAATCTATTGGATGAATGTAAAAATAATTTAATGAGTATATAATATGTATATTTCTTTAATAACACTCACTCATATTAATGAATTCAACTTTTCAAAATAAAAAACATTCTTGATCATAAATATAATTCATTTATATTTAATTGGTTATTATATTGATTTTTAATAAATTTAATATCAATTAGTTCATTTTATATATTTTATATAACACATAAATTCACATGTTAGTAAATAATATTAATAAAATATAATTTAACAGTAATGTTATATCTTATTACATTAAATAATATTAGTTGTATTTTTAAAAGCACTACCGGGTATGCAATAACAGATATAGAAGAAAGTATTTGGTGCGTGTGAATCAAGATAACTCAGTATCATGAAAATTTCATTCTATATCATAGATTGAATTTATATTATCTATTAAATATATTTTAACACATCTGGATATTATATTCCATCAGTCAGTTTGTGTTTCATTTCATAAATAATATATAATACAATGTTTTTAATTTATATTTTCTAGGTTTTACAAATATTGTGATGTTGTTGTGTTTTATTAACGATCAAATAAAAAATTATGGATCCTTTCGAAACTATGTGACAAATTTATATAAAATTATATATCTTCATCAATAATTTTCTTATAATTATTAACTACTCACACAAATTCGTTATTGTAGTTTCATCTTCTCATTATAAATTATTGATATTTTGATTCATTGTAAATAAATTAGAAGGCCCTATAAACGAAATTAATATAAGGTTTCAAGTTCCTACACTTAGTTGCAGAGGTTTATTGAAAAAAAACTACTTCTAAAAATTAGAAAACTCATTATAGATCTTTAGAGTATTAGATATTGGTATCCTTTTGAACCCAATAACTATATATCACTGATTTATTTTAATTATTTATTTAAAGATTCAAACTCTTTATAATGTGATCAAAGATGAATATCTTTAATCTGAAATGGGATGTTTTGATTCTATTTTTTCTAATTAAACTAAATTATCCCATTCTTTTTCTTCATATATTCCAGTTGGACATAACATGTACTGAAATTTTTTTGGCACAAGTGAATATTTTTTTTGGAAATCCTCGAACATTTTTGTGTTTCTATTAAATAAATCCATACCAAATCAATGTATTCATTCATGCCATAATTTTTATGGAATCTATATTGTCAGATATAAATATTATGAGAATGTTATTTATTGACATATGATCTTATAGAATGTATTTTCATGATCTGTGACCCTTATTTTATTGGGGATAATTATGTATCAATAAAGGAAAATTTTGATTATTTATTTGAAATATTTGTGAATAAGAGCTTATATTTATGTAATAAGTCCACATGAAATTGTTATAGATGATTTGGACAAATATAATGATGATCATGTCAAATAATATGATCAAAATTCAAGATCGTTGAATGATATTGTCTATGAATTATGAATTCATTTATTCAATGATTTAGTTAGTGGGATACTGCATATGAATTATGGAAGAATATTTTTATTTTTAATGAATGAATTGATAATGTTTTTTAATAATGTAAAATATATGAAAATTTAAATTTGATACATCTAGGATGCATGAATACGACAATATTATTCATGATCTGTTAATGGAAATGGTTACTTATTTTGGAGGTTTTTCTTATGTAGAAATTAATAATTATTTTTATTTTCGACGTCATAATTTAATCATTAAATAGGATAATAGATAAATTATAAAATCTCATGTTACTATTTCCATTGTCAAGTATTTTATATCATTATATATTAAAAATTTATGACCAAAATAATATGTTATTTTGCATGGTAATAATCTTATTGAATTATTAAAAGTGGTTAACTTTTTAAAAAAGCCTCTTGAAATCTTTTTCAAGTAGAAACAAATATAAATCATACTCTTTAGAAAAATAATTTTAATAACAACGGAAAATTTTGTTTTATATCAAATAGTTCGAAATTCCAAATTTTATATAATTTATTTAATTACTAGTTTAAAGATAAAGAGAAGACCAATTGATAAATGTATTCACTACAGAATAAATAGATATTATATATATTAAAACTATATTATAAAAACTCATTTTTTATTTAGAATTAATTTTATAGAAAAGATTTATATATATTTAATTATATATTATCTAATCAAGAAAATAAAAATTGGTTTCCTAAGACATTACATTCAATTACTTTTAGACTCAAAACATATGGGTAAAAAATGTTTCTTATATATGATATTTTGAAAATGTGTTCCACTGGACATAATATTTAAATCATTTAGTGGCCACCTGAAAATTATAGAAATTTTTGTGAATACAAAATTCCGAAAGCATGAAATTTTTAATCTTCGATGTATTTCATTTCTATCTTAATTTATGATTTATTTTCATTAAATATTATATATATGTTGAGATATTCTTTAGATGATCATTTTTATAATTAATTTAAAACACTTCTTAAAAATTTAATTTATGTGATATTTCAATCCATTAAAATTTCTATTATGTTATTAATATTCTTTGAAAAAATATTTCATTGATTATTATGATATGTAAAACCAATTAATAGAGTATTGAATTATCTATAAAATTATCCCTATATATATATATCACATAAAAATATAATATCATATATTTATAATTTAGTAGGATCCAATAGTATTATCTCATATTAATTTAAAATTATACGATGAAATATTAACTAATCGTAATTAATAATAGGGATATTTATATATTATTACATTATGTGAAATTTTTAATTAATGTTTCTTTTTCTCAATTTTTTTTATTTTATGTAACATTTTTATTCAAACTGATTTTCTTCTGTAAAAATCTATTTTCAAAAATAAAATTTGAAATAATTTATCTAACATTTGGCCTGAGAATATGAAAAGTTTCTTACAATTTTTCTAAATGGAATGGTTATTCATATAAATTCGAGCCTTGTAAACTTATTATCATGCCCTTTTAATCCTTTTTAGTTTTTTTATCGAAATACCAAACTCAAAAAAATCATGATATTCCCCTCCTAACATCGTAAAGAAACCTAGAACTAAAAGCTTCTTGTTTTGTTTTTGTAAAATGATAATGTACGGAAATTATTTTTTGGATCAATTTAGAGGAAAATTATATGTTATTATTAAGGAATATTTTGAAAATTCATCTTGAAAATATACTGATATTCATGGTTTTAAAGAACTAGATGTCCAATATTAACAAAATGATAAATATTTAATTCATTATAAATAGCATGTTTCTTTGTTTAATTTTTTGTTGATGAAGTAATTCTGCAAGAAGATCTAAAATTTTCAAGAATATCATATGAAGATATGGAAAATTATTTTTTACTAAGTATTTCATGATACACATGAAACTATGTATCATGTTTGAAAGGGAAATACCAATATCTGTATTATATATTGATTCATTTAATGTGTTTATGATAATTCAATTAGATACAATAAGATTAGATGTTGTTACAAAGTCATGTAATGATGAGCTAAAAGAGTTAATAGCTAAAGAATTCTAATATTATTCAATGGTTTGATGATTTACATAGATTAAAAGGTGAATAAAATTAATTTTATGAGTTCTACATTATATAAGTAAAATATTTTAATGGTTTTTAGAGTGAAATGAGTTGTTTAGTCCATAAAAAATTTCATTCCTATTCCCTTATTTATCTAGTCTAATGTTGATGATAAATATTTATTTTTTGTAAAATATGAATTTATTTCCTTATTCTCATAGAATATATTTCATTTTTATATTATTCCTCTTAGACTAAAATGTATTAAATTGTTTCATATTTTTTTATGTCATTAACATCTGGATAAATTTATGTGTAAATTTATGGGAAATATAAATATAATTAAAATTTTGTGGAAACAATATAAATAAATATATGAATATAATTATTATAAAAAACATAAAATTTTTAAGGGATAGATGTTTTTTAACAAAATTTCTCTTTTTAATTATAAATTAACTATAAATAATTTATTATAATATTTTTAAATATTCATTTTTTTCAAAATTTAATCATTTATGTATTTTGTTTTCAAAAAAAGAGGGAGATTGTTGATCATGTATTGATTCGAATATTTGATTAATTTATTTTTGATATTGATATCTAGAAACTCCCATATTTAACTTAATAATCAAGTAAATTTAAGAAATCTCCATGATAATAAGTACTAGAAAATGGTTTTTATTTTGGATAAATAATAATTCTTTTAACAATGTGAGGATACTTAATGTCACGCAAAATAATTATTTTATACAAGTTTTATAATTTTCTTATAATCACTTTTCATACGTTATGTTTTTATATGAATATATGGTTTGTGTACACTTCTTTTGGAAGAAATTATTGATCAAAGACTATGATTAAGGAAGCAACCATATTGTTTAAGAATTAAAATTTATTTCATGATCCCTAATTTTAAAATCAACTGTATATTGTCAAATATACTTTTGGAGTTTATCACTATGCATAAAAAACCTATGTTTGTCTTGGTGATATCAGATGTTTTGAATTTTATATTATTTGCAGATTTATAGAAATATCTTCCTGAGAATTAAATATATATTTAATGATTTTTAATGTCTAATTAAAAGTCTCTAATTGAAAAGAATAAATTGACCCTATTATTAGTTGAATTTATGGCTTTTGTTTAACATTATAAATTTAAATATTTACAATTTTCCATGTGATATTTCTAAAAATATTTTACCTGAAGGAATTAAAAATTCTTGAAAAATAATGATATGTTACACTTATAAAGTTACATAATATCTTCTTCTAAGGTAATAAATTTAAATTTGAAAGTAAGAATGATAATTTACTATAGAGATACCCCTTGTTGATATACATGTATTCATCCTTCTATATTTGATAGATTGATTTTGTTTCTTCCATATATTATTATTAATATTTTAATACATTTCCAAAAAAAATCTAATTTGGGCTACACTTTGGAGACATTGTGTTTTATCATCTACCAGGTATTTTCTCAATAATTATCTAAAGTTATATTATATTTCATTGATGTCTATTTTTCTGCAATTATTTTTTATTTATGATGATATAAAAAAATTAGTTTCTTATACAAATATGTTTCAATGAAACTAAAAAATATAAATTCTAATATATGATTTTTAACAGTTTTAGTTTGTCTCTCTTATACAATAGTTTATATTTAACTTACAGTTCTATAAATAGAATATTTTTGCTGATTTTAAATGTAACGCCCTGACCAAAGTTACCCAGAGTCAGTGCATTATTTAAATACATTGGAATGATTACAAGGAATCAAGTCCCGAAGGACCGATCAATTTAGCAGTCTTGGAAAAAAGATCACATACAAGAATGTTACATTTGCACTTTAAGACATACAAAACAACATAAATAATCTTTATGAACGCCACTATTCCCTTGTCTTAACCTTCCATATCAATCACATTACACTTCTTGGAATCCTGGGAAAAAATAAAACATAGAAAGGGGTGAGCTCAAATGCTCAGTAAGGGTAAGCAATACAGCGAAAACATTCAAAAATAAGCATAAACATTTATGTCAATGTATAAAACTAAAACAAAAGTATTTTAAACTTGAACTTAAGCATAATATTTCATAAATAAAATGAAATAATTCCATTTACTTATTCAAATGGATATTCTACAAATCGAATAATCACATGAAATATCACTAACCACTTTCATAATGACGGAATGCATAATTCCCGACGATCATAACCACATATCCAAGGCCTCATTCCAAGAATACAAATAAGATTTTCCCAAGGCCTTGTGCCAAGACACTAGTTTGTCTCATGAGACCTACCGATTCATCGAGGAGATATAGCAGGCTCTACCCATTACATAGTAAGTCCAATGCATTCCTTATATGAATAGGTTTAAACATAACATAAACATTCGTATTAAAAATAGCATACGAAATGTCAATACTTTCTCTATAAACCATGAATGGTATAAAAATAACATATCCACAGTCAAACATATCAAAAACCTTCAATGGAATTTTTTTATAATAAATAAACTTTAAATGAGCTTAAAATCCATCAAAAGATGTTGACATAGATGAAACTAATGAGTAAATATTTTTGAGAGAAATATCCTTTTTGTAAAATCATTTAAAAGTCACAAATTTATAAAGGAAGTAATTTTAAAAGAAATTTTTGAATCAAAGTGTCCCATACCACTTTGAAACTTTTTAAATGAATTATCATTTCAAAATATTCATGTCCATATAAATAAATCCTTAAAATCATTTTGAAAACATGGACATTAATTAACAAGATTTAGAAAGATAAATCTCTAAAACATTTGAAATTATAATCTTGATAAAGAGTACCTTTCAAAATCATTAAAATATTCATTTTTAAATCATTTTTATGAAAAATGGACGTGGATGATAAAAATTTCCCAGTAAATACATACACATAAACAATCTCAAATAATGATGAGATTAAAGAATTAACCCTTACCAATATGGTAACATACAAAACATACAACCCAGGAAAGAAGTATCATACAATGAATATTTAAATACACATAAATTATTGGGTATTACACAAAGAATACAACTATGGGCAGTACATAAACCACAGAAAATGTAATAGTGGCAATATGGCATGAATCTCACGGGAATAAGGAGTGAGATGAAAACCCCTTACCTTGCACTTTCCTTTAGTCGAGGGTAAGTTTAACCTCTTGTACGAAGATCGTAGTATGTTATTAAATTATACAAGAACCATATTAATATTTATGATATAATACATGATTCATTTATGACTTTATATTACCGATTTAATAATAATTTCCATGTTAAGTTAACATTTTGGGTAATAATCACTTTCTTTAACGTACGTGTTTTACCTTGTTACTCTTGGTTGTATCACTTATATCATGATTTACATTCATCCAGAATATAAAACATGATAAATATATCATATATATTTAGAATATAAATATCTATAATAGACATATATATGAAATGGAAAACACCGTTTATGGAGACGGTAGTCCGTACGTACGCATAAACGCTGTTTCTGTTTTCAAATAGTATTGAACGGAAGTAAGTGAATAAGATATATCTAAGTACATAAATCCTTATATATATTTATATATATCTATAGTATCATTATTATGTCATATATTACATACTTATTAGTAATATATATTTTTATAATCATCGATGTATGGTGAACTTGGAAATGAATCTCATCGCGTCGTGGAGACGGTAATCCATCCGTACGCACGAGCGAAAATATCATTCTTTTGATATTAAAATAATAAATAATTGGATAGTATATCATATATAAAGAATCCTTATAATGTTATATTTATTATTTACATCAAATACACATCATTATTATACCAATCCAAATAATAATGTATTGAATACCAATTACACCACGATGTGGAGACGGTAAGCCGTACGTACACACGTATGGTGCCATGTCTTTTAAAGGATGGATAGAATACTGAATATGGTTGTAAAATATTTATAATAACATCACAGTATATAGGAGATACTGGAGTTATTATTTTAGAATAGAAATAATAAAGAAAGAAGAATTTTAAGAAGAAAGGAACTTGAAAGAGGGTGGTGAAAACATTACCTCTTCTTCGGGTTCTTCCTTTTGATTTGATCAAAAGGGATCCTTAGGTTGGATTTATGATCAAAATAAGGCCTCTATGTTGAAGTGAGAAAAGTTGAGAGAGTATATTGGCAGGGGTTTTCAGAACCAAAAGTCTTTGAAGGGGTGAAGAATTAGATAGAAGTTGGGTCCTTTTATAAGTGGGAGGAGGGGCTCTTTATAAAAAACTTAAAGTATTAATTTATAATAAATTCATATTAGGTTTCTAATGGCCCAAAAGTAGATTATTTAACGGTTAAGGTGTGGATGGGTCTAAAAAAACTCAACCAATAGAATTTAGAAAGGTTTGGGTTATTATATTAACCTTAGCTTTATGTATTAACTCTTAGGTAATTAGTTTCACCTTTACAATGTCTCTTTGTATTTTTTTATTATATGGTTAATAAACATACAATATACATCCAGGAGACCTCCAAGTGGTACATTAATGATACACCTATCATGATATAAGTCTATTGTCCGAACAATATATTTCTAGGAATTTAATATCAATTAATAATATAATAATGTTTTTTAAAAACTCTTTTATGTCAATTTTGACACTATTCAATAGTTAATTTTTGTAAAAATCATAACAGAATGATTACTTCAAACGAAGTTAATTAAATCATTCTTAACTTGTAATAAGAACCTAAAAAATTAGTTTAATTCAAAAAAAGTCTCAAATTATATTTATTTGGGTATTTATAATATCAAGTATTTTAATTTTTTACTATTATGGTAATTACTACATCATCATTGTGTCACAAATAAATTAAATTATTTAATTTCTAAAAATTATAAATAAAATATCATTATGTATTAAATCTTTTTATCTTTCTAATTAATATTTATAGATGAAAATAAAACATATATAACTCTATGTAAATTTTTTTTTTCTAAAAGATATATGCTTATGTCATTTTTGTATTTATTTTAACTTAATTAAAATAAAGTGTCGCTATCACTTACAAGTGGCTCCATGGGGTCCCAAAATCGACCCAAAGATGCCCATGGTCGGACATGTATCCACCAATAAGATTAGGACACGTTTTAGGGTAATTTAGTATTATTATAATATTATGTTTTTAACCCTTTTTTACCGGATTTACCCTTTAACCAAGGAAAATAAAATATTTACCGAAGTAATTATTCAAAATTGCTAAAAATAAAAGTTACCTATGTACACAATTTGGACATATTGATTCCAAATATGGAATCCATTTTTCCAAATTTAAAACACAAAAGTGGCAGAAATTAATTAAAAATTCATTCCTGCTGTCAAAACAAAAAGCGTGTTTTTAAGATATAATAACTATCAAAAGATTGATACTTGATTATGTTCGGTCTAATAGTAAAATTATTTCCAATGACCAAAATTTTATTAAATGGTAAAAATATATTATAAATATACTTTAAAACCACTCAAATTTATAATTTATCACTATTAATTATTTTGCTAAAAAAGTTGTTTTTAATTAAAATTTAGTAATTTTCACTATTCATCAAAATATTAAAGTTATCCGAAAAGTACCAAAATTTCACCTTAGTCTAAATTCGATATTCCGAATCAAAAAATGAAGTCCATTTTGAGAGATAAAATTTTTTAAATTTTAAAAAGTAGGTATTACTATTCATAATGGCTAGTTTGATTGGTTGTGGTGTGTGTTAGAACTCGAAGTTGCGTACAACACACACTACTGTACTATTCAAAGGAAAGCGTACCGAGGTAACTTGGGATGTTTCATTGTAAATTTTTTATGTCCCCATTCTAAAAAGTAAATTTATTTAGTCAAATTGAATATATAAAAGTTTAAAATATTGGATTTAAAAAGGGTTCACTATTAAAATTGGTAAAAGTGCAAAAAAATTAATTTGTTCTTACATTATGTCTAAGAAACTCATAATATGGATTCTAAAATTATAAGGATTATATAATGTTTAAAATTTAGTTAATACTATTCATAACCTCTTTTTAATGGCTTGTTTGGTAAGTCATGGTGTGCTTGAACTCGGTGTTGCGTTTAGTGCAAGTTATGGAATTATTTTGAAGAAATAACACACTAGGAAATCTTGGGGTGTTACATTCTCCCCTCCTTCAATAAATTGCATCCTCGCAATTTGAAATTGTTTTTTTAAAATAAAAGGTTTAATATAGAAAATATCTTTGTGGGAAAACCCACATCGGAAATTGGGTTAATAAAATTTAGTCATTATAAGAGGAAAATAGAAATGAAAGGGGTCACCACCAAATTCTGATCTCTATTCGGAAAACATTGGTGGAAATTAGAGACATATAATTCGAGGAAAAACTTAAATATTTATAGGTAGTGATTGAGGTCATCAATCACAAACATGTTTAAAATTGAGGGCCTTAAATTTATCAATCTATGATGATTTAAAATACAATTGGATAAAAAAACATAAGGTATTAGGATAACACATTTTTGACGTTTCAAAATATCTTTGTTGAAATCATACATCGAAAAATGAATTAATGAGGCCTCTATTTAAAATAAAGAGGGTAAATATGAAGATTACCAAAAATAACACATACTAGGGTTCCATGTAGGAATATATTGTAAGGGAAGAGAAATCTAACAATCAATTATCTGATGGAGAGTGGTAGAGAACATGGCTATGAAAAGGACAACAATCCCAAAGCCATAAATTAGTGATGATCTAAGGTACCATCTAGGACAACATCTTTGTTCTAAGATCCTTTCCTTAATATTGATAATTTATTTATGGGATTGTCTAAGATCATAATGAGATATACTTAATTTATAATTAAAGTTTTATCCATTAATGAATTTCTACCACAAACTAATATTTCACCCCAAAACATAATACAACTCAAAAATACTCTATTTATACTAATCGTATAGGGTTCCAAATATAATGAATTTATAATTCACATATCGGACCCTTTATGTAAATAATCTACATTATACCATCCAGGAACATCATGTAGCACAATGGTAGGCGATAAATCCCAATTGCACTATGGTTTTGGGTTCGATTATCGCAGCTTTGTCTGACATGATGGGTCCTCACACAGTCTGTGTGTTGTCCTTTTATAAAAATAAAAAAAACCTTTCAAACATAATCCATTACATCCATTAGACTTATCCAAAATACCATTATCCAAAATCGAAGTCCAAAATTTACAAGGAAGTTAAACATAACGAGGATCCTTTTTTCTAGGTAATAACATGTGAAGGCCTTCCTCATATATTCTTTTACAACACCAAAACATACTAAATTACCAAAATCCACCATCTATTATTCCAAAATCACTACGTCAATATTAGGAAAATATAAAGGTTTATCTTTCCTTAAACCATGTATTTTCCAAACATTTTAACTCACTATAGAGTCACTTTTCTTAGTACCATAAAATCTCAAATCCTTAATTAAATAATACTATAGTACAGTCCTTATTTATTTCCAGAACATCACTGATACAATACTTAAATGAAATAATTCTAAATTAACAACATAAGAACACTAGTCATTCCTCTTCATCTTTGGTAGTATCATAACATGATTATTATCCAATAGCATCATTTACGACATAGTCTGATGACTGGGACATTGGTTCGTGAAGTGTCCAAAATCCTTGCAGATGAAGCATTGTACATTTGAAACCTTTTTCTTACACATGTAGTCACGTACATCATGTCCTTTTTCTCCACACTTATAACATTCTCCCATTCCCTTCAAGCATTTTCTAAGGTGATTCTTTCCCCATTTATCAAATATGGGAAAAACCATTCTTTACCTTCTTCCCTTTATCTGTCCTTCTCTCTAACATCCTTTTCCTCTCTGGATTCCCTTCAAAGCCATAGGAATCTGAGAATTCTTTACTCCTCTTATCAACACATGATACTATTTATTCATATGATGATAATTCATGGGAGACTATTTCCCTTCTAAATTCTAGATTAGGACCACGAAAGATATGATCCTTCTTAATCTTTAGATCATACGTATTATGGGAGATCACATTCCTTCTATTGGGTTCCATTTCTGTACAATAGCATAAACTAGTTCAGTTTATGAATTGAAATAAATAATTATCAATCTTGTAAAATACCTAACACAAATTGAATAGTTTATAAAAATGTTTTCTTTGAGTATGTATATACTCATGAGCCCTTCATAATGGGTTTTTAAGAAAATTAGAATTATCCTAAGAATATCCCCCGGGAGTGTCGTAACCAAGAGTACAGTAAGGCTCGTTGTCGTGCACCAGTTCCCGTTCGAGTCTAGCTCAAAGTGGTGTTTTCGGGTTTTACCCCTAGGTACATATGTGCCAGAGTTGCCTCTACGTGCTCATATCTAAATAGGGTTGTATTTCTCAGAAAACTCACAAAATCTCTACAATACCAAAATTCTAGGAAGTTCTTCTATACAAATCCTCAATGTCTATCTTAGGGCTATGTGCTCTAATCAAAGTTTATCTAAATTTTGTTTCCAAGGTTATTTCTAAATTTCCTCTGATACCAAATGTAACACCCCTACCCCAGTTACCCAGAGTCAGTGCGTTATTTTAATACATTGTCATGATTATAAGGAATCAAGTCACAAAGGACCGATTAGTTTAGCAGTCTTGGAAAAAAAAGATCACATACATGAATGTTACATTTGCACTTTAAGACATACAAAACAACATAAATAATCTTTATTAATGCCATTATTCCCTTGGATTAACCCTGCATATCAATCACATTACACTTCTTAGAATCCTGGGAAAAATAAAACATAGAAAGGGGTGAGCTCAAATGCTCAGTAAGGGTAAGCAATACAGTGGAAACATTAAAAAATAAGTATAAACCTTTAAGGAAATGTATAAAACTAAAAAAAAATCCTTTTAAACTTGAACTTCAGCATAATATGGTAGAAATAAAATGAAATAGTTCCATTTACTTATTCACATGTATTTTCTACTAATCGAATAATCACCTGCAATATCACTAACCACATTCATAATTACGGAATGCATAATGCCAGACTATCATAACCACATAGCCAATGCCTCGTGCCAAGAATAAAAATAAGATTTTTTCAAGGCCTTGTGCCAAGACACTAGTTTGTCTCATGAGACCTACCGATGCATCGAGGAGTTATAGTAGGCTCCACCCGTCACTTACTAAGTCCAATGCATTCCTCATATAAATAGGTTTAAACATAACATAAACACTCGTATTAAAACTAGAATATGGAATGTCAATACTTTATCCATAAACCATAAATGGTATAAAAATAACATTTCCACAGTCAAACATATCAAAAAACCTTCAATGGATGTTTTTTATAATAATTCAACTTCAAATGAGCTTAAAATACATCAAAGGATGTTGACATATATGAAAATGATGATTAAAATATTTTGAGAGAAAAATCCTTTTTGTAAAATCATTTAAAAGTAACACATTTATAAAGGAAGTAATTTTAAAATATATTTCTGAATAAAATTTCCTATACCACTTTGAAAATTTTGAAAATAATTATCATTTGAAAACATTCATGTCCATATAAATAAATCCTTAAATCATTTTGAAAACATGGACATTAATTAAAAATGTTTAGAAAGATAAATCTTTAAAACATTTGAAATTTTGATCTTGATAAAGAGTACCTTTAAAAATCCTTAAAATCTTCATTTTGAAATCATTTTTATGAAAAATGGACATGGATGATAAAAATGTCCCATTAAAGACTTATACATAAACAATCTCGGATAATGATGAGATTGAGGAATCAACCCTTACTAATTTGGTAACTTACGAAACACACAACCCATGAAAGAGGTATCATACAATGAATATGTAAATACACATAAATTAAAGTGTATTACACAAATAATACAATTATGGGCAGTACATACACCACACAAATTGTAATAGTGGCAATATGGCATGAATCTCACGGGAATATGGAGTGAGATGAAAACCCCTTACCATGCACTTTCCTTTAGTAGAGGGTACGTTTAACCTCATGTACGAAGATCATAGTATGTTATTAAATTATTACAGAACCATATAAATATTTAGGATATGATACATGATTCCTTTATGACTTTATATTACCCATTTAATAAAAAGTTCTATGTTAAGTTAACATTTCGGGTAATAATCACTTTCTTTATCGTACATGTTTTAACTTTATACACTTGGTTGTATCACTTGGATCATGATTTAAATACTTCCAGAATATAAAAATTGATAAATATATCATATATATTTAGAATATAATTATGTATAATAGACATATATATTAAATGGAAAACACTGTTTATGGAGACGGTAGTCCGTACGTACATATAAACGCTGTTTCTGTTTTCATATAGTATTGAACGGAAGTAAGTGAATAAGATATATGTAAGTACATAAATCCTTATATATAAATAAATATATCTCCAGTAGAATTATTATGTCACATATTACATACTTATTAGTAATATATATTTTTATAATCGTCGATGAATGGTGAACTTGGAAATGAATCTCATCGCGTTGTGGAGACGGTAATCCGTACGTACGCACGAGTGAAAATATCATTATTTTGATATTAAAATAATATATAATTGGATGGTGTATCATATATGGAGAATCCTTGTAATTTTATATTTATTATTTACATCAAATAAACATCATTATTATACCATCCAAAAAATAATGTATTGAATAACAATTACACCACGACGTGGAGACGGTAAGCTGTACGTACGCATGTATGGTCACATGTCATTCAAAGGATGGATAGAATACTGAATATGTTTTTGCAATATTTATAATAACATAAAATTATATAGGAGATAATGGAGTTATTATTTTAGAATAGAAATAAAAAAGAAAGAAGAATTTGAAGAAGAAAGTAATTTGAAAGAGGGTGGTGAAAACATTACCTCTTCTTCGAGTTCATCCTTTTGATTTGATCAAAAGGGTTCTTTATGTTGGCTTTATGATCAATCTGAGGCCTATATGTTGAATTTAGGGAAGTTGAGAGAGTATTTTGGAAGGGTTTTCCCGAACCAAAAGGCTTTTAAGGTGTGAAGAATTGGTTAGAAGTTGGGTCCTTTTATAAGTGGGAGGAGGGGCGCTTTAAGAAAAACTTAAAGTATTAATTTATAATAAATTTATATTCGGTTTCTAATGGCTTCAAATTGGATTATTTAAAGGTTAAGGTGGGTTTGGGTCGAAATAGACTCAACCAATATAATTGATATAGGTTTGGGTTATTATATTAACCTTATCTTTATGTATTAACTATTAGTTAATTAGTTTCACCATTACAATGTCTCTTTGTATTTTTATATTATATGGTTGATAAAAATATTATATACATCCAAGAGACCCACCAAGTGGTCCATTAATGATACACCTATCATGTTATATGTCTTTTGGCCGAACCATATATTTTTAAAAATTTAATATCAATTAATAATATAATATTTGTTTTAAAAACTCTTCAATGTCAATTTTGACACTATTCAATAGTTGATTTTTTGTAAAAATCATAACAGAATTATTACTTCGAAAAAAGTTAATTAAATCATTTTTAACATGTCATATTAACCTAAAAAATAGTGTAATACATAAAACATATCAAATTATATTTATTTGGGTATTTATAATATCAATTATTTTAATTTTTCACTATTATGGTAATTAGTGCATCATCATTGTGTCATAAATAAATTATATTATTTAATGTCTAAAAATTATAAATAAAATATCATTATGTAGGAAATATTTTTAGATTTCTAATTAATTTTTATATCTGAAAATCCAACATATATAACCCTATGTAAATATTGTTGTTCTAAAAGATATATGCTTATGTCATTTTTGTATTTATTTTAACTTAATTAAAATAAACTGTCGTTATCACCAACAAGTGGATCCATGGGGTCCCAAAATCGACCCAAAGATGACCATGGTTGGACATGTATCCAAAAATATGGTTAGGACACATTTTAGGGTAATTTAGTATTATTATAATATTATTTTCAAACCCTTATTTACAGGATTTACCCTTTAACAATGGTAAATAAAATATTTACCGAATTAATTATTCAAAATGTATAAAAATAAAATCTACCTATTTACAAAATTTGGAATTCCTAATTGCAAATATGGAAACCATTTTTCCAAATTCAAAGCACAGAAGTGGCAGAAATTAATTAAAAATTAATTCCCGGTATCAAAACAAAAAGCGTGTTTTTAAGATATAATAACTATCAAAAGATTGATACTTGTTTATGTTCAGTTTAATTGTAAAATTATGTCCAATTACCACCATTGTATTAAATGGTAAAAATATATTCTAAAGATACTTTAAAACCACTAAAATTCATAATTTATCACTATAAATTATTTTGATTAAAAAAGTTGTTTTTAATTAAAATTTAGTAATTTTCACTATTCATCAAAATATTAAAGTTATCCGAAAAGTACCAAAATTTCACCTTAGGATAAATTCAATAATCCAAATCCAAAAATGAAGTCCATTTTGATAGATAAAATTTCTAAAATTTTAAAAAGTAGGCATTACTATTCATAATGGCTAGTTTGATTGGTTGTGGTGTGTGTTAGAACTCGAACTTACGTACAACACACACTACTGTATTATTCAAAGGAAAGCGTACCGTGAAAACATGATATGTTTAATTGTAAATTTTTGATGTCCCCATTGTAAAAATTGAATTTATTTAGTCAAATTTAATATATAAAAGTTTAAAATATTGGATTTAAAAAGGGTTCACTATTAAAATTGTTAAAAGTGCAAAAAAATAAATTTGTTCATACATTATGTCTAAGAAACCCATAATATGGATTATAAAATTATAAGGATTATATAAAGTTAAAATTTTAGTTAATACTATTCATAACGTCTTTTGAACAGCCTGTTTGGTATGTCATGGTGTGCTTGAACTCGGTGTTGTGTGTAGTGCAAGTTATTGAATTATTTTGAAGAAATAACACACTATGAAATCTTGGGGTGTTACAGTAAGAGAAACATAAGGCCCTATAAAATCATTGACTTTAAGTTTTCAATTACTTTCATTCAGTTATAGGGGTTCTAATAAAATTAACATACATCGTAGATCAAGAATTTAATAGAGATAATATTGGACGATTGTAATCGGGGATATTTGTTCCCTTAACCACTATAAATTCCTTTTTTCGTTCCCTTATTTATATACCACTACATTCTCATATTTTTTAGAGAAGGAAACAATCACTTTCTTCGCAAGAGGGATGTTTAGTTCCTATCATGTTTTTGAAGTAAAAAACTTTACACCCACCCCTATCATGTCTTCATTATTCCCATTATGACCAAATAATATACAACATATAGTATAGTTTTAATTTATTAATGATTATGACTAATAAATAAATTACCAACCATTTATGGTGAACAAGATGGATGAAGCATTGATTCAGATACACATTGAAATATTTAACATGATGAAGATTGATTGAGTAAAATTAATTATGTATCATAATTAGAAAGATCAACAAATCAAAAAGGAATGGGACATCTCCGATCTTTCACATTTTAATGTTTTACCATCCATCTAAGTGAATATTAGAGAATTATAAAAGGAAAATTTGGATATGTAGATTAAGATATGGATTAATCAAGAGATGTACAATGATATTTATGGAATGATAATCTTAATAATTGATAATACCTCACTTCAATAAAATATTGGTATAAGTAACTCGTAGATGAAGTTAATGGGTTTTAATTTTCAAAACATCTTGTAAGTACAATGATATTTAGGGATCCAAAAAATATTTTTTAATAAAAATCACTAAAAGATATATTTTAGAGTATGTATCAATATTATTTTTATAAAATAACATTAATGATGGAAAAAAAAATGTTCATGGGAATTATATATATATTAACAACAAAAAAATTGATATTGGAAAACTAAACCATGGATTTTTTTCTTCATATTGTCCAAAACATATAATGCATGAAATACATTTTCCCTCTCATTTTATATCCTTCCATTGCAATCAAAGATCACAAACATATCTAATATTTATCACTTTATCATATTTCTTAATCATATATTCAGAATTTTTGTGATTAAATAGTGTATCAATTATATTTTATTTGATGGTGATCTATGGGTTACCTCTATATTTTGGAAACAACATCTACAACCTTATAATTATAGTTGGTGTTGAAGTATTTAACACCGTACATAGACTGGAAAAGAGTCTAATAGATTCATTAAAACATTATATGATATTTTTCTGTCTTGTTTTATATATTTAAATGGATATTGTGATTATAACTTACAAAAATTATAGACATCATAAGAAAAATATTTCATTTGAGACTTTTGGGTTGCTCCTAATTAATTCCTCTATAGAAATAAGTTTTTAACAACATAGTGATGGGATTAAATTAGGGGGAGAGTAAATTTAATACATATCATAGATTATGGGATGGGATAAAATGTTAGTGAAATTTTCAACTATATATGGACAAGGAAGAGATGATATAATAGTTAGGCAGAAAATCTTCAGTAAGATATTGAGTTTGAAGTAATTGAAAATGTATTCCTACCAATATCATCATTGAGGAATGATATGTGATTTGGAACGATTGAAATGTTAATCCAAATAATTATTAGCCTCTTTATTTTTCTTACATGGATGGTAGTATATCATTTGGAACATATATAAATTCACTCTCATGATCATTATGAGATCAAAGTAACGCTAATGTAACATCTTATTTCCCGTATTGATGTATTTTAGTTCTCAATATTCATTATCCTATTTATTTGGGTGTGTCTTGGTGATTTGTATTATAAAGATAAATTTTTTGGGAAAATTTCCTTTTGTTAATTTTTTTGATAGAGTAAAAGAGTCTATTAATAAACATGTTAATGACTTTTTAGGGTTCTCTCGAAGTTTAGATAATATTTATGGTGGTTTTCAAGTTTTATTCTAAATATTAGACTTTTCACATAATGAAGTTGAAATAAATGTAGTGTAATGGTATTACACATAATTTAATGGTATTACCCGTAGTGTAATGGTATTACACAAAGTGTAATGGTACTACACATCATTAAAAGGTTCAACACAATGTGTAATGGTATTACATACATTGTAATTATTAAAGAGTAGATGAAATGAGTTTGGTATGGATCATGAATGGAATCAATAATGTTTATTTGGTTCACAATGTGTAATGGTACAACTTTTTTTAATAAAAATGAAATTATTTTTATTTTTACATGCGATTAATGGTTTATAAAATGTGTAATGGATTTTTAGTCCATGTAATAATATTAAGATTGGAAAAATGGAAGTCGCAAGGAAGATTTCCTATAACATTTTCCCAAATACCTTCTCTATCATTCTAGAGGATTTAAGGGGATGCTATGGAGACATATAAACGTTATGAATTGTTATGTTCATTGATTGATCATCGATGTGGATGTACTGAATTAATCTAGATGAGTAGTCTTTCATTTTAATTATTTTATTAGATATTAGTAGTATTGTTGTGTTTTTTTCTTTGATTCATTGAACTTCGATAATTATTCTTCATTTTTTCATTAGATCCAACATATGAACTTCCTCTAGATGATTGACATGTGTTGGTTATAGTGTGATGATAGAGTCTCGAGAAGAATGGGTCATTTATTACTTATTCCAATAATTTTACAAAATAAAATCAATATATGGACGTGTAGATTAATTGTTGGTCTGATGATTTCATCATTATGTTCTACCTTATTGGAGGATCTGAATGAAGTTGTGTGTGACCCCTTGATAGGGAGAGGTGGTTTATTCTCAAGCATGGGATAGATGACATGTATTTATGCTATATATTTCACCATATATGGTTTACGATCAGATATCAGATCACATGTATTTAT
Source organism: Viscum album (assembly GCA_963277665.1). Taxonomy (NCBI): domain Eukaryota; kingdom Viridiplantae; phylum Streptophyta; class Magnoliopsida; order Santalales; family Viscaceae; genus Viscum; species Viscum album. Next base: position 2,028,795,865 of record OY728150.1, read on the forward strand.
GCTATATATTTCACCATATAAGGAGACATTGGATATGGATGTGATGGATGTGAATAGTATATAATTATATTGTGGGTATAATTCCTCTTATCATTCACATAGAGGCGGCTTCATTGGCACGTCAGTGGAAAATAAGAAATGGCAAGATAAAAACTAGAGTTGTGGAGGAGGTTCTTGGAAATACACCCCTTTAGCACTTCCAATTTCTACTATATGTGTGACCTTCAGTTTCTACCAATGTTTAATAGTGGGTAACACCCTTCATTATTTTGAATTGCCTATGAAAATTTGAAAAAAAAATTATTGAATTTTTGGCCAAATGAAGATTCTTTGTCTTTATATTGATACACCTCAATAGGGTCACGTGTAATTAGTTCTAATGGATATTATAGCATAGTATGATGATTTAATGACTATAGGTATCTAGCTGTATGCATCAATAGTAAATCACCACTATATAGTCGATGATTTTCTAGTGGTGGAGGATTCATGTCTTCTGACTATGAGAGTTACCATAATTATTTCATCTACAGTAGATATTGCATTATTTGATATTGTGTCATCTCACTCATTTATATCTTTTAATTTTAAATATCATTAAACATACAATAGATTAACTATATTTTTTTTATAATTAACTATAACTCATATACATAGGAAATTGTGGGGGTTTCTTGTCTTTCTTTTGTGCTAACTAAATCTAATTATATGTTAGTCTAGTATTTCTTCATTATTAAGCTTGATCTATTTGTAAAAATCATCGGGATGATTTATCCTCTCAACCGCCATGCCGAGGTTGATTATTATCATTAGTGTGTCTTCATTCTTGTATTCAGTGGGGTATCAAATGTATTTCATAAGGATTGGGACTCATGTTCTGGTTGTGTAGGTCCTTCCCACCAAGAGCTAAAAAGATTTTTATCTCATATAGTAGATGATCATGTTAATTGTTTCTACAGTGTTGATCTTTCTTTTGTTTTTATATAATCTTCATATGTTTTCCAAAATTATTTCTTTGGGTTCCTCTATGGAGGTTGGTAAATAGTATGATTTATCTTGTCCAATGTACGTAAAATGTTTCAAAACCTACATATCATTTAGAACCAGTGGAGATGAAGGAGATCAGGTTTTAGTTTTACTAACTGCTTGAAAAAAGGTTTTTTCCCTAGTGTTCCATCTTACTTAGCCCCTATGGTATTTTACATGGCGGAAAAAAGTTAAAACTACTTGTGTGTGTTTAATATTATGTTGAACCATGTATCTAATATAATAAGTACAACTTTTCTAATGTCAATAATGTATTATGAGCTAAAGGAGGAAATTAGGTTTTTGAAGGTTGTTATTGATCTGGTTAACATGATCATAGAGTTCAGGAGTAATGTATATAAAATATGGATTTTAAAAGAAGGTATTGATTTTTTGTACATCATGTGATGTATTTTCTAAAAATTTACATATAATGGTTTACTGTCTTTGATGAATACAAAATAAAAATATTATATTGACAATTTTGTGGTGATTCTCAAGGATGAAATATTTTTTATTTTGGATTTGAGCATTATCACATGTACCACATGGGTTTCATTTTATAAATAATAAGGAGTCACTATTTGTATGGATGTATTTTAATTAAAATTTCTATATTAAAAAATATATTTTCATAGGGAACATTATATCATAGAATGGCTTATATGATGATCCTAAGAAGGTGAAGGATGTTCTTCCATATGAATGGCAACAAAATTTGATTAATATTTATAGAATAATTTGTATTTATTGATATTACAAATGCATATTCAAGTATTTTTCATATTTGGATTAAAATTTTAATTATCATAACTGTAATTTGGAGAATTTAATATTAGATTTGAAGTGTCATACTTTTTTTATGACCTAAAATGGCTTCCGAAATCAGCTCTTATTTTGACATAACATGATCCTAGTAGGGGGTATGTGGTTTTCTTTAATGATTTTATTTCTGTATAGGTAAGAATTATTACGTTGGATGATTATATAGTGTCATAAATCTCTATTAATATTTTAGCACATTATAATAATTAACCCACTCATGATTTATTTCTTTTGGTAGAAATGCATCCGCTTCAGTGTTCGAAGGTTATCTTTTTTAGGAAGATAGTATTTTCATTACATAATTGTTTGATCTATATATTTTATAAGGATGACTTGGATATATGATAGTGTATACTGATGAATTTTCTTTAGAATTTTGATATTGACATAACCTATTCCTTATGTAAGTATAATTTTTTAGAATATTCTCTGAGAAGAAAAATAGCATGACATTTCATTTTTAAATTTCTGGAAGACTAGAACCTAACATGTATTTTAATAAATTTCATCCAGATTTTAGTTGTATGTTTCAATTATGGTATAGTCTAGTAATTAGATATAATTAACTCTCCATGAGTCTTTTCTCTAGGTTTTTTAGGATGATGTGTTTATATGAATTAGAGAAACACATAATGGTGGGGAGACCTATTCAGAATGGTCTCTCTTTTTAGATGGTATTTTCTATTTTGAGATTTTGTTATCATCCATGTATTTGTGAGGATATTAGTATTGTTTGAAAATAATATTTTTTCATTGGTTATTTATATAGGTACCATGAGGATATATTATGATATGATATGTCTATTCTTTTGGTCTGGTAAGAAGCGTAAAATTTAAAATTATTTTTCCCACTATATTAACTGAAAATTTATAAAGAATTATAATTTGAAGACATATGGTTTTTTGTAGCCACTTCTGGTGTCAGTTTTGAAATAGGACAATTCTTCTATAGGGTTTTTTATTGTATTACCATTGAATCTCAATTTGAGGAATTTTATTTGGGTGGGGATTGATCATTTGAAAATGTAATCTTATTTTAAATTGACTTTGGACACACAAAAAAAAAGATGAATATAAAGGTAAGATTTTTGTATACGTGATTATGAGGCTAAATGTGTTACTTTATTCGATTATATCATATAATGATTCAAGGATTATTTTATTTTATAATGGATTCTCTATTGGGTGAGATAGACTCAGGTCAAGTTGTGTACATTTTATAATACATTGATAGATGGTCCAAAATAGTATAAAATTTAGATCTAGGTAGATATGATACATGCTTGTGAATTTAATTTTGGATGATATTGGGATTTATATCTAGTACTGGTAAATAAATCTTATAACAACAGCTATCAGTCATTGATAAAAATGGATCCTCTCAAGTCATTATTTGGATGATTGTACAGATCACAATATCATTGGGATGAGGTTGGATAAGCCTATTTAGTGGGAGATTGTTCAATTTAGTAGATTTCTATAAGGATTCAAGATATATGTCGATGAAAGAACCTGAATCTTTATTTAATGTATGAATATTAATTTTGGGTTATTTTTAGGGGAAAATGAAAAATTTAGAAATTTTATAAGTACACGTTGTGTGCTCATGAGTACATGTCATGTACCCAGCTGATGTGTGTTGCCGTGTACTAGTCGTGTAACAGTCGAGTACATGGTCGTGTGCTGACCAGGAAGAATGTCTAAAGTAGATGCTGGTTAAGTATAATACACGACATCTTCATTTAATGTATACACCATGTAATTTAATTTTTATTTCTTATATTGGACCAGGGTCGTGACTCATCTCTAGAACTACCTTCTTCTGACCTCAGTTCATACAAGAGTGATTCAGAGTGATGATCAGAGTCCGAGTCACCATTTCTCCATCTGAGGACATATTTGAACTCTGGCGGGTGATTTAGAATCCCACCGGTGTGTTCTTCCATCATCTAGACCCTCTCTCCCTTATTTCTCCCCACTCTTGAGTTATCAAGGGTTGATTTCTTTTACTATTTTTCTAGATCAACATCATTCTAGGAAGATTCATGGGATTATGTTCAGGATTGTTCATTGTACAACATCGAGGTAGGTTTTTTTTGCATTTCTTTGATAGTATTTGGATTATATATGCCAAAAGTGATGATTTCCTAGATTTAGGGTATTTTGTGTTTTGTAATTAATCCTTGTTTTATCCTTCTATGGTTTGTTTTTTTGATAAATGTATGTTGTTTATAAATAAGGATTATTACATTGATTATAGATGTGTTTCCCATGTTTGTTGGTTAAGGATGTTGGGTCTAGAAATTAGGTAGGACTTATTTTTTTATCATTCCATGTGTTTTTTGGTTGGAGTTTAATTTTATAAGAGATGCATGAGTTTCACACTTTGAAAGTATGGACAAGGGGAATTGACTCTGAGAGCATCCCGAGGCATGGTCGTTTAATTATGAATTGTAGTTATGAATGACTAGAGGTATTGACTATGAGAGATGATGTGGATTCATTGGGCAGAGGGGATATACCATGAGATCTACATATAGGGTTGTGATTAAATTATTGTTGGACCATAGAGAATTTACTATGAGTGCTGAAAAAGGAATATTATATTTTATATTGTTACTATGAATACAATAGGGTTCTGACCATGGTAGATACCCAGTTGGTTGTTTGTAATTGATTAATACTATGTCAGACCAAAGGGGTTAGTGTATTTATGCTTTCCCCAAGTTCCATTCTTGTTTTTTTAATTGATTATATTTTAAACAAGAGGATTTAGTTAGTAAGATCATTCCCAGAGGGTTGGTTGTGAATAATTGATTAATTGTGATGCACCTTCCATTAAAACTCACCTGCTTGGACACAGTCTTACATTTTTGTTTAGTTGGTATTTTAAGACGTCTGTTTGATATATTAAATAAGGGATACAAATATTATGTTAGATCCTGAGTATGCATTATTCAATTATTTGAGTAATTAATAAATGTAAATGAATGTAATCGAAAAATTGTAGGATTTCAGTTTTTAATACTTCTTTGTTTATTAATTCTTTTTTTCATATTACCCGCTATATATATACACTAACAATTAGGCATAAATATTTTTGTGATTTCCTACTAGGATTCATCGCACACCTTATTTGGGTTGTGCTTTTGGATTGAAATAGATTATATTTTTTAGGTATACATAAGAGAAAGCATTAGTCTATATTAGGTACTTGATTTTTGTTGGTGCTAGATATAGTGGGACCGAGCTATAGATTTCAATGTAGTTGGAGTTTACTATATTTTGTACTTTGGTTTCAGTATTTTATATCCATAATTGTTATTTGTTTGGCTATTTTCCTAGTCACATGTGACATGTATCATTTATTTATATATTTTTTTGTTATTTATACAGTCTATCATTGACTATTTATTCTTTTTTCATGGTATTATTATCATCTCTTCTGTTTATTAATTGTTAACACTGTGCTACTCTACCAATTAGGGAATAGTTTCCCCAATATCACTCTTAAGGCCCTCATTAGTAGTCTTCATCCTTTGGCATTCAGGGAAATTCACTTGAGGCCATGTGACCAACTAGGTATAGGACACCTTTGGGTGGCACCCGGAACAAGGAATTTACAATGAGGTATTAGAGGAAGTTCATTTCTACTATGTCTTACTATTTGGAGAATATATATAGGGATATGAAGGAATAGGTTGTTGGAAATAAGTTGTGCCAAGAAGAAGCTAACCTGTGTATAGGGAAAATCAATGTTTCCTCAATTATCTCAATTTTTATATTTTGGAAATTGTTACAGTGGATTTGATTTCACCCTTAGGTGACACACTTGTTTTATGAATTTTTATTGATATCATTGTGGTTCTTTTATTTTTCAAACCTATTGTATTATTGTATTCCATCTCATGCATCATATATAATGATGCTAGAGATCACAGGTCATGCATTCTTGTCATATCATTTAGGGTGAATTACTAATTTCATGTTGTTGTGATAGATATTTTTCTTGATATGTATGTTGTTATGATAAATGTTGCGATAGATTACCAACTATTTTTACTAGGTATCAGTATGTGTAATGTTTCAACTAGATGGATGCCAAACTTTGGTCCTTGATTTGTTATGCTCTTTGATTAGAATTTGGTGGAACATGTTTGAAGAATAATTAAATTTCTTCAAGTAATGATGAGAAAAATGATTCCAAAAATTAATTCGTTGGAGTATACGCTCTCAATAGTTGTAATTTTCCACATCATGGAAAAATTATAGGTTTTTAGGGGTTTCAGAGGAGTTTTATAGGATAACTATCTGGAATCCCAGACAACATGGCATGTGTTGTTATGAACACATGCCATAAGATCTTTTGTTCTATAAGAACTGACATTTCTTAAATACACATTGTGTAATTAATGTTCATGTCATGTAGTGCTTAACCATGTGACTGAGTATCTGACCAGATTCATGGGGTTGGGAATGTTTGGTAGAACACACCGTGTACTAGGATTACACACTGTGTCATAAGGAACGTGTTTCTGGTCATGTGACTAATGAAACTGGTGGATAAAACATAGGTTGTACATGCCATGTCTAATTATTGCACACAGTGTACAAATGACCATGTATCCAATCGTGTGACTAATAAAATTTGTGGATAGAACCCAACTACTACACGTCTTGTGTAGTGTGAACATGCCATATAGTGTTACCAATAAGAGAATTGTATAATTTAACTATGTAGAAGTATTTGGTAAAGATAGAAAAATTAATGTACACATCATGAGTCATAAGGAACAAGCTGTGTGTAGGGGTGTTACACGAACAGGTTTGGAAGATGTATATGCCAATGTTAATTCATAAGGGAACACACTATGTTCTGGTAATACACGCCATGTAGCCTTCTTTGTAAAATCATAAATGTTTTTCTTCTCCTCTTCCTTTATTTCACTTCCATGTTGTTGTCCTTGATAATCATGAACTGAGGTGTGTGCCTGAACTTGTAGATCCATGCTACCATGACATCCTCCGGTTGTATGCCAAGATTAGGGCGACGACCAGACACCGGAAATGGTTGATTAGGGATGGCCAGAAGATTCACCTGTGATTCTCATCTTGGAACCAACTGTTATACCAAACATAGTTACTGATAAAATATTCTGTGAAATATTTTTGAAACTTTTACAGACTTTTTAGGGATCACTGCATCCTTCCCCATCTATGGAAGAGTTGGTGCATGTGTTCCAGTAGTAGCGTGCTCACAAATTTTTTGAGGATGGAGGACGGCAAGCTGTAGAGTCAGGGTTGGAGGCCATGATTTCAATCTTTGAGCATCCATTGATGCTTCTAGAGCAGAGGTTGAATATTTATATGCACATTCTACTTGATTCAGATAAGAGATAGTGGGGTGTTATCTCATAGGAATAACATCATATGGATATGGCTTGGGAAGAGTTTCAGAGGACCTTTTATGACTACTTATTCCCTGAGAAATTGATGGTTGATCAAGCCAAAGAGTTCATGGAATTTCCGCATCCAGGGATGGTACTCCTTCGACTGATAGTAAGAATCGCTAGAGGGATCCTTTACATAGTTATTCAATTAGCAAGAATGTACTTACAGGTAGCCAGGGGAGGTTCCACCTATGTGGGAAGAGTTGTATAATGATACCTCAAAGCCCAAGAGACCTAGTTGAGTGTCGATTATGCAGCAAGATAGGTTACGTTCAACGTTTTTTCCTATTTTTTTTACTAGAAGCTAGTGATAGGGGATCAATTATGACTCCAAATTCAAGAGAGAGACCACCATTTTCTCCTCAATTAGGGAAATTGAGTTCATCGGGGCATTTTGGCTAAGGTAGTTTTCGACGTGGTTTTCAGGCTATAGGCATTCGGTGACATCAAGTTGGATCAACCAATGGATGTAAGGTAGGGTCATAGGGCCATGGTATAGGTAAGATTTTTTCAGTGGAGTAGACCCAGCAGAAGCAGGATTCAGGACCCTCTATGGTTAGAGGTGTGATTCTACATTCCAATGTCTTATCCGATGATCTATTTGATATAGGTGATTCCCATAGTTTTATATCATCTGCTATTGTGGAGATCCCCAGGCTCTGTATCTTTACTAATGAGGATTATATGACGCTAGACACTTCATTGGGGATTAGGAAGACAATTGTACATTACTATAAGGAGTTCCATGTTCAAATTGGTGGCTGTCACTTTTTATGGGACCACTATGTCTTAGACATGACATGATAAGATTTCATTCACATAATATACTGCTTAGTCTCCTTTTTTCCTTTATTGACTTCTATAAATGTAGGGTGAGTTTCATATCACTAGAGGGTGGGTCTTTTCTACACAAGGGGGAGTGGGATGTCTAGGCGAGCAGAGCTGGACCCTAGCATCATGGGTTGGTAGTAATTAGGGCCCTGATTTCTATTTTATATATGGATGACTAGGGGACATCATAGATAGAATTTCTTCTAGTGTTGGATCATTTCATATATGTCCTTCTAGATGACTTTCCAGGTTTACCTCCATAGCGTGTGAAAATAGTCCTTATTGATCTTATGCCAGGAGTGACACTAGTGTACATTCCTCTATATAGGATAGATACAATAGAGTTATAGGATCTCAAGAAGTAGTAACATGAGTTGCAGGAAAAGTGTTTCATCCAACCCAGTACTTCTCTAGTGGGTTCGCCTGTCCTTTTCTCAAAAAAAGAAGGATGGTAACCTTAGACATTGTGTGGATTATCGGAAGCTGAACCACTTAATGGTCAAAACCGATATCCCTTGTTGTGGATTGATGATCTATTTGATCAGCTTCAAGGGGGCTAGGTGTTCTCTATGATTTACTACAGACCAGGTTATCATCGATTGTATGTTAGACCATCTAACATACCCCTTACTGCCTTTCGTAGTACATATGGTATGTACGAGTATGTTGTTATGTCATTTGGTCCCACGAACGTGCCAGAAGTATTCATGGAAATGATGAACTAAGTGTTCCATCCTTATCTGGATTCATTTTTGGTTGATTTCATGGATGATATCATGGTGTACTCTCATACTCAACATGACCATGCCACCCATCTTTAGATCATTTTTGAGTCCATTGAGAGAGCACCGGTTTTATGACAAGATCAAAAATTGAAACTTTTGGATGGAACAAATTCACTTCATGGGTCATGTATTCTTAGAGACAGGTGTATCAGTAGACCTAGAAAAAGTGAGAGCAGTAGTTTCCTGGGGGCAACCGAAAAATTTCATTGAGGTACTATGTTTTATAGGGATAGCTGATTATTATAGGTGCTTCATACAGGAATCTTCACTATTAACAGTGCCACTAATGGGCTTCACTAAGAATGTTTTAAAATACGTGTGGACAGATTTCTATGGTTCTACCTTTCAAGAGATGGAAGAGAGGTTTCCATCAACACTGATATTATTTTTGACAGAGCAGGGAAAGAGTTACAATGTTTATTATAATGCATTAGGTATCGATCTAAAAGCATTGCTTATGTAGGGGGAAGGTTTCATTACGTATGAGTCTTAATAGTTGAGGCCACATGAGAGGAAATACCCGACGTATGATCTCGAGTTAGTTACAGTAGTTCATGCATTATACTCTATGATACAATATATCCTGGGATATGTTTTTATGGTATATGATAACCAAAAGAGAATCAACTATATCGTTACACAATGTGATATGGATTAGAGACAGTGAAGGTGGGTTGATTACCTTTAGTATTTTGACATTGAGCATGCCTACACTCCATGGAATGGAAACACAGTGGCTGATACATTGAGTAGGAGGAAACAGATATATATAGTTAAGAAGGAAATTAGTGAGTGGAATATTATGGATCAGATCTCTATGATGCATTTGTAGGTTAACAATAGATATGAGAAAGTATTCTTTCTTCTATAGTTTGTTACATCTACTCTACTAGATCTAGTATGAATGAGGCATCTACTAGATTCTAAAAGATTAGTCATATGGGGGAGTGTGTCAGGAGAGTACCCTAATCCTAGATGGACCATCGACAAGGATGAGATCTTGTGTTTTCATGGGTGCGTATGACCGTCAACAGAAATATGGTAGGTGTTGATGTGATATTTTCATTCCTCAATTTGTGCAGTTCATCCTAGCACCACCAATATGTATCGAGACTTGCACCACCCGTATTGGTGGCCATATATGAAGAGGGATGTTAATTGTTTTTTATGGGATGATCCTCCTATTAGCAGGTAGAGCCAGGGAATCCGTGATCGGCAGAGCTTTTACAATAGTTACTCATTCCTTACTGGAAGTGGGATGATGTTGCAATAGATTTCATGATGGGTTTACCAAGGTTTCCTTGAAGGAATTATCCTGTTTGGGTTCTTATTGATAGAATCGTGAAGGTTACACATTTCTTGCCAATCAAAGAAACCTTTAGTGTTTATGAGCTAGAAAGGTTTTACATTTTAGAGATTGTACATTTTCATGGGTCCCACAATCTTTTGTTTCAAATAGGGATACCCCATTTACATATCGTGTCTGACAGGGACTACATAGGGTTTTTGGTATACAGGTACTTCTGAGTACAACTTACCATCACCAGATAGATGGCCAGTCCGAACGCGTGATTCATGTTTCAGAGGACATGCATATATCACACATCCAAAATTTTGGGGGGTTCTGGGAGATACATATACCTCAAGTTAAGTTCTCCTAAGATTAAAATTTTTAGGTGATGATTCAGATGGAAACTTATGTGGCTTTCTATGGTATGACATATTGATCACCCTATGTTGGCTAGAGGTTATAGAGATAGCTATGCTTGGTCCTCATCTTGTCCACGTGACCACTAAATAGGTGGATTGATATAGAAGAGGATGTCTCCTACATAGTCTTAGTAGAAATCCTATCCTGATTGACAGAGATGACCTCTGGAGTTTGTGGTTGGAGATCATGTTTTCTTACGTGTCACACCGAGGTGGGGACATTGTATAATTAGGATACATTGGAATATTTCATTGAGATACATTGGGAAGTTTATGGTTTTGCAGAGAGTTTGGCCGGTTGCCTATCGGTTGAAGTTACCAAAGAGGTATTGGTCTATACATGACTTCTTATATGTTTCTCAGCTACAAAGTTACTTTTCAGACCTGTCTCATGTTTTTTAACTTGAGGAAGTTGAGTTTGAGGAGGATGCATCCTTTGAGGAGCACCCTATTTGGATTGTGGATCATAGAATGAAGGATTTTAGTGGTTTGTCCATTCATATGGTACATGTGATTGGTAGAACAAATGATTATAGAATGAGACTTGGGAGAGGGAGGTTAACGAACTATCATAGTCGCCCAAGTTGATTAATGTTTCTTCTTTTCCACACTCAGAAGGGAAATTTTGGGATGAATTTCTTTAAGGGGGATGTTTTTTTAAAACCCAATTTTTTTTTTTCAGGTATGGATCTTTATTTGAGTTTTTTTAGGAAATAAAAAGAATTTGGAAATTTTCTATATACATTCTTTGAACATATGAGTACATGCTGTGTACCCGATTGCCGCATGTAGCCCTACAGTGGACATGTAACGGTAGAGTACCTGGCTGTGTGGTGACCTGGAATACCACCTAAAGCAGAATCTGGTTAAGGATAATACATGTTGTATTCATTTAATGAACATTCAATGTAATTTTCTTTATATATTATATCTCGGACCAAGGTCACATGTCATCTCAAAAACTACCATCTTCAATCCTCAGTTTGTACAGAAGCGGCCGAAAGTGGCAATCAAAGTCTGAGCCACCATTTCTCTATTCGAGGTCCAAACCGATCTCTGACGGGTTTATTAGAATCCCACTGGTTATTTATTCTATCTTCTAGAGCCTCTCTTGCTGATTTCTCCTGGTTGATTACTTTTTTTGATTTCATAGATATACGTCATCATAGGCTGATTCAAGGGACAATGATCAATAGTTTTTATCATATAACATCCTAGTAGGTGTTTTGTTATTTTATTTTATATTCTTTGGATTATATATGCTTAATTTTACGAATACCCAGGTTTCGAGTATTGAGTTTTTTGGAATTTAAACCTTTTTTATGCCCTCTATTGTTTGTTCATTTGATAAAGGGTTATTGTTTATGAATAAATTTCATTACCTTGATTATGCATGTGTTTCCAATGATTGATTGTTATAGATGTGAGGTCTACAAATCATGTTTTTCATCTTCTTTTTCCATTATTAGTTCTATTAGGATGTATTTTCTGTTTATATGGGACGCATGTGTTTCACATTATGAAAGTATGACCAAGGGGATTTGACCCTAAGAGCTTCTTGATTATACAGTTTTAATTATGAATTGTTGTTGTGAAGAACCATAGGTATTGACTGTGAGAAACATTATGGGGTCATTTAATAGAGGGGTTAGACCCTGAGAGCTACCAAGTGGGTTGTTGTTAAATGATCATTAGACCATAGGGCAATGATTGTGAGATCATCCAGAGGGAAATTATATTTTATATTATTACTATGTAGACTAAGGGGTATTGACTCTAAGAGATACCTAGGTGTTCATATGTAATTGATTAGTATTATGTGGGTCTAAAGGGGTTAGATTATGTAAGATTTAACAGAGGGTCATTTTTATTTGTTGAATTGAAGATTTGTTAAACTAGATGGGTTAGACTGTAAGAACATTCCAAGAGGGTTGCCTGTGAATGAATGATTTATTGTGAGGAGGATTCCTAGAAAAATCACAAGCTTAGACTTAGACATACTTTTATGATTAGATATTCTTATAAGATGTCTGTTTGTCATTATAAACAGAGGGATATAGAGATTAGGCTTGATCTCTGGGTTTAATTATTCAACAGTTTGAATAATTAATAAATTTAAATATATTTAATTGAAAAACTATACGATTGTTTCTTTTATGAATTTCCTAGTTTATTACTTCTATTTTCATAACACCTTTTATATGTATTCACGGATAGATAGGCACATATATTTGGGTGATTTATTACAAGGAATCATCTCACACCAAATTTGGGTCCTGATTTTGAGCCCAAATAGATAATATTGTTATAGGTATATATAAGGTCAATAGTCCTTCATCAAGTACGTGATTACTATTTGATCTGGAGAGTATTGGACCAAGCTGAGGCTTGCAATGCTGTTGGAGTTTTCAATTTTTTGTACGTTGGTTTTAGTATTTTATTTACAGCATTGTGACATGTTTTGATCATTTCCTAGTTACATGTGACATGAATCATTTATTTAAAAATGCTTCATTTATTTATACTATCAGTCTACCACTCCTTAAACATGTGGCATGGTACTACTATTTCAGCTTCTTCTTACTAATTTTTTCTGATGTGTTACTCTGCCAAAGAGGGGATAGTTTCCCCACTATCACACCCAAGGCCCTCACATCTAGTTGGGTTCCTCTGCTATTTAGAGAAATTCACTTGATTCCATGTGACCAACCGCGTATTGGGCACCTTTGGGCGTCACTTAGAACCGGGTTGTTACTGTTGATATTTGGAGAGATTGTAGACTTGAATGAAATCTTATGATAATCAATTGTTTATTACATGGGATATTACCATGATTAAATTGGTTTTCATGAATTTTTCTCCCTAAATGGGTCACTTTAGGCTCATAAAACAATAATATTTGGCACACTGATATTTTTCACCCTTTGAGGTCACTGAACATCATGGAAATGTTTCCTATCATTTTGTATTACAAGTTAATTTATAAAGAATTGACCCTAGTATACCAAGAGTTTATTCCTTCTAACATTAATTTGGAATAAGGTACACGAAAATATGTCCTGAATGAATTTTATTTTTAGTTTTATTTGCGAACTAGATATGTACACGAGTCATACAATGCATTTTAATATGAATAATACAACAAAACATTTTTGGAGAATAAAATTTCTCCATCCAATTTTTCCCTACATATAATTCATATTAAACATCAAGGATTATTTTCTCAAAATAAAAAAGTGAGCATGAGCTCACATAATGAGTATGTGTTAGGTATAGTAGAATAAATAATAAATCAATTACAATAATCAATATTGTAAGGTAAATATTGGAGGACACATGCTAATTATATATATAGATAAAGAAATATCACTATGTAATAGTGAATAACTGAAAACCAATTCTATTTTATGAATGAACCTAAAAGAAAATAAATCAAAATATAATATCATAGTGAAAATATATAGTATATTAATAAACGAATAAATAATATATGAAATTTTCAACTATTGAATATCATGTTTCCAAGGAACATGATAATTCATCATTAATATCAATACTGAATAAATTATAAGACATTCTTGGTGAAGATTCAAATAGTTTGAATGACCAATTGATTCTTCCAAGGAGACTACATATGGATTAAGGGTCCTGAATTAACCAGTCCCCAACTCATGCAGTAAAAGTCTAAAGAATTCATAATTTATCTAATAAATGATTTAATTAATAAACAATATTATTTATCATTAAATATTTAGTTTGAGTAATGGATTCATATGAATAAATACTAATTTATTTAATCTATTAAATATATTTTAAATATAGAATATTGAAATGGTATAAGGATTAGAAAATAATTATATCCATGAAAGTTATATCAACATTTATGGGAAATTTTATTCTCTATGATTGTTGATAACTAAATAATTAATGGGAAAGTTAATGAGTTCAAAATTTATTCACAGAATTGAATATAAATTATATCCTTTGTATAAATAAACAAATACCATCTTGATAACGAATAAATGTAATTTAAACATAATATAAACCAACTATATTATGAATAAATGGTTGTTGTCATTGAACTTTGAAAAAGTATGAAATGATCATCAAAAAATTTCCTGAGGAAAATATCTTTTTCATATTGATATTTTTAAATCCATTATCTTATTAAATAACTAGTAAATTTTATTTAATTAAAATTATATTCATAAAATAACAATGTGTGTTCAAACAAATGATAGGAATATCGTGGTTTGATCTATACATACCATAAACAAAATTTATTTTTTCACCTTAAAATTGTTATGAAGGTTATTTATTCATGAAACATAAAATATGATTCCATTTTGAATATTATTTCAAAAAAATGTGTAAAATTGTATTTTAATAATTCAATTTGAATAGGACAAAGACAAAAAATTTCAAAAAAAATTCAAAAAAATTTGTTTTGTAAGAAAACAGATTTCTAACCCAAGAGAGAAATTAACTCATATATTATTAAAATAATCTAAATATTTTATGTATCAAAGAGTGGAAAAATATAAATATCATGTTAAACAACACCATGAATAAAAATATTAGAAGAAAATATAATTTTTTACCAAAAAATAATCATATAATATATGTTAATTTTACTTCTAGAATAAACAATATCGATTAGAATAAGATTCCGAAATAAAACCATAAAATTATCAAAACATGGAAGTGATAACAAATCAATGAATATATAATTTGTGTTAACTATATATAAAATTAAAAAAATAGTAAACATAACAATATAAATATAAAGATCAATATATACTTAATCTACTAATTTTAATGAAGAATTAATGCAACCTCATATAAATGAATTGAGATATGAAATTATTATCAATATGGTAACTCTTAATTCAAATCCTCTAATATGATATAATTCGTATTTGAACAAAAAAAATCCTTTAATAAAGACGTATTCATTACATTTCATGTAAAATGGCAAGTATATACATCATATTAAGGAAACAAGTTACATTACATTACTATATGCCTTTACAAAATGAAATTGAGATAAAATCTCTTACCTTATGATTTAATTTTGTTCGTAATTGATTGAACATCCCATATAATATTTTTATACATTTTATTAACTTATACCACACCCATATTAATATTTATAATAAAATATATAACACTTTTACAACATATTATCAACCATTTGTTAATAAACATTCATTATCTTTATTGTTTCAAATGTTAATTGCCTTGTTTTCTATGTCTGCTTTAGCTTGTTAGATTTTTTCCATATTCTTTTTGTCATCATTTAATCATATCCATAATTTAAAAAATGAATTAATTATTATATATTGTATATATATATATGTATTTAATGTAATCTATAAAACAATTATATGAAATGAACTGAACCGTTAATGGGGACATTAGGTCGTACGTATGCATGAATGTTGTTTCTATTTTTTATTAAATTGAATGATATAAAATAAAATTATATATATTATCACTGAAATATAAATTTCATTTCATATATATTTAATATTTTTACTAAAATAATCATTAATACATTTCATTTAAAGCAGGATGGAATCACATCACTTCATGAGGTGATTGTTCATCATACACCTGAATGATGTTATCTTCATCCCACAAATGGAATGAATTTTGGTATGTGAGAAATAAAAATTAAATAATAATAATAATATAATAAATATCATATATATCACATATAAAACTAAATCCATCATTATTTCCAACAATGAATGTTGGTAACATAAAAATGAACGTCTTTTGTTCATGAAGAGTTTGTCTTCCATACAAAGGATTAATGAATTTGTAAACCATTTTATGAAGGTGTGTCATGTTCTAGGTCCATATCATAAAATAAAATCAAATTAATATACAATTTCTAGTTAAATTATTATTTAATATGGTTATAATAGTAATTTATCGATATGTATAAATATATGTCATAATATTTTTTAAAGAACATTACCTATTCTTTGGGTATCCCCATTAGGTTTTCACTAAATCCATCTTCTGTTGGATTTATTAAAAGGATAATGATTATAAAATGAGGTGTGTGAATTTTTTGAGTGACTTTTCCAGGTCTTGGACAAACCATAGTGGTTTGGTATTGTGATCTAATGAGGAGAGTGGGTGGCCATTTATATGTGATGTGAGTGGGACAATTGAACTATTTTGAATGAGTGAATTCTACCCAAAATGTTTTAATGATTCATGGATAAAATAAAAAAAAATTATTTTACTAAAAGTATTATTTTTGAACTATGTCTTGAAAACATGGGATGGGAATTTTTGTAGATCATTTTACCTCCAATGTTTAATGTTAGTCACTTATAAAACCCATTTTCAAATAATTATTGTAATTAATTTTGATGACACTCCATAATCACATTGGTCAAAAATTAATATATAAATATTTGAAATTACAAATTTTATTTATTCATAATTTTTTAAACTTCATTCAAAATTTAATCCAATAATGTGGTAGAAATTAGTATAAAATTATTCTCATAGATCTAATGAGAAAGATGGTTTTAAAGTGATTTTTTATCAAAATTTACACTATTCTTATATCAAAATTCAGATTAATAATGATTCTAATAAAATTCTGGGTTAATATATATTAAATTTTACTATTGTGACATTATAAAAAATTAAAAATATATGATAAAATTATAATTGTTTTGATGAAAATTTCATTTTCAATTAAAATTCATCTTTTCATTATTCATCAAAAATTGTTACTACAAATTAAAAAAACACCATAAAATAATATTTAAATTATGATTTAAAATAGATATTTGTTTCTTGAAATTAAAATTATATATGTGTAAAAATATAGTTTTAGAATAATTTGTCTATTTAAGGGCTGCCAAACTGCCCTTCGAAAATACCATTTTTTATGAATAAAACTGGAATTGTTCATATATAATTCACATAAATCTATTGGATGAATGTAAAAAAATTATTGAATATATAATATATAAATTTCATTAATATCATCCCTAAATAATAATTAATTGAATTTAATCAAATAAAATAAATTTGGGGCATAAAAATAGTTTTGAATATAAAAATTCCCTTTAATTTCAATTTGTTTTTATATTCATTTACAATTAATTAGTAACCAATTAATTCATCCATATCTTTTAGTATGTTATTTAATACTAAAAACTCTAATTTAACATCTATGAGATTATTTTGATCATAAATAATAATATTAATAGAATATTTTTGTTCAGTAAAACCTCATATTACATGGAATGAATGATATTAAAGAAAGTGTTAGATGTGTGTAATATGTGAAATAATCATTGTTCCATGAGTTAAAAGATATAAAATGTATTTAGTTTATCAAAACTAGTAAATATATCATAAATTCTCAAGACGGTTTTTTCCTATCTATCCTTTTCTGGCGTTTCATACACACTATTGAATGAAATGTTATTCTATTATATTTTATTGGGTGGTAAATTCTCCCCAACATAACAAATTTTCATCCTAGAAATATAATATTCATATAGGGAATCATGTGTTTTATATTTTAAATAAATGTTTTTAAAATAAAAAATGTAATAGTTTTAATAAAATGCACTATTTTTAATTGTGAATGGTATGTGAAACAATCATATGGAATAACGTATAACTAGGTTTATATATAGGAGAAAATTAGTGGAATGTGAGCATGTGTAGAGAGATGAAAAGTGCATATAATTATCTAATGTGATAGATTAAATTGATCACATGATAGTGAGTGATCAATGGAAGATTAAAAGTATCATAACAACAAATATATGATGATAAAAATGACCTTTTGATTCATGAGATGTGAATTTAAAAGGATAACATGTTTTGGAAATATCTTTCCTAATGTATATTATTTTTTTCCGGTGTGATAACATAAGGGAAAAAAATTAATGTTATATTTAATTTTCATCAACCTATTTTCATCCATTTGTTTATTTCGATAAATATAAATTTATTCCATTTAATATATGAAATGAATACCCAAAAATTGAATTTATCATTCCATAAGGACAAAAATTTAAATTTAACAGATCAAAAGGTCCATAAAATATGTCATTATAATTTCCTCTAACTATTTTCCAAAACTAATATGGTTAACAAGTTATTCTATAATCATGAAAAGTAACTCTTTTGGTTCATAATAAATATTACAAATCATTTAACAATGAAAATTTTTATATTAACTAGGATATCATATAAGTAAGTGGTTGACATCAAAAAAATATTTTCCTTCAGTCATGGGATCATGCCATGTGGACTTACTCAACATGATGGGTTATCACCCAGTATATAAGTTTTATTTTTTTTAAAACCATATTAATATGGTTTCAAAATGAAAAATGATAGATATAATTTAAATTTAATTATTAAATATCATTTTCACTAAGGTTTTGAATACAACATATTTCTTCATCATTTGATAATAAACTTATTTTACTATTATTATGGTGTCATTATGTAGAGACTCGGGTTTTTGGACCTATCAGACTTTGAAATATTTCTACGAATAATTCCAGAGCTAGGCGCAAAGACGGCGTGTGATTCTGAGGCCCGGTGTGCCCGGAATTAATTTTATAAAAATATTAAGTTTTTTTTGATGTAGAAACTCGGGTTTTTGGCCCTGTCAGACTTTGGAATATTTCTATGAATAATTCCAGAGCTAGGCGCGAAGACGGCGTGCGATTCTGAGGCCCGGTGTGCCCGAAATTAATTTTATAAAAAAACATAATATTTTTATAAAATTAATTCCGGGCACACCGGGCCTCAGAATCGCACGCCGTCTTCGTTCCTAGCTCTGGAATTATTCGTAGAAATATTTCAATGTCTGACAGGGCCAAAAACCCAAGTCGCTACATCCTCCCCCCCTTAGAACTTTTCGTCCCCGAAAAGCCCTAAGCACAAGGAAAGCGACTGGACTCTCAACTGGGTCTCACACACCAGCGAGCTCACCAACCAACACCCACACAGGGTCTTACCAACGCCCTGACCAAAACTCGAGCAAGAAAAAAATGGAAAGAGTACCATTAAATAGTGTCTAACAAACTACTGAGTAAGTAGAAAAGACACAAGGCATACCTCTATCCATCTGCGGTGCCTCTGGGTCGACTGCCTCCGGGGCATACAGCTGTCCTCGCCCTCGGCCACCAGCTCCCTGAGCTTGGCGTGGACCACCTGGGGGTGGGGGTGGTGGCAACTGGTATTGCCTACCACCGCCTCCTGCTCCACCCGCTCCGACGCCACGTCCGACGCCCTGCGGACCTCCTTGCTCGAGACGTTGCCTCTGCCAAGGCGGTCTATCAACCGGCTCCCTCTCAGCAGCACGTCGGGTCGAACAATCTCTAGCAAGATGTCCCCGACCATCGCAAGCATGACACCGCCTCTCCTACGGCTGACCAAAACTGGCCTGCGAGCCCTGTGAGCCCTGAGGCTCAGATCCTCCATCCTGGGGTCGCCTCTTGATACGTCGGCCACCTCTAGACCCCTGAGTCTGACGTCGGCTACCAGATGCCGATCCAACCGACGAAGCCTCAGCTCTCGAGTGCCCAGCACTAACAGGGGGCATCTGCTCAGCCAGAATACTCTCCACCACCAATGCTCGCTCCAGCACTCCAGCATAGGTGGGCAGGCACAAGGAAACCACACCTACTCGGATGTCCCTGTGTAAGTCCTGCTCGAAGGTCCGAGCCCTAAAGAACGGGTCTCACACCATATCCAGGGAGTAGCACGACAGGTCTGTAAACCTCGCTGAGTACTCCGACACAGTCATGCTCTCTTGTCGAAGCTGTAGAAGCTCCTGGATCCGCACTGACCTCAGCGTCACCGGATAGAACTCCTCCCTGAAGAACCGCTCAAACTCTGCCCACGTGAGCGTCTCCTCGTCACGGGACTGCATCACCAAACTCCACCATCGCCCGGCAGAACCATGAAGAAGGCTCGCCGCTAGGACCACCATCTGATCTGGAGGTGTCCTCACTAGGCAGAAAACTCGGGTGACTGTCTCAAGCCAGTCATTAGCTGCCTGGGGGTCTGGATCACCCCGGAACCTCATAGGTCGCTGCCTCTGGAACTCGTACAGTGCACTCAGCCTGCGCGCAACCTCGTCCTACATCGCCGGCACAACCAGCTGCTCGACAGGTGGTGGCTCAACTGGCAGACCACCTGGAGGTGCAACCTCAGAACATGCGCCCTGCTCCATAGCCACTATACGGTGCAGGTCATCAGCACAATCCTACTGTGGAACCCTCGCTGGCTGTCGTCGTGGAGGCATCCTGAAATACATTCAAGATGCACCACAGTCAAGCGTATATCTGGAGAGCTGACTCAAGAAGGACAAGGAAAAACCAAAAACCCAGTCCTATATTATGCATGTACCATTATGTCCCCTCGACCAGTGTACGAATGTCCCGACTCACTACATCGTAGCGACTCAGGTTTTTGGCCCTATCAGACTTTGGAATATTTCTATGAATAATTCCAGAGCTAGGCGTGAAGACGATGTGCGATTCTGAGGCCCGGTGTGCCCGGAATTAATTTTATAAAAATATTGTTTTTTTTTCTATGCACATGGCGGGGGTGTGATATCTCCTAAACGGTAGCTCATAACAGGAATCTGAGGGCACAGTTGCGTCCGGAACGTGACGTTTACCCTAGGCGGGGTGTAAACTTTTCGGCACGGCCCTGCGGTGAGAAATGCCACCAGGGGCGTTTTCATAAATAAGTAGCAAGTTAGGGTGTGAGCGCCGGCACAAATAACTTCTGAACGGAGTCTCGGATGGAAAATCTGAGTCCACCGCTGCGTTCAGAATGGCGTGTTTACCCTAGGGGTGACCTTACTTTTGTTCGCATTGGGCGTCGGGTCCGAGGCGGGTTTGGCTCCGGCGGGCAGCTGCTATAAATATCAGCGCCCCCCCCCCCCCTATCGTTCCTCTCGTCGTTCCTCATCGTTCTTCACCGCCACTCCACCGAATCAAGCAAACGAAGCGTCCACGAGCTCGGAATTTGACGACGGACGTTCCAGGAGTGCGCAACGGAAGCTCTGGAGCACGGATCTGAGGCAGAACGTCGGCGTTTCGCCCGCGAGGCAGGCGGTTTGAGTTTTGAAATCCGGGACCCCATTTATTTGTTGTTTTTCTTCAAATCGTTATAAGGGTTGTATAGTTTGGGTCCCGAGGTTTTCGAAACATGTTTCGGATCTGATTTTAGAGCACCGGGGTGCTCCCGGGGGTCCCCGGATGTTTTCCGGCGGAAATCCCGGATACCGCCGGCAGCCATGGCGGAATCCGGCAAGGCAAGGCAAGGCGCGGCGGCGGCACGGCGGTTTCCGGCGATGGCGGCGGCGGCACGGCGGAATCCGGCGGCGGCACGGTGGTTTCCGGCAAGGCTGGCTGTGGTCCGGCCAGGATTTTTCGGGGGTTCTTTAAACCCCCGTAACTCGCAAACCGTAACTCCGATTTGCGATCCATTTGCGGCGATGTTCTTCTTGCATAGAGATGGACCTTTTGAACTCACATTAAGGGTTTAAAGGTTTGGGATCTTGGCCGGGGAGCTAGAAACGTCGTATAAAATAATATTATTTTATTATTTTACGACTTCGGGCCGTTGTAACTTCTACCTGGTGCGTCCGATGGACGTGCCGTCAGTGGCGTTGTGACCCTGATGGTACGATGGACTTTTGGAGATGGTTTCCGGGTGTTGGGTCTGAGAACGGGGTGCGGGCCCCACGAGGCCGGGTTTTGGTGTTTGCGGAGAAACGCAGCTTTTGCACCAGGAGTCCGATTTTGGCGGATGAATAGGCGATCCTGTGTGTTTTTCCGAGAGGATCGCAATGGTGCGTTCCGTTCGATGAGTTTCGGAATCTAGGCATGGGCCCCACCCGAGATGGCCTTCGGTGAATAGTACCTTTTTCACCGGGTGTCCGTTTTGGACGAGCGAGTAGTCGATTCCACTTATTTTTCCGAGGGGATCGTCGTGGTATGGTCCGCTCGATGAGTTTCTGGATCGTTGTGTGGGCCCCGCACGAGCTAGCTATGGTGAATAGTTCCTTTTTCACCGGTGCTCCGTTTCGGGCGAGTAAACAGCTTATCCTGCGTGTTTTTCTGCGTGGAACGCGATGGTGGCCTCAGTTTTGGCTTAGTAGGTGTGCAGTCCGGTGTTGTGGCGGGTCGCTCGGGTTAGCGACGTTTGGACCAGCAGAGGTTGAGGGTCCTCCCTTGGTTCCTTCCTATGAGGGTTCGTGTGGTATCATAACCTTCG
Organism: Viscum album; assembly: GCA_963277665.1. Taxonomy (NCBI): domain Eukaryota; kingdom Viridiplantae; phylum Streptophyta; class Magnoliopsida; order Santalales; family Viscaceae; genus Viscum; species Viscum album. The sequence goes on from OY728150.1 coordinate 2,028,818,789, forward strand.
TATGGGGTTGTGATCCTCTCGATGGGATGTTTAAACTATTAGAGTTGTGGTATCCCTCTGGTGGGCCCGAAGTGGATCCTCTATCATCTTTACCTAGATCGGGTTCTTGGTATCGATGTGACCGCTTATTTACGGGCGGAGATCTACTATCTAGCAGGATAACCCGGTAGGGTTTGTGGCATCATCGAAAATATGATCCCCTACGAGGTGGGTCATGCCCAGTAGGGTTGTGGCATCGTTGGGTATACGATCCCCTACTCAGCATGTGGTTTATAGTAGGGTTGCGGTATCATTGGTTATGTGATCCCCTACTCAGCGCGTGGTTTCAGTAGGGTTGCGGCATCGTCGGTTCGATCCCCTACATCACGAGTTATACCAGATAGGGTTCCGGTATCGTCGTGACCATATTTATATGGACGATGATCCTCAATCTGAGTGTGGAGTTCTGTCGAGCGTCAGATCGGGTTGTGGTATCCCCCAGCAGATCCTGGGTGTGATCCCCTATCTGTGAGAACTACATATGCCAGATCGGGTCGTGGCATCCCCCAGTGGACCCAGGGAGTGATCCCCTATCTGTGAGTTACGTTTACCAGAGTGGGTCTTGGTATCCCCTAGCGGACCCTAGCGGCGATCCCCTATCCGAGGAGTTTGGTGGTTATGGTGGTTCAGCGATGTTTCCTCAGTGATGTTATCCGACGAGCGTGGTCTCTCAGGTGAGCGTCTGAGATGTTTGTTTGGGACCTGATGGAGTGTATCTCTCATATGAGTTTCATCTGGTATGACAGTCTTCATGGTGTACTCTCCTTGTTGGGACAGTTGCTGGTGATGAGGTCAGTACCTCTTGTGGCTTTGTGGCGTGAGCTGAGTATATCTGGTTTGTTCAAGGTGTATGTATGGGCATACACCTGAGCTGAGCTAAGCTGACTTGTTGTGTTTAGCCGAGAATGGTCACGAGATGGAGTTTCTCTCTCGTCTGGGTTCCCTCTGGCTGGGTTGAGCAGACTGTTTCCTTTCAGTTGCTCCCTTGGGTTTTGGGTTTTTGGGGTGCCTACTGAGTATGTTTATACTCACCACTGCACGGGCTTTGCCCGCACATGTTTGTGTCTTGTGCAGACCACAAGCCTTTTGACGGAGTCCCAGGAGGACCCGGAGCAGGCGGATCTTAGTGAGAAAGTTGACCAGGGTGTTTACCGGAGCTGTGCCGAGGGAGCTTTTCGGCGGGTGTTTGTGGCAGCGTTCCCCTTCGTCAGAGCAGGTTGGACGCGCTTTGTAGTTTTCTTTTGGTGGGCCCTGTTTTGCCCTTGTACTTTTGGTGTTGCACTCTGGTTTGGGATAGATTGTATGCATGCATTTATTTTTCAGTTTCTTTATCTCTGCATTGTTGCATGGAGGTGTTTGTGGGTGCGTGTGTACAGGTACCTTAGGCTAATGCCTCCCATGTGTGTGATAGCCTTCTCGGTGCTGGTCTCCAGCCCCTGGCCTATTGGAGGCGGGCTTGGGGAGTCGCGGCTCGAGCCCCGTTGGGTCGGGACATGACAGAGTGGTATCAGAGGAGGTTCCACCTTTGGGATCTCAGAGCTTAGCTGGTCTAGTTGTGATGTTGGTTTGGGTTGCATAGCGGTAGTGTTGGGATGTTTCGAGTTCGGATTTTAGGCCAGGGACTCTAGTGTTGGTGCGGCAGCCGACTTATCCATACACCAGGACTCTGATAACCTGCCTTTCGACTCGGGACATTCGTACACTGGTCGCGGGGACATAATGGTACATGAATCATATAGGATTGGGTTTTTGGTTTTTCCTTGTCCTTCTTGATTCATCTCTCCAGATATACGCTTGATTGTGTTGCGTCTTGAATGTATTTCAGGATGCCTCCACGACGACAGCCAGTAAGGGTTCCGCAGGAGGATTGTGCTGATGACCCGCCCCGTATAGTGGATGTGGAGTAGGGCGCAGGTTCTGAGGTTGCACCGCCATGTGGTCTGCCAGTTGAGCCACCACCTTTCGAGCAGCTGGTTGTGCCGGCGGTGCAGGACGAGGTTGCGCGCAGTCTGAGTGCGCTGCACGAGTTCCAGAGGTAGCGACCTCTGAGGTTCCCGGGTGATCCAGACCCCCAAGCAGCTAATGACTGGCTTGAGGCAGTCACCCGAGTTTTCCGCCTAGTGAGGACACCTCTAGATCAGATGGTGGTCCTAGCGGCGAGCCTTCTGCATGGTTCTGTCGGGCGATGGTGGAGTTTGGTGACGCAGTCCCATGACAAGGAGACGCTCACGTGGGCAGAGTTTGAGCGGTTCTTCAGGGAGGAGTTCTATCCGGTGACGCTGAGGTCAGTGCTGATCCAGGAGCTTCTACAGCTTCGACAGGAGAGCACGACTATGTCGGAGTACTCAGCGAGGTTTACAGACCTGTCGCGCTACTCCCTGGATATGGTTCGAGACCCGTTTTTTAGGGCTCGGACCTTCGAGCAGGGATTACGCAGGGACATCCGAGCAGGTGTGGTTTCCTTGTGCCTACCCACCTATGCTGGAGTGCTAGAGCGAGGATTGGTGGTGGAGAGTTTTTTGGCTGAGCAGATGCCCCCTGTTAGTGCTGGGCACTCGAGAGCTGAGACTTCGTCCGTCGGATCGGCATCTGGTAGCCGACGTCAGACTCAGGGGTCTGGACGTGGCCGACGTATTAGGAGGCGACCCCAGGATGGAGGATCTGAACCTCAGGGCTCACAGGGCTCGCAGGACAATTTTGGTCAGCCGCCGGAGAGGCGGTGTTACGCTTGCGATGGTCGGGGACATCTTGCTAGAGATTTTCCGACCCGACATGCTGCTGAGAGGGAGCCGGTCGATGGACCGCCTTGGCAGAGGCAGCGTCTCGAGCAAGGAGGTCCGCAGGGCGTCGGATGTGGCTGCGGAGCTGGTGCAGCGGGAGGCGGTGGTAGGCAGTACCATTTTCCACCACCCCCACCCCCAGGTGGTCCACGCCAAGCTCAGGGAGTTGGTGGCCGAGGGCGAGGAAAGTTGCATGCCCTGGAGGCAGCTGACCCAGAGGCATCGCGGATGGATAGAGGTACGCCTTGTGTCTTTTCTACTTTCTCAGTAGTTGGTCAGACACTGTTTAGTGGTACTCTTTCCATTTGTTTCTTTCACGAGTTTTCGTCAGGGCGTTGGTAAGACCGTGTGTGGGTGTTGGTTGGTGAGCTCTCTGGTGTGTGAGACCCAGTTGAGAGTCCAGTCGCTTTCCTTGTGCTTAGGGCTTTTCGCGGACGAAAAGTTCTAAGGGGGGGAAGGATGTAGCGACTTGGGTTTTTGGCCCTGTCAGACTTTGGAATATTTCTACGAATAATTCCAGAGCTAGGCGCGAAGACGACATGCGATTCTGAGGCCCGGTGTGCCCGAAATTAATTTTATAAAAATATTATGTTTTTTATACTATGCACGTGGCGGGGGTGTGATATCTCCTAAACGGTAGCTCATAACGGTAATCTGAGGGCACGGTTGCGTCTGGAACGTGCCGTTTACCCTAGGCAGGGTGTAAACTTTGCGGGCGTGGGCCTGCGGTGAGAAACGCCACCAGGGACATTTTCGTAAATAAGTAGCAAGTTAGTGTGCGAGCGCCGGCTCAAATTACTTCTGAACGGAGTCTTGGACGGAATATCTGAGTCCACCGTTGCGTTCAGAACGGCGGGTTTACCATAGGGGTGACCTTACTTTTGTTCGCATCGGGCGTCGGGTCCGAGGCGGGTTTGGCGCCGACGGGCAGCTGATATAAATATCAGCGCCCCCCCCCCCCCTTATCGTTCCTCTCGTCGTTCTTCGCCGTTCTTTGCCGCCACTCCGCCGAATCGAGCAAACGAAGCGCCCACGAGCTCGGAATTCGACGGCGGACGTTCCAGGAGCGCGCAACGGAAGCTCTAGAGCACGGATCTGAGGCAGAACGTCGGTGTTTCGCCCGCGAGGTAGGTGGTTTGAGTTTTGAAATCCTGGAGCCCGTTTATTTGTTGTTTTTCTTCAAATCGTTATAAGGGTTGTATAGTTTGGGTCCCGAGGCTTCCGAAACATGTTTCAGATCTGATTTTGGAGCACCGGGGTGCTCCCGGGGGTCCCCGGAAGTTTTCCGGCGGAAATCCCGGATTCCGGCGGCGACCATGGCAGAATCCGGCGAGGCAAGGCGGCGGCGCAGTAGTTTCCGGCGACGGCGGCGGTGGCGGCGCGGTGGAATCTGGCGGCGGCACGGTGGTTTCCGGCAAGACTAGCGGTGGTCCGGCCAGGATTTTCTGGGGGTTCTTTAAACCCCCGTATCTTGCAAACCATAACTCCGATTTGCGAGCCGTTTGCGGCGACACACTCCTTGCATCGAGACGGACCTTTTGAACTCACTTTGAGGGTTTAACAGTTTGGGATCGTGGCCCGGGAGCTAGAAACGTAGTATAAAATAATATAATTTTATTATTTTACGACTTCGGGCCATTGTAACTTCTACCCGGAGCGTCCGATGGACGTGCCGTCAGTGGCGTTGTGACCCTAATGGTACGACGGTCTTTTTGAAATGGTTTCCGGGTGTTGGGACTGATAACGGGGTGCGGGCCCCATGAGGCCGTGTTTTGGCGTTTGTAGAGAAACGTAGCTTTTGCACCAGGAGTCCGATTTTGGCAGATGAATAGTCGATCCTGTATGATTTTCCGAGAAGATCACAATTGTGCATTCCGTTCGATGAGTTTCGGAATCCAGGCGTGGGCCCCACCCGAGCTGGCCTTCGGTGAATAGAACCCTTTTCACCGGGTGTCTGTTTTGGACGAGGGAGTAGTCAATTCCGCTTGTTTTTCTGAGGGGATCGTCGTGGTATGGTCCACTCGATGAGTTTCGAGATCGTTGTGTGGGCCCCGCACGAGCTAGCTACGGTGAATATTGTCTTTTTCACCAATTCTCCGTTTCAGGCGAGTAAACAGCCTATCCTGCGTGTTTTTCCACGTGGAACACGATGGTGGCCTCAGTTTTGGATTAGGAAGTGCGTAGTGTGGCGTTGTGGCGGGTCGCTTGGGTTAGCGACGTTTAGACTAGCAGAGGTTGAGGTTTCTCCCTTCGTTCGTTCCTACGAGGGTTCGTGTGGTATCACAACCTTCGTATGTGTTTGTGATCCTCTCGATTGGATGTTTAAACTGTTAGAGTTGTGGTATCCCTCCAGTGGGCCCGGAGTGGATCCTCTAGCACCATTACCTAGATCGGGTTCTTGGTATCGCTGTGACCGCTTATTTATGGGCGGCGATATCCTATCTAGCAGGCTTACCCCGTAGGGTTTGTGGCATCATCATAAATATGATCCCCTATGCGGTGGGCCGTGCCCAGTAGGGTTGTGGCATAGTTGGGTATATGATCCCCTACTCTGCATGTGGTTTATAGTAGGGTTGCGGTATCGTTGGTTATGCGATCCCCTACTCAGCGTGTGGTTTCTATAGGGTTGCGGCATCGTCGGTTCGATCCCCTACATCGCGAGTTATACCAGATAGGGTTCTGGTATCGTCGTGACCATCATTATATGGACGATTATCCTCTATCTGAGTGTGGATTTTTGTCGATCACCAGATCGGGTTGTGGTATCCCCCGGCGGATCCTGGGTGTGATCCCCTATCTGTGAGAACTACGTATGCCAGATCGGGTCGTGGTATCCCCAAACGGACCCTGGGAGTGATCCCCTATCTGTGAGCTACGTATACCGGAGTGGGTCTTGGTATCCCCTAGCAGACCCTTGCGGCGATCCCTGATCCGAGGAGTTTGGTGGTTATGGTGGTTCGGCGATGTTTCCTCAGTGATGTTATCCGACGAGCGTGGTCTCTTGGGTGAGCGTCTGAGATGTTTGTTTGGGACCTGATGGAGTGTATCTCATGGATGAGTGTCATCTGGTATGACAATGTTCATGGTGTACTCTCCTTGTTGGGACAGTTGCTGGTGATGAGGTCGGTACCTCTTGTGGCTTTGTGGCGTGAGCTGAGTATATCCGGTTTGTTCAAGGTGTATGTATGGGCATACACCTGAGCTGAGCTGAGATGACATGTTGTGTTTAGCCGAGGATGGTCACGAGATGGAGTTTCTCTCTCGTCTGGGTTCCCTCTGGCTGGGTTGAGCGGACTGTTGCCTTTCAGTTGCTCCCTTGGGTTTTTGGTTTTTGGGGTGCCTACTGAGTATGTTTATACTCACCCCTGCACGGGATTTTCCCGCACATGTTTGTGTCTTGTGCTGACCACAAGCCTTTTGATGGAGTCCCAGGAGGACCCAGAGTAGGCGGAGCTTAGTGAGTAAGTTGACCGGGGTGTTTACCAGAGCTGTGCCGAGGGATCTTTCCGGCGGGTGTTTGTGGCAGCGTTCCCCTTCGTCAGAGTAGGTTGGACGTGCTTTGTAGTTTTCTTTTGGTGGGCCCTATTTTTCCCTTGTACTTTTGTTGTTGCACTCTGGTTTGTGATAGATTGTATGCATGCATTTACTTTTCAGTTTCTTTATCTCTGCACTGTTGCATGGAGGTGTTTGTGGGTGCGTGTGTACAGGTACCTTAGGCTAATGCCTCCCATGTGCGTGATAGCCTACTCGGCGCTGGTCGCCAGCCCCTAGCCTATTGGAGGCGGGCTTGGGGAGTCGCGGCTCGAGCCCCGTTGGGTCAGGTCGTGACACATTAATTATTATATTAACCCTACAATATATCAATAATATTATACTTTTGTCTTTAAAATGTAAAGGAATTATTCCTAAAATATCTTTTCCTTTAAAACATGTTCCTAACAATTATTTATCCCAGAATATTGATCATATTATGATAGTCTTAAAACATAAGAGTTATGTAATTTCATCATATTATTAATCATAAAGTCATTATTACAATATGTAATACATGAAATATATTATTATTAAAATAGGGTTTCATAAACAATTTTACATAATCCTTAGATATTTCATGATTCTTGTAACCAAAATTATGTGGGTAAAACACTTAAAAAACTTATTTATTGAATTGTAGTACATTTTTAATTCATAAATTTTATTTCAACATAGCCCATTACATCTTCAGGGGTTACCCTATAGAGTAGAGAACTGAATTGAGTAATTCTAATGGTCAACACATTTAAGGTAAAATACTTTAAATGGACCCTCAGTGTGAGATTTATTTACATCCATCATACTCTTCATATTATCCTATAAATAATTTTCTTTATGAAATTATTTTCTATGCATAAATCATTTTTCAATTTCATTCAAAAACATTCTTGTATGTCTCCTTTCACATTTCTAATATTATTTAAATAAGCAATTCCCTTATCTATGTCCTCCACCACTCAGAATCTTATAAAAATCCATCATTATCATCTTTATGGAGTGTTTTATTTCGTTAACATATTTTTTGTTAATAATATTTTGTGAAAACTAATTAGAAAAAAACATGGTAAATTTCACCACTTCTATTTTTCCATTTTGGTTTCTCATTATCATCACCATGCCCTTACTATTCAATGTAAACATGATTCTTTGTATTCCAACCATTAACTAAAACTAATGAGCATAGTGTGAGAAATAGTAATCATATTGGGAGTATTATATATTCTTTTTTTAGGATGTGTAATTCTTAACACAGTATTTATTTTTCTACACACTTTAGGGTTAACCGAGGTCATTCATTTTCAATGTATATTCATATCCCTCATAATGGTTTGTAAATAAAATAGGAATTATTCTAATAATAACCTTCTATAGTGTCAAACTAGGTTTGTAGTAATGCCCATTGTTTTGTACCAAGTTATCCTTGAGTCAAGCCCGATGCTCCTTATTCAAACATAATACCCCTTTGTACCTCAATTCCAAAAATATGACCAATTTTAGAAACTATAAACTGATATATTTCATGTAAAACCTTCATAATATCAACATTACCAAAATTTTAGGCTGTTATTATCTAATTCACCTTTAATTTTACCTTAGTGTTTTTTACTTTATCAATGTTTTCCAAAATATAGTTCTCAGGGATGCTACTAAACATAATATGATACCATGTGTAGTGACCCAAACCCAGTAATCCTAGAGCTAAAACCTAATCTATTAAATTCGTATATGATATAAGGAACAACTTCTTTAATGGAAAATCAGGTTATTAGTCTTTGGAAAACAAGATAAATACATGGGGCTTAAATAAAAAATGAATACAATAATTAAAATTTTTTCATTGATGAATAAATTATTTCCTTCAATTTATAGTGGATTATTAGTTATACTAAACATCATGGAATTATAATGTGAGGGAAAGAAATGGAAGGATGACATCAAATTCTCATGGAGGATTATGTACATTGGTAACAATATTAATGAATTTAGTACAATCAACATTGAAAGGTAAATAAATGTGAAAAACTGAAAAATGAATAACTGGAAAAGTAGAAATCAATAATGAAAGGTAAATAATATGATACTCTTTCCATTTAAGAATTGAACTGAAAAGGAAATCCAACATGAGATAATATCACAGTGAAAGTATGTTGGGTATTAATAGGTAAATAATAAATATAGGCAATGATTAATTCATAGACTTCATTTTTCCCATGCACAAGATAAATTTCTTGTTAAGATATATCCTCATGATAATTTAAAAAGTACTAGGTGATAGTATAATAATATTATATTATCTAATTGTTTATTCCCATGAGGATATTGATTCATTGATGGGATTTTATTATCCCTCTCCCATCCCATGTTGTGTATATAAATTGAATTCCCCAAATATCAGTCATTTAATTATACAAATAAAAATATTCTTTGTCATCAAATATATGTACTGAGTAAAAGAAAATTCATTATCAATATTTCCCAATTTAATCAAATAATGATCAACTAAATAGATTTTTCAAAATGTAATATGGTCTAGATAATAATGATATCCCTGATAAGTGATCTGGATTTTTGTCGAAATTTTAAAGTTCACTTATCACCTAAAAGTCAATAATTCAAGGTAATGTTAATAAGAGAGAAAATTATTGGAGGAAAAGTTTTTCAATACTAACCTTGATGAAAATAATTAAAATACATCCAGAGAAATAATAATGATAGTATTAATAGAAATTATACACATCGGAGTAAGAATAATGTGTTGTTCTCTTTAATTAATTGGAATACAATAAAAATAGAATTAAAAAATTATTGAGAAAAATAGAAATTTCATTTTAAATGAATCAGTTTTCATTGAAAACAAATTGTCTAAAATTTTAATTTAAAAAAATTATCATAATATTAAAAAGGAAAAATAATTGAAATGATGGTCAGGCTGGTGGGTAATTCCATTCATTCCATAAATAACATTCATTTTTTATAGAAACAAAGTCTATGAAAGTGTCATATTCAGAATCAAACAAGAAACTTCATTTTTTAAAATTTATAAATATAAAAATAGAAAAAAATTTATTTTAATAAATTATATTTAAAATAACAAAGAAAAGGGTTTATTTTTTTAGAAACATGTTTTTATAAGAAAACATATTTCATACTCAATAGATAATTGATGTTTGAATTTATTTAAAAATTTACAAAAATATTTTAATTACTAGAGAGTTTCCAAATGATATCATCATTTGAAATATATAATGTATACTAATATTATAAAAATATTAAATGGGTTATTAACCATTTCTAATATAATTTCCTTTAATAGGAATTCAATAATAAATAATATTTATTAAAGAGATTTTCTAAAATAATTCTTAAATTGATTAATAATTGAATTGAAAACTCATAAATGGATATATTATGTGTATCAACTTTATATCAACATAATAATAATTTAAATACCATAATATATAATATTTGACATTATACACATAATCATCGATTTTCAATGAAGATGTAATATAATCGAGCTAAAGGAAATGGGTTTTCAAAATCATAACCTCTTAGTATATGTTAATTAAAACCCCATTTGATGAAAAATATAAATTTGAATCAATAAATTAAATGAATAATGAATAATCAATGACATTACATATCAAAGGGACAATATATACATAATATATAATAAATTAGGTGCATAACATTAAAATACATCTTAATAAAATGAAATTGGGATGAAACCTATTAAATCATTCTTTGAACATGGTTTTACATTATATAATTCATTGCAAAACCATATTAATATTTACAACATCATATATCATCCTTTTATAATATTTTATCACTGATTATTTTATTAATATTTAATTATTTTTAATGTTTTTTGTGTAAATTGTGTTATTCTTTGGGTATGCTTCTACATGTTATTGTTTTATTTCCTCATAAATTGATAATGATCTAATAATATTCATTAAGTAATACAATATGTAAATAGATTATATATTTTTTATATATGTTTGTATAATTATACATTAAATCTAGTTATATAAAATTAAATACAATATTCAAGGAGATGGTAGGTCGTACATATGAAGGAATGTTGTTTCCATTTTCTTATCATATTGAATGAAAGAAAAGTAAAAAATATATAAATATATTGTAATTATGGCTCCATTTTTATGTCATATATTTCACATATATTTATTAAACCCATCCTTAATAGATTACATGCAATTTTTGAATGAATCACATCACTTCACGAGTTGGCAGTCTGTCGTACACATGAGTGACATTATCATAGTCCCACAAAGTGCAAATCCTGAAGGTAAGTGTGATATAACAATTATAGAAGGATAATTAAATAAAAAATATGATATATATCATATATGACCTATAGAATCATTATTATTCCTTGAAAGGTGGCAATTAAAGAATGAATGACAACAATTCATGAGGACATAGTATGTCGTACACAAAAATGATGATTTGATAAACAGTTTGATGGAAGTGATTGATGTTATTGGTTGTAACCATTACATAACAGAATATAATAATATTAAATACAAATAAGTAATTATATAATCATGTTATAATTGGAATTTAATGATTTTGAGAATGAAATAAAACCAAATTGATTTTAGAAGAGCATTACCTCTTCTTCAGGTATCTTTCATGGGATTTCACTAAAGCCTTCCTAAGATAGATCTCAACTACTATAAGTTATTTAAAATTATTTTAGTGAATTTATGGAGTTACTTGGGTATATATCGTCCAAAAAATTTAGTTTATTGGGTTTAGGTGGATATGATAGGGGTGGCTTATTGTAATTGGTGTGAGTGGCACACTTTTAATATTTTGAATGAGTAAATTTCTCACTCATCTTTTTATGTAATGTGTTTCCAATAATTGAAAAATAGATATTTTATAAGTGATAATGTATTAATAGGAAAACCAAATGGGTTTTGGAAATGAAATTAAGTCATTTACCCTTACATTTAATGGTTATTCCATTACTAAACTAATTTTTTAATAAATAATTGTTGTTAATTTTAACACTTTTCACAAAATAAATGTCTTCAAGAATTATATAATTTTAATTAACATATAAAAATTATTGTTACTAAAAAATTTTAATCATGTTTTCAAAATTTCATTTCTATAACTGAAAAAATGAAATTATTATTAATCCCCTAGCTGCGATAAAAATTATGTATTGAAAGTAAAAATTTTCCAACATTACAAATATATTTATATAAAAATAATAAATATATATATTAAAATGGACTAAATTGGATTAATAGATATATTATTGAACTATTTTGAATAAAAAACTAGTTTAAAATAAACTTTAACATTATAAAATATTGGGAAAAGGCAATTTTCAATTAAAATCGAGTATCATTCACTATTCATCAAAAATGAAACTTATCAAAAAAATTAAAAAATTAATAATATAATACTTTTGATAGAATTTATTAAAAAAATAATGTTATTAATTCAACTGAAATTTATCAAATAGTCCAAATTTTGATTTAAAAAAGATGCACAATTAAGTGATGACAAACCTGCCTTAAAAAATATACAACTTTTTATTCATAAAATTTGATTTGTTATTATATTATTCTCATAAAATATATTTGATAACTATAATTTTTATTTAGTATATTATATATAAGTATAATTTTGATATTCTATTAATATTAATTAATTTAAATTTTATTATAAAATGATTTTGGCACAGAAAATGCATTTTTAGATAAAACTTCTCTATTATATCGATTTTTTTATAATTATTCTTATTTTTTTGGAAACCAAGGAATTCGACAGTATATTTTGATATAAAATTTAATCAAATTTCATACCGAAAATTTAGTAACTAGGATATAATGTTCATTTTAAATAATAATATTTATAGTATATTGTCGCTCAGTAAAACCCATTCACGCGTATAAAACAAGCTATCAAAGAAACACCTAGTGGAATTTAATGTGAGTTTAAAGTAGCATTCAATTAATTTAAATTTATCTAATGTAAGTAATTTATTTATTATTATAAATATATCATAAATTATTAGTATTTTTAGATATTTCTTCCATTGGTGCTGCCAGTCATACACATTATTGAAAAGAGTTATTATTTTATAAAAATTTGAATGTTACAAATGTTGACAGAATTCATAATTTTCTCAATTTATCACATCTAAATAAATTCCATCCCAACAAATGTAATTTTTAAATTTGGTAAGTGATAGAGATTGATCTTTATAATTATGTTTTGGAGCATGTGATAAGGGTTATTGACACTCATGTGAATGTCTTTCATAGGAATGTGACTCTGCTGTTTAGAGTGTTATAGTGACATGAATAATAATCTCATGAGAATTTGGAGCAAGTGTTGTTGGTGTGGGAGAATAGGCCTAACCTCTTCGAAAAAATTAAATTATCAACATGTCAACCCAATGAAGTAAAGTCATAAAATTTTGTCTTGGAAACATCTTATTACCTAGGTTAAGGTATTCCTCTTCTATTGATTCATCATATTATTTATATTAGTGCATCGTGGGGATCTTGAGGATGAAGAAAATGTTCTAGGAAAAATTACCCAATGCACATGGATATATGTTTATTATAATTAATTAAGTTCTTTTATAGACACGTTAATGGATTTCTATGGTTTTCCTCATGTTTGGAGAATATCAAAGGTGGGTTTTGGCGGTTTATTTTAAAAATTGGACTTTTTAGATTCTTCAATATTAATGCACTCGATTTAATTGTATTATAAACCATGTAATTTCAATATGTATGATTTCATGATTCCCATATAAATAATGAAATGAGTACCTCATTTTAATTTGGTTCATAATGTGTAATGAAAAAAAATTAAATTTTAAATAAAGGGATGATGAGTTATTTCAATGTACATGATATTCATGGATTACATGACTTTTAATGGGATTTCAAATAATTTCATCATTATAATTCGGTATTTTAGTGTGCAACACAACTGATTTATTATTTCATTTTCGCAATCCATTATATATATCAGATCATAGACTCTCAATGGTGTTTTTTGATATGTCCAACACTTCTGATTTTTTTATCGCCAACTAATCATTATTTCAGTTGTAGTTCATTTATTTGTTTGAGTAATAAAACAATTAATTAAATCCTTTTATTGTAATAATTACATTTCTCTATTTTATTGGATGAATTTGAAATAAAATGAAAAACATTCATGTTTTTATTAGATCTATCAGTTGATCATCTTACATAGGAAATCCCTTTTGTTATTTGTGGAATTTCATGTAATATCATTGAGGTATGGATTATTTATTCCTATTTAGGACCCTAATGATAATATTAATCACTCATGAGGTATTTATTATGATTTTAGTAACTCTACTATATTCTTAGATATCTTCTATGATGTTAGATCAAGATGCGCACATTTTTGAACCATAGTTTGAGGTAGTTTATTATGTCCCTAGAATTTATTAGTTGAAATTATTTACATTGGGTTTTATAAAATCTCTTATAAATTAACTATCTTGAATTATTTGTGTGCAGGGAAATGGGTTTCTAAAAAAAGTTGGTTTTGACCTATTTTCTTAAAATGAAAATTTATTTTCATATCATTTTGAAATGGTTATGTGATATGGGTTTCAATGAATTATTTTGATGAAATGGATGGATGAAATGGAACATTGGAATATTTTGGTACATACATGGAAGTCGTAACAACATTCCTTGTCCATTATAAGGGGGTTTATCATGGGGATTTCCTTTTCTCAGAATGTCATTGTTCTAGAGACAATATATATCCTTCGGGATGTTCTTTTTATAGGTCATTATATTGTTGTCTTGATTCATTGCATATGTCTATTGGTTTGATGGCCACATGATTTTCTATAATTATTTATGAGTTTCATTTCTCTCCAAATGTAATGTAAAACATGGCATGATGTTACAGATTCTTTGAGGTGTACAATTTTTTGTTCTACCATTGATTTGATAAGATTTGTGACACCAACTCTATTTATATATGAATTATTCATTTTAAAAACTCATTTGAACTTATTTATAAATATTCTTTGGAAAATTTGAAAATGGGAAATATCATTTTTTATCATTTTTTCATATAAACCCTTTTATGTTTTTTCCATGCTAGATTTTCATTTAATTTTAAAATACTGTGATTTTTATTTAGAGACATGTTGTGGAAAACCTTGGTGGGATCGTACTGATCCTGTTATATCACACTCTATAAATCTATTTTTAGGTTTATATACATTATGATGAATTTTAATCTATGGATTTTAATGAAACCATGTTGAGGATGGGAGGTTTTTTTCCAGTAGGGTTTGGGATGTCGGTGGGGAGATAGTGGGAGTCTTCTCACACTATTACATGGATTATATTAGGGTATCTAATTTAGTTTGGTTATACTTTGTAGTTAGACTTATCTCATGGATATTGTTTTGCTACCATTTTAGTTGAATCAAATTCATTGTCTTATTTTTTGTTATGATACATATATTTATGGTTTATTAGAGTGTTTCATTATGTCTTTCTATGTTTAAGATGTTGTATGATTTAGGTTGGGAATAATCATTCGCTATGTTTTTTTAATGATTCAGGCATTCTAGACTATAGCTCATTGGAATTGAGAACACCCAATGATTATGTGGAAATTGGGGTTATGTATATGTTTCATAGGGTTTTACGGTCATTTTTTAACATATTCGGATGAAGTTCATAAATGATGCTTCATAGACATTGAAATATGAAGTCCCACAAAGATATTATGATATTATTTATGTGGAATAACTTTTTTATATTTTGGACCATATATATATTTTTCTATTAAACAATACCACTCACATTTTAAATGTTTTGGTTAAACCATAAATTAAATGATGCTATATGAGAACCTAGCGATGTGATTCAACATAGATATCCTGAAATTTTTATATCTATGTGATGTAATTACATAGAATATATTATTTTAACATTTGTATAATGTTACATGTCATTACATTATGATTTTTTTACTATAAATATATTTTATTTAATTGATATCTCTTTCAACATGCAACATTGATTAAAAACCATTATACTATTGAAAAAATATATTTTAATTTGAGTGTCATCTTTATCTATTTAATGAGAATTCATGAATATTATTAAACAAATATTGAAATATATATATATAAAATAATTCATGATAAACTATTAATTATTTATAATTAAAAAGGACTAAATTTTTACATATTTTATAATATGTTCTACAAATATTTTTTAGTGGGTATTATTGATTTTTTAAATGAAAATGTTAATATGTTTTTATATATTTTATATTACTTGATTAATTAAAATTATATCATTTCTGAAATTATAATATCAAAATAATGTATCACTTTATTTTCTAAATAGATTTATTGTTTTTTGAATAATTAAATTTGATGTATTTATTGAAGAAAAAATTTGATGAATAAAAAAAGTTACATTTTATTTTAATGGGTTTCAAGGTATACATAGTTATAATATATTATGAATACACCAATCTAAATCATTAAAATTTATTTAACATTTGAATTTGGAATAAAAATATATTTATATATAAAAAATAATTTTTTGGAAAAATGGTTTTACATTGTGATTTATATTTTTTAAAATATATTTCTAATAGTTCCATAAACTTGAACATGAAAAATGAAATCCACTTATTGAATGTGAGTTTCCAAATTTGTAAATATTTCCCTTTTTATTTTAGTCAATATTAATAGTAACCATAATAATATTTTAGCCATGGAAAGGTAAAATGGATAAATTATAGTCAAACTAATGAGATAAGGCATAATTATCATTAATCAAATTAATTTACATCAATGGAAAAGTATATTTATTCTATAATTTTTAAATATTAAAAAATATGATATTTTGGTTCAAATTAGCATTTATTTTTTCCTTAATTGTATTTATAAAAAAGAAAATAAAAAATTGTAACATTATTTTATTTAATGTCTATATTATTTTTGGAAAAAGGATAAAAACCACTAATGTGTAATCATAAAGATTTATTTGAAATACTAATGAATATTTAGCATCATTGAAATTTATCATACTATTTTAGTAAATATATAATTACCCAAAATGATTACATAAAACTGATATAGTGGTTATAAAATCTATAGAAGAAAACATTAAATGAATTTAAAAAATTTAAATATAATTTTCATTTAATGAGTTATATATACAGATGCATTTTTTTGAAAATTTTAAATTTGTGTAAAATTTGGAATGTATTATATTATAATTTATTTTCTATATTTTTTTCAATTTATAATTAAATTAATAGTTCCTTAATTTATATTATTTACATTTTCATATAAATATATATATATTTTAATATATAAATTTTTTTAAAATATTGTATTCAAAAAATATTGTTGAATATTGTCGAAAATATCAATTATTTTCCCTTTATGATAACATTAATAAGCCAAAACAAGAGTGATTTTTTAATAGATGTAATTGTAAAAATTAATAAATGGTGGTTAAAAGATAGATATATATAAAAATACATAAACACAACATTTAAAAAAATATTTTATGAGAAAATTTCCAATCATAATCATATTATATTTGATGTATATAAATTATGATTTTTTATCCCTGAAAATAAAATTTTAAATATATTGATTTATGTAATTCCCTGAGGTCCCAAATAATAACATATAAAAGTGATAATATTATCATATATTATCCACAATGTTTGATACATTCAATTCACTAAATAAATGACATAATATAATTATTTATTCCCTCACCACATACTAGTTCTTATGGTATTTCAATTAGTTACTTGTTAAAAAGCTTAATGGTGTAATTTAAATAATGTTTATCAATAAGATGGTATATATATAAATCAAATGTTTTCAATATTACATTTTTATTATTCTACTCATATCACAAACCATCCCAGATACTATAGTACCCTAATACATGGGCAATAATTGAAATGCTTGAAAGGGAGTTCCCTATCCACACATGTTTGAAACTAGAACTTTACATCATAGAAGATAAATGTTGGAGCTTTTTTTCAACAAAACATATGATGATACGAGATTCATATCAATATATCCAATACAATAATGAGTATATATAGAAAAAAAAATTAAACTTAAAAACCAAAAACAATACATGATCAGAGTACTCAAAAAATGGAAGGATAAAACCAATATCCCAAAGGAAGCGTCACTCCAATCATAAAAGATCATGAACCTCCACCCTCTCTAAGTATATTTTCCCTTTTTATATTCCTATCTATATTATGTATACAAATTCTTGATGGAAAAGGTAGGGTGTGGAAAAAAATCTAGTAGCGTATCTCCAAGTCTTCCAAAAAATTTCTATAATAATAAAAAAAATCATGCTATAAATTTTAATTAAACATGACATCTCATAGTATCTCATTTTCATTGTTGAATGAAAAACTTAATATTTTTAAATGATAGAAATCATTTTAATTATGACTTAAAAAACATTGATTAAAAGTAATATTTTTAAACCAAAAATAATGACTAAATTATTTTCATTATAAATTGAATTTATAATTACAAATCTCAATAAGTACCATTGTTATCTTCCATATAGTATGATGGTTTTAATTTATCATATCCTTACAGGTATCATATTATTGATCATGGAAATATATATTAACACATTCATTAAGCCAAGGCAAAATTGGACTGATCAACATCCCATCACATACGAGATATGACTAGATATGTTTTTGATAGTGATTGAAATTTTAATCATTTCATAGGGAGTTACAATCCTAGCATGATTTTTCAAAATTACCCACTAAGTAAAAATGGTTCCATGTGCTCCTAAATCTATTGAAAAAGGTTAAATCATCACATTTTAAATAAATCATCATTTAAAAGTAAAGTACGTGGATATCCTTTTCAATATTCTAATTGTCATTAAATAAATATACATGGTTGTTCATTATTTCATGAATTTTCAAAACAAAACGTATCATATTATATAATCCATTCAAACAAAAAATAATTCTCAAAAATGTAAAATTAATTAAAAAATTAGATTAATTTATTTTACTCTTAAAATTATAAATCTATTAAAATTTTGGGGGTTTTCCCCAATATTCCAAATGAATTAAAATTACAACTCCAATTCATTTATAATTGGGGTTTTATAAATCAATTGAATATAATTTACATAAAATAAATAAAATAATTGTCTACTTATATGGATAAATAAAAATTGAACCAACCATCATTAATTATGGAAACCAACTACTATAACGATACACACCAATGATAGAAAAATGGTCAAAATGTATTTTAAAACAACCAAGAAACATGATTCAAAACACAAAGTTTAGATCCAGAAATCCCAAGATGACCTATATTTATCTATGGATGAATGAAATGATAATGGAATATATAATAAGTACACATAACTGAAGAGATGCACCATAATTGACACGATGATCAATCACAAAATTGATAATCTAGATAGATCAGATAACCCCAAAATCGCATAGGGAAAACTCTAGGTCAAGAGGGAAAAGTTATAGGTCGAGACAAAATAAAGTTATTGAAGCCTAATCATTTAAAACGTTAGGTTGGGGGAATAAAAAATGTCTATTCATTTAAAATATTGTAATCACATGACAAGGAAAGAAGATGAAAAATGAAGTAACTTTTATTTAAACACAGTTTTTTACTTTTCCACAACATGAAAAAAAATCACAACATCTTCCATAATGAAATTACATAATGTGTAATCACATTATAGAATTTCTAAATTCTCTATAGATATTTCTAAAAAAATTGCATTAAAAATACCGAAATGAAAATAATGGAAGCCAAAAAAATGGAAAATGAATGCCATTATAGGTTACAGGGTGTTAAAACCATCAAAAAATAAAAAAATTCTATTACAAGAAAGCATGTCTAGAAGCTTCCATATCAAAAAAGTAAGTCCACTTATATCTCATCAATACTCATGCTCCAATGTATCATTATATTCATAAACATGTGGTCATAGAATAAGGACCAATGTTTTCATAAATCCAATGAAGTTCCTTTGTCTGAGAATCTACTATCCTACATAAATTCTTAGTCCTATATAATTCAGGTTCTATATCAAGATCCTACCAGTTCAAGAAATGAATTGGGTCAAAATGATATATCTAATGTTCCAACACATGAAGCACATTTTGTATTAATATAATAATTGGGGGAAGTTTTAAATAATATCTACTTTTCCCACTTTATCCACAACTGAAATAGGTCTCATAAAATTATTATCATGAATCTCTAGCCTCTGAATATGCTAATCTACAAAACTAAGGGAAACATTCAAGAAAACCTGGTCATCATTAAATAAATCCAACAGTATATGAAGATTATCAACATGAAAATTATATCATATTTGTGTGTTAACTATGACCTAAAGAATGAAATGATTACTTCATTACATCTCTTTGACCCTGACATGTCCAACCAAGTCATATTCTCCAATATCGGACCAATAGAACATAGTTTTTGACATCCTTAAATAAAATTCCATAAAAGGATGCATCCTAATAATGTAAAAGTAACTATTGTTATGAAAAAAATAAACCAGTACCAAATGGTCATCCCAGGATCTATAAAAATCAAAGATGCATGTGGGATGAATATCCTCAAAAATCAGTACAACTCTCTATATATGGATATATGTATGCAGATGGTATCCCATACCTAATAAAACCATACATCCTTGTTAATCCATATAGACTCCTTAAAAGAGAAAAGTAATATGGGGATCTATATTAAAGACTATAAAATATGAAACTCCATGAAAAAGAAAAACATCTTTCTCGTAGTGATTTATCAACTCCAAAACATTAGTTTTAAAATTAATGACTATAATTTGAGCTTATTTTTTCCTCCAATCGATCAAAACCCATATAATATTATAGTTCATCTACATATATGGAATCCAAAACACATTTTTTTTATAAATATCATCCCACTTACATATTTTAACTGGAAGTAGATAAGGAAAACATAGATGTCTTTTGTGCTTAAACTTGAATAATTTGAAAATATAAAAGCATGATATAATCTTAGAAATTCCCTATCTGATACATTGACACCAGAATTAAGGCCATATATTATAAAATATGTATTTGTTTCTTGGGTGAAAAACCCACTGTAAATTATTGAAAACCCCCATCAATTATTTCTTCAAATTCAATGACAAAACAAATTGATTTTGATAACATAGAATACCCTCAATCAATAATGAATAATAAATAAGAGTCTCCCCATCATGACGAGGGAATCTAATGCCATAGAAATAATCATTAGGCTTATGATCAAAAATAATCGAATAACAGAGAGTGGAGGTCAACTAAACACTGGTTAACAAAACCTCGGCCTATGTTTTGTAAACACTAATATGAAAATATGAAAATAGATCCATCGAGTTCAACTCTTCTATTGATTTTCAGATGGCATGGTATGTAGTTTCCTTCTTAAAACTTCTAAAATGAAAAGTTGCAAATAATTGTCAAAAAATATCTATAAGGATGTTTGATTAATTTTAGATTCATTTTTTCTCAACTGGTTATAACCAAAAAGATGTTCAATCGATGAGAATAACTGTAACACCCAATCTTCAACAGTACACTTCTCTTTGAATAATATGATATCATGTTTTGTACGCAACTTCGAGTTCAAACACACCATAACCAATCATACAATATGATATGAATATTAATATCCACATTATGAAATTCAATAAATTTAATCTTTAAAAATGGACATCATTTTTGGATTTTGAATATTGAAATTAACATAGTGTGAATTTTTGGTATTTTTCATAAAACATTCTATTTTTGATGAATATTGAAAAACACTGACTTATAGTTTAAAACCAAATATATATTTAAATAATTATTTATTTTATTTAAATTTATTTTAGGTCAAAATAGATACATAATACCTATATAATTTTAATGTAATTCATTGGAAGAAATTTATAGTAATTATATATATATAAAAATTTTATTGTACCTTTTTCCGACTTTTACCCACCTCCTTGGAGCATTTAGAAATTTACATAAAACTATATTTTACTACTTATGTGAGTTGAATTTCAAAAATATTAGAGACATGGTTGATATCAGTATGTAAAATGTTGTTCAATAAGATGAAAATAATTTTTGTTGATCAGTAACTTTTTACTTTTATTTATCACTATGAAAAGTAAATAGGATAATAAAGGGAAAAATGATATTAGTATTACCCTAACACATGTCCTAATTCTATTGGATAAGTGTAATTAGACCAAATACATCCTTAGGAGTAAAATATGATCCTTCAAGTCCACTTGGATTAGATTAGGACATTTATTATTATTTAATTCAAAGAAGATTTAAAAGTGTTAAATTCAATGTTTATTTACTAAACCATTTATAATATAGGGTTACACATTAGATAAATTCTACTATAAATATTAATTATAAATATAAAAATATTTCCTACACATATTTTTTTTATTTATTAGTTTTTGACATTAAATAATTAAATTTATATATGATACAATCATGATTAAGCAATTACCGTATTAATAACAGATTAAAATAATTTATATTATAAATATATAATCAAATATAATTTGAGACTTTTTAGGAATTCCAATAATTTTCTAGGTTAATATGAAATTTTAGGGTTGGTTAGATGAATTTTTTTCATAGTAATAATGCTGTTATGAATTTTGAAAAAACAAAATACCAAATAGTGTCAAAATTGACAAAAAATAGTTTTTAAAACAAATATTATATTATTAATTGATATTCTATTCCTAAAAATATATGGTTGGACAAAAGAAATATATAATGATATTTTTATCATTAATGAACCACTTTGGGTTTTCTCAGAAGTATATAGTATGTTTATTAACCATATTATATTAAAATACAAAGAGACATGGAAAAAGTCAAACTCTTTAACTAAGAGTTAAATCTAAAAGATAAGATTAATATAGTGACCCAAACCTTTATAAAACCTATTGGTTGGGTGGTTTTAGACCCATACCCATCTTATCCTCTAAATAACTCATTTTGGAGCCATTATAAACCGAAACTATTTTATTATAAAATAATATTTCTAGCTTTTCCTTTGGTGCTCTTACCCCTCTTATAAAAGGGAACTCCCCCTTAACTATAAGTCACACATTCAAAGATATTTGTCTCGGACAACCACTTCCCAAATACCCTCTAAAATTTCCTCCATTCATCCTATATTTCTTCTGTTAGTCATAATGTCAACCAAAGGATCCCTTTTGATCAAATCAAAAGGAATAACCTGAATAAGAGGTAAATATTTTATCACATATTTCATGTTTCTTTATTCTTCCACTTCTTCTTTCTTTTTTGTTTTCTTTATAAAATAATAACTCCAGAATCTTCTATATAATATGATGTTATAATAAATACGGTACAACCATATTCATTATTATATCCATCCTTTGAATGACATGTCACCATACTTGCGTACATACGGCTTATCGTCTCCAAGTCGTGATGTAATTGATATTCAATAAATTATTATTTGTATGGATATAATAATGATGTTTAATTGATGAAAATAATAAAAAATACTTGATAATGATTCTATATATACTATATACCATCCAATTAAATATTATTTTAATATAAAATAATGATATTGTTGCATGTACGTACGTACGAGTTATAGTCTCCACGAACGCGATGAGATTCATTCCCCATTGTATCCATTGAAGAATAATTTTCATTAGATGATTAAAAATAATGTTTAATGACTTAATATCATTATTATTATGAATAAGATACATCCTATCCATAGCAACCATTAATTACATAATAAATCTTATAAAGTTAAATGAATCAGTTAACACCCGAAGCGACGATAATACTAATATATTATTAATAAACCAATATTAAATGATCATATATGATATCATATAAATGTATAAGATTCTTGTTTAATTTAATAAAAATAATTTCACCATTTTATAGGAGGATAACCTACCCTTTAACAGGGAAAATTACATGGTAAGGCATAATTTCACAATCTTATTATTATTTGAGAATGTTTAAATGTAATTATCCACTGATAACTCATTATAATCCACATACATGTTTCTTAAAAATGCATTTAGAAACATATTTATTATTTACTGGACAATGGGGTAATGTAATTTATACCCTTATTTTATATTATATGTTTTGAAAGGAATCTTTCCATCATTTTCTAAACAAGGTACTTTATACCCTTTTCGACAAAATTAAGGAAGAAAGTTTTTTTAACATATATGGTGGGTGCTGATATTTTTCGTTGTTATAACATCATCGAAGCTTCCCTTAAAATATTATATGAATATTATTTAATATAAATGTTTTCTTAAATGATTACAAAATATAGGGAGCTATTTTTCTAAAAAAAGGTTTTGATCTCATCTATGTCAACATCCTTCAATATATTTTAAGCCTACTTGATGTTGATTTATTATGATAAAAAACATCAATATTGTATTGAAGGTTTTGTGGTATGTTTGACTATGGATGTGTTATTTTTACACCATTCATGGTTTATGGATAATTTATTTACATTTCATATAATAGTTTTAATACGAATGTTTGTGTTATGTTTAAACCTTTTCATATGAGGAATGCATTGGAGTTAGTATGTGACGGGTGGAGCCCACTATAGCTCCACGATACATCTGTAGGTCTCACGAGACAAACTGGTTTATTGGAATAAATCCTTGAAAGAATCTTATTTTTAGTCTTCGCACAAGTCTTTGACAATGTGGTTATGAATTCTGGCATTATGCATCCCATCATTATGAAAGTGGATATTGATATTGCATGTGATTATTTGACTTGTAGAATATTCATGTGAATATGTAAATGGAATTATTTGATTTTATCTTTTCCATATTATGTTGATGTTCAAATTTAAAAGGCTTTTGTTACAGTCTTATACATTTCTGTAAATGTTTATGCTTATTTATGAAAGTTTCATCTTTACTGTTTTCCTTAAAGAGCATCTGAGCAACCCCCTTTCTATGTTTAATTTTTACCAAGATGAGAAAATTATATTATGATTGACCTACATCGATAGGATATGGGATCTCAGTGTTTTCTAGGAAAACAATGTTGTTGTAGTTTTCCATTTTATGATGGATTGTAAACCTTATGAATGTATTTAGTACTTCCAAGGATACTAAACTAATCGGTCTTTCCAGACTTGATCTTTTGTGATCATGCCAATGATACTTAATAATACAACAACTCTGGGCTTCTGGGGTCAGGGTGTTATAGATGATATCAGATAAATTATAGTACAAACCTTGGAAACTAGATTTAGATAAACTCTGATTAGAGTACATAGACCTAAGATAGAATTTTTGGATTAATATAGAAGAACTTCCTAGAGTTTGGTATTGTAGAGATTTTGTGAGTTTTCCAATCAATATATCCTTGTCTGGATATGATCAGGTAGAGGCAGCTCTGGAACCAATGTACCAAGTGGTAAAACCCAAAAACACAACTTTGATTAAGACTCTAATAAGAACTGGTGCATGACAACGGCCCTTGCTGCACTCTTGGTTACGATACTCCTGGGGGATATGCTTAAGATAATTCTCATTTTCTTTACAAACCATTATGAAGGGTTTATGATTATATATGTCCTCAAAGAAAATAGTTTTTTTTCTGATTATGGATTATATCCATAAACTGTTCAATTTAGGTTAAGTGTTTTACATGTTCGGAATTATGTATTTTGATTCATAAAGTAATATAGTTTATCTCATTGTTTACAAATAGAGCCTAGTGGAAGGAATGGAAACTGTGTCAATGCACACACTCCATGTATATATTTCCCTCCTTCTCAAGATAATTATAGTTGAGCTGGTGATACAACTGGTTCTGATCAGCTTATCACTATATTGGGAAAACTCACTTAGGTTATGAATAATAACCTTACCCATATAGAGCACCCTGATCCACAATATGGAAGATAAATGTTTGATCGCTTCATGAGGAAACAACCAATAACATTTAATGGGGGTAAAAATACACTAGTATATGAGAAATGGATAAATTCCATAGATAAAATATTCCATGACATGGGGAGTAGAAAAAGGGAAAAAGTTGTCATGGCAGTTTACCACCTCACTGGAGATGTTGATAAATGGTGGTAATTGATTCAAAACACAAAGGAAGATGATGAAGTATCAAATATGGAATAGATTGAGTTTAAAAAAAATCTCAGAAAAATACTTTCCTCATGATCATTTAGCAGATATGGAAAGGCAATTTATGATTCTAAGGCAAAAGGAGGATGGGAATGTCGCAAAGTATGAAGCAAAATTTACAAGGTTATCGAGGCATGCTTTAGATTATATACGGAACCCAATAATTAAGATTGATCATTTCTTTTATGTGTTAAAACCATTTCTCGGTCAATCATTAGTCTCACAATCCTTACCATCGTAAGAATATATTGCCACATGTTCTATCAATACAGAAAAAGAATTCTCTAAGTCTTACGACTTTAAAGAAAAGCATGAGAAGAAGAGATCTTCTGAACACTCTGGAAATGGAAATAAGGGGAAGAAGGGAAAAGTTGAATATCCATCCTGTAGTAAATGTGGGAAGAAACATCATGGTACTTTCCTGAAGGGAATTAGGTTCTGTTACAAGTGTTGTAAAAAGGCCACCAAGCTCATGATTCCAAGGGGAAGAAAGAGGTTGTCGATGATGAATGCTAAAATTGTAGCGAAAGGGGGCATTGTGTGAATGGATTTCCTAGGCGTTAGGAGATCTTACCTCAGAAAAGGCCAAGGGATCAAGTCCAAGCTTATTTTATAACTACTTTTGAGGTTGAAGCTCTGATAGACGCAGTGACTGGTAATTTAATGGTTCTATCAAGTTTATAAAATTCTTTATTTGATTCTGGATCATCACATTGTTTAATATCTTCTCGGTTTTCTATGAAAATTTGATATTTCCAATTTAATTTAACAAGGTATTTGTTAGTAAAAACTCCTAGTGGAAGTATCATTGCAATAATAATTTGTGAACCAGTACCTATTAAGGCATATAAATGTTTTTTATCTTCTAATCTCATCATCATACCCATGATTGAATTTTATATAATCCTTGATATGTATTGGATTTAAGACCATGATGCAAAAATTTATTATCATATGAAGCAGGTTTCTATTTTTAAGGATGATGATAATGAACAGCTTATATTTAGAGTAGAATCATCACCACCTAATTTTTATCTAGATCCACCCCCATTAGCACAACTAAATTCAATTATTGGGGAGTAAGAGAATGAAATAACTGTGGGTTAGGAGAGGAATGTTCAAATAGAGTATGCACCTATTGTTAAATAATATGTTAATGTGTTTTAGAAGATTTACCTGGACATCCTCCAGAAAGATAAATTGATTTTTTCCATTGATTTAATTCCTCGAACAAGGCCCATATTGTAGACCCCATATAGAATGGCCACTATAGAATTAGTGAAACTAAATAAACAACTAGAGGAATTGAGTAATAAGGGATTTATTCGTCCTACTATTTCTCCATGGGGATCCAATGTCTTTTTGTTAAGATGAAAGATGGATCTATGAGGTTGTGCATTAACTATAGGGAGATCAATGTTATTACTATAAAGAACATGTATCCCATACCTCAAATTGATTATTTATTGGACCAACTTCATGGAGCTCAATAATTTTCAATGATTGACCATCGATCTAGATAACATCAGTTGTGTGTGAAGAAAGACGACAATCTGAAAACAGCATTTCGAACCAATTACGGGCATTACGAGTTTAAAGTAACACCATTTAGATGGACTAATGTAACCTCTGTCTTCATGGATCTAATGAATAGATTTTTCAAGGAATATACTAATGAATTTGTAGTTTTATTATTGATGATATATTTGAATAATATAAAATCTACAAAGATCATGAAAATCACATGCGCATAATCCTAAATACTCTTAGAAGACACGAATTATATGGGAAGTTTAGCATGTGTAAATTCCAGTGTAATGAGATTTATTTTCTCAGACATATTGTCTCTAAGGATGTAATCTATATTTATCCTACTACGACAAAGGAAATCCAAGAATTTACAGCACCGACAAGTATAACATAGGTATGCAGTTTTCTTGACTTAGCAGGATATTATCGACGTTTCATCCAGAATTTTTCCCCATTGGCTAACCCATTAACAAAGCTCACATGAAATGCGGTTAAATTTGTTTGTATAGAAGAGTGTGAAGAATATTTTGAATCACTGAAGTGACGATTATTCAATGATCCTATATTGACTCTACCAACAGGGAAAGATGGGATTGTTATTTATAGTGATGCATCAAAGAAAGGATATAGTTGTGTCCTTATGCAGAATGATAGGGTTATTGACTACACATAATGAAAGATAAAAATTAATGATCAAAACAATCCTACTCATGGTCTTGAGTTAGCATCTATAATATTAGCTTTGAATATATGGAGACTTTATATCTATGGTAAAAAATTTGAGATATATACTGATCACAAGAGTTTGAAATATATTTTCTCACAGAAGGAACTCAGCATGAGGCAAAGGAGATGGCTTCAACTACTCAAGGATTATGATTGCACGATACACTACCACCCGGGGAAGGAAAATAAGGTGGTAGATGCTTTGAGCAGAAAAGATCATGGATTTTTGAACAAGATGAGAATAGAAAGGGATCCTATTTTTATAGATCTAGAAAAGATGGATATGGGAATAACCATGGAAGGTGAAACATCAATGATTTCTCAAATGGTTTCCAAACCATATTTACTAGAAATGATAATGTTCTTAGGTTGATGACGAGGAGTTTTAAAAGAAGATTAATGTTGTGAATTAATGGAGATTGAATGAATTCATATATGAAGAGGTAATTTTGAAATTTTGGAAGAGACATTGTGTTCTGGATATACCTGATCTAAAAATAGAATTGTTGGATGATGCTCATAGCTCCAATTTCTCTATACACCCCAAGAGCACCAAAATGTATAGAGAGTTGATGGAACTTTTTTGGTGGGATAACATGAAGAGGGAGATTTCTGATTTTGTGTCAAGATGTATGGTTTGTCAACAAGTTAAATCTGGAAGGCAACAGCCTGGAAGAGTCATGAATCCTCTTGCCATACTTGAGTGGAAAAGGGATGATACCACAATGGACTTTTTCATGGGGAGATCAAAGACTCCTAGAAGGAACGATACAATATGGCTCATTTTTTATCGTCTTACCAAGTCAGCACATTTTCTTGCTATATGAGAATATTTACCACTTGAACGATTAGCAAGACTATATATTAATGAAGTTGTAAGACTTCATGGAGTATCACTATCGATTATTTCTGATCTTGATCCCAGTATTACATTAGGATTCTAGAAAATTCTTCAGAAATCCCTAGATACTGAACATCGTTTGAGCACTACCTACCACCCCCAAACAGATGGAAAATTAGAACAGACTATCCAATATTTTGAAGACATGTTGAGATCATTCTTGCATGACTTTCATGGTATGTGGGATCAAAATTTACCTATGGTACAATTTTCCTAAAACATTACCTTCTACTCTAGTATTCAAATGGCACTATATGAAGCATTATACCAAAAGAGATGTCACACACCAACCAGTTGGGATGATGTTGGTGAAATAAAACTCGTAGGCCCAGAACATGTGGAGGAAACGATGGAAAAGTTTAAGGTAATATAAACTCATCTCAAAGCATCTCAAAGTAGGTAGAAGGGCATTGTCGATAACCGAATTATGGATTTGGAATTTGAGGTAGAAGATCATGTTTTCTTGAAGGTATCTCCATGGAAGGGTGTTATATGTTTCTGTAAGAAGGGAAAATTCAGTCCTATGTACATCGGACCTTTCGAAATTATAGAATGAATTGGGGTTGTAGCTTACCATTTTTAAATGTCACCATTTCTCTCCAAAGTTCACGATGTATTCCACGTATCACTGTTGACAAAATAAATGTTTGACCGAATGCATGTACTCACCTGTGAGGAATTAGAACTGGAACCTGATCTATCTTATTGTGAAGATCTGATCAAGGTTTTTGATACAAGAGAACAAGTGCTGAGAAACCAGAAAACTCGTCTGTTAAAAGATCTATGGAGAAATAATAAGATGGAAGTGTCAATGATGGAACCTAATGAACAAATGATGAAGATCATCCCGAGTATTTTTATGCAGTAATATTCTAGAAAATTCCAAATTGAAATTATTTGAAGTAGGGGAGAATGTAACACCCCAAGCTTCCACGGTGTGCTTCTCTTTTAATAATTCAATAGTGTGTGTTGTACGCAACTTCAAGTTCTAACACACCACAACCAATCAAAATAGCCGTTATGAATATTAATACCCACTTTTTGAAATTTTATAAATTATATCTTCAAAATGGACTTCATTTTTGTATTCTGAATATCAAAATTAATGTAGGGTGAATTTTTTGTATTTTAATAAAAACATTCAATTTCTTATAAATAATGAGAAACACTGAGTTATGGTATAAAACTGAATTTTTATTTAAATAATTATTTATTTTATTTAAATTGATTTTAGGTCAAAATAGATACATAATACACATATAATTTCAATGTAATTTAATGGATTCCGTTAATAATAATTATAGATATATAAAAATTTTATTGAACTTTTTACCGTCTTTTACCCCCTCCTAAAAGAATTTGAAAATTTAAATAAAACATATATTTTACACTTCTGTATGTTGAATTTAAAAAATAAGAGAGACACGATTCATATCAGTAAGTATAATTTCATTCAATAAGATGAAATTTTTTTTGGTGAATAGTAATTTTTACTTTTATTTACCACGGTTAAAAGTAAATAGGGTAATTAAGGGTAAAAATGATATTATTATTACCCTAAATGGTATCATAATTTTATTGGATAAGTGTAATTTGACCAAAAACAATATTAAGAATAATATATGATCCTTTAGGTCCACATGGATTAGATTAGGACATTTATTATTATTTAATTCAACGAAGAGTTAAAAGTATTAAATTCGTTGTATAATAACTTTACCATTTTTAATATAGGGTTACACATAAGATAAATTCAACTATAAATATTCATTATAAAGCTAAAAATATTTCCTACATAATGGTATTTTATTTAAAAATTTATATATTATATAATTAAATTTATTTAGGACACAATAATGATGTAGTAATTACCGAATTAATGAATTATTAAAATAATTGATATCATAAATATCCAATTAAATTTAATTTGAGCATTTTTATTAATTAAATTAATTTTCAAGGTTAATATGACATGTTAGGGTTGGTTAGATAATATTTTTTCATAGTAGTAATTCGGTAATGAATTTAGAAAAAATAAAATACCAAATAGTGTCAAAATTTACATAATAGATTTCTTAAAAGAAATTTTATATTATTAATTGATATTCTATTCTTAAAAATATAAGGACCATCCAAAAGACTTTTATAATGATATTTGTATCATTAATGAACCACTTGAGGTTCTCAATGATGTATATAGTATGTTTCTTAACCATATAATATATAAATACAGAGGCACGGTAAATGTCAAACTATTTAACTAAGTGTTAAATCTAAAAGATAAGGTCAATATAGAGACCAAAACCTGTCCAAAACCTATTTGTTGAGTGGTTTTCGATATATACCCACTTTTTTATTTTATAATATTCATTTTGGAGCCATTATAAACTGATAATAATTTTATTATAAAATAATATTTCTCGCTTTTCCTAAGACGCCCCTCACCCCTCTTATAAAAGGGAACTCCCCCTTCTCTCTACTTCACACCTTCACAGCCATTTTACACTGCCAAATCCTACCCAAATACCCTATAAACTGTCCTCCCTTAATCTTAGAGGCCTTTTTTTAGTCAGAAATCAAACCTAAATTTCCCTTTTGATCAAATCAAAAGGAAGAGCCTCAAGAAGAAGTAAATATTTCGTCACCTATTTCTAGTTCCTTTCTTCTTCCACTTCCTCTTTCTTTGTTGCTTACATTCTAAAACAATAACTCTAGTTTCTTTTATATTCAGTGGTGTTATAATAAATATGGTACAATCATATTCATTATTCTATCCATCCTTTGAATGACATATAACTATACGTGCGTACGTACGACTTACCGTCTCAACATAGTGGTGTAATTGTTATTCAATACATTATTATCTGAATGGGTATAATTATGATGTGTAATTGATGTAAATAATAAATATAAACTTATAATTATTATTTATATATTATATAGCCTCCAATTATATATTATTTTAATATCAAAAGAATGATATTGTCACTCGTGCGTACGTACAGATTATTGTCTACATGAACGCGATGGGATTCAATCCCCATTGTATCCATTCAAGAATAATTTTCATTAGATGATTAAATATAATGTTTAAAGACATACTATCATTCTTAATATAAATAAGGTACATCCTATCCATAAAAACCATTACTTGCGTAACAAAGTATGTAAAGGCATACGAATCAGTTAACACCCAAAATGACGATAATACTAAGATATTATTAACAATACAATGTTAAAAGATGATATATGATATCATATTAATGTATATTATTATTTTATAATTTAATAACAATTATTTTACCATTATAAAGGAGTTTAACCTACCCTCGACCAAGAAAAAGTAAAAGTTAAGGGTTAATTTCACAATCACTTTATTATCTGAGGTTGTTTATACGTAATTATCTTCTGGGACCTCTTTATCATCTACATCCATGTTTCATAAAAATGAATTTCAAAATATTTTTACTATTTACAAGACAATGGAGTAATGTCCTTTATACCCTCATTTGTACTTATATGTTTTGAAAGGAATCTTTCTGTCATTTTCCAAATAACGTACTTTATGACATTTTCGACAAAATTTAGGTATGACTGTTTTTTTACTTATACAGAGGGTGTGGCTATTTTTCGACGTTATAACATCGTCGAAGCATACCTTACAAGAATATAAGATTATTTTCAAAATAAATTCTTTCTTAAATGATTTTAAAGTAGAAAAATATATTTCTAAAAAAAGGTTTTGATTTCATCTATGTCCACATCCTTTGATGGATTTTAAGATTATTTGAAATTGATTTATTATGAAATAAAACATCCATATTCTATTAAAGGTTTTTTGAAATGTTTGACAATGGATGTGTTATTTTTACACCATTCATGGTTTGTGGAAAAATTGTTGACATATCATATGCTATTATTGATACGAATGGTTATATTATGTTTAAACTATTTCATATGAGAAATGCATTGGACTTATTATGTGACGGATGGAGCCCGCTATAGCTCCCTGATGAATGGGTAGGTCTCATGAGACAAACTTGTTTCTTGGCACATGGCCTTGATAAAATATTATATGTAGTCTTTGCACAAGTCCCTGACTATGTGTTTATGATGTCCGGGATTATGCATTCTATCATTATGAAAGTGGCTATTGATATTGCATGTGACTATTCGACTAGTAGAATATCCATGTGAATAAGTAAATGGAATTATTTGATTTTATATTTTCCGTATTATACTAATGTTCAAGTTTATAAGGTTTTTTTAGTCTTATACATTGCCGTAAATTTTTATGCTTATTTATGAATGTTTTTGCTTTATTTTTATCCTTAATGAGCATCTGAGATCACCCCATTCTATGTTTTATTTTTCCCAAGATGTAAAGAAGTATATTTTGACTAACCTGTAAGGATAGTCTATGGGATCTCAGTGTGGTCTATAGAAACAATGAAGTTTTTGTTTTCTATTTTACGATGTAATGTAATCTTTATGAATGTATCTAGTACATCCAAAGCTACTAAAATAATCGGTATTTTGAGACATGGTATTTTGTGATCATGCCAATAATACGTAATAATGCACCAACTCAGGGATTCTAGGGTCATGGAATTACAATAACTTATCCCCTTCCAACTGGAAAATAGATATTCTATCTGATCAAAATTGATTCTTGTTCTTATCCAAAATTTGATTGATTTAATACTAATCCCAACATAGTTGAAGCGTTCCATCATTATTCTTACAAATGAGAAGATGTGTGTATAAAAACATTAACTAACACATGACACAAATGACTCTTCATGACATTAATTTTATATTGTGGTGTATGATAAGAAGGTATAGATAATAAATGTGTACTAGGAGATAAATAAATGGAAAACTATGCCTCTATTTCAAGTGGAAACCAAAGAACTCAAAATTGAAATAATTGTTAATTAATGAAAACATATGGAAAATCATAATTATAATATTCCCATAAAAGGTCAAAAGGAAACACTAATATTATATTCCCCAACATTGGATAATAAAGTCAATATATATTCAATTTCATGTCTCATTAAGCCTAAAAGAAACAAAACACCCTATTAATCACATTAAAGCAGACACAGAGAAGATAATAATCAATTCATGTACTATTATCAATGATCTAATCCATCTCAAAAATGAAAATAGGAGAATTCTTATTGAGAATCCGCAAACCCAACAAAATATCAATCTATGATAATGAAAAATCCCAATATGGGAAATGGAGAACATGAACTCTCTTTTTTTATAAGGTGCATTGTAATATCCATCAAATAATACATATTCTTCATAAAATGATTTATAAGAATCACAATATCAGTGAAAATAATTGAATGTGAAACACCAATATCAAATAAATAAGTAACTAAAGACGAATCTCTATTGATGGTTTGTCTCATAATCATGGTACCATTATCTTATTCCTCTCGTGACACTTCCATTGTGTGAGGAAAATTTATTTTTAATATATGTAGCTTGAACCCCATAGGTAATCAAGAATCTAATTTCTAAATAATATTTTTTTGGTTTTGATGTGTACCACATCTAAAAATACATTAGGTGAATAATATAAATATTATTTTACAATGAATTTTTTATTATGATAATATAGAAATACTCCTAAATATCATTATAAATTCTTACATCATATGTTTCAATGAACATTTACAACTTGGTATAACAAAGTTATAGAAGAATCATACTAGAAACCCGACATTATATTATCACAATATTTAGAGAAAATTGTTTTTATTTTAAAATAAATTCAATAATAAATCCAAATATTATAATGGGAAGACGAATAGATAATAAATAATGTAGTATAAAATAAAAAGGGTCACCATGATCCCATAGAATCATAATACTCATGAACAAAACAATATCAATGAAATAGAGATTTTTAATAAAAAATTGATTCTAGAAATTATTTAGAAACTTCTCATAATAAAAGTGATCAATATGAGTAATAAGGAAGCTGTATTTATAGTTAAAAATTATCATCCTCATTTCATCCTGAAAAATAATATAGTTGATAGGTATTATGAATTCAGTCAATAATTTAGTTCTTCATTACTATTATTGGTTACATAGATTTCTATAAAAGATCACCATGAACATTTAATGGCTTAATCAAACTATATTATTTGTTATGGATATAAAAAAATTATACTAGAATAATCATTATATGGAAGTATTAATTTTTTTTCATCTAGCAGTATTATAATATATTTTCTAAAAGATAATATACTCTGATGAATCCCAATGTAATTTTTACAATTGTATGAATGATGATTTTTATAATAAAATTTTAATTTACATTAAAATAATGATTGGATTAAAATTTAAATTTCACCATATTACTATTTATTTTTAATTAATTATATTTATTTTTAATTAATTATATTTATTTTTAAACTGATAAGGATAAAATTATTTTAGGAAGATTATATTAAAATTTTCTAAATATTTGTAATTTTTATTGAATATGTTAATATTTCAAATTTTAGAATCACTACCATTTTTTGACTTAATTATTATGTGATCATATTTTAAAAATGTATGGAAACATTTATTTAATTAAAATAAATATTAATAACTATTAAAATTACATTTTATCATTTTAATTTTAATTTAGTAATTAATACATTGTATTTTGGAATAAAAAATTTGAATTTTAAAATAAAACTTATTTTGGATTTATGGTAATTAATATAATTGGATATATGGTTATTATTGATTGGTATTACTTTTACATTCAAATTCCCAATCAAACTATTAAAAAGTATAGAAAATTGGATTCAATAGATTGGTATCACAGGTGGTTATCTTATAGAGTAAAGTAACCAATATTTAACCACATAAAACCCACCCCTCCTTGTGTATAAATAACTCACATCCCATAATCCTATCCACACTAATTTTTGAAACTATTTTCCCTAAAATGTACTTCTCCAAATATCCTCCAACATTTACCAATGGTATCTCCGGGTTCCTATGTTTTCCACACCATGATTTTGGAAGAATCTTTTCTTGGTAATGGAATTTCACATCTTCTTGTTTTTCATTCATGTGCCTCCTTTTTCAGCTTACATAATTAAAACTATTATATATTTACATTCACTATTTATTTTCAATATACATACCTAGTACATTTTGTTCAGTGGGATGCACTAATTTTATCTCATTACTCCATTTTCATAGTCATGGTTATGTAGCATTATAATATCATAATTTTTTAAGGGATCCTATACATCTTGATTTTAGTCAAGGATCTTCTTTATGTAATGCCATTATATAAAATTTTTAATTTTGTGATATATTCTTAAGCATCCCCATTACATCCCATATGTATTATAAATGATGAGAAATTAATTCTACACTCATTATTCTCTACCATGAACATTTAATTGCACCTTTATAATGCCGAAATTTCACTTGGATATTAAATGCCAAAAAAATATATTATGAATACCCATATAAATTTACAATCAATGGTATTCATAGTTAATAAAGTAAATATATGTTATTTGGGAATTACATGTATTTAATCCATAATCCATTATCATGGGGTCAAATATGATGAAATATAATTTAATGTCTATGATCTATGTAGAACACTTGTGAAACTACATGCTATGAATATGTTGGGTTCACCTAGATGGTAATCTAGTGCATTTGTTGACGTTTTACTATCATAACATTCCATTTATGGTGAAAATGGGGTCACATGAAGAATATTATGTTATGTTTTATTGGTGTTTAACCTCTACATAATATTTTGATTTCAAGATTATTTTTGTTTCAACTTTTCAATTTTTCCTTTCTGTTATCCTAATATACCATTCTTGTTGATCATGTTAATGAATCTCTCCCTTTTTATCTCCCATTATTATACCAATTTTCTAACATTTAGTAATTTTTTCATGTTATTATTTTCTTATTAGCTTACCAGGATTTATATCTCAACAACATTATTTTTTGGTGTCCCTAGGTTAGACCATGATGTTTTAAGAATCAAGTAATTTTATGATCATGGAAAAGTCATATTTAATTTTCCATTATAAACCAAATTATACGTTGTTATGTGATTTTTTTAATGACACAAACACACTATACTTATATGTATTATTGGCTGAATCATGTTTAGTCCTTTGTAAAAAATTATAAATTAACATGTACTAATTAAAATGGTTGTCATATTTGGTATCAAAGAATGTTTATATATTTTTAGAAATATGAGAAATAAACCCTAGTGAAAGCCTTAGGGATTAGAATAAAAACAAGAATACATTCCTAAATTCTTGAAAAATAATATATAAATTGTTTTCTATGAAAATACATCCCTCTATAGATACTATACGTGGATGTGGATTTGGGATAGAAGTACCTTCATTTAACACCATAAAACAATGTATTGAGATAAAATCAACTAGAAACAAGGGAATTATAATCGACCTTGGGATAAACCTAGTTTGACAACTCTATATGATATTCATTTGAAAATATACATGATCAATATATAACATTATTAAGTGAAAAAAAATCCACATAAGTGTTTTTTAGGAAATAGATAATGTATGACATACAGTTATGGCTATAAATACAGATCATATTGAATATATGACATATTTGAGTTGTTCCATTATTTTTAATGGTTTACCCATTTTTTATGTAGTTCAATGTTACTCATTCCAAACTTCTATTCAAATCATTATATTTACTAGATAAAAATAGGAAAAATCATACTAATAACTAATGTTATGGTTAATGTGATAACTACACAAATAAGTTATAGAACATTTAAAAATAAATTCCCAAAAAATTATTAATGAACCATTATCAATTGGACAATATATTGAACAAAAACCCAAATCAGGAGAAACACCATAATTCCGATTAGAAATAACAATCCACATTTGATACAGTTTTGTGATAATGTCCCATGATATTCAACAGCTCTTCTAATCCATTAGTTGTTGAACTATAGAGAAATTCCAATGAGATGAAATTTTTCATCATTCAATTCATATAGAAAGAGAAGGTATTAATTCCAGTTTATCGTATGCAATGAAATTTTTTTAATTGTTGTTGTTAATAAAAAAATATGAAGCCTAAAGAAGATATAAAAATGGAGTGGACGGAAATCTGGATTATGTTTATTGGAAAAAATTTCCCTATGAACTCTCAGACATTTATTTGAGTTAGATTTCCCTTTAATCCAATAAAAGGATGGTGAATCCATCAAGGAATACTATGAAAACATCACGAGATTTAAATGTTGCACTTATAACCTTTTCTTATTCCATGAATGAAAAGATGACTAATTCATTATTGGCATGAAAATGACTCTATGAAAATCCTTTGAAATTTGGGACTTCGATAGCTATGTTAAAATTGTAAAAAGTGAAATAATGGAAGAAATGATGGGTTTTGAATCTCATATTTTCTATGGAGAAAAGAAACATAAGGATAAATTTAATTAAAGTAGTGTGATTATGATTTCTAAAGATATAAATATATTCTAACATTCTAATATCCTGAAGTCTGGGAATAAGTATTGAGGTAACTTCTTCAGGGGATGAGGAAATTATTTGGGTGAGGAAAGGATATTAACAAAGCTAGTGATTAATGATAGGAGAAACCCACTAATCAAATGGAATAAAGGAATTCTTAGTCAATCCTTAGCGTATTGTACAATGCTCCAAATTCAAGGAATAAGTTCTTTATGAAAACCATTTCACTAGTCATTGATTTTTCAATGACTAGAAACATATATAAACACCATTTAAGCATGGGAAATCGTATTCAATCCCAATCAATGAGGGGATCCTGAAAACTAAGGGGTTGCATATAGAGTAGTTACTCATTCAATCATATAAAATATACATTTTCATTTAGTTTATTTGTATTCTTCAATATCAAATATGTTTTTAAGAACCACTCAAAAACCCTTAGAATTCTTGGAAGTAAAGGTGTTAGTGAAAATGAAAAATGTGGAAATTATTAAATCCCATTTATATAACTCCTCTCCAATCAAATTTTTTATTATGAACATCCCAAAACATCATATGATAACTATTTATTGAGATTTGATATAATTTTTCATATGGATTAGTTTTCTATACATACAACAAACATAACTTCTCCTTAAATGGAAACTGATGTTGACATTTCAAATCATCTTTTGATTCTATACAAGTGCAATGATGAGTATGCGATTTTTTTTGAACCAAAATCATATGAATGTATATTTCTTCCATCCTTAGAGAAAATTTATATCTTCCTTATGGTCCCAGATATATTTAGTGGGTTTCCACACAAATAGATATCATCACAAACGATTACAGAGGTATCATCTCCCCATAATATTACATTGGATTCATGCTTAATTCTTCACTTCCCATTAGTGGATGCATTTTATTGGTGAATTTTTTGGTAACAGTGATTGTGGGATTGGGCAACGACTAGTCTTCTTAAAAATAAGAACATGATGATTTGATTTTAATAATAGGATGGCATAATTGGAAATTTTTATAGCACACTATGCATATGTAATAGCCTACAATTCTATCTATTCATGTGGCCTTTTGACTTTCACATGAAATGAGAATCCCCAATTATGAAAATTTGGGTGAGCTTCCGTAAAAATAATATACAGTTTCAAAAACCTATAATTATGTGTATGTTGGTGAATGTAGTTGGAAGGTATTTATATTTGGACTGTATAACTAGATTTGTATTCCACTTGTTTTCCCCTTGAATGGATGTGCATTTTGAGATCTAAAAATTTGAAAATTGATAATGATTGGATTTGTGTCGGGGAAGTGTTCTGATGGAAATATGTTGTAGATTTTGAGTTATTGGTGGATTTCTATCCTTATGTTAGGAAAATTATAAATCCAGAAGAAGTATGTAGAAATAGGGTCGTGAAATGTAAACCTAAAATGAGGGTAAATTAGAATGATAGTGTCAATGTACAAGGGATTGCATATGGTTAATCTAGGAATATCCATATGGATGTTGTCTATGATCAATCCAATGAAAAATATTGGCAACAAGACTCTTAAGAGAGTAAAACTTCATTATCTGATATATTTTTGAAATAAGGAATACATTGGTACTCCCAACCCTATTATGAAAGGTCGTATGGGGTAAGTGGGATATGATGTGGATAGTAATGCTATAACAGCTTCTCTGGAAGGTGATACTAGTAGTGGCATTAATTAGGAAGTGGAAATGTGAATGTTTGACAAGGATGGATCAGAGGTACTCAATACTTATTCATATATGGATGTATTGCTTTCAGGTATCAATTAAATTGGATGAGGGAGTTCTCTAGAGAATGAATCCATTCCAGTTGAAATTTCATATTAGGGGAGGGAGTTTCTAGCTATAAATATAGAAACCGCTATGAGGTATTAGTGAATGAATGTCATGTCAATGAGGCATATCATGAAGAGATCTCCAATGGGAAGTAGGGAATACCAAAGGATGATTTTGATGATGAGTCATCCAGTCAGTTCTCAGAATATAGGGAATACATAAATCTTGTTAGATACATCCTCAGTCCAAGGATGAGGAAGGTACGGTGTAATAATAAGAATATTCAGAAGGATTACTCATATTTATTATTCACAGTAGTTTCACGATCTACCCAAAAGTTGAAATCCTTGGTGATGGAAGGTGATATCATGAAAAATAAAAATAATGTTTGGTATAAGGCCAAACAATCAAATGATTTACCCCTTAGGGATGAACATTATGAGATAGTTTTAGAAGCTATATAAATGATGGAGCTCCTCATTCATTATGGAGAAGAAACATATGGGGAATTACTTATAAAAATTTACTGAATACAATATGATGGTAAGATGATGGGAATGTATATTCTTGTGGATACTAACAGCAAATTGGGTGATTAAAATAATAAGAAGACACATATTTTAGTAATATTCATCAGTAAAATTAAGATCAACAATGCTGAGTACATAAAAACATGGGATAAGTTGGTGAATCTATTTGAAGACCTAATAATGGATGATCTAGAAACCACAGTAACCTCAATATACCTGAAACCTTTTAGGGATACAAATTCCAATAGCTTAAATTTATTTTTTATAACTATTTATTCTAATTTAGTGTTAGTTCATGGTGATTCTTAGGGTTCTCACATTCCCCAAAAAAAAAATTTTGATACTAAAAAATTTCATTTCAGCAAATGGGTTAATTTTAATATGATCTTACACCTGGTGAATTTTAATTATCCATTAATCCACATAGAATTTTTATTATGGAACATCAGATGCTGAATAAACATCTATTTTAGAATTTGGATAAAGGGGTTACACAGCAATGTTCTAAAATATTATGTGCCCCAATCCACTTTGTCAAGAAGAAGGATGATAAAGTCTTCATTTTAATTGATTATCATGAGAGAAACATTATCAAATTTAAGAAAATTTATCTTCTACTGTATAGTTATGACTTGATTGATCATCTCTATGTAGCCCAATGCATTCCTAAGGTGGATCTTCGGTTGTGGTGTTTTCACGGAAGGTTGATGAAGGAATATTTCACTAAGACTATATTTCATATACGGTAAGAGAAATATTAGATCATAGTAATAAAATTTAAACACACTAATTCTCTATATATGTTAATATACATGATGAATGGACCCATTAAATATTACTTATAATTTTTTAATAGTATTTATAGATGGTATTCTAATATATTCCAAAAACAAAGAGTATCATAAGGATCATATAATCATTATGCTAAAGAATTTATAAAAGGATTATATTTATGAAACGTTTAGAACATAAGACTTATGTTTGATGTAATTCTCAATCATGGGTAATATTATAATTTGAAAATGGGATATATGTAGACCGTACAAAGAAAAAATAAAATCGAAGATGGCCAAGACCAACCACTATGATGTAAATTCATAGTTTTATTGGAATAGCTGGGTATTATCATTAATTTTTAGAAAATTGTATCAATTTTTGAAAACCCATTATCTAATATAACACAGAATGGAGTCATTGTTTTGTAAAAATTAAGGAAAAAAGAACTTCATGTTATTGAAAGATAATTTTATCACTGTACATGTACTTACACTACCCACAATTGTGTAATATTTCATTGAATAAAATGATGATTTGAAGAAGACATTGGGTTGTGTAATAATGGAGAATTAAAAAGCGATAAACTATTCCACACATAAATTGAAAATTAATGAACCGAATGGACCAACACATGATCTGCAGTTAGATAAAGTGATCTATTCATTGAGAATACAGCTTCGTTATATCGTAGGTGGAATGTGTTAAATTTATATCGATCATAAGAGCATCATGTCTATATACTCATAGAAATAGTTTAGTATGAGACAGTTTAGATGGTTATAGATGATTGAGGACTATGAATGCTCAATTCACTACCATCATGTAAATGAAAATAATGGTAACGATGATTAAATTAGAAATGATACAACAATTTTATAATTGATGAGAAATGAGAAGGATATAATATTATTATACATGTAAATGATGATAATGGGAAACATAAAAAAAGAAACACCACAAATCCTTACACAAAATATTTCTCAACCATCCCTTTTGATGAATATAAATGATTATAAATATGAAAATGTAGAAATTAATAACATGATGGGATATACAAGAAAATAGAACTCCACATTGATTAAATTAATGAATAATGATGTATAATATTTGGTTCATGACTATGTGTATCATAAAATATCAAGTCAAAGAAGGTGTTATTGGATGATGCACATAGATCAGCATTCAATATCAATCCAAAGAGCACAAATTTGTATCAAGGTTTTTGGGAGGACTATTAGTGGGACAATATGGTGAATCCTTCCATTTATTATAATAAATGGTGACTCTTATGTCATAATTTGGAGGCTAAAAGGGAAAAAATGAATGGGATAATGAAACCATTACCCATTCATACATATAAATGGGAGAACATAACCTTTGACTTTATCACTAGTCTTTAGGAAACGTCAAGCGTAAAGAATTCTATACATGTTGTTTTGGATCTTCTAACATAGACAAATCACTACATTTAAATTAGATATTCTGATTCACTCGATCAACTGACAAGGATACATATTATAGAAATATTGAAATTTCATGGAGCACCATTATCAATTGTATTATACCAAGATCCATGGTTTTTCTCCATGTTTATTAATAGTATATAATAGTATATTAATACTTACCTGAAATCCATTACGAATTATCACCCACAAACTAAAGGCCAATATCAATGTACTATATTGAGAATCATTGACACATTTACAATATTCTAGATATACATCAAAGGAGAAGGGGATCAAAATATTCCCCTAGA
This sequence comes from Viscum album, assembly GCA_963277665.1. Classification (NCBI taxonomy): domain Eukaryota; kingdom Viridiplantae; phylum Streptophyta; class Magnoliopsida; order Santalales; family Viscaceae; genus Viscum; species Viscum album. The sequence continues at coordinate 2,028,862,027 of OY728150.1, forward strand.
CGAGTTCTCATACAATGGTAGTTTACTCTTAAGTAGCAAAGTAATGACATAGGAATCCATTTATAGGAATAGATGAAGCAAACCTCTATGTCGAAATGAATTGTGTGAACATAAACTACTAGGTCCATAAATGGTTGATGGAATACATGAAAAGAAGAATATAATTAAGAATCACATAATGAATAATCAAATATAACGAAAGAGGTGTGCTAAAAACCATCAAAGAGACCTAGAATTTTAGGTAGGAGAGAAGTTATTTCCTAGCATAGATCTAAAAAATAATGTCATGAGAATTTTGAAGAACAGTATGATACGTTTAAAGTATAATGGATTTTTATAGGTTCTAAATCAAATCAGTGTCATGGATTATCAAATAGAACACCCACAACACCAATCCTAAGTGAATGATATATTCCATGTATCTCTCTTACGGAATTACGTACCGTATCCCCAACAAGTACTGGGCTTAGAGGTGGTGCAATTGGAAATAAATATTTCCTACTAGGAGAAAGTAGTAATGATAAGAAATCATAGAGAAATAAATCGTTGAAATTAGAAAATAAATTGGGTCAACATTCTAAGGAGGTTACAAAGGATTAGAGATGATATGTGGAAATTATAAGAGATAAAGAAAAAAATACGCACATTAATTATGTGTATGAAACAATATATTTGAGGAATAAATTTCATTAATGGGGGAAGAATGTAACACCACTAAAAATATTTATTGTTATTAATAGAAAAATTATTTTATAATGAATATTTTATTATTATAATAGTGAAAAAACTTATATTTATTGAGAACTTATTAAATCATAAGGTGAGATGAACTAACACAACTAGGAATAATAAAATGACATAAAATAGATTCTTTTAAACCAACAACACTTTATTGACTTGTTTTAGAAATTATATTCCATCATAATTTTTTTTATGATAATCCAAATATTAATATGGAAAGACTAATATAGAATAAATAATTTAAAATATAATAAAAGTGTCTCATTGATCACCCATATTCATCTCACCCATGAACAACGCTATAAAAATGAAATAAAGACTATGAAATAAAAAATAATTCAGGAAAATATTTATAACTTTTATTGAATCAAGTTGATTGATTAAGTGTATAAATGATGGTGTATTTATTTGTAAAAATGATCCTCGGAATTTATTATTTCAAACTAATATATTTTATTATCATTATGATCTATATTCAAAAAGTTTTATTGTCATTAAAATTTTCAGTTATATAGGTTCCCATAGAAGATCATTGAGGCTATTTAATGTTATCATCCAGTTGTACTATTTTTAATTAATAGAAAACATGTTTTATTAAAAAATATTTTCTATGAAAATATTAAATTGAATTTTATTTCAGATAATAATATTATAATATTATTTATAAATAATAATATTTTATAATATATCCCAAAGTGACATTTTCAATGTTTTAAATGATTATTTCTCTATTAAATTGTCAAATTTATGTAAAATAATGACATTTTAAAAAATAAAAATTTCCAAACCGAGATAAATTTTTTTAGTAAATTAAATTTATGTTTGGAATATTCAGAAAATAATTATAATTGGATCATTTTTTTTAAAAAAATTTAAAAATTATTGTTTTTAAACAAATTGATAATTGATGCTTTAAAAATTACAATGATTTAATGACATCATTATTATGTGATGATGATTTAAAAATTAATGAAAAAAATCAATTAATATAATTATAATTAAATAATTATAATAATAACCATTAAAAATATTTATTCTAATTTAGTAGTTTAGCCATTTCATTTTTGACACAAAATTATAATTTTATAGATAAAAATTCTTTTGGTTTGTGTTAATTAATTTAGTTTTCAATAATGTGGGGATAGGTTTTTGGAGGCCATTAATATCCTCCCACCCTATACCACAATTTAATATACCATAGCTATGGTTTTATTTTATTTTTCTCACAAGTGTTTGGACTATATAGTAAAGTAACAAATTTTTTATCACATAAAATTCATCCCTTCTGGTGTAAACAAACGCACATTACCCACTCTTATGCATATCAATTTTACATTCCATGATCTTTTCCCCATTTACTATATATAAATATCCTATAAGGTTCACCCATTTTCATTGGAATTTATATTTACCCATATATTATTAATGAATAAACCTTTTATGGTATGTGAAATTATTATCCTCCTCTTTATCTTTTAGGTGCCTATTTTTTTGTGATCATACTTAATTTCAATGATTATATATTTTCAAGAAGATTTGATACTCCCACGATTTTCAATATATTTATTTACCAATGGTAAAACTAAAATCATCCCTTTATTAATTTTTGTTAATCCTTATTTTTTAATCTTTCTCTACAAAAAGATAGTAAGGGACCCTCCCCTTCACCTTTTTTTCAAGAATATTCATTATATTATTCTTTTTTCACTAATAAACAATGATGATATATATTTTTACATATCCACCTAAATTCCTTTTATGAGTTCTAAATGATTGGATACTCGTTTCGAAATCCTAATCCATATGATGAACAATTGTGTTCCCTCATTATGCTGTATAAATTTCACCTAGATATACCATGGGAAACAATATTATATTGAATATACATACACATTTACAATCAAATTGTATTAAGCATTATGAAATTATACATATTTTATTGGGGAATTACAATTATTTAATCCACACACCAATTTAATTGGATTAGATGTGATTTATTAATTTTCGTTCATGATTTACGGGGAAAACGTAGGCATGTACACGATATTATTTTTAATGGGTGCTCCCAGATAGCAGAAAAATACATTGGGTAATGTTTTATTCTCATGAGAAGACATGTATAGTGAATGGGGCGTTATCATAGGTACATTATGTTATGTTGTCTTGGAAATTAACCTAAACTTATTGTAATGATTTCATGTTGAATTTTGGTACCACACCATATGTTTCCATTATGTTACCATGCTATATCATTCCTTACTAATAATTTTTTTTATAACCAATTATAAGGTTAATTTCTACGTGTATTTTATAAAATGTATTACATTCTTCAAGTAATAATTTGTTTATTACCTACTGATCATTATATATCACAACTTTCTTAAGTTTGTCCCTAGGTTACCCCATGCAATTTTAAGAAATAAGGAATATAATGAGCATGTATTGTTTACTTTTTTTTTTGTGTTATACTCCCATGATTATTTATTTATACAATATTCCATGTTATACAAATACACTAGAATTATCTATCTTCTTGGTTGTAATATACGTAGTATCGTGTAATAAATATAAAATAATGTCTAATAAAAACAAGTGTTTTCATTATTGGTGTCAAAGTGAAGTTTAGTTATTTTTTGGATTATAATTAAGAACCACTTATAAAAGCCTTAGGGATAATAATAAACATGAGAATAAATCCATGATATTTAGTAATTAATTTGGGAATTGTTTTACAATAAATACTTATATGTTCAAATAATATAATTGGATGTGTATCAGACACAAACATTCCTAGGGGTAACACTCGAAAAAAAATATTAAGCTACACTTCATTAAGAACTATTTCCTAGAAACATGAATTTATGCACACCTACTCATTATGTTATGAATTTCTACATTCATTATATGTTATCAATTATCAATATCTTAGTGGAAGAATGAATCATGTAAATCATGATGAATCATTCAAAAATGAAACATATATTGAACCAAATAATGAATCATGAATAATTCCCAAATTCATGTAATAAAGAACAATCTACAATTGAGAACATTATGCGATAATGGCCACCATATTTTTGGGGGTCGCCTAATATCTTTCTTAAAAAATAATGGATCATTTCCATTTATAAGATATTTTAAATACTTTAATGAATAGTTAATTTTAAGGTTCTACTGGTTGTGTATCATAGGTTTGGATAAGAAGGTTACCTAAGGAAATTAATAAAAAAAGAGAATAGTAAATAATAGATCGATGCAATGGTGTGAAGAAAATTAATGAAATTTTTTTTCAACAAATATTTTCCATTAACTATTTTATATTAAAAAGGATAGGTATTTTTGTCCAATAGAAAATGATGAATCATCAGGTCATATAGGGTTATCATCATGAGACATTTAAGATCATATTATAACTTTATCATTCCCCTGAAAGAAAATAAGAACAACTATTTTGTGGGACGAAGTAGACTCATTGAAAGTACTTATTAATTTAATACATTGATGACTATGAGGAAATTTTATAATGTTCTATAAAAGCTGAAATGATGGTCATTGATTCTAATGTTTTTATGCACATATGAAGTATATGGTTGTGTTTAATTCAGATTATATGATAGATAAATTAAATGGTGGAATAAAAGTACAACATCCCACATACCAAGAGTGTGGGAAGAAGTATCTATGAAATTTGCTAAACGGGGTGGGGAAATTTATTTTTTTTAGAAGTGAAGGGAAATTAGTTATCCATAACTGATGGGAGAAACTAACTTATTGAATGTATGAATAGAATTATATTGTTAACCCAAATCCCATTCTCCAGTGTTTCAAATGAAAGGAAAAGGGAATTACGTGATCCAAATCTCTAATCAAACAGTTTTTAGAGGCTATCAAGAGAAAAACCTACAATGATGAATGTACGATCATATAGAATCACAAATGCTAAGGTGGGTCTTGATAATAAACCAAATAGTGGTATACTAGTTATTCATTCTATAATAAAAAATAAATTTTTTTTACTCTAGTTTAAGATATTCTTTTTTATCATAATTTTTTAGAAGAAATATTCAAACACAATTACAATTAATGGAAGTATAGGTGTTAGTAAATTTAAAGATGGTCTAATTATTAGATACCATGTATAGAAATACTCCCCTAGTAGAATAGGTGGGATTAACATCATATTTAACCTTTTGATAACCACATTAGTGTAATTTGATGAAATTATTTTTTGGGATTCAATTTCCTTATTTAGATCCAATATAAATTTCGATGAGAATAAAATCACTCTTAAATTTAGAAATCATCCATCGATTATATATAAGTCAATGTAAGATGATGAATCTTCTTTATAATTAAAATTTCTTTCATACATGTTGTTCCCTATGAGAATGTGTTTCTAGCTACAATGATTGATTCTAAAGAAAATATTATCCTTAGAGACATTCCCTTTATGGGGGGATATATTAATGTGATTCCTGAAGAATTATATATTCACCCCAAGTTACGATGTGGAATATCAATTTGATGTTATTCCCGTGGCACCGACATTATCCAAGACACCATATAGAATAAGTGTCGTGCAATGTTAGGAACTAAAAAAACTACTATAGGAGAGTCTTGATAATGGGTTTATTCAACCATGTATTCACCATGGAGTGTACCAGTCCTCATTATCAAGAAGAATAATTGGAAAATGATCATATAAATTGAGTATCGTTTTCTAAAAAAGATCAAGAAAATGAAAAAGTTTTAAAAACCATGGATTGTTGAATTTTTCAATCAACTATGTGTATTTAAATAATTCGTTATAATGGATGTTCAATTATGGAATTGTCATTAAATAATGAAGAAGGAAGATTTTCCCAAGGTGACCCTCCATATAAATTATAAGCACTATGTGTTCATAGTAATTCCATTTTTGAGTCACTAATGATCGAAAAAAATCATGTAATTTATTAAATGTGTCTTATGATATTACCATAAAAAATTCATGGTAGTCTATATATAAGATATTATTTAATAATCATAAAGGAAGAAGTATAATTTAGATAATCTAAGAACTATGATAAAGACAATAGATAAAGATAAACCATATTCAAGGTACAACAAATGTATGTTCTATTTGATATATCTCTCATTAATGGGTAATATTTTCACATGAAATGGGATATAAGAGGATATTAAAATATTGAATCAATTCAAGGATTTAAAAGGCTAATCACAATTATGGAAATATGTAGTTACCTTGGATTATATGGGTGTTATCATTGATTTGTGAGATATTAATCAGGATTTCCAAACCCTTTAACTAAGAAAACATGAATTAGAGTAATTTTATTTTTAAATAATCAATTTTAAGGGATATTCCATGAGAAAAAAGGTATTATCCCCTCCACCTATAATAATACTACAGAAATGAGGGGAATTTTTAATGGTATGCAAAAATTCTTAATATAATGGATTCAATTGTATGATAATTTATAAAGAAAAGGTGATAGACTATTCTTCAAGGAAAATGAATATTCATTCAATGATCTACCCAACGAAAGATCTAGATTTAGATTTTGTGTTCTTTTCATGGAAAATATAGAGTCATTATCTCTTATGAATAATTGTGAAATATATAAGAATTATAAGATCCAATTGTATATTTTCACATGAAATGTAACTAAAAAAGGATATAGGAGAACATATTCCAAAATATGAAAATTTAATTTAAATTATATAACATAAAATAAGTCTTTGACTAAAAGAGTAGGGTGAAAGGTTCCCTTACCTTGAGTCTGACTTGTCTTGTTCATTCATTATATTCCAAAATAATAAACATAAGTTAATTTATACATTATTCATATTATTTTTCATGTTTATTATACATTTTATATAACATAATGAATTTTATAACAACATTATAATTATTCAAGTTCATATCGGTCGTTTTGTCGATGTTCGGTACATGAGTCAAAAATGAACGTGTTATAATTAAAAATTATCCATGTGGTCAAAAGTACATTATCTCTAGAATTGTATTCATTATTAAAATATAATATATATAAATTATATATATATATATTCAGATATAGAACATATATGTATTTATAATAGTCCATAACATTTGAAGGTAGAAATGAAATGGATCGTTTATGGAGACAGTATGTCATACATACACATGCAGGCTACATTCATTTTTTTGTCATATTAAGGAAATGAAAACAAAATGATACATATGTATATTTTAATTACAATATAATACCATATTTTATATATGTTAAATAAGTTCATTAACTCCATCCTTTATACGTTTTATGTATGGCACAAACGAGTCTTATAACTTTGAGGGGGTGCTAGTCTGCACTTCCTCAAATAAAATTTCTGTATTTACACATTATTGAATGAATAATGGTGTGTTGTAAATGAAAAATATATAATAATATAAACAATATAAATAAAATATATATCATAAAAAAATATATTTCCATCACAATATCCCCCATGAGAGGTGGAAGGTGAAAATTAAACAATCATCATTTCGTGAGGTCGTAGTTCGTCATCCACAGTAACAGAATGTTCATATCCATTAGATGGAGGTGTATGTAAGTGTAGTTATAATTATTATCATAAAAATATACTAGAATATTTAGGATACAATGGTTTTTATTTTGTTAATTAATAATAATACAACAGGGAGTGACGAAGTAAAATAATGGAAGGGGACTTTGTAGGAAATGATGCATCTTAAAACGTGTAACTCCATTTAAGTTAAGCCAATGGGATTCTTTTAATTTCTATATAATTAAGATGAGGATTATAGGGGTAATATACGAATATTTTTAGATTATTTGGTCATATTTTTTATGAGAAAATGGGCTTAACGGTGTGATTAAATTGGTAGGGGTGATGCCCTTTCATAAAAGGGAGGAATGACACTTTAGGAAGATATTGAAGTATTATATTATTATAAAATGATGTTTCAATTAAAATGGTCCCTAAGTAATTTATTTCATATATAATATCCTTATGGGTCAAAAAATATTAACAAATTGGTTTTAGACATGTATATGTAAAAAATATAACCATATCTTTTAACTTTAACAATTTATTTAACTAATTTATCTCTTACAATGTCTTCTTGAATATTCATACAATATGGTTAATATAGTTATTATAAAATTACAATATATTATAAATTAGTTAATTAATTTAATTTTAAACATAATATAAGTCATTTGTCCAAATCATATATTTTTAGGACTATTATATTATTTAATAAAATAGTATTTCTTTATAAAAAACTCATTTATGTCAATTTTTATACTATTCTTATAATTATTTTTTAAAAAACAATAAAAACATTATAATTTCTAAAAAACATCATTAATTATAATATATGAAGCCATAATAATCAATATAATTCTTGGATGGCATAAAATGTTTTAGGATAGATTAATTTTAATATTTATAATCTCATTTATTTAAAGCATTCATTATTAAAGAAATCACTACATCATCATTGTGTCATAAATAAATTAATTTATTTGATGTCAAAAAATTATAAATAAAATAATATGAGGTATAAAATATTTTTTTATTTAAAATGAATATTTATAGTAGAATATATCTCTTATATAACACCATATAAACTTTTATTTAGTAAAAAAACATGTTCATGTTACATTTTTATTTACTTTAAATTAATTCATATAAAATTTCATTTTTAAATAAAAGTGGCTCATTGAGGTCCCAAAATCGTCTAAATGATGGTCAGGGGAATAAATATCTTATAAAATAGGATTATATGCCTGCTAGTGTAGTCTATTATTATTATAATATTATTTTGTACCCTTATTTACCAGATTTACCCTTTAACCATGATAAATAAAATAATTACTGAAGTTAGTGTTCATAATGTCTAAATATAAAAGGTATATATTTAAAATGTTTGAAACATTTGATTCCAATATGGAATCCATTTATCCAAATTAAATACAAATATGTTGTAGTAAATAATTTAAAATTAATTCTCGTTGTCAAAACCAAAAATTGGGTTTTTAAGAAGTAATAACTATCAAAAGATTGACAAGTTTTTATGCCCAATTAAAATTTGAAATTACTTAAAATTATCATAATTAAATTAAATGATAAAAATATAATCCAATTATACTTCAAAACTAATTAAAGGGACAATCTAATTATATAAATAAATTTTATGAAAAGCTAGTTTTGAAATAAAATGATGTACTTTTATCTATTCATTAAAAATTGAAAATTATCAGAAAAATACAAAAAAATTATCCAATGTAAATTTTTATGTTCTGATTCTAAAGATGAGTTTTATTTTTTTCAAATATAACATATAAAAGTGACAAAAATTAGGTCTAAAAAGGGTTCTCTATTAAAATTCTATAAAACAAGCTTTTAAAAAATTAGAGTATTTCATTCTTAAAATCAGATTCATTCTTATTTTAAGCCTCTAAAATAAAATGGATAGATGTAAAGGCCTTTAATAATAATATTTTAGTTACCTAAATTCATTCCCTCCAATACTGAGGCTAGGTGTTAACTACCATTAAAAATAATAATAATATTATATTAGTTTTTGTTATAACACCAAGTTGTGTGCAACATAAGATTTCAATAAAACTCATTGTTTCCTGTTGAGTACCCTATCAAAAGAAATTTTCTCTTATAATGTAAAACTAAAATATTTTTCAAAAATATTAATAGAAATTTGAAAATGTATTATTATATAAATACCTGGTTCATTAAATTCTTCCGCCCTTTTGGAAATTGCGTCCTTGAAATATTAAAATTGGGGTTTGAAACTTTTTTAAAAGTCCCACATCGAAAAAAGGGTCAATTAAACTGTCACATTAAAATATATAAAGAAAAGTACAAAGGCCACCCGAGATAATTCATACTAGGATACCATATAGTAAAATTATGATATGGATGAGAAACTAACAATCATGTTCTGATAGAGAGTGATAAAAAACATGATCAAGAGAAAGTAGATAACTATATGATCACAAACCTGTGATAGGTTAAACGGTCATTAATTCCCAAGTATGAAATTTAAAAAGCCAACATTTTCTACGTCCCTATTCAAAATTTTGTAGAATTTATTTTTCAGATTGACTAAGAACATAAAAAAATATACTGACTTTTCATGTATATTTACATCCTTTAATAAATTTCAACTACAATCTTGTATTTTCTCCAACAGATGAGTATTCAAGATGTCGTGGTCCCTCCTAAAGTTCTATAATAAACCTATAAATAATCACATAATCCAAAAAAGATAAAATATATATTGCCCTATCTTTAGATAATAACTAATACCAAATTGGTTAGTACGAGATCAGATAGTCCCCAAAAAGGATAATCTGTTAAAAAAACAACTCTTAATCTAAAAAATTGAAAAACCAATACCCATTATTCAATAAAGACCATTAAACAAAAAATTTTCCTTAAAATTATTTAAAATAATCCAAACTAAGATTGAAACCCAAAATTCATAAGGATTTGATCATAGTATTCCATGATAAATCTTAACATTTATCTCTAAATAACATCGACTATTCTTAATGTCTAATACTAAAAAGTAATTAACCAATCACATATTCTCTATGATTGGTCAATCATTTCCATAAATAACATTACTTAACATGTGTCCATAATAAAATAATATACTCTTTCAAAATAATATTTTACGCATTACTCCACAAATGAAGTCACATAGTATTAAAATTTTTATAGGCATATAGTATTCCCAAAAGAGAGATTGCCTTCAAAAATAATATTTATCACTTAATCACGAAGTCATTTTCCTATACCAAGGATATCAATTTGAAAACAAAATGTTCCAAAATCAGCATATTTTTTATCCATAAAATCATTAAACAAAAATGAATAAGTCACACTGACCAGGGAATTCACATAGGCAAGTGGTAGGCGATGCACTCTTGTTGCCCTTTAGTTGTGGGTATGATTCCTACAGCCATTCCGGACGCAACAGGTTGTCACCCATCCTCTGGGTTTTTCATTTTATAAAACCATATCATTATCGTAACATTCTCTAAGATAAATTAGTTCCCTAAAAATTAACATGAACCTAAGGTATCCTCAAATGTTTCTAATACATTTCATATTGCATCCCAAAATTTAATAACCATGTATCACCTCAAAAACATAATATCGTATGAACCCTTAATGTTATCCATTATGTACACACACAAAAAAAGATAATTCTTCCTTTAATAACATTTTCACATATCAAATATCATGGATTCAAATACTAGATATAGTTTTCTAAAGTAATACCATCATCAAAAGAGCCTAAATGATTTTAAGCATTTCATCATCCCACAATCTACTTTAACACTGTAATACCTTATATGTAGACTTTATACTCAGTCATCATTTTTCATGATCGATTAACTATGAATTTCCACCTTATTTATTAATAAATCATTCCTACTGAAAAAATATCCTCATAATTCAAAAATATAAGTCTAATTATTCATTATTTTTGGATAATAAAATATATAAAACCTTGAACCTAGATATCTTGATCATCAGGATGTTCCCTTTCTCTTTTGGAATATTATCATACTTTCAAAAAGTAAACATTCACTCCACTTCTGTAATATCATTTTTCAATAGAGTTGGAAAAGTTTAGATATTGAAATCATATTAAAATGATTCCATGACCTATAAAATTATTTTCTAAATGATTAGGTGTTGGATAACTCAAACTATTTCTTTTAGGTGATTTGAATACTAAATAAGCTATAAAAATCATTCGATCATGATTTTGTCATAATAGTGATGATAAAATAATCAAGAAGGAATAGAAAGGGTGTGAATGATATTTTTCATTCCATCTTGACAAATAATCCATAATCTTATGAAAATAAAAATCAAAAATTAAACATGAAACAAATTAATATTAGAAAAAATAATTCTTCTACAGGGTAAAGATATCATAAAAACGTTTATATTACTCTAATTCATCATACTTATAATATCTCCATTGTTTAGTTTTTTATCCAATATACCTATTTGACAACAACCCTCCAAAAGATTCTATATGATAATATCCTTCTTGGTTATATGATACCCTTTAACAACACCTAGATAACACCCTAAACTCTAAATTTATTTAAACTGACCTCTAATAATAACTACAAGGACCTACCCAATAACATTAATTGATATTGAGTTAAGCCAAGTGTTATGAATAAGGAGTCATTTCAGGATTATATTATTATAGAATTATTCCATAACTTTAACATTACATCACAAAAATTGCAATGTGTACACTTCTTCTCTATATAATTTTTTCAGAGAAACAAAACTCCTTAAAAAATATTTTCTTGATATAAATATTCATGAATTATTCCTTTCTCTTCCCCTTCCATATATCTAGTGAAAAACAATTAAAAAACATGGGACAATAAAAAAATCCTAGTAAGGGATATAAATTAAATAAATGATAAATTAGTCCAGGAATACATAGAAATAAAATATATCATACTAATTAATAAAAAAAATACTCTTTAACATGCCTCATGAAATTACAATATAAATTAATAACACATAGAAATCACAAATCATAAAGGTAACATGTGTCATCCAAAGAATACATACATTGTAGAATTCAAAACTACATAGGGAATTACGTTTGTAGTACCCATCATAGAATATTTCATAATATCTTTGCTTAAACATTAACATTTACCTCCATCACTTACCCTAATGCATTGAAGAGCTATCACGGGCTCACCCACCCTATATTTATCATGGAACCACCTGTATTTGGTTTATCCTATAACCACCTGTCAAATTTCCACGTACAATTATATAATCAAAACTCATAATAGATTGAAATTATCAATATTTCACTCATTAGTCAAAGGAAATAAATTCTATATATTGAAATATTAAATACACTTCCAGGACTATTTAAAATAGATAATAATGTGTTTTTTTAATCAATGTGTCCCATACCATTTTCAAATTTATAATGGAATTATCATTTTAATACATTAATGTCAATATAATAAATACTTAAGACCATTTGGAATACATGGACATTAATGCTAAATATTTAGATGATTAAATCATTAAAACATTTAAAACAATGTTTTAGTTAAAGAGTCACTTACCACTTGAGAAAGTATTTGGCTAAAAATTATTTAATAATAACAGTAAAAAAACCTATATTATCAAGAGAATTATGATATTCATGATATAATATGTCAAATTGGAGTATATACACCTTATAGGTTAATACATGTTCACATTATAAAGATATTCCCTAATGAATGGAGATTGAGACACAATCACTTACAAAGATTATATCAATTGATTAAGGATAATTCCTTGAAATAATTATATGTGATAATTTAAAATAAAAAATATATAAGTGGTTATAAATTTTAAAAGAATAAAAGTTCATTCACACATATTATTTTAAAAAAACCAATTACATGGATATTAAACTCAATGAATGGAGATGGAGTTACGACTTCCCTTACAAAGTTCATATAAATGATGAATGAATTATTCAATTTGATGATTATGTTTAAAAATATTATATAAACGTAATAGAAAGTGGAAAATACAACATTAATAAACAGATAGTGTTTCCATACATAATCCGAGCATAATATAATCATTGATGTAAGCAAAAACCCCCATGAGTGGAAATTGTGTTTTAAAATTTCCTTTAGAAATCATTCTGTAAATAAAATAGATTAATTATGTGTATTAAATATAAGTACAAAAAAATCATTTATAAATATGAGATAATACATCAATAGTTATTTCTCATGTAATCGTATCACGACATAATCAATTATTAGAATATTAATATAATGAATAGAAATTGGTTTAAGAGGTTCTATTACGAGTATTTGGCAGCATACCAGTGTCACTTAAAAATTCAAAAAATTAGTTGATGAGAGCGAAAATGATCTCTCATCACTTGGAAATAGAATTTACAGAGGTAAGGATATAAAAGAACATATGCCAACATAAGAACAAGGAAATTAAAATACATTACTTAAAATAAGTTATGAGTAAAAGATGTGTGTGAATGGCTCCCTTACCTTGAGTCTGACTTGTCTTGTTCGTTATTTATCTCCATGAAGAATAATCCTAAGTTACTCTAAACATTAATTAGATACTTTTAAAAGTTTATTATTCCTTTTACATCACTTACAACCTTGTTATAACAATTTTATATCCATAATATATTTATATATAATAGTTTATAACATATTGAGATAAGAAATGAAAGGCATCGTTCATGGAGACAGTAAACCGAACGTACGCATGAACACGACATTCATTTCATTTTCATAATAATGAAATGAAAACTAAATGATACCTAGAACATTTATAATTATTTTTATAATATAATATGCTATATATGTTAAATAATTTTTTTAAATCCATCCCTTATTCAATCCTTGAATGGCATGAAAGTGTCATATCACATTTAGGGGGCGGTAGTCTACACTTCCTCAATTGTAGTTATTGTATTTACCAAGGATGAAAATTATATGGTATGATTTAAATAAAAAATAAATAAACATTGAGACAATATAAATATTATATACATAACATATAGATACAGTTCCATCATAATGGCTACCCAGAGAGGTGGTAGGAGAAAATTGAACAACCATCATTTTGTGAGGCAGTAGTTCATCATGCACAGAAACAGCATGTTCATATCTATTAGTTGGAGGTGTGTGTAATTATAGTTCGAATCATTCTCTTAAAAACAACCTAGTATATTGAGGATACAGTTTTTGTTATTTAATCAAGGAAAAAGAATATAATAGGGAGTGAATAAGAAAAATAATGGTCATGAACTTTAGGGAAGACGCTACCTCTTAAAAAATGTAACTCCCTTTTATTTGAGCCAAAATGTTTTCTTGAATATCCTTATTAATAATTTAATGATTATATGAGGAAGATAAGGATGTTTGTAGATAATTTTTGTAGAGTTTGGGTGAGCCTATGGGCATGAGAGGTGTGATTAAAAGGGTAAGCTTGATGCCCTTTTATAAGTGGGCGGAGTGGAACATTAATAAGGTTCTGAAATATTATTTTATTATAAATTTAATATCACTTTAAAATTGCCCCATAGTAATTTATTTTGATGATAAGAATAATTTGGATAAAAAAACTCTTAACCAATAGGTTTTAGAGAAGTCTAGGTCAAAAAATATAACTTTACCTTTTAGCTTTAAACCTTATATAACTATTTTAATTCTTACCATGTCTTCTTGTATATTCATACTGTATGGTTAAAAGAGTTACTATGATAATCAATAGAAACTAATGTGGTTCATTAATTACATGATAAACATTAAATAACTAATTCCTCCGAATATATGATTTTAGCACTAATATGTCATTTAATAATATATTTTCTTAATAAACTCATTGATATCATTTTTTATACTATTTATATCACGACTTTTTAAAAATCCATAAAAACTAGATTCATTTGAAAAAAACATCATTAATTGAAATATAACAATCCATTATCATCCATAAAATTTGTGGATGTCATTAAATGTTTTAATATAAATTTATTTTAATATTTATATTCTAATTTATTTAAATCATTCATTAATAAGAAAATCAGTACATCATCATTGTGTCATAATTAGTTTTATTTATTTGATATCAAAACATTATAAATAAAATACCATGATTTAGGAAATCATTTTACGTTTTTAATGTGTATTTATAGTCCAAGATATCACATATATAACTCCATATAAAATTTTTAATAAAATAAACATGTTTATTTAACATTTTTCATTACTTTAAATTAATTCTTAAAAAATGTCATTTTCACATCAAAGTGGCTCTGTGTGGTCCGAAAATTGACCAAATAATTAAAATTTGATGAAATATATATTACAATGGGATAGGAAATTTTTTAGTGTAGTATAATATTATTATAATATTATATTGTACCCTTATTTACCTAATTTTCCCTTTAACCATGGTAGATAAATTATTACTGAAGTAACTATTCATAATGTGTAAAAATAAATGGTATATATTTATACAATTTGGACCTATAGATTCAAAATATGTAATCAATGTCTCCAAATTCAAAGCCCAGAAGTTTCAATAATTAATTTAAAATTAATTCCTTTCGTCAAAACCAAAAAAGGTGTTTTAAGTAGTAATAACTATCAAATAATTGGCATCTGTTTATGTCCAATTAAAATTTAAAGTTACATAAAATTACCAAATTGGATTAAATGATAAAAATTTAATCTGATTGTACTCTAAAACCATTTATATGGATAGTCAATCTATATAAATAAATGAGATGAAAAGGAAGTTTTGAATAAAAATGCAGTATTTTTCACTATTCATTAAAAAATGAAAATTGTTAGGAAAATACAAAAATTTCATTCAACGTAAATTTTGATGTTATTATTCAATAGAAAAATTATATTTTGTCATAGATAATATATAAAAGTGAAAAAATAGGTCTAAAAAGGGTTCCCCATAAACGGCTGTAAAACAACCTTTTAAAAATATTAGAGTATTTCCTGCGTAAAATCGGATTTACACTTGTTTTAAGAATCAAAAATTTAGTAAATATATGTAAAGAAATTAAACAATATTATTGTATTTAATTCTATTACATCCCACTAATACAATGGTTAGGTGTTATCTACAATTTAAAATATTAATAATAATATTTTATTTTTTGGTATAACTCAAAGTTGTGTGCAACAATAGCTTTCAAAGAAACCCATTGTAGTGTGTTGAGTACACAATCAAAAAAATTATCCCCCTTATTTTATAAATAATAATTTATTCATAAATATTAATATAAATAAAAAATTATTATTCTATAAATACATTGGTCGTTACTATTATTGGGAATTGTTGTTAGACCAAAAGCCATACATAGCATACAATTTCAGTATCTCATCTGGCCAAAAATAGTACAATTGTTAGTGAGAATAGAATGTGGAACCTTGAATCGATGGATAATTATGGATATCATGAACTCAATGATAAACCATAATTGTGTTCCTTGAGAGGAATAACTTCTTCCTACTTGGAGGAGAAATCCATCGTGGATAGAATGAACCTGCAATAGTAAGCTATTATATGTGGATATGACCCCATGACATCAATTCCCCAATCTAAAAAATACCAAGATAATGTTTTACTATGGATGTCCAATGGTGTACAATGCATGAAGCAATGATTGATATAACATGTGTTCAATATCTTGGTGAACTCGATACAGTCATGGAACATAGTTTCCTAGAAATATCCCAACATACACATATAGTGGGAGATTTGCATCCCTACCAAATAAGAATGAGGAGACCAATTATGAACTTCCATCCTAACTCGTTGAATCTTGTCCCTGTAAATGAAATGGATGAGAATTCCATCAAACCATTGTATATAGAGTTCTTACTATAGGCTAGTACAACTCTATATGGTGAACTAAATTGTGTGACGATTAATTTTCTCATGTTCAGAACTATCCAATATTAGATTTCGATTTTGGACATACATGATTAAAGGATTTTTTCAATCAGAGGGTTCTTTAGATATAGAGGGATATGAAGGACAAGTTGATGTAGAATTTATGGTAAGGTGGTTTACCTTCAAGTTTTACTGATCATCTAGACTTACAAGCGAGATGACTCTTCGATGTGACACAAGAATGAGAATATCTTCTTAGATAGTATTTTCTAGAGAAGCAGATAGACTGGAAAAGGCATCAGCACTCCCATTCCGCATCTAAGGAACATGAGTCCAATCTAGCTGGGAAAGAAATTAGGCCATCAGAATGTGAGTGTTCCTATTTAAGGGAACAATATCAGGTTTACTAATGATATAATAAATATAAATCTATTTTATTACTAGACCATAGTCCCCCATCACATGTAGGAAGGGAACATCAATCTCGAGGGCCAAAATCAATACCAAGGAAGAGAGACTGGTACACAACCTACTTTTTGGTGAAACCCACTAATAGAAAGATTGATTAATATTGAACAATAAATGTATTCGTGATTATTTAAATCCATATGCCTACACTATTAAGCCTCATATCATTGATCTTTGTGATGGTCACACATATAGAGGCATAATAAAAGTGCATTTGGCAACAAGGAATTTATTCCTCTTCTAAGAGAATGGAATCATCTAGAAAATCAAGATATAGGGACCAGTCTATAGGGGCCAAAAGAGTGGCTAGAATTTCTTCCATCACATGACCCTTGGTAGCCTTCTACAGAACAAACATGATGCAATGTTTTTGATGGATCACTACCCAATGAGCTAGAAATAATACCTACATCGAAACGTTTATAATATACCTTAGTAGATCTAATGATGAAACTAATTTTATATCATGATGATGAAAATAGTGGTATAAATTTTGTAATTAAAAAACCAATGTGAGGTAATTCATCCAGATGGGTGAGTATCTGTACCCAGCATCGAGAAGCATAAGACTTTAATATTAGAAACAATTCTCTGACTCTACATTTTTCCTTTGTGATAGAAGGGTGCTTATTGATAATTCCATAGCGGCACCCTAATTGACCAATTGATTTCTGGAAGTGAGTTGCATCATAACTAGAGGCTACAATAGATACGTCTTAATCACCAAAAATTGATATGGAACTATTAATCCAACTGGAAGAAAACACTTATCCTTATGTGTCTGAATTATGGAATACAATTGGCGGCCAAATTCATGATGAATCGGCATATATAGGTTAAGGGGATTTGAAATCCTCAGATCTCATAGAGGATTCCTAGAGGTCAAATCTAGATTATATCTTTAATCATCATTGGGTCAATATAGATGGATTTGTATCTGACCAAAAAAAGGTTCATTCAAGATGTCACACTAAAAACACATTTCAAGGGGATCATATTTAAATGGTGAGAGCGGGGGAAGGAGAAAATTTTTTCCATGATCTCTGATATTTTTCTTATTCTAGTGATATTTAACCACAACATCATGTACATGGAATTCCACCAACGTCCTGAGGACTAGTTTAAATATTTGCTACAATGCGTGATGATTGGTAGCTCATGAATTCTTCAGATCAAAAAGAAATCACCTGGTAGTAGAAAGTACCTTTTTCTGCTCTAATTGTTGTGGAGTAATCATCTTTGGGGGCCATTCAGGCCTGATTATACCCGGAGTACCCATATATAAAGGATATTTCATGGAACCTAGTAGTTCCATTGAACCACAACTATGTCATTGGAAGGGGAAAATCATGCTTTGGGAAATGGTGTTTGAGATCCCAAAAGATGATGCTGACTCTGATCTAACTGTTCTTCTTCATAATGGGAATAATGATTTCTAAAATTTTGAATACTAAACCTCCTTGATGATGTTTTCCTTGATGATATTATCATCTTTGGCCTCATCCATGTCATCGTGAGATAGGTTCTTCTTCCTAGGAGGCAGATTAAACCCACACTAACTCACCGGGAGAACATTATGTTGGATGGAAACCCGGGGGTCTAAGATGAGAATCTCGTCATAAATCCCCAAAAACACATCATGATGTTTCTTCATTAAATCCATATATATTGTTGTTCTATTATAAGAATGGATTCACAAACTAGTGTCATAATCATATTTATCTGAGTGTAAATATATGAATGTACCAACTCATCGATGCTGGTGGAGACACCCTCAAAAAATGTGATAGGAGTATATTATAAATCCTCTTCATCACAGGATGTAATAGTATCATTAGTATGATTCAATTATTATGAGTGAATCGACCGTACTATAATGTTTTAGCTAGTTTGAGTTGGGGTGGAATTTTCATTATGAGACTCATGAAATGTTGAAACCATGAAAACAAAGTGTTTCAAACCCAATTCTGCATGGCCTACAACTAAGGGGTTTGTTCATGGAATTTTCAATGACGTGATGGTGGGTGAGTCTGTGCCAGCATAACCCATCATGATGGAACAAGTAGGATTGGGGTATTTTTGTAGCCATGGGGAGAACATCATGATAAATTTACATAGAATGATGATATTGTATAACTCTATCATGTCATGTGATGAAGTATGTGGTAATCATCCAACATTTATTGTACTTGGTAATATGTCTTCCCCTTATCTAAAAGAAATGATGTACTGTCCCAAGTCATGTGTGCTCCCAACCAATCATTGAATTCGGAGAATTAATGCATCATCAATGACTAATCAGTGGGAATCTGCTATAGTAGTGTGTTCAACCCCATTTCTATAGACCTATATTTAATTTATTACATAGTAATTAGTTTCTAGATAATGGGATTTAGAATAGTAGTTTGGGGATGTGACACCTTGGAGAACACCAACTTGACCATTTTGGGAGAACATGATGCATTAGTGATATGAGGAGACAATGGTTGCATGTATATGGTGCCAGGGTTTAACTTTTAACAAAATATAGGTGGTATCCTTTGAGATGAAAATTAATGCATTGTATGAGTCAAGTCTAATGAGCTTGGTCATTAGGTATTTTATTCCACAAAACCATTGTTCCATCTGATCATGACCTTTAATTTTTTTGTCAAAGGGACTCTGATCTTATTTATTTATTCCAAATCTTGTATAAATTTTAGGTCATGATGAGACTAATCAAATAACCTATGTCAATGATATAATAACGGAGTTCCATACCATTATACTGGATAATAATGTACAAATGGTGGATGTGTCCCCATATGGGTCCTCCTTCACGTTATCTGAATATTAAGATGATGGGTTGACATTATACTCATTAAAATTCATCATCATTGAAGGTATTTGAAGCTGGAACCTCTATTGTGAACTAGAGGGGGTTCTTAAAAGGCTCCATGAGGTATTTTTATATCTCTTATAATAGGTGGGAAAGCCTCATGAATCGATAGATTTCACATATTTTTGGAAAGATGCTTGAGCACATTAATGTTTCATGATAGGTGAACACTTCTTCGGATGGGAGGTTGTTCATATATAAGAGGTATGAAAAATATTTATGGCCGAATGGGTGGACCTTGGATATTGTTGGGAATACCTTAGTACACACTTGTGGAAACATGGAAAATTACTACTGTTGACAGTTGGATGAATGAAACCTTACCATAGTGAAGCATGATTGATCTTGATGAGGTCATGGTGACTCTTCTTGATTGACTGGCATGAAGGGTGGTGGCTATAAATGTGACAAATTATCCTTGATGTTTGTACCTGATGGGCTTCATTTTGTGCATATTTTCTAGTCTTAGATGCATTCCCACCATAGCTTAAGGAAATTTCTTGGGAACTCTGATGGTTGTCATTTCCATGACTTCATCAATGATGCCTTCAACTGGGAACTTTGATAATATTTCCTTAATAATCCTAATCGTTGGGAACCAAATATAGGTACCCCAATTCAATAGTATTCATATAATAATTCTCAATCTCATAAAATGAGGAATCATCCAACACTTGTTGTACATGAGGGGAGACCTCCATATCTTGGGAATGAAATTTCTAAGGGTATGATATTGATTTAGAACCTATGGGGGACTTTTCATCCCTTTGGGTCATCAGCGTCTACCCTTATGAGTTGTAGAAGGATGAGATGTGGATATAGAAGTATCATCTAGAGAATATATTGAAACATTAATAGGATAAAGAATATTTAAAAGGGTATGAATATTTCTATGGGTGTGAGCGATTACTCTATGATCCCATCAATCGTCATACTTATGAGACCCATAGATGGAGACCTACTGCCATACAAATTCTCATCCATATCATGATTTTTGAAATTCCTACCACCTGTGATAGAGAAAGACCAAATATGAATACACTATTATCAATATAGTCCAAGAGAAAATATGTTAATATATATAATTACATCACGGTATTCCCCATGAATAAGTGATTAGGGTAGTAGTTGGAGAAACCATTATGATTAACCCTGTCCAGTATCGTACATTATTCCAGTGTTAGAACCCCCTGGATAAAAGAATTAAAAAAATAATTGGGTACCTTATCCAATTATAATATATATGTTTGTTTTCTCCTATCTATAATGGTATGCGTGGAGCATGTTCTTGTCAAGGGGATGGAGGATGATGGTGTGATGGAACCTGATTGTTTTTCCTTAGTGGTGGTGGTGGCATAGTATGTGGTAACACCTGCTGATTCTGCATTGAGTGATGTAGATCCTGACGATGACACTAAGGCTATTTCCCAAGATTAGGTGGTTGATGATCTTAATCCAGTAACAACATCAGCATCTTGGGGACCACTATCTAGGTGAAAAGATAGTCTCTTACATGGTGTACCTTTATGCATTAGCCAGAGGAGGTAATGGGAATGCCTTCTTATCCTACTAGAATGCTTCCTTTAGGAGATGATATTTTTACGAAATGCCTCAAAATATACCCTAGAAATTTTAAATGATGGGGGAGGGGATCAATTTAGTCTTGATGTTTCCTGTGAACAATTTTAGTATACGATCCTGAGTAAGCGGCATGTTGAGTGAATAAATAAGAGCCTTCCACCTGGCGAAAAAATTTGTGACTCACTAATATTTTCATTACATGAGCTTGATGAGGTCAAAAATAATTTTCATACCTCTGTAAGGATAAACTAATAAAAAAACTTCCTATGAAGGTCTTCCAAACTTGTGACAGAACCAATGGGTAACTACTCGTACCAGATGAACAGATGCCCTTGCAATGTCTGTATGAAGAATCAATGTCTTATAGACTCCTTCTGTCTTGGAGTACCCAACATTCATCCACACCATGAAATATTGTGGTCCAGATACTACAGTTTTTCTCCCATCCCATTGAAAGGGGATATGATAGGTTTCCTGAAATCTGGGGGTTCCAACATGTTATCCAGCCTTGCTGGATATGGCTTACCATCATGTGGTATCTCCACTTACCGTGTTTCAAGAGGCTTGAAGATAAAAATATTAGTGTACATCTACTATTCCTAGTGGGTATTCATATCTGGATGAGCATCCAAACACAATATACATTTTCAGGCTCATCAACATGTTAGGTAGTCTCGGAAGCCAGTGGAGTGGCTAGAGCGGCCTGTGGAGCTACTGGAAGATTGATCTAAATTGAGTCTCATAGAGGGTTTTCATGAAACTCAAGTGGATTCATATACAATTGCAATGGTTTTTTAATATAGGTTATGGACTCTATCCTGTCAAGATGCACATGATTATCTAGATCAATAGGATTCCACTTGCTAGGAAGGACTAGTGGATGCCCCTGCTACCCCACTGGAAGAGGGACATGATTGTATTCATGATCACTGTAGTCTGGATAGCTCTCCACAAAACACTCAACAAGGATCTCATCAATGATCATCTTCTGTTCTGTAATATTCATTAAACAAGACGGTGATAGTAGTATCAACATCTATCTTATGTGCGGAAATGGACATGTAATAAGGTCTATAGGTCTTGGTCAGTCAATTTCCATGGTTGGGGTCTCAAACAAATGTAAATGACTCGGAGTGGCACTACAAGGCCATCTATATTCTTATGCTTGTGGGTTACAACCCCTGGGTGTCCAGAATATGTTGTGAAACCATAAGGGGAAACTTCAGTGTATTAGATCTTCAATCAAACCACCATTACAGGCGTATCTTAGGGAAACAATGTTCACTACAACAATGTCGGGAGAGTTATCCTCAATGCCACAAGGTAGGTATGTCTACCACATGATAGGACTAAAGTGATTGTCTCCATATTTAAACAACCATGTATTTGAACATGTTGGGTAGCATATTAAATATTTATAAAGTACATAGTGAATTTCTAAATACAATGTTACTTAGTGGTTTAATGGTAGATGTGTGATGCAGGATGCTAGGACACAATTATTGCAGCCAAATCAACCATGTAGCATTGATTGATGATGTTGTCAAAATGCTCTTGACTATTTGTATAGACCAACCGATAGTCATGAATGTTAAAATAAATCACATGTTTTTTGGGAACAAAAGACCTCATCAGGGTGATCACCATTAAGATGTCAAATTTGGGAGTGTTGACCAAAAAAACATCTCGAGAAACTGAGCTGTGGTGAGAATATTTCACAAGATTCTCCATTGGGAAGCTGGATTCTTCTCTTTATTGCCCCATTATCTAATTGGGGATAGCCGATGAACCAAAAATGGAGCTGATATGAACCATTTTGGAAGTGGACTATTTGGTGGAGAAAACACTACATGTTCTAACATGCCACTACTCACTAGGTATCAATCGTAGGCAATACCATCCACATCATCTTGTCCTAGTAGGATAATGTATTTAACATTGTCTCCTGTACAATTGTGGTGATCATATGTGTTTAACCTAGTGGGTTCTCACCATAGATCATAACATATAATAACTCTTCATGATCTTGTGTTAAGGTATAGAATGAACCTGGTGATGATAGGGGGGACGCATGGAGAGGCCCTTGATGGGAGAGAAATCATTCTCAAAATACATGTATCATTGAACGGATTCATTGATCTAATTTATCTCACCTCATGAGATAATGAAAATCACATACTAGTTGCCTTCCTCATACTCTAATGTATAAAGTCAATGTGTGGGGAGGGGTGTCAATAAAAGGGTCCCACTCAGCTATAGAATCAAATAAGAAAATGGGATTCACAAAAATGTAGGGCCTCCAAGAGTTATTACTTCCTTGGAAACGTTATCCCTTATTCCCTGGGATTGATTATTGGGACATAGATCATTTTAGATATAATAAGGACCATCATGTTGCTAGATGATTGCACATGGAGGGCATGTACTCTGATTTTCTGGGATATAGGGTGAAATCTATCACTATTATCCTCGAAGTGCAGTTGAACATCACTTGGAATACTATGGGATGTGGAAGACCCTCTACATTGATGGGATGAGGTGCAAGGAACACATAAGAATATGTTAATCAAAACATGTGGAGGACCTACATGTTGAGTGACATGGGTAAAAGGAGGACCATTATTCTTGTTTGTAGATATGAGAGGAGGAAATCTGCTATAGTGAGTGTTGGAGCATTGGGGACATCCACTAGAGCTGGTGAGGACATCGAGAAGACCACCATATTGGATAATTAATGCACAATGAAGACCTCTGTTCTGATTGAATGTGATCTCGTGAGGAGTTCTTTCACACTAATAGTGAAGATAGAGGGGATGGCCTCAGCATTGTTAGTCACCGAAGATGGAGGACCCTTTCATTGGATGGATGCAATATGTGGAGGGCCTCTAAGAAGGCTAGTTACCAAGTAATGAGGGAATTTTCCTTGGCCAATGATGTTGTAGGGGGGACCTCCCCTTGATCTGGAAATGACTTGATGGGTAGATTTGCATTAGATTTTAATGAAATGGGTTGGACCTCTATATCGGGGTCCATAGATATGATAATGATCTCAATGATGAATTTCAACAAGGTAGGGAGGATATTTTCATGGATGGCTGTTGAAAACATGGGGAGGACCTACATACTCTTCATGAGAGTGGAGAGGGCCTCCACTATAGCTAATAATTGTGTGGGAGGTCCTCTGTACTAAATATCACCATCATGGGTTAGTACATGATTTCTATTTAAAATGATGAAAACTGTAAGAGTCGACCTAGCCAGGCTATGGGTTTTCTGATGCCTCGATTCTGTTCGGACACTAGTGAATCCATGCTCTTAGGTGGTAGGATCTGGTATATTCCTCTGAGGGTTTCATGTGCCATAAGATATGTTAAATATGATTCCTCCATGACATCCATCTCCCCTATTTTGAGACTGACATTGAAATCAGGTTAACAAGATTGGGGTCGGTGTACAAGGCACAAGAAATCATGATCTTCGTCTTGAGGGACCCATTAGACTTGCTGAAAGGGCATCTTGGGATCACCCCATAGAAAATCTTAGGTGGTTGTCGTGGTCGATATGACATGAATAACCCGTATATAATTGGAATTGGGGAGTGGGTCATGGGATGACTATGAAGTGAGGCCCCAAAAGTGGTTAAACATGAAAGTGGGGAGCAGCAGCTCCCTACATGACCCTTCTGGGCTGTGGCAATGTCGAGGCATAGAAGCCTCAAAATCCTTGTGGGCCATGTAATTCAAGGTATTGAAACCCTTTTTCTCATACTGATGAAAATGTAAATCTATAACCCTTTTCCGTATTATTTCAGATGGTAGGATAGAGCATGGTGACTAGGTTTCTAGGGGTGTAGATGTCGTTGTTGTGGAGGTGGAGTCTTGTGGGATTACTGCATTGTTTCTAATTTTTACCCTATATCTTCAAGTCTGGGGTGATTGGTTTCATGTATCTAGTGTCTTGAAAACCAAAAGAATCAGAATTAAATATGGATACAAGGAAAAAACCCCAATGACCCAGTTCCACACAGTATTCCAAGACAAGAGAGTGATCCACACTGATGATGACTTGGACCATAATGCCCAATTATTATCTACCCTGAGTTCTTGTGAGTTTCAAACTGGGCCTAGTATTTTCATGGATGACCCGGAACTGTATAGTTAGATATAGTGAACTTCTCATCTACTGATGTCTCGAATGATACTAATCCCATTTTTTGGATAAGTGTTCACATTAGGCTCACCATTTTCATTCACATTGCCTTCAGTCATGGAGTCTCGGCCTCCACATGTTGTTGCACACTGGTGCATCACCTTTTTTTACCATGCCTTCTCTCTTTTCAATGGTAGTTGACATTCATCACTTAATCAATGTTTTTTTCTCCTTATTTTAAATAGGGTGGTAGGATATTGATTCCTACTTTCATGGATGACTCATTGGAACTCATCACATAGTCAAGGTTTACTTTATAGATTTAAGGCATTGTTTTTTAAATGATTTCCTAGTACAATTTCTCCGTGGACACCGGTTAAATAAAATGAAATTTTCTGCACATTCTATGGGGTCTGGGCAGAGAATCAACCTTTTTATAAGAGACTATTAATGTTGGGCATTAATGATCATCTCTGTATTCTTGAACATTGGAGCACTTATATACATCCACATATGAGGGAATATCTATTGAATGGAAACCTAAGGCATACCAAATTAATCATGAGTTATCGTATGTCAAAGACATGATACATTAGGTTTTCCTTAGGGATATCATGTTTAAAATGATGCAGGATATGGTTTTCACATATTTAGGGGATAGTTATGGAAAAGTTATTCCATTTGAGGTTTTCCCCAATCCTCTAATTTTTAACACAAAGAAGTACGTGAGTTTAATGTCCATTGGTTATAGATGAGGTCAATCAGAATGTCCCATAGAAATGGAATGTTGAGGTGGATATCATTGCAGGTGTATGTGGATGGTTTAACAGATTGAAGGATTCGAATTCCCTAGGAGAGGGGACCCAAGGTGGTGAATATAAAAAATATAAGGTTTCACATCATAACGGAGTACATCCCTATGAGGGAGGAAATGGGAATTTTTATTTGATGTGTGGGGGAACCTATGATGATGAACCTGGGTGATGTGTCCCCTAAATGGAAGATATCACATTATGATGGTTGATCCAGACACCACTGAGGGTTCATCAGGGAGGTGTACCACATGTAAGGGGGAACTATGTATATACATTTATTGGTATTGAACCTCAAGGAGGATTCCAATGTAACCTATGTAGATGATTGGGACTAAAACCAATGTAGTTCGAAG
Organism: Viscum album; assembly: GCA_963277665.1. Taxonomy (NCBI): domain Eukaryota; kingdom Viridiplantae; phylum Streptophyta; class Magnoliopsida; order Santalales; family Viscaceae; genus Viscum; species Viscum album. The sequence goes on from OY728150.1 coordinate 2,028,889,503, forward strand.
GGGTAGTTTGGGGTTACACAGTGATAGATTCCCTTCTCTAGTAGAGAACTCTGGGTTGGATGCCTATATTTTGGGAGGGGCTTATGCATGGTTAGAATCCCATGTGCTCTTGGGACCAATGATGTTGGGGTTGAGATGATCTCACTTAGATGTGGCATCCTGGGTAAGAACTGGGAAGGATATGGAGAAAGTATTGATGTTTAATTGATGAAGCATGGAAGGTGATGGTTTGTTGGGATAGAAACCCACTGATTCTTCATATATATCCTAGTGCCTAGGAATCCAAGTCCACATAGATCAAAATTGGATTATGAGACACCTATGGAGGAGAATCATGTGAATGGATCACATGGATATGGATTTGAATGAGGTGTAACCTCCGGGGTGAGGCTTGATTCTCTCGAGCCATATTGACTCAAAAAAAAATACAAGGATGAGAATGGATGATGGGATTGATCCTCAAGGAGGGTTCCTATGTACCCTACATTGGAGATATGAATTCAAATCCATTTTTTCTAGTATAGTATGTAGATTAATGTAATTTGTTAAGGATGGAAGTCAATCAACAAGAATATGATGGTGAAAATACTAATCCTTAAGGAGGTTTTATACGTACCATTTTTAGAAGACAAGGATAAATGCCCATGTAGTTAATTATGGAAATGGTTCCTACAAATGGATATTATCCCTTTGACATGATGGGTTTTACATATGGTTCATATTCCAAATAGATGGATTAGAACACCATATGAGTGATGATCAAGGAGGTGTACCCCATAAAGTGTAGATTTCAAACCATGAGTGTACATCCTTATGAGGGAGATGCAGAGTTTATATATGATTTGTATTTAACCATATGGAGGCATCATATATAACACTTTTAGAAGATAGGGATCAAAAACATGTATTTTGGTAGTAAGGGTCATGGGGCTTACACAATGAGGTGGCCCAAAGAATGGGTTCATCATCAGTATGGATATCTATTTTGAAATGAGTCATGAATAGTGTAAGATATAATGTCTAGTAGTAGACCTGACGATCATGTTGCAAATGGTTAAGCCACGAGAGGTGATAGTGTGGGTATTACTTGAAAAATCATACCATGTAGATAATGATTGGGGAATACTCCATGGGGATTCCAAAAGACAATCTCTTTACATATGAGGAGTATTTCATTCCCTTCAATGAGGGTGAAGAATATCGCACTACTGTTTAGATGAATGGTCCATGAGAATGTTCTTGGCATGAAATTCCATGTGAATTACATATGAGAGACTACAATTTGATTTCAAGTGCTGAGGATGACGGGGCATGGTAGTTTAACAGCCTAAAACTAAGATTGGGAAGTCTCACTCCTTACCCTCTTGGACTTACATAGTTATAAATCACACACCTTATAGTGGTTCATTGACCAAAAAATTTCAGAGGGGGTGGTGGAGGAGTGGTCACTCGTGTGGTCCATTTTAGCATGCATATGTCAAAAATAAATAATTAACAACATAATTATGCCAAAAAGAAAAATGCAAGGAATCACAATATATAATACCAAATGAGGAACCATGAAATCAGTTTTCACATGCATGGAGGGATGTACTGGAGAGAATCTAATAAAGCTAGTGGGATCCCAAAGAAGAGCTTCCTGAAGTAAGGGTTCTTTGTGATGTGATGGTTATTCATAAAGAATATACCCTTGAAGATAATGGGTAACGTACCATAGAATAATGTTTATTTGAAGAGTGTGCCGTGAAGTTTTACTGCTTTAGAGAGATGATAGAATCCCAATGGGGATCCTTACTTCATGAATGGTGGAGGCCTTCATTGAGGGAATCACATCCATAAGTAGGGTTTTTTAGGATCAAGGTAATGTTCAGTTCATCAAGATCAAGTACCTTGGGAGATCAATTTTTGGGTAAGTTTCACAGTGCTCAGGAGCTTCACAACAAGAGAGATCAGAAGATGACAGGATTGGGAAAGTATTCCATTGAGTTGGGGGAGATAATTATTTATATGCAATGGGGTTTCATTATGTTGAGGAGTGTGATATGATAGAAAAGGATTATGTGAAGGGGTTGGGCAATGTCGGGCTCACAGAGACATCAATGAAAGATGATCGCATAGTAGTGGGGTGTGTCGTACTCATGGGAATGCCATCAGCCAACAACACATTATTGGGGTGTCGATGGGTATCTCTGAAGGATTCTCATGAGGCAGAGTCCATGGGTTATTTTTTGGGTTGTTTGATTCCAAAATGGCTTCGAACTAGTCATGACTCTCTCCATATTATCATGATCACATATTTTCTCATCAACACTTAAATATGAAAGAACATAATTTTATAAATGTGTATAGATTATAGAAGTTAATAATACATAAAAATGCAATCAATAAATATAGTAAATTATAGTATAAGATTATAAAAATATATATATTTTTTACCCAACCATAAGCATAGAATATTATTTCCATTATAGTTAAAGATCATTACCAAAAGTATAATAGTGGATAATAATTAGTACCAATACCATCATAGATTGATATTTTTACTTCGAGTAATGTAATATTATATAGAGAACATTAATTAAATAGTCTCACTCCCTATTCAACTCATGTGTATCTCATTTGATATCAATACTTAACCAATGCATTATATTTTTATATAATCTAGGTCCCACACATCATAAAATAAAAATCATATAGATATGTGCCAAAATATTATTAAAACCCTCATATCATAACTCAAGAAATTGAATTAAGTTTTAAAATCATTTCAACATAGAATATATTATAGATATAAAAATATTTTTATCATTATTTAATTACATAATAACAAAATATTATAGAAATTATTTTCCTAAACAGTTCATCAAGGCATAACCCATGGTACTGAAATGAGTATCATAAGAATTTTTTAATTTATTTGTTACATAAACAATATAAAATGAATGTGATTTATAATTTTATTTTCATCATAAACGTAATCCATCCAGAATAATTATATATATGTTATTATTGGATCATATCCAATATAAATTTTATATATCATAAAAGGATATGAATATACATTTAATAAAATTTTCAAAGATTCCATGGATAATAACATTAAAAGTATATCCTCTCCACTTTGAAGTCACTTATATAAAATAATAACTTATTAGAAATATAAAAGAAAAAATTTCATCTGAAAATTATCATATATTATTGAAATGGATTATTTAAATTTACCAGTGGTCATGAAAATGTGAAATATAGATCATGTTGTACATGTTTATACAATGATTCCATTCACATGTTTGGTAAATGTAAAAGTACAACACTTTACAAAGATAAAAGAAAATTACATTAAAGAAAATTTGTCAAAAATATATATATGAAAATTTCATTTTAAAAAAATTATAATAATAAATAGATACATTACATATTAATTAGAATATATAGTGACAGAAGAAAAAATCATTTTTACCATATAGATAAAAGAAGAAAATTTTTCTAAAAATACATCCATTCAGTCACATGTGTACAAAGAGAGGAAAATGAAAGGAAATGAATTATTATGAACAAATAAAAAATGAAGATTAAATTTCATGAAATTATTGAGACAAGGATATAATATTTCATCATGAGAAATATAAAAAATATCCCAATAAACCAAGATATTGTAATATAAAATCATTACCACTTTGGTAAATTTTAAATCATATTTCCTAGTAATAGAATAATTATATAGATATTTATAACTCTTAATATTCCTGAAATAAATAAAATATGTTATTCATGAGAAAAATATTCACCACACAAAATATGTAACTATAAAATATATTGTGTGTCCCATAAAAATAACATTGATTAGAAAATCCCTAACATTAAGTCTTGACATTCTTCAAACATGATAAAACCTCCATTATATTAAATTAATTCCATTAATCAAATAATATGAAACTATTATCAAATTTATCATACCATATATTATATAGATATAACAATTATCCATAAGATTATCTAAAAATATGTATTTAAATTATTTTTCTTAAAATAACATAATTGTTATTCATATATATTTATGGTTTGTAGTTATGTTCATTAAATATTTATATTATGCCACTATGACCATAATTTTAATTATTAAATAAATATCATATATAATAAATTTATAAAACATTATAGTCATCCATAAATTTTATTGATATAAAATTAATCACACCATTTATTGACACAATATACTATATAGACGCATGAATAATGTTTTAATTTTTTTATATATAGAATGAAAAAATTGTGTTTATTAATCCATGTTTAGAAAATTATTTTCATATCAATACTTATTTTATATATTAATTATATGTATTATATTTGTGATCCTAGTAAAAAAATTAATATTATATGACATCACTTCATAGTGTTACCTGTCGACATTTATGCACAATCTCAATTATCCACAACCATGATAACTATTTTTTTAATATTTTTACTATTAATATTGAATATAAAATGTGTTTAAATTATTAAATCATATTATTTAATATACATTAAATTATTGATTATATATTATGAGGTCCAACTAAAATAATTTTCATCAGTTTATTTAAAATTAATCCCACAGAAGTAATGGAAAAGATGTTTCCCATGAAATTTTTTCATTATTGTCTAATGATTTTATATAAAATTTCAAAATAAAATTAATTAAATCGAAAAAAATTGGATAAATAAATAAACAAATAAAAATATGTATTTATTTATCCATTTTAAAACTATATTTTAAATTTTAAATTTTTTAAACGACAGGGTAGTATTTAAAAATATTATATTTTCAATAATAATCGAATAATTTGTATGTTTAAAATTTTTTAAACAAATAACTCCATCCTACTATTCAAAATATTTTACCAAATTTGAGGATTAATTTTATCAAATAAATATTCTAAATTTTTATAAAAATAATTTTATATTCTTTTTCTCAAAAATTAAAATAAATCATTTTATGTTAAAAATCATAATTTAAAAGCATATAAATATATTAATAAATATTACCCATCTGTCTATCAGTAAAAATTATTTATCTAAATATATTTTAATTATTTTTTTAAAATGATACTACTCATATTAATTCCACAAAAATTAATGCACGCATTATGTCTTTCACATTAAATAATTATATATTAATAGTTCTTCACAGATCTTTTAATCTTGGTGTTGTATGTAACACACAATATCAAATAAATTAAATAAACATTTTTTTTAAAATATCATGTTTTAAATCAATCACCACTTAAATTTTATTTCACCTATTATTATCTCTAAAAAAATAATATGTGGATTCTTTTTGCTCATTGTATCCTCACATTCTCACATAGATTTTTCATGTTTTAGTTTCTCTATAAAACATTTATTAGGTTGGTTGTCTTGTTTAATGAACATTATCTACATTATCCATATTATCCATAGGTTGTTCTTATTTTGAAATATCAAGATCAAACAAAATGAGAAATGTATTCAATCTATGTGACGTATCTGTTATGATCTTCCTCAAAAGTGATATGTAAAATATATTATGATTTTATATAGGTTTGGTGGAAAAATAGGTGACAGAAAATATTTTCCTATAATATCTAGAATATAAATAGGTAAAATATACATAGTGTTCATCAATCCTTTATTTTTGAGTATCATTATCTTTTTCAATGGGGAAATTGATAGAAAAACCAACCCACTATCTTTAAACTCTATACCATTCTGATTATTTTCATCATATAATTTCTTCTGAATATGATCCCACATGATGTGTTTTTCAATGGCTCTAAATTTGTATGGTATTTACATAGATTAATATGGTTCCAATATATTTATTTCTATAAACTTATCCCTTATCTTTATATTTCAATAAATCTATTGATATAGGGATTATTAATGAGTAATTAGTATACTCAAATGAATTTTTTTATGGATACTCTACAAGAGGATGGTTTTGATCACAACCAACATTGAAATATATTTTATAGGATGACATTAATTCATATTTGTTTTATTTGTTTTTCATTTATTAAAAACTATCTGAAAATGATACCTACTTTTAAAACACAACTTTGTATGAATGGTAAGATGATGACTTTGAGTCAAACCATTAATCTAGACCATATATAATATAATTTGTTACACAATGGATAATTTAAAATTCTTTAATTTATTTCATTTAATATATATCTATATATTTTTTTTGATAATGATGAGGTTTTTTACTTTGTTTGTTGATCAGATACAACCCATATTTCATTGTGCACCTAATTTTTTTTGGGATGATGATAACTAAATCAATGAATATGGTTTCCAATTTAAATTCATGAGTGTATAATGGTTGTAAAATACCGTAACACTTATGTAACATACCCTTAATATACTAACATACCATGTATCTAGATATATATTCAATATAACCTATTTTATTGTAGTCCCTAAATCATTAATCTTGTAGATCAGAATGCTACATTTTATTTCCTAGATGAATAATGAATTATTAATAATGAGCCTCAACCAACATCACCAAATTCATAATTTTTAGAGATGAAAATAATAAAAGGTTCAGTTCTTTATCATTCCATTGTAATCAAGGTTTATCATTGGAAAATTCATCCCCTATGTAATGCCCCAACCCTAGTTACCAAGAGTCAGTGCATTATTTTAATACATTGGCATGATTACAAGGAATCAAGTCCCGAAAGACTGATCAGTTTAGAAGTCTTGGAAAATAGATTACATACATGGACTTTACATTACAATTTAGAAAATAAAACACAACATAAATGATCCTTTTAGAATGCCATTAATCCCTTAGCTTAACCCTGCTTATCGATTATATTACACTTATTGGAATCCTGAGAAAATTAAAACGTAGAAAGATGTGATCTTAGATGCTCAGTAATGATAACAATATAGTGGAAACTTTCAAAAATGAGCATAAATATTTAAGGCAATGTATATGACTAAAACAAAAGCCTTTTTAAACATAAACTTCAGCATAATATGGCAATGATAATATCAAATAATTCCATTTACTTATTCACATGGATATTATACTAGTCGAATAATCACATTCAATATCAATAGCCACTTTCATAATGATGGAATGCATATTGCCAGACTATCATAACCACATAGTCATGTCCTTGTGCCAAGACTAGAAATAAGATTTTGTCAAGGCCTTGTTCCAAGACACTAGTTTTTCTCATGAGACCTACCGATGCATCAAGGAGTTATAGTGGGCTCCACCCAACATTTACTGAGTCCAATGTATTCCTCATATGAAAAGATTTAAACATAACATAAATTTCGTATTCAAAATGGTATACGAAATGTCAAAACTTTACCCATAAACCATGAATGGTATAAAAATTACACATCTATAGTAAAAAAATACCACAAAACCTTCAATACAATATGGATGATTTTTATCATATTAAATCAACCTCAATCATAAATAATACCCATTAAAGGATTCTGAAATAGTTTAAAATGATGATTAAAACTTTTTGAGATAAATATCATTTTTTTAAATTCATTTAAAAGTGACACATTTATAAATGAAGTAGTTTAAAAAAATATTTTTGAATCAAATTGTCTCATACCACATTGAAACAATTGAAAATAATTATCATTCAAAAACATTCATGTCTATATAAATAAATCCTTAAAAACATTTTCAATACATGAACATTAATTAAAAATATTTAGAAAGATAAATCATTAAAACATTTAAAATTTGGATCTTGATAAAGTGTACCTTTAAATAATCTTAAAAATATTCCTTTTGAAATCATTTTTATGAAAAATGGACATGGATGAAAAAAATATCCCAGGAAATACTTACACATAAACAATATTAGATAATAATGAGATTGAGGAATTAACCCTGACCTTGAACATTGCTTTAGTCGATGGTACATTTAACCTATTGTATGATGATATTAGTATGTTATTAAATTATACCATAACCATATTAAAATTTATGATATCATACATGATTCATTTATGTCTTTATACTACATATTTAATAATAATTTCTATGTTAAATTAACATTTCATGTAATAATAACTTTCTTTATCTTACATTTTTTAACTTGTTAGTCATGATATTATCACTTTGATCAAGATTTAAATACTTATAGAATATAAAAAATGATTTATATATCATATATATTTAGAATATAAATATGTATAATAGACATATATATAAAATTTAAAACATCGTTTATGGAGACGGTAGTTCGTACGTACGCATAAACGCTTTTTCCGTTTTACTTTCATATTGAATGGAATTAAGTGAATAAGATACATGTATGTAAAAAAAATATATATAAATATATATATCCTCAGTATAATAATTATTTCATATATTACATACTTATTAGTAATATATATTTTTATAATCGACGATGAATGGTGAACGTGGAAATGAATCTCATCGCGTCGTGGAGACGGTAATCCGTACGTACGCACGAGCGACAATATCATTTCCTCACAGGTTTGGAATTGGATGGTATATTAATTTTATGGAGACATTATCATGTTATTTTCATTATTTATATACATATTAGTCATCATTATATCAATCCAAATTACATAGTGTTGAATAAAAATTAAACCACGACGTGGAGACGGTAAGCCGTATGTACGCACGCATGGTGACATTATCATTCATAAGATGGACATAATAATGAATATATTTGTTCCATATTTACAATAACATCATAGAATATATAAAAAACTAGATTTATTATTTTAAAATGGAAACAAAAAAGAAATAGTAAGTGCAAGAATAAGAAAACTTGAAAGAGGGTGGTGAAATCATTACCTCTTCTTCCGATTCATCCTTTACATTTGATCAAAAGGGCTCCTTTGGTTGGATATATGACCAAATTAAGGCTTCTAGGATGAAGTTAGGATATTTGGGAGGATATTTGGGAAGGGTTTGGCAGATCCAAATGGCTTTGGAGGTGTTAATTATAGAGAAGGGAAAGTTCCCTTTTATAAGAGGGGTGAGGGGCACCTTTGGAAGAACATAAAATATTATTTTATAATAAATTCATATTCGGTTTATAATGGATCCAATGTGACTTATTTAGAGGCTAGGGTGGGTATGGGTCGAAATCCTCTCAAACAATAGGTTTTATACAAGTTTAGTTTTTCATTTTAACCTTATCATTTAGATGTAACTCTAAGTTAAATAATTTAACTTTTACCATGTCTTCTTGTATTCTTACAGTATATGGATAATAAACCTACTATATATTTCCAATCGAACCATAATTGGTTCATTAATGTCATATATATTATTATAGAAGTATTTTTGATGAACCTTTGAATTTTAGGACCATTATATCAATAAATAATATAATATTTTTAAAAATACTATTCTATGTCAATTTTGACAGTATTTGTTTTTTGTTTTTTTGTTAAAATAATAAAAATATGATTATTTCAATAAAATACATTGAATCAATAATAAAATTTCACATTAACCTAGAAAATTTGTGTATGTCATAAAAATTTTGAAATTATTTTTTTAAATTATTTATAATACCGTTTATTTGATTCTTTCATTAATAAGGTAATTACAACATGATCATTGTGTCATTAATAAATTTAATTATTTAATATCTAAAAATTATAAATAAAATACCATTACATAGAAAATATTTTTATATTTCTAATGAATATTTATATTCGAATTTATCTTATGTATAACCCTATATTAAAAATGGTTTAGTTATTAATCATTGATTTTAACTCTTTTAACTCTTCTTTAAATAAAATAATAATAAATATCTTAATCAAATACAAGTGTACCTAAAGGGTAATATTTTATTCATAAGGTTGTTTTAGGTTTAACTAAACTAATCCAATAGAATTAGTACATGTGTTACGGTAATAATAATATCATTTTTATCCTTAATTACCCTATTTACTTATAACCGTGGTAAATAAAAGTTAAAAGTTAATATTCAAAAAAATTATTTTTATCTTATTTAACAACATTGTACTCATGTATATTGAATGTTTCTCTATTATTTTTAAAATTCAACTCACAGAAGTGGTAAAATTATGTTTTATGTAAATTTTCAAACGCTCTTAGGAGGTGGGTAATAGATTGTAAAAAGTTCGATAAAATATGTATATATATAATCATTTTATAAAATGACTCTAATTAATTAAATTGAACATATATAGGTATTATGTACCTATTTTTACCTAAATAAAATTTAAATAAAATAAATATTTATGTAAATAAAAATTCGGTTTTAAACAATAACTTAGTGTTTTTCACTATTTATCAAAAATTTGATATTTTCAGACAACTACCAAGAATTCACTCTAAGATAATTGTTATATTATGAATTTAATAATGAATATATTTTACCAAATTCAAAACATAGAATTTGAATTTATGAATTTAAAATTAATTCCCATTGTCAAAACCAAAAGGTGTATTTTTAAGATATAATAACTATCAAAAGATTGACACTTGTTTATGTCCAATTTCAGAGTGAAATTACTTAAAATGACCAGAATTGGATAAAATGGTAAAAATAAAATCTATTTTAACTTCCACACCATAAAATTGTATAATTTAACAATATAAATTATTTTGATTAAAAAAGTTCTTCTTAGTTAAAATAATGTATTTTTTACTATTCACCCAAATATGAATGTTATCACAATAACACCAAAAATTTATTGAAACTAAATTCTTATGTCCAGATTCTAAATAATAAGTTTATTTTGAGAAATTAAATATATAAAAGTTTCAAATATTGGATTTAAAAAGGGTTCACCATTAAAAGGTGGTAAAAGTGCATTTTTTGAAAAATACTTCTTTTATCTGAAAAAAAATTAATTAGTTCTTACATTATATCAAAGAAACTCATAATATGGTTTCTAAAATTATAAAGATTTTAAATAGGTCAAAATTTGGTTAATATTATTCATAACCGATTTTGAACGGCTCGTTTGGTAAGTCCTGGTGCACTTAAACTCGGTGTTACATGTAATGAATGTTATTGGATTACATTGAAGAAATAATGTACTATGAAATCTTGGGGTGTTACATTCTTCCCTCCATCAATAAACTATGTCCTCGTAATTTGAAATTGTTCTTTGAAAATAAAAGTTTGAAAATAGAGAATAGATTTGTGGGAAAACCCACATCAGAAATTGGGTTAATAAAATTTAGTCTTAATAATAGGAAAAGGGGAATTAAAAAGTCACTAAAAAATTAAGATCTCAAATTAAGAGAACATTGGTGGAAATTAGAGACTGATAATTGGAGGAAAAACATAAATATTTATATGGAGTGATTGAGGTCATCAGTCAAAAACAATTGTAGAATTGAGGGCCTCAAATCCGTCAATCTATGATGATTTAAAATATCATCGGTTCAACAAAACATATGGTATTAGGATAACACATTTTTCGTTTTTGGATGCCTTATCTAAAGTTTAAGAATTTATTTCCTCATATAATAAGAGAAGAAAAATAATATACTTGACAATTAGGGTTTTATCATTTAACTAATTTCTACCAAAAAATCATCTTTCACTCTAAAAGATAATAGAACATTAAGAAATATAATATTTATCTTATTCGTTTAGGGTTCCAAAAAATGAATTATTAATTAATATACCAGAACCATTAAAAAACTACATTATTCAATCTGGGACATCATGTGGGTCAGTGATAGGTGATAAATTATTGTCTCCCTTCGGTTGCAGGTTCAAGTCTCATGGCCTTGGTGGATGCGATGGGTTGCCACCCAACCTCAGGGTTGTCCTTTTTATGGAAATCCAAAAATAACCTTATCAATAATATCCAATTTCAAACATTATCCATTAAAGCCATTATAATTATAAAAAATACTTACATCCAAACTCTCAGCCCAAAATTTATAAATAAGTTAAACATAAAAAGGATCCTTTTTTCAGATAATAACATGTCAACGCCTTCATCATGTATTTTTTTACAACACTGCAAAATCCTGAATTACCAAAATCAACCATCTCTTATTCCAAAATCACTACCTCATTGTCAGGAACATATTAAGGATTACCTTTCCTTTAACCATGTATTTTCCAAAAATTGTAGCTGACTATTAAGTCACTTTTCGTAGAACCATATAATCATAAATACTCAATAAAATAGTACTGCTATACAATCCTTATTTATCTCCATAATTCATGTAACCGGTATACTATTGATACAACACTCAAATTAAATAATTCAATAATAACAATATAATAACACTAGTCATTCCTCTTCATCTAATTTAGTATCATAACCTGATTATTATCTAATAACATCATTTGCGGTATACTTTTATGAATGGGACATTGATTCGTGTAGTGTCCAAATGCCTTGCAGATGAAGCATTGTATATTTTATTTTTTTACCCTTGAAATAATGTACTTGGGGTCGTTTTTTCTCCACACTTATAACAAACTCTCATTACCTTAGGTCATTTACCATGGTGATTCTTTCCATAGTTATCACATATAGTAAAATACTTTTTTCCCTCTTCCCTTTATCTATCTTTATCTCGTCCATCCTTTTCTTCTCTTGCATCCCTTAAAATCCTTAGGACTCAGATAATTCATTAATTATCTTATTAATACATGATACTATTTCTTCATATGTTGAGAATACATGGGAGACTATTTCCCTTCTAAATGTTGGCTTAATTCCGTGGAAGATATGATCTTTCTTACTATTTAGATCATACGTATTGCTGGAGTTCACATTCCTTCTATTGGGTGCCATTTTTATACAATGGCATACACATGGTAAGTTTATGAATCACAATTCATAATTACAAAAATGTAAAATACCTAACGTAATTTGAACAGTTTATAGATATAATCCATAATCACAAAAATGTTTTTTTGATGATGTAAATACTAATAAACCCTTCATAGTAGTTTGTAAAGAAAATGAGAATTATCATAAGTGTATCCCCCGGGAGTGTCGTATCCCAGAGTGCAGAAAGGCCCGTTTTCGTGCACTAATTCCCGTTCGAGTCTAGCTCAAATCAGTGTTTTTAGGTTTTACCCCTTGGTACATGTAATCCAGATCCACCTCTACCTGATCATATCCATACAGGGATGTATTTTTTTAGAAAAATTACAAAATTTTTACATTACCAAAATTCAAGGAAATTCTTCTATACTAGTCTTCAAAGTATATCTTACAGTAATGTGCTCTAATCAGAGTTTATCTAAATCCAGTTTCAAAGTTTATTGCTAAACTTCCTCTAATACCAACTGTAACGCCCCTACCCTAGTTACCAAGAGTCGGTGCATTATTTTAATACATTAGCATGATTAAAAGGAATCATGTCCCAAAAGACCGATCAGTTTTGCAGTCTTGGAAAATATATTACATACATTAATGTACATTACACTTTAGAAAATAAAACACAACATAAATGATCCTTTGATAACATCATTAATCCCCTAGATTAACCCTAATTATAATTTATATTACACTTCTTGGAATCCTGAGAAAATTAAAACATAGAATGTGGTGAGCTCGGATGCTCAGTAAGGATAACAATATAGCGGAAACTTTCATAATTAAGAATAAATATTTAAGGCAAGGTATAAGACTAAAAAAAGACTTTTTAAACTTAATCTTTAGCATAATATGTAAAAGATACAATAAAATAATGCCATTTACTTATTCACATGAATATTATACTAGTCGAATAATCACATGCAATATCAATAGTCACTTTCATAATGATGGAATGTGCAATGCTAGACTATCATAACCACATAGTCAAGGCCTTGTGCCAAGACTACAAATAAGATTTCGTCAAGGCCTTGTACCAAGACACTATTTGGTCTCATGAGACCTAACGATGCATCAAGGAGCTATAACGGGCTCCAACCTTCACTTACTAAGTCCAATGCATTCCTCATATGAAATTATTTAAACATAACTTAAACTTTTGTATTAAAACTAGCATATGAAATGTCAATAATTTACCCAAAACCATGAAATGTATAAAAATAACACATCCATAGTCAAACATTTCACAAAACCTTCAATACAATACGGAAGATTTAAATCGTAAAAAATCAAGCTTAATCTAAAATAATATCCAGTAAAGGATGATGACATAGTTGAAAATGATGAGTAAAACTTTTTGAGAGAAATGTTTTTTTGTAAAATCATTTAAAAGTCACACATTTACAAAGGAATTAATTTAAAAGTGATTTTTGAATCAAATTGTCCCATAAAACGTTGAAACTTTGGAAAAGTATTATCATTTCAAAACATTCATGTCCATATAGATAAATCCTTATAATCATTTTGAAAACATGGACATTAATTAAAAATATCTACAAAGATAACCCTTTTAAACATTTAAAATTATGATCCTGATAAAGATTACCTTTCAAAAATCCTTAAAATATTCATTCTGAAATAATTTTTATGAAAAATGGATGTGGATGATAAAAATGTCTTAGTTAATACTTTCACATAAACAATCTCGAATAATAATGATATTGAAGAATTAACCCTCACCTTGAACATTCCTTTAGTCAAGGGTACGTTTAACCTCCTGTATGTGGATCATAGTATGTTATTAAATTATAACAGAACAATATTAATATTTATTATATCATACATGATCCATTTATGATTTTATACTACCCATTTAATAATAATTTCTATGTTACGTTGAAATTTTGGGTAATAATCGCTTTCTTTATCGTACGCGTTTTAACATGTTACTCAGGATTTTATCACTTAGATCAAGATTTAAATACTTCCAGAATATATAACAGGATTTATATATCATATAAATTTAGAATTTACGTATGTATAATAGACATATATATGAAATGAAAAACACCGTTTATAGAGACGGTAGTCCATACGTACGCATAAACACTGTTTCCGTTTTCCTTTCGTATTGAACAGAATTAAGTGAATAAGATAAATGTAAGTACATATATATATATATATATATATCTTTAGTAGAATTAATTTTTCATATATTACATACTTATTTATAATATATATTTTTATACTCGTCGATGAATGGCGAACGTGGAAATGAATCTCATCGCGTTGTGGAGACGGTAATCCGTACGTACGCACGAGAGACAATATCATTTCCATAAAAGTGTGGAATTGGATGGTATATGAATTTTATAGATACATTATCATGTTATTTTTATTATTTATATACATAATACTCATCATTATATCCATCCAAATAACATAGTGTTGAATAACAGATTACAACACTATGTGGAGACGGTAAGCCGTACGTACACACGCATGCTGAAATTATCATTCATAAGATGGATAGAAGAAAGAATATAGTTCCTCCATATTTAGAAAACATAACAGTATATATATGATACTAGAGTTAGTATTTTAAAATTGAAACATCAAAGAAATAGTAAGTGGAAGAATAAGAGAACATGAAAGAGGGTGGTGAAATCATTACCTCTTCTTCGGGTTCTTCCTTTTGATTTGATCAAAAGGGATCCATAGGTTGGCTTTATGACCAATGAAAGGCCTCTAGGATGAAGTTAAGATAGTTGGGAGGGTATTTGAGAAGGGGTTGACTAAGACAAATGGATTTGGAGGTGTGAATTTGAGGGATGGAGAAGTGCCCTTTTATAAGAGGGGTGAGGGGCACCTTTGAAGAAACTTAAAATATTAATTTATAATAAATTCATATTCAGTTTATAATGGCTCCAAAGTGACTTATTTAGAGTCCAGGGTAAGAATAGATCGAAATACTCTCAACCAATAGGTTTTAGAAAAGTTTAGGTTACCATTTTAACCATATCATTTATATTTTTCTCTAAGTTAAATAATTTAACTTTTACCATCTCTTCTTGTATTCTTACACTATATGGTTAATAAACATATTATATACTGACAATCAAACCCCAATTGGTTAACTAATCCCATATATGTTATTATATATGTTTTTTTTCCGAACCTTATATTTTTTGGACCATTATATAAATTAATAAAATAATATTGGTTCTAAAAACTATTTTATGTAAATTTTGACCCTATTGGGTATTTGTTTTTTGTTAAAATAATAATAGCATGGATACTTTAAAAAAAATCCATTAAATCAATCTTAACATGTCATATTCACCTAGAAAATTTGACAATGTCCTAAAAACATTGAAATTATATTAATTTTAATATTTATAATACCATTTATTTGATTATTTCATTAATAAGGTAATTACAACATCATCATTCTGTCATTATGAAATTTAATTATTTAATCTCTAAAAATAATAAATAAAATAATATTATGTAGTAATTTTTTTTATATTTATAATTAATATTAATAGTATAATTTGTCTTATATATTACCTTATATTAATAATAGTTTAGTTATTAAACATTGATTTTAACTCTTTTAACTCTTCTTTAAATAAAATAATAATAAATGTCTTAATCTACTCTATGTGGACCTAAAGGGTAAAATATTATTCCTAAGGTTATTTGTGGTCGAATTAAACTTATCCAATAGAATTATTACATGTGTTATGGTAATAAGAATATCATTTTTACCCTTAATTGCCCTATTTACTTTTATCCGGGGTAAATAAAAGTAAAAAGTTACTATTCACCAAATATTATTTTTATCTTATTTAACCACATTTTAATACTTTATATTTACCATGTCTCTTGGATTTTTTAAATTAAACTCACAGCATCAGTAAAATTTATTTTTATGTAAATTTGCAAATGCTCCTAAAAGATGGGTAAAAGACTGTAAAAAGCTCGATAAAATTTATAT
Source organism: Viscum album (assembly GCA_963277665.1). Taxonomy (NCBI): domain Eukaryota; kingdom Viridiplantae; phylum Streptophyta; class Magnoliopsida; order Santalales; family Viscaceae; genus Viscum; species Viscum album. Next base: position 2,028,906,331 of record OY728150.1, read on the forward strand.
ATATATAATCTTATTATAAAATGACTCTAATGAATTAAAATTAAATTATATTGGTATTATGTATCTATTTTGACATAAGATAAATTTAAACAAAATTAATAATTATTCAAACAAAAATTCGGTTTTAAACAACAACTCTGTGTTTTTTCACTATTCATCAAAAATTAAAAGTTTCTAGAAAAATACCAAAAATTCACCCTATTATAATTTTGATATTATGAATTCAATAATGAATAATATTTTACCAAATTCCAAACATATAAGTTTCAGTTATTAATTTAAAATTAATTCCCATTGTTAAAACCAAAAGGCATATTTTTTATGAAATAATAACTACCAAAAGATTGACACTTGTTTATGTCCAATTTCAATGTGAAAATACTTACAATGACCACCATTGGATTAAATGGTAAAAATATAATCTATTGGTACTTACAAATAATTAAATTGTATAATTTAACATCATAAATTATTTTGATTAAAAAAGTTCTTTTCATTTAAAATATAATATTTTTCACTATTCACCCAAATATGAAAGTTATCATAATAACACCAAAAATTTATTGAAACTAAATTATTATGTACCAATCCTAAATAAGAGGTTTATTTTGTCAAATTGAGAATATAAAAGTTTCAAATATTGGATTTAAGAAGGTTTCACCATTAAAAGGTCGTAAAAGTGCATTTATTTGAAAAATACGTCTTTTATCTGAAAAAATGAATTAGTTCTTACATTATTTCTAAGAAAATCATAATATGGATTCTAAAATTATTAATATTGTATATTGTTCAAAATTCAGTTAATATTATTCATAACCGATTTTGAACTGATAGTTTGGTAAATCGTAGTGCGCTTGAACTCGGTGATGCATGTAGTGAAAGTTATTTAATTACCTTGAATAAAATAATGTACTATGAAATCTTGGGGTGTTACTACCTACTTATATAGCTATACATCTTCTTTTTACACCTCCTTAATCATCATATTGATATATGGTTGAACCCTCATTTGAGAATGACATTATTTCTCCACATACATCATTACTTGGAGTTCTATACTTTTGAAATATAATAATATATTTTATTATATGATCCTTGTCATAAAAAATCTATAATGTATCTTTAGACTCATTTTATCAACCACCTATTCACTTTCTCATTGTTTCAATGTATTGATAATTCATAATCATTAATTATCTCTAACCATTCTGATGGGAGAATGTTCAACTATTTCAGTGTGAATATTTTATTTTAGCTCTTATGATAAGTATATATATATATATATATATATATAATTTCTAAATATAGATAGTGTATCCATATCAATAGCTTTAAAAGTACCATAGTTAAATCCATATCAATAGTTTAGTAATTTTGAAATTGAACCATGATTATATTTGAGGACTAAGATACAAATATATTATTTTTCATGAGGTTGTGTCCTTACCCTTTCATTGATGATTCAATATATATTAAAAATATTTACCATTGAAGGTTAAATTATAGATAATTGAGTAGATTTTCAATCCTTTTGGTATCATTATTTTTTCTTCGTATTCATTTGTCCCAATTAACGTTTCTCCCTGATGAGTTAATAAAGTGTTTTCCGTTGATTGTAATGATTAATTATCAAAAATAATAAAATATAAAACCGTGAAAACATTAGACCACATATAAAATAGTAGTTCTTTCCTAATGTTCAATAACTTTTCCCATTTACGTATTATAATAAATACATACTCATGAGATTATATTACATAAGAATGAATTATTTTAAATCCAAAAATTAAAGTTTTAAATTTTTTATAAATATTATTCTTGAATTGGGTTGTTTAATAAAATTTTCATTTGATATTCATTCTCTTCCATGCTTGTAAAATATATAATAATATATTATATAAAGACTACCACCTACTAATGAAGTGAATTTTGAAGGACTCTACCTATTAAATCCATGATGATTGTATAGACATTAGTAAGAACAAAATGATTTACTATAAATTCCTATCCTCAATACCTGGTATGGAATGATATATTAGGAATATTATGTTTAATAAAAATGATTGGATAATATCCTTCATGAATTTAAATCGTCTAAAATTATTGTGCTCCATGTAGTAAATCATGCATGCTATCAATACAATGTAGTGGATACTTGTTCTTCGTCGATATTTGTGTCTTCCCATGATAATAAATATATAGCAACATTGATCAATAATTATTTTTTAAAATTTTATATGGTATATCATATGGTGAAATAATTGGAATAATAAATCCCTTTATAGTATTATTATTATGATTTGAATTTAATTCTTTCAACTCAAATAGGGAAATGTTATAGGGAATCATTAAAATATGTGTAGTATGAGGTAGGATTTTTACTGATAACTCGACATCAATATTTTGTTGAAGGCTTGGAAACTATTTTAGAAATAAAAAATAACTGACTCAAAAAATGAATATAATAAATGTTGAGTTTTTTCCCAACTATCTATGATAAATACAAAATTTTTATTTGAGTCAACAATTATACATTAAATTTTATTTATATTAGAATTTAATATTCATCATCTTTCTAATATATGAATTTATTTTGGTTTTAATATCTAACATGGAATCTCATAAAAGGTAATTTGTATTGGATATATGTATTTAAATGAAATATTTCCAATGATACCATCAAATTGAACTATAGGTATAATAATATGATTTACATGATTCACATTCTAATAAACAAAACGAAAATTAGATTGACAGATGGAAGATGTAATCATCAGACCTTTAGGGGTATTCAATAATATTTAAAAATTTCATCATTGGTTTCATTTTTATATTATATGAAAATTCATCATATATAATGTTGGTAGATTAAGAGATAAATAATACATTTATAGTTATATATTTTATGATAGGTGCACCTTTAATAATATTGTTTTGTACTACTCATCAGTAATAGAGATCACTTGAGATTTCCCTTTCTATCTCTTATTGAGATATTTTTTATTTAAATCATCACTATTAACCTTCATATTTAAGAACTGGTAAGCATAATACCCCTACACCATGGTCATGAAACACTACAATAGGGGTGATTCATTATGTGTTTCATTTACTATATTGAATTATCAACCGAATTCTTCTTTCCACATTATAATTTGACATCCCGGTGAACTTCCTTTACACTAATAAATAATTTACCAATACTCTTAACATAGTTTCTCCAATGTTTTTGTCCAAAAATTATGTATAAAATAAATTTCATCTTTTTTTCCATCAATTTTAATTTACCTTAGTTTTTTTAGATTATTTATTACCAAAACCATGAGATTTATTGTGAACTCTAATAAAAATTTCAACATTTTTATCCTATCAAATTTTTTATTTATATATATTTTTGACCCTTATGGATAAATCCCATTAGAGACACGGTTTCCAACCACAGAAAAATCAATCAACCTTATATTCATTTTGGATTATAATATTATAATCACTCGTCCCAAGTCTTGTAAACTTTTACAATTATGTATCAAAAAGTTAAATCGTCCATTTACTATAAGTATATTACTCTGCTCGTTATTTTTATATGAAAAATATGATGAATATATATGTTAAAAATAATTTACTAATCTTAACCCACTCCATAGAGATAATTTTATCATTTCTTCCATATATGCACTATTTGAGTCTACAATTGATCCACTTGCCTGACCAAATTATAGAAAACAAAAATATAATTTTAATACTCCAGACACCGTGGAATTGAAAATGTCCATTCAGTAAAAAAATCCTTTCTTGGAAACTATGGAATCAATAGAACCACTAAATGAATGTGGATGATTCACAATGAATTAATGAGGAGAATATTGTTCCCCCATATTATCATTTGGAATTCCAACAAGAATCACCTCTTGAGAAAGATGTTTTTGTATATAAACAAGATTTATTATTGCATCTCCCATAACATGTTTTGGAGGAAGATAATTATTTTACATTCTATTACATTCAGCATTGAGACGATTCCTTCTTGTTATAGACATAAAATAAAACCCAAATTCATCATGTGAGAATGATAATATGTATGGGAAACCACCTAATAATGAAACATTATTTATAAAATGTTTTAAAAATTAACCCTTATTAGAAATATATGATAAATTTGTTTTAATAAATGTTATTAAAAGTTTTGTATATCTTCAAATAAATCATGACGTCTCATTAAGAATTTAATGTGTTTCTAAAAAAATCCCTCAAGAATGTCAAACCAGTTCTACATCAGCATCTATATTCCTGCACTATATGATGATCAAGTCTAATTGAAGGACACAAATTTTGGAGTATTACACCTATACAAAACTATACCCATAGCATATCCATTTGTAGTATACTGATAGAGATGTAATTTATTGGAATCCACTAACAATATACATCACTAAAATTCCATTATAAATATTTTTATATACTTATCTTTAGGGTTATCACAATATTATACTCATCAAAGTATCAAATGGTTGAATAAACCTTGATCTGATTCTAACTATAGATACCTGACATTTTCTTACATTAATATTACATATTAATATACGAATATTAGTTACATAACATAATTATATTTCGAATAATTTTATATTCCTTATATCACTAGAAACATGGAAACATAGCAATGTAGTATAAAATGGAATTAATTCATCTGCCACTATGTTCTTGATAACCTGCACCTTTATTTTGATTATCATAAATAATACCAACCTTTATAAAAAGTCGAATTAAAACATACCAATGTCTGATATTAGATTATCAATATGGATAAACATGGGAGATATAAATATTCACATAATTATAACATGATCATAAGTGTTAATGGACACGATAAGAACATTTTAAAACCATAAATTACATATCCAAGATAATAATATTGATACATTTAATAAATATATAGAATTTCTAATACATAGATGAAAATACAATCAATAATATTAATCAATGAGAATCTAAATAATGGTATAAGAAATTTATCTTTTCTGTACATATAATCATAGAAAATAAATTCCCTTATAGTTGATGTCTATTTCCAAGACTATCATTTTAAAAATTCTTCACTCACCCAACCTTTTTTGGTAGTCATAGTTCACATCAATGACTATCATAGTGAAAAAATAATTATACTACAAAACATTTTCTCCAAATTTAAGTCCAAATTATATCATGGGATATCAATCATTATCCAATTTAATGGAGTTATTTATTAATTAAAGCCTACCCATAACATAATTAAACTCTTTATATGTTTTCCTAATGACCATAAAACATTAATCATTTCATAACACATGAAAGTGAAATGGGTTTGATTATCATGTCATGATATCATAATCAATGTAAATGAAATGTGAATCATAATAATGTTATCATTTAATAAATTAAGAAATAATAAAATTATTTCTAAATGATTCAATATTACATAACTAGAAGAGATGAAACATGCTAAATTATCATTCAGTTAATTGATAATATAATAAACCATGTGAATTTAATGGGTTTCAAAATAATACTATCATAAGAACATAAAAAATCAAAATAAATAATAATGATGTTATCATTTAATAATATACCCAAAATATCTTAAGAAACATCATTGGATTTTATTTGAGATGAAAAATGATTCAGAATGTTCCCTTTGATCATTTCTGGAGAAAAATATCCTTTCCACATTGAAATAACATATTTAAAATAAAAATAAATTAAAAATTTTAATGAAAACATTTTTATTTAATATAATATTTATATAAAATTAATTAATATTGAAATCATTGTGTTTTCATTATATAATGAATTAGATTTCACATCGCACGAGATAAAATATTTGTAATGCCCCGACTTCAGTTAGCTAGAGTCGGTGCATTATTACATAACATTGGCATTATCACAAGAAAGATCAATTCTCAAAAGATCGATTAGTTTAGTAGCCTTGGAAACACTATATATATTCATAAGTCTGACATTACATCACAAAAATGAAAACTAAAACAACATATTTTCTTCATAGTCCACACTCATATCCCCACATACTCTCCCTACAGGTCATTCATAAATTACTTCATCACATCCTGGGAAAAAGACAACATTGAAAAGGGGTGAGCTCAAATGTCCAGTAAGGATAACAATATAGCGGAAACTTTAATAAATAATAATAAACAATTAAGGCAATGTATAACTAAAACAAAAGCCTTTTAAACTTGAACTTCTACATAGTATGGAAAAAATAAAATGAAATAATCCCATTTACTTATTCACATGGATATTCTAGTAATCGAATAATAACATGCAATATCAATATTCACTTTCATAATGATGAATTGCATAATGCCAGACTATCATAACCACATAGCCAAGGCCTCGTTCCAAGACCAAAAATAAGATTTTTTCAAGGCCTTGTGCCAAGACACTAGTTTGTCTCATGAGACCTAACGATGCATCGAGGAGCTATAGCGGGCTCCTCTCGTCACTTACTAAGTTCAATGCATTCCCCTTATGAACATGTTTAAACATACCATAAACATTTGTATCAAAACTAGTATACGAAATGTCAATACATTAACCTCAAACCATGAATGGTATAAAAATAGAACATCCACAGTCAAACATAACTCATTCGATACAATATGGAAGATTGTATTGTATCATATTTACCTCAATCTATAATAAGAAATGATATTGACATACATGAAAATAACAATCAAAACTATTTGAGTGAAATATCGCACTTTTCTTGAAAACATTTAAAAGTCACAATATTTGTCAAGAAGCTGTTTAAAAATAAATTTTTGAATCAAACTATCCCATACAACGTTGAAACTTGTAAAAGGAGTTTTAATTTTATATCTTTAAGGTCCATATAAATAAATCCTTAAAACCATTTTTTAAAACATGGACATTAATGAGCAACATTTAGAAGAATAAGTCTTTAAAACATTTAAAAATGTTATTTTAGTTAGAGTTTCTAACCAAAAGAGAGACACTTGAATACAAATAATTTAAGCAATCAAAACATTTTAATATAATGATAACAAAGGGATTACTGATATACTATGTCAAAGTACATTATATACACCACATAAAAGTTATTTGGTGTATAACAACAAAGAAGTCTCAATGGAAAATAAATTGAGATGAAATCTCTCACAAAGGCCGTATCATTCGGTTAAGTGTAAATCAATGACATAGTTATGTGTGAAAAATATAAATACACTAAATATGATTGGATATTCAGTGTAAAACAATCAAAGTACATTCACACATAATCTTGCAAAAACAACACCAATGAATTGGATGTTTAACTCAACAAATGGAGAATGAGTTAAAATTACTCTTATCAAATTCATATGAATGATTTGAGATATTATCAATTGAGTGATTATGTGTATCAAAATTATATCCATAGAAAAGGGGAGTGGGAATTATGACATAAGAAAATGAATAGTTATTCCACACATAATTTTGTAGTAAAATAATCAATGAAGTTTGCATAAAACCGAATAAATGGAAATTGAAATTTCAAATTTCCTTATCGATTTGGTAACCTACGAAACATACAACCATGAAAGAAGTATAATAAAATTATGATGTAAATATCCATAAATTAAAGTATATTACACAATGAATACAATCATGGGCAGTACACACACCATATGCAATATATAAGTGGTGATAAATGGAATTCTCACAGAATTAAAAGTGAGATAAGAAACCCCTTACTTTGTACAGTTTCATTGTTTGACGGTAGGTTAACCTCTTGTATAAAGTTTAAGTAATTGTTATTTAATTATACACTAATCATTAACATTAATATGATATCATATATGATCTTTTAACATTGATTTGTTAATAATATCTTAGTATTATCGTCATTTCGGGTGTTAACTTACTCACTTTACTTTATATTCTTTGTTACGTAAGCCGTGTTTGTTATGGATAGGATGTATATTATTCATATACATAATTACATAATGTCCTTAATAATTAATTTTAATCATCAAATGAGAATTATACTTGAATGGATACGATGGAGAATGAATCTCATCGCGTTCGTGGAAACGGTTGTCCGTACGTACGCACGAGTGACAATATAATTCTTTTGATGTTAAAATAATATATAATTGGATGTTATATCATATATAAAGAATAATTATTATTTTATATTTATTATATACATTAATTACACATTATTATTATACCCATCCAAATGATAATTTATTGAATGACAATTTCACCATGACGTGGAGACGGTTAGTCGTACGTACGCACGTATGGTGACCTGCCATTAAAAGGATGGATAGAATACTAAATATGGTGGTACCATATTTATAATAACATCACAGTATATAGAAGATACTGGAGATATTATATTAGAATATAAATAACAAAGAAAGAAGAAGTGGAAGAAGAAAGGAACTTGAAAAATGGTGGTGAAATTATTACCTCTTCTTTGGGTTCTTCATTTTGATTTGATCAAAAGGGATCCTTAGGATGGCTTTCTAACTAAAGTAAGGCCTCTAGGATGAAGTGAGGTATGTTGAGAGAGTATTTCGGTAGAGTTTGGCCGAACCAAAAGGTTTTTAATGTGTGAATTAGTGATAAGGGGGAGTGCCTTTTTATAAGAGGGGTGAGGGGCACCTTTGGAAAAGCTCGAAATATTATTTTATAATAAATTCATTTTTTGTTTCTATTGGCTCCAAAGTGTATTATTTAAAGGTTAAGGTGGGGATAGGGCAAAGAACACTCATCCAATAGGATTTATACAGATTTGGATACTATATTAACCTTATCTTAAAGTGTTAATTCTTAGTTAATTAGTTTGACAGTTATCATGTCACTTTTTATTTTTAAATTATATAGTTAATAAAATTACTATATAAATCTAAGAGACACCCAAGTTGTCCATAAATGATACACCTATCCCGATATAAGTCTCTTGGACGAACCTTGGATTTTTAAGAATTTAATATCAATTAATAATATAATATTTGTTTTAAAAACTCTTTTATGTCAATTTTGACACTATTCAATAGTTGATTTTTTTTAAAATTATAACAGAATGATTACTTCTAAAAATTTTAATTAAATAAATCCTAACATGTCATATTGACCTATAAATTTAGTTTAATTCATAATAAGTCTCAACTTTAATTTATTTGGGTATTATAATATCAATTATTTTAATTTTTCACTAATATGGAAATTACTGCATCATCATTGTGTCATAAATAAATTAAATTATTTAATTTATAAAAATTCTAAATAAAATATCATTATGTAGGAAATCGTTTTATCTTATTTATGAATATTTATAGTCTAAAATCCAACATATATAACCCTATGTAATTTTTTTTTGTTAAAAGGTATATGCTTATGTCATTTTTGTTTTTGTTTTAACTTAATTAAAATAAAGTGTCCCTATCACCTATAAGTGGCTCCATGGAGTCCCAAAATACACCCAAATAGGCTCATGGTCGGAAATTTATCCAAAAATAAGGTTAGGAAACGTTTTAGGGTAATTTCGTATTATTATAATATTATTTTTTAACCCTTATTTACCGGATTTACCCTTAACCATGGTAAATAAAATATTTACCGAAGTAATTATTCAAAATGTCTAAAAATAAAAGTTACCTATTTACACAATTTGGACATCCTGATTCCAAATATGGAATCCATTTTTACAAATTTAAAACTCAGAAGTGGCATAAATTAATTTCAAATTTATTCTCGTTGTTAAAATAAAAAGCGTGTTTTTAAGAGATAATAACTATCAAAAGATTGGCACTTGTTTATGTCTAGTTTAATTGTGAAATTATGTCCAATGATAAACATTGAATTAAATGGTAAAAATATATTCTAAATATACTTTAAAACTACTCAAATTCATAATTTATCAATATTAATTATTTTGATTAAAAAAGTTGTTTTTAATAAAAATTTAGTAATATTCACTATTCATCAAAATATGAAAGTTATCCGAAATGTACCAAAATTTCACCCTAGGATAATTTCGATATTCCAAATCCAAAAATGATGTCCAACTTGAGATATATAATTTATAAAATTTCAAAAAGTAGGTATTACTATTAATAACGGCTAGTTTGATTGGTTGTGGTGTTTTAGAATCTCAATGTTACGTACAATGCACGACATTGCATTATTCAAAGGTAAACGTTCCGTGGAATCTTGGGGTGTTACATTCTCCCCCCATTTAATAAATTGTGTCCTTGAAATTTTTTTAAAATTGGGCTTGAGAATATAATGGAAAGTCCCACATCGAAAAAAGAGTCAATAAAACTATAACTTTAAAAGAAATAAAGAGAAGTACAAGGGTCAACCGAGATAACCCATACTAGGATTCCTTGTAAGAAAACATGGATATGAATGATAAACTAAGTGTCAAGCTCTGATGGGGATGGATAGAAAACATTATCAGGAGAAATTTAACAATAAGAAAACCATAAACTTGTGTTGGGACAAACGGTCATTAGTCTCTCAGTAGGAAAAGTAAACATAAAACATTTGCTGTTTTAAGTAACATTACATAAGGATGAGGAATTCATTTATGTGATTTATTAAGAACATAAAGAAATATACTTACTTTTTAAGTAGAGTTTCATTATTTAATAAATTTTTACCACTAACTCTTTTTTGAACAATGACTATTCAAGAAGACTTTGTCACAATAGAAGAGCTAGAATAAACATCTATAGAAATACATGATCCACGCAGGATAAACTATATATTTACCTTGTCTTTAGAGATTAATCAAAACCAAAATGGTTAGTATAATATCTGATGATCCCCCAAATAGATATTACATTAGAGAAAAAAACTAATCTCATCTTCAAAAATTAAACCATCAATACACCAAACTTAAACAAATACCATTCAATAATCAATTGTCCTTAAAATCCTTCAATATAATCCAAACTAATATTGAAACCCAAAACATATACGAATTTAGTCTTCCACGTTAAATTGTATCTCAAAATAACATTAATTACTCTTAAACTCACATTCTTAAAAGTAATTAACCAAATCATTTCCATAAATAACCCAAATCACTATAAATCCACAATAAAAACATAGATAAAAATCCACCAATACTCCTCAAATGAAATCCTAGACTATTCTATTTTCCTCGGGCATATAGTTTTCACAAAAAGGAAAACAACTTCCAAAATAACATGTATCACTTAATCACCAAATCATTTTCCTATACTAAGGGTATTCATTTGATAAGACATAAGATCCCAAATCAAATTATTATTGATCAATAAAATCATTTAACTAAAAATAATAGTCACACTAACCAGGGACATCAAGTAGTCCAGTGGTAGGTGATAAATCCAATCGCACTTTGGTTGTGGGTTCGATTCCCACAGCCTTTTCCGACGCGATGGGTTTTCACACGGTCTGTGTGTTGTCCTTTTTCAAAAACTACATTTTATAACATTAACAAAATGTAATAAATTCCTCAAAATATCCATAATATAATTTAACCACAAATATCATCTCATACCTTGCATTTTCATCCTAAATTATAATAACTTATAATTTCCTCAAACCCAACGATCATATAAAACCAAATGGTTATTTATAACTATATCAACAATATAAAAGATAATTCTTCCTCGAATATCATTCGCACATGAAAAAATGCAGGGTTAAAAATACAAGAGAAAATTATTCCAAAGTAAACCCATCAACAAGGTGCACTAATACTTTTTAAACATTTCTCCAACCATTTATTTCCACATAGCTTCTTCTCTGTCCAAGAAAATATCCTATAGAATAGTTAATTCACTCGGGTAATGTCCAGGTCCCCTGCATCTATGGCAAATGACTGTAAATGGATTCGTGGGACCATTTTTTTCTTCTTGCATATTACTCTTCATTTTTATTCGGCGATTCTTCACTTTTTGTCCTTCCTTCCCGCACGTAAAGCATTTCTTTGTCCCATTGAGACACTTTCATGGGTGTCTCCTTCCACATTTTCTACATGATGGAAATTGAGGATTTCTTTCTCCATGGTCTCAACTACTAGAGCTCTTATCATTTTTCACCTTTCTCTTCATTGTTGAGTTCTGGAATTGGTTAATATATATATTGTTGATCATATTTTTGGAAAAATGATTTTGCATAAAGACGATATTTTTTACGCCTATAAACATACCATTTTGTTTCTCATTTCCACCACCGTTCCCACCTTGTACGTTATTCTCAAAGTCACTATGACTACCATGGAATCCAACGATTGACTAAAACCAGAAAGCATTGTGTGAGTAACAATAGTCATAAAATCATTTAGAGATTAGCATGTCACCATATACTAAATTTGAAACACATTAGGATTAACCAAGTTCATTTACTCTCATCTTATATATATAATACTTACAAATAGGTTTGTAAAGAAAATGTAAATTATCCTAAGCATATCCCCCAGGAGTGTCGTAACCAAGAGTGCAGCAAGGCCCGTTGTCGTGCACCAGTTCCCGTTCGAGTCTAGCTCAAAGAAGTGTTTTCTGGTTTTCCCCTAGGTACATTTGTGCAAGAGCCGCCTCTACCTGCTCGTATCCAGATAGGGATGTATTGCTCAGAAAACTCACAAAATCTCTACAATACCAAAATTCTAGGAAGTTCTTCTATACTAATACTCAATGTTCATATTAGGTCTACGTTCTCTAATCAGAGTTTATCTAATTCTAGCTTCCAAGGTTTTTACTAAACATCCTCTGATACCAACTGTAACGCCCCGACCCAAGTTACCCGGAGTCGGTACATTATTACATAACATTGTCATGATCACAAGAAAGATAAATTTTCGAAAGATCGATTAGTTTAGTAGCCTTGGAAAAACTATATATATTCACAAGTCTTACATTACATCATAAAAATGAAAACTACAACTTCATATTTTATTCATAGTCCACACTCATATCCCCACATACTATCCCTGCAGGTCATTCATAAATTACTTCTTCACATCCTGAAAAAAATACAACATAGAAAAGGGGTGAGCTCAAATTCCCAGTAAGGATAACAATATAGGGGAAACTTTCATAAATAAGATTAAACATTTAAGGCAATGTATAACTAAAACAAAAGCCTTTTAAACTTGAACTTCAACATAGTATGGAAAAAATGAAATGAAATAATTCTATTTACTTCTTCACATGGATATTCTAGTAATCGAATAATCACATGCAATATCAATATTCACTTTCATAATGATGGAATGCATAAGGCGAGACTATCATAACCACATAGCTAAGGCCTTTTTCCAAAACCACAAATAAGATTTTGTCAAGGCCTTGCGCCAAGACACTAGTTTGTCTCATAGACCTACCGATGCATCGAGGAGCTATAGCAGGCTCCACCCGCCACTTACTAAATCAAATGCATTCTTCATATGATCATGTTTAAACATAACATAAACATTCGTATTAAAACTAGCATACGAAATGTCAATACGTTAACCTCAAACCATGAATGGTAAAAAAATACAACATCCACAGTAAAACATAACTCATTCGATACAATATGGAAGTTTCTATTGTATCATATTAACCTCAATCTATAATAATAAATGATATTGACATAGATGAAAATAACCATAAAAACTATTTGAGCGAAATATCCCCCTTTTCTTGAATACATTTAAAGGTCACACTATTTGTCAAGAAGCCATTTAAAAATAGATTTTTGAATCAAAGTGTCTCATACAAATTTGAATCTTTTAAGAGGAGTTTTAATTTTAAAACATTATTGTCCATATAAATAAATCCTTAAAACCATTTTTTAAAACATAGACATTAATGAGCAAGATTTAGAATAATAAGTCTTTAAAACATTTAAAAATGGTATTTTAGTTAGAGTTTCTAACCAAAATAGAGACACTTGAATACAGATAATTGAAGTAATAAAAACATTTTAATATCATGAGAATAAATGGATTCATGATATACTATGTCAAAGTACATTATATACACCACATAAAAGTGATTTTGTGTATACAACAAAGAAGTCTCAATGGAATGTAAATTGAAATGAAATCTCTCATTAAAGGCCATATCTTAAGGTTAAGGATAAATAAACGACGTAGTTATGTGTGACAAATATAAATACACTAAATATGATTGGATATTTAGTGTAAAACAATCAAAGGACATTCACACATAATCTTGTAAAAACAACACCAATGAATTGGATGTTTAACTCAATAAATGGAGAATGAGTTAAAATTACTCTTATCAAATTCATATCGATGACTTGAGAAATTTTCAACAGAGTGATTATGTGTATCAAAAGTATATCCACAGGAAAGGGGAGTGGAAATTATGACATTAAAAATGAATAATGATTCCACACATAATCTCAGAGTAATATAATCAATGAAGTTTGTGTAAAGCTGAATAAAAGGAAATTGAAATTTCAAATTTCCTTATCGATTTGGTAACTTACAAAACATACACCCATGAAAGAATGATAATAAAATGATGATGTAAATATCCATAAATTAAATTATATTACACAATGAATACAATTAGGGTCAGTACAAACACCACATGAAATAAATAAGTGGTGAAAAATGGAATTCTCACAGAATTAAAAGTGAGATAAGAAACCCCTTACTTTATACGTTTTCCTTGGTAGATGGTAGGTTAACCTCATGTATAATGGTGAAATAATTGTTTTTGAATTATACAATAATCATTTCCATTAATATGATATCATATCTGATCTTTTAACAATGATTTGTTAATAATATCTTAGTATTATCGTCATTTCAGGTGTTAACTTACTCATTTCCTTTATATTAATTGTTATGTAAGACGTGTTTGTTATGGATAGGTTGTATCTTATTCATATAAAGAATTACATCAAGTCATTAAACATTAATTTTAATAATCAAATTATAATTATACTTGAATGGATACGATGGAGAATGAATCTCATCGTGTTCGTGGCGACGGTAGTCCGTACGTACGCACGAGTGAAAATATAATTCTTTTGATGTTAAAATAATATATAATTGGATGTTATATCATATAGAAAGAATAATTATCATTTTATTTTTATTATTTACATTAATTACACATCATTATTATACCCATCAAAATAATAATTTATTGAATGACAATTTCACCACGACGTGGAGACGGTAAGTCGTACGTAAGTACGTATGGTTGCATGCCTTTCAAAGGATGGATAGAATACTGAATATGGTTGTACCATATTTATAATAACATAACAGTATATAGAAGATACTGTAGATATTATATTAGAATATAAATAACAATGAAAGAAGAAGTGGAAGAAGAAAGGAACTTGAAAAAGGGTGGTGAAATTATTACCTCTTCTTCGGGTTCTTCCTTTTGACTTGATCAAAAGGGATCCTTAGGATGTCTTTCTGACTAAAGTAAGGCCTCTAGGATGAAGTGAGGGGATTTTAAAGAGTATTTGGGAAGATTTTGGCCGAATCAAAAGGCATTGAATGTGTGAATTAGTGAGAAGGGTGAGTGCCTTTTTATAAGAGGGGTGAAGGGAACCTTTGGAAAAGCTAGGAATATTATTTTATAATAAATTCATATTCAGTTTCTAATGGCTCCAAAGTGGATTATTTAAAGGTTAAGGTAGGGATAGGTCAACGACCACTCATCCAATAGAATTTAGACAGGTTTTAGTTACAATATTAACCTTATCTTTAAGTATTAATTCTTAGTTAATTAGTTTGACACTTACCATGTCACTTTGTATTTTTATATTATATAGTTAATAAAATTACTATATACATCTAATAGACCCCCAAGTGGTCCATTAATGATACATATATCATGATATAAGTCACTTTTCTGAACCTTAGATTTTTAAGAATTTAATATCAATTAATAATATAATATTTGTTTTATAAACTCTTTTATGTCAATTTTGACACTATTCAATAGTTAATTTTTTTAAAACTCATAACAGAATGATTACTTCTAAAAAAGATAATTAAATCAATACTAACATGTCACATTAACCTAAAAAACTAGTTTAATTCATAAAAAGTCCCAAATTATATTTATTTGGGTATTTATAATATCAATTATTTTAATTTTTCACTATTATGGTAATTACTACATCATCATTGTGTCATAATTAAATTAAATTATTTAATTTATAAAAATTATAAATAAAATATAATTATGTAGGAAATAGTTTTATCTTTCTAATGAATATTTATAGTTGAAAATCCATCATATATAACCCTATGTAAAAATTTTGTTTTAAAAGATATATGCTTATGTCATTTTTGTATTTATTTTAACTTAATTAAAATAAAGTGTCCCTATCACCTACAAGTGGCTCCATGGGGTCCCAAAATATACCCAAAGATGCCCATGGTCGGACATGTATCCACCAATAATGTTAGGACACATTTTAGGGTAATTTAGTATTATTATAATATTATTTTTAACCCTTATTTACCGGATTTACCCTTAACCATGGTAAATAAAATATTTACCGAAGTAATTATTCAAAATGTCTAAAAATAAAAGTTACATATTTACACAATTTGGACATCCGGATTCCAAATATGGAATCCATTTTTCCAAATTTAAGACACAGTAGTGGCAGAAATTAATTTAAAATTAACTCTCATTGTTAAAACAAAAAGCGTTTTTTAAGAGATAATAACTATCAAAAGATTGGCACTTGTTTATGTCTAGTTTAACTGTGAAATTATTTCCAATGAAAAATATTGAATTAAATGGTAAAAATTTATTCAAAATATACCTTAAAACTACACAAATTAATAATTTATTAATATTAATTATATTGATTAAAAAATTTGTTTTTAATTAAAATTTAGTAATTTTCACTATTCATCAAAATATGAAAGTTATCCGAAAAGTACCAAAATTTCACCCATAGGCTAATTTTGATATTACAAATCCAAAAATGAAGTCCATCTTGAGAGATATAATTTATAAAATTTCAAAAATTAGGTATTACTATTAATAACGGCTAGTTTGATTGATTGTGGTGTGTTTGAATCTCGAAGTTGCGTACAATGCACGACATTGCATTATTCAAAGGGAAACATACCGTGGAAGCTTGGGGTGTTACAATATTGATTCAAATTACATTTACTGTAAAAATTGAACATACATCACATCAGAATGAGACAAAATTAATTCATTTTTGTTTTTTAACGAAAAAAATGGTGTAATATATATGATAGAATTAGTTTATAATATTAAAATATTTCATCATTTTATTTTTAGAAAATATAATCATGGAAGAAAAAGTTTTTATACAAAAGAGTGAAATAAATTCATTTTTTTGTAAAAATATATTAATTATGTTGATTGTTCAATTATAGGAAGATTAATGGATAAAATACATTTTAAATAAATAACCCTATAATAACAAATCTCGTGTGTTTCTTGAGTGTTGGAAAAAATATGTCATTACCAAAAAAAATATCATAAAAATTTATGACAATCTATGAGATTGTAACATAATGTTTTTTCCAATATGGTAAATTTTGAATCATAATACCAATCATCAAAATAACCATAGATGGAATTTTAAATAAAATAATTTTCATGAGATATATAATAATATAAACACATAGTAAGTTAATAACACACCCAAAAGTAAAAAAGTGGTCAATGTGGCATGGTCACCAAATAAATATAAGTTAAATTAAAATCCCTTATATCAATTATCAACTTTTTATACACATTTAGACACCATGTATAATAATACTTTGATAAATTTCAAAACAATCAGTAAAATTTATCATATGTATAATAAAATAAAGTAATTAATTATAAACTTCTATAACCAGGTTATCAATAATTTTTATTAAATCAATTGTATCATGTTATTAATGCATAATTTTTCAGATATGTGTTAGTTAAATAGTTTTAGACATTTAAATTTTAATATATTTCTATCATCTAGATAATTTCATTAATTATATAAATATAATATATTATCATTATAATAATATTTAGATTAATCCATAAACATTATACATAGTAATCTTCATTAATACATCCATGGAGATAGTTGGGCGTACATACACATGAATGCAGTATAAACTTTGTGATGGTTAGAATGAATGTAAGGTTAAAACATATTCCTCTACAAATAATAATTCTAATTTCATATATATAATAAATATTCATCATATTTTTCAATATTACCCTTCATTTTAAGAGAGAATTGTCAACATGTCATGTCCCTTCATGGAGCATGTGGTTGAAACATGCACAGAAGGGGAATTTTCATTTTTCAACTAATTGTAATGTAAAAAGATATATATGGTGTTATAATTTATGATGTATAATTATTTCATAAATATAAGATTAATATTATAAATCCCAAATTATATTCATATTTTAGATGATGTGATGTAAAATAAATTACATTGGTTTGGAAGGTTCTTATCTAAAACACACAAAATCGATGGCTCCATTTGTCATTTCATGGAAGAGGTGATGTATCTAGTTTATTCAAATAAAATAATTACATAAATAGATTTGGTATATAATTTTTTCATTATATCATCCTAGATGAAGAATAGTTTAATATTTTTGGAAAAGATATTAAAACATTGTGTGTTAATAATGTTACCTATTTACTGGTTAACCTTTATAATATATCACTAAAATACCTCAAAGGAAGGCATTCTAAAAAAATTAAATATCTTTATATTGTGTTGAGTAAAGTAAGGAATGATTAGATTTTATATGGGAAAATATTCTATGTAAATGTTAAAAGGAGTGGAATGTAGAGGTTAGTTTTTAAATTGGGGATAAACCCCACTTAGAAAACACATGGAAATGTCCTTACTGAATAAAAAATGAAAACAGAATTCCATAGAAAAGTGAATACCAATGGATATAGGTTATTTTTGTGATATGATAAGGATTATATTTGGTCATAAAGTATAATTCAAACACATTTTATTCAAAAATTACCCATATTGTGGTTTAAACCCTCAGTAAACTAGTTTAACATGAACAATAATAATTAACAATTTACTAATTTCCTAGTTCATTTTTCAAAAAAAATAAAAAATAGAAAATAAGTAATATTAGATACATTGATTCCAATTAATTAATGCCATGTACAAATTTAATTTTTTAAAATTTGAATAAATTAATTTATATTTTGACCTATATACATAAAGAAACAACATTTTTAAATATAAAATGTATTGATAATTGTAATAAGTTTTTATAACAATGTAAAGAATAAAATTTATTTTAAATAATTAATTGTATTATTTATTATATAAATGAAATATTATTTTTGAAAACTATTTTGAAATAATATGGGACATTGTAAATTTATGAAACAAAAAGAAATTAGTAAAATATTATTCCTTGTACAATAATTGAAAAATTATTAAATTTAAGACATTAAAGAAAATTTATTGTATGAATATTTTGAAATAACACTTTAATAAAATTAAAAAAATTTATAATAAATATATTAAATTTGGAAACATTATTTCTTTCTTTCCAAAAGTTTATAAAAATAAATATTTGGGAAAAATGTATTTTTAAATTATTTAAAGTCATTACTAAAAATTAGGTACATTTATATTACTATATATTATTAATCTAAAAACTATATATTTAATTTTTAAAATGGATTCATTTTTATCGTTACCAGAAAATTTTATGGATATCATATAAATATCAGAATAATTAATAACAATTTAATAGATTGTCTTAGTTCGATTATACTCAGAGTTTCATATGACACGTACATTTAATAAAATTAAATTTATATGAAAAATATTTAACATTAAATCATATGGTATTACTTGGTCTAATTAATACACAATAGTCCACCAAACAATTTTTCTACATGAATTCTAGTCTGAGAAATTATTTATAAAATAATTGGATAAATAGCGGAATATATTAATAATTTAAATATAGAATATCTAATTAAACCTAACAACCCTCAATATCCTTGATGAAACCTATAATCATCCATACTAGTTATGGAATTATGTTATATATATATATATCTATCCATACTCACATTTGGGTGATGATTTTTTAATTTGGAATATCCTTATTTTAAATTATTATGATGAGTTAAAATATAATGGATTCCTAGGCCCATTGTTAAAGAAATATTTGCATCACCTCAAAAAGCAAAAAACTTCACTTGTGATGGGAAAAATTTATTATTTTATTTCCAATGGACTAAAGTGGGATTTCCATGCTAGGGATTAATAAATATTCAATTTCAAATAAAAAAATGACAATTCGTTATCTATGGTCATCTATATATTGTATGTATCATTCTAGTGAAATATCAGACACCTTCAATTTTACTATAATATTCCCAAAATGTTATGAATACCCCACATTGGTTATTTCATGATAATTTCTTTAATAAAAAAAATTTAGAAATGCCTAAATATTATTTTATCCCATGATAAAATTACACTGATTGATATCAATTCAAAAAGCAAGTATTTCATAAATCCTATTTACATTTAAACTATATAGAATTTCTAATTTACAATGAAATTATCCATAATTACCAATTAACATTACAATTATTCTTTATTTACACATAAGTTGTCAATTTTTTCCAATTAAAAATTCATAAATTAGAAGAAATCTAGATTCCAATTAAAAATACCAATTCAAAGTTGGTTTAAAATGTTTGATTTAATGAACAGCCTGAATTTTCAATTTTCATTTGAAATTATATAGGGTTCATATAATCTAGATTTAGAACCTTATATAAATCATATGCACACAATTTTTTTGGTAGAAGGTCTAGGGTATCAATCCCCAATTGAATTAAATAGATATGTAGAATATCTATATAATTTTTTTGATGGAATAATTGTTAATACAATTTTAAATTGGTCATCCACAACATTGTAGAATGATTGGACATGATAAATATTACTTGGATCTAAAAACAATACATATGTATATGTTTTAGACCACCTAAAATAATGGTAGCTACGAATGGTCAAGGAATAATTTTTTTGGATAATTTTCTAGAAATATTAATCCATATATAAAATGATAGATCATAAATATTTGTTCAAAAAGAAGGACATTCATATATTTGAATAGGTTAATTCACTATGTCCATGAATACGATACAAAAATTGGATGATCAAGTTATAAAATAGAACACATGGCTACTGAATTATATTGTATTAATAACAATATGTTAATTATAAGAAATATATATTTAAATAAGTATAAAATTAAATTATTGGTTATGAAATGTTTATAAAAATAAATTAACTTTTTTTAAATTAAAAAAAATTTATAAAAAACTATTTTCATATGAAAAATACTTTTTTATATAAATTAATAAAAGTAATAAAAATTCAGTAAATAATTATTTGAAATTTATATATTTAATATTCAATTATATATTTTTAAATTTATATACTCTTTGATTTCCTTATCTTGGAATGAATGTGAATAGAATTTTAGGCTTGAAAACTACACCTTCCCAAACACAGTTTTGTTTATATTTTCAAGCCTTATTAAAAATATATATATTCAAAAGAAATAAATTTAATATTTTAAAAAATATATTAATATCTATAATCATGGAAATAATATTTATTTAATAAAATGAAATTTTTTCATTTCAAAATAAATAGAAAAATCATTTTTTAGCACTACTAATTTTTAAATAATTTCATTTTCTGGGGGTCTCTCCAAAGAGGTATATATTGAAATATCATAAAATATTACCATTAACATTAATGTATGATGTAATATTGAACATATATATCTTATAATGAAATATAAATAATTTTGGACCAAATTAATTTTGTAAGACATGGATATATTTTAATATTAATAAAATATTCAAATGTGTCTCCTCCCTACCTTATAAAAGGAAAAGATCTCGATTCTGTTACCAAAATTCAAAATTCAATTTATATAATACAATTAATTCTATAATAATAGTATCTATTATAATTTATCATTAGTCTTTTTCAGGTTAGAATATCGTCCTATGATGTATTATTGTGTAAGCTGAAGGATGTTTCATTATTAATGTAGACATTTAAATAAGAAGTGGTTTGTTTTATAAGAAAGTCTCTCTTCGATAGTTTTGGAAATTTCATAATGTTTATTGTTCAACAATTCTTTATCTCATTCTCTAGTAAATGATAGGCGAAATCATCATGCATGCGTATGAGATGACTACTTCCTCTAAGTGAAATGTATTTCCTTTTTCACTAATATCTTTCATAATTTGTAATTTTTATGTATTACAAGAATATATAAGATATTATTTTAATAATAATTAATTTGTATATACAATATATTTTTTACCTTTTTACCATTCATTCTGTTAGAAAATGATAATGTCACTCATCCATACATGTTTACTACCGACTCAAATAAAGAAATGTGATTAATTGTTCGTATACAATTCGTATGGAGGATAATAATAATATATTTAATGAATATATAAAATATTTATTATATATTAATCAGTATAGAAGGGTTAATTAGAATTTACCATTCTTTTTTTCCTTCTTTCAGAAGGTGGAAACATCAAGCGTTTATACCATTGGGTTATCACCACCACGAAGTGATATAATCCATTTTCATATTTGATTAAAATAAATGATTATAAAAGTGTATGTTCAATAAATATGATACTTATTTAATGATTCATAATACATATATAAGGAAACAATGACGGGCGTGAGATTTCCAAAACTATCAAAGAGAGACTTGCTTATAAAACAAACCACTTCTCATCCAAATGTCTACATTAATAATTTAATATTTTAAACTATGTATAATAAAAAAATACTAATTAATAATAAATAGAATTTTCTATATTAATATGGGGTTTTAATTAATTTTATATAAATATTTTTTAAAATATAAAATATGTGTTTACTCTAATTATGAAATATGGTACATCTGATGAAGGTCTTGTATTTTAATCTAATTTTATTATTCATAATTTTCACTGTTAAATTTCCTTCAAGGGAGATTATATAAAAAAATTATTTCCAATCCAATATATTTTATTTTAGAATGTTTCATAATGTTATTTTAATTTAATATTAATAATTTCACTTTTTGGAACATAAAAACATCATGAAAATATTTTTAAACATTGTTTGGTATTCTTCCTATTTATTCAATGAACTATCTCATTATTATCTATTATCATAAAAAAAATTATTTATGTTTTTATGTATATATGAAATATTTAATAAAAATAATTATTTAATATACATTTACTAAATATTATATGGCATACGAATGCAGTTATTTCAAAAATATTTGGAACAGTTAATTATTTTTTTTCAAAATTGTTTAATGACTGTTTTTTATCATATAAAACATAAAAAGATATTTTTTTATTTATGAATCCTCATTTGTTTGAAGTATATATTAATTTCTTTGAATGTAATTTTCCGTGAATATTATTTAATGAATATTCAAAATAAATATTTTTCAATATTTTATTTCAAAATGATAAAGGTTTTTTTCATAATTAAACGCCCTGCTGATCATTTAATGAAATACTCATCTTAGAGAAAATTATTTTAAGATTGTTTTAGTTCACTTGGGATATGAAATTATGATACCATCATCATAAATTATCAATATTCTTAATGATGATAATGATTTAATGGTTTTATTATGATATTTGGTCCATTCCCATGGGATAATTAATACATGATAAATCATTTATGTGACTTGTTTCATTTCAATGGGTCATGCTATGATGAAATTGTGAAATGTTTATGAAATATATTTTCATTCAATGGAATATACTATGAATAAAATATGAATTTTTTATAATCTTGTTTCATACAAATGTATGGTTTTAATTTTCAGATTTGTGGGCCTATTATATCCCTTAATAGAATTAGGTAATGATTTATAATGCATGAGATAACTATATAATGTTTCAAAACGATTACATGTCCAAAATATGCTGTATGGAATTATTTTCATCTCAATGATTGGATGAATTGCCCTTGTTTCTTTTCCAAGAGTTAATATCTGAACCTAGCTTCATTAAAAATGTATATCAAAGGGCTTGGTATAATTTTTATAAAAATATTAGTAAAATGGTTACAATTTTTACATTATAAAAATGATTGGATCTTATATTTTCTCCATATTTCTATTTATATGATTTTTGGCTAATGATTGATTATTTTTTATACTACAATTTTATGATTTTTTTATGAAAAATCCTTATTCTATAGCGTGTGATTAAATATATTTAATTAATTTCTATTAAATTCTTATATTGTTATCATGTTCTAAAATCATTATGTTCATATAGAGTTATTGAATGATATATCCTATGATTAACAATAATAGTAATGTGATCTCCCCTATTAAATCATTTTCCTTCCACTGGTTTTGATAAAAGGTTTTATGTTTTATATGTATATAATGTTATTAGTAGGATTCTAATTTTGATATATGTGGATTATAAATTTTAAATTATTTTATATATGTGCATAATCTATAAATTCTACAAACCTGTATAGTTATGGGGTACTATAATGATGTTCCTTATAATATAGTAATTGAATATGATTTTACATTTACGTCTTTTATGATTGTGTTCCATTAGTTTTTATCATATAAGGGTTTTGTTATTTTTTATTTTATCAGTGGATAAATCATTTGAATATCACATGGATACGTCTATGTTTAAGATAATGTTCTAATGCATTTATATGTATGGATTGTATAGTATTCATGAAAAAATTCATCCATGTTTATATATTGAGAAGTGGATGTTTTGTGACATGTATTCACTAATGGTTAACATCAAGGAATGTGAAATATTTGTTATTATATCCATCACCATTGATGTTTATTCAATTGGCCTAGAACATCACACCAAGATATAAAGACCCCTCTGGATGTTCTCAGTATAATTAACATAATCATTATGAATAATAACGAATGATTTTAATAGATTATGTACATGACAGATCAATGATATGTGTTATATGTAATACATTAACAGAAATATGTCGTAATTTAGGGTTTCGTAATAATGGTTTTCTATAATATACCATTATTTAGTTTTATTTATATATAAAGATGTTTCACTATGTTTTTGGTTCTAGTAAATAGTTGGAACCAGAAGGAATCATATGACAAATTAATGGTATTTAAAATTCAACAAACAAATCCATGTGAAACAAATTACTTAGGATATGGGCCGTAGTAATGTTTCACTATACTCTAACAACTCCCTCAATCTATGATTATTAATGTAACTCACACTAAACTTCTGAATACAAAAATAACAGATCAACATGTCATTAAATATTTTATGATATTACATCCACCCTCATTTTTTGGTTTATTTTATTAACTAGTTGATGAGAAATGAAATAGTGTGATATAGAATGTAATTTCATTCACCAGTTTATAGATTGTGAGAATGTGGTTTTATCAACCTATATCATTATAAGTGAAGTGGATCAATGGAGGAAAATTATAAAAATATGAGGTAATAAAATTTAATTAAATTCATATTTGAAGAGTTTGTGATTGTATTATTCAATGAGTTATTTCGCCTCAACCTCATATTAATATAAATAGGTACATTATATATTTGAGGAAAATAGATTATTAATCAATTGATAGTAATGAATTAAACATTATAAGAGTTGTGGGGAATAATTCATCTTTTATTGATGAAAAAAAGAAAAAATGACCAATTTTTATTAGTTTCATACAATTTATTAAAAATATAACATCTATATTTGACATTATAATCTATGATGAAATCATTTGATATTTATGGAATTTTGAAAATTAAACATGAAACCATTTTAAATTTACTTAAAAGAAAATGAATAATATGTTTCATAGATGATCCATTTGAATGTCACATAGATAGAAACAGAAAATTTAACAACCTAAATGCCAAAAAATATTAATTGAGAAATTAGGTAAATTAACAAAATTAACAAGAATATGTTTTAGGATTCTTTTCCCATCCATCGAGTAAAGAAATATCTATGTGGTTAGAAGAGGAAATTTAATTAATTGAATATAGTGAATGATCAACTAAATATGATAAAAAAATTGTTTCCTTTGAGGCACTAAATTATTGAAAATTTTATTAAATGACATAATAAAAAGGATAATTAGTATAATAATCATCAACAACTGTCGATGTCAAAGGAAAATATTATATATAGGTGATCATACCTTCCAATGTTTTTTATTAGGATGATGTGTTGTACGACACCATAATCATCAACTCCGGTAAAAATAATTATTTCTCTGATTTTGGATCTACCAACTATATAATATAAAATGAAAACTCTATTTGTATATCATTACCACTTTAACGAGTAGTAATTTAGTTTGATGGGAAAAAATTAATGATTTAATGATTTAATATCATTTTTATATGTCCTCTTTGATCGATATGTATAGAAATATTCATTTTTAAAATATTATGATTCCTATTGTAGTTGAAATTGATGTTATTTTTGGAATGGGGATTGTCTCTATATTTTGAAAATATACATGATTTAGAATATGGGATGCGCATATGGATACTATGAATCAACCTATAAAATTGTTCTGTCAAAGGATAAATATATAATTATTATGGATTTAATTTCACCTATATGGGTTTCAAAACCTATTTTTGTAGGATATTTATCTCTAATGGTTTTTTGAAACTAAACATATATTATATACCTATTTTTGATGATTATTAAAATATATATCGGGATGAAGTCTCTAGACATGACATAAAACATGGTGTTGATATTTCAATAGAACCTAAACCAAGATAGTGATAAATTATACATTATCCTTATAAAATTCCCTGGATTGTTTTTATTGAATTCATGAAACAATAATAGATTATTGATAAATGAATCATATTCCATAGGGATACACCATGGATTTTAATTATTCTTATTTCTATGAAGATTGATATTTGAATGAATATTTTCATTAATAATTACAAGAACTATAATTTCAGAAATGTGAACAATTATTTTAAACCTATTTTTGATGACCAATTTGACCAAAGATTATGAGCTCTATATCTTCCAAGATTTATTTTCTATATATATATCATTGATATAATTTTATGATGGAGGATATGACCAAGATAATCTTCTATATGAGGTATGGCCATTATGGAAATATAATAATGAAATTTGGGCTTACCTATTATCTCTTTTTCAATCAATAATTTATTGTATAGTGTATTTAGAGATGAAATTGATCAATTTGTGGTTGTCGCAATTGATGATATTCCGATATATTATAAGAGTAATGAAAATATGGAGATCATCATAGGATTCTATTGAAGACACTAAGGAAATTTAATTTCAATTTTATGTTTACAATGTGTTAATATTTTCTATATAAAGTCTCATTTCATGTATTAGAAATGCTCATGTGAGGTTATATAGATGAATCCTTCAAATAAGGATTTTAATGAATACTTATCATCACTACAAGCAATAAATAACATCACTAGTTTTTTAAGGATAATATTAATAAAAAATTCATTGTGACACATTTATCATAACTATTTTATCCAATAAAAAATATGGGCTCATACATATCCAAGCTCCATTTAAATGATAATTTTAAGGAAAATTTTTATGGATCTAAAAATAAGGTTGATCAAAAAAAGTATTCTGGCATGATAATATATTGAAAAGTGTGTTATGATCATTATTGAATCAATGAAAAATGATGATTATTGAATCAATGAAAAATGGTCATTGATTCATCATAATCAATAATGATACTGTGACAACATATGCCTCATTCCTAATAGAAATTCATCTATAAAATTAGCTCATGATTCTGAGTTAGATGTATATATTTTGCCACTGAAAATTTAGAGGATTTAATTTTATATTGAATTGTGTGATATATATACAAATTAATATTTCATGAACAATTTATTCACATGGAATTATTTTAATATGATACAAATGATATTGTAAGAGTGGATTGCCAATTATGGCTACTTGGTACACTAACCTTTATAAATGAAAAGAAGGTGGTTGATGCTCATAGTCAAGAAGATGATACATCATTGTTCATGATTAGGATTTAATGTGATTTTATTATATTTACTATATATATATCATAATTTCTTGTGGAAAATAGATATATTATATATTTATCCGATTAATGATTATCAATCAATCTATCTATTTTTTTATATGCATATAAAGTCGGTGATGATATCATTAAAAATGTGAGAAATGTTCATGACTTCCAGAATTATTTTTATATAATAAAAAATTTTAATAAACAATTATATTTCATGTGAGTGTCATACATGATGAAGGATACATGTGATGATGTTCACCATTTTCTATATTTATGTGATGTTCATTGATTTTCAGAGAAATAATATAGTATTAATTGAGCAATTATGTGATAAGGTATATTACAGAGTATATATGTATTTTTTTGGTTAATTTATAATATTATTGAATAATGAATTTTTTAATGTTATGTTAGAAATAATAATACATAAGTAAACTTTATTGAGGAGAAAATTCTAAATATTTTATTAAAAAACTCCCAAAATATCTAATTTTCCGACTCCTATTTATTTTTTAGTCAAACACCTTATGAAATAAATTTATTTCAATTCCTTCTAATAATATTTAATTATTGATCAAAATTAATTTTTATAAATTAAATAATTGGTAAGGATTCATATTGTATAACATTTAATTTTATTAGATTTAGATCGTTGGGTTACGTAAATGTTTAGGAGAAATTTTAAATCAAAATTGAATTTAGAATTTGAAATTATAAATACATGTCATACTCAGATTTATGGTTAGTATGAGGTGACAATTAAAATCATATTGGATATTATGTGATATCTTTCTATCCATTTAATATGTTTTTGTGATAAAGAAATTAATTTCATTGAAATTTCATAAAGTATTTTCTTTCACTTGAATGTTTGAATTAATCCTTTTAATTCATTCTACAGAAGGTTATAAATAAGTCCATCATTGTATGAATAATTTGTATATATAATGTAATTTTAAATTAATGTAGATATGAATAAAGTATAAGGCCATAATTATTAAGCTTAACATCATTACAACTTAATGTAGAGAAAAATTCTATATTGATGATAATTTATGAGATATATAGTTTTAATCTTGTTGCACAGTGATCCTATGAATATCTCCATGGAAGAAGGTTATGAGATTATAAAATAATGGAATGTTTACCCAAATATTTATATATTCCAATACCTTAAAAATTCAGGTCATTTTTTTACAGATTTTAATCCTTTATAACTTCAAGAGAATATCTCTGAAGATAACGATTTTTTCCTTTTATCTCTTATCATGATGTATATAACTGATCATTCATATATATTGAACTCATAAGAGGTAAATGTACTGAATAAAATCTCTTATACAAAACGTTTCATGATGAAATGTTTTTAAGAGACAATTATCAATGGAATAAAATAAATAATATAGTTATTGTTTTGTGCTGAAACCATAACATTTAGGATTCTATATTGTATTTTGAACATGGGTTGAGTGAGATTTATTATCAAGTATTAATATTATATTAATGAAATTTAGAGGGGTAATTCTTATTTATTTGTGTGGAATGTAAACATCCATTATATAATGGTATATTTCTCTATATGTTTGTTTCATTTTTTATTGAATTCTTTATTTGGAACACTCTGTTTAAACACAGTCTGAGATATTATTGTATTATTATTAACTAATATGACTATAATTGGATATATTTTTTATTATAGGTTAATAATATTACTATTGAAATTATTCCAAATAATAATTTAAATTTTTATTATATGAATTTATTATTAATAAATTTTTTATAAAATGAAATTAAATTATGTAATATTAATAATAGATAACTTTTTGAAAACTATTTATCATGTATATAGTGTTATTTTTTTGTAATAAAGTAAATTATCACCACTGGATAAGAATTTTAATTATATTTTTTAATTTTATATTCAATAAATTAATTTAACAATCGAATAATAGTTTTTACTTTCAATATAATTAATGTATAATAAAAATTTATTTCTTAAAATAAATTTTTCAAAAAATGGTAATATTTTGTAATATGTAATTATACTAAAGTGAACATATTCATATTTTATAAATTTGATCATGTAAAATGGATTAAATATTTTTAATATAAATAAATAATTTTTTGTTGTATGGTAAAATAAATTTTAGACCAAATGTTTTGTAGAAAAATTAATTTTTTTTCATACTAATGATAAAAAAACATTCCATGTGTAGGATAACAAAATAGAAAATGATTAAAAATCCCAAATCAAGATTATGAATATGAACGGTTGATATGTTATCAAATATATAGTACATATTATCGCTGATTTTTAATTTTTATGATATTTGAATTGAGTAGAACTTAAATAAATATGGACCATTCAAAAAATACCAATTTTTTCCCTCAACCTCTATTATAGATGGATACCACCTATTATCCATTCATCAAACATCTTGACACTAATATCATAGATAAAATTTATTGTAATCCATTACTAACACTACTTAATACAACATAGTCATCCATTTTTGTAGAAAATACCGCCCTTTTGGTGTATAATATGTAATCTGATGTATATTTATAAACAATTAGGTATAAACATTCATTAGGTCATTTAAATTTTATTTATCCTTATACCTTATATAAACATTTTGTATCCATCATAACATGTTAAATATAGTTTCTAAAAATATATTAATATGTAATTATATATATAGAAAATTTAAAACATGGTCATCAATTATAGATAGTAAAATTTTATATTTTAACTATACTATTATAAAATAAACATTAAAATATTTCTTGGATAAAATTAAAATAGGATACGCTGAATATTGATTTTGACCATACTAATACAAATTTAATGTAAAATGTTTTTTTTTCAAATATAACTTTAAAAATAATAATAAAAAAATTAAATTTTTTATTACTGTAGTCATCCATTAAATCATGATAATTTGTCCTGATATATTGAATTGACCCTATATTGATTAAGAATATGACATAAATAATGATAAGATCATTTTGAGGTTAAAAGAATATTTTTCATAAAACAATTTTAAATTCTTAATATCATTATGTTCTATTTAATAAAAATATTATTTGATTAATAAAGTATTTAAATGAAATATATTCATTATATATATATATATATCTATCTATTTGAGTTATATTAATATAATTACTATTATTACAAAAAAATTATTATCATATTATGTATGAATTTTTTTAAAACAAAATATTTAACAAATTTTGTAGGATTATTTTTAAATACAATTATATGACTTTTTGAATTGTGTTATGTTAAATGAAGTCTATATTTATACTCAACATTACATTTTTTTTGTAATGAGACCATTTCTAATCATTGGCCATAATGAATATTCAAAAAAAATAAAAAAATTCATTAGGATTTCAGTTAAATTTCTTTAGAATAGGGTGTTATCTTAAAATTAAATTGGTTATAATGAATTAAAATAATAAAAAATCACAAATTGTTGGATTTATATTTATATTAACCTTTCAACAATATAATTTGATCCATAATGGAGTCATTTTCAATATAGGTGACTTAATATTCTATTAAATCATGGAAAAATAACAAGTGTTCCACTGAATCATTTATTATAGGGATGCTCCTCCTCTATCTTCTTAACAGCACATAATCAACTTATCAAAACCATCTAATAAAAATATCATTCACAAAAATATTTATCCATTATATATATATTTATTATTCCCAAAAGTATATTAACATTTTTCTTATTAAGATATCAAATGGATCTTTTTCTGTGTGAAGGAAATCACCTTCACAGACATCATTTTTTTTCTACTTCTTCTTTTACAAAAATTAATTAATAATTAATAATTAAAATAAAATGAAACCTATAAATTTAATATAATGATATTTTTTTAATCTAATCATATGTATCCATATCCTTATCTTTGAAATGGGAAACAAAATCATCGCTCATATGTGCGAAAAACTACTTCCTCACGAACAGATGTAATTTGGTTTCAATTATCCAATCACATGTATAATAATTATTATAGAAATAATGTAAATATATCATACTTATCACATAATACTGAATTATTAAAATTAATATATTATCCACCTCATATAGTTTAAATCAGTATGTAAATGATAATATTGCTCATGTAGACATGCGACCTATAATCTCAATGATGTGTTTTGTTCAATTTGTTATTTCAAAATATTAGGAGTTATTCAAAAAAATTCATATTCTAATAATTTTTATTTTTAGAAAATTATTATCATTCCATATATAATTGATCTATATAAGGTGAAAAAAACCACTACATCCTTGATAAAACATGCATGAGAAACCGATGTAGTTGTGATATGAGGTAATGGTAATGGAGAAATATTATTATATAGTGTAGTAATGATTTTATAATAGGATAAAAATATTAATATGTTTATTTTATATAATAATAACATTGTAAAAATTATTATATATGTTTTTAAAATGCATAAGTCTAATGGGGATTATGTGGCTGGGTAATTCCATTGAAATTTCCACTTCATTGAGTAATAATTGATATTTTTTAGTTTTTTTCATGAATGTGGTGTATATAGTACCCAATATATATATATATATCATGAATAATAATTTATTCATGTTGATTAATGTTTCAGTTCTCTCTTATTAAATAATTGGTTTAAAATGTTAATGTTATAAAATATGAAAGGTTTTATTTTAAAAGATCCTTTTTTGGATTGAATTTTGTTCCATTAAATAAATAATATAATATATTCCTAAAAACCCCAAATATTTTATATTCTATCAATAGATTATTATTGAAAATAATTCCAAAAAACTACTACACTCTTTAAAAAATTAATCAAATAATTACAGGAATAAATGAAAATATTTTCATATTTCTCTTATTGATTGAGTACATTGTAATTCTTTATCCATGTATTTCCCAATTCTTTTAGAACGTTATTTTTTATTTATTCAATGTAAATTTTTTATTATACATAAAATTTTAATGTATTAATGGTTTATTTTTCCATTTAATAGATACATTTTCATCTCTCTTTAAAAAAATCAAATGGAATGATTTTGAAAATGTATATGACACAAACAAACCTTCCCACCACAATTATTTTTTTATATTTATCTTCTTCTCCATGATTTAAATGGTATTAAACATAAATATATCTAATTTTTTATTATTATTTTTATTTCATTTCTATTCTATTTATTTATCCAATGGAAATTATTTAATTAAAACATATATATTTTTGATTAACCAATATTTATCCCACATCTCTTATTAATTTTGTGGTAACAAAATTTTCATGAAATATTAAAATTTTATTGATCATTATAAGTTACATTGTGGTAAAATATAAATAATATATCGACAATGGATATTATTATTTTCAACACCGCATATCATTTATACTAAATTTTTATGAAATTGAATGTTATTTTACTGAATGAAGAAATATTGATATACTTGATTCTGTAATCAAAAAATTCTATTTTATGAGAAGTTATATTGTTATAAAATAAATTTTCTATGGGATGAGCAAATATTATATTAAATGAATGTATGGTGAAGAATTATTCAAATCATTTAGATATCAATAGGTGTGATGAGATATGGAATATGTCCAAATCAATCTGGATTTCTCATGTATACCAACCCATTGATAAAATATTCATGAGGTATGGTATAGATTCTATAAATATCAAGATTCTTGAGTTAATGAAACCCAATTTTATGAATTATATATATATTTTATAATTTAGTATTAATTATCCATGATATTATTTCATTGATATTAAAAATGGTTGCATTTTGTTATCATATTATTGATTAAATGGAATGTCTTTTCATTTATTTAATCTCTCATATAGATTATTTATTATTTAGTCATGTTATCGTCTCAAGTACATAACCATTACCAATAATTTTATCTCTTCCAGTTTTTTTTTCACTTTTCATATAATATATATAATATTTCATTGAATGAGTTAAAATATATCAAATAAATATATAATATTGTTTTCATTTTTTATACAACATTTAAATGGGAATAAAATGGTTTAATTTTTTTCTTCAATAACACTAAAATAATCTATACTTCATTATTATATCCCTTAAATATATTTCAATTTAACAATTTATATAGTAGCTATGGGATACTATATTTTCTTTTCAACATTTAATATCAAACAAAATGTTATTGGAATACTTGAGATCTAGATTTAGAAAAATAGAATATTTGGAACATAAACAAACGATATACATTCAAAAATAAATAATCATATGAAAATATAATAAATGTTTAATTAGGATGGTGATTTTGTTTTTTTCTTAAAAATGAATACGTATTTGTACTCTATAAGTGGTTGTAGTTTTACCAAAAATGCTTGTATGGTTATTAACCATATAAACTAATGGTCATGTAAATATTAAACATTATTTTGGTGAAAAATGAGTGTTACATTACCATGAAACTATTCTAAAACATCTTGGAATAATGGCATGTAATGTTCATAATTTCATTAGAAACAATTGTGAGACATTTATTTTTGGATTTAAGGATATCCCCAATAAGTCCATGTTCTTGTTTATAAAACTACCAATACATAAATTTTTAATTTATGTTAATTTTTATACACATATATAATTATATATTTCTATATAAATTTTACTATTTCATGAGATAATATATTTTATTCCTTTGTTTAGAGGTGGACCAAATAAGACTGAATGGTGTCAATAGTTAAATATAGCAAAAAAATTTACTAGTTGTTCAATCCAATACTACTGGAGTTATAACAGAGAAAATCATATCCATATTATAGAATATTACAATTTTAATGATTAATAAGCTTTAAAATATGATGTAAAATGATGTTACTGGGAATTATACAACTATATTGGAAAATATAATGGGACTATTGACCCATAAATTTTGTATAACTCTTAATATAAAGGAAATTTTGTTATGGATTAACTACCTCTAAAGGATATTTACGGCCTCATGATTTAATGAAAGGGAATAGGTTAGAAAAATAGTATATTATATTAATATTGATGTTTTTGAAACGAAGTATATGATCTGGAATACTAGGGTTAATGAAATAGAATAAAAGGATTTTGTACCTATTAAAATAAAAGTCATTGACCATATTTCCCTCTAGAAAAAAGAAATAAATTGATGTTGAAGTTCCACTGCCAAATGAAAAAATGTAGAAAAAAGTGTTTCATAATATGAGGCTACCATAACCATACTATCTATTCATTATACAATTAAACATGTAATATGTAATGGAATATTGACTATTTCATTTAAGGTCTTAGGAGAAGACCTATCAAGGATCTTGTTTTTAAGTCATCATTATCATATTATGAAATAGTATTATATATTATAAAACTATATAATTTCATAATAGAATCATATATTTTAATGTTAAATCACGGGATGAATATTTCATATGGAAACCATGAAAAATTGAATGTGTAAATGAATAAGAAGAAGAGAAACTATTTTCTATCATGTAAAAATTATTGAAAGAAAAAACCAATAATGTTCTTAACGCATATCATATTTTTTCACAAAATCATTGATATTATTCATAAATGATATGAGTATAAATGAAATAAAAAATAATAATATCCATTACATCCACTACAATTAAAGGGGAAATTATTCAATCCTATTTCACAAGAGTATAGTTAATTCAACACATAAGCGGCTAGGTGATAAGGGAAAGATTATTAGATCACTAAAGATGAAGTTTATGTTATTAGTGTTCAGTTAGATGGTACATTAATCATATCTCAAAATTTTTATAATATAATATTTTATTCTACATCATCAAATTATTTTGTATCGTATATATTTCCATGAAAATTTGATATTTCCCTAGAACATTAATAAGTGTGTTTCTAGTTAAACAGCCAAAATAAAATCTAAAAAAATTGGTATGATAGAAGTTTCATATTATCAGACATAATAATTCGGTATTTTATACTTTATTATTATACTTTTTTTTACATTGATATAATACTTCGAATATAGATTCGTCTAAAATATGAATACAAAATTTATTGTAGGGGGAATTAAATAATTATTTGTGATGAAGATATGGTATTCCATATATTTAAAGTGTAGATTTCATCATCTAAGTCATATATAAATCCACCCACATGGTCTCTTATGAATTACATTATTGGGGATGATGAGAAGACACAACATAAATTTGGAAAAGTTAATCTTCAAATTTAGTATGTACCTATTATACAATAAAATATTGATTTAATTATTGAAGAATGACATATACATCCACCACTATGTGAGGTTTAGTTTTCCAATAATATAATCCATATGGTTTATAATATAGACTATATATATATGTTTGAATGTGGATTTGGTAAAATTGATGAAGCTACTAGAGGAGTTATGTAATAAATTATTTATTTTGCCTATTTTTTTACATTGGTTAAGCTATATTTAATTTATTTATAAAGAAGATACATATATGGGGTTATTCATTTATTGTAGTGGAATTGATAATATAATATTTAAAAACAAATATCATCTTCTATAAATTAATGAAACATTCATCCAAATTCAGAGTGATCAATATTTTTCATTTTTTGACCGTTATTTTTAGTATAAAAAATTTTGAGTAATGATTTTTGAAATTATTAAGATGGAATTTTGTATTTAGTATGAAAAATATGAGTTTAATGTAATATTATTCAAATTGAATAAAAAACATTTTTATTTTATATATCTTTTGAATAAATCATTCATGTCTTATCATGGCATTTATTTTTTTCATATATATTGTTTATTTTTTATTGTATTATATACTATATGAGGGGCATGAGAATAATATATCGATCATTCTTGGGACACTAATATTAAAAAAAATATTTGAAAATTTTTAAATGGGAATTATTTAATTACAAACTAAATTTCCATGGACATATATTCTCTAATGATTGAATATCAATTTATGCAGCAAAGAAAAATGATGTCCAAGAATGGAACTACACAATTTACATATCTAAGGTAAATAGTTTCATTAGTTTTTTTGGTCATTTTCATTTATTTTTTGAAAATATTCTTCGAATGGGTAACCTGTTAAAAAATATATATATAAAGGTGATAATATAGAATATATAATGGTTTGTGTAAAATTTATTGAATAATTGTTGAGTAAATATTTGAGGGCTCTAATGTTGACTCTAACATTAATAAATGTTGGATTTGTGACATATATTGATTAATTAATGACGTGAAACATATATATCCTTATGAATAATGATAATAAAATTTACAATAGATCAATATAGTATATGAATTATTAATAAATGTAATGAACTGACATGGGATTCCCTGATACTCTAAACCAGCCCGATCTATCACATACCCAAAGGGCTTCCTGATCCCCACTGGCTGGCAACAAGCACCTGGGAAATGAACAAAAAACTAAGGGAATGATTTTTCTCAAAGTAAATGACTACATTGTATACATATAAAAGGATTCAATGCAGCATCAGAAGATGAACTAAGATATATCCCATGATTGTATGAAAAATAGTGAAAACTGAACTACAGAAAGTGTAGCTAAAAACTCCAAAAAAACAAGTCGGACTAAAAGGGAAACAAATACAAACAGCTACTCCAATGATGGAATGACTTAACTCAAAACATCTCACAACCATTTACCCATACCGGTGGATATGAACCTCACCACCTCCCTACTGTGCCTTTCCATTAAATGAATTTGATGAAAAAAATGTTCTACGAAATACATAGGTAGTGTGCATGGTATGAGATAATAGGATTAGTAGGATCAAACTTTGGTGTTCCATAATAAGTATCTACATAACAAATCCCGTGTTCTTATTTTTAAATTAAATCTTGGAATGATAAGAAGTAAATCAGTCTTATATAAAAACATGATAAACATAAACCTTAATCCTTATTTTTTAACAAAAGAAGGTATATTAGTTTCAATGCACATTTTTAACTAGCATAAACTTGATTGACAAGGGAAACTCAAAATGCCAAAAAAAGAAGCACAAGTATCACAACACTGTGGACTACTATAGGTACAAGTAATAGACTAATCATATCATAATAATCATGTGCACAAAAACTGATCCTCAAACTAGGGGACTAGGAAGTAAAGGAAATCCCCTAGAGTAATCCCCCCAAAATGTTTATATTAGTTACCTAGAAGAACAATTCTATAAAAAAAGAGTTAATCCCCAAGAAAATCCTCCTTGATAATCAAAAATCAATGGAAGATGGCCTCATACTAAACATTCCACCTATGTTTCAAATGTAACCCATGTGCTCATTATCCCAAACATATTTCAATGTCTTGTAAACCATTCAAAAACCATTTGACAATTAATTTATCAAAAGATATTGAAAATACATTTTCATTCAAAAATCCTTTTCAACAAACACAAATAATCATGCCAATTTCATAATTGAAATTATAAAGAAATATAAATCGGACTCAGTATCATAGGCTAGATATGAAACAACCTACCTTAATTTTTGGGTGGTACATGCTCGCAACGGAATCCCAAACCAAGACCAAAACCCAAAAACACTATCAACAAAGGCCCTAGAATCAAAACAGCACATCAAAGGATTGATTCCAAATAAATGTAAATTGAATGGTGGATAGAAGAAATCCCACGTACCTCACGAATGAATGTATATCTTGACACAACTACCTAAGAATGACCTTCAAGGTGAGATCACACAATAGATCTGGAGAAATTCACCGTAGAAGTAACGAAGATTCAACACTGATTAGATTGATCTGGAAGGTCAAAAACCATTGAAAAATGACTCTAGAGAGCTCTGGTCTGAGATCCAAGAGATATCGAAAGGATACATGAGGGAAACTAATAAATGTGTGGATTTAACCTAGGTGTGGGTTGGGACATGACATGTACCCCATGGTCATCACAGGTAGTCTATGCAGGACATGTTACGGCGAAAAACACATTAACTTCGGTAAAAAATATTCTATTTAACCTTTACACGACGTGTACCTTAGGTACATGGAATGTACAGGATCAAAACATGATCTCCCAATTCACGCCACGATCATCCAATCCACAACATGAATCTAGCACCATTTACATGACATATACATCATGTAAATTGCATGTTACTGTTCTGCAGTTTGTAGTAAACCGAGTAAAATCACATAAAAGGATTTTAAAACCAGAAAGGAACAATGAAAACGTGGAAACATACCCAGTCAAGGTAGCAGGATGTTACAAACTCCCCCACCAAAAAGACCTTTTGTCCCCAGGATGTCATGTGGGCGATGTAACCTCTTGAAAGAGTTGAGGCAACTACTACCTCATAAATGACTCATGCTTCCAAGTCTCATTATAATCTGGTTCTTTTTACCATAGAACACTGACTAGTGGAATTGCTATCCCACATAAGACATTTTCTTGAGATTTGATGATCTCTATTGGTTTCTCCAAAATATAAGTATCTGGTTCTAACTCAATTTCTTCACAATTAATAAGGTGAGTAGTATCAAGGTGATAGTAAATGAGCTATGATAAGTGTAAAACAACATGAATGTTGGTCAACTGAATAGAAAGTACTGACCGATAAGAAATATTCCCATGTTGTTCAGTGTTCTAAAGTAGTCCCACATATCTCAAATCCAAATACCCCTATTTTCAAAGTCAATGATGTCCCAACCAAGGAAAAAATTTCAAGAAACACTGGTCACCAAAAGAAAGTTCCAAAAGATGATGTCATTGATCTGTATATGATTCTAGTAAACATTGGATTTTAACCAAATGTCGTTGCACCACCTTAATTTTTTCTGACATCTAATGAACTAGAACTGGTCATACCAAATATTCTCCTCCCACCTCTACCATAAAAAGAAGTGATATTCAAAGGGGACTATTCAATTCCTCAAAAGGATCCATTCTAGTTGATGACTTGTAACTGTTGTAGTAAATAAACTCAACCATCCCTATATGGATATCCCTTGATCCACATAAATCCATGACAGAGGAATAAAGCATATTATCTAGGATCTGAATTACATGCTCATTTTGGATATCTGTCCATGGATGGTTATATGTGGTCAACATGACTGGAGTCCCCATTTCCACTTGAAGACTGCTCCTAAACCTTGAGGTAAACCAGTGATCCCTATCTGAAACAACGGCAGAAGGATACCCATGTAACCTCACGATCTCTTATACATTGAACATACCTAGATCTTCAACATTAGTGGTGTATTTGATCATAATGAAGTAAGAAGACATTGTCAACTGATCAAAAATCACCCAGATAGAATTATTCCCTCAGGGAATCCGTGGAAACCCAATAACAAAATCCATGGACACCTCATCCCATTTCCAAAACGGTATCAGGAAAGTCTAAAGTGATCCATAAAGATTCATGTGCTCTACTTTTATCCATTGAAAGGTGTAATAGTGGGACACATAATCTACAATTTCATGATTCATACACAGCCACAAGAACCATTTTATCATGTCATAATACATCATTGTACATATGAGATGAACAACTATGAAGAGATATAAAAATCAACCAAAATTGAACTTCTCACAGATTCGGGGATGAAAAATCACTTTCTGAAGTGATGTATGCCCTCTAATGAAAATGACCAAACCAGAACTATCTCCCAACAATTTGTTTTCCCTGAATTTTCCAAAACTCATCTTATTGTTATTGACTTTTTTATATAGACTCTAGGATAGATGAAGCTAATTGAACACTAGTCATAACTATACTTGAGACATCCTCTTGAGCATCCAAGCATAATGGAGTAAAAATCCCTATAATATTCCACTCTTCCTTCGATTCTAGAATAGCCTATAATGGTACCTTACTATTTAAAGAATCTATAACAAAAGCCTCTTTCCCCGGTTTGTAAGTGATATTGAATTCAATCATCTGAAGGTATTATACCAATTGTCTCAATTTGACATTCATTTATTTCGGAGAAAAGATGTATCATAGACTCTTATGATCAGATAAAACCATGAACATCTCTCAAAAAGATACTGGCACCAACATTTATGTGCATGCGTCACCATAGCCAGCTCTAAATCATGAGTGAGGTTGTTCTTCTTAGGCGGTCTGAGATGACAAGAGCCATAGGCTACCACATGATCATCTTGTATAAGCACATATCCCAAACCAGCAACTGATTCATCACAGAACAACGCATACCTCTTTCTGAGCTCAGGTAAGATCAGAATTGGTGTCGATGTCAGAATTCATTTCAGTTCATCCAATGAGGACTGGAACATTTCATCCCATGAGAATTTCACCTATTTCATGATATGATTAGTCAAAGGTGATTCCATATTAATGAAATCATTGATGAACCATTAGTAGTATGAATTAAGACCCTAGATTCTTTGAATCTCAAATCCATTCTGTTATTTCTTCATGATAAAGCATCTTTTACCTTCTTTTCATCAATTGATAATCCATGCTTAGAAATTTTTTTCCCCATGAATTTTATTTCTCGAATCTAGAAATAATATATATAATCATTCAATTCACAGGGTTATTTCTTATAATCTCCAAGACCAAACTCAGATGGTGCTCATGCTCACGGTTGAACTATTAATAAAACAGAATATCATCCATGAAAAATACCACAAAAGTGTCAAGATAGTGGTGGAATATTAGTATCATCAAGGCTATAGATACTGTAGGAGTGTTAATCATCCTCAAAGGCATCAAAATTTATTCATAATGGTCATACCTTATCATCAAGGTCATCTTTCGTATATCAAACTCTCGGACTGTATGCCTATGATAACCTAACCAAATATCTATCGTTAAAATCCACTTTTACCCCTTCAATTGATTAATCAAATCATCAACCTATGCTATGGAAATTTGATCTTAACTATTTCCCAGTTTAACTTCTGATAGACCACACATTATTGATCTAAACCATCCTCTTTCTTGGAAAAGAGAATAGGGGATTTCCAAGGTGAAACATTAGGACAAAAAACCATTTCTAACAGGCCATCGAACTATACCTAGATCCCTTTTAACTCCAATGGTTCTATATGATTATAAGGAATTGATATCAGCTGTATACCTCTCACCTAGTCAGTCGTGAACTGTACCTCCCTTTGGAGAAAATTCTGAGAAGTATCTTGGGAAAATTTCAGGAAAGGGTCAACCAACAACAGGAAGATCATCCATAAAAGAAATTACCTTGGGCTCAAATGAAACAACAACAAACCAACTCCTGGGCTCTGGAAAGGATAGTCCTTCATGACTGGACCTCAGGTCCAACTCTCCCCAAATAACAAAAGAGCTTCCCTCAATAGTAAGAAATAAAACCCAATGATATTAACAATCAACCAAAGCTTGATGAGTGAAAAACCAATCCATACCAATGATGGTGTTAAATAGATCAAGATAAAGAATGAGAAAATCCCAAACCAACTCTGTGTCAGCTAATGTGAACGAGCAAGGACACTAGAACTCCTACTTTGTCCTAATTCCAAGAGGGGTCACTAACTACTTTATAAAGGGAAAATGTTCCATTTGATGTTTATGTATATATAAAAAATTGCATATATAAAGAGCAGGGGGAACTGGTATCAAACAAAGCAGATGCTACTGAAGCTGCAATAAAGAGCGTACCTATCACTATTCTGAGACATGGAAAAAATTCCATTGGGAAGTCATATACTACGTGTAAATTCTTCAATACCGAGGCATGTTTCGAGAGCCATGTAGTATTTGATGCTTCTAACTTCACCATAGTATCCTTTGAGCCGACATACCCTAATCATAAGGAGGAATATTCATAGCCTGACAAAAAAATAATAGATGACCAATACATCCATAACTATTTCACCATCTCCATAGGCATTGGAAAAGAACAATTGGGGTGACCCTCCTTACCACACTGTGAGCAAGTCAGAGGAACACTACCAACTACAATGGATGGTGCAGAGAAGGACCACTACTGAGACCCACCTCCACCACTCCTATGACGGTCCTATCACGCCCTCTTCTTCCCATATACAGTATTGAAACTATCACCAGGTGAAGAGAATATGTGTTAAA
The DNA here is from genome assembly GCA_963277665.1 of Viscum album. Lineage (NCBI taxonomy): Eukaryota > Viridiplantae > Streptophyta > Magnoliopsida > Santalales > Viscaceae > Viscum > Viscum album. The sequence goes on from OY728150.1 coordinate 2,028,949,615, forward strand.
GTCGGCCTTGCATGCGATGTTCATATCTACCATCATTGATATGTCTACTATCTCCGCATAGGTAGAATTCTTCAACATGAACATATAAAATATAATATCCATTCCCAATCCCTGTATGTGATTTTATGCCTTTATTTTGTTATTCCATACCACGTTCAGCACAAAATGGACAAGCTCAGCAAACCAGATGGTGTAGGATGTCACCGAACACTCTCCCTACTAAAATAATAGAAACTCTAGATATTTTTCCAATATCAAAGACTCTAGGTAAAACTGCTAAAATAATAGTTTTTTGAAACACTTCCAATCCAATCCCACATGTCTCTCTACCTAGACCATTGTGTCTCACCAATTGTTATTGGAATTCACAAGTCTGAAAAGTGTGCACATCACCCTAATATTCTTAGATGTCACCAAGAATTTAAATACTTAATCAATCCTGTAAATCCAATCCTCCAACTATTGAGGTTTATTCATCCCTTTAAAGGATGGTGGCTCCTCGGGAAATATATCTAGTGATCGATCTCTTCCCCCCTCCAACTCCTAGTTGTACCTCATGCACTACATTCTGAACTTGTGGCACATCTTGATCGACATCATCGATGGCCCATATGACCATCTTGATTAGATTCTTATCTATAGGTGGATTCCCTTTAGTATAATTAGTTGCACCATCCTAAGGAACCTGTAGAATATGCATTGGTGGCATATTGTTGCACATCAAAACATAAGAACAATCATACACAGAACAAATATCAGTTAAAACTAGAAAACCCATAATCAAAAAATATAATATTTTTTAATGAAAAAACCAACAGTAGACACACATCTCCCGACATCCCATGGTCACTTGAGTTTCTTCACAACAACAGCTGGCTAGGAACTTATCGCAACATACCTCTAATGTCCCGAATATATTATCTCTAGTCTAACATACATCCTATGAAAATATTCTTGAGGAAAAAAACAGCTTATGATACCAAACAATAACAAACTGGCTCGGGTAGCCATGAAACCTAGCACTTGACCAATTTAGTCACAAACCCAAAGGGCATTTCCGATTTACATGGGCTTGCGAAAAGCACTCGATCATCAAATGAAAAAACTATGGGAACTATTTCTTCCAACCTGAATTGCCACATGTCATATATACACATGAAATAAATTGAACATAGGAATAATGGAAGGGTTATATCAATAACTATAATTAAAACAATAGAAATAGAATAATGGAAACAATATCCAAGAACTCCACAATATAAGTATGACTACAAGGGACTCAAAACCAAATAGCTACCCTAATAATGGCCTGGATGAAATCCAACAACCTCACCACCAGCTACCCATAGAAGTTGACTTTAACCTCACTGCCTCACTTTTGTTCCTTTCCATTCCATAAACTGGAATAATAAAAAGGTTTATGCTCCACCAAAGTAGTTCATAGGGTGTGAGTTAATAGGATTATAAGGATCTCACCAAGGTGTTCTATAACAAAAGATTTATATTAAAAATCAAGTAAGATAATTTTTAAACTAACACATGACACGATAAGAACTAAAAAGGACTTATATAATACATGGTAATCGTTTCCCTTTTTTCACAGTTCTGAACGAAAGCGAGTACATCAGTTTCAAATCTCATATTCTATATCATTTTACACAAGTATAAACATGACAATCAAGGCTAACTCATAAATCTAAGTAATACTAAATAAAAGAACATGTATCACAAAACCAAGGAATATTTTATGTCCACGCAATAGAATACATGAACCATAAGAATCCAGTCCACAAAAAATGATCCTAGAACAATGGGACAAGGAAGAAAAGGAAAACCCCAAGAGTAATCCCCCCGAAATTACAATAGAAATCCCCTAGAAAAATATGAATTGGAAATAGAGGAAATCCTCAAAAAAACCTCCTTTATAATAAAAAGTAATAGATGACGGACTTATGAAAAACCTTCAACCTATGTACCCAAGGTTGTAGGACCCCGGGACACCCTGAGAGGGGAGGGGTGAATCAGGGTGGAAATTTTTCTTCTTTTAGTTGTGGATCGTGTTCCCACGTTGGTAGGAACTACTTAAACCTGTATGATGGATATGAACAGCAATTAAACATTCACATGTAGAGAGATGACACAGCAATTTTTACTTGGTTCACCACAAAGGGCTACGTCCAAGGAGCATATGCCGACAGGTTGTCGGTCGTACCTAAATTGACTATGATTCACTAGCTGTGGATTACAAAGGTTCGGGTATAGACACTCTGTCCCAGGCTCACTGGCTTTACAATTGTTCAGGGATAGCTCACTGCGTCCCTCGGGTCACTCCCGTTGACTCCCCCTGGCTCACTGCCGTTGGTGAAGTCCCACTCAGTTTATAGACGTGAAGGTCTCTTCAATAAATGTGCATTGATGTTCTTTGTCTCCTGTTCAGCATGAGAACTTGCTTGCATCAGGGTTCAGAGTTGATGCTCTTTATGGTTCAACCTTTCTTCTTTAGTGCAATGACTAAATGCACTAGATCCCCTTGTCTTCGTTTGCCTGAATCAAAATCACTTATGTGATTGCTCAATAAATGATGTTCATCTTACTCGGAATTCGTCGGAATCAATTCATCATGTATGCATGAGATGATGTATGTATCATCAAGATTTCTTCTTCAATCTTGCTTTGCACCGAAATTATCATGCAACCATTAGCTCTTGTGCAGCTTTAGAAAGGCGGGCGTACTTCAACAATATTTGTCTCTCCTTTTCAAGCCCGGCGTGCAAGTATCTATCTGGTGCGCAATTCTTAGGCGCGCAAGTATAACTTGGCGCGCATGTGTCACCAAAGCACTCGCGTGACTCTGTCTTCTTGAACATCAAACCTGCGCGACTCACTTCCTTCCTTGCCCAAATCACCTGAGGCGCTCAACCATCAGCTGGCACACAACCTCTACTTGCGCGACCCAACTACCACTTGCGCAGCTCAACCACCTACGCGAAGAGAGCTCGAACAATCTCAAATTCTTGAGCTCCATAAGAAATGAGGAGGGGTGGTCCAGTATTTATAGGCAAACTGGACCCCCTGCGCGGCGGCGCGCAAGTCATCCATCGGCGTGCAAGTCTCGGCCCCTGCTAGGCACTTGAGCGATCAACATCCAAACTTGCGCAAACATCTTTCCTTTGCCAAATTTGGATCTTCTGATATCAAAAAACCATTGGCGTGCAAGTTATAATGCATTCAAGGCATCAGCGCGCAAGTCTCTTCCAGGCACATAATTCACTTGCGCGACCTCACCAAAACTTGCGCGACCCTTATCCCTTTGCCATATTTTGATGCTCTGATCTTTAAAAACATATGGCACCCAAGTTTCCTATCCTCCAAGAGTATGGCGCGCAAGTCCCTTTGCCAAAATCACTCTTTCTTCATTTGTTGATTTTGAGGCCCTGAAATTTGGAAAACACTGGAAAATGACGCCACCTTGTATCTGCACTTTTTGTACCACCTCCAGATCATCCATTCCTCTGTCGATGTTCTTGAATCAAACATAGATCATTGGCCACAACTCTTGAACTCAACACGTCACCATGGAATATACTTTGTCCACAAATTTGTATGTCGTTTGTTTTCTTTGTCGACAAGCACGATCACCTCAACAACACTTCTTCTTGGTGATCTGTATCCTTCATAAACTCTTCTGCTTGTATCATAAACTCCTCTATTGTGATATGTATTCTTTGAAGGCATAGCATTAGCATCATCATCTTCTATGACAATGTGATGTGCATGACTATCTCAGAATTCCAATCATTGCACATTGTCTTCTTCATCAACCATCATGATATACTTCATGAAAACCGATTCAATTCGTCAGGAAGACTCTTGCATGGTTCTCACCTCATTCTTCTTTAATCAGTCTCAGATGGATCGCACCCCACATTCTTCATTGTTGTAAACAATGTATCACCTTTGACACATGTTCTTTGAACTTACGATCAGTACAACAATCATCTGAGTAGCTACTCCTCTACTTCATTGGAGTACTTCATGATCTCCTTTACTGTGAGCTTCCTTTCCTCCATTTTATTGGAGTATTTCTTGATCTATTTCATTTGATATTCCATTGATAAATATTGACAACAAATACAAACCTATACACAAGGTGTTTCTAACAATCTCCCCCTTTGTATTTTGTTGTCAATACCTTATACATCTTCTGAAATGAATTTGTCAATGTCAAAATGAGAATCTTCTATTCAATCAACTTTTATTTTCAAACGTTCATTTCACTTTCTCTCCCCCTTATTGACAATAAATACAAAGAACATGGTAGGGAGGGTATCAATCCACACTTAAGCAATGTTTCATTAATCATTTCACTCTAAGTCTACTTGAGCAATGATCGATGTAGAAAACAAGAGGATTTGATTAAGTCAACAAGGATATCCATTATCCACAAATCATGATACCAACATGAGATGATAACTCATGTATCTTGTCTTCAAGGGTTTACCACTTTAATTCCAGGTAGAAGAAGATCAACTATGATAGAGAATAATCAACCTGAAACTCCTGCACTCACATCAGCAAATAGATAAAAAACATTCAAGTGCAATCGACAGGATAAGTGACCTTGGGGCACTTACATTCTCTTTATGTCACTGATCAATTCAGTTACTCCCCCTTTGTACAATAATCATTGATCTGAGTAACCAAGGGATAGAGATTGAGAAATGACATACCTTCTCCATTGGTGTTTTCTTCATGAAATTCACAGAATAAATGCTTTTGAGTCCACCTGGAGTTGATATTGATTGAAACATTGATTATGGAAGCTTCTTCATTCTTCTCCCCCTCAAGGGAAACACCCCTCATCATCTTCATCAAGCGTGATCCTTCATCATCATAATATTTGAATATCAATTGAAGAATCTACTAAGGATGTAAACTTCTTCATCTTGGCTATCAAGAGTTGACAGCATTCACTACTTCTCAGGTTCTCCCCCTGAGAGCATGCTTCACCTTCAATTCATTGCATTATTAGCACAAATACAATGCAGAAATGAATACTTGAAAAAGGTGGTTCCTTCTTGCTTCATCCAGAAGACTTGCTTGGTTAAAGTCCTTTTCTCAACCAAGTTCCTATGTTCACTGCAGTATTCATGCCTGCACATTTGAACATATGTTCTGGCATCTGTCGGTGTGGCATGGCTCTATTCACATTCTCTTCTACTTTGTGTGGAGACTTTTTCTGCTTAGCAGCCATCATGAATGATACATTCTTACTCCTATTGAGGACTGCTTCATGCTCTGGTATTAAGGTTAGGAAACCTTTTGCAATGTGACCATATTTCTTGCATCTCTCACACAGAACATCTTTGACACGTGTGTTTCTCTTTGTTTGAAATCTCTCCTGCACTGTGTCTTCATCATGTGAAAGTTTTCCTTTTCCTTTGTCACCAGCCTTGGCCTTCTCATCTTCAAGTTTGCTTATTCTTTTCAAATCTTCTGGCCAGATGACCAATATGTCATTTGGAACTTTTGCAGCTGGTTTAGGTCTTCCACATGGGTTCATTCAAGATTCATCCCACATAGTGTTTCTTTTGGATGAATGACACTTCAATTTCATGGATCTAAAATCATGGGTCCTCTCAGCTTCCCTACTTGAGATCTTCTTTGGGAAATGTGTATTCATAACATTCTTCTGATTTCTCCCCAAGGTAGCTGCTTTATTCTTTGACGGCATCAGAGGTCTTATTTTCTTTTCAACAGTGAAAGCATGTTGATATGGAAATGTGTCTTCATTGTGACCGCTGCCAATGAATACATAACAGATGTAATCAAGAATTCCAAATCTGTTTGCAGTAAACAGATGCTTCTGGACCTGCTGATGTTGCTTCTTTTTCTCTGGCTTCCTTATCTTTGTTATAGGCATTCTTTGTGCTTTTCCATGTAAGGGATTATAAAGAAAATCCAGTGCACAGTGCCCAAATCTGTTTTAGCACCAACATTGACCCACAAATTTTTTCTTTTTTGTGTCTTCTGTATTAATTTGTTGGGCCATCTGCTTAATATTTTGTGATCTATTTGAGGAACGCACTTCCACTTTTTCTTTCCATCCACCCTAGCCATGGTGGTATTTTTCTTCTTCTCACCTTTCCTCATCCATACTTGTTTAGAACATTTCTTCCCACCTGCACTGATTGTAGGATTGTATTTAGAAATATGAGTACAAAATGGTTTGGATGGTACCTTCACATTCTCAGTTGCTTGTTATAGATCAAAGAGTGAAGTCATGATCTTCTTATCACATGTTGGAGGTATTTTGACAGTAGAATCCTCCAGTGAGCATTGAGTACCAGTAGCAACTGATTCTTGATGTGGATAATCAAGAGTTGTCATAATCTTCTTATCACATGTTGGAGGCATTTCAGCTTTAGACTCCTCCAACGAACATTGAGTGCAAGAATCACTCATTTCATTATTTTGTGAAGTCTCAATATGTGTGTTCTCAATCTTGGTCAACTGAGCTTCCAATTTTTGACCCACAATATTGAGGATGATCTTCTGATCTTCAATCGTGATCACCTTCTCTTCACAAGTCTTCTTCAACCTTTCAGCCTCATCTTCATGCATCTTAACTTTGTTTTGTAACAAAGAGTCAAGTTCCCTGAATTTAATGGATGTTTCTTCCAGACAAAAATTCATGACTTCATTGTTCTTCTTCAGCTCAACTTCATGTGCATGGATCCGTTCTTCTAGAGTATTGCTGAATTCACCTTTTTCTTCAAGGGCTTTCACCAGTTTGGTGAGATTCATAATTTTCATAATTTTTCCTTCTAGCCCCTTTTCGATATTGTCCGCTTCCCTTTCAAGTCTAGTGATCTCAACCTGCATAGATTGAAATAGGCTACAGATAATAACAACCCTTTCTTCTGGAATATCATGATGATATGTTTTTAGTTTTTCTTGAAAGCGTGAATTGGGGGTGTCATCCTTTCCTCTGGAAGAATTCTGAGTCACCTGCTCGAAACATTCCATGCCTGATATTTATTCATTTTTGGAATGGAATGGAGAACAAGACACTGCATCATCTTTAAATGTGAGAGACTTATTCATCATCTTCTTCTCTTTCTTTTTCATATTTGTCATGACCTTGCTAGATGTAGACGTATGCTTATAAACTTCATCAAGACTGCTCTTCATTGTTGACTTTAGGAATGAACCACAAATCCTCTTCTCAATAGAGTTACTAGAGAATATCCAACATACGTCAACCTCACTCTGATACCACTTTTAGGACCCCGGGACACCCATAGAGGGGAGGGGTGAATCAGGGTGGTAACTTTTTCTTCTTTTAGTTGTGGATCTTGTTCCCACGTTGGTAGGAACTACTTAAACCTGTATGATGGATATGAACAACAATTAAACAATCACATGCAAAGAGATGACACATATATTTTTACTTGGTTCACCACAAATGGAAACGTCCAAGGAGAATACGCCGACAGGTTGTCGGTCATACCTAAATCCACTATGCTTCACTAGCTGCAGATTACAAATGTTCGGGTACAGACACTTTGTCCCAGGCTCACTGCCTTTACAATTGTTCAGGGATAGCTCACTGCGTCCCTCGGGTCACTCCCGTTGACTCCCCCTGGCTCCCTACCGTTGGTGAAGTCCCACTCAGTTTATAGACATGAAGGTCTCATCAATAAATGTGCATTGATGTTCTTTGTATCCTGTTCAGCATGAGAATTTGCTTGCATCAGGGTTCAGAGTTGATTCTCTTTATGGTTCAACCTTTCTTCTTTAGTGAAATGACTAAATGCACTAGATCCCCTTGTCTTTGTTTGCCTGAATCACAATCACTTATGCGATTGCTTAATAAATGATGTTCAGCTTACTCGGCATTCGTCAGAATCAATTCATCATGTATGCATGAGATCATGCATGTATCATCAAGATTTCTTCTTCAATCTTGCATTGCACTGAAAGTATCAGGAAACCTTTAGCTCTTGTGCAGCTTCAGAAAGGCGGGCATACATCAACAATATTTGGCTCTCCTTTTCAAGCCCGGTGCGCAAGTCTCCATCTGGCGCACAAGTCTTAGGCGCGCAAGTATATCCTGGCGTGCAAGTGTAACCAAAGCACCTGCGCGACTCTATCTTCTTGAACTTCAAACCTGTGCGACTCACTTCCTTCCTTGCCCAAATCACCTGAGGCAGTCAACCATCAGTTCACGCGCAACCTCTACTTGCGCGACCCAACTACCACTTGCGCGGCTCAACCACCTGCGTGACGAGAGCTCGAACAATCTCAAAGTCTTGAGCTTCGTAAGAAATGAGGAGGGGTGGTCCAGTATTTATAGGCATACTGGACCCCCTGCATGGTGGCGCGCAAGTCATCCATCGGCGCGCAAGTCTCGGCCCCTGCTAGGCACTTGCGCGATCAACATCCAAACTTGTGCAAACATCTTGCCTTTTCCAAATTTGGATCTTCTGATCTAGAAAAACCATAGGCGCGCAAATTATAATGCATTCAAGGCGTCAGCACACAAGTCTCTTCCAGGCACATAATTCACTTGCGCGACCTCACCAAAACTTGCGCGACCCTTATCCCTTTGCCATATTTTGATGCTCTAATCTTCGAAAACATATGGCACCCACGTTTCCTATCCTCTAAGAGTATGGCACGCAAGTCATTTTTCCAAAATCACTCTGATATTTTTTTACCACCTCCAGATCATCCATTCCTCTGTCGATGTTCTTGAATCAAACATAGATCATTGACCACAACTCTTGAACTCAACATGTCACCATGGAATCTCCTTTGTCAACAAATTTGTATGTCGTTTGTTTTCTTTTTCAACAAGCATGATCACCTCAACAACACTTCTTCTTGGTGATCTGTATCCTTCGGCAACTCTTCTGCTTGTATCACAAACTCCACTATTGTGATATTTATTCTTTGAAGGCATAGCATTAGCATCATCATCTTCTATGACAATGTGATGTGCATGACTATCTCAGAATTCCAATCATTTCACATTGTCTTCTTCATCAACCATCATGATATACTTCATTCAAACCGATTCAATTCGTCAGGAAGACTCTTGCATGGTTCTCACCTCATTCTTCTTTAATCGATCTTAGAAGGATCGCACCCCACATTCTTCATTGTTGTAAACAATGTATCACCTTTGACACATGTTCTTTGAACTTACGATCAGTACAACAATCGTCTAAGTCGCTACTCCTCTATTTCATTGGAGTACTTCATGATCTCCTTCACTGTGAGCTTCCATTCCTCCATTTTATTGGAGAACTTCTTGATCTCTTTCATTTTGATAATCCATTGACAAATATTGACAACAAATACAAACCTATACACAAGGTGGTTCCAACAAAGGTAACCCATGAACTCATTTTCACAAAACCATTTCAATGTAATTAAAACCATTCCAAAAAATTTCATATTAAATTTATCAAAATCCAATGAATATCCATTTGTCATTAAAAAACCTTTTTCAACATCCAAAAATAATATTAACAATTTCGAAATAAAATTTATAAAGCTATAACAATTTTGATCATTATCATATGTTAGAGACAGAACCACCTACCTCAATGTTCAGGTCGCACATTCCTGCAATGGAATCCAAAACCAAAAACAAACCCAACTAGACCATCAAAGAAGGCCTAAGAATAATACCCAGACTACAATGGATTGATTTAAAATAGAATTCAAAGGATTGGCGATTAGATGAAATCCCACACACATCATGAATAAACACTCCCCACACCCCAACTAGTCGAGGAATTTCCTTCGAGATGAGACCACACAATAGATCTGGATAGAGGAATTGTAGAAGTTAAATTGATCCAACGCTGATCAGATAGATCCATAAGATGAGAAACTTCTGAAAATTGCAAAAGGAGAGCTCTGGTCTGAGTGCCCAGAGTTATGGAAAGGATGTATGAGCAAATCTTCTACCACGTGAATTTGACCTTGGTGTGGGAGGAGTCATGATGTTTACCCCTTGGTCACAACGTGCATTCCGTTCTTGATATGTTAAGCTGAAAGGCCAATCACCTTGGGTTTAAAATCCTCTATTTAACCCCTACACGATGTGTACCTCATATACAGGGTGTGTACTAGCTCACGATGTGATCTCCCAATTCACGGTGTGATCTTCCAATTCCCAACATGAAAATAGAACCATGTACATGATGTGTAAATTAGGTACATGGTGTGTAACTATTTTGAAGTCTTCAGTAAACCTAAAAAATCACATAAAAGGATTTTAAAACCAGAAAGGAACATAGAAAAAGGAGAAAGATACATGATCATGTTAACTGGAGTTACAATAATACTAACCAAATCATCATCCAAATATGGTATCCATAATCCTTTCATTGAATATTTAGAGAAATTATCTATAAAGTTAAATATGTGAGATATACATAGATAATAAAAGTATATAAATCAACTTTTCAAAAAATAAGATATTATTTGGAAGGGGTAATGGATTTAACTACCCAAGGATTATGTTTTTTAATACAGTAACTTTTAAGAATGGAGAAAAGGTATTGGATTTATATACTAAAAAACATCGTTGATACCTATGAAAATGAATGAATAAAGGTAAATAGTGTTTATGTTTTTAGGAAAATGGATATGGTAATTTGTTATAATGTGAAATAATAACTCAATTTCCAAATTATTGAAGAATAATTTATATTCAATATGATAATACATTCTTAGATTATAGATAATACATTTAAAAAGAAAACTAATTTCATGAATGATGATAAATTGGAATAATTGAAAAATGATTACAGTATAATTAAATACTAAAAGAAGATTTTTGTTCCATATAGAAATGATGTGAGAATAGAATTATTATATCATTCTCATAGAATGAATTTATCTACAAACCATGGGCGCACCAATATGAATAGGTTTTTTATGGATCATTTGTAGTAGTATTATATGAAGAGGGAAGTTGTTGTTTTTTATCAAGATTCTTGTTTTTTAATAGGTGAAAGATGTGATGCGACTAAATAGAGGTGTTATCAAACCACTATCTATTCAAATGTGTAAATGGGTTGACAATACAATGGAATTTTTCAATGTATTCCCAAGGAATTCTCTATGTGATGATGAAATATGAGTTATTATTGATAAGAAACCAAACCTACACATTTAGATTCTTTTAGTGATGATTTTACCTCTCAAGTTCAATGAACAGATCTACATTAATGATGTTTCAAGACTTCACAATGAACCTTATTCAATTCTGTCTACCAAAGAACAACAATTTACATTTATATTATAGAAATTTATGTATAATACTCGTAATTTAGATAGTTTTTGAGTTTTGAATATAATCCCTAGAAATATGGATACTAAAAAAGAATATTCCAATGTTAGAAGAATGTTGGGATATGGATCACATGACATTCAAGGTATGTGAGATTTTTATTTTCCATTACCAGAGTTTCATTATAGTAGTGAAATACATTTATGTAATCAATTGTAATTGTATGAATCATTTTACGGAATGAGATTTCATACTCCAACTGTTGTGATAATAATAGTGATGGAAAATGTTTATCCCTCTAACATGTTAAGGAAAAAATGATAGAGTAAAAAAACATTCAGACTCATATTTAAGAACCTCAAATACGAATAAATTTTTATACTTGTATCATAATGAATGATATTGAAATTAATGAAGGAGAGAATGTTTTCTTGAAATTATATCCAAGGAATGGAGTTATAATGTTTGATAAGAAGGGAAAATAGATCTCAATATATATAATAACCTTTGTAGTTTTGGGAACTATTAAATATTTGAATACAAATTGAAAATTTAACCATGTCTCAAACAGGTACATGATAGGTTCCACATTTAATTAAGAAGGAAGTGTAATCTAGAGAAAGACCTGGGATAACCAATAACGATATAGATTGTAAACATGATCTATCATACAATTAAGTGATTATAAATATTATTGAAACACGAGATAATTTTTTGTTGTATTTATTAAAGAAAATTGGAAATATATTTTTTCTGAATTTATAAAATTGAGAAATAAACATGGGAACTTGATTATGTTATGAATAAGATCCAACCTCATTTTTTTGAATGTAATATTCATGAAAAATTAAATTAAAAATTATGCTATGATGAAGATACGACCTCATTTATGATGTTTTTTAATAATCATAGAATACTACATGTATTGACTAACTATTTTATATAAAAATGATATTATCCATTGAAGGTAGAAATTTATATTATTCAATAAACTATTCTCAATACCATAAATTTTTTTAATTTAATTAATTAAATTCATTTTAATTATTTATGAATTATATAAAATTTATAATATATATATATATATATCAAAATATGAATTTAAATAAAAAATATTACTTGTTATATATATAATTTAATGTCATCATCTTCTTAAAAAAATAATTTATTCCTAAATAATTTTTTTGATAGGTATTGTGTTATTATAAAATATTAGATTCTACAACCTAATTTATATGAACTTTATAAAATGGATTTCATATTTTTAATACAGATGTATAAATTTTCAAAAGTTACCGCTATCATTTTTCATCATATTTAGTATTAATAGAAGTTAAGAAAATACACTACTAATGAGATAACGAATTTTCAATGTGATAATAAAAATATTATAGTTGAAATGACATAAAAACTTATTGAAACAAATTAGATCCTTTTGAATAGACACTAAAACTATCACTATATAATATTATCCATTTTGATCCCTTTTTCAAATAATGATAGATAATCTAGTTTTATAATAGAGAGAAATTTCAACATTTCCACTCACCTCCCATACAAATGGGAAACACCTACCCTCACTTCTTCACACATCTCAATTAATTTATCATGAATAAAGCCTTAAAAATATCTTTAAAGAAAAAATTTATATATTATATAGAAATTTTCCTTCCCAAAATTCAAAACATTGGGGTTCTCAATAAGTATCCGATTGTGAATTTTCTAATCCAAGACAATCATCTTCTCTATGATCTTTCTATTTACTTCTTATTTTTCCCAAATAAATTATGCCTTAATAAATATAATATTATATTATATAATTTAACTTTACAATATATTTTGATTTTACTACGTCAATTTTTAATATTTATCCTTCTCATTCTTCGAAAAATATAAAAAAACTCATGTGTTCAAAATACCCCCTCCTCATGATCCAAAGTAATTTTTCCCATCATTGACTCACATGGACGGTCATAATAATAGAAATAATGAAAACATATGATATTTTATACAAAAAAATTAATTCTTCTAAAATAGATTATCATCCACTTCCTAACCATTTTAATGATCAAGGAAATGATAACATTGCTCATACGCCTATATGAGTAACCATCTCTATGCACCTATGTTATTAATTATCCATATCCACATTTCAATAATTATTCATTAAATGAATCTAAAGAATAAATATGATTTATTTATATTTAATATAATTATATATATGATGTAACAATTTCATATTCAATATAACATGATGTTCTATAAAAAAACATTGATGTGAGAATGAAGTGGTTAACACATGTAATAATGGTAATAATGAAATATTATTATTAAATTTAAGATGAGATGTTGTAGATTATCATATATAATATTAAAAATATGTATATATTTATGCATATATTAATAACACTTATTGATGAATTTTTTACTAGGATAAATACAATCTAACTAATGGAAACAATGATTTAGTGGAATTTCTTCTCATTTTCCAATCCATTGAGCTATATTTCATATTATGAACCTATATACATTGATGTGTTTTATATATTTAACCCTTAATTTATTTATCATGAATAAATATTCATTAATTTTAAATAATATTTATATTTATGTATATTCTTTCATTTCATTATTATCCATATGTTTCCAAAGAGAAAAGTATTAAATTTAAAATATCAATTTTTTATGACTAAATATATTTTTGTTGAATGAATATTATAATTTATTCTTTATACACTACTTAAATTTAATTATCTTATTGAAATATATTTAGTTTCAATATTTTAAATCATATTTATCCCCTATAAGATGTTAATCATTGAATAAATATTTTAAATTAAAATCAAATCATATTTCATTGTTTGATCTAGTACATTGTTCATCATTATCAATATTTATCAAAATCGTTTTATAGAATTCCTGTAAACTCAAATTATATATTATATTTTCATTAAAATTTTATTGGTCTAAATGAATCTATATATTATTTCATTAAATATTTTCTTGTTCTATCAATATAAAATTTAGAAAATAACTCTTTTTAACATATATGACACTGGAGGACATTCCAAATGCCGTAACTATTTTATAATATTCACTTTATTCTACACATTTATTGTTTTTTATACAATGAAAACTCATAAATTAAATATTATTTTAATAATTATCTTCAATTTACAATATTTCAATAATATTCATTATTTTACAATAATAACTATATTTCTAGTGAATCAATTTACATCTCTTGATTTCCTTTAATTAAGTGGTTTTTATATATCTATTGAAACATTAAATGTCTTGTGATAATTAGACATTATGATTTTCTTAGATGTCCATATAATTTCTGTCCAACATATAACTGCTTTGTAAACTATATAAATTATTTGAATATGTGTTTTTAGAATGAATTATATCTTATTGACAAGAGATGTATTCTAATTTCATAATATATTCTCAACAAATATTTTTTTTATTATGAAATATTGTCTTAATTTTATATAGTATATTAGGATGAAATTCAACATGAATTTATAGGTGATACATAATTTATAAATCAATTGGATGCATTGACAGGTCTCATGAGAAAAATTAGTTAGGTAATTAAAATGGATATCTTTTTTATGACCACCCATTGATTAAATTATGTTTGTGTACGTTATTGATAGTATATATATAATGATCTCAAAGACCATGTCATAAAATATAAATTATTTCATTTATTATGAACTCATATATTATTATCCTTGAGATCATATTAAAGCTATTATCTAGAAACTCGTTTTTAAGGTGTTATTTATTAAATGGAATGTTTTTTTTCAGTTTTTAATGGTTATGTATTGATTATTAATTATTTAATAATGATTTATTCTTCTATATGTGACCATTATTGATTATATTTTCAATAATTTATTTTATTCCATTCATTGAGATATGAATATTAATTCCTAGAATTATATGGTAGGTTCTGAATATTTTTAATTACTACATTTTCTATTTTATTTTTAATGTAAAAACAAAAATTATTTATGTATCTAGTTATTCATGGGCACTAAATTGACCAGTCAGTCATGATACATTTCTTGTATCATCTTCTATTTAAATTATTTATGAATACATCTAGGTTACTATATAAACTATGATATAGTGAAACCATAATTCATCTCATTTTCCATCAAAATGAAAACCAAATAATAATTCTTTCATACATGTGGACTACAACCTCCAGATGTGATGCATATCTATATTCGACACTATATACCATAGAATGTTGTTATTAGGGATATCATGTTGATGATTTATATTTATTACACAATTATATCTCTATAATTATAATAATTTAAAAATAAACTTATGTTTCCTTATCTTTGAAAAAAATAATGTCACTTGTGTGTACATAAAGAGTACCATCTATATGAAGTGATGTAATAAATTTATCATATACACATCGCCTTTATATATATATAATTAATATTTATTATATTTATGTTATTATATTTATAATATAAAGGTTATTTATAATTTATATTTCTATCATTCCATCCACAAATTAGTAGAAATGTCACTCATATATACACAAAAACAATTGTTTCCAATAAATTAGGTAAATGATTTTTTTTAACCATTATATATGTATGATTATAATAGTTTATATGATGGATTTATATAATATTTTATTCATGATTAATATTCTATAGATAATGAAACCATGTAATGGTTTATGTAACTCAAACATAAAATCTATATATGCATCAAGAATGGATGTTATTTCACTCAAATGTTCATTTTAGTAATTAAATCATTTATAAATTGATTATTGTAAATTTTAGTAAAAATATACATAGAATATTTTTTAAGAATATCATTCTTGAATATTTTTTATATTATTATATCAAAAGTATGATTTATATTTTGATGTGTATGAGTCCTCATGGGATTTGAGGTATGGGTTTAATGTTCCAATCTATTTTATTTTGGGAATTATGTATGCTAAATTTTTATTAATATATATTATATATTTTTATTATGTAAACCTCATATATATATATATATATTTGTTTATATAAGAGTATTAATTAAAAATTATAATTTCCCCCTAATTTTAAATAAAATTATCAATAAAATATAATTGATAAAAACTCATACTTATTTATCATAATTTCAAAATATATTTCCACCATGTACCTTATCTTGAAATAAATTTAATTGATGTTTTAGATATATGTGAAATATTTCAAAAATGTTATTTTTACCTTTTATATTATTTTAGATAGATTGAATGTTTTTTAAAATACTTATTTCACAAACAAGTAATTTTTTAATTTTTTAAAAATGGTCAGAATAATATTTTATTTTATGAATTTTAACATGACTAAATTTTTATACCATCATTACTATTATTTTTTATGAATATTTATTCACTTGATGTAATGTATCTTTTCATAAAAAATAATTTTCTTAATATTTTTAAATTATATGAATTTAAATGTGTTATGTAAAAATGAAAATTATATTTTACTCATGAAATTATCTTGGGATCATTTAATGAAATTTAATTATATATGAACATCCATCAAAGAATTTTATACATAACTCGGGATATGGTGTTATAGAAAAATGAAAATTTATTCACTAAAATTCATAAAAAGATGAAAATTTGAGGATGATTTAATGAATCCTATTTCATTCCAAAGGGTTAATTAAGATACCATGAAACTATTATGGAACAAGTATTTTTCATATGTGTTTTGGTATTATTAAAGATAAAATGTTTGGGAAATATGATTCCTTCCAAATAGTTATGATATGATTTAATGATGAATATTTTATGATTCTATGGAACACATTTGTTTTGTTTTCATTATGTGATTCAAGAGTCCACCATTTTCCTCTAATGCATTATGTAATGATGGATAACTCATAAGGGAACATCATTATATAGAATCCTAATTTCATATTCATAAAATGATCTATAGACCAGGTTAAATGTTCATATATTTATGAATTTACCTTGTATAATGTCCTTATGTTCATATGTTGACAAGTTCCACACTCATATGTCTATATGAGAACATGATTTAATGACTTTAACATTATTAGTGAACTAATTACAATTTATAAATGTTAACAGTGTTATATGATTATGTTTTTTCCAAATTTCAAGGATTATGATATTTTCTAATGGTCATGATTAATTATTTATGAGTCAACATTGTTATGAATGTCCATTTTTGTATTGAAAAACCCTTATGTCACTAATTTTTATTATATATATGTTATTAGTTGGGTATAAATTTATATGGTTTGATCATGATCCCATACACTAAACTCTACTTTAATTATTGAATGATGTCAAAAATATGAAACTTTCCTAAGAATCGAATGTCACTATTTCTTATGTTTTCATTTCCCTATTTTTGAGAAAAGGTTCCATTTAGTGTATATATAAAAGAATATTAATAAGAAGGTATTTTTAAATTTAAAATATCATTTAGGAAATATAAAATTTATATTTTAATACTTCAATCAAACAATACTATTTAGGTTCTAGGGAATTTTTAATAATGTCATATACTATATTGTTGAATTTTTTTTAATATTTTTGTATGTTATGCTTATTTAAACTCAAAATTTTCTTAGAAAGGAGTTACTTTTATCATTAAGTCAAAAGTCAATAAGACATTAATATTTTCTTAAATGTCCATATAATTTCTTTCCAACATATGACTGCTTTGTAAACTATATAAATTTTTTGAATATGTGTTTTTAGAATGAATTATATCTTATTGACAAGAGATGTATTCTAATTTCATAATATATTCTCAACAAATATTTTTTTTGTTATTAAATATTGTCTTGAATTTTATATAGTATATTAGGATGAAATTCAACATGAATTTATAGGTGATACATAATTTATAAATCAATTGGATGCATTGACAGGTCTCATGAGACAAATTAGTTGGCTAATTAAAATGGATATCTTTTTTATGACCACCCATTGATTAAATTATTTTTGTGTACGTTATTGATAGTATATATATAATGATCTCAAAGACCATGTCATAAAATATAAATTATTTCATTTATTATGAACTCATATATTATTATCCTTTAGATCATATTAAATATATTATCTAAAAACTCATTTTTAACGTGTTATTTATTAAATGGAATGTGTTTTTCAGTTTTTAATGATTATGTATTGATTATTAATTATTTAATAATTATTTATTCTTCTATATGTGACCATTATTGATTATATTTTCCATAATTTATTTTATTCCATTAATTGAGATATGAATATTAATTTCTAGAATTATATGGTAGATTCTGAATATTTTTAATTACTACATTTTCTATTTTATTTTTAATGTAAAAACAAAAAATATTTATGTATCTAGTTCTGCAAGGGCACTAAATTGACCAGTCAGTCATGATACATCCCTTGTATCATCTTCTATGTAACTTATTTATGAATACATCTAGGTTACTATATAAACTATGATATAGTGAAACCATAATTCAACTCATTTTCCATCAAAATGAAAACCAAATAATCATTCTTTCATACATGTGGACTACAGCCTCCAGATATGATGCATATCTGTATTCGACACTATATACCATAGAATGTTGTTATCAGGGATATCATGTTGATGATTTATATTTATTACATAATTATATCTCTATAATTATAATAAATTAAAAATAAACTTATGTTTCCTTATCTTTGAAAAAATAATGTCACTTGTGTGTACATAAAGAGTACCATCTATATGAAGCGATGTAATAAATTTTTCATATACACATCGCCTTTATATATATATAATTAATATTTATTATATTTTTGTTATTATATTTATAATATAAAGGTTATTTATAATTTATGTTTCTATCATTCCATCCACAAATTAGTAGAAACGTCACTCATATATACACAAAAACAATTGTTTCCAATAAATTAGGTAAATGATTTTTTATAACCATTATATATGAATGATTATAATAGTTTATATGATGGATTTATATAATATTTTATTCATGATTAATATTCTACAGATAATGAAACCATGTAACGGTTTATGTAACTCAAACATAAAATCTATATATGCATCAAGAATGGATGTTATTTCACTCAAATGTTCATTTTAATAATTAAATTATTTATAAATTGATTATTGTAAATTTTAGTAAAAATATACATAGAATATTTTTTAAGAATATCATTCATGGATATGTTTTATATTATTATATCGAAAGTATGATTTATATTTTGATGTGTATGAGTCCTCATGGGATTTTAGGTATGGGTATTATGTTCCAATCTATTTTATTGGGGGAATTATCTATGCTAAATTTTTATTAATATAAATTATATATTTTTATTATGAAAACCTCATATATATATATATATTTGTTTATATAAGAGTATTAATTAAAAATTATAATTTCCCCTAATTTTAAATAAAATTATCAATAAAATATAATTGATAAAAACTCATACATATTTATCATAATTTCAAAATATATTTCCACCATGTACCTTATCATGAAATAAATTTAATTGATGTTTTAGATATATTTGAAATATTTCAAAAATGTTATTTTTACCTTTTATATTATTTTAGATAGATTGAATGTTTTTTAAAAGACTTATTTCACAAACATGTAATTTTTTAATTTTTTAAAAATTGTCAGAAAAATATTTTATTTTATGAATTTTAACATGACTATATTTTTATACCATCATTAATATTATTTTTTATGAATATTCATTCACTTGATGTAATGTATCTTTTCATAAAAAATATTTTTCTTAATATTTTTAAATTATATCAATTTAAATGTGTTATGTAAAAATGAAAATTATATTTTACTCCTGAAATTATCTTGGGATCATTTAATGAAATTTAATTATATATGAACATCCATCAAAGAATTTTATACATAACTCGGGATATGGTTTTATAGAAAAATGAAAATTTATTCACTAAAATTCATAAAAAGATGAAAATTTGAGGATGATTTAATGAAACCTATTTCATTCCAATGGGTTAATTAAGATACCATTAAACTATTATGGAACAAGTATTTTTTGTATGTGTTTTGGTATTATTAAAGATAAAATGTTTGGGAAATATGATTCCTTCCAAATAGTTATGATATGATTTAATGATGAATATTTTATGATTCTAGGGAACAAATTTGTTTTGTTTTCATTATGTGATTCAACAGTCCACCATTTTCCTCTAACGCACTATGTAATGATGGATAACTCATAAGGGAACAACATTATAAAGAATCCAAATTTCATATTCATAAAATTATCTATAGACCAGGTTTAATGTTCATATATTTATGAATTTACCTGGTATAATGTCCTTATGTTAATATGTTGTCTAGTTTTACACTCATATGTCTATATGAGAAGATGATTTAATGAATTTAACGTTATTAGTGAACTAATTACAATTTATAAATGTTCACAGTGTTATATGATTATGTTTTTTCCAAATTTCAAGGATTATGATATTTTCTAATGGTCATGATTAATTATTTATGAGTCAACATTGTTATGAATGTCTATTATTGTATTGAAAAGCCCTTATGTCACTAATTTTTATTATATATATGTTATTAGTTGGGTATAAATTTATTTGGTTTGATCATGATCCCATACACTGAACTCTACTTTAATTATTGACTGATGTCAAAAATATTAAACTTTCCTGAGAATCGAATGTCACTATTTCTTATGTTTTCATTTCCCTATTTCTGAGAAAAGGTACCATTTAGTGTATATATAAAAGAATATTAATGAGAAGGTCTTTTTAAATTTAAAATATCATTTATGAAATATAAAATTTATATTTTAATACTTCAATCAAACAATACTATTTAGGTTCTAGGGAATTTTTAATAATGTCATAAACTATATTTTTAAATTTTGTTTAATATTTTTGTATGTTATGCTTATTTAAACTCAAAATTTTCCTAGAAAGGAGTTACTTTTATCATTAAGTCAAAAGTCAATATATACTAAAGCAAAAATATTTGTTCACGGTTTATGTCATCATATAAAAACATATTCTTTGTTATGTTTTCATTTTTAAAGACCATGACAATCATTCCCGTTATATAATGCTACCTTGTTCTCAGAGTGTGTACAAACACAGTTAACTCCATATCATTTATAGTATAATTCTTCTATTGTGGACTCGACTATATAGATCCATGAATAACCACTAGATCCTCCCACATCAAAACATATTGGGGAAAAAATTCCAATGTGTCCCAAAATATAGTATACTACTTAACTAAATTAGGTATGGTATGGATCATTAATAATGTTTACCATATCTTAATTTAATAGATATCAACCTTTTTTACAACTAACAATCCAATAATTACCCATTCCTTGGTCAGATGGAATGTTTAAATGCTAGATTAGAGATGTCCATGATGAATTTCCAATGATTTCATATAAAAAACTACAATAAATCAAATCTTTATGATAAATTTTATTGTTACTAAGACAAAAAATATTTTTCACACTTTTTTTACAAACATTATTTTTTATTTTTGTATCATATACCATGATTTTATAATAACCATTATAAAAAAGTGATTTACAATACATATATTATATTTTATGATCTCTGAGTTTTTCAGGACCATTTCATAGTTTTAAGAAATATATTCAATATATTTGGATTATATGAATTTTTCATCAATGAATAAAATAAAAAAAATCAAAATATTCACGAAATATCCAACTTATAAAGGCCATGAATACATCTAGATAGTATGTCGGACTAGAAATAATTACCACAAACTCACACATGTTAATAAAATAGTTATTTAATAGGACATATGAGTATCCTTGAATATAAATCTTCTATAAGAACTTTCAATTACCAAATATTCATCCATTCCATTTTTTTAGGAAAAATGGTAACATGTTCAAATCTATAAATGAACATGATAGTGAACTCGATCACCCGTTCGTTAGGGTATGTGAGAGAACTCTACATAAATTAAATTCAATAATGTTTTCACTAATGAATTAAAGATATCTTTATATAACCCATGATCATCTAGATTATGAATTTATCTCTATGTTTTGATCAATCCTAATATTCAATAAAATGTCCTTATAGGACCATCCAAAATATCACATTCACCATGATATATATTGTAGTTCACATATAGAGTTATAAAGGACATAGGTATAAGATAAGTGTAAATATGGGACTTTTACAAAATGTATAAATCTTAAATAAACAATATCGAATCAACTAATTTCTTAGAAATACTAATCCTAAGAAAAAATACTATTATCAACATCAATATTTCACTCGTTTCAATATCAAATAACATATAATTATACCCCTAATTGCATTTTTATGGTCATGAATCAATCTAATTTTACAAAAACAAAACATATTTCATTAATTAATTGAGTATATGTAAAAGAATGTGTTGATCTTATATCAAATAATGCACAATAAACAATATATACCACTAGAATCATACATATATCCCTAAAAGGATCAACATCCTGACTGGTAAGTGTAAAATACATAGCATACAACTTACTTATTCCTCATCCATATGTAGTAGCTTGACACCATATTGATAAAAATAATCATGATATTTATACTCTTGTTTTTAGGTATCAATCCACATACCTTAGGCTAATACACTTATGGAATTACCACTACTTATCTAATGGGTGGTAGACTAGTCCCTCATAAATTTAATTGTATCTATCATTCCTCTTCCAAACCGACTTTAGTGATGTCCTCTGCATAATTTTTACAATTGTCCTTTATTACCTAAATCATGATTTTATATTTTTTGTTTGTGTACACTAGTAATTATTTTGTCTAGAATTTTCTATTTTTTAGATTTACATATATATAAGTTCCTAGAATGGAGGTCCAATCCCTTAGGTGCACTACCAATTACTTCCCTATATGTAATTTTTAATGAGGTTCTTCATTCAAATATATAAAAACATATATCTCATCCTACTAGAACCTAAAACCTCAAAATTTGGGTCTCCCCACGTTTTTTAATAGTGAAGAGATTCTAATATTCATAGTTAATGGTGTTTATCATGCTAAATACACTAACTAATGAAATAATTTCATAATGAATAACCATGTCTGTCATATCTCTTATCCATGAATTATCAAATAACATATAGTATGTAAAATAAATATAGTTATAAATATAATTAATTATCCCATATATCATATTCATAAACTAATAAGGTCGTTCATCAGTCACAATATCTAGAAATATTTTCTCTAGAAATTCTCCATGAAGATATTCCACGATTAGTCCACATATTTTCCAACTTGTACTAAAATTTCTCCCCAACTGTTTTCTATTTCTCATAGAATATAGTGAATATAATTTTCCCACCTTCCAAACAGTGTCTCCAAGTGTTGAAATATTATCCTCACATAATTGGTCCAGAACTTTGCATCTTTGGGGCCTCACAACCTATTGAATATGGGAGCATGTTGTAGCAAGAACACCTTCATCAAATCATACATTGTAGGTAAAATGTGATTAGTCTCCCACTTCAATAAATTCATCACCAACATTAAATTATCATAGAGATGATTTTCTATCAGATATACCAAATAGGTAGAATAATCTAGTATTACCACAAGTGTGGTGTAGTCAATAACTCTCTCTAAAAATTATAATGACGAATGACTTAGGGAAATTTTAACACAACATCTAACACAATTCTCAGATCACATGGTTTATAACACAATGAAAATTTGAAAAAAAACAATTAGAAAAAGGATCATTTTTATTTTAACATCAATTCATTATTTAAAAAGTTAAAGAAAATCATATATTATATAGGTTTAATTAATTTATATCAAGATTTCCATTCAAATTAAAAATAATTTTGAAACGAATATTCATATATTGTATATAAGTATTTATCATAAATAATGAAGGATAGCATATAATTAATATAATTATAATTTTTCATTAATACAAACCACATTCAAAAATATGATTTGAGTAATTCCCATTAATCAGAAAAGTCATACATCAATTCTATAAGGAAATAAAAAATCACATCTCAACTATAACAAGTAAGAAATTATAACATTAATCCCATCCCTAAGAACATTTTTCCCCAATAATTGGTATGATACTCCCATTCACAAGATCATTACAAATCCTTTACACATATGATTTTATTTTTTACCTTAAAAAATTATAATGAAAAAATAATATAACACTGACTTAACTATGTAATATATTTTTCTACATTCTCCCTTATGTGATGGAGACATAACTCAAGGAGACCTCAAGTGCACCTCATCATAATCATTAGCATACCGACTAGAAATAGGGGGTATAATTGAGATTATACAACGTCTATAATTGAATAAAAATCCAAATGTTCAATTGAAAAAAAATCAATATAAATGAACTACCGAAAATATGAAGGAATATTTCAAATAAATCCATTACAATTAAAAATTATGACTACAAAATTAATATTATAATAGTCTTAATAAAATCACCAAATAAAAAATACATTCTAAAAAGTGTCTCCTAAAAATAGTTGCTAAAACCTATTTGTAGTCTCATCTCAATGATCCAGTCCCAGTTAATAGATCATCCGTTCTTGAATAGTTCCCATTTTATATATTTAGGCATGCCTTTTTTAAATCATATCAGGTACCAACTATTATCCTAAATAAGGTGTTATTAAAACATAGAAGGCCAATAAATATTCTTTATAAAACAAATCAATATCGTGTCAAAATATTACAATATAGTGTTAAATAAAGTAAGTAATTATAAATTATACAATGAATAGGTATAAAAACAAATTTCCTAACAATTTCCATGATTACACCATAGGTTATCCATAAATGCTATATCAAAATGATGAATGAATATGTTCAAACCCAAAAATGGGTCTTGTCCCAGATGTTGGTATATTTTTATATGACAGTATAATGCAACACACAAAAAAAATCATATTAACATACTAATTGTTATATATATAGTCACATCACATTGATGCTTAGATGAATTCACTGGACCGGGGTCAAATACATATTTATTTTAAAACATACTTAAGTACTATTACCATGGTAGGGGTTCATAGGTATATAGTTAATTGTGGAGTGAAGGAACATGTCAATTCTAGTTCAAATTACATATAGAATATATATCTTAATGAAATATCCAATCAAAAAATACAATAACATTTCAAATGTGTTATGTAAATATCACGTTGGTTATCTTATTTTATTCTCCAATTTTCAAGTCAAATATAGTTTCATGACATTATTATTTAAACTCACAATCCAATTATATTCTATATTAAAAATTCACTAATCATTTATGCCAAATTTCTAGTTTTCATGAAAATTATTCCAAATTATAAATTCATGTATAAAATATTCTTAATTATATATTTATATATCAATTATTCCTAATATAAATTTCTAATCTCAATTCTATAGAATTTAAAAATGACTTGTCAAACCATTTTTATAATCAAATTTCAAACCACATAAGTGATAGTGTTAATAATTATTAATAAATTTTTTTTCCCATTATTTCGAAATTGATATCCACAACCCCATGTTTTCTATAATCCTGATTTCCAAACAAGGTTAATGAATAGAAAGACCATTCGGGGGGCTGCAACTCATGGTTCTCAATTACCAATGGACATAATGAGATCATCATTATGTCTAGGTAATGTTATTCGAGACATATAAGTCCTTGACATTGTAATTAGGTTTTTTTAATTGTGTGGTAGTGATATCGAACATGTTATATAAACATATCATATAAAATAGATCATATGGAGATTATTTAGACAACCTACGTCAATAAAAATGTAAGGAGAAATGAATCACGAATTAAGATCAATAAATAATTATTAATCCCTAGGGATAGTAATATGTCATCCATGTCCAGGCTGGAGGGAGAATATTCATGTGTATGAATAGTTGATGTCGTCAATATAAGAAAATCAAAACAAAACTAGATGTCAGATTAAATAATGGATAATGGGATCAAGTCCGGTCATTGAATAATTTTTGGATTATATGGATAACACATCATGTTTAATAACCTATTTTTTTTGTTTATAATGAGGTTTAGGAATCATCATAGATGCTGGATGATATAATTGTAAATGTATACCCTCATAAAATCCTCGAAGGTAACTATTGTCAAGCTATTTCAGTCAATCCATATAGTCTAGTAATTCCAATATCTATAACAGAAAACACCTTCATTGACCAAACATTTGATGGTTCTAAAAGTTAATCCATGTTGTTGGACACTACTTTTTTTACTTTTTTAGTACCTTTGACCCTCATGTATCTCTGAACAAATATTATAATAATAAGTTATATTCAATTATAGAAATTTAATGTATAACAAGAATTTAATCTACAAGTACTAGGATATAGGAGGGGTTTTACCACCTCTCAACCGTATAAATTGTAATCTTTAATTGTTTCTCTAATCTATTATTGTGTGTTATTAGTAAATTAGTTAGGGTACTAAAACCAACTATCTTGCTACATATTCTGAGGTCTCATCCTAATCATACCCATTAGGTTACTCACTAAATCCAATGAAATTTACCTAGAAATAATAATTATGACACACATGTTTATGATATGGATCTGATTCTCCTCCAAGGATACATCAGTAATAAGATAAATATCATCATCATGTAAAATATGAGAAAGAACAATGTAACATTCCTAAATCTATTAGATATGAAACACGTATTGAGAATAACTATAGTACCATAAAAAATTAAAATTGTACGAAACAAGATTTATCTTCTCTACAATAATAAATTTAACAACAGTCATGGGTTTATGATTCCATAGCTCATGAATACATAATATTCATAGCTTAAGAGACTCTAAAAAACCTAGTAATTTAACATGAATGTAATATGTTCTCATGAATGGATAGTATAAGATTTCTACATTCTCTACAATGTTCACAATTGATTTCGGATTATCTATACATGAATAGATTTTTATAACATTATTCAGGATGAAATGTGTACTGACTCACCATCCTCTATCTGGAATAAAGGATAATTACACAACCATATATATAATGACTCAACATGATCAATTTGAATCGATTAATAAAAGTTATTATTATTATAGAACAACATAAGAACCAAATAAATCTCCCCAGAACCAATACTATCAATTCAATAGTTAAAAAAATTCCTTAAGAATCACCATCGTCCATTTATGTTCAAAATAAGTCTAATGATGTTATGATATACTAAGAATAACATGAGAACTCAATGCCTAATTAAGGCCCTTAAATATACATTATGTGAAATAAGAATCTCAATAAGAATTATTGTTCCATGGAACATCATAAAACAAAACTATCTCACGTATATAGTGGTTAGCATGAACATTAATGGTGGTAAAATTCATAATTTGTATGCAATGAGCTACTATCATCAATCATTCTATGATCACCCAAATAAAATTATTTATCCACGGTATCCCTGGAATATATAAAATAATTTCCATTGGGATATCATCCCACTAACATTACATAATATGTAAAAGGTATGAAAAACATATTTGGATAATGATGGGGAATCCTCACATATTAATAGGTTTAGTACCGCACCTGGATTACAACTAATTCTTTCATCATCCATTACCAATAACACAATCATGCGATGCAATGAAATATCATTTTCATACATGGATTTACATACCATTTCAATGAATGTAATTCCATGTTAATATCTTCATAAATTCTTGTAGGAATCTAGATAAATCCACGAACCTGAATAGTTTCATCACTAACAAGGGACCATCTTTATGGTGTACCTACACCATATATAACTTCCACCAATGGAAAAATATATAAATGAAAAAACATACTCCTCTTGATATGATTAAGATGTTAGGTAATAGTAGTTTTCAACATGGGGATTATAACCCATCACATTCTTTTATATTCTTATTCATATCTACAAAAAATATCAGCTTCCTCAACTCATTAAAAAAATCATTCACTACATATGTATGTGATATACCACTTAATTAATTACAAATAAAATTCAGTTGCTATGAACGTTATTGGAAGTTGATAGAGAATTCAATGGTATGGGTTCTTCCAATCCTAAAATTTGTGACTACCCCATTTATCAATTTGATGGATAATTCAAATAGTTATGTTCATTTGTTATAAATACAAGTAATAAAGACAACAATGATGCGATGGATAGGATAGTATTTAAGGATTGTTTCCATGGTATTTCATTTCCTAAAAAATATATAATTTTAATGGATATGAAATTTTTTGAATGTCAAAAAATTGATAACTTTATTCCACATAGGAAGAAAAATTTACTTGTTTGTCAATGTGTAAAAAAAAACTAATCAATCCCATGATGGTAAAATTTAATATTTATGGTATGCATTGAAACAAAATTTAAAAAAAAATTATAGTCTGTCATGAATTTGAATAAAATAACATAATTTAATGTTGTTTTCAGAAGTTCCGGGTAGTGTTTTTTAACAATTACAAATAGAAAGATAAGAAGTGAATGTGTTAAGAATAGGGAATTCATCCACTGATTATATCAAATGGTAAGAGTAATAAACATAACCTTGGTATATATTTGTTAAGAAGAATAATGGTTTATATATTATGAAATTATGAAAATTATATTGATTAGTATTTTTCATATTTTTAACTCATGATTGTATTAAAAATAGTCATGGTAATTGTTTGAAAAATATTTTACATATATGTTTTGAGTTATTTTAAATGTAATTAGATGTAAAATTATACTGATATATATCTGATGAAAAATCAAGAATCATAATACTCATGAATATAAAAAAACTTGTGGAATATTAAATCATGGCTACTACATAAAATGAAGGACCCTTGAATGATGAACTGACATGTAAATTAATAATTTAATTGGATTAAGAAATAATTTTTAAAAAGAATCTATGTCATTATTTTTTTTTAGAAAAATTTTTGTGTAAAAATTAAATATTTCCATGAGAAATAGAGGATTTATTATTATTAAAAATCCATATTGATGTATTAAAGAATAATATAACAATATGGATATTTATTTGATTATCTTCTAAATTATTTTTCGTAAAACACTTTTATACTCCTATAGACTAATTTAATATATTCAATGAATGATTTTGATTTATATTTATCATTATATAACATATTACATAGATATAGATGTTATACACTATATATAGAGTGTAACAGATTATATATATGATTTTCTTCATAAATATTCTATAATTTAAATAATATGTAAAATTTATTACATATGTCAGTAAGGTTAATCCTTTATATATTAAATAATAGAATAAAATTATATAAATTAGTAATGAAAACATATTAAATGATTTTATAGGTGTATGTTTTGTTTATTTTCCTTGTGGTAATCATGATAGAGACATCGAACTTATTGTTCAATTAGTTCCAAAAGCTAATATTATTTCCATACCACCATATCAATTGACACCATTAGAGTTATTTGAATAGAATTTTTTAAACAATAGATTCATGATATGGTTTTTATATTTACTAAAAAAAAAATTTTCTCTTACCTTTTCTTGATTGTTTAAAATATATATTTTTCCATTAGTTGTTATATTGACTATACATTAGTCAATAATGTCACATTTTTTAAAATTATCTATTTTGATATATAGATGATGATTTCGATCACCTTCACTGAGGAACATATTTTTCATTGATTTATCATAGATCATGGTTTCAGTACCTTTATAGATGCATGAATACATTATAATAATGGTACTTTATAGTAGGTATATGCAATATAGGTTTGTGATAATGACATATGTGTTGAACAATGCTCTTTTTATATTCAAAGAACTATTAATATATTTTTCAGTGAGTATTTACATAATGTTTTTGGGGTTATAATTTATTATAATATGTATTATTCTAAGATAAATTTGGATTATTATAAAAAATTAATTATTCTTCTACTATGAAATTAAATAAGTTGTATATAAAATTCATTAAATGTGAGATTTTGTTTCATGAATTTTATTTCCCTAGATAATCTATTTATTTATTATGATAAATTATGGTTCAGAAAAAACTAAAATATTTGAGTATTAACCCGACTAAAAAATTCACTAATATTCAATGATTTCCTGAAATATATTGTTAATATCAAAACATTGTTGAAATAAATTTTTAGTTACCTTTCCCACTAAACATGTTAACATAGACGAGAGTTAAATTCACATGGATATAATAGTGTGATGATGTTTCTAGGAATTGAAATGAAAATTGGATATTGTTTATATATATTTAGGATTTTAATTGATAGATATGGAATTCATTAGTCTATAGTGAATATTTATTTATGGTCATTTTTTGTGATTAAAGGTAAAATAATTTGGTAAATTTTATTCTTTTCTGCAATTCAAATTCAGTGGATAAAATTTTTCAATATATTATCATGATATTGATTTTACTATTTAGAATAACTTTTTTGGATTAATTTATATGGTGTAAAATTTTAAATATCTACTAACTGTAATTTATAAGGTATATATTGACTCAAAAAAATTAAACATGTGGAATAAAATATGTTTAGAATTGAAAAATGATTATGATTTCATCATTAACACTCAATCAGATAAATCACCCATGGTATATATTCCATTAAAACGAATGGATATATCATAATATATTCTTCTATAATTTCATCATGGTCCTTTGGTAATTTATTTATTCAATGTCGCATTAAAATATTTTATTAAAGAACTCGCAATATTTCGACTAAATGTATCAAATCTATCACCGATGTTAAAACTAATTATGAATACTCAAAATGATCATATCTATCTGAATTAATGAATGAAACTACATTATGATGTTAACTATAAATAATTTAATATTGATAAGTAATGGGTTTTTTGTTTTTTAATGATATTATGTTATATAATATTTTTAAAAAGATTACAAAGTTTTTATGTCAATCTAAAATCTCCATTATTTCAATTTTTCATTGTGGAACTATTATATACAAAAAATTAATAGAATACTACTAATATGATATAACTAAATAAGATATTACTCATTTTCAAAAGAATTATTTTTTAATTATCAACATTTAAATTATATATACTTCCAAAGATGGTTCTTTATATTTTATAAGTCCCTAAATTAAAATTTGATAATATATCCATAGAGTACATGACATAATTAAAATTTTTATATCAAGGAAATAATTTGATGTATGTTATTTTTAATCAATTATCTAAATATTCATATTTTAACCTTTTTTAGATATAATGTATTCACATTGACTCTCTTGAATTTACCTTAGTGTCATCATCATGTTA
The DNA here is from genome assembly GCA_963277665.1 of Viscum album. Classification (NCBI taxonomy): domain Eukaryota; kingdom Viridiplantae; phylum Streptophyta; class Magnoliopsida; order Santalales; family Viscaceae; genus Viscum; species Viscum album. Next base: position 2,028,981,367 of record OY728150.1, read on the forward strand.
CATGAGCCCTTAATCTCAATTATAAATTATCATGATCCAAATATTATGATACATTTTTTAATAATTATCATAATTTAATTATGTACTGAATTATAATTTAGTTATTATTATTTTCCTCAATCTCATGGATAGCTAGAGTGAATGATTCAGTATTTAAAATATGTTCTTTGACATCAAACCTTAAATTATCAATGAAGTTAGAATCCATATCATCCATTGTTATAAATCCCTTGAAATAATTTTTTTATTATATAATATAGAAGGAACCAATAAAATTATATATGAATAGTTATGTTGAACTCCATCACATCAGTTCAAATACATTTAGAATAAATTTCATGAAAAATTAACTTATAGAAGAAATGATTGAGATTGTAATGATTATTCAGAAACATATTAGGGAATATCAGAGCATGCAAATTATTTTTGTATAAAAAATATGTAATTCAATTTAAATTGACTTAAGAGATTATGTTTTTCTTAAAATACACCATTTTATTGGTACTATGAGTTTTAGTAATAATGTGTATTTTTTAAAAAAATTTATTGTAGTATATGAAATTATTAAGAAAGGTTCATCAATTACTTATTGAAAATAATTTCTCCCATGTTTATTTTACTAATATTTTGTATTTCATATTTCACTGTGATGGAAATACATATAAGATGCCACCAAATTTTTATTCAATAATGATGTATGTTTAAATAAAATATTCACAATATGGAAAATCTAGTGCATATTTTAGATTAGAGAGAGAATGTGTTTAGATAAATGGAAGAAATTGTTGTGAATGTTTTTTGTAACTACTATATGATTAAATAAGGAACATGGGAACTTAAAGGATATGATCAAGAAAATATAAGTACTTAATTAAAATATCCTTGAAATTATGAGGAAAACTATTGTCAAGGAATTTTGAATGTGACAGCCTTTTCAATATTAGAAATAATAAATTTTTATTTGATAATATTTTCACTGATTATATTATAAGGATTTATGTTAAATATAATGATTTTATTTTATTTTATTTTAAAAATAAACTGTATTATTATATCTATAATTATTTACATTCATTTATGATTTTAACATAAATTATAACATAACACTGTCCAAAATAAAATTTTATAAATTTTAATTCAATTTATTACTCATCATATTAATATTATTTAATATATTTTTTATAATTTAATGACATGAAATAGTTTTCATTGAATAGTGAAAAATAAAAATATCTATTGACCAAATCATTTCCATTTAGGTATTTACAATGAATGATTATATTTTTGATAGTTTTATTGAACATTTGTTTCATTTTAAAAAACATATTATAATTATGAAAATAAAAAATAAATTAATTTTTTTGGTATAAATACCATATTTCGCATATAATCAAATATTATAAAATAAACATTATTTAGAATAAGAAAAATAATTTCTTACACTTATGAAAATTGAATCATTACAAATTTTGATAATATTTCTAATCAAGATGAAAAAATTCAGTAATTCATTAAATTTCATTTTTTTTCAAGTATAATACAAACAATTATAAGTAATTTTCCAAAAATTAATTCGTATATCATGTTAATTACGTGTTTAGAATATATATATGGTCCCAAATTTTCATAAAAAAATATTGATTGATTTTTTAATTTCAAATAAAATCCACCTAATTAAAAAATACGATTGATTTGTGGCCACATGATGATAAGAATGAAACTTATAATATTTAGAAGATAAGAATAACATTTAAAGTCTAACTCAAATCAATTTTTAAAGAAAACATTATATATGGACATTTTTACAAATATTGATCATAATAGTTCATCTAATATATACCAAAATCCTTTCCCAAATATCCTCTTAATATACTAGAGGTTCTGGTCCCTATAGAAGACTAATCATGATGGTTTAAGGTGTTAGATCACATAAGATTTCCAAAACAAATTTTTACTAATTAAAAAGATAATTCACGTTTATTTACTATTATTCATTCCTAGAACTGTTACAAATAATTAATATATAATAACATATAAATTTATAATATAACACAATGTATTTATTTTTCTAGAATAACACTTTTTCCTCTTTTTTCCATTCTATGGGAAAAGAATTCATCACTCTTTCTTATGTGTCGACTTCCATATCCACAAAATAATGTTTGTCTGTTTATCCCCATAACTTCCAAAAAGATGATATAAAAATTTTAATGACTATATATGATATTTATAAATTAATTATTATTTTAGAATAATAATATTTTCCATAAATTCATAACCTTTTATCCATTGGAAAATGATAATTCCCCTCATTTGTAATTATTGACAACCACCTCCATGAAGCAATGTAATTCATTTTAAACTTCTACCATTCATGGGTACGTATAAAAATATATTTATTATCTAAAAATTAAAAATATTTAATTATTAATATAATTTATTTTATTAATTAATAACCACATTCATTAAGGATAACCTTGGGATGTAATTTTAGATTACGTACCAAATTTCCTCCAAATGTTCAACATAGATTTAATTGATTTAGAAAATATAATAGAAAAAAATTATAAATTAAATAGAATATATTACTATAATCGATTAAACATAGTGAAAATGATAAAATATATATATATATATAATTAATATATATTTTCCTAATAGGTGTTATAGGATGCACCTATCATATCTGACTCGAGCTAAGATAGTTTCTATAATACTGCGTGTAATTTTTATTATATTTTCATTCCAAAAATTGTTCTACCATATCGATATTTATTAAACAATATCTTCATTTTTGTAATTATATTCAAATTTTTTATTGAATTAATATTAAATTATCTTTCTAATTCATTATAGTTGCTAAAAAATGTATGCTCATAATTTTTTCCATTGTATTTTTTAAAATTTGTGAAAGGATTCAGTTTTTAATATATGTGGAATAAAAATAATTTAAAAAATTCTACAATACTATTAAAAACAATTAATATTATACTATATTTATTATTTATTTTGAATAAAAATATTTTTCCAATTCATGTGATATTTTTTATTAAAGATTTCAATTGAATATATTTCTTATAATTATTTTTACATAATTCATTAATGTGTTTCTATCATTTTTTAAATAAAATATTTTATAATTCGTTTCGATGTAAATGAATAATTATATTTTTTATATGATATATTCCTTTTACCAATTAATAATTGTTATTTAGAATTATATATCTCACCAATTTATTGAGTAAGTATATTTCTCTCTCTGGAAAATATATATTTGAATATACTGAGTATTTTATTCTATTTTAAAAGGGAAAATTGGAGTTATTGTAACAATTTAATGATATTTAATTCCTAATGAAGCTACAACTAATTTGTATAGTTGAAAATAATTTTCATGGAACAATTTTAATTTCATATGGTCTGAAAAACTCATGGTTTTCATTGAATGTTAATTCCCCTTCTAAAGATGAAATGTTTTTTCCATGATAATGGATAAATGAGTATGCATGTGTTACCCAAAAACCACATTATTATGATTCATAATTTTTTTACATTATTGGGTTAATTTATAAAACCATAGGATGTTTATTTTATTTCTAGAAGTTTTTAATGACTTCTTTGAGCTTATGGTAATCTATATAATGGTAAAATCAATTATGGGATTTCGTGAATTTTAAAATAAACTAATATATTATTTTTGGTTCTTCACTTTTCTTTTTATTCATATCTATCATTTTCAAATGTTTTCCTCAATGATTAAGGTTAGTTTGGATATATAGAATGATATATATTATTTATTTTTTGGATCCTATTTAAATTAAATTCATATTTTATTAATTAAATTGGTGTATAAATTTATCATAATTATATTTGTGTAGAAAATATATTATGAGTGGATGTTTCAACATTTTATCATATGTGTTCTATGGGTTATTTTTTATCATATGTCTCAAAAATATTAAACATAAAATTTAATTATAAAAGAATTCCAATTAAAATTCTCTATAATTGGTTTATTATAATATGTTATTTTTTATTCATTGCCTCATGCCTATATTGGAATAATCAATAGGGAACCAAGAAAATATTGGGTGACTGACATGTTGAATTTCCTTTATCACCTATATATTATTATACTCCATGATATTATTCACAACCCCTATGCATATCACTACCTCAGTGATCCATGGAATATCATCAACATAATTTATGTTTCTTTAATACAAAACAATAAAAATGTTTAATTGAAAAATCCCAAACTGAATAATAAAACAATTTTATCACTAGTTATGAAATATTGAAAATATATCCAACAAACAATATAAAAAACTTAATAAAAATGTATCAAAATAATATATAAAAATAGTATAAAAAATCCACATATCTTTCATCCAAACAATATAACATATTTTTTATCCAAAACTATTTGTAAAATTTATTTTCAGTATTTAAATGACATTATATTTCTCCTAAACATTAATGTTTAAATTATATAATATTAGAATAGTACATAAAAATTAAATTATTTATTAGCCCACAATTTTTTGATTCATATAAATAATAATCTCTACGAAAATATTTCATAATATAATGTATTCAAATTTTTTATTATCCCATTGAATATTGTAGGGAAAACAATATATTTTCATTTAGATATATAATAATTATTAATAGATTATTAATAATTATCTTACAATTATAAAAAATAAGTTTTATTTGAAATTGAGTAAACATATACTATAATAACGTCTGAAACCACAATCCCACAATTATTTTCATTCATAATTGACACCTTTTGTTAAATTTACCTATCTTTTATCCAACTCATATCTATCATCTACAAAACAATGATTACACTAGAATCGCTTATCCTATTATAAAAAATCATAGAAATAAAGAAAGTTAATGGGTTGATTGTATTATTTTAATAATAATATAATTGATGGATAGGTATAAAAACCCTAAAATATAAGGTGATTAATTAATTTTAAATCCTATACTGTCTTTTTTCCATGATATATCCACATTTAGTAACATATTAATCCATGATTTATGCCACCAACTAAAAATTTATATAATACAAATTTTTTGAATAATTCCATTTCAATAAATTTTAAATATCACATGTATAATAATTTTCTTTGGTATGATAGTGTCCATGGTTAGGATGTTTAATGTCACTTTCCCTAAAACAATATTGAGGGTTCATTTTTTTGGGGAATTTTATAATAATGTGTCTTATAATAAAAATATTATAGATTATATGGATAATTATATTCTTATACTAACCACATATTATAAAAAGTATTATTTTATTTTTATCAAGCTTATCCAAATTTAAATGTTTATTTAACAATATTCCGAAAAATGGGAAACTAATGTTCACAAATAGGCTACCACTACATGATGAAAGATCTCACTAAATGGTTAAAACAAAGACTAATATTGATTGACTCAGATACTCTATAATGTTTCCAGTGTAGCATACTAACCTGGTTATCTGGATCCTCTCTGATAAGCTCTTCAAGGTGAGTAACCATCATTTCCATTGTCTGAGTAAATTCATCTTAATTGATTTTACTCTGATTAAAGTCTTGGGCCATTATTATATCTTGTTTATCAAAACATGGTTCATGATACTGTTGGTAATCTACTTGGAGCATTCATTCAAAAATCCTCTTGATCTCTTCTTCTGAGACATTGGGTCGTATTTCATGCTCAAGCATATCTTCCTTGGAGTGTAGAAGTAGATTCAAGAACTCCCAATCCTTTTCTTCTTTGTCTCTTTTTTACCTAGTTTCTTATTCACATTATCCCTCTTGTAGGGATGATATTTCCGTGTTTCTTCCCTTCTTGGATGATCTAGTTTCCATAGGATATGGAATGTTAGAGTAGTCCTTGCATCTCTTTGGCTTTTTCCCATAACCACAACACATTTCCCTAAATAAATAATGCCTTTTATCGAATTTTTTCTACGAGGGCTGTGAGGACCTTTTCCTTGACATTGGTCTATACTATCCACCGAAGAGATATTATATCTGTCATCTACTGACGAGTCATCCTATGGATCCAATGGTGGTTCTTGACCTTCCAGTCGATTAAAGAGGTTCTCTAGCATTATCGTCGTGTCTTCTTTGAGGGGCCTCTACTTATATAGAGACTCTCTTTTTCCTGCTTTGTTTTCCAAGCCAGGTTTCATTACCCTAGACCTAGAATTCATATTGGAATCGAGGGTGTTTGGGTATAAGTTCATCATGACATTTATAGCATCAAGCTTCGCTTTTCCATTGTGAGATGTTACAGGTGACAAGAAAGGCTTCCCTTGAACCAATTCTAATCCTTTGGGTTTCTCACATCCACAGACCAAAACATGTGGCTGCCTATTAGTATCCTCCTGGCCTCTACATTGAGGGCCACTGAGACATTGGACCTCACTCCCTATCGATAACATCTCACCTTCCTCGGTAGAACTGGATGTAGCTAGTGTATTCAGCATGGTCGCTGTAAAGGGACTCTCCTCTTTAACTCCAATGATACCCAAATCAAGCTTCAACTAGGTGAAGATGTCCACAAACCGATTTTCAGCCTCTTAGGATTCACTAACTTCACATCTACTATAGAAATCATGGGAGTCTACTGCTACTGAGCCTCCCGGATACTGGCCTCCGCAACTGAAGGATTATTGATCCAAACTAGATCCACCTCCATTGGAACCTCCCCACATTCATCCTCATGATCAGCAAAAATACCACTATCCCACAACTGGTGTTCCACCACTGTATCCACATGCACCGCTAATGGACATTCACGGTTTACACAAAGACAACCAAAGTTAAAATGGACAAGTCTGTTGAATCCCAATTAGAATGTTTCCCATGATTTGAAAAACACTCATTCCATCCATCTTAAATCTTCTTTGACCGAATTTCACTTCCAATCAGTTGGAGGTTGGGAGACTTCAACATCAACACATGCGCGCAGAAAAATAGGGTGACAGATTGTAGATGTGTGATTATCTGAACACAGATACCTTCTATCTAAATTGCCAAGCATACATGTAATGAAAGAGTTCTAAAATGGTAGAGGCAGGTTGGGGAAACATTCCCACACTACATCCGAAGATGGGTCACATTTCAAGTTGGGATGAAAGGACCATCATAGTAGGGAAAATCAACATCCATTGAACACCCATGGAGCACTGGACCGGGTGACAAACAAATCCTCATCCGATGAAAAGTGAATCCTTAGTTGGCTCCAATCAGTAAGACCTATGACAGCTCGATTGTGACGACCCCGTTCTTTGAAAACAAATTTGTCGAAAGCATCAAACGATAGATGGAGTCCCCTAAACTGATAAACAAGCATTGATATGTTATGATCCAATGCTAAATTGAACTCCATTGTGGAAATCGCTAGCTAGGGAAAGCCTTCATGATGGTCGGAGACCATAGGGAAAAGAGGGATCGACTGGAAAGGAAGAGGGTAAGCTCGGTTGGTGAAGGGGATGAATGGCCAAGCCATCGATGTAGAAAGAATGATCCCCCTCCCCTCGAACATGAAATAAATATTTCTTTGAATACTCATATAAATATGATGACATCATAAGATAATGAAATATAATGAACAATTAATAATTATAATAGAAAAAATCATATGCATTAGTGAGGGATCATATTAATGATATCGTAACATAGTTTAAATAGTCCCATAATGGATGAGTTTTTCTTTGTAATCTTTTATATATCATCCCATGAGAAAAGAAGGTACCCAATTCATTAGTGTGATTTCTTTTAACAACAACCATAATGAGATCATCATTATATGTTTCCTATTAGGAAATCATATATCCTGCATAAGCTTAATAAATAATCATCGATGGTAAATGGTTATATAATTCATTCTTATCAAACAACTAAATATAATGAATTAATAGTTTTTGTAAAATAATTATTTAATAACTTCAGGTTTTTTCATAGTTTAAAAATATAAATAGTCCACAAAAAAATATATCCATATTAATGAATACACGAAATGAAATTGTAATTTATCATTGGAAATTTACCTCTGAATAAAAATTTATGTGGAAAAGGTAATGAGCCCTTAGAGATCATATAACCCTAATAATTCACATAAATCCACAATTTTACATAAATTATATAATATAATAAAATTAATTTTTTAAAATTGGGTATGGTTTTAATCATTTTAAGGAGTTGAATTTGAAATAAGGCCAGGAATAGGGAAGTTTTCTTTAACTATGTTTTCATAACAGAAGAAATTAAGAATTAAAAATTATAAACTTGTAAACCAAAAATAGTGAAATGTATTAATAAATAGTTATATATCTGACATAAAATTTATAAATAATGTTAATTAAATAGATGTGAATAATAGTGTGATGAAGATTGATTTATTAGAAAATAAAACACTGTAAATATTAGAGTGTGATTTAGATGTTACAACACCTCTAGTACATATTCTCATGATTCATGCACCAAAAATCAATAATAAATAAAATATAATTATTTTAGAAATTATTTCCAACAATATTTTAATATATTTGATTCATTATTGATATTTTTTCTTTAATATATAGTCAATTTAAAATGATAAATTTTTTATATAATCCCAAGGTTATTTGTGCCATGGATCCAATGTATCATTACTTTTTAGAAGTTATGGATATTCTTTCTAAAATAGATCTGTATAAATAGAAATGTGTTGCTATAATTTTCATGTTATTTTGTGAGATTAATTGAATATTTAAAATAATTATTTATAAAATAATACATTATGTTCATAATGTTTTTTTGTTATGGTTATAAAATTATTTCATATTGGTTATTTTTCTTACCATAGTGTACTTATATGGTTTAATTTATAATTCAGACTATTAATTCATTACATAATTTAATTAATAATAATATATAATAATATTAATATATTTTAAAATAGTAATTTTTTATGAAGTACCATGAATGTTGGAGTGAAAAATAAATTATGGTGATCATGGTGGGGGTAAAATAAAATAATAATTCATTAGTTTTTTATTTATAATAAAAATTTAATATGTTAGAAAATTTATTTTATAATGTAATTTTAAAAATAAGTATGGTTATCAAAATGATATTACAATGTCATGGTATATGGAAAACAAATTGGTATTGGATTGAAATTATAATATTTAAAATCTTTTGTTTATAATTTCTATTTTTCATTGTGTATCACCTATTAGTCTGGCACCTAAAGATATTTGGAAATATATTTGATGGTACTGATAGATCAAGGACATGGGGGTAATATTGTGGATATAATTGAGGGGAGATTTAAAATTCTATATATTATATAATTTTTTAGGAGAAGGTGTTGTGAGGTGTTGTAATTATAAGGGGAGGAGAAGGGTGTTGTTCATTATAATAATAATTTTAATATTATTTCTTTAAAATACGAATAGTGAATAATATTATGAAAATAAACTAATTTGTGCATTAGATATACAAATTATTTTTTCTTATGTCAACAAGGACTCATTAATTCATATATTTCTCTTATAATGTAAAGCATCGGGTTTTTATTGTAAAAATATCAAAAAATATTTTATAATGAAACCTAATTTCACTATAATAAATAAATAATGATTAAATTCTAAAAAGAAAATAAAATTTTTGAAAATAAATTTTCAAATATAGAAAAATAAAATTTTAAATAAAATACTTATTTCATTAATAAATCTATGTTTTATATTTATTATATATTTTATGTCATTTTGAAAAATAATATTTGGTCTTATAATTTTTTTTTCAATATAATAAAACATTAAATGATTCTAAAAATCATTTTATGAAAATAATATTTTGGATAAATTATTATATTAATAAAAACTAATAAAACAGAACATTTTTATTTTACAATAAAAAATATTTATCATTTTTCGATGCATTTACATGTTTAGATCATGATACAAACACTCGATATTTCCATTTTATATGATAACTAAAAAAATTTCACTATGACACCATTTTATTTTTTTGTAATCGTTCGGTATGTATACCAAAATGAATGATTATTCATCCGGTTATAATACTTTATATTGAAATTTATTATACTAACCTTCTATAAATATTTTTTAGATTATAAATTCAATATTGATATCTATATTCTAATTGGGTTATATATATTTTAATTTTAAAAATGATTATTTCTTTCCTAATATATATTTCCATTTCAATTGTTTTTTAAGAGTGTGACCAGATGGGATAATGAATTTAGTAAATTTTTTTAAATTCATACGAACTCTCATTATCCCTTTCAATATATTTATATGGTATACCACAACATATAGAAAATTTCCATCTATATCCAATGAATATAGATATATCTATTATTTCTACACAATGCTTATTGATTCTTGATTAAATATTATTGATCATATATACCATTTCACCAATAATTTATGGTCCCACTTTGTGAGATTAACTAAATATTCGTAAAACTTATTTTTCATATATCTCCTCGAAACAAGTGTATTATATTGATCTCGTGGATGTAATGATATTAGGAAGTTATTGTACGATTTCCTGACTGAGGGATGATATATTTCCTCTCAGCCTTCAATGTCTATTGATCATTCCAACAACATTTCATTAATTTTATGAAAAGAATACATTAATTAGTAAATGGATTGCTCCTGATAATTCATACATAAATACTAAATTTTATTGAAATATATGGGAGAATATTCCATAACATAGAGGTAAAATAGTGTTACCAATTACATAAAATTGATATTGGTATTCCATATAGCATCATGACTCTGTAATGTATCTAAACTAATGATGATTGTGTGATAATTTTTCTTCAGTTTCAATAGAATGAGTTTTATCTTTAATAAGAGCCACTAGAAGCCATATAGAATTGTTACTAATGGATGTCAATTTATGACCAAGGACAATGATCTTGTTAATATTTTCTTATTTTAGTGATGGTATGTGAAATTCATCTATCATTCCCTTGTAATTTCTCATTTATTCAAATGATTACTAACACACCAAACCATTTGATGAAAAATAAAAAAAATCATAATTCATCTTTTCCTAGAAATTACAATATCGGAGATCCTGAAGCATCTTCATGATCCCAAGGTTGATGGAAAATATTATTCCATGTCCAAAATTCAACAGCTTCTTAATTTTCATTTTACTAAATGTTATATATATTCCAATCAAAAATTAATATAGTTAATTATTCATAAATTTTTAATTCTCATAATTTTTAATTTCTTATATATTTTATATTTATCTAAATTTTAATATCTACTATGTGAGAATCCATTATATTCTCTAAAATAAATATTTGAGAAATCATTTGAGGAATGTAAGATGATTTTATTTCCAATATTCCATTAATTTATATCCTTTTATTTTTAATTAATATTGGATACATTGTAATTATTTTCATTGATATGGTTTTATGGTTCTTTTTTTATTAAAATGTGTCACTATATTCTCCCCATAGTGATTGTTACACTAAACATTCAAATCAATGATCAATATAGAAAACTCTAGAAGTTGGGATGGAATATAAAAAATTTTAATATTAAACTTCTACAATGTATAATCTATAAAATTTTCAGTTTATACCAGTACATATCAAAATTCATTCCTAAATTAAATGATTTTATCCAAAAAATCTACATTTAGGGAGAATATATATAATCATATAGTGATTAATATCCTTTTAAATTTAATTATTCTCTTATCAATTTCAATTATCCAAATAAAAATAAAATATTTCTATGATTTAATTTATCATAATGTATGATACTCAATTTTTTTTAACATTTCATCCCTAGTACCCATCTTTTATAGAAAAACTATAGAAAACAACCACCTATATTTATTTAGGAAACTTTTCAAATACATTACCCATATAAGGATCTATACATATCAATTTTCTGGTGATTACATTCACAAATAATTATCCTTACTCCAATAAAAACATAATTTTACTATAATCTTATTAAAATTTTACAATTTTTAATGTATATAGAATTTTTTTGAATTCTCCTCATGATCTTCCATTTATAATATTCATGAATAAAAGAACTAATGGACTCTGTGGTGAAGAACCTATGGTTTAAAATCATGAATATATTCTCTATTAACTTGTTCTTCAACTATTCCTATATAATGTATGTAATAATTTTGGGAGTTGTGGATATGTGAAGTGATCCAATTTTATGTTCTATTGAGAAAAAAACATCTAAATTACCAAGAAAACTATGTCTCCCTATATCTTCATTGGGTAATGTATTTAATAATATATTCTAATTTTTCATAATCTTATAGATATATATGATTTCTCATAAGTCAATTATAACAATTTCTATGTATATTATTTTAAAAGATATTCATCCTCCCCATTACACATTAATATAAATGATGTATTTCATATAGTATTTGTAGTCCTTCCTCATTTTGGTATTTGATAATGGAATTTTTAAATGAAACTCAATCCATTCCAAATATAGCATGATATTTTAATAGAGGAATTATAACAATATTTTCTGGGAATTTTAGTTTAATTTAATTAACTAGAGAGGATTTATATAAATTTGATGCATTTTACGCATTTTCTATTATTATAAATACCTCAACCTCCACTGTTTGAGGTTGTTTCTAAATAGTTCAACTAAACATTTATGGTATTAATGAATTTATATAACTATAAATTAAAATTACATTCACCATTTTTGTAACACCCCAATATTTCATAGTAATTTATTTTTGTTAAAGTTATTCAATAGCTTGCGCTACACGCAACACTGAGTTTGAGTGCACCATGACTTACCAAACAAGTCTTTAAAAATGGTTATGAATAGTGTTAACTACATTTTAAATTTTATATACTCAATATAATTTTAGAATCCATATTATGTGTTTTTTAGGAATAATTTATGAACAAATTCATTTTTTCAGATAAAATAAGTATTTTTCAAAAAATACAATTTTACCACCTTATAATGGGAATCCCTTTTTAAAACCAATATTTGACACTTTTATATAATCAATTTAATAAAATTAAATTCTTCTTTAGAATCAGGATATAAAAATTTATTTTATGTACATTTTTGGTAATTTTCTAATGACATTCACATTTTAATGAATACTAAAAAATACTAAATTTTAACTGAAAACAACATTTTTAATCTAAATAATATATAGGTTTAAAATTTGAATTTCAGTGGTTTATAAGTATAATTATATTATATTTTTATCATTTAATACTATTTATGTCATTAGAAGTTATTTCACATTTAAATTTGACATTAACATTAGTCAATCTTTTGATAGTTTTTACATTTCAAAAACCCACTTTTCTGATTTGACAACGGGAATTTATTTGAAATTAATTAATGCAACATATATTTTTTTGAATTTGGTAAAATAAAATTCATTTTTTAATTCATAATATCAAAATTATATTAGGGGGATGTTTTTATATTTTTCTGAAAACATTCAATTTTTGATGAATAGTGAAAACACTGCATTATAGTTTAAAAATGACATTTTATTTAAATAATTATTTATTTTATTTAAATTTATTTTACATCAATATAGATATATAATACCTATACAATTTCAATGTAATTCATCTGATTGATTTTCTAATTAAATTAGAAATACCAAATTTTATTGAACTTTTTACCGTCTTTTACCCACCTTCTAGGAGTATTTTCAAATTTGCATAAAACATAATTATACCACTTATGTGAGTTGAATTTAAAAAATATGATATACATGGTTGACAAAAGTATGTAAAATTTGATTCAATAAGGTGAAAATAATTTTTTATGAATAGTATATTTTGACTTTTATTTACCAGGGTAAAAGTAAATAGGGAAATTAAATATATAAATGATATTATAATTACCCTAACACATGTCCTAATTCTATTGGATAGTTTTAATTAGACCAAAAACAACCTTAGAAATAAATTATGATCCTCTTTGACCACTTTTATTAGATTAGGAAATTTATTATTATTTTATTTAAAGAAGAGTTAAAAGAGTTAAATTCAAAGTTTAATAACTAAACCATTTTTAATATAGGCATACACATAAGATAAATTCAGAAAAAAAAATTAATTAGAAATATAAAAGGATTTCCTACATTACTATATTTTATTTATAATTTTCAAAGACTATATAATTAAATTTATTTATGACACGGTGATGATGCAGTAATTACCATATTAATGATAGGTTAAAATAATTGATATTATAAATATCCAAATAAATTTAATTTGAGACTTTTTATGACTTAAAATAGTTTTATAGGCTATAAAACATGTTAGGGTTGATTAATTAAATTGAATTTCTAAGTAATAATGTTGAAATGAATTTCACAAAAACCAAACACTAAATAATGTCAAACTTGACAAAAATGTGTTTTTAAAACAAATACAATATTTTTGGTTGATATAATATTTATAAAATTATAAGGGTCGTAAAAGGTTAAAAAATAATATTTTATATGTCATTAATGAACCACTTGGGGTTCTCTTGGATGTTTAGACTATTTTTATTAACCATATAGTGAAAGAATACAAGAAGACATGGTAGAAGTTAAACATTTTTAACTAAGAGTGAAATATAAAATATAAGGATAAAATGGTAACCTAAAAATATATAAAACCTATTTTTTGATATTTCATCGACCCATACACACCTTATTTTAGAAATAAATCATTTTTGAGCCATTAGAAACAGAAAATTAATTTATTATAAAATAATATTTCAAGGTTTTTCTATAGTGACCCTCACCCCTCTTATAAAAGGTCACTTCCCCTTCCCTCAAAATCACTCCTACAAAGCCATTTCAATTGGACAAAACAGGCCCAAATATCCTCAAAACTTCTCACACACCATCCTAGATTCCTTACATCGATTATAAAGCCATCCTATGGATTCTTTTTGATCAACTCAAAAGGAAACACCTGAAGAAAAGGTAATAATTTCACCACCCTCTTTTAAATTATTTTTTTCTGCCACTTTTTATTTATTTGTTGTTTCCATATGAAAATAACATCTATAGTACCTCCTAAATACTTTTATTTTATTATAAATATGTTTCAACCATATTCCTTATTCTATTCAACCTATAGATGGCATAGTCACCATACGTGCGTGCGTACGGCTTACCATCTCCACGTTGTGGTGTTGTTTTTTATTCAAACACTTTATTATTTGGATGGGTATAATATTGAGTATAACTAATGTAAATAATAAATATAACATATTAATTATTTTTTATATATTATATAACATCCAATTAAATACGATTCCACAAGCAATATAATGATATTGTCCTTCTTACATACATATGGATTACCGTCTCCATGACGGGATAGGATTTATTCCCATGTTCACCATTCAATGATGATTATAAAAATATATAATATTAATAATTTTGTAGTATATGAAATAATTATTCTACTGGAGAAATATATATATATATATATATATGTACTTACATATATCATATTCACTTACTTCTGTTCATTACGATATGAAAAAAGAAACAATGTTTATGGGTACGTACGGATTTCCATCTCCATAAACCGTGCATTCAATTTTATATATCTATCTATAATAAATATTTATATTCTAAATATATATGATATATAAATCAAACATTATATTATAAATGTATTTAAATCATTACCTAAATGATATGATCAAGAATAACAAGTAAAAACTCGTATGATAATGAAAGGGATTGTTACCCAAATTGTTATTTTTACATGGAAATCATTATTAAATGGGTAGTATGATGTCATAAAGGAATAATATATGATACAATAAATATTAATATGGTTATTTTATAATTTAATAACATACTATGGTAATAATATAGGAGGTTAAACGTACCCTCGACCATAGGAAAGTGCATGGAAAGGGGTTTCTTATCTCACATTCTATTCCATGGGATTTCCATTGTTCACCAATTATTTATTACATGTGGTGTAATGGATATTGATATTTGATATATATTATCATTATAATATTTATATTCATGTTATTCTATGATTCATTTGTTTGTTATTAACTTTTTTCCATACGACTTGATTGATTACAACACGGTAAGGGGTTTTCATCTCACTTCTTATCTCGATGAGATTCACGCTATATTGCCACTATTTATTTTTTTTGTGGTGTATGTACTGACCATGATTTTATTCCTGTTGTAATATACTTTAATTTATAGGTATTTATATCTTAATTGTTTGAACCATATTTCATGGGGTGTATGTTTCGTAAGTCACCAAATTGGTAAGGGAATTTTTAATTTCGATTTCCACTCATTAGGTTTTACGCAAACTTCATTGATTATTTTACTCCAAGATTATGTGTGAAATAACTATTTATTTATTTTGGTATTAACTTCCACTCTCCTTTGTGTGGTTATTCTTTTGATACTCATAACCACTCCATTGAAAAATTCTCAAGTCATCGATATGAACTTGATAAGAGTAATCTTAACTCAATTTTAGTTCATTGAGTTCAACATCCAAGTCATTGGTGTTGTTGTTACAAGAATATGTTGGAATTTCCTCTAATTTTTTACACATAATATACAATAATACTGAGTGTATTGATAATTTTCACACATAATTATGACTTTGATTTATCCTTAACCTAATGATACAGTCTTTATAATTGATTTCATCTCAACTTGAATTCCATTGAGAATTCTTTGTTGTTATGTGACAATTAACTTTTATTTGGTTCATATACTATAAATTGAAATAATATAACATTAATCCAATTATTCTCAGGATATTATTTTTTATTACCTTAATTATTTGAAATCAATCATCTCTCATTTGGTTAGGAACTGTAACTAAAATATCATTATAAATGTTTTAAAAAATTATTCTTCCAAATCATTATCATCATTATCCTTATTTTAAAAATTGTTTTAAGGATTTATATATGTGGAAAATAATGTTTTAAAATTGAAATTCCTTTTAATTGTTTCAATGTAGTATGGGACACTTTTATTAAAAAATATATTTTAAACTGCTACTTGATAAATAGTTATGCTTTTAAATGATTTCAAGAAAAAGGGGGGATATTTCACTATAATATTATTGATTATTATTTTCATCTATGTCAATGTCCATCATTAATTTTGATTGAGGTAAATTTATTATAATAAAGTCATCAATATTGTATTGAATGAGTTATGTTTGATTGTGTGTCATGACCCGTCCTTGGGGCCCGTGCTGTGACTACCCCAAGCCCGCCTTCCATAGGCCAGGGGTTGGTTACTAGCACCAAAGGTGTAAATCTTGATAAAAAGGGAAGGCATTGACTTTATAAAAGTAAACAAACACAACAGAGTACGCAAATTAATATAGAACTATGTAATAATGAATAAAAAAGTAAGTGCTGAAAGGAAAGGGGCCGGAAATAGAATCCCAACATTAAGTACAATACAATTGAAAACCTAGTACTAATCTAGTAAAGAAAAACAACAACCACTGATTCATCCTCTAGGAATCCCACCAGATGGGTGGGCACATATGTCCTCCTCGTCACCTCGGGTCTGGCCATCCGCTCTGTGTACGTCTCACCAAGTGGTCCACCTCCGGGTACCGTCCAACTCCACAAGCCTCCACCTCGATCGGTGTTGTCTGTCTTCTACATCCAACACAACGTAGTGTAGGAATAGCCCGTGCATGGGTGAGTATACGATACTCAGTAGGGGCCCCAAGACCCCCGAATGTCTCCTAGAATCCACCAAGGATAAACCACATAAGAAATATACAATCACGAAGTATCAACCAAATCTACTTTGGTATATGCCCATACATATACATAAGTTATCAATTACAGTATGGATCCAACTCTCGAGCCGAAGCACAACCCAGTCCACACAAGAAAGCAAGTAAATCACTTCGATGATAATAATTGAAAGAAAAGACTTAGCTCACATAAGTATGCATCTTTCATATAGCGATAGAGATGATCAGATGTAGTCACGGATTCATCTAAGCTATCGAACCCACATAAAATACTAGTCTAGCTACGCTGTCAGACCCACGTAGGATACTGGACCAGCTACTCTGTCAGACCCACTCAAGATACTAGTACAGAAGTCAAACTTTCAGACCCACTTAGGATACAAGTACAATAGTCATCACTGTCAAACCCATAAAATATTCCAGTACAGTTGTTGTCGTCATCAAACCCACAGAGGATTCCAGTACGGTAGTCGTCGTAGTCGCCACCAGCTCTAGGGTTTCCGAACACAGCACGCTCGATTCCGGGGGGTTACGCTCCTCATGCCAATGGGTTGATACATAAACTATAAAGAATTCCAGATTTGATGTATCCTGATGTTTCGTCTCGTCAAAAGGAAACAAATGTGACAGACGACGCGTCAATCAGATGCTCGGTCTGACAGATATTGGCTTTTCTGTTCCAGGGGCCCGGTTGGAATTACGCTCTTTCCAAATCCGGAAGTTTTCCAATGCCATCCAAAACTCAATTAGAGAATTTCAAAAGGATTGTCTCTTCATGAGGATCCCTGTGCCATAGATGGAACGTTTATTAGACGCGTGGTCTTAAAGTTATTCACGTTTAAGTGAAAGGAGCTCAGTCCGTCAAACCCAGTGGGCTGGCGGGTCAGCCCATCCTGGTTCGGAGGGTCTGACCCGATAGGGGGGTTGTCCTGGCCCGGTGGGACGCAGCCCGGCCCGGTGGGGCACGGCCCGTCCCGGTGGGGAGCGGCCCGTCCAGGCGGGGAGCGGCCCGGACTGGCGTGGCTCAGGCCGGCCGACCGACCAGTGCGGGGGGGGGGGGGGGGGGGAAGCGGCCCCCTGTTTCCCTAACAGGTGGCGCCGAGCAGTGGGGGGCAGGCGGCCCCCCGGTTTCCTGAATCGGTGGCACCGAGCGACGCCACCCCTCTTGTCTGGTCGGCTGAATTCGGACGGTCTTCCCGGCGCGAGCGTCCTATACGGGTGGGCCACAGTTCTCCCACGCGGCACTTGTGGGTGTCGCAGCCTTCTTCAACCCGGCCGGCAGGTGACCAGCCAGTTCGCTGGTGAAACGTCCTGTGGAGTGCGGGTCGCGGTTCTCCACAGTGTTGTGCCAATGGGGCACCACAGTTCTCCAGCTTGGACGGCTACGGGAGACCAGTTCTTCTTTGGCCGAGCGGCCCGCAGATGCGGGTCGTGGTTCTTCTCATGGCAGCCGGCACACAGCCACTGCTTCCTCCAGTCGCCACTGCCTCTCACTGCAGCCACCAAAATTAAATACTCAAGTACCATCGGAGGGTTGTACGACCATGTTCATTCAGCCTGTGCCCTCCTCATTAGGCAATACCAATTGTCCGAAGACAAATCAAGCATTCTCCATAGATGGGATATAATTTCATTCACTTCAAATTACATCAAAAACCATACCATGATTCAAATTCTTGCTTGTCGTGTCGTAGGAAGAGGATTCAAAGATGACGTCGAATTGTTGACATCAGGATGCATCCGAGGAGGAAGCGTAGTCGACGTTCCTCACGGGCGGAGTATTCTTCCTTGACGCATAGGGAAAAGAATGAAGAAGACAATGGTCGCAGACCTTGTGTTCCTCATTCGAGAGAGTAAACATTCTTCATTGAGATAGGAACACCTTCTTCAAATTCTCTAGAGGTTTCTCCACCGATATATTTTCCAAACATATATTATAAAAGCTACCCAACATTAAAAGATTTATCATGCAATTCAAATTGATTCAAATGAATTCAAAGATTAATAAAATGTGGAATTTAATTAATCCTAGTTGTAGGCATTAATTAAGAGGAAGTGAAGAGTTTAAAATTCAAAAGAGAGGAGGTGGAGAGTTCACATTAAATGAGTGGGCATTATCAAATTAAATAAAGGAGATTTAATGTGGATTTGAAGGGTTAGGGGATCATATGGGCCCCACCACACATTATCCTTTCATGGGAGGTCATGTGGGTGTGGGACCCAACTATAATTCCCCCTTGTAGGAAACGAACAACTCTTAAACAACAAAATTGTGTACAACAATTTTATTTAATTTAATATAAATCCCCAATAAATAACTTCTCCTCTTGAAAAACGCAACTGCGGTAAAGGTCCACTTATGCAAATACTGGTGCCGCGATCTCATCGGTGCCCTCATATTTCAATTCTGTGCACCAGTTCAAAAGATCGAAAAAATATACACGTACCTTTATAGAACGTATCCAAACAAAACTTCCGAAATTGATTCCGGGCACACCGGGCCTCGCAATCAGGCACCGTCAGAAACTGCGGACTCTTAAAATTGAAAATAATTATGAAAAAAAATCCTCAAAATTTTCGAGTCTTTACATTACCCGCACCTCAGGTATTTACATCCATGTAAAGCTAAAACATACACTAGAGAATCAAATGTGGGTACTGAGCACGCATCTGAGCCTGCTGCTCCCATTTGCTCTCCTGGATGTTCCCATGCTGCCAGCGAATGTGCACCAATGGAATTGACCCTCCATATAGGACCCGTTCCTATCGATCCTCGATCTCCACCGGGACCTCCGAGAATGTTTCCCTGTCATTGATGTGAAGCTCCCCATGGTCGATGAGGTGGGATGAGACCTGCACGTATCTCCTCACCTGAGATACGTGGAAAACATCATGCACCTGATGCAACTTAGGTGGAAGGGCAAGGCGGTAATCCACCTCGTCTACTCTGTTGTGGACTTCGAATGGTCTGATGAAATGTGGAGATAACATGTTGTCTTAGCCAAATCTCCATAGACCTCATCGAGGTGATATCCATATGAAGATGTGGTCTCCATCCTTGAACTCCAGTGGTATCCATCTCTTATCAGGATATGACTTATGTCTGCTCTATGCAGTCTTCATTCACACCGGGATGATCTGCACCTTCTCCGTCGTAGCCTAAACCATCATTGGTCCTTCAAGTAATGAATCCCCTGGATCATTCCAGCACATAGGTGATCTACAAGGTCGGCCGTATAGTGCCTCGTAAGGGGACATCCCAGTGGTGGAGTGGTAACTATTGTTGTACGCAAACTCCACCAAGGGTAAGTCATCCTCCTAGCTATGACCAATGTCGAGGACACATGCATGGAGCATTTCCTTGGGTGTCTGAATGGTCCCCTCTATCTTTTCTTCTGTCTGAGGATGGAAGTTGGTGCTCAAACATAACTACGTCCCAAAAACCTCATGCAAAAACTTCCATATCCAGAAAGTGAATTGATCATTTTGATAAGAAACGATAGACAATATCCCACCATGAAGCCATATGATCTTTTGAATGTGGAGGCATCCCAAGATCTCTACTGAGCCTTTCTCTTTTTTTGGTAGGAAGTGGGCTGACTTGGTGAGTCAGTCTACGATCGCCCAGATAGAGTTGTGTCCTATGGATGTACGTGGATGCCCTATCCTAAAATCCATGGATATTCTGTCCCACTTCCACTCTGGGACCTCTAAGGGTTGTACCAAACCTGCTGGAAACTAGTGCTCTGCCTTCACTTGCTGACAAGTGAGGCATCATGATACAGACTCTGCTTCAGCCTTCTTCATACCCAGCCACCAGTGTTTTCATCTGAGTTCCTGATACATCTTTTCCACTCTTGGATGTACTGCTAGAGGGGAAGTGTGAAACTCCCTCAAAACATCCTCCTGTAGTGCAACTAGTACCATAGTACATCCCATGAATAGGATGACATGCTCCTCTCCTTTAGAAAATCAATCAGGCGCCTGACCCGTGGATATATGAGCACGTCACATCTCACTGTCAACGTCCCCACGTTGTGCCTCCCTGACTCACTGAAGAAGTGGAGGAGTGACTGTGAGAGACTGAAGAAAGACTGCTCCATCTATATCCACAAAGGATATTTGCAACGCGGTTAGATGCTCTTTCGCCTCTCCTAGAAGTTGAATGCCCAATATCCTGCTAAGAGTATCAGCTACAACATTCCCTTTCCCATGAGTATAGACTATCTCAAAGTCATAGTCCAATCAGAACTCAAGCCATCGCCGCTGTCTCCGGTTGAGGTCCTTCTGCGAGAAGTTGTACTTGAGACTCTGGTGGTTAGAGTAGACTATAAAACGCTCGCCCATCAGATAGTGCCCCCACATCTTCAAGGCGAGGACCACTACTGCTAACTCCAGGTTTGGGTAGTGTAGTTCTGCTCATGTTGTCTCAACTATTGTGAAACATATGCAATCACCACTCAATACTATATCAGGACACACCCATGTCTGGTCCCTGATGCGTCGTAGTAAACTACGTACCCAACGCCCTCCTCTAGTAGTCTCATGATGGGTGCACTGGTCAATCTCTGTCTCAGCTCCTGAATGCTCTACTGGCATCTATGTAACCACACGAATGGTTTCCCCTTCTTGGTAAAAGCTAAAAGGGGTGATACAACTCTCTAGAAGTCTGGCACAAATCTCTGATCGTACCCAGCCATACCCAGGAAACTCCGCACCTCCGACACGCTCCTCGGTGGCTTCCTAGCAAGTACTACCTCGATATTTTCTAGATCTACTATAACTACAGCCTCTGAGATAACGTGACCCAAGAAATCACCCTCTAGAATCCGAAACTAGAACATCGAGATCTTACCATAAATCTGGTGCTCACTGAGTGTATCCAGTACAATTCGTAAGTGGTAGGCGTGGTCCTCCTTAGTAGTTGATTAAATAAGTATTTCGTCGATGAAAAAAAATGAAAAATCAATTGAGGTAAGGCTGGAATATCTTTCTCATGAGACTCATGAACACCACTGGAGTGTTGGTTATGCCGAAGGGTATAACCAAGTACTCTTAGTGGCTATATCGACACTTGAAGGTCATCTTATGCACATTCTCGTCTCGAACTCTAAGCTGGTGATAGCCTGACCTAATGCATATCTTTGAGAACTATCGTGCTCTATTGAGCTGATCAAGGAGGTCATCAATCCTCAGGAGTGGGTACTTGTTCTTCATGGTCACCTGCTTCAAGTGATGGTAGTCAGCACACAGTCAGAAGCTCCCATCCTCCTTCTTGATGAACAAAATCGGAGATGCCCAGGGTGAAACACAGGGTCAGATAAATCCCTTCCCGTGTAATTCCTCTAGAAATACTCGCAGCTCATGAAGATCGGTGGGAGCCATCTGATATGCTGAAGTAGATATCGGTGTTGTCCCGAGGTACAGTTCTATGTAGAAGTATACCTATCTGTGAGGAGGTAGTCTTTCAACATCATCAAGAAAAATGTCTCCATACTAATCCACCACAAAAAAGAAAACTTGGACTCCGCACATGAACCTCTCCAAGGATGAGAATATCCAACTGATGTGTGATCAGCTACCCTCTCCTCTATGTAAGTCCACTCGTCACTGCAAAGGCTGCCTTCTCACCGGTGAAGGTGAACCTAGTCCCATCCGTGCGAACACACCACATTTTGTGCCTAATGTAGTCGATCTGAGCATGGATTGTAGATAACTAGCCCATACCCAGGATGACAACTTAATGCCTCAATGCTACTACAAAAAGATCCCAGCCAAATCTCTCTCCTCCTAGAGTAAGCTCACACGGCTGGCACCAATGTGTAATCGTCGAGTCTGCTCCAATAGGAGTACCTAGCTATAAGGATCGAGCCAACGACTCCATCGGAATCTCCGAGCTCCGAACAAGGGAAGTGTCAATAAAATAATGACTCACACCTATGTCTATAAGTACTGCAGAAAGGGTGGAGTAGACACAGATAGTACCTCAAATCATCTCAGGTGTGCCATGGTCAATAGCCTCAACTGCCTGGTGTTGAGAATGCCTCTGTCTGTCAGCTCCCTGTGGTCAGGGTGGACCTCCTAGTGGTGGTGGTGGTAGAGCTTAGAAACTTCGTCCACCACCCGTTGCTCTTCCAGCACCTCTGCCTCGTCCGCCTGCTCCCAGCGGACCACCACGGTCGAACCTCTACCTCTGACTGGGAGGTCCCTTTACCACCATTTGAACATCTGTATGGCGGGTTGGGTAGTCTCGAGCTAGATGACCTTGCCCGCCGCATGCATAGCACTTCCTGCTCCTCGTATAACTGGATCTGTTCCGTATACCCCGCACAACCGAACCAGTATCCTGAGGTCACCCACCTGATGGCCTAGTCTGCTTGGACCTCTACATCAACTGTCTACAACCGGATGTAGAATACTCTGTTATGTGTTGTCATACAGTGGGTCTCACAGCTGGTGTTGGCTTATAAAGAAAGCTCTCCACAAGAAGGGCTCTCTCTATTAGTCCCTCCTACGTCGGAATACTGAGGGATATCATCGAATCCATGATATCATGTCTGAGTCCCTGCTCAAAGATCCAAGACCTGAAGAATGGGTCATGTACCATGTATGTGGAGTAGAGTTAGAGGTCAGTGAACCTCACTGAGTATTGAGCTACTGTCATGCTTCCTTGCTGTAGTTGAAGTAACTCCTATATTAGCACCGCATGAAGAGTGGATGGAACAAACTCCGAGCGGAAGAGACTCTCGAGGTCTGTCTAGAGTAAAGAGTCCTCGTCATGCACCTGGAGCATCAATCTCCACCATCTTCCTATTGTTTCATGCCAGAGACTCACGGCAAGGATCACCATAAGATCAGCTGGTGTCCCAACCAGTCTGAAAACTCTGATGATAGCCTCCACCCAATCCTCTGCTGCTTGTGGGCCTATCTCTCCATTGAACCTGGGCGGCCTCTGGGGTTGGAACTCGCGCAACTCACTCAGGTGGCATGCACTCTCTGCTGCTGGGGCTAGTGGTATCAGTTGCCCAGCGGGTAGTGGTACCGCTGGTGCCTCCGCTGTGATGGGGCCCTGCATCGAGGCCTCGTCGCTCGATGGGCTACCATCTCGTACGTAATTCAGAACCCTAGCTGGCTACCTTCATGGGGCTATCCTGAAAAGAAACAGGTGAGTCGCAGTTAAAACAGTATACCTGGTGACCTGACACAATGTAATCATAAAGAATACTTTTCAAAGGAAACACACAAGCAATCAGTGTTTTCATGCACAGAGTCGAAAATCAGAGGTCTGGGTCCTGGTGTATGGATACGTCGGCTGACACACCAACACTAGACTCCCTGGAATGAAAACCACCCTCAATACTCATAACAAAATTGCTTCATAGTAATATAGATCAGAGTCCGAGGTTCTGCGGTAGAACCGACTCCTATGATACCAATTTATCATGAACCATCCCCTGGCCCTGTTTCGTGACTACCCCAAGCCCACCTTCCATAGGCCAGGGGCTGGCAACTAGCACCATAGGAATAAATCCCAATAAAAATGGAAGGAATTGACTTTATAAAAGTAAACATACACAACAGAGTACACAACAGATGAATGCACTATGTAATACTGAATACAAAATTAAGTGTTAAAAGGAAAGGGGCCGGAAATACAAGCCCAACAGTAAGTACAATACAACTGAAAAGCTAGTAAAATTGCAATAAACTAAACCAGAAACCATTGAGTCATCCTCAGGGAATCCAACCTAAAGGGTGGGTACAGATGGACTCCTTAGCACCTCGGGTCCGGTCGTCCGCTCCGTGTATGTCTCGCCAAGTGGTCCACCTCCGGGTACCGTCCAACTCCACAATCCTCTACCTCGATTGGTGATATCTGTCGTCTACATCCAACACAATGTAGTGTGGGCATATCCCATGCAGGGTTGAGTATAAGATACTCTGTAGGGACCCTGAGACCCATGAAGGTCTCCCAGAATCCACAAAACATAAACCACAGAAGAAAGATGCAATCATGAATTATCAACCAACTCTACTTAGGTATATGCCCATACATATACCTAAGTTATCAACTACAGTTCAGCTCTAACTCTCAAGCCCAAACACAACCTAGTCCATACAGGAAAACAAGTCAATCACGTCGATGATAATTTTTGAAAGTCAAGACTCAGGTAACACAGGTATATATCATTCATATAGTGATAGAGATGATCATATGTAGTCATTGATTCATCTAAGCTGTCTGACCCACGTAGGATACTAATCCAGCTAAGCTGTCAGACCCACGTAGGATACTAGATGAGCTAATCTATCGAACCCACTCAGAATACTAGTACAAAAGTCAAACTGTCGGACACACTTAGGATACAAGTATAGTAGTCGTCGCTGTCGAACCCACAGAGGATTCTAGAACAGTTGTCGCCGTCGTCGGACCCACATAGGATTCCAATACGGTAGTCGTCGCAGTCGCAGCCAGATCTAGGGTTCATGCACACATCACTCTCGATTTTAGGAGGGTATGATCCTCGAGGCAAGGGGTTGATACATCAACTATCTCGAGGTCTAGAGTTGATGTATCCTGAAGTTCTGTCTTGTCAAAAGGAACCCGACGCGAAAAACGGCGAGTCAATCAGACACCCAGTCTGAGTGATATTGGATTTTCCGTTCCAGGGGCCCGGTTGGAATTATGCTCATTCCAAACCCGTCCATTTTCCAAAGTCGTCCAAAACTCACTCATTGTATCGCAAAAGGACTATCTCGTCACGATGATACTAGTGCCGCAGACGGCGCATCGATCAGACGCGCGGTCTTAAAGTTATTCACATTTAACTGAAACAGGCTCGGCCCGTCATGCCCAGTGGGCTAGCGGGTCAACCCGACCTGGTTCGGCGGGTCTGACCCATCAGGAGGATCGGCCCAACCCGATGGAGCATGGCCCGACCTGGTTGGGGCATGACTCATCCTGGTGGGGCATGGCCCGGCCAGGCGTGGCCTTGCCCATCCCGGCCCGGCGTGGCGTGGCCCAGCCCGCAGCCAGGGGTGCGGGGGGGGGGGGGGGGGGGGGGGCGGCCCCCCCTGTTTCTCGAACCGTCGGCGCCAAGCGGCGCCGCCCCTTCTATGTGGCCGGCCGAAGCGGTCTGGTATTCCCTGCTTGAGCGGCCCGCACGGGCGGGCCGCGGTCTCCCGCCTAGCACCTGAGGGTGCCGCTGCCTTCTTCAACCAGGATGGCATGCTGCTGGCCCATTCACTGCCGAAGCAGCCTATGGAGCGTGGGCCGTGGTTCTCCACAACTCGGCGCTAAAGTGGTGTTTCGGTTCTCCAGCCTGGCCAGATACGGCTGGCCGATTCTTCATTGGCCGAGCGGCCTACCTATGCGGGCCACTGTTCTTCTTTTCGTGGTCGGCACACGGCCGCTGCTTCCTCCGGTCGCCACTGCTTCCTATTTCTGCCGCCAAAATTAAATATTGAAGTACCATAAGAGGGTCATTTGGTCGTGTTCATTCGTCATGCGCCCTTCGCGTTAGGTGATATCAATTAGCCAAAGACAAATCAATCATTCACCAAGGACTGGATATAATTTTATTCACTTTAAATTATATCAAACCCCCTACCTTGATTCTGATGCTCACTTTCCGTGTCGCGGGAGGAGGATTCAAAGATGGCATCGATTCATTGACATCGGGATGCATCTGAGGAGGAAGAGTAGTCAATGTTCCTCGCAAGCGGAGTTTTCTTCCTTGAAGTGAAGGGAGAAGAACGAAGAAGACGATGGTCACAGACCTTGAGTTCTTCTTTGGAGAGAGTAAACATTCTTCCTTGAGAGAGGAACACCTTTTTCAAATTCTCCAGAGGTTTCTCCACCGAAATATTTTCCAAGAAAATATTATAAAAGATACCCAACATTAAATTAATTTACTTGCAATTCAAATTGATTCAAATGAATTTAAAGATTAATTATATGTGGAATTTAATTAATCCTAGTTGTTGGCATTAATTAAGAGTAGGTTAAGGGTTTAATATTCAAAAGAGAGGAGGTAGAGTGTTCAAATTAAAAGTGGGGAGTTTTCAAATTAAATGAAGAGGGTTTAATAGGGAGTTGAAGGGTTAGCGGATCATGTGGGACCCACCACACATTATCCTCTCATGGGAGGTTATTTTGGTGTGGGACCAACCTCAACCTCCCCCTTGTAGGAAATAACCAACTCTTAAACAATGAAATTGTGTACAACAATTTTATTTAATTTAATATAAATCCCCAAAAATTAACTTCTACTCCTGAGAAAACTCAACTACGATAAAGGTCCCCTTAAGAGAATACTGGTGTTGCGAGCTCATCAGTGCCCTCTGATTTAAATTTCAATCACTGTTTCAAAAGATAGAAAAAACATTCATGTACGTTTATTGAGCGTACCCAAACAAAACATTAGAAATTGATTTTGGGCACACAGGGCCTCAGAATCAGGCGTCGTCAGAAGCTGCAAACTCGTATAATTCCAAAGAATTATGAAAAAAAATTCTTTGAAATTTTAGGTTCTTTACAAAATGTATGTTCTATTTTCATACCATTCATGATTTCAGGTTAAAGTATTGACATTTTTTATGCAAGATTCAATACGATTGTTTGTATTATGTTTCACCCTTTCATATGAGGAGTAAATTGGACATAATAAGCGATGGGTAGTTCCCTCTATAACTCCTCGATGCATCAGTAGGTCTCATGGGAAAAAATAGTGTTTTGGCATAAGTCCTTGGCAAAATATTATTTGTAGTCTTGGCACAAGGCCTTGACTGTGTGGTTATGAAGTCTGGCATTATGCATTCCATCATTATCAAATTAGATATTGATATTACATGTGATTATTCAACTAGTAGGATATCAATGTGATTATGTAAACGGAATTATTTGATTTATCATTGTCTTATTATGCTTAAGATTATGTTTAAAATGATTGTGTTCTGGTCTTATACATTACTATAAATGTTTGTTATTATTTATCACAGTTTCCTCTATATTGTTATCCTTACTGAGCATCTAATATCAACCCATTCATAGGTTTTATTTTTTCCAGAATGCGAGGAAGCCTATTAATATTAACATGGAAGAATAATAAAATGGATATAATATTGTTCAAATGGGAAAAATGTTTTCTTATTTAATTATGTAATGTAAATCTTATGTATGTATCGAGTACTACCAAGTCTACTAAACTGATCGGACTTTCAGATATCATGCTAATTTTCTGTAATTATTCACCAATTCTAGGTAACTGGGGTTGGGGCGTTACAGATGGAATTAGAGGATGTTTAGTACCAACCATGGAAGCTAGATTTTGAAAAAAAAACTCTAATTAGGAAACACTACCATAAGATAGATATTGACGATTACTATAAAAGAACACCCAAAATTTTTGGTAAAGTAAATATTATATTGGTTTCCAAACAATAAATCTGTATCTAGATACGAGCAGGTAGAGTCGGCTCTAGAATAGATGTACCTAAGAGTGAAAACTCTGACCAAGAGTTACGCGCTAGACCTGGGGTATCCTGGTACATAAAAATGGGCGTTGCTGCATTCTTGGTTACGACACTCCCAGGGGATATTTTTAGGATAGTTCACATTTTGATTACAAAACAATTTGAAGTATTTTAATATAAGATGAGAATAAATAAACTTGGTTAATCTTAAGTTGGTTTATATTGAAAATAAGTTGTTATGATATTCTCTAAATTATTTTATGACTCCCATTATGCTTTCTTGTATTATTCAATGGTTGGATTCCAATGAATGCATATTAACATTGAACATGATGTACAAGGTGGGAACGATGTTGGAAATGAGCAACGAAATGGATTGTTGATAGGTGTAAATGATATCATGTTCATGATGAATCATTTTTACAAAAAAAAAACGATCAAAAACTTATATATTAACCAACTCTTGGACTCAAAAAATAAGAGAAATAAGGTGAATGATAAGAGCTCTAGCAGTGGAGACCGTGGAGAAATGAATGCTCATTTTCCATCATGCAGGAAATGTGGAAGGGAACACCGAGGAATGTGTATTAATGGAACAAATAGATGATTTATGTGTGGTAAAGATGGACATAAAGTAAAGAATTGCTGATAAAAATGAAGATTACTATGGAGGAAAATAAAAATGATCCCAAGAATCCATTTACAGTAATTTTCCATAAATATAGGGGACCTGGGAAATACCAGAGAGAATGTGTAAAGACCCAAATTTTCCGTTTATTTTTTTTAAAATTATATGGAATATTAAAAGTCTGTGAAAATTTAGAGCACGTGATTCCGAGGACCGGTGTGCCATGAATGAATTTCTGAACTTTTTTGGGTACATTTAGTAAATGTGTGAGAGGGTTTTTGTAACATTTGAACCGGTTCTCGAAATTGAAATCTAAGGGCACCGTTGAACTCACAGCATCAGAATTTACTTATGGAGACCTTCACCTTGACCACAGTAGGTTGAGGGTGAATGTTAGTTTTCCACTTTTTCATGGAGGAATAGAAAAATAAAAATATTTAACATTTATATTTTTCATATAACCATCTTTGGGATTATGGAGGTGGGGACCACCAGAACTAAAAACTACCAATTTGAATTCAAAGGTGGGGACCACACGACCCTTAAACTCCGCATTTAATGGGATGTTACTCTTGGAATCCATCCACTTTAATTATTCCACATCAATTAGTTAGTTAATTAGCAACTCCCTATGTGCCAACAAATTAAAATTGATAGACATATTTTTATTTGGGTTAGATCATCATTTTTCTGGGGAGAAATAGTTGGAGAAAGGGAGTCTTGGAGAGAGATCTGGGAGAAACAAATCTCCAACGAAGAACATGTCTTCCAACGAAGAACGTGCTCTTCAATGAAGAATGCCCTCTCCAATGAGGAATGTCTCCAACAACTACGAACCGACATTCGTCTTTCCCTCCACACTAATTTCAACAAATCTTTGAGGTTGGGGTGTGTTTTCAATTGATCATCGTTAATTTTTATCACATTTTGAATCACCCCCCGTGAGCCACTTCCTACCACTGTAACGTGGAGGGTATGGTGCAAACGAACATGGTCCGACCTCACTGTAAAAATCATTGTTATTCTTGGTGTGTTCTTCATGATGGGGGAGGATGGAAACCGACACTAGTGGGGCTAGAGAATGGTGGTCGGCACCATATTAGGCCAGGAAGATGGTGGCAGTGCAATTGCGCCACTGGAGAAGGGTTGCAGCCCAACGGCCAAGGCGAAGCAGGGGCGGCGGCTGGTGGAGGCCTACTGCCTGACAGGGGTGGCGACCCGTGTCTGCACCTCACGATGAGTAATGGCCACAGATTTGTTCTGTGAAGGAAAAGGGAGGGAGTCCGGTGTTCGTCTGGCCATAGAGGAGCGGCGTACGATGCACCACTGTGAGGAGAAGGGGCCCAACCATTTCAGCAGGCCGAGTTATACTGAGCGGGACCCACAGTGGATCTCGCTAGCTGTCTGGCGACCAATCAACTTTGGTCGTTCGGTGATTGAGGGTGGGGGTGCGTGATGCCCCCCCCCCCACATGCGGCTAGTCCAGGCCACCCAGTGTGGGTTGGGCCACCAAGCGCGGGCCGGGTTGGACACAGTGGGTCGGGTCTGAATCCCTAGGCTAGGTCCGACCCAGGGCCAGAACCGGGTCGGACAGGACCCGGACCAGTTTCAACCCTATATGTTCTTTCGGCCATATCATGAGCGACAAGCCTCTATTTGACAAACCGATTATGGTGTTGGGAACCTTAGAGAGAGTTTGTACTTTTGGTATACCCCACCTACGTTTTTGATAATGTTGGTTTACGGTCGGGTTGGATCGAGCACGAATCCAACTGGGCCCTTGGGATGAAAAACCTAATAACTTTTATATCAGGCATCTGTATGAGGAAATGACTATTTCGTTGAGAAACCTATGACGTGGAGGTAATTTGGGAAACATCTTAGTGGGACTTTGTGGTAATTAGTTTATCGACAAGTGGATTGAGGAGCAGATCCTCCCGAAATCAAGTGTGTTTAGTGCGGGAACCATGTAGCTGGCTGTAACATGAGAAAGGGATCCTTCGTGGGTCTGTGCTTAATGATCCTACATGGATGTGGACTAGGAACTCATATGGGACCACTCTAAGATCTTTTATGGGTCTTCTATACTAGGATCATGTGTGGTTCTGATGTACAAGGATCTTGTGTCGGTCTGATGATGTACTACAAACCTGTTTGGGTCTGCTGTACTAGTATCCTATGTGGGTATGATGATGTACTAGGTTCTTGTGTGGGTCTGATGATTTGGGATCCTACGTGGTTCTACCTATTAATAGAGTATGATGATTCAGTTGTTATATCTAATATTCTCCACTACTGTACCTAAGTTATACCTCGTGTGAGATGAGTCTTTACCTTTGTGGTATTATTCTGTGTGGTGTACCTATGTGGTGCATACCATCGTGGTGATACCTTTGTGGTATTATTCTATGTGGCATACCATTGTGGTAGTTATCTTTGTGGTAATCATTCCTTTGTGGAACAGTTGTACTTTCACTAAGGAGTCGGGCCTTGTGTTTCCTCATGAATGAGATGGGTAATATTTGATAACTTAGGTATATTTATGGCCATATAGCTAAGTAGGGTTATCACTGGATTATATGCTTTGTGGGTTATCATTTATAGATTTTGTGAGACCTTGAGGGTCTCGGGGTCCCTATTGAGTATTGATATAATCACCCATGCATAGTCTACACCCGCACCTTATTGTGTTTGGTGCAGATGACGAACATCGCAGATGGAGGTTGGGGGAACTTGGACTAGACGGAGACCGGAGGTGGTCCATACGGTGTGATGGTATGCATAGGAGATGTGTGGACATGGAGTGCTGAGGAGGCGATCTATACCTACACTTCAGGTAGGAACCTTAGAGGACAACCCAGTAGTTGCCTTTTTATTTCTTCAGTTGTTTTTTATTTACAGTTGTTGTTGTACCTTTACTATTGGGCTTGTATTCTGGCCCCTCTTACTTTCATCACTCTTTTTGGTATACAATTTACTTGTGTTCTTATCTTTCTGTGTGCTTGGCTGAGTGTGTTAACAGGATATAAAGGTAATGGCTTCCCAATTTTAGGGGATACGTCTTTCGGTGCTAGTTTCCAGCCCCTGGAGTATGGATGGCGGGCCTGGGGTAGTCATGGCCTGGGCCTCGGGGGACAGGTTGTGACAAATTGGTTTTAGATGAGCCGTTTCTACCTTAGAATATTGTACTCTGAACTTTTTAGCGTCAATATTGTTAATTGTAGTGAGTGTGGTTATTAGTCTAAGGAATCTAGTATTGGTGTGACGTCCGACGTATCCCTACACCAGGACCCTGAAATCAGATTTATGACTCAGTGCATGAAAACACTGATTGTGTGTGTGCGTATAAAGGTTTTCTTTTTGTTATCTTTAAGTCAGCTCACCAGGTATAACTTATTAAACATAGAACACCTATTTTTTTCAGGATTCCTCCATGTAGACAGCCAGTTAGGGTTCTAGGTATAGTATGCGCTGATATCCCACATAGCGATAAGGCCTCGGTGCAGGGCCCTCTTCGATTAGAGGCATCAACGGAGGAACCAATGGTACCATTACCCATTGGTCCACTGATGCCACCATTCCCAGAAGTAGAGTTTGAAGCCCCTTTAGCACGTTTCATGAGTTCCAGCGCCAGAGGACACTAATGATCTGGTGCGTGAAATACCAACAGGTGGTTGAGGATTGGTTGGAGGATGTGGTGAGAGTCTACTGACTAGTAGGGACACCATTTGAACTCGTGGTGATCCTTGACACCAATATTATCTTAGAAAAAACAAGCGGACTGTGGAGCTTGATGCTCTAGGTTCACGACGAGGTGACACTTCTCTGGGAAGACTTTGAGAGCATGTTTCGGGCATATTTTGTTCTAGTGACCCTTCATGCAGTGCGCATACATGAGCTTTATCATTTGAAGTAGGGCAACATGACTGTGGCTCAGTACTCAGTGTGGTTGACCGACCTCTCACAATATTCCACTGATATGGTACATGACCCATTCTTCAGGGCTCAGACCTTCAATCGGGGACTCAGATGAGAGATCAGAGCTTTTATGATATCACTCAGCATCCTGACACAGGAAAAAATGTTAGAGATAGTCCTCTTAGTAGAGATTTTTCTTTCTGAGAAGTCACGTGGTGTGAGACCCACCACCGGGCATCACATATTGGAGTCATCATTGGTGGGCAGCTGATAGGTTTCACAGAGGTCCAAGAGGAACCGGCCTACTGGTAGACGACCACATGATTCATGGTCGGTTGTGTGGGACACCAGAGATAGAACTAGTCAAGCGAGGAGCAGGCAGTGTCTAACATGTGGTGGGCCAGGTCACATGGCTCAGGACTGCCTAACCCATCGTACCAATGACCATAATATGGTCGAAGGACTGCCCAGGCAGAGATATTGGTTCGACCGAGGAGGTCCATAGAGATCAGACAGACATCGCATAGGAGCTAGTCATGTAGCTGGCGGTGGGCGACGATTTGAGATGTTACCGCCACCACCACTATAACGACCCATACTTTACATACATTGTTAATACTTCAAAATTGAAGCACACTTATTACAACATATGACAAAACCACAAAGGACCGTATAGGTATAGTGTCTTTAGAAACTGGGAAACATAAACAACTGGTTCATAAATCTTCTACAGTGTCTCCCATTTATTTCATCATATCTAGGGTCCCTTTTAGCATATTCTACTTAATATCCACCTTCCTGACCTGGGGAAAATAAAACATAAAAGTGTGAGCTCAAATGCTCAGCAAGGGCAAATAAAGGAAATAAAAATCATATCATATCTTTTTGAAAATCAAAACCTGCAAAAGAGATCATAATATCTTAACATGGAATAAATCATAGAAGTGAAAATGAGATCCCCATAATCATGACATAAAACATGAAACTTTGTGGCATGCACACATAATCATGGAAAATCATTTCTTGTTAGTCATGACTCATTGCCAAGACTATCTTAGTGGACAAAGTCCCTTTCTGAACCGAGTTCACTCCTCGTTTCAGTCCTGTATCACTGAACCGAAATAACCTTCCGTTCCAGCCATGTCTATCTCATGAGATATAAAATCTTTACCCAATGCATTGGAGGGAGATATAGGTCACACCCATATTATAATGAATACTTTCTTATGTGTGCCACATAATCACAAATCATACATCATCGCATAACCCATGTAATAAAAATGGGATTCTTAAACAACATGACATCATAAAACAATTCATATAAGATAAAGGAATTCATAAAAATATTTCCATCACAACATAATCAAACCAATGTAATAATAGGGATAAAAACAGAACCCTTTTATTATCTTAGATGGAAAATAATTTTGATAAAATACTTGAACTTCATTCTTGAGGAAAATATACTTTCTACTTCAAAAACACTTTTCCTTTCTTAACATGTCATACAATTATAAACTAAAAGAAGTTGATTAAAAATAAACATGAAAACTTGTAAAGGAAGCTTCTTGGAAATAATGTTTTAGAAATCCATTCATGCCGTAAAAAAACATTCTTCGTACTTTTGTCGGAAAAGTCAAAAAGTACATCGTACAAAAAAAACGACAAAAGATTCCTTTCGTATCTTTTACTAAGAACTCACCGAAGTGTAAAATTGGATATAAAATATTATAGAAGGATGGAAATAATATTACATATTAAGGGAACATGGATGTGGATGATAAAATACACCCCAGTAATTACCAAAGTAAAAACAATCTCGGATAAAAGTGAGATTGTGATATTTCCTCTTACCTTAGGTCCGATGTGCTTTGTACGTATCCGAAGCTCCTGTATAATGGTTTAAATAATGTTATTGACTTATTCCAGAATCATACATATTGATATGATATCATATATGGTCATATTCTTCTTATTAGTAATATTTCATTGTTACTTGTTACTCGGGTCTTTATTGCCTTTTGTTCTTATGCGTGTTTTGCCGAATATATTCTTATTCTTCTTTTAAGGTTATAGATACCTTATATCCAGAATGGTATTAGTGTAACATATATCATATTTATTCATTCAATTCATTTATATAATTACTATGTAATGGTGATCATGTAGAACGAGTCGCATCACATCGTGGAGACGGTATTCTGTACGTACGCACGAGTGATGATATCGTTCCTATGATCGTGGAACTGTATTGGAGTATATATATATTATTTCAGTATCAATATTACTTTATAATAATCATAAATAGTTACTCATTACACCATTATACCCATCCTTGTAAAGTGATGGTGGAAAAATAGATTACACCACGGCGTGGAGACGGTATTCCGTACGTACGCACGCGCGGTGATTTCATTTTTCCGTAGGATGGATAGAAGGTGAATTAGGGTTGTTTCATATTTATAATAACATATCAGTATGTAAGTAATACTGATGTTATTACTTTATCATGAAACAACTAATGAAGAAGAAGTTGAAGAAGAAAGAAATTGAAAAGATCGGTAATGGATATTACCTCTTCTTTGGAACGCTTCTTTGAATCCTTCACTTAGGGAACTAAGATTGTTCTTTGAAGAAGACCAGGACCTCTAGGATTATTCTAGGGAAGTGGAGAGGAGAAAATGGCAGGGGTTGGCCGAGCTTGAGTGCTCAATTTGGTGTGAGGAGGAGGGGGAGGAGGTGCCCTTTTATAAGGGAGAAGAGGGGCACCTTAGGAATATCTCAAAATATTATTTTATATTAAAGTCAAAATCGGTTTATAATGGTTCCAAAGGGTC
This sequence comes from Viscum album, assembly GCA_963277665.1. Classification (NCBI taxonomy): domain Eukaryota; kingdom Viridiplantae; phylum Streptophyta; class Magnoliopsida; order Santalales; family Viscaceae; genus Viscum; species Viscum album. The sequence goes on from OY728150.1 coordinate 2,029,018,036, forward strand.
TTATTTCGAAGCTAAAGTGGGGAAGGGTCTAAATCCTATCAACCAATAGAATTTAACCAAGTTTAGCGTATTATTTTAACCTTATCAATTAGATTTAACTCTAAGTTAAATAATTTAACTTTTACCATGTCTTTTTGTATTGTTTCACTATATGGTTAATACACTTACTATAACATGCCAAAAGATCCCAAAATTGTTTATTATTAATATATATATCCTTATCTAAGTCATTTGGCCGAACCATAGATTTTTAGGAATAAAATAACAATTAATAATATAATATTTGATTTAAAAACTATTTTGTATCAATTTTGACACTATTTGATATATGATTTTTGTGAAAGTCATAACAGAATTATATGTTCTAACCAAGTTGATTAAATCAACACTAATATATCATAGTAACCTAGAAAATTAGTGGAATGCATAAAAAGTCTCAAATTACATTATTTTTGGTGTTTATAACATCAATTATGTCAATATTTCATTAATAAGATAATTACTGCATCATCATTGTGTCATAAATAAATTAAATTATTTAATGTCTAAAAATTACAAATAAAATACCATTATGTAGGAAATATTTTTAGCTTTCTAATGAATATTTATAATCGAATTTATCTTATGTATAACCCCATATTAAAAATGATTTACTTATTAAACTTTGATTTTAACTATTTTAACCCTTCTTTAAATAAATTAATAATAAATGTCCTAATCTAATCCAAGTGGGCCTAAATGGTCATATTTTATTCCTAAGTTTGTTTTTGGTCGAATTACACTTATACAATAGAATTAGGACATGTGTTAGGGTAATATTAATATCATATTTACCCTTAGTTACCCTATTTACTATTAACCGCGGTAAAAAGTAAAAAGTTACTATTCACCAAAAAAATTATTTTTATCTTATTGAACAACATTTTACTTACTGATATCAACCGTGTCTGTCGGATTTTCGAAATTCCATTCACAGAAACGGTAAAATTAAGTTTTATACAAAATTCAGTTTTTAACCCACCACTTAGTGGTTTCACTATTCATCAAAAATTGAATGTTTTCAGAAAAATACCAAAATTTCACCCTAGGCTAATTTCGATATTCTGAGTCCAAAAATGAAGTCCATTTTGAAAAATAAAATTTATAAAATTTCAAAAAGTGGTTATTACTATTCATAACGGCTAGTTTTAATAGCATATTGTTGTTTAGTGAAACTCGGTATTGCGTACGACGCAAGCTATCGAGGAAGGTCGCGATTGCGTGTAAAGAAAGCCAAGCAAGTGTTGTGTAGAAAAAGATTCCTTTGATGGTTTATATAACATAAAAGTCTCGGGTGTTACATTCTACCCCCCTTAAAAAGAATTTCGCCCTCGAAATTCGTCACTTTGTAACAAACATATGAGGATACTTCTCCCTCATCATATCCTCAAGCTCCCATGTAGCTTCTTCAAGTTGGTGGTTCCTCCATAAAACTTTCACCAATCGAGTGGTCTTGTTTCGTAGGACTTTTTCGCTACGATCCAGAATCTCTATCGGATGTTCTTCATAAGAAAGATCTTGCTCCAGTGGTACAACTTCTGAGCTGAGTACATGTGAAGGATCTGGTATGTACTTTCTCAGGAGAGATACATGGAACACATCGTGAACTTGAGAGAGATTCGGTGGAAGCGCCAATCGGTAAGCTACCTTCCCAACACGATCCAGTATTTCGAAAGGACCGATATATCTAGGGCTCAACTTCCCCTTCTTTCCAAATCTCTTAACCCTCTTCCAGGGAGATATTCGTAAGAACACTTTATCACCCACTTCAAACTCTAGGTCTTTTCTTCGGTTGTCGGCATAGCTTTTCTGTCGACTCTGAGATGCTCTTATGTGTTGTTGAATAGATCTGACCTTTTTTGCTATTTCATCAACGAGATCAGGTCCTAATAGCTTTCTTTCCCCAACTTCATCCCAGTAAGTTGGAGTCCTGCATTTCTTTCCATAGAGAGCTTCATAAGGAGCCATCTGAATACTGGAGTGAAAGCTATTATTATATGAAAATTCCACCAAAGGTAGGTGTTGATCCCAACCTCCTTTGAAATCCATAGAGCAAGTTCTCAACATATCTTATAGGGTTTGAATTGTTCTCTCAGACTGGCCGTCTGTCTGGGGATGATAAGCAGTGCTGAAACTCAACTCTGTATCCAGAGTATTCTGATGACTTCGCCAGAACTTCGAGGTAAATCTCGGATCCCGATCAGATATAATAGAAAGTGGTACTCCATGCAATCTTACCACTTCCTTTACACATATCCTGGCAAGCTGATCTAGAGAGAAATCCTCTCTAATAGCAATGAAGTGTGCAGACTTTGTAAGACGATCAACTATGACCCAGATAGCATTATTGCCTTTGGATGTTTTAGGAAGTCCTGTGACAAAGTCCATAGTGATGTTTTCCCATTTCCATTCGGGTATGGGTAATGGTTGTAACATCCCCTTAGACTTCTGTCTCTCAGCTTTAACTTGTTGACAAACCAAGCATCGAGAGACATATTCAGCAACATCTCTTTTCATGCCATCCCACCAGAAGTACTCTTTCAGGTCCCTATACATCTTCGTGCTTCCAGGATGAATAGAGAATGAAGAATTATGAGCCTCATTCAGCAGCTCCTTCTTTAATTCGGGGATGGGAGGATCACAAACCCGATTCCTGAACTTTATTACCCCATCACAATCAAGGTTGAATTCTGGAACATTTCTCACCTTCTTTTGTAACTCGACATCTTCTTTCTGTGCCTCCTTAATCTTCGCATGTATAGATGGTTGAACATTCATTTGAGAAAGATAAGATTTTTCCCCTTCCATTATAATTCCAAGATCCATCCTTTGTAAATCCATAAATATTGGATCTTTTGTGATCCTCATCATGGATAAACTAGCATGGTCTTGTCAACTTAATGCATCTTCCACCTTGTTTGCTTTCCCAGGGTGGTAATTGATTGAGCAGTCATAATCCTTAATCAGCTCCAACCATCTTCTTTGACGCATATTCAGCTCCTTTTGTGTGAAAATATACTTTAAACTTTTATGATCAGTATAAATATCACACCTTTCACCATAAAGGTAATGCCTCCAAATCTTTAATGCAAAGATTACCGCAGCCAACTCCAAATCATGTGTTGGGTAATTTTGCTCATGGATTTTCAACTGTCGTGAGGCATAGGCTATCACCATATCATTTTGCATAAGAACACACCCCATTCCCTTCTTGGATGCATCACTGTAGATCACAAACCTTTCTCCACTACAAGGCAGTGTGAGCACAGGTGCACTGGATAACCTTCTTTTCAACTCCTTGAAATTCTCTTCACATTCCTCTGTCCAGACAAACTTAACTCCTTTCCGAGTCAACTTGGTGAGTGGATTAGATAATCGTGAAAAATCTTTTACAAAACGTCGATAATATCCAGCCAAACCAAGAAAACTTCGGATCTCAGTTACTGTTGTTGGTCTTGACCATCTTTCGATAACCTCTGTTTTTGCTGGATCCACAGATATCCCCTCTTTTGAGATTATGTGACCCAAAAATGCAACTTTTTGAAGCCAAAATTCACACTTGGTAAATTTTGCATAAAGCTTCTCCTTTCTCAGGGTCTTCCATATAATTCTCAAGTGATCTTCATGCTCTTCCTTGCTCTTTGAATAGACAAGAATATCGTCTATAAAGACTACCACAAATTGATCATGATAGTCTCTAAAGACTCTATTCATTAGATCCATGAAGATAGCAGGGGCATTAGTAAGACCAAATGGCATCACTATAAATTCGTAGTGTCCATACCTTGTACGGAAAGACGTCTTTGGTATATCCTCCCTTTTGACCCTTAATTGATGATACCCTGAACGAAGAACAATCTTGGAAAAGTATTGAGCTCCGCGTAGTTGGTCAAATAAGTCATCAATGCGTGGGAGAGGATATTTGTTCTTGATAGTGATCTTGTTAAGTTCTCGATAATCAATGCAGAGTCTCATTGATCCAGCTTTCTTCTTAACAAATAGAACAGGTGCTCCCCAAGGTGACGCACTAGGGCATATGAATCCCTTATCAAGATTCTCTTGGAGTTTCTTCTTCAATTCCTGCAACTCAATTGGGGCCATTCTATAAGGTGTGTTTGAAATAGGCAAAGCACCCGGTACGAGTTCTATTGAAAACTCAACTTCACGATTTGGTGGAAGACCCGGTAATTCCTCCGGAAAGACATCATCAAACTCCCGTACAATGGGCATATTCTTAATCGTGAGTTTCTCACCAACCATTTGAGATAAATAACCTTCATTTAGTGGAATCAAGACCCATAAGATGGAAGGAATTTCCACTGGAAGGTTATGTTCATCCTTGCATTGATAGACGATCGTAGATTGATCTGGAATATGAAATGTGACTTCCCTTCTTTGGAAATTGATATGAGCTCCATGTAGAGAAAGTCAATCCATGCCAAGAATCACATCAAATTCCACTAAAGGAAGTATCACAAGATTTGCAGGAAGCACTTTCCCACAAACTTCGATCGGAGAAGAATTATAAATTTTTGATGCGACAGTTGTGCCATTAGGTGTTGTCACAGCTAACTCACCATCTAATTGTTGAGGTAATATGGTGATACCCTTAGAAAATTCATTAGAAATAAAAGAGTGGGTGGATCCAGAATCAAATAAAACATTTGCTACTTTAGAGTGGACGGTAAGTGTACCTTTCACCACTTCGTTATCGTACTCCACATCGCTGATAGAAATTGCATGTGACTTTCCTTTCTCTTTAGCCTTAAGAATTTGTTGACGTCGACCATCATCATCAACCCTTGGATTTGGGAATTGATTGGCATAATGACCCATCTCCTTGCACTTGAATCATTGAAGTGTAGTAGGTTCATTCTGTGTATCCCTTCCTTTGTTTGCATCATTATACATCTTCTTCCCATTATCACGGCATTCAAATGCCCGATGAACTTCATTTCCACATTTAAAACATTTACTTGTCCCTTTAAGACAACTACCTCCATGTTTCTTTCCACAATTTGAGCATAAGGGAAAGTTCATCTTCTTTTCCGTGTGCTCTTTAGATTTTTCTTTGAATTCCATCTTCCTCTTCTTATCAAACCCATGTGACTGATGGGTTACTCCAATCTCCATCTCGACTTTGAGAGCACATCGAACGATTTCCTCGTAGCTATTGAAGTCCCTTATGGCTAACGCCCTTCGAAGACTTGGTTTTAAGCCACTAAAGAATCGATCCATCTTACTCTCAGGTTGGATAATAATACCAGAAGCGTACCTTGCAAGTCTTGTAAAATTTGCTTCATAGGTACCAACAGATCCATCATCCCTTTGCTTCAGTTCAAGAAACTCTTTCTCCATCTTTGTTCGGAGAATACGAGGGAAGTACTTATTGAAAAATAAGTTCTTGAACTCGTCCCATTCCATAGACTCAATTTCATCCCTTTGCCTCGTATTCTTAATAAGATTCCACCATTGATCAGCATCTCCTTCCAAACGATACACTGCTAGGATGACTTTATCATGCTCAGAACATTGAAGAACTGAAAATATCTTTTCAGTAGTACTAATCCATTGTTCAGCAATTAATGGATCAGTAGACCCACTGAAAGAAGGTGGACGCTGCCTCATGAAGGATTCAACAGAATGTTGCTCCTTCCTTTGCTCGTTTGGAAATCCTGCATGATTAATAGCTTGAGAAAGTTGTGTGAGCATGGCTACAAGATTTTTCATTCCAGCTCCCATATCGTTTGGTTGCTCAGGGGGACAATCATTGCATTGCCCATCACATTCCGCATTAACACGGTTCCTTCGGGTTCCAGCCATTGACTAAAACCAAGAAGAATAGTGTGAGCAACACTAATTATAATAGGAAAACCACATAATTAAAGAATAAAATTTTCATGATTAAGGTCTTGTCCTAGGTTATTCATGGCCATTTCTAAAACACTAAGATTGTGTTCTATGCTTAGACTTATCCTTAGGGTTCTTACTAAGGCTTTCACATCCTAGTTTCCAAAGGTTGACTATACCTTTCCTCTGATACCAACTATAACGACCCATACTTTACATACATTGTTAATACTTCAAAATTGAAGCACACTTATTACAACATATGACAAAACCACAAAGGACCGTATAGGTATAGTGTCTTTAGAAACTGGGAAACATAAACAACTGGTTCATAAATCTTCTACAATGTCTCCCATTTATTTCATCATATCTAGGGTCCCTTTTAGCATATTATACTTAATATCCATCTTCCTGACCTGGGGAAAAGAAAACATAAAAGGGTGAGCTCAAATGCTCAGCAAGGGAAAATAAAGGAAATAAAAATCATATCATATCTTTTTGAAAATCAAAACCTGCAAAAGAGATCATAATATCTTAACATGGAGTAAATCATAGAAGTGAAAATGAGATCCCCATAATCATGACATAAAACTTGAAACTTTGTGGCATGCACACATAATCATGGAAAATCATTTCTTGTTAGTCATGACTCATTGCCAAGACTATCTTAGTGGACAAAGTCCCTTTCTGAACCGAGTTCACTCCTCGTTTCAGTCCTGTATCACTGAACCGAAATAACCTTCCGTTCCAGCCATGTCTATCTCATGAGATATAAAATCTTTACCCAATGCATTGGAGGGAGATATAGGTCCCACCCATCTTATAATGAATCCTTTCTTATGTGTGCCACATAATCACAAATCATACATCATCACATAACCCATGTAATAAAAATGGGATTCTTAAACAACATGACATCATAAAACAATTCATATAAGATAAAGGAATTCATAAAAATATTTCCATCACAACATAATCAAACCAATGTAATAATAGGGATAAAAACAGAACCCTTTTATTATCTTAGATGGAAAATAATTTTGATAAAATACTTGAACTTCATTCTTGAGGAAAATATCCTTTCTACTTAAAAAACACTTTTCCTTTCTTAACATGTCATACAATTATAAACTAAAAGAGGTTTATTAAAAATAAACTTGAAAACTTGTAAAGGAAGCTTCTTGGAAATAATGTTTTCGAAATCCATTCATGCCGTAAAAAAACATTCTTCGTACTTTTGTCGGAAAAGTCAAAAAGTACCTCGTACGAAAAAAAACGACAAAAGATTCCTTTAGTATCTTTTACTAAGAACTCACCGAAGGGTAAAATTGGATATAAAATATTGTAGAAGGATGGAAATAATATTACATATTGAGGTAACATGGATGTGGATGATAAAATACAGCCCAGTAATTAACAAAGTAAAAACAATCTCGGATAAAAGTGAGATTGTGATATTTCCCCTTACCTTAGGTCTGATTTGCTTTGTACGTGTCCGAAGCTCCTGTATAATGGTTTAAATAATGTTATTGACTTATTCCAGAATCATACATATTGATATGATATCATATATGGTCATATTCTTCTTATTAGTAATATTTCATTGTTACTTGTTACTCGGGTCTTTATTGCCTTTTATTCTTATGCGTGTTTTGCCGAATATATTCTTATTCTTCTTTTAAGGTTATAGATAACTTATATCCAGAATGGTATTAGTGTAACATATATCATATTTATTCATTCAATTCATTTATATAATTACTATGTAATGGTGATCATGTAGAACGAGTCGCATCACATCGTGAAGACGGTATTCCGTACGTACGCACGAGTGATGATATCGTTCCTATGATCGTGGAACTGTATTGGAGTATATATATATTATTTCAGTATCAATATTAATTTATAATAATCATAAATAGTTACTCATTACACCATTATACCAATCCTTGTAAAGTGATGGTGGAAAAATAGATTACACCACGGCGTGGAGACGGTATTCCGTACGTACGCACGCGCGGTGATTTCATTTTTCCGTAGGATGGATAGAAGGTGAATTAGGGTTGTTTCATATTTATAATAACATATCAGTATGTAAGTAATACTGATGTTATTACTTTATCATGAAAAAAATAAAGAAGAAGAAGTTGAAGAAGAAAGAAATTGAAAAGATCGGTAATGGATATTACCTCTTCTTTGGAACGCTTCTTTGAATCCTTCACTTAGGGAACTAAGATTGGTCTTTGAAGAAGACCAGGACCTCTAGGATTATTCTAGGGAAGTGGAGAGGAGAAAATGGCAGGGGTTGGCCGAGCTTGAGTGCTCAATTTGGTGTGAGGAGGAGGGGGAGGAGGTGCCCTTTTATGACGGAGGAGAGGGGCACCTTAGGAATATCTCAAAATATTATTTTATATTAAAGTCAAAATCGGTTTATAATGGTTCTAAAGGGTCTTATTTCGAAGCTAAAGTGGGGAAGGGTCGAAATCCTATCAACCAATAGAATTTAGACAAGTTTAGGGTATTATTTTATCCTTATCAATTAGATTTAACTCTAAGTTAAATAATTTAACTTTTACCATGTCTTTTTGTTTTGTTTCACTATATGGTTAATACACTTACTATAACATGCCAAACGAACCCCAAATTGTTTATTATTAATATATATATCCTTATCTAAGTCATTTGGCCGAACCTTAGATTTTTAGGAATAAAATAACAATTAATTATATAATATTTGATTTAAAAACTATTTTGTGTCAATTTTGACACTATTTGATATATGATTTTTGTGAAAGTCATAACAGAATTATATGTTCGAACCAAGTTGATTAAATCAACACTAATATATCATAGTAACCTATTAAATTAGTGTAATTCATAAAAAGTCTCAAATTACATTTATTTTGGTGTTTATAACATCAATTATGTCAATATTTCATTAATAAGATAATTACTGCATCATCATTGTGTCATAAATAAATTAAATTATTTAATGTCTAAAAATTACAAATAAAATACGATTATGTAGGAACTCTTTTTAGCTTTCTAATGAATATTTATAATCGAATTTATCTTATGTATAGCCCCATATTAAAAATGATTTACTTATTAAACTTTGATTTTAACTATTTTAACCCTTCTTTAAATAAATTATTAATAAATGTCCTAATCTAATCCAAGTGGGCCTAAATGGTCATATTTTATTCCTAAGTTTGTTTTTGGTCAAATTACACTTATCCAATAGAATTAGGACATGTGTTAGGGTAATATTAATATCATATTTACCCTTAGTTACCCTATTTACTATTAACCGCGGTAAAAAGTAAAAAGTTACTATTCACAAAAAAATTATTTTTATCTTATTGAACCACATTTTACTTACTGATATCAACCGTGTCTGTCGGATTTTCGAAATTCTATTCACAGAAGCGGTAAAATTATGTTTTATGCAAAATTCAGTTTTTAACCCACCACTTAGTGGTTTCACTATTCATCAAAAATTGAAAGTTTTCAGAAAAATACCAAAATTTCACCCTAGGCTAATTTCGATATTCTGAGTCCAAAAATGAAGTCCATTTTGAAAAATAAAATTTATAAAATTTCAAAAAGTGGTTATTACTATTCATAACGGCTAGTTTTAATAGCATATTGTTGTTTAGTGAAACTCGGTATTGCGTACGACGCAAGCTATCGAGGAAGGTCGTGATTGCGTGTAAAGAAAGCCAAGAAAGTGTTGTGTAGAAAAAGATTCCTTTGATGGTTTATATAACATAAAAGTCTCGGGTGTTACAACCACCAGGTGATCCACCCCAACCACAGGGAGTAGGTGGAAAGGGTTAAGCTCAGCTCCAGGAATATGAGGCCTATGACCATGGCTCTCTAGAGATGATATTAGGTACGATCTATGTCTACTCCACCTTAGTTGCAGTACTTATAGACACATGTGCCAATCATTCTTTTATATCCATTGACCGTGTTCGGTGCTTCGGGTTCTGACGGAGTTGTTGGATCGATCTTTACTACTATAGATTCCTACGAGAGTGGATTCAACGATTATGCAATGATTTTGGCAGTGTGAGCATACTCTAGTAGGTGAGAGCTTCATCTGGGATCTCCTAGTAGCAGTGTCGAGGCCTTATGACTACTTCTTTGGTATGGAATGGTTATCTAAAGCCCATTATTAGATTAAATGTATTAGGCATATAGTGTTGTGTGTCCACACAGATGGGACTAGGATTTACTTTCACCGGTGGGAAGGGAGCCTTTACAGAATAGTATGGACATACTCGGAGGAGAGTGTAGCCAATCACTCATCAGATGGCTATCCTTACCCTCAGAGAGGATGATGTAGAGAGTCCAAGCTATCCATTAGTGGTGGACCAGTATGAGAATGACTTCCCTAATGATGTTATGGGTCTACCACCTCACAGATAGGTGGACTATTACATTGATTTGTACCTTGAGACGACACTGATATATACACCAACATATCGGATGGCTCCCATGGAGCTTTGTGAGCTGCGGGAACAACTGGAGGACTTATAGGGGAAAGGGTTCATCCGATCCAGTGTTTCACCTTGGGAAGAACTAATTTTTTTCCAAGAAGTAGTATAAGAGCTTCATACATTGTGTTAACTATCAACACCTGAACCAGGTGACTGTAAAAAAAAGTACCACTCTCAAGGATTGATGACTTCTTTGATCAGCTGAAGGGAGAATGGGGGTTCTCAAAGATAGACCTCACATCAGGCTATCACCAACTCAGAGTACAAGATGAGGATGTGTATAATACGACCTTCAGATGTCGGTACGATGACTGTGAGTTCTTGGATATTCCATTCGGCATGACCAATTCCCCATCAGTGTTCATGGGACTCATGAACATGATCTTTCATCCATACCTTGATTGTTTTGTAGTAGTCTTCATCAACAATATTCTGATCTACTCAGATAATGAGGAGGAGCATGACTATCATTTGCAGATAGTTATGTACACACTACGAGAGCACCAAATATAAGTTAAGCTATCGATGTTTCAATTCTAGATCTGAGAGGTTCACTTTCTGGGACATGTCATTTCAGAGGCTCGAGTTGCAGTTGATCCAGTGAAGATTGAGGCGGTACATGGTTGGGATCTACCCTGGAGTGTGACGGAGGTACGAAGTTTCCTGGGTTTGGCTGGATAATTCCAGATTATTGTGGTAGATATCTCGAGAGTTTAAGCACCTTTATCAGCATTGATGAAGAAGGAAAAACCCTTTGTGTGGTCTGAGATTTGTCAACAGAGATTTCAGTAGATGAGGTAGAGGTTGAATAATGACCACATCATGAGGCTACCAGAGGAGGTTATTGGTTACGTAGTCTACTGTGGAAAATCAGGTTCCAGACTATGATGTTTCACGATGAAGGATTGAGTAGCTATCATGGATGGTTCTCGAAAGATAAGATGGTATGAGAAGAACTATGTTACCCATGTCCTAGAGTTAGCAGCAGTGGTCTTCGCCTTGAATATGTCGCAACATTACTTAATGGGAATGTGTTTTATGGTTTAATCTGATCAAAAGAGTCTCACGTATATATTCTCTCTAAAGGACCTGAACCTGAGACATCGATGTTGGATTGAGTTCCTCCCGGACTATAACGTTGAGATAGTCTATAATCTAGGGAAGGGGAACAATGTAGTAGATTCACTCATAAGTATATGTGGTATACAAATGCTTAGTGAGCCAACAAAGTAGCTTGTCACTTTGAAGATATCCTTTGTGGATTGAGAAGGAGAAACATTTATTCAGTCTCTTACAGTCACTCCCCCAATCCTTCAGTGAGTCAGGGAGGAAATGTGTGGGGACCCTGACTGTGAGCCTTGACATGCTCATATATCCATAGGACAGGCACCTGATAGATTTTATGAAGGTGGGGAGCATGTCATCCATTTCAGAGGACGTACCATGGTACTGGTTTCTATTTGTGAATAAGTGTAGATGGATTTCAACATATCCCCTCTAGCAGTACATCCAGTAGTGGTGAAGATGTATCAGGATCCCCGACGGCAACATTGGTGGTCGGTATGAATAAAGAAGTGGCAGATTTTGTCTCTCAGTGCCTCACTAGTTAGCAAGTGAAGGCAGAGCATCGTGTAACTGCTGGCTTAGTGAAGCCTTTAGAGGTTATAGAGTGGAAGTAGGACGGGATATCCATAGTCTTTTTGAATGGAATTCCACATACATTCCGGGGACCTGATTCTATATAGGTGATCGTCAATGGACTCACCATGTCAACCCACTTCCTACCGATCAGAGATTAGGGTTCAGTAAAGATCATGGGATGCCTCTTTGTATAGGATATTGTGGGGATACATGGAGTACCTTATCTGATTTTCTCCGATTGGGATACACATTTCATTTCCCAGCAATGGAAGAGGTTGCAGGAGGCTTTTGGGAAGTAGTATTGTTTGAGCATTGCCTTCCATCCTCAAATGGATTTCAAGAGTGAGAAAACCATTCAGGCCCTCGAGGGCATGCTATGTACTTCCATCCTTGACTTCAGTCGTTGCTGGAAGGATCACTTGATTTTGGTGGAATTTTAATAAAACAACAGCTATCACTCCACCATTGGGATTGAACCTTTTGAGGCTTTGTACATCTGACCTTTCAGATCGCCTTTGTGTGGGACTGACACAGGGGAGTCAGCACTTGCGGGACTAGAGATGGTACGAGCTACCATGGAGAGGGATAAAATCATTCAAAAGTGGATGAAGACTGCATAGAGTAGGCATAAGTCTTATGCCGACCGGAGACGGAGATCTGTGGAGTTCGAGGATGGTGACCACGTCTTTCTATGGGTCTCACCCCGATGAGACTGGCAGAGATTTGGCTAGGGCGGAAAGTTATCACTGGGATTCCATGGACCCTTTCAGGTTCTCAGCATAGTTTGCAAGGACCTTTACCAATTATCTCTTCCACCAATGTTGCACCGGGTGAATGACGTCTTCAACGTATCCCAGTTGAGGAGATACGTGCACGACCCATTTCACATCATCGACCACAGAAAGCTGGACATCGATGATGATGTGACATTTACAGAGGTTCCATTAGAGATTGAGGACTGACAAGAGTGGGTCCTTTGGGGTTGTTCTATACCACTAGTGCGCATTCTTTGGAATCATGGGAACCTCTAGTATATCACATTGGAGCAGGAGGCCCAAATATATGGTCAATACCCCCACTTGTTCCCTTAGTTTCAGTTGTGGCTTATAGGTATGAAAAGTCCTGAGGTAGGGAAATATAAAGGCCCAAATTTTCAATGTAATTTTTTAAATTTTATGGAATATTACAAGTCCAAATAAATTTACGGCACTTGATTCCGAGGCCCTGTGTGCCCGAAATGAATTTTTGAACTTGTTTCGGGAATGTTCAGTAAACTTGTGACCATGTTTTTGTAACTTTTTAACTGGTGCCCATAATTAAAATCTGAGGGCATCGTTGACGATGTTGCACCGATATTCTCTTAGAGAGACATTCACCTCGACCAAATTAGGTTGAGGGTGGAAGTTAGATTTCCAAATTTTTTTGAGGAAGAAAAAAATAATAATATTTAACATTCTTATTTTTTTATAACCTTCTTTGTGGTTATGGAGGTGGGGGACACCCGAACTAAAAACTCCCAATTTGAATTCAATGGTGGGGACAACCCAACCATCAAACTCCCCCATTAATGGAAGTTAACACTTGGACTCCCTCATCTTTAATTATTCCACATCGATTAATTAATTAATTAATCCAACTTCATATGTGCCAAAAAATTAAAATTGATATACATATTTTTATTTGGATTGGCTCCTCCTTTTGCTGGGGAAAAATCATTGGCAAAAGGAGGCTTGGAAATATCTCTTGGACAAACTCATCCTACAATAACGAATGCGTATTCCAATGAAGAACATGATCTCCAATGAAGAACACACTCTCCATCGAGGAATGTATTTAATAACAACAAACCATATTCTATCCTACCCTCCTTACCGACGTCAACAAAACTTTGAGGTAAGGTTGTGCTTTCAATTGATCATCGTTAATTTTTCCCTCATGTTGAATCACCTCCCATGAGCCTCTTTCTACCACTCTAATGTAGAGGGAACGGTCCAAACGAACATGGGACGACCTCAATGAAAAAATCATTGCAGTTCTTGGTGTGTTCTTCATGATGGAGGAAGATAGAAACTGACACCAGTGGGGCTCAAGAACAGCAGTCGAAACCACAACCAGCTATGAAGACAGCGGCAGTGCAACTGCACCACCGAAGAAGGACTACAGCCCATCGACCTTAGCAGAGTAATAGTGGAGGTCGACCTCATGATGGGGGCGGCGGCGTGCGTCCGCGATACTATATGATCAAGTGACGTAGCTTTGTGGCATGAAAACAAAGGCATGGTGGCTAGCATTTTTCTGGAAATAGAGGGGGGGTGTACGACATGCCGCCAGGAAGGGAAGGGGGCCAACCATTTTTTCCAGCTGAGTTGTACCAAGCGGGACCAGTGATGGGTCCTGTGTACTGCATGAAGATAGAATGGTTTTAGTCATTCGGTGATTCGGAGAGGTGGCGCGTGACTCCCCCCCCCACCACCCACATGTGCCTGTCTGGGCCCCCCAGCATAGGTTGGATTCCCCTAGTTGGGTTCGAACTAGGGTTAGACCTGAGTTGGGCCAGGTTAGTCCTACCGGGTTAGACAAGACCAATAAAAGTTGTTGGAAACATGGTCTTATATTCATGAATTGGAGTATGGTCTGTGTCTGTTGTAAATCCTCAGTGTATGTTCAGAATGTGTACTAGCAAAGTGATCATACAGTTCAAGTAGACAACAGTATAGAAGGTGGAACCATTTCCTTGAGTTTGCCAAATTTTTGGGCATCAAAATCGACAAATGGAGAAAAGTGTTTTTGGCAAAGAGACTTGTGCGCCATGTACTTGAAGAAGAGGAAACATGTACTCCATATGTTTTTAAAGATCATAATTTCAAAATATGTCAAAGGAAATTAGGTCGTGCAAGTTTTGGTTTGGTCACGCAAGTGAGTTGCACGACAGAGGCTAGAGGAGATGAGCTGCGCATCAGAACCTGTGCGCCGAGAGGATACTTGCACGCCACCGGGCAGGGGGTCCATTTTTCCTATAAATAGAGGACCACCCCTCCAAATTTGGAATGATGTTGAAGACTTAGAGTTTTTTCGAGCTCTCATCGTGCAAGTTATTGAATCATGCAAGTGGTTGTTGGGTCACACAAGTAGAGGTTGTGCGCCGGTTGTGGGCTGCGCGACTAAGGCGGTTTGGGAGTTAAAGGTGCACAGTCACGCACGTTTGGAGTTGAAAGAGTCAGTGTCACGCAAGTGTGTAGGTTTCACCTGCGTGCTGATTTTGTACCGTGCAAGTGACTTGCACGCCTATCATGGAGAAGTGCGCTAGGTGAGGTTGTTGTGCGCCGGACCATTTGGAGCTGCACGAAAACTGAAATATTGCCCGATACCTTCAGCAAAAGGGGGTTTATTATATGAGTGAGAGTTGGATTTCAACAGAGCATCTACACATGATAGAGGATTCATTATATTTCAATGATGAAGAGACATTCACATCTATAAACTGAGTGTTACTTTACCAAGGGCTATGAGCCAGGGGAGCCAACGGGAGTGACCCGAGGGATGTAGTGTGCTATCCATGAACAATTGTATAGGCTGTGAGCCCGGGACATAGTGAATATTCCTAAACCTTTGTAATCCACATCTAGTTAAGTTTAGTGGAAATAGGTACAACCAAAAACCTCTCGACGTATGGTCCTTGAATGTAGCCCATAGTGGTGAACCATGTAAAAAGTGATGTGTCTTCTCTGTGAATGTGAATGTTTTCTTTCTGATCATATTCATCATACAGGTTGAAAAAGTTCCTACCAACGTTGGAACAAGATCCAACACATTAAAAAAAATGGTCACCCAGATTCACCCCTCCCCTCTCAGGGTGTCCCAGGGTCCTAGACAAGTTTCGAACCTATACATTCTTATTGCCATATCATGAGCTTAAATGATCATTTTAATGAACTGTCTGTGGTACCAGGAACCTTGGAGAGAGATGGTTTTTTTCGTATACCCAACCTATGTTTTGGATACAATTAAGGTACGTTTGGGTTGGATCGAGCACGAATCCAACATGGCCTTTGGGACTAAAAGGCTAATAACTTACAGTCCGGACATCCAAATGATGCACTATTTCTTGAATTGAGACTCATATGACATGGAAGTCCTTTGGGAGACTTCTTCATGGGACTTCGTGGTAGTTGGAGTATCGACCTATGGCTTGAGGAGCGGATCCTCCTAGAATCAATCGAGCTTAGTGCAGGAAACCTGTAGCTGGAGGTATAATGTGAAAGGGATCCTTTGTGTGTCTATGCTCAAGGATCCCGCTTGGATATGCTCTAGGAATCCATGTGGGAATACTCTAGGATCATGTGTGGGTCTGTTTTACTATTATCATATGTGGGTATGATTATGTACTAGGATCCTATGTGGGTCTGCGGTACTAAGAACCTGTGTGGGTCTGAACATGTACTGGGATCCTGTGTGGTTCGGCAGTACTATGATGATGTGTGGGTATGACGATTTACTTGGATCCTGTGTGGGTCTGATGACTTGGGATACTACATGGGTATACCTCTTAATAGAGTAATATGATTCAATAGTTACATTAAATCGTCTCTAATTCTGTACATAAGTTATACCTTGTGTGAGCTGAGTCTTTACAATTGTGGTATTCTTCTGTGTGGCATACATGTGTGGTATTTAACTTCATGGGGAAACCTTTGTGGTATTATTATTTGTGGCATACCTGTGTGGTACATACATTCATGGTAATCTTTCCTTCATGTAATAGTTGTACATTGGCTATGTAGTTGGGGCCTTGTGTACCCTCATGAATGAGATGGGTAATATTTGATAACATAGGTATATGTATGGTCAAATACCTATGTAGTGTTATCACTGGATTACATGCTTTGTAGTTTATCCATTGTGGATTTTGTGAGACCTTGAGGGTCTCATGGTCACTACTGAGTATTGTTATACTCACCCCTTCATGGGCTTCACCCACACATTGTTGTGTTTGTTGTAGATGAAAGACAACACTGATCGAGTTTGAGGGTACCTGGACTAGACTATTCACAAAGGTGGATCATACGGCATGTCAGCACGCAGAGGAGATGAGCAGACATGGAGTGATGAAAAGGAGATATGTACCTACCATTTACGTAGGAACCTTGGAGGACAACCTAGTAGCTACCTTTCTATTTTTTCAGTTGTTTTGTATTTCCAGTTGTACTTGTACCTTTACTGCTGGGCTTGTATTTTGGCCCACCATACTTTCAGCACTCTTTTTTCTATACATTTTACTTGTTTTTGTATCTTGTGGCATTCTTTGTTTAGTGTGTATACAAGATATAAAATAAATGCATTTCTGGTTTTAGGGGATACACCTTTCAGTACAAGTCACTAGCCCCTGGCCTATGGGAGGCGGGCTTAGGGTAGTCACAGAATGGGCCCCTGGGGAAGGTCTTGACAGAATGACCTATTCTTTAGGATAACCACTTGGTCATGGATGAACCTATGTGGAAATAAATTGATGGAGAAATATTAAAAAGTATTAGTGCTATTTGTTTATGGGATTACATCGGAAGACTTTTCTCTTGTATGTGTAACCCTATAGTTCGTTATGTGAAAATCCTATTTTAGGAAGAATTATCTTTTATATTATAGTTATAAATAACCATTTGGGATTATATGATCATTGAATTTGAGTAAATTACATGTTATTAAATTTTGGGATGAAAATGAGAGGTATGAGATAACAATTGTGGTGATATTATGTTATGGTTATTTTGAATTTTTTTACCATTTTGGGAATGTTATAAAATATAGATTCTAAAAAAGGACAAAACGTAGACCATGTGACAACCTGTCCTATTGGACAATGCTACGGGTATCGAACCCATAACCAGAGTGCGATTGGGATTTATCTCCTACCCCTGGACTATGTGAAGTCCCTGGTTAGTGTGACTAATTATTTTTAGTTAAATGATTTTATTGATCAATAATTAGTTGATGTGGGATCTTATATGTTATCAAAGGGATATCCTTAGTATAGTAAAATTATTTGGTGATTAAGTGATAAATTTTATTTTAGAAGACGCTCGCTCTATTGGGAACACTATATGCCTAAGTAAAATAGAATACCACGAGATTTCATTTGAGGAGTAATGGTGGTTTTTTAGCTATTTTATTATTCTGGATTTATAGACATCTTGGTTATTTAGGGAAATCATTTACCTATCATAGATAATATTTGATTAGGTTAATTACATTATGTATGTGACTTTAAAAGTTGTCGATGTTATTTGGAGATACAATTTTATGTGGAAGAGTACGTAATCAAATTATTCTATGTTTTGGGTTTCAATAATAGTTTGGATTATATTGAAGGATTTTAAGGACAATTGATTATTGAATGGTTTTTATTGAACATAGGGTATTGTTTGTGTAATTTTAGAAAATAAGACTTGTATTTATTTCTCTAAAGGATTATAATTTTTGGGTAACTCCTGATCTTTTACTAAAAATATTGGTCTTGGTTAATCACTAATGACAAATTAAATATATAGTTTACCCTTGGCGGATCATGTGATTCTCTAGATGTTGATTCTAGCACTTTAGGTGTGACCAAGTCATCTTGAACACTCATTGTTAGAAAAAATTTAGTTTGTGGTATAAATTTATTAAAGGATGAAACTCTATATAAAAACTAAGTATATCTCTTTATGTTCGTAGTCAATATCATAAATAAATTCTTTATTCTTATGAAATGGAACTTGAAACAAAAAAAACGTTGTCTATTTCTGTTTCCTACTAGGAAACTAATGACCGTTTATACCGTCACAGGTTATTGGTTTTCTTGTTGTTCACTTTCTTCGTATCATGTTTTCTATCACTATCCATCAGAACATGACAATTATTTTATCTTCTATATCCATGATTTCGTACATGGAATCCTAGTATGGGTTATCTATTGTGATCTTTGTACTTCTCTTTCTTTATTTTAATGTGATAGTTTTATTACCTCTTTTTTCGATGTGGGATATTCAATGAAGTTCCCAAGCCCAATTTTAAAATTGCGAGGACACAATTTCTAAAATGGTTGAAGAACGTAACAACCAAAGATTTCATAGTAAGTTATTTTCTTTAATGTAATTCAATAGCTTGCACTACACGCGACACTGAGTTTGAGTGCACCCCGACTTACTAAACTAGTCGTTCAAAAGCAGTTATGAATAGTATTAACAATATTTGGAATATTATATACTCCAAATAGTATTAGAATCCATATTATGTGTTTTATAGACGTAATATATGGAGAAATTCATTTTTTTCAGATAAAAAAGTAATTTTAAAAAAAATGAAATTTTACCACCTTCTAATGGAAAACCCTTTTTAAAACAAATATTTTACACCTTTATATATTCAATTTAAATAAATTAACTTCTTCTTTAGAATCGGGACATAACATTTTAGTTTGAATAAATTTTTTCTACCTGTATGATAACTTTCATATTTTAATGAATATGTAAAAATACTAAATTTTAATTGAAAAAAACTTCTTTAATCAAAATAATGTATAGGGTAAAATTATGTATTTGAGTGGTTTTAAAGTTATAATTAGATTATATTTTTATCATTTAATACAGTGTAGTACATTATAAGTAATTTCACATTTAACATTGACATAAACACATGTCAATCATTGGATAGTTTTTTACTTTAAAAAACCTGCATTTCGGTTTCAACAACGGGAATTTGTTTTAAATTAATTAATGAAACTTCTATGTTTTAAATTTTGTAAAATAGAATTCATTTTTTAATATGGAATATCAAAATTAGATTAGGGTTAATTTTTCGTATTTTTCTGTAAACATTCAGTTTTTTATGAATAGTGAAATCATTGTGTTATAGTTTAAAATAGACTTTTTTTAAATAATTATTTAATTTATTATAATTTATTTTAAGTCAAAATAGATCTATAATACTTATATATATACAATTTAATTCAATTTAATCAATTTATAATAAAATTATAAATATAAAATTTTATTGAACTTTTTACTGTCTTTTACCCACCTTATAGGAGCATTTGGAAATTTTCTTAAAAACTAATTCTACCACTACTGTGAGTTGAATTTCAAAAATCTAAGACACAGGGTTAAAATAAGTAAGTAAAATGTGGTTCAATAAGATGAAAATCATTTTTGGTGAATAGTAACTTTGGACTTTTATTTACCAAGGTTAAAATTAAAAATGGGTAATTAAGGGTAAAATGATATTACAATTCCCTAACACATGTACTAATTATATTGGATATGTTTTATTCTACCAAAAAATACCTTAGGAAAAACATTTGATCCTCTTTGGTCCACTTGGATTAGATTAGGACATTTATTATTATTTTATTTAAAGAAGAGTTAACAAAGATAAAATCAAAGTTTAATAAGTAAACAATTTTTACTATAGGATTGTAATATTATAAATTAGAATATAAATATTCATTTTATACATAAAAAGATTTCATACATAATTATATTTTATTTATAATTTTTAGACACTAAATTTTTATGTTTCTTTATGACTTAATGATGATGTAGTAATTACCTTATTGATGACAAATTAAAATAATTGATATTATAAATATCCAAATAAAAATAATTTGAGACTTTTGATGAATTAAAATAATTATATAGCTTAATAGGTCCTATTAGTGTTCACTAATTTTTTTTTGAAGTAATCATGATGTTATGATTTTCACCAAAACCAAATACTAAATAATGTCTAAAGTGACATAAATGAGTTTTTAAAACAAATATTATATTATTATTTGATATAATATTCATAAAAATATAAGGATTGTACAAAGGGATCAAATAAAATTATATATGTCATTAATGAACCACTTGAGGTTCTCTTGTATGTTTAGAGTATGTTTATTAATCATATAGTGTAAGAATACAAGGAAACATGATAAAAGTTAAACTATTTAACTAAGAGTTAAATCTAACAGTTATGGTTAAAATGGTAACCTAAACTTGTTTAAAACCTATTGGTTGAGAGTCTTTCGACCCATCCCCACCTTAGGTTATAAATAAATCATTTTTAGCCATTATTAAAGGAAAATTATTTTATTATAAAATAATATTTCAAGGTATTCCTAAAGTGACCCTCACCCCTCTTATAAAAGGGAAGTCCCCCTTATCACAAACTCACACCACCAAATCCATTTGTATTGGCCAAATCCTACCCAAACATCCTCCCAACATCCTAAAACAAAACTAGAGTCCTTAATTTGTCCCTAAATCCAACCTATGGAGACCTTTTGATCAACTCAAAAGGAAACACACGAAGAACAGGTAATAATTTCACCACCCTCTTTCAAGTTCTGGTCCTCTTCCACTTCCTCTTTATTTTTTTCCATATGAAAATAAAAACTCTAGTACCTCATACATACTGTGATGTTATTATATATATATCTCAACCATATTAATTATTCAATCCATCCTATAAATGAAAAATTCACCATACATGCGTACGTACGACTTACCATCACCACGTTGTGGTGTAGTTTGTTATTCAAACACTTCAATATTCAGATGGGTATAATAATGAGTATAACTGATGCAAATAATAAATATAACATTTTAATTATTCTGTATATATGATATACCATACATTTACAAATTTTTACACCATCAATATAATTATATTTTTTCTCGTACGAACGTACGGATTACTGTCTCCACGACACGATTAGATTCATTCCAATGTTCACCATTCAACGATGATTATAAAAATATATATTATTAATATGTATGTAATTTATAATATAATAATGATATTAGAGATGTATATATTTATTTACTTACTTACATATATCTTATTTAGTTACTTCTATTCCATAAGATATGAAAACATAAACATTGATTATGTGTATGTACGACATAACATCTCCATAAACGGTGAATTCCATTTCATAAATTTATCTATTATAAATTTTTATATTCTAAATATATATTATATATAAATCAAGCTTGATATTATGGATATATTTAAATCGTGATCTAAATGATATGATCAAGAATAAAAAGTTAAAACATGTACGATGAAGAACGCGATTAATTCCCAAAATGTTAATTTAACATGGAAATCATTATTAAATGGTTAATATAAAGTCATAAATGAATCATGTATGACATAATAAATATGAATATGGCTATATTATAATTTAATTACATACTATGATCATTATAAAGTAGGTTAAACGTACCATCGACGAGAGGAAAGTGAAATGTAAGGGGTTTCTTATCTCACTTTCAATTCTGTAGGATTTCCATTGTTCACCACTTATTTACTACATGTGTTGTATTTGGTATTGCTATTTGATTTATATAATTATTATTATATTCATATTCATTTTATTCGGTGATTAATTTTTTGGTTATTAACTTTTGGTCATACGACATGTTTTATTACAACATGGTGAGGGGTTTTCATCTCACTTCTTATTTCTGGGAGATTCATGCTATATTGCCACTATTTCCTTTTGTGTGGTGTATGTTCTTCCCATTATTATATTGTTTATGTAATATAATTTAATTTATCGGTATTAACATCTTCATTTTATGATCCTTATTTCATTGGGTGTATGTCTCTTAAGTCCCCAAATACTCCAAGATTATGTGTAAAATCACTATTTATTTATTTATGTAGTAATTTCCACTCCCATTTTTGTGGTTATTCTTTAGATACAGAAAATCACTCCATTTATAAATGCTCAAGTCATCGATATGAACTTAATAAGAGTAAAATTAACTCAATTTTCATCCACTGAGTTAAACATCCAAGTCATTGTTGTTATTGTTACAAGAATATGTGTGAATGTCCTTAGAATATTTTACACTGAATATACAATCATACTGAGTGTATTTATATTTCTCACACATAATTATGTCATTGATTTATCCTTAACCTAAGGATACTGTCATTATACGTAATTTCATTTCAATATACATTCCATTGAGACTTCTTTATTGTTATGCGCCAATTCAGTGTATATACTGTACTTTGACAAAATATATCATAAATCTATTTATTCTCATGATATTATTACGTTTTTATTACCTTAATTATTTTTATTCTAGAGTATCTCATTTGGTTTTAAACTCTAACTAAAATTTCATTTTAAATGTTTAAAAAATTTATTCTTCTTAATCTTTCTCATTAATGTCTATGTTTTAAAAATGATTTTAAGGATATATTTATATGAACATTAACAGTTTAAAATTAAAATTTCTTTTAAAAGTTTCAATGTTTACTGGCACACTTTGATTAAAAAATCTATATTAAATAGCTTCTTGATAAATATTGATACATTTAAATGTTTTCAAGAAAATGGGGGATATTTCTCTCAAATAGTTTTGATGTTTTTTTTTCATCTATGTCAATATCCTTCATTTTTCTCATTTGAGGTTAATTTATTATAATATAATCTTCCATATTGTTTTGAATGAGTTGTGTTTTACTGTGGATGTGTTATTTTTATAACATTCATGGTTTACGATTAAAGTATTGACATCTCCTATGATAGTTTTAATATGAATGTTTAGATTATGTTTCACCCTTTCATATAAGGAATGCATTAGGAATAGTATGTGATGGGTGGAACCCGATATAGCTCCTCGATGAATCAGTACGTCTCAGGGGACCAAATAGTGTCTTGGCATAAGGCCTTGAAAAAAATATTATTTATAGTCTTGGAACAAGGCCTTGACTATGAGGTTATGAAGTCTGGAATTATACATTCCATCATTATGAAATTGGATATTGATATTACATGTGATTATTCTACTATAGAATATCCATATGAATATTTAAATAGAAGAATTTGATTTATCTTACCTTATTATAGAGAATTTTTAGTTTAAAATGCTTTTATTATAGTCTTATATATTTCCTTAATTGTTTGTTCTTATTTATGACAATTTCTGCTATATTTTAATCCTTATTGAGCATCTGAGCTCACCCCATTCTTATGTTTTATTTTATCCAGGATGCAACGAAGTACATTTCAATTAACCTTCAATAATAGGCCAAGGGATATAAGTGTGTTCAAAGTGGAAATAATGTTTTTTTATTTCATTATGTAATGTAAAACTTATGTATGTATCTAGTGCTTCCAAGGCTATTAAACTGATCAGTATTTTGGGATATGAATCCTTGTATCAAGCTAATGTTATGAAATAATGCACTAATTATGCGTAACTAGGGTTGCGGAGTTACAAAAACTGAATGAATATCTAGATTAACTCTCACAACTTCATAATCAATATATAAATTATTATGAGTTATTTTACAATCCCTTACATTCAATTTGGTTTTAGAGGTTGTTTTTTTATTATCTTTGACAACACATTTGAGAAGGCATTAGCTTATACAAATTCTATATTAATTCATTTGAAACACAGACCTCTATACTGAGTGATTGTCTAATCAGTATTTTCTTTGATCACATTAGTGGTATTCATAATCTCCATGAAACATTATTTATCTTGATACACCTATTTACCCTTATTAATCATCTCCTCATTCCATTGATACAATTTTTTTATTGAGTCCTTAAGAATAATATACATGTTTTATATATAGGTTTTATTTCAACTAGGGGATTTATCCTATTATCATCTGTAAATAAACTGTAATCTTTTCACATTATATTTGTATCCCCATGAGACCACTATAAATCACAAAGCTCAATCTTGACCATAACTATGAAATGTTCAATAATTTCCTTGATATCAATTTCTAAACAATCTATTGTCTTTTAAGGAATTATTTTTATCTAATTATTAATTGACACTATCTTGTGTTCATTATTAATGAAAATTAAAAAATTATATCCTAGAGGACATGTGAGTCTGGCCACAAAATACAAAATATACTGGTCTTCTATTTTTTACATTATTTAAAAGAAATCCAACTCTTTATTAAGATACATTTTTTGTGAAAATATTTAATGAGTATTAATTTCATGAATCCATCTCATTCAATGGAATGGATTTCATACATGGGATTACTATTAGTACTCAACATCTATTAAATATTTTCTGCTCAATGTTTGTGTTAAATACAATTTAATAATTTATACACTTTTGAGATTTATATGACTATGAATATTTTCTATATTGAATATATACATCATTCCTTGACGAGGGGATTAGAACATCAACTAAATATAAAAGGAATTTGTCTCATAAATTACTCAAACAAATCTTTAGGTTTATTAGTATAATAATGTCCTTTCGCATAATTGAACAATGTATTCATAAAACAAGTCAGTAATTGTACAACTTATAGATGTCAATACTAAATTTATTATGAATATAAACATGGAAACATTACACCTATTTATGATATCATATAATAAATTTAATATATAAATATATAAGTCTCAATAGTTAAATACAAGCTATCTACAATCTTTATACTTATAGGATTCCCTAATATGACAATCTATTCATGTCCATCATAATTTTTCATATAGTGCATATAAATTTTCTGAATAATATAACTTTTTATAGTCAAAATGTGGTTTACCAGTGACTCATACTCATCCACCTGATATATGTAGATTTAATATATAATTACCCATTTTGGGATATTAACCCTATTTACATCAATTCAAGAGTGACAATCACTTGTTGTATGTGGATATGGAATTCATTTCATGGAATCCAGTCCCCATACCATTCCAATATTTCATTGTGTTTTCCATTAATAATATTTACACCAACAGATTTATTATAATAAGTTCTTATACTAATCCCCAAGAATAACTAAAATTATATATAATACCATATTTTATGACCAAAACCTTATACATAATTTAGTACATGTATTTTTATATAAATAACTCTTAATAAATACCCTATAATCCAAAAGAATAATGTTTTTGTAAGACTAGGTATATAATAAATCAATCAAAAATAAGAAAAGAATAAAATATTATTGTTTTACTTTCTATAATTTTCGATTAATTTCTGTTAATCCTCAAAAAATGAATTGTATTAGTAGGTTAAAAAGTAAAAAAATGGGTGAACAATAAATCCAAATAAGGGAAGGAGAATGATAATGAATCCTATCTTAAGTATCAAATGGTGTAATGTGATATTAGAAAAGAATAATATTTGGAATGATGATAGGGAATCATGATACAAAGAATATGGAATTATATAATAATTTCATCATAGGAATTTGGAAACAACATTATATAATATATAATGAACATATGTCAAGGATCATTGACACATATTCAAAAAATGGTGTACAAAGACCCATAATTGATTAATGTTTCCCTATAATCCAATAAAAAACTATCATAATTTAAAAGTATTAACTAATAAATTGGAGTGATATCTTCATGAAACAATAATGAAATATATATATACATATATATATATTCCACATAAAAAATAAGAAAAAAGTTAATAATTTATGAATCACTCATGGAATGTATTGGAATGCGTAATATTTTCTTATAGAATAAACAAATATAATACAATAATGGTGTCCATAAATGTCGGGGAAATTTTATTATATATCATTAAATTGTGAAAGATAACTATATATGATGAAAAGATTTGTTCAATTAGAGAGATGATGTGAAAATTAATAGGAAATTATATTTGAAAATGTTCATCCAATGTAAGGTTTTGGCGAAAATGGGAACGAGGCATTGAATATATTGAGGGAAAACAATCATTATATAACAAAAAATGAATTAAAAATTTTCCCATAAAAATTTATTAAATTTAATAAAACATTTATTAGTTAAAAAATTGTACGGAGTTGTAATCGACGTTAGGTAAGGAATATAGAATTTTCATTTACTCAAGAATTCATTGCAAATACATTTTAGCACAAAACATTTAAAACAAATATATCCAAAATAAATAAATGTAATAATTATGAGGTATATATTTTAGGGGGACATATAAAAATAATATTAAATTAATACGTAATAAAAATATTTTGATAATGTTAGATTTTGAGGAATTTTATGAACTAATATAATGGAGGTTCATTCGCAAACCACTTAAATAAGGTTTAGAATCTCTCTATAATTTCAGTTATTGAACTAAACCCCCAAATTATATTTATTAGATACATTATTTATAAATATTTAATAAACTGTATTAGTCATTATGAAGTATTAAAATTATTTTATAGTCATTAAATTGATATATAATTTCAGTTTATGTTATCCAGTGGTAGTTCATGTAAAGGTTCAAAGGCCAGATAACTTTTAGGTAACTATGGAGTGTCTATAAAATTTTATTTTACTCAACTTGTATGGTGAAAATATAATCATTATATCACAGTATTTATTATTGGTTTTAAATTGAAATTTGTAATAAAAATAGTCATGTTACATAATAAATAATTATTATATTTATATAATTAATTAAGTTAGTCTATTTTACAAAAATGATAAATTTAAAGGATTTATGTTAATTTGATGAATAATAATACATTGTAGAGTAAGAATTATTTTTAAATATAATTATATCAATAAATTTTATCCATTATATTTTTACTAAAGAAATCAGTGAATGGTTTGGTGAAAAATGATATATATTGATCATGAAGGTGGTTAGTCAACTACTCTGAGGAAAATCATTTATTATTATAAATTCGATTGTCGATGGGTTGAAAATTTATTTTAAATTATTTAAAAAACATTTAATTATATTTATGAAATTTATATTAATATTTTATTTTTAAAAAACATATATATGTAGTGTAAAAATAATAAAATTAAAACTGAATTAATTGGGAATATTACTCTTCCATTGGGTGTATCTTCTTAGGATATCCCTTAATGCTCATTGTAATTTTTCTCCAAGATAGTTTTAGAAATATTACATGTGTTATAGGAGTGGAAATATATTTGGTTTAAAATTTTAGATATATATTTATCAGACATTATGTGTTGAAGGGGTGTTGTGTGGTGGTGTTTTTAAAGGGTTAGGAGGGTTTTGTAGAATAACATTAATTGGTTTCTTATTTTCTATTTAGACAATAAAAGATGATGAATGGTGTGACTAAATATTTTTATTATTTTATTTTATTTCTTACTAACGGTCTCTTACATTGTTGATGCCCCGTAATGTTTTCAATTTATTATATAAATTAAATAATATATTTTTCCTTTTATTAGAATTCATTAAAAATATTACTATTATAGAATAATTATAAAACATAATCATGATAATTTCTTTATATTTATCATAAAAAATGTAATAATTTTTATGAATGTTTTTCTAAATTTTAGAAATATACTTTTTAAATTAAATCATTAGTTGTTTGAGAAATACTAATTTTTATATTATGATTAATTTGTAGAAAAATTAAAAAATTAAATGTGGTCACATAAAGTCTTATTATATTTATAATAAAATTTCAAATAATTTTATAAATCCATGTGATGAATTTAATATTTCTTCTAATTTTTTATATTTTTTCAAAAGTTAACAATTGAACACATTAAATTTGTAAAAACAAAAACAACTATATTATAATTTTTAAAACATTTTCTTTATTATGAGGGTTAAAATTAACTATATTTTCATAATAAAGGTTAAATAAATATTATTTTACAATTAAAATGGAGAGGTTATAATTGGAAGTGTCAATTCACTATTCTTATTGGGAGAATTACTCTTTTGATAATGATATTATATTCAGATGATTGATTTTTAATTGTCAATTAGGTTCCATTTCTTATTTAATTCCTCATGATTCACCCATTATTAATTCAATAGTATTTTTTCTCAAGGTTATTTATATACCCATTTTACGAATAATTATTGCATTACTATTATTTACTAAATTTTTATTGTAATGTTCATTAGTGTTATCACTCTAAACAATTGAGTAGATCTATGTTATCAAATTATAGTTTTCATATTTTCTATTTTTTTTGTAATATATAAATCATTCAAATATTATAGAATAATATATTATCTAAATTGGAAATTCAATGTTTATAGAAAAAAATATTGTTTCGTTTTATCATGCCTATAATATGAATTATTTAATATTATGTTACAAAATATGAAAAAATTATATAATCCCAAGAGAAATTAAATTTAATATTGTTTTAGGTGTCATGAATGAACCTGGGTACCCTGGCTACCTGAACACTATGACGATACTATCATATCTTGAGGGAAATTCCTGGTCCACATTGGTTTGTGAATAGTAAATGGCATCATATAAAATGAAAGTGGTAACAAAATTTCACAATAATTGAGGAAGATGATAAAAAAGATAATATTCATATATGAAAAACTCCATAGTTTGTAGTGTGCATATAGTAAAACTGTTATTAAAAAGCTAGAGTACTGTTAAAAATTACTGAAAAAATAAGGCATATAACCCACGTAAAAAAAACACAACCATCCAAGACCCTATTTCAATAACTAGAACAACCTCATAGAGGATCCTTACCCCTGATCAATCCTACAAGGAGATAATATACAAAAAACATTGGGAATAATTGGGTGTGAGATAAAAACTTATAGCTTATCACACTGGATTCTATAATGTGATTTCAAAATTTATTTAAGCAAATAATAGAACCCAATTATAAAAAAGTATACTTGTAATTCAAAAAACATATATAATAAAATCTTGTTTTACAGTTCAATTGATGGAGGATTTCTAAAATAAGTTTCCATAAAATAATATTATATAAAATAGTTTATATAAATTCACCAGCCATGTAAAATCAGTTGCAACGACTGAATAAATTCATTTCATATAAAAAAGTGAGCTACATGGTCATATTCCTAAAAGTATGATAGGTATAGTTTAAGGGACTCTATACACTCTTTGTGAAATGAAAATATATGTATACACATGTCCCTTTTATATAGTGAGAGGTGACTTCATCACTATATTATCAAGGATATTACATGATGCATTAATGATTTAGAGCACTATAAATAATAGAGTGTTTCTAATAACTCATTAACATCCCAAGGCATCCATGTGAACTAATAACAATTAAGTGATTTCAAATTTATTTTAAGCCTGTTTAAAATTAAAATAATAAAATTATCAATTTAAAATATTCCAATTTTCCATTTAAATCTCATATTGAGGTTTAAATAAAAAACATTAATCTTCCAAGAAAATACGATTATTTCTATCAAATCTATTTAACCACTTCTTCATAGATTATAATTTAAGACCAAATCACCAAATCACAATTCTATTTTACAATTCAATTTCCCAATATAAATTATTTTAAAAACCATTATATTTAAAAAAATTATTACTAAAATTTAAATTCATTCATATTTTAAAATTTTCCCATTTACACACTAAATCAATGGAATTAGGGGTTTTCCCAATTTCATGCCAAAATGTATTTTCCAAAAAAAACTGCCTATTTATTGGATTTTTTTTTAGAAAATTTAACTTCCTATGAGAAAAATTACACGTATTTAATTTAAATCAATTTAGTCAATTAGAGTAATTTAGGTTTAATTAAATTGGACAATCAAAATAGAACCACCAACCTAAATATTTCGAAACAGTGAATCACGAATCCTTAATATGAATTTTTATTTAAAAAATAATGATGGTAATAAGAATTCAATAATTAATCCAAGTATTATGATCATAATAAATGGTTATTAGATCTTCCAACAATATTGTGATCCAAAAAAATCTAGGGATTTTAAGTGAGGGAGATGAAGAATGAGAATGGGAAGAGAAAACTAACCAGGAGAGGATCAAACAACGTTCTCCAAGACATTATCTACTTCTCATAGGGTGTATAGGGTTGAAAATAATTTTTTGGGAGCTCTTATGGAAGAAGAAAATGTTTGTGTCTGATTTTGGTCTATATCTCACTTCAAACAAGGGTTTTATGTTTTTCTGATCTGATTTTTCGGATAAAATTTAATTCGAATTGTTATCTTGGAAGACACACACAACTTGGCCAAACCACACACCCTTGTAGTGAACCTACTTTAAAGGGTTTCATGGTTTCTCTTTTGTACCCATATGATTTTTCGAACCATTTATAATCCATGAAAAACGCCACTTTTTGGGTTTTCATGGTTTCTTCTTAGAGTGGTCATGATTTGGGAGAATCATGCACCAATCCTATACAACCAAAATGTTTTCATGATTTTTGAATATTTTCACCCACAATAACAACAAATGAAAAAAAAACAAAAGAATTGTAAAATGTGGGGTTTAAGAATACCTAAAAAATGTAACAGGTTGTTTAAACCTCCCCATCAAAGAATCTTCCTATCCCCAAAAGGCTACAAATACACCTCTAGGATATAAGGAAGGTGCCAAAACTCAATTAGTATTGAATCACTCCACCACATAGGATTATTGTTAGAAATTTTACTCCATTGGAGTTGAAATAGACGTATATTTCTACAACGAAGATTCATGGTTTCAAAAACTACTACCCAGATTGGCCCTGTAGCCATGGATAAATCTGGCATGACATCACTATCCCTCTAGAAAAAAACATGAGAAGGATCATAGAGATAATTTTATAGCTGAGATACACTTAATACATTACATGTTGAAATCATTTTTGGTGGATGTTATAACCAATATAAAACTTTTCCCACCAACACAAAAAACTCATAATGTCTCAAAAATGTGGAGCAAGTTTCCCTATCCACCCAAGCTGCTAATGATCCAAACAGGTTGAAATTTTAGAGAACACCTCATAACCTACTGAAAAATCTAAAGGTATTAATTGAAGAACAATATAATAGTTGGACAAGATTTGAGCTGTTAACATCCTCTCATAAATAATCTGAATCTTTTCTATTGTCTCTTGAACCATGCTTGGTCCATCCTAGGAAGACTCTCCAACCACAGACTAATAAAATATATATCATCATTATTTTTTATACAAGACCTCAAAAGGATCTATTATGATAATAGATAGGTAGATATAGTTATATAAAAACTCAAACCACCCTAATTGATAATCCCATGCTTCACTAATATCGAGAATACAAGTATGGATCATATGCTCTTGAATCTGTATATATATATTTTTTATGGTCATCTTAATATTGATGGTATGTCATACTCAAATGGACCATAGATCTTAGTGCCTCCAAAAGGCCTTTCCCAAGTTGATAAGTGAACCAAGGTTCTTTATCGTATCCTATAAAAGAATGTATATCATGAAAATAAAAATTAACTTACTCATAGATAATTACCAACTACTGAAATTTGGTTTTATAAGGAATTTGTATAAAGTATGTTGATTCAGTCTGTTGATTGGTCACAACCCATATCACATTATTATTTGTCATGGTAAGAGGAGACTCAACCAAAATTCCTATAGACATATCATCCCACTCCCATATAGTGACATGTAGTTGGTGAAAAAATATCCTATCATTTTATGGTTCCATGTCTTGACCTATTGGCATGTACAAAAAAAAGATACAAACTTAGTAATGTCTTCTCTTATACCTATCCACCATAATAATCTTCGCTTTCCGTAAAATATCTTCATGGTTTATAGGTTCACTTCTAACTTGGAATTATAGAAATCCACAATCACATATATCCTCACCTTTAATAAAAAAATATAGTGATTTTGATAGTGTTGAATTCCATCTTTAGACAACAGCCAATAGGAAATGGTCACTTCACTATAATGACACTCTCTATTACTACATAAATCAAGACCATGCTACTATTTCTGAAGAATCATATTATGATGGTTGGAGGTCAAAAGGAAACTATACAAGGAAATCAAAACCCCCAATTCTCTATGAACAGTATACAATTGTGCAGTGAGATCCAACAAGTTCCACTATTATGAAAAAAGAAATCATATAATAGGTTGAAAGTTTCTTTATAACGAATTTTTGACCACATTACCATTATCTAGGTCATAGGTGATATTGATGTCAAATTACTGTATGTATTCCAACCAAAACCTATTATGCATATTGCACTATATTTTTAAAAGATATATCCCAATATCTTATTTTCTGTATATATGGAGAACCATTCTTCCTAAAGGTAGTGTCACAAACTCATAAACACATGCATCACAACATCTTTTTGAAGTTAACGGTACATGTAATTCTTATCATGTGGACTCAAATGATAAGATATATAAGAAACAACAAGATCAAACTATATAATAATTTATCCCAAAAGTGGACCTGATGCATCATAGAAGACCACATAGCGCTTAATGGATTCTGGAAGAGTAAAAATTATAGTAGTGATCAAAAGTAATCTCAACTCAATAAAAATTCTAAAATTATTCAAACCAATTTATCTTATATCCCTTGTAAGTGATAGATTTCATTAGAGATGGAAGATTTTATTTTTTCATAACAAAATGGTTATAGTACCCATCTAAAACCAAGATTCTCAAAATCTCAAAAACACTTCATGGTTTTTCCAAAGTCATAACAACATTCACATATTTGGGATCAATGAAAACACCATTTTTAACACAATGTGTCCAAATAAATTCCATTCTGGAATCTAGATGTCACATTTCTTAGGATTTTCATAAAGTCTATTATATCTCAAAATTTCTATAACTACCCTCATAAGATGCACGTAACACTCCTAGGAAAGAGTATACTCAGATTTCTTCCACAAAGACAATTACGAAGGTATCATGATACTCATGGAAAATCCTATTAATTAAATGATTTTTCCAAAAAGTTAATTTTTAGGACCAAAGGGCATAAAAATTTACACATTATGGGAATGCATTCATTTATCGGTGGATTTCCAAACCTCATATTCTTTGAACTTCAACTAATGGATACCAAATCTATGGTCAATCCTAAAGAATGTATTTTACACTTTCAACAAATCAAATAGATCCTCAATCAGTGGTAATGAATAATTTTTCATTATAATAACTCAATTTATAATTTTTTGATTAACACAAAGTCATTGTGAACCATCGTCCATCTTAGTAAAAAGTAATGGATCCACCCAAGGTGGAATTCTTGGGAATATAAATCCATTCACTGGAAGATCACCCAACTAACTCTTTGACTTTTTTATTTCAACTACATTTATCTGGTAAGAGGGAATATAATCTTCCTGATTACCATGCCCAAAAAAATAGAAAACACTAACTCCCATTCAAGTGTAAGTCCTGAAAAATCATATTGAATCACTTTTGGAAAATTTATGAAAATGGCAGGGAGATCATTTCTCAATCATTTTCAATTAGTATCAAAATAATACAAATATATGACTTTCACAAAACATAATATGATAAGGTACAACTTTACATGACCTTGGGTCCCATTCTCCTCAGAAGAAATGATAAACACCCTCATGTTTAGTGAAGGAGGCCTATCAAAGGTAATAATCAATATAGGATTTTTTTTGGAAATGACGCAATCCCTACGAGAAATGGTGTCAAATGGTTTAATATCGAGAACACTAAAACTAGAATGTATTATCAATAGTTGAATGAGATGAATAATAATTGAGACTATGGACACCCTACTCCATTGTGTGAGAGAATTCATTCCATATGTCTATGGCTAAGAACCTTTTTTCCATGAATCATATGATTTTACAACAGTTATAGAAGGATTTAATGATCTCGTGCCACAATGGGGTGTGGGATTGATATGTAAGAACATATGTTGGTGACTCGAAAATCCATATGAGCAACTTATCTTTGCATCCTTAGTGAAAATCCTCTTAATATTACCTGGCTAGAAACACTGGTAAAAAATCAGTGCAATTTTTTCACGCACTACATGAGGTTTAGAAAAACAACTTCTATTGAAAGACATGATATGAATAATCTTGATTCTAATATATTTTAATAGATATTTCACCAATAATGGGATATAAATAATCTCTTGACATCCATAACATTCCAAGCCAGTCCATTTCATCCATAAGAGCTTTATCTAGTAAATTATAAAAAGGGTGTATCTTCAAAAATAAAACCTATGAAAAAATAATTGATCAAAGTCCCAACTCAATACTTTTAGAATTTATTTTTCAATTGAAGCTAATTTAGTTGAAAACTAAATGATATCATTAAAATGGTTTCCATACTCATTCATGGTCATGTTAGGCTGCATATGTTTGAAAGAAACTGGACTGTTGGCTAAAAAATAAAATTTAGATAGAATTAGTTGGGGTATATAACACCGAATCCATTCCAATATATGATATTCTATATATTCATAGTTTCTATCATGTCCCAAAATCTCGTTCTCTAACCTTATAGAATAAAGGTGTCACACCTCACATTTATTTCTGTAGGTTTCTGAATGAACAAAAACAAATGATCGATTCTACTCATCCATTATTTATTCATTTGGGGAACTGTTGACCCTATCAATATTGCTGGATTCTAGGGAAGGAATTGTTTAGAATGATTTCACAGATCACCCCTTTCAGTTTCCACAAATAATGCTTAAATGGGATCTAGTGCAGCTACCTATCATAGTGCATGGAAAATAAGCTTAATCACACCTATCAGATTCACATCCAGAAGAGGCTTATCTTCTACTTGTTCCAAAATATCTTCATCCTTGTTATAATTCACACATATTCCTAGAGTAATTATTGTACACAACATCAAAATACATTATAGAAGACAATTGTTTAATACTAAAATAGATCAATGAGGGAAAATAATCCCAACAGACAGAAAAACATGATTTGGATTTCACGTATCCAAATAAAAAATGGGGAAAATACAAGAACAAATCTTCAATACATATTTATCTAACCACCAATGGAGACATATGGTTGATTGTATTCAGAGGTCGACAGAAACTAAATAATAACTACCTACTATGTATAGATATGAATACACAAATGATACCGAATTCAAGACAATATGCTCAACCTTGACCTCCCTTTGATACCACTTTCTTACGAACTAGACTAGGTAACCTAGAAACCCATTAATTGAGATGAAAATGAAATATCCCAAGGGTCATTGCTGGTCTACATGGGTTGCATACAATCACCTATTATTATACAAATTGACATTGGGAATGAATTTTCAACAGACATTATTGAACTAGATAAACAGAAAAGTATGAATAAAAGAAAAAATACATAGGGAGAAGAAAACCAGAAGTCTAATAGTTGTAAACAACCACAATTTACAATAAAAACATACCACTAATCGATCTAGTAAAGAGATAATAGATAATCACCTGTAGGAATAGATTTTGTGTGAGATAAAATACTCATAGTGTCTCATGAAATGATTCCATACTAATGCAACATCATTTAAAAAACCATATATAGATATTCCAATTTTAAATAAAGAGGTTTGGTTTTTCAAATGAATACTTAAACAAGTCATACTTTACATTTCAATTGATGAAAATTTATACAAAAATGGGCCGATAATAAATTTTATGAAAAATATTTTATATAAATTCAAAAGGAAGGTAAAAAAATTTTAAATAGTGGAATATATACCTATCCAATACAAACAAGTGAGAAATGTGGTCATATAACTCAAATTATGATAGTTTTAGCTTTGGGGACTCCACAATCTCATGTTGACATGAAAATATTCTTACACAGACATCCTTTTGGTACAGTCAAAGGCGACATCTTCACCATTTTAATAGGGATGTGGAATTCTTCATTTATGTTTCAAAACAACTTAATTCAAAGAGTGTTGTCTAATAACTCACTAACTACCCATGCCTTCCATGTGCTCAAATAAAAAGTCAATGATTGAAAGTTTACATTAAAACTCGTCAAAAAAACACACAATTCCTCAATCCAAATATAGAAATTTTCCATTTTAAATCAATAATAGGGTTTTAATAAAAAACATGGCTTTCTCAAAGATAAAACCAAATGGATCATATCAAAAATATATAAATAAGTTTTTCACAAACAAGAATTTGAAATAAATTATAAATTAAATTTCACAAATCACTTTCATAATATAAATAATTTTAAACAATATCCATCAAATTAATAAATTTAAATTAAATAATTTAAATTCATCTAAATTCCATAATTTTCATATGTACACCCCAATCAATGGAATTAGTAATTTTTTCCAAATTCTAGGCTAAAATAAAAAATTCAAAAAATTCCCCCCAAATTAATGGAATTGGTTCAATAAAAAATACAATCTCATAATAATAAAATTCCATATATTTTATTGAAATCAATTTCATCATGTCCATCATGAGAGGGTTAATTAAATTGGACACCAAAAATAAACAACAAACCTCTAGATTGGTAGGCCAAGAATTGCGAAGAACTAACCAGGATTTTCCAAGAAGAATGATGGAAATATTGATCTTGAATTAATCTGAGGTTTAATATCCAAATAAAATGTAATCAGATATTCCCACAACAAGGAGATACCCAAAAAATAGGTAGGAAAATATAAAGAGTGTAGAATAATGATAATGGGAAGATGAAACTAACTTGGAGTGGATCAAACATCCTTCTCCCAGACACATTCCACATCTGGGAGGGTGTGGAGGGACCAAAATATCACATGGGAGGTCCTCTGGATGAAGAAAACGTTAGGGGTCATGTTTTTTCTATCAGTAACTTAAAATATGTTTTTTGGTGTTTTGAAAGTATCGTTTTTATCAGAAATCCCATACACATGGTTTGTAGGATAGAATCCCACAGTTTAAAAAAAATCATGCTCATAGTTATCCAACCCTTTTATTGGGTTACACAATTTCACCTCGGTGGGTGCATGGTTTTTCAAAACATGTTAATTCTAGGAAAAAACTAAAATTATGGGTTTTTATAGTATTCTTGGAAACAATATATTTATTGCGAAAACTGTGTGCCAACCTCATGTAGCCCATAAATATTCAACATTTCCAAAACGTTCATCTAAAACAACCCCAAATGAAAACCAACAAAAGAATATCAAAAGGTCGGGTTTAGGAATACCTAAAAATAGTAATACACTGATACATATGGAATTACACATACTCTAAGATTCCTATGTATTATAGTGATCATGGAGTTTTTGCGTGCATTCCATGATTCTATATGGATTCTAATTTCAAATATTTTAATTTCGATAGTTGATTCTGACTGTTTATTATTAATGATTTTTTCGGTGAGTAAAAATTATTTTAAAATATGATTAATGGTGTTCTCATTATACATTACTCATAGATAAAATTTAAGTTATTTAATGTTTCCATAATACTAGATGGACCCTCCCTACCCACATGTTTCCCTATATACCTCCACCTGGACATTTTTACTACATTAAACTACCCACACTGTATTCCCAACTCCCTTAGTACCACCTCATCATTATTGGATGATTCATGTTGGTATGAGTGGTTATCCCATTCCAAAAAGTTATCAATAATTAATTAACTATAAAAATATGCTTATACCTATCATTCTAATAGTTCATAGTCCTATAGAATAGGAAAGTATATTAAGTCTTTTAATCTCAATCTTACATCTCAAATAAAAGAGTTACTCGATGAAGTGACTTTCAATGTTAGAGACTAAGTTGAATGATGGGATATAAGGGTATTATGTTGCTTCTATATATTGAGTATAAAATTTATTTAATTGAAATATTATCCAAAATTTATGTCAGATTGAGTTATTAATTTATCTCACCAGAAAACGCATCTATGTTTCGCCCTGAACCACCAGTATGGGACTCTCTCTCTCCCAAGATCGAGATCTTGCCTTATAAGGAGGACACATCACCATTGGTTCACCAGTATGCCTATTAGATTACCACTATTACAAGAGTCCCCAAGAATCCCAAATAGTTCTCAATCTCAACTATGGTCCTCCATAAATCCCAACTAGGCCACTACCACTGTTAAGCTGGAGGGTTTTCCAAATAGTCCAACTCTTGGACATGGGATCCCCAAGGATGCTAGGAGGGTTTCATTTTTCCATCATGACCATGAATATCTTATTAAGTAAGAAATTAACATGATAAACTTATTTAGGGGAATTTCTATGTAGATAATATTAGAAAATAATGTGCTTTCATATGAAGAAAAAAATACAACCTTTAAAAGTTCTTACTAACACTATTGTAACAACCTAGAACTCTATCATTGAAATTTTCTTTCTCATGATTATCTCATATTGATAAGATCACATAAAACCACTCATAGTCTTAAATAAAAACCTAATGAATTAAGAATTAATTAAATAATATGTTTTTCTAGAGGATAAGGAACTTGTATCA
The DNA here is from genome assembly GCA_963277665.1 of Viscum album. Taxonomy (NCBI): domain Eukaryota; kingdom Viridiplantae; phylum Streptophyta; class Magnoliopsida; order Santalales; family Viscaceae; genus Viscum; species Viscum album. The sequence goes on from OY728150.1 coordinate 2,029,057,306, forward strand.
ATGAAATAGAAACATGACCAAATGAATAGTAATATGACCGTTATGAATAGTAAATCAGACTATTGAATAATAGAATCACCCATAAAAGTATAAATAAATTTTTTGAACCTTATAAATGAATATATCATGTAATTATATCATTTTATAAGAAAATGAATAATTTTAAAATCATTAAATTATTTTTTGGTCTGTTTGTAAGTCACAAATATTTATTTAAAATTTTATAATTAAAAAATTGTTTTAAAAATATATTTATATAAAATGTATTCATAAATTCAAACATTGTTTCCTTATGATTTAGGGAAATTTTATGAGTCCTTAGTAAAAATTTTAAAGTGTTATAAAATTAGTTATACATTTAAAATATGTATTTTCAAATAAATGATGATTTTAATTAAAAAATAAATTTACCATATTTAGATAATTATTTTCATCAAATGGATTACATCATTATAATTCTACAGTTGAAAAAACTATTTCGGTGATTTTTTTATTTTTTTAAAATAATTGAATTTTTTTGAATTGTAAAATAAGATAATTTACAAAAAATGTCAAATACAAGATTTATTGAGTCATAAGTCATTTTTGGATCATGTAAGAACCATTGGATTGGACTCACACAAATTTATTATTGTTTTTAGTCACAATAATCACCACTATTGTATGTATTGAAAAAAAAAATAATGACTAAAATAATGAGAATTCATCCCTCTCCTCTACTATAAATACCACCCAAAACAACCAATTTTTGTCACACCTTCTATGATTTGGGACTTGTAAACATTCATCACAATATTCTCCCCAAGACTCTCCCACACTTCTAGGATCTCTTGGACTCTTTAAAATACCAAAACCAATCACCTTAAGTTGGTTCTAATGGAAGATTATTCAAGAAGTAAAATCTTCTTCTATTTCATTTTGGTTTCTTTTCATGTTATTCTTTTATTATTCTCTCTTCACCTACTCAATAAAAATGAGAATGAAAACATAATTATCCTTATATACTATAATTATATAATGTTAATGGAATATCTCTATTCAAAATCCCTTTCCACATCCTTTTATTTTTAAAATAAAATCATTGCGTAACAGGTGACAATTTACATCCTCCATAGACAACAAATTTTCATTCTTCAATTTCCCCTTCAAGGATACGAATAAAACCATTTTAATGGAGAAACCAAACTATAATATATGTATTAAATCATTAATTATGATCTATATGTCACATATTAACATAATTTTAATGATAAAATAAATGGAGTTCATTGCGTTCAATAACCTCCATAATAATGTTAACGATTATCACTAAATGTATTATCTAATGATTCATCCTAATAACATATAATAAAATAATATATATGATCTTTAATAACATATATCAAAATAATACATATGAACATTAACACTTCTATATATTTTTTAATATCATATAAATTAAATTTGGGAGAATTATACTCATTCCACACGAACATCTAAACTCAAATAAATGTATACCGATCTTCAAAATCAATGAAACAAATTCACTTGAGAGATATGATTGTATATTATTAATAATAAAATTTCTCTAAATGAAAATAATAAAATTATACTAAATTAAATAATTGAATATAATGTTATGAGTTAATTAATTAATGTATTTAATTAGGTTATTCAGTATGTAATGGTTAAGTGGATAACATATTCAGACATTAGATAAGGGTTTTCTTCACAAACCATCATTTTAATACTGGTTATGTTTTATTCCTCTACACATCTGTATAATTATTAATTATTTTTATATAAATATTCTCAATTTTGTGAATGCATTATAAAATCTTGTTTCCAAATCATTCCATTTATCCTTATAAGAAATACATGTTATTTACAAGGTTCATATCTCAATATTTCTTAATAGATGAGCCTGATTAATGGAAATATCTTAATTTATTACCCATTTCCAAGTAATATATATTATATGTTTTAAGAAACCATTTTTTCTATAAAAAAGTAATTAGTTTCAATAAAAATAAATATTTTCTCATTAAAAGTGTTATACGAACAATTATGTTAAATAAAAATGACTTTTCTAAAAGGACACATCACTGCAATGTAAAAGGGGTATTTCTCTCAAGGATTTCCCGATGATTTTATTAGAGTATTTTCATAAATTTATACCCCACTATTTAATTAACTTATTTATTGAAATCAATATCTTATTATTTCCATATAAAATATTTTTTTAAATGGTTTATGAATGGTTATAAAATCGATGTGCTATCTTGATACCATTCACCATGCTACTCAGATTGGACGATGATTATGATTACAGATTGGGGAAATTATTTAAATCTCATATGTTCATGTTGTTTATCATTGTCTCCTTTCATATGAATAATTAATTGGACTTAAAAGTTATTGGTAGAACCCTCTATTTCCCCTATATGTATTAGTAGGTTTCATAAGAAAAAATTGAATTGGGTGTCGGGATAGCCCTTACCCTAGTATTTTCAGATGTATTGGCGAAGGGATTGATGATATTTTTATGATGATTGTAAATATGAATTCCATAATTATTATATCATTAGTTTATGAACCATGTGATATTTTAATATTATAATATCCAGAACTATGGTTCATTCTGTTATGATCTTTTATGTGGCAATATTTAATTTTCTTTCATTCCTAATATGTTATGCTCAAGTTTATTTTTAAAGGAATTTGTTTTTTATTCACCTTGCCTAATTTTTTATGATAATATACATTTTATTACATACCCTTATTGAGAATCTGATATTGAACCATTCTTATATTTATTTTTTCTTCGAATTTAAGATGAATATTATGAATTTATTTTAGGGATAATCTTGCAATCATGGATACTTTCAATGGAATCACTATATTTTTTTCATTTCATGTTTTAATGTACAAATTATATTTGTAATATTTTTTCCAATGAGGAAAAACTATTTATTTCATTGGAATATGATTACATGTAATCATACCAATGTAATAAAGTAAGGAATTGGGTTTGGGATACTAGTGTTGGTATCCTTATAGTTGGAATCAGAGGATACTTAGTAGAAACCATGGAATCTTGATTTAGAGAACATATATGAGTGAAAATTTCCATGAGATCGACTTTGAGTGTATGAATAGAAGAACATCCTATAATATTGTTTATATAGATATATAATAGAGAATCTTAGGAAAAAATTCTTAACTATATGATACAAGAGGATATGGTTATAGAAAAATTGTACCTAGGGGTCACAACCTCGACAAGGTGTCCTGGGAATGACTCACGGTAACCATTTATATGAAAACGGGCCTCGCTGTGCACCTAGTTTGAAAGTCACTTGGGATATTCTTAATACAAGTCACATTTTATTTATAAACAATAATGAAGGATTTAAAAGTTTATATATCCTCAATTAAACCATGTATATGATTATCATATTAACTTTGCATAATACAGAAATTTATGTTATGTGTTTTTTTAGTTTGATATTATATTATTCATAACATAATGAAGTGTATACCATTATTTAGAAATAGAACACCATGGGCAGAATAGAAACAATATAGACACTTGTATCCCATGCAGGTATTTCCCCTTTATGCAAGATAATAAATTCAGTATCTGAAATGTGACTGGTGCTACAAAACATATAACTATACTAGGATATATGAGTTAAGTTATGAAAAATAACCAAACTAGTATGGACCGTCCTAATCAAAAATCTCATAGAGAACTGTTAGACAACCATATGAGACAACAAACTATATCATTTAATGGGACTAAAAATACATATGCATCTTAGTAGTGGATAATATTCTTATAGACAATATTTTTCACATTGGGATGTAAAAAATGATATAAGGTTATTATTGAAATTTATCATCTATCAGGAGATATAGAGAAATTTTGGACATTAATAAGATTCATAAAAGAGGAGTATGAAATTAAAAATATGGAACGAAGTGATTTTATGGAAATATTCCTAGAAAAATATTTTCCTCATTAAAAATGAGTGGATATAGAAATAAAATTCATGAATATGATGAAAAAGGAGTATGAGAATGTTTCCATGTTTGAATATAAATTTAGAAGGCTATAAATGCATACTTCTGACTACATATGTATCCATGGAGAATGATTGATCAATTCATTAATATTTTAGAACCATTCCACTAATGGGAACTGGTTCTCCATTATTTCTCATCATATGAATATATATCCCTATGTACTATCAAGCCATTGAATGAATTCTTAGTGTCTTATGACATCAAGGGAATGTAAGGGAGGAGAGGGTGTTATAGGGAAGAATGGATAAATGGAATAATTAAAATGGGAGTTTTCCAATATGTGATACGTATGGAGGAAAAACCCATGAATCCAGCTTAAAAGGAAAAGTAATATGTTACAAGTGTGCAGAAAAAATCCACCAAACATATGATTGCAAGGCAATGAAAGAAGATATCAATGATCAATGATAAAATAGTACGGATATGGGACACTCTTAAAATGATTTTTCAACACATCAAGTAATATTTCCTCAGAGAAGACAATAAGAACATGGACAATATTATGTGATCACAACTGTGGAGGTTGAAGTTCCTAATGATGTTGTATAATTTATATTAAGCATTTACTCAAACTTATTGAATTCATTATTTGATTTTGGATCATCACATTTCATTATATCTTCCATCTTTTCATTAAAAATTTGAATTCTATAATTCTCTTTAATAATGGAGTCACCAGTCAAAAACCCTTAGGGTACTCTCATTGAAAAAATATATGTCCTGATGTTCACATGATGAAATATAAATGTTTTTTATCTTCTGATTTTTACCTCATAACTATTTTCTAATTTTATATAATCATCTATATGGAATGTATTTCAAAATTTGATGTGAAAATATATTTGAAAAAGAAGAAAATTACATGTTGTGAAGATGGTGTAGAATCTGCTATCTTTAGAGTAGAAACCTCAATATCTAACTTTTATCTCTATCCACCCCAGGTTGCTCAATTGAATTAAAATATTTTTGATTATGATAACAGAATATCTATTTGGTGGAAAAAAATATTTCAATTGAGGATGTACCTATTATGAATTAATATGATGATATATTTCTAGAGGATTTACCTATACCTCCTTTATAAAAAAAAGGTCAGTTCTCTATTTATTTAATTCTTGCTTCAATGCCTATATCAAAGAATCCTTATAGAATACCCAAGATTTAATTTTTATAACTAATGAAATGTGAATAGGAATTACATTATAAAGGATTTAGCATCCCTAGTGTTTCTCCACAGAGAGCCCCATTATCATTATCTAGAAAAAAGATAGATCCCTGGGGTTGTGCATTGATTATAGGGAAATCAATTTTATTAAAATAAATAACAAATATCCCAATCCTCTTATTGAATATTTATTCATTTGACATTATAGAGCTCAATTTTTTCAAAAATTGAACTTCGATCTGGATATCAATAGTAATACATGAAGAAGAAATATAATCCAAAGACCGCATTTCATACTAGGTATGGACATTACAAGTTTATAGTAATTTCATTTGGACTAACTATGAACCTTCCATATTCATGGATAAAATGTTTAGAGTATTTGAGGATTATGTTGATGACATTTATGGGATATTTATGGATGTAAATATCATATACACTAAAAGAAAAGAATACCATGAGAATAAATCTTTTATTATTGTTAAGAATTTTTGAAGAAATGAATTATATGGGATGATTTGTATGTGTGATTTTTTGATTATGTATCTTTCTTTTCATGTCCATATTGTCCCATATGATTAAATCTTAATTGATACTTCAATGAAAAAGGTAATTTATGAGTGTCTTACACCAATTAAAATAAATGAGTTACATAGTTTTATTGGTTTAATGGGTTATTATATGTGTTCTGTTCAGAACATTGCCTGATTAGTTGACATGTTTTCCAATCTTTCTCATAAAGGAGTTATGTTCATATTGAAAAAATAATGTGATTACTATTTTGATGAAATCAATAAGAGATTAGTGAATTCATTGATCTTGATGTAGGAATCAATAAACGGTGTATTTATGATTTATAATTATTTGTTAAACAATGGAATTTGGTGTATCCTTATGTATAATAATATATTTTTTTTCACTATGCATTAAGGTTGTTAAAAAATGTTGAACTGGACCATCCAACTCATGATCTATTGTGTGAGGCTGTAATATTTTATCTTAAAATTTGGAGACACTATCTCTATTCTTAAATATGTGAGATATATTAAAATTATCAAAGTTTGAAATATATCTTCTCATATAAAAAACTCAACATGAGGTAAAGGGCATGGCTAGAGCTGCTAAATTATTTTGATTTTTCAATAAACATCCACCTTGGGAAAGAGTGTAATGTAACAAATACATTGAGATGAAAGGATCATTGAGTGTTGACCAAAATGAGTATTGATAAGGACCCTGTGTACATGGATCTAGAAAATATAAATACAAGAATTATCATTGAAGGTGAAAATAAATACATTTCAACTAGTTTCCCAACTATCATTATTGGAAATAAATAATAGTTCTCCGTGTAATGATGAAAATCTTTAAAATGAAATTATTGATGTGAATGATGTGAAGCTTCCATACATCATTTACAAGGATGGAATTCAAAAAATTTATGGAGTCTTTATGTTCGCTCTATACCCAGGCTAAAAATTGTGTTATAAGATGATTCCCATAGTACAAATTTCTATATATACCCCAGGAGAACTAATATGTAAAAATATTTGATAGAACATTTCTAGTGGGATAATATGAAGAGATAAATTACTGATTATATATCAAGATGTTTTTTCTCTAATTATGTGAAGGATCAAAGGCCAAATGCATGAGGTATCATAAAACCCGTACCAATTACATCATAGAAATGGGATGACATCACTATAGATTTTGTCACTGGATTACTAAAAACACCAAGAATGAGTGATGCAATATTGGTGATTGTTGACCAAAATACTAAATTTACACATTTCCAAGCTATATGGGAGGATATTAAACTATAGTTCCTTTCATTACAATATATTAATGATGTTGTTACACTTCACAGAGAACCTCATTCAATTGTGTCTGACCATGATGGATGATGACATTAAAATTTTGGAAAATTAATCAGAAATACTTTTTTACTGATCTCTTTTGGAGTCCTACTTATCACCCTCAAACTGACTGGTAGACTGAACAAACCATTATAACATCATAATAAAGGTTGAGATCATGCTCACTCGACACTCAAGGTGTATGGGATCTGTATTTTTCTTTTTAGAGATTTCTTCCAATAGTAATTTCTATTCTAGAATTAAAATGGAACCATTTGATGATTTATATGTAAAATGATGTCATAAAATAATATATTGGTATGAAGTTGGTGAAATTATGGTTTTAGTCCTAGAGTCTATTGAGGAAACAAATAAGATGTTAAATACTATTCTGTCCCATATCAAAGAAGCTCATTGTAAGAAAAAAGGCCTTCCAATAATCAAAGGAAGTGTAGAGACCAGAAGCTTAACATACATGGACATTACATTACTTTTGCGGAATACTTAATACATAACAAAAACAGACACACAAGGACTGTAATAGTTTAGTGTCTTTGGAAACTCAGAATATAATCTTCTAATCGTGGTGAAATATCTTCAACATCTCCCATAAAGATCTTCCCCATTTTTTACCTAAAAACTTTATTTATATCCTGGGAAAAATAAAACCTAAAAGGGTGAGCTCAAATGCTCAGTAAGGGTAAACAAATGAAATATCAATCACATCATATTCATAAGAACATAACATTTTGGAAATCTTAACCTACTAAAGAGATCATAATATCATAACATGGGATAAATCATAGTAGTGAAATGTAATCCCAATAATCATAACATAAAACATGAAACTTTGTGGAATACACACATAATCATAGAGAATCATTTCTTATTAGTCAAGACTCATTGCCAAGACTCTCTTAGTGGACAAAGTCCCTTTCTGAATCGAGTTCACTCCTCGTTTCAGTCCTGTTTCACTGAACCAGTATAACCTACCGTTCCAGCCATGTCTATCTCATGAGATATAAAATCTTTACCCAATTTATTGGAGGGAGATATAGGTCCCACCCATCTCATAATGATACTATTCTTATGTGTACCACAAAATCATAAATCATACATCATTGCATAACCCATGTAATAAAAATGGGAATCTTAAACATCTTGACATCATAAAACAATTCATATAAGATAAAGGAATTCATAAAAATATATCCATCACAACAAAATCATATCAATGTAATTATAGGGATATAAACAGAACCCTATATTATCATAGATGGAAAATAATTTTGATAAAACACTTGAACTACATTCTTGAGGAAAATATCCTTTCTACTTCAAAAACATTTTCCTTTACTAACATGTCTTACAATTTTAAACTAAAAGAAGTTGATCAAAAATAAACTTGAAAACTTGAAAAGGATGCTTCTTGGAAATAATGTTTTAAAAATCCATTCATGTCGTATATGTTAAAAAAACATTATTCTTGTACCTTTGTCGGAAAAGTCAAAAAATACCTTGTATGAAAAACGGCAAAAGATTCCTTTCATATCTTTTACTAAAAACACAACAAAGGGTAAAATTGGATATAAACTATTGTATAAGGATATAAATTTTACATATTGGGGAAACATGTTTGTGGATGATAAAATACACCCCAGTAAATACAAAAGTATGAACAATCTCGGATAAAAATGAGATTGTGATATTTCCCTTACCTTAGGTCTGATTTGCTTCGTAAGTGTCTGAAACTCCTGTATAATGGTTTAAATAATGTCATTTACTTATTCCAGAATCATACTAATTGTTATGATATCATATATGGTTCACTTATGCCTTTATATTACCCGTTCTTTTGTAAATTCCATGTTAAAGAGCGGTTTGGGTAAAATTGTTTCATTTGTCATCCGTGTTTTGACTTGTAATTATTCATATGATTACTTAGATTATGATTACTTAATTCCAGAATATTAAACATGATTTATATATAATATATATTCAGAATATACATATATATAATAAATTAGTAAATGGAAAGAAATACACCGTTCATGGAGACGGTAGGCCATACATATGCATGAACGCTGTTTTTGTTTCCTTATTGAGTTGAATGGAATTAAGTAGATGACATAAAAATAAATCCAGTGTCATTATTATTTCATATATTTCTTGATTACTTATTATATGTACTTTATAATCATTCATGAATGGGTAAAGTGGAGAATGAATCTCATCGCGTCGTGGAGACGGTAGTCCGTACGTACGCACGAGCGATGATATCGTTATCATGATCGTGGGACTATATTGGAGTGTATGTATACACTTTCAGAATCAATATCACTTTAAAATAATCATATATAGTTATTATTTACACCATTATACCCATCCAAGTATGGTGGTGGTGGAAAATAGATTTCACCACGGCGTGGAGACGGTATTCCGTACGTACGCAAGCGCGGTGATTTCGTTTTCCATAGGATGGATAGATGGTGAAATAGGATTGTTTCATAATTATAATAACATATCAGTATATGAGTGATACTGATGTTATTACTTCATAATGAAACAACCTAAGAAGAAGAAGTGGAAGAAAAAATAAAGTTGAAAGAATCGGTAACGGACATTACCTCTTCTTTGAAGCGCCTCGTTGAGATCTCCTTTTAGGGCACTAAAATTGGACTATGAGGAAGACCAGATCCTCTATGATGTTTATAGGGAAGTGGAGAAGAGAATTTTTCAGTGTTCGGCCGAGCTTGAAGGCTCAATGTCGTGTGAGGAAGAGAGGGAGGAGGTGCCCTTTTATAAGGGAGGAGAGGGGCTCCTTTGGAAAACTAAAAATATTATTTTATTATAAAGTCAAATCGGTTTCAAATAGCTCCAAATTTATTTATTTATAAGATAAGGTGGGGATGGGTCTAAATACTCTCATCCAAAATAATTTAGACAAGTTTAGGTTCCTATTTTAACTTTATCATTTAGATTTAACATTAAGTTAAATAATTTTACTTTTACCGTGTCTTCTTGTGTTCTTATACTATAAGGTTAATAAACATACTATAACAATCCAAAAGAACCCCAAGTTGTTTATTATTTATATATATAACCTTATATAAGTCATTTGGACGAACCTTAGGTTTTTAGGAATAAAATAACAATTAATAATATAATATTTTAAAAAAAAAACTATTTTATATCAATTTTGACACTATTTAGTAATTGATTTTTGTAAAAATAATAACAGAATTATTAGTTCTAAAAAAGAAAATTAAATCAATAATAACATGTCATAGTAACATATAAAATTAGTGGAATTCATAAAAAGCCTCAAATTATATTTAATTGGGTATTTATAATTTAAATTATTATTATTTTTCACTATTATGGTCATTACTGCATCATCATTGTTTCATAAATAAATTAATTTATATAATGTCTAAAATTTATAAAAAAATTATCATTATGTAGGAAATATTATTATCTTTCTAATTAATATTTACAATAAAATTTATCTTATGTATAACCCTATAGTAAAAATGTTTTAGTAAATAAACCTTGATTTTAACTCTTTTAACTCTTCTTTGAATTAAATAATAATAAATGTCCTAATCTAATCCATGTGGGCCTAAATGGTCATATTGTATTCATAAGGTTGTTTTTGGTCGAATTACACTTATCCATTAGAATTAGGACATGTGTTAGGGTAATAATAATATCATTTTTACCCTTAATTGCCCTATTTACTTTTAACCGTGGTAAAAAAAAGTAAAAAGTTACTATTCACCAAAAATTATTTGCATCTCATTGAACCAAATTTTACTTACTGACATCAAACATTCCTCTCAGATTTTTTGAAATTCCACTCACAAAAGCGGTAAAATTATGTTTTATGAAAAATTCATTTTTTTACTACCACTTAGTGGTTTCACTATTCATCAAAAAATGAAAGTTTCCTAAAGAAATACCAAAAATTAGGCCTAATCTCTATTTGATATTATGAACTCAAAAATGATGTCTATTTTACCAAATTCAAAACATATCAGTTACATTAACTAATTTAAAAATTAATTCCCATTGTCAAAACAAATGGCGTGTTTTTAAGAGATAATAAATATCAAAAGATTGACACTTGTTTATAACTGGTTTAAATGTGAAATTAAATCCAATGACCAACATTGTATTAAATTGCAAAAATATATTCTAAATATACTTTAAAACTACTCAAATTAATAATTTATCACTATTAATTATTTCAATTAAAAAAGTTGTTTTAATTATAATTTAGTAATTTTTACTATTCCTCAGAATATGAAAGTTATCCATAAAGTACCAAAATTTCACCTTAGGCTAAATTTGATACTCCGAATCCAAAAATGAAGTCCATTTTGAGAGATAAAATTTCTCAAATTTTAAAAGGTGGTTATTACAATTCATAACGGCTAGTTTTGATAATATTTTAATAGCATATTGTTGTTTAGAGAAACTCGGTATTGCGTACTACACACGCTATCGAGGAAGGTCGTGATTGCGTGTAATGCAATGCAAGTCAAGGATGCGTGTTGAGAAATATCCTTTTGGTGTAGCGTACAACACAAGACATTAATGAAATTAAAAAGAATATTTTTCATAAAATCTCGGGGTGTTACATTCTACCCCACTTAAAATGAATTTCGCCCTCAAAATTCGTCGGGGTTATAAATGGTTTACTATTCAAAAGTTTCTTTAATAGAGACCCACATCGTTAAATGTAATACCAAAACCAATCTTTAAAAACAAAAGCACGAAATGTAACAGTTACCCAAATAAACTAATCACTAGGTTTCCACATAGGTGAAAATATGGGTATGAAAGAGAAATCTAACCATCATGTTCTGATGGAGAGTGGTAGAGAACATGGCTATGGAAAAGCCAGCAATCACAAAGCCATAAATTTGTGATGATCTAGGGTACCATCTGATTCCTCAAATATAAGGGAACTAGGACAACATTTATTTGGTTTTCAAGATCATTTCATTATAGTTGAAGATTTTGAATTAGAATAAATACTTACTTTATTTTAGTAAAATCTCACTATTGTTCGTGCTTTGAACAATTTCTACTTCATATATTAAAGAAATGAAGTTGAATTTGTTATTCATGAAGTGTTAATAGATCATGTGATAGAATGATGGGTCATTCCATCAGTTTCAAAGAAAAGGTTTGAAAAAGTTATCAAATATACATAAGTCCATCTATCGTATATCGTTCCAAAATGGACATATACATCATCTATCATACCACATAATAAAATACAACTAGTTTATACTAACGAGGGACTTCTTGTAGGCCAATGGTATGCAATAAAGGCCAGTCGCACTTTGGTTGTGGGTTCGATTCCCACAGCCTTCTCCGACGCGATGGGCTATCACCCATCCTGCAGGTTATCCTTTTTCTAAAACTACATTACTATAACATCACATAAATAATATCAAAAGTTCTATCCATAAATAATACTATCTTATGTCCAACATAATCCATTCCAATCTTTAGGAAATACTTCAGTCCAAGCTCATAATATAAAGAAAATGATTACTTGAAATGTCATCAACCAAGCATGTGAATACCATTATTTATGCCCCATATATCTTGTTGGTCACATTCCAATCATGTGAATAACTTAATCATGTATTCTATTGAAAAATGAATACCCATTAAACCTTGGTGAAAACATGAATGCTGTCAAAAGTTAACTCTTTCCACATAACAAAATCCAAAAAATCTATATACTCAATCCATTACATAACCTTCTCCATATATCAGTCATGAGCTCATGAATACTATCAAACATTTAATTTTCTCCTTATCCCTTCATTATGCGCATATCATCTATATTCCAAAAATATCTGAATATCCTTTAATGGATAATGGTACCATTAATCATACACTTTCAAAACTCAAGGAAAGACAACGGTGTAACAATCCTTAGATGTCTTTTTATTCCATAGTACCATGAGATTACTTAAAAACATTACACTTGATAAATATGTAATCATTCCACTACCTTCTTAAACCATTGACTGAGCTTCAACAATTCTTTCAACTCACATATCATTTGTAGTCTCTTCATCATCATCAACATAAATACTACTCATACGGCCGTACTGATTCTCTTCATGAGACTTTCCCTTAGGGCATTGGTTTGCATAATTCCCGTACATTCCACATTTAAAACATTTAACCATTGTTCATGTCGTAGCAATACAATTATCCTCATCCATAGTGTTAACTGAACCTTTTCCTTTGCACATACTAGCTTTGTGTCCTTCTTTTCTACAGCCAATGCATCTTCCAGTTCCCTTGAATCATTCTCCTCGATGCCTCTTCCCACATGATTTACATAGAGGAAAATAAACTTTATTTCCTCTATGATCATCATGAAACTCCTTCTTTCTCTTATTAGCTGAGTCAGGAAACTTACCATATTTGAGTTTATTGATCATATTATGAGATTTCTGATTCGGCATAATAATGATGGTTAGACTTCCAAATCCCATTTCATTTGATTTCTCATGAAGAATATCATTCCATTGTCCATAATATCCTCCATTATCGTGAATCATCTTGTTTCCAGCCATTTTCTAAAACCCAAAAAATAGTGTTAGAGTAAAAAATCATAATAAAGGGGGAGTAACTTCAATATCTAACATCTTAGGTTAAATTATATGATTTTTACCATAGTTCTAGGACTATATCCTATACGTATACTTATCCTTAGGGGCATCCCTAGACATACCTTAGAAATATCTCTATGGATCTCACTAACGTTTTCACGTCCTAGTTTCCAAAGGTGGACTAAACCTTTACTCTAATACCAACTATATATACCCAAAGCTTAATGTATATGGATATTACATTAATTTTGCGGAATACTTAATACATAACAAAAACAGACACACATGGACCGTAATAGTTTAGTATCTTTGGAAACTCGGAATATAATCTTCTAATCGTGGTGAAAGATCTTCAACATCTCCCATAAAGATCTTCACCTTTTTTTACCTAAAACCTTTCTTTATATCCTGGGGAAAAGAAAACATAAAAGGTTGAGCTCAAATTCTCAGTAAGGGTAACCAAAAGAAATATCAATCACATCATATTCATAAGAACATAACATTTTGGAAATCTTAACCTGCAAAAGAGATCATAATATCATAGCATGGGAAAAATCATAGTAGTGAAATGTAATACCAATAATAATAACTTAAAACATGAAACTTTGTGGCATACACACATAATCATAGAGAATCATTTCTTATTAGTCAAGACTCATTGCCAAGACTATCTTAGTGGACAAAGTCCCTTTCTGAACCGAGTTCACTCCTCGTTTCAGTCCTGTTTCACTGAAACAGTATAACCTACCGTTCCAACCATGTCTATCTCATGAGATATAAAATATTTACCCAAAACATTGGAGGGAGATATAGGTCCCACCCATCTCATAATGATACCATTCTTATGTGTGCCACAAAATCATAAATCATACATCATTTCATAACCCATGTAATAAAAATGGGAATCTTAAACATCATGACATCATAAAACAATTCATATAAGATAAAGGATTTCATAAAAATATATCCATCACAACATAATCATATCAATGTAATTATAGGGATATAAACAGAACACTATATTATCTTAGATGGAAAATAATTTTGATAAAACACTTGAACTCCATTTTTGAAGAAAATATCCTTTCTACTTCAAAAACATTTTCCTTTCTTAAAATGTCATACAATTTTAAACTAAAAGAAGTTGATTAAAAATAAACTTGAAAAAATGTAAAGGAAGATTCTTGGAAATAATGTTTTAAAAATCCATTCTTTCCATATAAGTTAAAAAAAATTCTTCTCGTACTTTTGTTGGAAATGTCAAAAAGTACCTTGTATGAAAAACGACAAAAGATTCCTTTCATATCTTTTACTAAAAACTCAAAGAAGGGTAAAAATGGATATAAACTATTGTATAAGTATATAAATATTACATATTGGGGAAACATGGATGTGGATGATAAAATACACCCCAGTAAATACCAAAGTATAAACAATCTCGGATAAAAATTAGATTGTGATATTTCCCTTACCTTAGGTCGAATTTGCTTCGTAAGTGTCGGAACCTCCTGTATAATGGTTTAAATAATGTCATTGAATTATTCCAGAATCATACTCATTATTATGATATCATATATGGTTCACTTAAGACTTTATATTACCCATTCTTTTGTAATTTCCATGTTAAAGAGTGTTTTGGGTAAAATTGTTTCATTTGTCATCCGTGGTTTGACTTGTAATTATTCATATGATTACTTAGATCATGATTACTTAATTCCAGAATATAAAACATGATTTATATATAATATATATTCAGAAAACACATATATATAATAAATCATTAAATGGAACGAAATACACTGTTTATGGAGACGGTAGGTAGTACGTATGCATGAACGTTGTTTTCGTTTCCTTATTGAGTTGAATGGAATAATGTAGATGACATACACATAAATACAGTATCATTATTATGTCATATATTTCATGATTACTTATTATATGTACTTTATAATCATTCATTAATGGTTAAAGTGGAGAATGAATCTCATCGCGTCGTGGAGACGGTAGTCCGTACGTACGCACGAGTGATGATATCATTCTCATGATCGTGGGACTGTATTGGATTGTATCTATACTATTTAAGAATAAATATCACTTTAAAATAATCATATATAGTTATTATTTACACCATTATACCCATCCAAGTAAGGTGGTGGTGTAAAATATTTTTCACCACGGCATGGAGACGGTATTCCGTACGTACGCACGTGCGGTGATTTCGTTTTCTGTAGGATGGATTGATGGTGAAATAGGGTTGTTTCATAATTATAATAACATATCAGTATATGAGTAATACTGATGTTATTACTTCATAATGAAACAACCTAAGAAGAAGAAGTGGAAGAAGAAATAAAGTTTAAAGAATCGGTAACAGACATTACCTCTTCTTTGAAGCGCCTCTTTGAGATCTCCTTTTAGGGCACTAAAATTGGTCTTTGAGGAAGACCATAACATCTAGGATGTTGCTAGGAAAGTGTAGAAGAGAATTTGGCAGGGGTTGGCCGAGCTTGACGACTCAATGTTGTGTGAGGAAGAGAGGGAGGAGGTGGCCTTTTATAAGGGAGGAGATGGGCTCCTTTGGAAAACTAAAAATATTATTTTATTATAAAGTCATATTTGGATTTAAATAGCTCCAAATTGATTTATTTCAAAGCTAAGGTAGGGATGAGTAAAAACCCTCTCATCCAATATAATTTAGAGATGTTTAGGTTCCTATTTTAACCATATCATTTAGATTTAACATTAAGTTAAATAATTTTACTTTTACTGTGTCTTCTTGTGTTCTTATACTATAAGGTTAATGAACATACTATAACAAGCCAAACGAACCCCAAGTTGTTTATTATTAATATATATAACCTTATATAAGTCATTTTACCGATCCTTAGATTTTTTGGAATAAAATAACATTTAATAATATAATATTTGTTTTAAAAACTATTTTATGTCAATTTTGACACTATTTAGTAATTGATTTTTGTAAAACTTATAACAGACTGATTAGTTCGAAAAAAGTTAATTAAATCAATACTAACATGTCATATTAACCTATAAAATTAGCGAAATTCATAAAAAGTCTCAAATTATATTTATTTGGGTATTTATAATATCAATTATTATAATTGTTTACTATTATGGTAATTACTGCAACATCATTGCGTCATAAATATATTAATTTATTTAATGTCTAAAAATTATAAATAAAATACCATTATGTATTAAATATTATTATATTTCTAATTAATATTTACAATCGAATTTATCTTATGTATAACCCTATATTAAAAATGTTTTAGTAAATAAACATTGATTTTAACTCTTTTAACTCTTCTTTGAATAAAATAATAATAAATGTCCTAATCTAATCCAACTGGGACTAAATGGTCATATTTTATTCCTAAGGTTGTTTTTTGTCGAATTACACTTATCCAATAGAATTATGACATGTTTTAAGGTAATAATAATATAATTTTTACCCTTAATTACCCTATTTACTTTTAACCGTGGTAAAAAAAGTAAAAAGTTACTATTCACCAAAAATTATTTTCATCTCATTGAAACACATTTTACATACTGAAATCAACTGTGTCTCTCGGATTTTTGAAATTACACTCACAAAAGTGGTAAAATTAAGTTTTATGAAAAATTCATTTTTTTACTACCACTTAGTGGTTTCACTATTCATCAAAAAATGAATGTTTCCAGATAAATACCAAAAATTATGCATAAGCTATATTTTATATTATGAACTAAAAATTGATGTCTATTTTACAAAATTCATAACATATCAGTTACATTAACTAATTTAAAAATTAATTCCCGTTGACAAAACAAATGGCGTGTTTTTAAGAGATAATAACTATCAAAAGATTGACACTTGTTTATAACTGGTTTAAATGTGAAATTACATCCAATGACCAAAATTGTATTAAATTGTAAAAATATATTCTAAATATACTTTAAAACCACTCAAATTAATAATTTATCACTATTAATTATTTCTATTTACAAATTTGTTTTTAATTAAAATTTAATAATTTTCACTATTCATCAGAATATGAAAGTTATCTGAAAAGTACCAAAATTTCACCTTAGGCTAAATTCGGTACTCTGAATCCAAAAATGAAGTCCATTTTGGGAGATAAAATTTCTAAAATTTTAAAAGGTGGTTATTACTTTTCATAATGGCTAGTTTTAATAATATTTTAATAGCATATCAGTGTTTAGTGAAACTCGGTATTGCGTACTACACACACTATCGAAGAAGGTCGCGATTGCGTGTAATGCAAGGAAAGTCAAGGATGCGTGTTGAGCAAGATCCTTTTGGTGTAGCGTACAACACAAGATATTAATGAAATTAAAAAGAATATTTTTCATAAAATCTTGGGGTGTTACAGGAAGGATTTGGAATTTTGTGTGGAAGATCGTGTTTTCATGAAGGTACCTCAGTGGAAGGGTGTTATAATACTTGGGAGGAAAGAGAAATTGTTCCCCTGGTGTAACGGTCCTTTTGAAATTTTCGAAAGATTCAAATATGTGGATTATCATTTGGAAATTCCTCATATACTTACTAAGGTACACAATCAGTTCCACATATCCTTATTAAGGAAATACGTGTCAGAACACACTCATGTACCCACTTCTAATGGAGTAGAATGGGAACCTTAATTATTTTACTATGAATCACCAATATAGATTAATGGAACTAATGAACAGGTATTGAGGAATCAGATGAATCATCTAGTAATGAATCTTTGAAAAAATGATAAAATTAAAGAGGCGACATGGGAGCCTCTGGAGAATAGGATGAATAACAACCCTAATCATTTTATGGGGTGACAATCTAGAAATTTCAACGTTCAAATGTTTTAGTAGGGAAAATGTAATGAAACAGAAATATCTCAATGAAATTTCTATTCTTATGATTTATTATATAGTATAAATCACATAAAATCACTTATAGAACACAATAAAAACATAATAAATGAAGAGTGACTTAAATAAGATGTATTTAAAAAAAAGATATTGTCTAAATGAAATAGTAACATGGCCATATGAAAGGTAATATAACCACCACGAATAGTAAATTATACTAATCAATAGTAACATCACAGTGATAAGTATTAATAAAAGTATAGAACCATATAAATGAATTTATTATGTAATTATATAGTAGAATAAGTAAATGAATATTTTAAAAATTATTGAACTATAATTATGTATTTTTTTATGTCATAATTATTTAATTATCATTTTATAAAAAATAAAATTATTTCAATGAAAATATATTCATATAAAATTTATTCATAAATTAAATATTTGTTGTCTTAGGATTTTAGGATAATTTTATGAGACCTTATTTAATTTTATAATTTGTTATAAATTTAGTTAAATATTTATAATCCATAATTTTTTGTAAATGAAAAATTTAATTGAAAATTAAATTAACCATATTTTTAAATGTATCTTAAAAAATGGCCTTCATTTTTGACTTATACTCATCAGAAAATTGTTATCAATAATTTTTGGAATTTTTCTAATATACTTGATTTTTTTTGTATAGTAAAGTACAATAATTTATGATAAATGATAAATATATGATTCATTGAGTCATATGTTATTTTTGGATTAAATAGGCACCCATGGTTCAAAATCACATGAAATTATTACTTTATTTTGTCATAATAATCAACACTATTGTTTTTCTTGAAAAACTAATAAAATAATAATAAATCACTCGTCTCCTCCACTATAAATATTACCCCTCACCACTCCTTCACTTTGAACATTCTAAGAATTGAGTCTCATAAAATATATACCCAATATACTCCCCAATCTCCTCCCCCCACATCTAATGGCACTTAGTCTCATAAAATGAAGAAAACTAATACCCTCAAGGAATATATCTATAAAGAGTATTCAAGAGGTAAAATCCTCCTCCTTTTCATTGATTTTGTTTCAAGTTATCTTGTTATATTATTACCTTGTCAACCCCTCTATCTAAATTATAATTATAACTATACTATAATTTATATACTGAAATAATATCTTTTTAAGGTAATACACTTACTCAAACTACTTTATCCGTCTCTTTTATTTTAGAAACAAAATCATCATCCAAGAGGTGTCATTTTAGAACCTCCTTGGACAACAGATTTTCGTTCTTCAACTTATCCTTAATGGATGGTAATGGACAAATTTTTTTGGTCATAAAAGAATATAATATTTTAATTGAAACCATTATTATGTTCTTGAAGTAAAATATTCACGTAGTACTACATGATTGAATAATTTGAGTTTATTATGATCAACAACCATCATAAAAATGTAAATGATTATAATTAAAGGTATTATCTAATTATTCACCATCATACAATATAATAAAATTATATATATAACCATTAACATTTATGTCGGTTCAATAATATCATATAAATTCATTTCTTTTGAATTATACCCATTCCTCATGAACTTCCATAATCATATACAAGTATACTGATCAGGAAAACCAAGGAAACAAACAATTCCAAGAAATCAGATTATATCTTATTAAATATCAAAAAATACAGAAATGAAAAAAATTTAATTATTCTAAATACATTAAATGAATATAAGGTTCTGATGTAATCAATTAATGTATATAGTTTTATTATCCAGGACATAAAGGTCATTTGGAGAACACATTAGGACATATGGTAATGGGTTTCTTTCCAAACCATCATTTTCATTCAGGTTAGAATTTCTTCCTCAATACAAAAAATTAATTATTCACTATTTTTATATAATTTTTATAAATTCTAAATATACATTCTGAAATCATGATTAATGATCATTTAATCATTCAGTTATAAAAAATACATTTTTTTCAATGTTCCCTTCTTAATTATTCTCGATACATAATCCTCATTAAAGGGAACATATCAATTTCTTACCCATATTCATGTAACATACATAATAGGTTTCAAGAATCCATATTTTTTAAAAAAATTAATAATTTTTCATGATAATATATATTTTTTCATTAACTTTATTATAAAAACAATTATAAAGAATAATATTTATTTTTCCATGAGAACACTTCTTTGCAAAGTAAAAGGGGTATTTCTCTCCAAAATTCCCCACTAATTTTATTAGATTATTTTCATGTATTTCAAAACCTCTATTTAATTTTATCATTTATTGAGATTTATATTATTTTAACTTACATTATTTTATTAAATGGATTATGATTGTTTTTATTGTGGATCATTTATCTTAATAACATTCACCATGCTACTCTTAGTGGTTAGTAATTATGATTACAAATCAAGGAAAGTTATTTACATTTCATGTGATAAAGTTTTTTTTCATTATAATCATTCATATTATTAATTAATTGGACTTATTCTGTTATATATGAGTCCCTCTATGGCCAATTGATTCCTCGGTAAGATTCACGAGACAAACTAGAAATGGGTTTTGGTGGAGGCCTTCCCCTAGTATATTTAGGCATTTTGGAAGACACCTTAATGATATATTTTAGATGTCTGAAATTAGGAATTCCCAAACATTAATATTATAAATTAAAAAAAAGTGATATTTGACTAGTATAGTATCAATAACTTAGGTTCATTCTCTTATGATATGTTATATGTCATTATTTAATCAATTTTATTTCCTACAATATTATGTTGATGTTTATTTTATAAGGCGTGTGTTTTTTATATTCACCATGCTTAATGATTTTTTATGATAACTTACACTATATTACATACCATTACTGATCATCTGAAATCACCCTTTATTATGTTTTATTATTTCATAGGATACAATGTATAATATTTTGAACGACCTGTTGAGATAATCTTGGAGTTATGTATGTTTCCAATGGAATCTCTATGTTATTTTTAATTTCATTTCATAATGTAAAATTATGTGTGTGGATTTTATTCTAGTCCCACTAAAATATTCTATCCTTTTATATGTTTTCCTTGTAATTTTACAATTTTAATAAATTGAGGAACCAGATCTAGGCTATAGGGGTTGGTGTCCTTACAGCTACTAAATTTATAAAAAAAACATACGAATTGGCTTCCAATTTTCGGTAATCACCAAAATCATTATATATATATATATTACATGATTATCATTTGCAAAAACATTTATATTTTAAATCAGGTGTTTTGATTATTATTATAATTTGATGATATTTAGAAGGTTTTATAGTGGTTATTCTCTATAATAGATATGATCCACAGATTACAAAGAATAGTTTACTTCCTAGAAAATGATAACACATTCCAATAGAGAATATTTTTGTTATATAAATTCCATGGGAGGTCATTATATAATAATGGTATATTACTCCAAAACGTTTAACAATATGGGTAGGTACACTGGTGTCTAATTAATTAGTGGGATATTTAAATGTAATAATAAAAACGTGTGAGCCTCTTCACTAATTCACTATCCCATTTATTCCATCCCAAAAAATGGGGTACTATTACATAAGTCCAACACAAAAACCATACTAGTTACATTTTTCCTATAATTTTAATATATTGGAATCTAAACTACAGAGATTAGGTTTTATATCAAACTACTTTAAAATACATGACATGAAGTTATTTTGTGTCTTATCTATAAATTCACATCATTTTTCATAACCATACATCCTTAAAAATAACATATTTTCCCTTGGTCATTTAACAATAATATACACCACAATGGTCCTTTTTTGATATTACCAAGATGGGTATAATATGCCACATTTATTGAAATTGAACTACATGGGTTTTGATTTCATTTATGGAGATATTTTTGGAATCCGATATCATAGGTACATTCCAAAATCCTCTTTAACTTCTACCTCAATGCACGGAGATAAAATCTATATTACCTATCTTAATGAATTTAAAACACAATATAGGAAACCCTTTTGGAATAAGAATATGAACCAATCCTACATAATGATATTGAACCACACATTTTTTTTCGAATATGACATAAATTAATAGTATCAAATAAAATTTTTCATGATATGACTAATTGATGTTGGTATAAATAAGTATTTATTAATAATGACGTAAATCTATACTATAATCAAGAATAAGTAAATTATATTCCTCATATGATGAGTAGAACACCAATATATCTGATGTAAATATAAAATTCATATCATTTATATTTCATTTACAAGATTGTTCACTATTTCAAAATGAGTTTGTAGTTGAATAAAATGGGTGATAAAATATTACAAAAAAATATTGAACACAATTTGAAATCAATTAAAAGTGAAAAATACATATATAATATAAACAATTACTTCTGATATTTCACTAAAAATATTATGTATGTGGTTTTTTATTTATATCTATATTATAAAATAAAAAGGGAATCATGTCATAATTAGTTACCTTGAATCGAAATCACAATCTTTTTATGGGTAATTGAATGAAAAAACTATCGATCTCAATGTTCAATATGAAATTACAACATAGAAATATCCCTAATAATTGGTTACTTAATCATACACTTTAGTAATATGGTGTTTTTCATCCACTAAAAATCTCTGATATCTAGATATAAATGACCTCAATCCAAAATAAATCATGAAAACTTAAATACCAATTATTCTGTGGGTTTATAAATTTCATTAGAAAAAGAAATCTCAAAGGGAATAGAGTTAATAACCACCATATAGGGACATGTGTCCCCTATCACAATATGAATCCTTTTCAAAGACTCTCATTGATGTGAGGAATCCCATATATACATTCACTTATAGGGATAAAGGAGGAAATTAATTACATCATTATGGAATATATAGAGATTACTATAAAGTATATGGTCCACCATGACCACCAACATTACCTCTAATACATGATTACTCAAGAGATACTAGATTATGGATTTATCATTCATGTATACATGCTATGTAACTGAGGTATGGTATTGTTTATGTATGTATTCTACCCTATCCTAGTATAATTAACATATTCCTAAATCCAACATCATACCTACAAATGATCATAATATCCAGATTGAAATATGATGATAAATCAGAATACCATTTAGTATGTAAGCTTAGACCATTCATATATAGGGACTATTATTTGAGTTAAAATTTATCTATATAGTGATAAAATCCATCAATATATCTAGATGGCTATCTGAGGGGTAACTATTAAAATTGATATCTCTAATAATGTGGAAATTATTACAAAATTTCATCCCAATAGTGTCATTCAATAACTCACTAATTATAATTAAAAATATTAATCAATAGTGTAATATATGTATGTCCTCTCCACATGATAGAACATGGATAAATAATGTTGTATGACATCTATACAATGCTTATTTTTTATGTACTACATAAATTTGAAATATAAAATGGATGTGTGGCCTTCCAATTTTAAATAAAGTATTATATATCTTTCTTTTATGTCCTCCCAATAGTGTTTATAGAGAACAAAACCAAAGTAGAGTTTCTCCACATGTCTCAAATAATACAACTAGAAACCATAGAGGTTATCCATTTTTTATTTTATTAAAATAGATATATAAATCCTCATTTTGGAATATTATTCATAGGTACTCCATTAATAATGGTATATATAATATTTATAGGTCCAATATATAATAAAAAAACATAAATATTGGTTGAAATTATTGTGGTGTTTATATATATATATATTTGAAAAGTAGAGTTCCTAGTAATGGATGCTATAAAATCAATATCCCTATAATGAATTCACATAGAACTATATTCAAAAACCCCACAAATAATAAAATGGTTCCTCATCATAAAGGTCCTCCCCAAATAAAATTTATTTCAATGCTATACTAAAAGAAATTTGTATTGTAATATATTATGTCAACTATATGTGGTCCTCCACAATTCTCCAAAAGTGATTTATCTGTATATAATTTATATCTAAGGAATCATTTTCATATAAGGCTCCCCATGATTAGAAATTCATATATGTGAGTAATCTTATTTATAACAATTTTATATTTTTTATAAAATAGTTTAAATCTTATATTAATTCCCATAGAGAGTGAATTATACTCAGCATGGAGAAAAAAATATTAAAACATCATGTGGATGATCGAGAAAATGATTAAATGTTTTCCTTGTGGTATAGTATTACAACATAATGTTTTTCAGTTAATGGAAACTAACATGGTAATTCATACATTATCTCTATCATGATTTTTGGAAAACCTTATATTACCTAATATATATACATACTCTTAATAAGGGATATATTGATAACCTCATGGAATTTGATTTTTAGTTACAACTTTTTTATGTTTGAAAACTTTTTTTGGCTACTAATACAATATCAAGAAAATAGTATGATCAACTAATAATTTATTACCTGATTGATATGATGAAACTACACAATATCTTCGATGATGTCTTACCTATCATTCACTTTAATGGGTAGGGTGAATAGTAGGATCATTACATCACTACAATTATGTGACATAAATATACTCTTTTATGGGTGGTAAGAAATGACAATATATAAGGATATATGTAATATATTGGGTCTATATATTATTTATTTTTAGTCAAATAAAAAATATATATCTCTCTCTAAATATCAAATAACAGGACAATTATAAAAATATTATTTTGATAGAATATTACTTCAAGCTAACAGAGTAGTGAATGAAGTTAAAAATTTATCAAAATAAATGTCCATATGTATTGAACCACATTCATTGGTTTATAAAACTCATTGAGAGAATTAGAAATGAACCAAAAAACAAAGTAATTCAATTTTGATAGAATGAAATTATAATTGAAATAAAATTTAATCCATATAGATGGAAAATATATATCCCTATATGACAGGGATGTGTAAATTGTTACCTCCACTACCACCCTAAAACTATAAATTATATATTGGATTGTAGCGATGACCATTGATTAGCTTGGTCCCCACTTTCTATAGGGTCTCAGATATTTTTAACTCCCCCTCCTCCAAGAATTATATTACTTTACTTATTATAAACCTAATGTAATTAAAAACATTTAGGCTTCATCAAATTTTAATTTCAGGATTCATTCACCCAATCAGGTTATCATGAATTGAAAATTTTTCAATAATACATCAAGATAATCATTAAAATGATTTATACCTTTATCAAAAAATGGGAAACGAGGGTAGGATTTAAATTTTAAAATACTTTTTAACCCCAATATATGATTCATAAATTTAATAGAATATGTATTATAAGATATATACTTATATGTATACTGAAATCATAACATGTTACCATATTAATTTGATGTTGAGAAACATTTTCTCTCTGATGCATTAATCTTATTGGTCAATATTATTTTTTTAATTCCTTAGGTATACTATAGTGTAATTCTATGATTCAATATAAAATTATGAGGTGGTTATGTATAATAATATTTTTTACATTGAGGTTTTAGTATTGGGTTTCCAGACATGAAATCAATGACAAATTCATTATTCAGTTACCTATATAATAATATTGTTGATTCTAATATGGAAACAAGATGTTAATTTAAAATGATTAATTATTGATACCTATATAGACAAACCTCTACATAATAAAGTAAATATACATTGTTCTATTGAAAAATTTAATCAATATGAGGTTACATAATGTGGAATTTTTTTAGAGACAATATTCTCACAAACTAAAAGACTAAAGACGAGTCATCAATTCCCCAATACATGACCCACTCCAATAATATGAGACATCCAAACTAGTAATTAAAATATAAATCTATCAAATTATCATGAGGTGAATAAAATGTTTACTTCACTCTTACACTAGGTTACTGAAATTATTTTCCTCTGCTGATGTAGTAACACATTTTGATTCATTGAAGATATCCAAGTATATCTATGTCAATGATTTAGATGAAATCATAGATAATTTGATCATATCAACCTCTAACCACCTTTAAAATTTTAAAAAAGACTCCACACAAAATACTACACATTATATTTAAATCCATCAGGTCATTTTTTAAAATAAAAATAGAAGAATAATTATGCAAATTTTTGAAAACAAAAAGAAAATTCTTCAATAATTAGATGATGCGACAATTACTCTATATAAATGTTAAAGTCATGTCATCATGATATTTAATGTTACAAGATATCTTGAATTGAACATTCCACAAAACTAGTTATTATGTGAAAAAATGCATATAATTATAGATACATATGAATCTATTGTGGTCGTGAAATTCATCATGAGAAAAGAAATTCCTATATGGATCATGGTAATAAATTTTCATTATATGATAATTTTTGGTTGGGGGTGGTGTTAGTTCATTAATCGTTTCATTTCATCATTTAGAAACCGAATAATACATAAATATTCTAAAATCATGCATCATATAAATGAGGTATTTTCATACATCGACGTTTTTTAAAAGTTATTGACCTATTAAATAATCATCAATATATTATAAGATAAGATTTAGGAAATAATAATTGAGAATATGTGAGTTTTTTCAAAATCCTCTTTCGCCAAATTAATGTATCCTAGTTATTTATATGATAATTCTAAAGAAAATTATATGAAAAAAATTTAAAGATAACTTTTCAAAATTTAAAATCTAGCATCGATGATGTAGGGAACGAAATGTTTATGGATAAAATAGAATCATTCATAGCTAACTGAGTTCCATTTTATTCACGTACTCTCCTGGTAATAAATTATCAAGATGTACCACCCCTAGTATAGTATAGAAATTATTGTCATTTTAATGGTATGAAATAATATTGAAAACTAAATTTTCACGTATGAAAGAGAATAGTTTATTATGTCTAAAGTTATAATCTTTAATGGAATTTAAAATATTACTTTGTAAAATAAGTTAATTATATTTATGGACATACAAATACATAATGAGGTTTTCTAAATGATATAAACTATTTTACCATATTCATTGGATTCCTAGGAACAGAATGATAGATTAATATATAATTTTTTTGCAAATTATTTAACCAAATGATGATAGACATAGGGATTTTAATGATGGGTCATCCCACATGTCATGTGAGTCATTTAGTTTGCTACACCATCAGAAGAGTATTTAGCTTTTCATGATTCATCATATTGAAATATTATGAAATATTATTATTAGATGGATATAGGATTGGTCCACCATAAACACACCATTATTAATTAAATAGATAAATATATTCTTAAGACACCATATTCTATAAAATAACTAAGGTGGTGTCTCAATCATAATTGAATTTTAAATTTTTAGGATACTAAATATAAAAACACACTGGAAAAAATAATAGGAGGTTCTATATATACAAAATATTGTTCATAAATTACTATATTTACATTTATCCCCTTTTATATGTAATTCACCATAACATGAAATAAAATTTTCATTAGAAAATGATTCAACTTCAGAAAATGGAAATTTCTAAAATATTACAACACCCTTTACTGATGAAGGATAATCAAATAAACTAGTGATCTGGTACATTTTTTCATATCAGAAGATTTAGTGGATGACTTTGTTGATTCTACAGTGCATCCAAATATTTACGGTGCATTTATAATGAGATTATGCATGCATTTGTTACTCCAATACAAGTTCTAAAACAATATCAATAGATCCACTGATGTGAAAAAAAATATTCTAATGATACTTTTTATATAATAATATCAATGGATTTCTGGAAGAAAATTATAACTTTATGATTCCATGGGATGCGGAAAGGACAAATCAACTTGAATATCATTAAAAAAGTGTCTGATTCAAACAAATGAATAGGGTCATAAATTCAATCATCATTAATTATTAAAGGAACTTCTTTAAGACTATCCATGTGGTATGTAGTAATATATGATAGTTAATTAAGAATACATGTTGAAGCATATCTCTCTCTAAACATGTTGGATGTCAACTCTAAACTAATTTTATATTCATATTGAACTCATGTATGTACTTTCTGATCTATTTAATGACATCATATGTATTGAACTAACACATTGGGGACTGCCATGCTACCATAACTCTAAGACACAACTACACCAAGACACCTCCACATACCAGGGGATGCATAAAAACATAGTGATGACATATATAAAATATTTTTGCCTATATGTAATGTTACAATTGAGTCACACACATATTCAATAACAAAAAATGATGAACTATAAAAATTATTATAAAAATTCATGAGATATCTATAATATTACAATTAGATTATTAAAATTTTTAAGGAATGTAACAATAATGGGACAAATACAAGACCACCCTTAATGGTATAGTAATGTTAGACTTACTTAGAATTAAGGAATTATTGTTAGATGAAATATTTGTATACACCTACATCTTCCCTATCAAAATAACTCTTAAACTACATATAATACCTTAGGTAATCCATAAAAAATTTAATCATCTACAAGGGACACAATAAGTGTGGGAAAATAACATCCACGATTGAATATAATAATACCCAGACATAATAAAAATATCAATCATAATGATTCAATTGTAGTCATATCATCAATCAAATGTTTTTCAATAATGATATGAGACATAAGTAAAGCCAATGGAATCATATAAATACTCATAAAAGAGTATGTATCACAAAAGAGAAGAACTAATTCATCCATAGAATTCGGTATAGGTAGAATGGTGATGCCCATCTAGGGGGAACTAATTCACGATATATACATCCACTAATGAAAATATTCCCAAATGTTAAAATTCTCATGGAGTAACCACTCTAAGATCCTTATATCCAATGATTACACTCATCCCTGCAGTCACACTCATCCTTAAGGAACTACTACCTGAGATATACTACCACCAAGTACATTCATCCAAAATGTTATGCTCTCCAGATCTACCCAATATAAAACAGATAAAAACAGGATTAATCCAAGATATGCACTCTATCGAAATAATATTGCATTAGAATGATCGGATCTCAAGAAAACATATGTGTGTCAATGCCAAGAGCTCAATGAGGGGACATCAAACCCTACTAGATAAATCCTCCAAGATAAGGGATTGGCACCCATGTATTTGATGGTCAAACAAATTCTAAAAACCCAACTAGTATAAAATGAAGGGCTTGAGGATCAATATAAGAATCTCAAATGGATACATGATCCATTATTCTATGGGACCTAAGGTCTAATTCTCTAGAAAAAATAAATAATAATTCATGTTGAAGAAGACTATGACTACTATGTATATAAGAAGGGACCCATCCTCAGCACACTAATCAACCTGAATCCAAAAAGGACTTAATGTTACATCATACCCTCATAGTAATGTACTAAAGTAATAGAAATGGATGATACTAATTTAGAATCAATGAAATAATAATCTCACCTAACGTACTTCACATCATATCTCTGAAGCGAGAATAAAGGTCATAATAATATTCTATGTGAATAACTGATAAATGTGGACTACTCATGTTCCTACATCATTGTTTGGAAAATGAATAATGAACACACAAGGCTCGTCAATGGACCATCATGTTATAGTGGAAATAACTGATATTTCACCATAGACATCCATAAATGGAAAAATAGATTATGTTGTTGTAATTCTCTTACAAAAAACCCTATAATGGGCTAAACATCAACCAAAAAATGGAGAGTAGATAAATAATCAATTTTTTAACACATACATATAATGGTTTCTAGGACTAATCCACAAATCCAAATTAAATTGTAAATATTATTTTGGAAACATTCGTTTCAAAAATAATGTTAAATTTTATTAGATGGTGCGTCATTATGAATCTGTAAGAAGAAGTTATATCGGATAGTAGATTTTTTAGAAATAATAATAAGGATGTTATGAATAATTTATTATTATTATTATTATATTAATTAAAATTGGTAGCTTCATAGACAAGAGCCATGTGTCATCAATGTTATCCAACGTTTTCATTAAATATACCATATATACTAATGGTCACATAGCCGAAGAGTCTTTATCATTATAACACCACATGATGAATTTAAGATGAATCTAGGTAATAATAATAAAAATATTATTTTTATAAAACATAAAAAAATTATTTCACATGACCATCTCCCACAAATCTATGTATAGAGGGATGACCCCTCAACACGGGTTTCAATTTTAATAATTTTATTATTTAAAATTTTCATTTTTATTTTTAATATTAGTCGCTATATAAAATAACATAGGAGACCCCCATTTTAAGAACCATTTTGTAGTTTTCCTAAAAGGATTATTTTTTTAATTTTCTATTTTCATATATTACTTATTGTTATTACTATTATTTATTTACTGTATGCATTTACACATATTATATCACATGAATCCTATTGTCCTCACCAACACCTGATGTCATCGTAGATATTACATAGAAACATAAATTCTTTCTCCTCCAGAGAGATTCACTCAATCCGAATCACAATATACTAATACCCAATCCAATATCGGGTTCCCATCATCCACTTCATAGATATTTTACATCACTAAAATAAAAATAAATGAAAAAAACTCCTAATATATTTTTGGATCTATAGTCACCATCACACACCACAACTATACATTATGATCAATGTCTCAAACCTATGGCCAATATATGTTCTATCAATGACTGAACATGTGATTATTATTTACCATGTATTCATAGAATCATATACCTAACAATAATAACCTTTACTAATTCACATAGAAGAGTGAGAGAAAATTTAGAAAACAGAAACATTAAAAATAGTCTGTAGACCATGTTTTTGTTGTCCAAGATTCATTTTCATCGGTGGATGTAGTAAGTGTAATAAATAAAACAAACTAATATCAGTTCCTATACTACAACATTTTCGCGTAATTACCAAAATTTTTAAAAAAATATTTTGAAATAATTTTTTGAAGATTAACTCATGTAAATGAGGTGTAAATAAAAATAGGATAAATTCACATAAAACATTATCACCACCTCAGTTTGGATCAATAACCGATGAAAAATGATCACATTTCATTTTCATTAATGAGATTCAAAAGTTGTGTTGTCAATGGAATAATTTTATGGTACTCTTATTATCTATCCATAAACATAATACCCAAAATTAAACCTTTATAGAATAGTCGAAATTAGCATTATTATGATGGAGACCCTATGTGTTGGTCATAATAGTATATTTATATATGTAAAACCGTGTTTTTTATCAATATAATTAATGAATTAATGAAATTAATATATTTCATTGTTCTGACCTGTTATGTGGTTTAGACACACACCCAATGATGAAAATGATTATGTCATTAATAAGGTAATAACATCATTGTAATTGAAATAGTGGTATCATATTTTCAATATCATACATGGTAAGTGGTTTATTTGAAACATTCTAGATAAATATGAACTTGTGATATTTATAAATTTAATAAATTTAATATTATCAATTCTAGGAACATCAGGCCTAAACATCCTACAACATCTCAGTCCCTCATACCAAAAACATTCATGAATATGTTATTAATCATACACAGAAAAAACAATACATTGTATTATTACACTCTTCAAGGATTTGTCCTGTAATATCACAACATAATTAATATTGTGTGGATAATGATCTCTCAACTTTCTCTACCACTCCCATGTGCTCCCATGATGTAATCTTTTATGACCAAAAAACACAAACCAAAAGAACAAAAATTCCCATGAAGGGTATTTCTATTACCTATCCTCAATTTCACAGGCTCCATGAAAATAATAACTATACTCTCATTGTCTAGCTTACCCTAGTCGACATCATTAAAAAATTCATTCACATAACACTTCATCCATGACATGAAGAGAACACAGAGTAACCAAAAATACTATGGTTCTATGGTTATGTAGTTCACCCATTTAGTAACAAGAGGCACTAATAAGAGAAAACATTTGTAATGAATCCAGGGATTGCCTATCACCATGGATAAAACACTACATCTCTCGATCAGAAAAGGCAATAATTCTTGGTCTATAATGAACTAATATCTTTTCATGGAAGTAAAAATCCACCCATGGCTGATCAATTTACTTAGAACCATAATTATAACCACAAATAGTACATAAGTATTGTTAACCACTATCTCTGAGTATTGTTATAGTGAGTTTTTTGGTTCCATATACATGGACCAAAAATGTTTCTCCACGGGTGGTGGAGTGGTATTTATCATGATACAAAAATTCCACTTATGGTAGTTAATCCTCATAACTGTGACTCAAAACTAATATGTTGCCTAATGAATGATAACCATAACCAAAATGATCCATATATCTTAGTTAGCTGATTAGGTTAAAACACTATGCTCAACTAAAACTTAGTCCCAAAATACGTTCAACATCCTCTCCTAAATCATAGGATAAAGTAAGAATCACATTATGAAACAATTACCATGTAATTCCATGAATAAAAACAACCATATACATGTACATGAGTTATGAACTCTCTAAAATGTTCTATCATCCCCATAGTCATACAGAAGATTCAAAAAAATTAATCTCAAAAAATAGATAAATCTCCTTGAGTTACCAGTCTAATTCCTAGAGATCATTATTTATCCTCACCTCGACCAGATGTACTACTGTGGGTAAACATCCTCTAAAAACTTCTTTCAATGGGGTGTGTGGTTTCATCATTTATCCCTGAAAATGGATGAAAACATCACATCATATGGAAAAATCCATCCAGAACATTACCAGTGCATATCTAGTAACACCACATTGCCAAATTGATATCCCTAATTTGTAACCATTATCTCTTCGAAGATGAGGAAGGGTACCAACTATCGACTCTAGGTAAACCTCACCACCATCAACAATCTCATGTGATCTAACTTTAACTCTATTAACACATTTATTTAATTGAATAAGGATTCCATAAACTAATATTTAAAGGGTTGGGGATGTAGAATATAAGTCTTTTCACACTTTTTGTTAGTAGAACACACTGAATGGGATCACTATGAAATTGGAACATCCAAAATGGATTTGGAATTCCATTTTTGGTATATTCTTCTACATATCTAATGTAGGTAATAACATGTCTTGCAGTTAAACTCTAAAAACCTCATCACACAAAAATATGGGTTGAAAAACTCAATGTTTCTATAGATTGTGTACTCTTTCTCTTTTCACATGGTTCATGTGACAATTATGCACATCCAACCTCAAGAACACATTCACCCCTAGTCACCCAACCCTATGAATCCTAGGTTAACACACTAAGATTTACAAAAACAATTTCCCCAGAAACACATAACTGTGCCATCAGTATATGAAGCTCAACAGATTACACTTAGGGTGATGTTGAAAAAATAGTATTGATTCCTATTTTAATTCTATGGAAAAGCCTAATATTCTATGTGTAGATAAAATTTAACAATCCCTCAAAAAATATTTCTTATACTCCTCCACCAATGCGGAAATGAATGATCACACAATATGATACTTCAAGGGTATTACTATCGAAATATAATTTTTTTTCATAACCTCCTACAATTGATCTCATCCTTTTCATCTAATCATATGTCCTTATAAAATGAGGGAATATTTTTCCCAAGAAAATAAAAATAAATCCATAATGACTAGTTTAAAACTAATTAGCATGGGGGTATAAAACTAGTCCACATTGAGGGAAACATCATAGGCCACGAATGGTACTATGAAGATATTTCATGAGAGGCTATCTATCCTCATAAAGTTATGTCACACTTTTGGTAGAAGCTTGTATTCAAAGATCATATCATAATAGCCTCTAACATAGTGATCAAGAAAAAAAGCAAAATTTAAAATACTAAATCTCAAATATGGGATTTGATCAAGATTTTGTGGCTCACAAATACATTTGAATACAATATATATGGAAGTGAAGACACACATTGTACCTTGAACAAAACTCATAACAATTATGAGATCCAACATCATTGAAGCCAATATTTCAATTTCCCTTGTATTTAATACAACAAGGGTTTTATATGTCATCATAAAAAATCAAAAGGACATCAAACTCACATGTTAAGATAACTCATCCATTCAATGGATCAGATCCAAGTGACACTCAACTAGTACCCGTTACTCGGTAGGCCTCAGGGCCTCAAGCGCATTTACCTAGATTTCAGAGGTTGTCGACTAGCAGTTAGGGAGATGGGTGTGATAGTGGGGAAATTATTCCCTTATTGGAAGAGTGTGACTCAACGGAATAATAATATACAATATTAAAATAATTAAAAAACATATAACTAAAATAAATAGAAGAATAAAGAAAAGATAAATGATTTAACATCATTCTATAAAAAAATGATGCAGCATGTCACATGTTCTAGAATGTAGCAAAACATCTACATTGCAGTTATACACTATATATTTTTCAAAATAACAAAATAAAGAAAATGATAATATGAACCATTTCATGCCTCATCCCTGTCCCATGCTCTCTATCTCTTAATCATCTCATCATGTACCTATAGTAGGGAACTTTCCTTGATCAAATCCAACAATCATATAATTGGTTTGGGCCCCAAATCCTGACCCAAATAGAGTGTTGTACTAAATCCTAGCAGGAAACTACCAATGTTGTATGCCAATCTGTCAGGGAATGTATATAACATTTATTGTAGAATAGTAAAATTAGTAATCATCAGGTACTCAAATTTAAGCACAATAGATGTCTTAGAATACAGAACAATCAAATATGGGTGATGAACAAATCCATGCTTGGCTTGACAGACACATCAATGGTCATTTCATTTCATTATTCAATTAGGAATTGTATCTAGCCCTGAAATCTTAATGTGGAAACCAAATATCACTCTTGGCATGTTTAATTGAAACCATATAACCATGGTATAGCATAACACAATTTTTTTAAAAAAAAATATATAACCATTTCAGTAGCCAATAAGGGTTGAAACCTGGTGTATAAGCATTTCAGCATGTACCAGGGTCCAAACCCAATGTATAACTGTTTCAGCATGTACCAGGGCTAGAACAAGTATATAAGTATTTCATCATTTAAAACATCACATTTGACTTACACTATTTCATGGCTAACAAAAATATAACTTATGTGGGAAAATAATTCAATCAAACAATTGAATTATAAATAACTAAATAATGAAATTCAAAATCAAGACCATAGTAATACTAGGAAAAACTACTAAATGTAGGTCATCAAAGGGAAAACCCACCCATGGGGAGGCCCTTGATCAAGTCAGAAAATCTCAAACATGAATTAACTCAATTTATCAATTACCATGACAACATTAGGAAAAACATGAGTCAATCCAAATCAAGGTGACACCTTATCCATGAGTGTGCAGCACTCCATCACAAATAAGAAACATGAAAATTCATAAAAGGTACAATAAAACCTACCTCATTATAGTACAACTCTCCTCTTTCTGTTTCAAGCAATGGTTCTACCTTGAATAGGGTAGATCTAAAAAATATGAAAAATATGCTCAACACATAATAAATAAATGTAGAGACTAAGTTAAAAATAAAGGTTCAAGTTTAATTGAGATCTCATTGGGGGAATCCAATGGATCAGACGGTGTTTGAATTAGTGATCAGATGAAAAATCAAGATTCAAAATCTCGTTTGGATCTCCTGGGCATGCTGGTCATCGAAGGGGGAGGTTCATTTCTATCCTCATGGAGATATAACATATTCTATGACTTATTAAGCAATAAAAAATGATACGGTGTGTATTTGAGATTACATTCTATGTCCGTAAAATATTTAGCCCAACTATTATGTGGTCGTGTAATGGGATTACATGGTGTGTAACCTTAAATACATAGCATGAACCTATAAGTACATGACATGTAGTTCCTAAACTAATAGTGTAACAGGACTTCATTCAGCCCCTTGACCTATTCTTCCCCCCCATTTTTACAAGTATAAACTAAAAAAGGAATGATTCATACCTCAAAAGAAGAACTGGGTTTTAAAAAAACTCCCCCTTAAATAAATTTTTCCTCCATTTTCCTTTCTAAGGGTGGGGAAGAAAAATCTGAGAGCAACTTTGCACACTGTGATTTTACGTCAGCCTACCTATCCCAAGTCTCATCCTACACTTGGTCATGCTTCCATAACATCCATACAAAAGGAATAGTTTGGTCATGGAGGTCCATTGTACTATGATCCATAATACAAAAGGGATTCTCCTCAAAGGATGTGTCTTCTTGCTACTCTACTTCCTCGGGATGATAGGTGTGAGATGGGTCTGAATTTTAATTTCACAATTGAGGAACAAGGAAGACATCCTGCATATCTCCATACCTCTTAGTTAACTGCAATCAATTTTAAACCAATCCAAACCTCTCTATAATATCAAATTAACTCAAATTTCATGGTTAAATCTTACTGTATCTCATCATCCTCTTATGTCCCAACCTCAGTGCAACACGCAAAAAAAACTCGATCCCTAAACTCGAAATATAGAGGTAATCTATGGTGATCAGAATTTGATTTTAGGTGAGAGTACGTAGTATCCATCTGCTTCGGAATCAACTAGACCTACTCAAATGTATCCTCCACGAGACGTGGTCCTAGTAAAGCTACCTTACCCAACTACATCCAACATAAGGGTGATCGATATGGCCTACCATAAATTTCCTCATAATGTTTCATCTCTATAGAATCCAATAACTTATATTGTAGACATATTCAACTAGGGGAATATTCTTAACACAAGATCCCTTAAAGTCATTGATTCATGCTCGCAGCATGTCCTCCAAGCCATGTATTGTATGCTAAGGTTGGCCATTAGTATGACTGTTGTATGTTGTGATCAGAAACACCTATGTACCCAACAACCTCTGATAGATGTTCCTAAAGAAAGACATAAAGCATGAATCCCTCTCTTAAATGATAGAATGTGGGACCCCCGGAAGATGTACAACCTCACAAATATACATCTTTCCAATCTCATCAACACTAATGGTCTCCTTGGCCGTCATGAAGTGGGAGACATTCTTATGTCTGTCCACCATAACCCACACGACATCATTGCCTCAAGGAGACCTCTGAAAACGCATCATGAAATACATCATAACATCATCACATTTCCACAATGAAATAGGTAACTGTTACAAAATCCTTGTTGTCCACTGATGTTATGCCTTCACCTATTGACGGGTAGAACATCTCATAACAAACAGCCACGACTATATTCATACACAACCACCAATACTGTCGGCACATGTCACAGTACATCTTGGTAACTCTGGGAGGTATGAACCAAGATGAAGCCTAAAAATTCCACAACAACTCCTCATATATGTCCACTGGTACCCAAACACGTCCATTTATATGCAAGATCTCATCATCACCTACGATCCAACAAGGATGTAGATCCTCACCTACTACACTCTCTCACAAGACTAGGCCCTCTGAATCTGATTGTAATCTCATCCTCACTCTATCCATGTGGGTAATGTTATAGCTAATGAATAATGGAATGTATGTCCTTGTCTATCATGCACCACCAAATTCCACTTGGAGAACAACACCATAAGCTTCCCCTCTCAATTGGACTCCTACACTTCCTATATCTAAGTTCTTCTTCTTAGTTCATTAGCCATTGAATATCTTTTTCCAGGCATGCAGGAAAGATCAATGTCAAAATAAAAAATTAAATATACCCACCTTCACAGCCTCAAATTCAAATCATGATGAGTAAAGATGTAGTTGAGAATTTTGATGATTGTGTACACCAAAAAATCTTCTCCAAACAAGTAATGTCTCCAACAGAATAATGCATGAAAAACTATAGCTAACTCGAGATCATGTATCACATAGTTCCTCTCATGTTGCCTTAACTACTGAGACTCGTATGCAATGACTTGATCCCCCTTCATAAACACTACTCCCAAACCAACACCTAATGCATCATAGTACACTCTGTAACTCCTTCTTGGATATAAAATAATTATTATTGTTGCTGATGTTAATCTCTATTTTAGCACTTAAAAGGAAATCTCGCAACAATCTGACCACACATAAATCGCACCCTTCCTTTTCAAAACTGTCATCGACACTAATAAACATGATAAGTTTTGTATGAAACGCATGTAGTAACCATCAATCCATATAAAACGTATCACCTCAAAGATGTTCCAGGTATACTCCTAGGTAACTATTTCCATCACCTTCTTGGGGCCCACTGATACTCTTGTCTCTAAGATTTCCTGACCGATGAAGTGAATTTGATCCATCTAGAAGTGGAACATTTAGAGAATATCATATAACTGATTCTCACTCAGTTTAATCAAAATGTTCTCAAGATTATTGGAATGGTCATGTGAATTTAAAAAATATACCATGATATCATCCATGAAAAGAACAATAAAATAATCAAGATTGGGATGGAACACTTGGTTCATCAGTTCCATGAAAAATGTTGTCGCGTTCAGGAGATTAAATGGAATAAATAAATACATATACACACCACACATGTTATGAAATTCAGTATGAGTTATGTCTGAAGGTTGAACACTTACCTGGTGATATCCTGAACTTAATTCAATTTACTGGAACACTAGGTATCCTCCATGTTCAGCAAGCAGGTCATCTATACATGGAAAGGGATATCAGTTCTAAACTGTCAACATGCTCAATTTCCGATAATACACGAATATACTAAGGTTATCGTCCAACTTTTTTAATAAAAGGACCTAGAAATCCCAATGAGAATTATTGGTTCAAATGATACCCTTATCCACCAAATCCTCTAGTTACATATTGATTTCTTTCAACATCATCATACCAATTTTATAATGAGGAATGGATACTGGTATTGCTCCTAGCACTAGTTCGTTGATGAACTCCACCACTCTATCTGATGGTAACCTTGAAAAGTCATCTGAAAAAACATCCCTCAAATGATAAACCACATGAGGGAAACCCATATGACCTATTCCCTAGTCATACAGATATAAAATATAAATCTTTGTTGTTATCTCACTCAACCCACAATGCTCAGGTATAGCTTGGCTTATCTAGACATTCCACAAACCACTTATAGAAAGGATCCACCTTATGGTGATGTAAAACTCACCCAATGATGATAAAAATCGACCAAGGATTTGAAGGTGACTAAAAATTCCATTATGAGTATGACATCAAATCATGTCATCTCTAAGACATAGATAGTGACACATATTAATTTCAAGGGGGGACTCCTTCCACAGTCGCACAAATTCCATTCGAATCCCTAACAGGGTTTCTAATTTCAAAATTTGATCATAAGTGAAAAATAATAACCCTAGGCTCCACAGAATGGGGAATGATATGAAACTATGTGAATAACGAATATCAAAGAGAGTACAAGCTAAAACATAGGAGAATAGAATAGTGCACCTAACAGTAGAAGGTTTGGGATCATATTCCTATCAGTTCTATAGAACTATATAAGTCTGGCATGTAACATGTCCTGGAGACACTTCCGGGATACCCTGAGCTAATCCACTCAGATGTCTCTAATAACCTGGTGTCTGGATACCATAACCATGACCAATCCCTCAGCCTGAATGGACTGATGTATTCATGTTCTCCAACTGAGGAGATGTTGATCGCAATGTACAGGAATGTGGACACTATGAAGATCCTCTCTCACTAACAGCCAGAGGAAATATCCTACATAAGAATTGTATATGAACCATCTTTCTGCAAGCTCGGCCTTTTAATAGTTCCATTTTGTAATAGGGTTTTTCGTACCCGCCTTTTTCACAATAGTGGCACCTCACCTGGCTACCTGAAGAAGCATTCGGACTATTAGGTTCACTGTGAGGAAGCTCTAGTGGACACATTCTTCTTCCGATTAAAACAATACCAGATCTCAATGTCGAACTAATGAGGCTCGCACCTCTAGAATCCTTCTAGTTCTTCTCATTAATAAGTGACTGGTTCCCTATTGCAGATATAGTAGTTATATGATATATATTCATATGTGATCGGATTTCATATCTGATACCATCCTCTAATAACCTAGAATGTAAAAGATCTTCACCCATTAGAATAGGTGCGATTTTCTAGAGCTCAGTAAAATGAGATGTGTAATTCAAAACAGATAGAAAACCCTACTCTATATGCATGAATTCCTAGGATTTGTTGGCCCTAAATGTCTCAAAATAGAAATAGTCATTGAATATTATCTGAAAGTCTTCCCAAGGCATATCTAAATATTTTTTTTCTGAGTAACCACATCCCACAACTGATTAGGAAAATAATTCATCATATAATTGTTTAGATAGACTCTCCTCTTAGGAGTAGTCTCTATATGCTCAATGATAGATAACATGTCATCTAGCCATGACTATGCAGCCTGCGGTCTCCCATACAATGGAAATGTGGGTGGATTCCACTGCTAGGAAACTCGTGTCAGTTCTACCAAAGAATTGACAGTGTGTGGTGCTCCATGAAAGTTTTTCATAAACTTAATAAATCCTTCACAGATGATTTCATCATCACCTATGTCTGGTATAACTTCTGGTGCTGCAACTGGTATGGCAAGAGGGTCAACTAGTAGCACATGGC
Organism: Viscum album; assembly: GCA_963277665.1. NCBI lineage: Eukaryota > Viridiplantae > Streptophyta > Magnoliopsida > Santalales > Viscaceae > Viscum > Viscum album. The sequence goes on from OY728150.1 coordinate 2,029,098,584, forward strand.
CTACCACCTCCTGGGTATAATCATCGACACACTCCAGACAAACTATTAGAGGTCATCACTATGGCATTGATATGTAAGGACTATCATGTACACCACAGTATAAGCTTATTTATCAATATATGCAATTCAAGAGAGTTAGAAAAAAACAAGAGAAGAAAAGTCTCAAAAATTTAAAAAGGTCATGTACACGGTGTGTTTAATCCAGACATGATGTGTTCCCTCAAGTTTATACATAGGCATGTACTAAAACCAGCATAGGAATTTAAACATCCCATGTATATGGTGTGTCGTCCTGAGAGACCGTGTGTCGCTTTAAACTATAACATGTGCATCTAACTCCATATCCATTTGTCAAGTAAACATCCAAGCTACACGTCATGTCATTTACAAACACGATGTGAACTCATGTTCTCCCTTATTGATAGTTACTTATACATATCTAGACTCATATGTTTTCTACATATATAAACTACACAGGGTTTAGATAAGGTATGTGGCATGTTCTGATCAAATATCATTAACCGTTGTTTTTCTCTCACGTGGCCATTGACACTGTCATCTATTACACAATGTGTAATAAGAGTACACGACATGTACATGGAAATTTTATTTTCATCCCAAACCTAAGAACATATGTCATGTGTTCATAGAGATACTCACTATGTTGTCTGGGTTTCTGGATAATAAGCCTATGAAACATCCCTAGAACACCTATTTTTGAAAAATAACGAATCAATGTGCCCAATTCTGATCCGTGGGGACCCATTCATCCTATGAATCAAAGCATGGAATCACATATAACACAAAACATTTCAATTTATATCCCATTTCTAAAACATGATCCACCAATTACCAATCCATGATGGCATATACTCCCCAGCGATCAATGATTGGCATCCATCCAATTTAACCATTACACGTATCCATACACCTATCACAACAGCTGGCATATCTGACATGGTATCTATCACAACAACATGTATATCTATTAATACATCTATCATAATAGTATTTATATCTATCACCACATCTATCACAACAACAAACATATTTAGTATATCATCTATCACAACAACATGTTACTAGAAAATCTCACTAAATAGAATGGTAATAATTTGTGACATGTGATTCCAGTAAGATCCTATATGACGGAAGACATGGCATACCCTCATCCCATCAGGTTTTAATAAAATATAACCATAAGGATATCAATAATAATAGCAAAAAATATATGTGTTACCCAATGATGAAATTGAATCAACTATAATAGATCAAAATCCAAAAAACACCATTCAAGTCGAGGTAATTTGGATTTTCCCTATACATGGGGTAGCTAATCCCGATAATAGATGATTAAAAAATTCCATTTCCATTATATCTTTGCCAAATAGTAATGAAAACAGGAAAGAAATCCTGTAATACCACTTTGTAACGTCCTGAAATTGGGTACCACTCAACTGGTACCCCATACCCAGTTGGCCACATGGCCTCAAGCGCATTTCCCCAAATGAAAATGGATGGTTACAATCAGTGAGGTAATAGGGTTTGATTGTGGGGAAACTGCGCCTTTATGGTAGAGAGTAACATAGAGGAATTATAATATACAAAATTGCAAGTAGTAAATAGTATACAACTGATATAATTAGTGGATGATTGATAAAATAAATAACCAAGCATCGTTCCGTAAAAAATATGATATAGTATTCACATGTTCTAGAAAGAATCCAAATAAGTACATTGCAGTAATACAAAAATATATGTATCAAAAGAAGAAAATAATCAAAAAAGAGACTTGGAAGCATTACATGACTCGGCTCGATCCCATGCTCTCCGACTCCTAAGAAGTACACCATGTACCTATAGCAAGGTGCTTGCCCTGATCAACACCTATAATCATTTAATTTATTTGGTCCCAAAAGAATGAAACCAATAGGGTTTGTGACTAAATCCTAGTAGGCTACCACCAATGATTTGTGCCAATATATCATTGAATATATATAAGTGGTAGTGTACAATACTAAATGTAGTAAACAGTAGGTACTCAAAAGTAATAATAATAGTGGTCTCATAAGACAATGCAATCAATTATTGGTGAATACTGAATCCAAGATTGTGCTTTGACTTGGTAGACCAATAAATATCCATTTCATTTCACTATTCAATTTTCAATTGAATCTGGTCCTGAAATCTTAATGTGGAAACCAAGTATCACTCCCACTATGTTTAACCAAAAACATATAACCATTGTATAACATAACACCAAACTTGATCAAAAATAACTATATAAGAATTTTTAAAGTCAATCATGGTCAAAACCTAGTGTATAAGCATTTCACTATTTTCTAGGGTCAAAACTCGATGTATAAGCATTTCATAATGTATCATGGCCAAGCCTAATGTATCTTCATTTCAAAATTTAAAACATCACATGTCACTTAAACTATTACATGGCTATCAAAAATATAACTCTTGTAGTAAAATAATTTAATCAAACAATTCTCTTCTAAATAACACATTAATGAAATTCAAAGACATTTCCATAGGTATCAAAGGCCAAAAGTCAATGTGTTGATCATATAAGGGAAAACACACCCTTGGGGTGGCCCTCGATGAAGTAAAACAATCTCAAATATGCTTTAGATCAATTAATAAATTACAAAATCAACATGATGAAATACTTTTGTATATTTTATTCAATGAGACACCCTATCCATGGGAGCACGATACTTCAACACAAATAAAAAACATGATAATTCATGAATGGCACAAAACCGCCTACCACAGCGTATTAATACTCTCCTTATCCACCATAATTCTTGGATTAGACCTAGAATGGGTTATATCTAAAAAATGAGAAACATTTCTTAACCCATGATAACTCATTCAAGAAAAGAAATCAGGAAAAAAGATCAATTTCAATTGGGAGATCACAGAGGGGAATCCAATGGTTTTGATATTGTTCTAATTGGAAATCAGATGAGAAATCGAGAGCCAAAATCTCGTTTCTATCTCCTGGGCATGCTACTCGTCGGGGGGGGGGGAGGGGTGGCTTCCGTTTCCTTCATTGTAGATAAATGATACAATTCCCAACTTATTAATCAATAAAAAAAGTATATGTCATGTATTTGGTATTACATGTCATATCTGTATAATTTTCTAGCCTGACCATTACAAGTCCATGTACTGGGATTACATAGTGTGTATCCTTAAATAGAAAGTGTATACATATAAGTATAAGACGTATAGTTCCCAGTCAACATGTGTAACATTCCAACAACCATCCCCTCGACCTCTTTCACCCTCATTTTATTAAGTAAAAACTAAAAAAGAATTATTCAAACCTCATTGGAATAATCGAGTTCTTATTATCCACCACCCCATTACACTATCTTCTTTCTGAGGAAAGTACTTGCCTACATAGTTTTGGGATGGAATATCAAGACTGTATGTCAGTGGGTATATTATCCCTCTTGCAATCATTTCCTAAATGACTACAAAAATTTAAAACATTTGGATGTATCGATACACCGCATCTCCCTAGAAAAAAATATATCAAATTAATAAATATAGTGTCTCATAGCTATGTCATACAGAACAAACAAAAGTCAATGGAACACAGATAATACCTCGAAACACTCTCAATACATTTTTGTAAAAATGATCAAAAAAAGAAAGATATCCATTATTTTGAACATCATCTTCCCAAGAATTGTGTTTTCAACATGGGGTTGGTTGTGGTAGAAAAAAAAGAGATCCAACCAACACCTAAATCTCCCCCAGATCCCTCATCACATCTTCCACCCTACAGACCTCCTAGCTCTAGCTACTAAATTGTTCTAGGTTATTTGATGATTCCCTCTATGACTACATCATGAGTGGTAGGAAAATTATTCCTGATATGTCCATACCGATCACAATCATAGATTTGATCATTCATTGGTGGAATAAGGTATCTTTCAGGTCTCTATAAATGAAAGGGCCTCCTAATATGAAATTTTAATTGCACAATTATTTTTATCAGGTCATTATAACCCTAAATTTAAGTATATTCCTACCATGGAAGCTCATGATATGCATACGAACCTCAAAATTCACTTACAACACCAATAGATCTATCCAATACTATATCTAACATGATGAATCATCCTAAAACTCTTGAAATTTGTCTTAAAAATAATCGATTGAAAAAGAAAAAATGTGTAGATATCCTGAAGAAAAACATTATCATGAATAATCCCTATGTAGTAGACCTCATCACTCCATGCTTCATACTCTCAACTTTTCTATTCATACAATTCTAGGTTCAATTGTGTAAACATTGTATAAGATACAAGATATACCATGATCCTTGCAAATATCTCATGAAATTACATAATAAGGTAATTGATGTGAAAACTTGTTCTTATTTGATGCATGGACCAAATAACAATAAACTAATTTCTCAATATGTAGTGTTTAAAATCGCATTATCATATTCCTTGTAAATGGAAAAAACATCCTTGCACTAAAAATTGGTTTATTGGAAATAATTATACCCTTGAGACACTCTAACATAGTCTCCCAAAATTTGGAACCAAACCACATAAGATAAAAAACAATCAAAACAATCCTAAGGTAAATCCACTTCTAATAACACTCTATAATTACCTTAATATCCTGGTACCACCTAGCCAATGAATGGCCAAGTGCAACCTACCCAAATCCAATCTAAATATGTGAGGGGGTGGCGATAAGCATCGAGAAGTTATATCTAAAAGGGGAGGACATTTACTAGTGTAAAAAAATCAGTAAAACATGTCATCTACCATGAAAGGTTGAAATGTGAAACATCTGATAACAATTCATTAATACCTCTATTATCCCACAATAATATTGTGAAAAAAATTCTAGAATGTAATAAAAAGGTGTTAAATACAAGCACACCCAAAACTAAAAAATTATTTATTATATTATAACAAGTGGACTGCGCTCAAACGAAACCCCATTATACACCTTAGTATATCTAGACATATATAATCCCCATATTCTTAGTTTTATATAAGGACACTGCAACAATGTCTTCCATATGAATAATATAAGACATGTGGGAAGAACCCATACATGGATTAGTATAACATTAAACAAAAGAACACCCTAAAAATCATAAATAATCATGAGTAGTCTTAACACAAACCAAATGTATGTCAAAATATATATGATACATATTTATAATAAAGTATATCCTTGATATAATAACATATGAATCCTAGTGATAAAAAGGTCTCAAAAACATCCATACAATGATCTTTTTGAGATTCCAATGTAATTATCATTCGAGAGTAACTACTTCTAAAGCTAATAACTGACTACAATCATCTTATTGGTCACTAATACTAATGATGAACCTCTAAAAATGATATACATACACAAATATCACTCATAACTATGTTTGATCTCATCTATAAGGAACCACCACTTTATTTATTCTTCAATTGGAGACTCTCATCCAAGTGTTCAAACCAGTCTAATTTATTAACAAAGATTCCTATATAAAAATGAGAGGATTTATATATGATAAAAATCAATACGTCTAATATCCCCGAAAAAAGTTCAAATATCGATACATAAATAGGGGTTCAATTCTCAAGGCTAACTGGGTGTCACCAAACACTACTAAATGAGTCCTTGTATATAGTGTATGGATTCTGGTGGATATCATCTCCCGGTATCTCAGAGGATTAAATGATTCAAGTCACATAAGGGTGTGCAATATAATTGTTGGGACGATACTCCATTCTAGACACCATAGAATCAAAATAATATAACTCACTATAGAAGAAAAAAACAAAACCATAAAAACTGATCAACATGATGTTTTAAAGGGGACACCACACGATTATGAGGACATCATTCTTTATTGAACAATCATATGAAAGAACAAAATTAAACACAATATGATGATATATGTTAAGAATCAATAAAAGAGGATTCTGTAATACAAAACATCATGTTGGGTATCTAATGCTAGAATATATGTCTTCATTATGATCTACATGTAATGCTACTCAGGGTGGAATACTTGTATGCCAAAATCAGAGTGTAGAAAAATTACAATAAACACATAAGGCTCATCATTAGTCCGACAAGATAAATAAAAAACCACCGATATGTCAATGTAAATGGTCTTGAATTTCTAATATGGTAATGCTTTTGTGATCCATTAAAAAATTATTAGAAAGGGAAAATATCTTTCCTAAATGAACACAATATAAAAACACCATTTTATCATAACCTGTTCAAATTAAAATTCATTGTACGAATCCATGAGAAGAGATTAAATATCAAATATTTTTAGTGAAATGTATTCCTAAAAAATTGGACACATTTATATAGAAGGAATTACATTCAGGCGTAGTATAAAGATGTTATGACATATACAATATTTTCTATAATAAAAATAATAAAATCTTTATTATCATTATGATCGTTATTATTATTATTTTATAGTTCATCAATCTGATTTTTGATTTATAAAAATGTATCAAAAATTGGTATTGAGTATACTATATCATGGTTAAGGCCACACTACTATATATTATTCAACATTTGGATACTACATGTAGAATTTATGGTGAAAACATAACACTTATATTAATGGTATTATTATTTTTATTATAAAAAAATATAATATGGGATTGCATGACTTTCTATACAACCTCAATGTACAACGAACACATCCTCCTTATGGGATTACACATAATTTAATTTTATATTTTCAAATTATCATAATTATATTATATAATAATACTATAAAATAAAAGTGGAGACGATAATTTTAACATCTATTTGAGCATAACCCTTCTATGATTTCTTATTTTTAATATTTAATATTTTATTATTTTTATTAAATAAAATTATTCTTAACATATAATTATATAACATATTTCCATCATGGGTCATGGTAACCTTAACTTCTGTAAAGAAAAAATATTCCATCTCATCCATTATATAGAAAAAATAATTCCTTCTCCTCCAGAGAGATCCAGTCAAACTAGTACACACACCGTTGATACTCACTCCAATGATATAATACAATCATCATCATCATAACTGGGGTAAACCCATTATTCTGAACCCAATGGTTGTTTCAGATTTCTAGATTAAATCGATAATTCGGAGTTGTTACACTTTTTTCGGAAGACATCACGCATGTGATATTAATATTTTTAATATTTTTAAAATATGAATTCTGGACTCAAAAGGCCTTCAAATCTTGATTTGTCATAGCACGTGGATATGGAAAAATTCATAGAAATACTCAGAATCCTCAAAAATAAAAAACTAATACATTACACAAACTGTGAATCATTAATTTTGATACAACTGATACAAACCATTATGTTAATTTTACAACATATTTTTATATGGTCATTTCGTTCATCAGTAATTACAATAAAACTACAATAAAACATAATAACATACAATTTTATATTTTTAATCAGATTTTGTTGTTTATATTAATTGGAAATTAGTTCACAATGGTTCTCATCTCAACCATATCCCCAATATTATCATCTTCTATACCAGTAATAATCCATCAAACTTATCTCTTCGAATACTAATGATACAATAAAATAAAATTGTTAACATACGTGATATATAATATTCATTTCTAAAACCCAATTTGAATATAACATTCTGAGTTTTGGTTTATATTTTTCTTATATTACACAATATTAATTTCAATTATGGGAATTCCATGGCAATATAAATATAAAACATTCCCATCATTATTATATAAATTCAAAACATTCACTGCTAATGGAATAATTAAGATGAATTAAGGTTACTGATCCCTATTGATTCCTGTAAATATAAATTTCACGATGAATTATATTAAATTTATATGGAAATAAATAATTTCATTATTATACGATAGAAATTAAAACCTTTAATGATGAAGAAATGGTTCCAATCACTCAAAAATAATGTATATTAAAAAAATTACTTGCTAATTGATTTAACGAAACATATCTAGATTTGGTAATTCGTATCATAGTTATGTCTAATAATGTTGAAAATATGAATAATTTTCCATCCCAATATTGTTTAAAAAAATATTTCACTAGAAAATATCAATTAATATATGTAAAACATGATCTGCAATGATGTTAAAATAAAAAAAAATTATAGATCAAACACTGGTGGTATACATATCATGGTGGGAGAACACAAGGTAAAGCCAAGTTTTCTTCAAATGTATATTTTCTTTATTTTTCCTAATGAATCCCTAAAATTCTTGAATAAGAATAAATTCGATGGATTTTGTGTAAATATTACATCTCTTATAGTAAATGAATATATTACATGACATTCATATTTTGAAAATGAATATTTACAAGAGATTAATGAAACATCACTAATATTTTAAGTGGTTATTTATATCAACATTGAATGGAATCATTAGTAAGTATATTCTAAAACCCACAACCAAACAATGTTTTCACATCTATTATAGATTAAAAACAATAATAATACAAAAGTTTCCTAAAGGTATATCATGATTTTTCTCATTTAATTGTAATATTATTACAATGTTATATTCATAGATATCCATTAGATATTTGGGTTTTATTGAAAACCCATTTTTATAATAATAAAGAATGAATAAATATTATTAATCATGAAACCATGATAGGAGATTTATATGATAATCTAACAGAAGATAATATCCTTCAAGATTTCAAATACATAAAATATACTTGTAAGATTATTCTCAATATGAGAAAAATGGTTAAATATTAGTGTATGTTATCATGATGGATTGTTTATGTCGTAAACTCAATAGTATATCACTTATTTATGTTTAACGACCATTATTAGGAATTCATATATGAATATAGGTAAAAATTATGTTTAATTTAATATGTTTCAAATAATGTACTTTTTATTCTATTAAAAATATATTATTAAATGAATTCTATAGAGATTATGTTAATTATAATATTACCTTTACTTGAATAAAAGTAATTATATGATGGATAAGTTAAAAGAAGTATTTAAAATATTTTTTCAATATTGGAATATATCATACATTTATTATAGGTTTATTATAAATTTATAGACTATATTTTTATGATTAATACTACATATTAGACCCTCGATTTTCGAACATGGATATTTCATCATTTTAGATAAATATTAAAAAATTACTAAAACGAATTCATGACAATGATAATATATTAGTGTCTTTAGTAACTAGGTAAAAATCCTTCTAATATTGTAAATGATCTTTAATATCTCCCAGAGTGATCTCCCCTGTATGTAATATTCACAAAGATACCCAATATAAATAATTTATTAATAAATTAGAAAAATGAAAAATAATAACTAGGGAGCTAAAATCATCATTAAGGGTCATCAGTGGAAATATAGAAGAATTACATGAAAATTAGAATATGAGAACCTGACAATAACATTTGAATACATTACCATGCATATAGAATCACATAACAATGAGTATAGACCTAAATATTTTCTTTCTATAAGACATGTATCATATGGAAATCAATTAACATGAACATGGAGAAAATAACATTGGTGTGGGAAATAAATTTTTTCCATACATATCTTATTATAACATTTTTATCCTGGATAAATAGATACAGCCTCACTCAATAAGTTAGTGAAATGAAATTTGACCATTTCATTAATGTAGAGACAGCTCTCTAGGTATATTCAAAATATTATGGTAATGAAATATAGATCAACAAAAAATATATTTATATATAATAATAATGGTTCATAAAATTGTAAATATATAATGATATTCAAATATAAAATTGTGGAGATATAATCAGGTTCACACATAATAGTGTGAACATGTAATCTAATTCATGAATATAATATTTACACATGAATTACTCAGTGTAACTTCCACAACATTAAATCCACTAAACAAATTCCATAATCTTGGTCTCTACATGACCTTAGGCGCACCTCCCCATATTCCATAGGATGGAGAATAGCAGTGAGGGTATAAAGGATTGTGCTGAGAGACTATACACTCGTTACCAGAGTAGCCACAAATGTTAAAAAGTGAAATAATAGAAACAATAAACAATAAAATATGAACTTATATTACCAACTGTTTCACAAACATGGTATAGAGCAGAACCAAAAATCAAATATTTCAGGTCATGTTAATAGTGCCAACGTGAAAGAAACCTAAATAAGTTGAAACAACTCAATACCATAAACTGGTCCAGACACAATGTCTGGATTCTCATCCATTCACATCCCATGTCCAATACAACTCCCCAGGATACATGCATTTCCATATTCCTATCCTATAACCATGAAATCCTCAAAGGCACATAACGGTGGCCTAGGAAGGATGTCAGTACCACTCAATAGGCCACCAGAAAATAGTGTCTACATAATATACAATCCAAAAAGATAGAAAATTACAAAAATATATAAAAGAAAAGGTAAACCAATTAAATCTCATGTTCCATTAGAAAATAATTCTCAAATTATCCATATTTATCACTATGACTTTTTTATTTAATTTTTTAAATAGATTAAGATTTTACATCATTTATACACTTGATAAAGCTAGTCAATTAATAAGAATAATGGAATATATAACATTTAATATTGTTCTAGGGATAAAAATTTGATAAAAATTTATATAAAAATTAACATGGAGTATTGTTCCATTTATTCATCTCAAAATAATCAATCCGGGCCATATATCCTTATTATCCTTCTCTAAACCTTGAATTATTGGCCAGGTTTTAGAGCCAAGTCTTACAAGAACTGTGGGTGTAGAACCTCAATTAAAAAAACCACAAACACTAAGCCATGTTTACATTCTTATTGATCCATTTACCACATATAAAATGTCACAAAACATAAAAAATCAATAAAAATAACATTCAAATCTCAAAATTATTCATCCTGTGAATTTCACATCGATCCATTCAAATGCGAAAATTTTCTAATTATGTTTCAAAGCCGATTTAACCCATTTCCCTTTGTCGTTCCTTAACACATTATGTATACTAAAAAATTCGAATACATTAAACTCTTATCACATTTATCATATCATATTCCTTATTTCATTATGTATTTCCATTACAAATTCATAATCCATTTGGCACATTCACATTAAGCCATTTAACCCTTTCTACATTATTCAAAAAACACTACTATTCCATTTCCAATAACTAGAAACCACTAATATTAGTTACCCTATATGATCTGAACTCCAATAGATTCCTCATGTGATATACATTAACATAAGTCAACCTCATGCTCATAATTACCATATTCCATGTCTGAGAATGTTAGTTCACCCTATAGGTTGCACTAAATTGGCCAAGTCACTCTTGAATCATTCCATGGGTATCATGAGGGGTTTAATTTGTCAATTAGAAAACCAATTTTTCAAATCACACCAATGGTATCAAATTAAGAACAATAGAGTAATAATAAATCATCCATATATATACATAAAAAACATGACAAGTGGATATTATTTGTAGACCTCCTACGTCAATCCCGATTTTGAACAAACGCTAAACATTATCCATAGATCCGGATTCAAGAACCCCTTGATTCCCAATCCTTGAATCTACTAGATAAATTGGGGTGTAGGGATTCAAATAATGAATAAAAAATAAACAATACCTTATCTATAATGGAGAATCAATTGGAGAAATATACATATGTGAATCTTCGATCAGCACTCACTAGCTCTCTAAAAGGCCTAGAATCGATGGAGATATAAAACTTTGAAGATTGGATCAAAATGGTTCATCACTATAAAAGATAAGGGAAAAATGGGGGAATAAATTTTGTGTTATATTTAAATTCCTAAAGAGTGAGATATAAATTATTCTCTTTTTAATGGGGCACACAGTTTGGCAGCACATGTTTCCAAACAATGTTCTAACTATGTGCCAACATCATTCCAAGATAGGTCCATGTCACATGGTTACCTAGGGATTATACATGGTTTGGAATCCCATGCATCAACCATGGATAATTTCTCTATCCAAGGTTTCATGGAATGGCTTCACCCCATGCACAGTTATCAGTAACCATGGAATAAGAACTTGATATCATGTTTTCTATTTCATTCATGTTCCACACCCAAAGAACACCCTCATTCTTCCTTATACACTAAGTTATCATTTAATTAGTCAACTATTAGATATTTAATAAAGTATTTAAAAAGGAATATACCTCCAAAAGGTATGGGATCTTATGACCTCTCCATATTGTAATAGATAATCTTTGAGAAGCTCTTTCAAAGAATCTATAGGAATAAATGGTAAAATAATTGGGCACTGGATCCTCATATCTTACTTCCTCTTCAAATGTTCATCACGAAAATTTCCATGGTTCCATAAAACTCGACCGAGAGGCATAATGATTTCCAAAATTACATTCAAAATATGGATACAAATTATGTATTGGATTCTCTTGAAGGGATGAATTGACCTCATGGTCAACATCCGTAAAATCAATCAAATGATACTGGTCTGGTTGATATTTCTAAAGCATTAATACAATAAAATCATCATGTAAACAACTATATCACTATGGAATATCTATTTGGAATTACACTAGTCTGATCCTCTCCAGATTCTCAAACAATCCCATATACCCAGCTGATTAGTTTACCTATTTTTGAATCATACTGTGACCCAAACATGGAGAAACCTGAAGAAACACATGATCACCCACCATACTCTCAAGAGTTTCACAACACAAATTAGCATAAGAATTATTCCTCATTTGAACCACTATTATATGTTTCTTAATCAACTGAACTTGTTCTGACATCTCCTACATAATACTCATCCCCAAAATCTATGATTTCCTTTCCTCTAACCGACATAATGAGAATCTACATGGGCTACCTTAGAGCTCCAAATATTGTTTTATCTGAATCATATCCATGTAACTATTTTTATAGGCAATCTCAACCAATGTTATATGGTTTTACCATGATACACCAAATTGTAGGCCATAATCTTTCAAAAAGTCCTCTATTACCAAAATTGTATTTTCTGATTTGTTATCTTTTTGTTGGTGAAAATATGTACTAAAAATATCTGGCTACCATGTGAAATCTACAACCCCTACGAAAAGAATAATGTAAAATGAGAATCATTATCTCAATCTATAGTTTAGTGTACTCAAAGAAAATAATCTATATCATAAACATTAAATTCACCCAACTAGTCCAAAGTGATGGTTTCTATAATTATTAAGATATTATCCAACTTATTCAACAAATCAATAACTACCCATAGAACATCTTTCCTCTAAGTCATCCTCGGAAGAGCCCCTAAAAATCCAAAGATATTTCATCACACTTCAATATTGTGAGGGGAAATGGTTGTAACAAACTATCCTACCACTGATGCTCATTCATAACCTACAGACAGGTAATCCATCATTCCATAAAATGTGTATCCTCTTTCTTTATCCGTAGCCACTAGTACAAACTATGGATATCATGATAAATTTTTACCAAACCAGGAGTAACTTCATTCATTCATGCATTAAACCCACACATCAATACTTACCACAAAAATATTGGAATTGAAACATGGTCACTAACATAAACAATCTCATCATCACCAATGATCCAACCAAACGGTGACTCCCCACCCTTCAGAATTTTTCTCAAGGCCAAACATTAAATATCTTAACACCACCAATCTTTAATCCAACTTAGAAGCCTAGAATTTTCTTCCAAGTATACAAGGTTCATCATGAATTTTTCATTCATAACATAGAGAGGCATCCAAAAAATAACTATATCATTCTAATCAGGGAACTAGATTCAAGAATAGCATGTTTTTAAGACTTCTGATTCAAATAATCATCCCCAATTTTTTCCTTTCACTCTATGTAAACCAACTTGATGTCGAAGGACTACATGTATCAAACCCATCTACACTATTTAAGATTCATTTTTTGATAGTATAAGATATTCTTAAAGATTTTTTGGTCGGTATAAACATTAATCCACTCTCCCTAAAATTAATTCCAACAACAATTCATGGTGTAGACCACTGCAGAAAAATAAATATCATGAGTAGGATAATTTTATTAATGATTTATCAATTTTCATGACACAGAAGTGATACTCTACCGAACATGCCTCAACATTTCCCCTTTTACAACACCAGACAGAGAATAAAGAATCTATACTTCTTACATAGTTCTGGTAGGATCACAAGAGGTGTGGTATTAAAATGATTCTCTTACTCTGGGAATGTATTCCCATATGATTTAGATCATTCAAGCATGATGAACATCTTGGTAAAAAAATAACGTTGTACTAACAAACTAGAAAATTATTTAATAAACCTTTAGGAATAGCTGGAGAGCCCAAAAAACATCAGAAACTAAAAAAAGTAAACGGATTATTCCATGAGAAAACTCCCTACACATTCTACAGGTCCACTAACACACCTTCCTCAGAGATCATGTGACACAATAAATGAACTATATTTCATGACAAAAGAATATAGAATAGATTTTAGAATATCCTTTCCTCTTATAGTGTACTCATAAGTATGTTAAGATGTTTTTTCTGATATTCATGAGTATTATAGTACATTATGATATCATCAATAATGGAAATGAGAAAATGATCAATATAGGCTTGAAAAATTAATTACATTTGTGTCATTAACAGTACTAGTGAATTGGTGAACCCAAATTACATAAAAAGAAACTCATACAACCCATACCTTCTCATAATGGCATTACACAATATCTCATATGGGTTTTCCCTTAGAATTTGAAAGTATAATGTTAGATCCATATTATAGAAGACTAAGTCACCACATTACTGGTCAAAGAGATCATCGATTTGAGGACCAGGTTTTCAATTCATAACTGTCATCTTATTCAGCATCAGATAATCTACCCATAGTCACAACGATAAATAAAATTTATTAGAAAAAAATATAGGTGATCCCAAAGGTGATGTACTCAGAAAAATTAAACACTTGTTCTCATGTTTCCCCAATTTATTTTTGATCTCATGGTGTTCTACTAGTGCCATTATATACAACAAAATAGAAACTGGTTCTGCTCCCAGCATCAACACTATTGTTAAATAGACATCCCTTTTGGGGGAAACCCCATGAGATTCCTATGATACACATGTTGGAATAGATCCAATACTAGAGTAAAGACAAGTTCATCTACACCTCCATTATAAGAGTAATACAATACACTAATTTTTGGTATTTCACCCATCTGCTAAAAGACTAGTCCTTCATGGAATGAACAAACATCCCATTCAGCATGATGAATATACTTGTCTCCCTCAAGAGACGTAAAATATACTCTATGGATGCCCTTGTAAATATGGGCTTCATATAGTGTTATCTAGTACATACCCAAAATCATATCAAAACCAATCATCAAGGGCACCAACAAGTACCATAGGATATGGAATCTTCCAATCATGATAGAAAACGCCATAAACTGCATTATATTATTTTTTTCACACCTACCAGAGTATTAATTAATATAACCCCGATAGACATTCTCCCGCTAAACCCAAAAAAACTGAGCAGAAACAATAGATAGTGAGGAAACAATGTCAATTAAAGAACCAACGAGCATGGAATCTATAAGGATTGTACCTAGAATAGTCAACAGTCTAGCATCTCTATAGAGAGGTATAGACTGAACTACATGAAGCTAACTCAATCCTCTACCCTAGGACCCAGTATGAGTTCTCGGTGCTGAATTTCCCTATTGTCATAGATTCTATCACATAGGACCATGTAAAACACCATTACTATTATGGTTAATCTAAATACAACTTCCTTATTGATTTTTAGTAATTGAACCCCTCCATACTATCATAAATAACCTTGATACTCCTTATATTCCTATCTATCGAGAGTTCCTACAAAACCAAGCCACATTCCAAATTCTGTGGTATACTCGGCACTCAACCGGTGGCTGAGGAATAGACCACACATGTTCCTCTAACATTCACACTGATATCATTACACCTGCTCACAACTCAAATAGGATTTTCCTCTATTTAAACCACTCATAACAATACCAACATAGTTGAGATTTCTGAAATGACACTTTATTCTCTCAGAAGTCGCACAACTTGTTCATACAACATGAACCACAAACCCACAACATAATGATTTACATATGTTACCTTCTTAAATATGGGCATGAATCACCACTTCTTCAATCATATTTGTGTGGAATATTTTCAACTAAGACATTATCAAATGTCTAATCACACCTAAGAAACATATTTTTATAACAGTCTCATTAGATTCCAATGCTTCAAAATAGTGTTGAAATTTTGTGAAATGGATTTATTAATCCATCACTAACATCATTCACTTTGTCAACCTCATAAATTCTCTGGATATCTCATGTCTCATTATCCCAAGATATGAATTCCCCAGAAACATTTCTTAAAAATTACTCCAGAACATACCATCAACACATTGAGTGTGAACAAAAATATACCACTATATTTTTTCTATTCCCCACAAAATGCATGTTTTCAAACTAGATATCATTGTTAGAAGACTCTCTAGGTGGTCTAAACTCATATGTATTGAACATATCAAAAAACAATATATCCTCAGTTCCAATTTCTCTCACAGACACTAGAGGGAACTATAAGTGAAACTCTTTGGTCGGATCGACCATACTCGACACTGCTAGCCATGTGTCACATTAAATGTTCTACAAAAAACCATTGATGTTCCCACGTAACTATAATTATCCCATATTATGCTGAATGACCATAATATCATTCCCCACATCTGGAGGTCCATTATTAGGGTTGAATCCTTTTAACCCTATTGAAAAATGATATCGTGGTCTAATATTCAAAAAAGGAATGATTGAATCTTAGAAAACAATTCCAAAATCATCTACTATTTTAAAAAGATAAGACTCCCCATTAGCCATTAACCTTCTATTTCACATACACCGTCTCAATAGAAATCATCAAACCTCTAACGCTACATGGAACTAATCCCACTATAACTTGAGGTAAACAATGGTAAACTAATCTACATTGTCATGATTTGTTAATTAGGAACTCATTTTTAACCAATTATACATTCAAATTCAAAACATTATTCTTTGAAGATCATTTCTTAATTTTCTATTTGTTATAACTGATGTTTTAACTTATTCAAAACTCATAATAACGTACATTTTTACTCATTTAATTACCTTAATTAACCATGACTCATTAACCATTACATAAAATCATATTTATTTAATTGGATAGATCTTAGTAATTAGTCATTCCTCTCTTTAAAAATTTATAAAAGCAAAAAAAAGAATCCTATTATTCATTCCCTAGACACTCATCTCACGTGTGCCTATCATGATGAATTCCACCTATATCCATTGGATACTACATTGAATAATGAATGAAGAACCACATTCCATTATATATATAAGACAAATATCATATAAAAGTCACATCACACAATATGTTCATTATGAAATGGAGAAATATTATTCAAATATAACAACATGCATCAAGAACAACAATTCCATCCGAGGACAAATTGGGTTTTTCCTCATATATGGGCCATCTAATCCCATGAAGAATCTCATTTCCACCTAATAACACTTCCAAACCTTCTTTAAACCATCCCAAGTAGTAATACCATATAAAATAAAATCTCTAATACATCTTTATAATGCCCCCAACACAAAATCCACTAAACTATTTCGCTATGTTAGGTCACTGTATGAACTCAGTCACCCATCCTTGTATGCATAACATTTCAGACTAGAGTTGAGGATCTAATCGATCAAGTGGGGGACTATACCATCCTTATCAGATTATCAACAATATATAACATGTGATATAAATAAACAATAAATAACAAACCATGAACGAGCATTAGAAATTGTTTCAAAAATTTGGTACATGCCACAACATAACAATATGTTATGTTATGATTCCAGTTACAATGTGAAAGAATCGAAAAATAAATAGGAATAGATGATTCCATAAAACATGCCCATTCTTCTTGTCTGGATCTGCATCCATGTTCATAATAATTCATACTCAACACCCCATCATAGGGCCCTTGTCGTTGTCCTGACTTGTAACCATGAAACCATCTCGAGTAATCGATGATAGCCTAGGAATAATGTTAGTAAAACTCAGTAGCATAACATTAATAACATCCAAAAAATTTCAAGTCTAAATATATAGTTCACTAATGAAATAAATTAATGAAAAAATACCTAATAGACAACTCAGGTATCCAAAGATAACAATGCTCACAATTACCATTTGTATCACATAGACCATTTTCATCACGTGTTCCTTGGGTTGGGCATTTACATCATTTACACATCAGCATAATCCATTCAATTAATAAGTATAAGTGAATATTTTGAGTTCCATATCTCTCTAGGGATAATAATATCATAAAACTTTACATCACACATAGCTTGGATCCTCGGTCCAGGTTGCCAAATCTATTTCATTTTTTTTGGCATAGATCCTCAGTCCCCTTTACTAACCCATGCATTACAAAGAGTTGTTTAGTGTATTAGTATAACCCAAACCATGGGCATAGATCCTCATGTCAAATACCCCATAACTAATAATACATCATCACATCCTTCTTGATACATTTACCATAGATACCATATCATGTACCAAACAAAATCAATAAACATAACATTATGATCTCATAATTATTCAACACATGAACTTCAAATTGAGCCATAACCATTAGAAAATTTACCAATTATGTTACATAGACCATTTAAACAAATTCCCTTTCCCCTACCTTAAACTGTTATGTATATTCAACAATTCCCATACATTATCCCATTTGAAACATTTTTAATTATATATTCCTTAATCCATTACACATTCCCATAACAATTCATAATCAATTGGAAACATTCACGATAATCCATTTAACCCTTTTCCTAATTGTGAAAAACAATCCCTTATGGATTTTACAAAATGTAAACACAAATAAAATTAGTTCCTCTATATGATGTATCCAAACATAAAAATTGGTTCATCATGGGATATATAGTAACACAATCCAATTTCTTGATTAACATTACCAGGTTCCATGTTTAATAGTGTTGATGCACACCATGGGAGGCCCTAAATAGGTTTAGTAACTCTCAACTAATCCCATATAGATCTTTAGGGGTTTAACTTAAAAATATGATTTTTTTAATCACACAAATTTTATAAAATGGAAAATAAGAGGGAACCAATATCTTAACCTCTAAAGCTAAAATCAACAACCAGACTATGTAAAATAACTTGTAGACCATCTACCATGAATCTCATGATGAAAAAATGCTTAAAATTATCAATTGATATAGATTCAACCACCCCAGGAATCCGCTATAATACCCCAAGCTTCCATGGTATGTTTCTCTTGGAATAATGTTATAGCTTGCATTGTACTCAACTTTGAGATTCTAACACACCTTGACCAATCAAACTAAACGTTTTGAATAGTAATACCCACATTATGAAATTTTAAAAATATAATAATTCAAAATGGACCTCATTTTTGGATTCAGGATATTGAAATTAGCGTAGGGTGAATTTCTGGTATATTTATGAAAACATTCAATTTTTGATGAATAGTGAAAAAACAGTACATTATTGGTTAAAACTGACTTTTTATTTAAATAAATAGTTATTTCATTTTAATTTATTTTATTTCATAATAGATGAATAAAAAATATATATTTTCAACATAATTCATTGGAGTTGTTTTATAATATGTTTGGATATAAAATATTTTATCGAACTTTTTACCATCTTTTACCCACCTTCAATGAGCATTTGCAAATTTGTATAAAACTCAATTTTACCGTTTATGTGAGTTGAATTTAAAAAAATCCAAGAGACATTGTTAATATTAGTAAGTAAAATGTGGTTCAATAATATGAAAGTTATTTTTGGTAAATTGTAAATTTTGACTTTTATTTACCACGGTTAAAAGTTAATAGGGTAATTAATGGTAAAAATGATATAATAATTACCATACAACTTCTCATAATTCTATTGGATAAGTATAATTCGACCAAAAACAACCATAGAAATAAAATATGATCCTCTTTAGTCCACATGTAATAGATTATGAAATTTATTATAATTTTATTTAAAGAAGAGTAAAAAGAGTAAAATTCAATGATTAATAAGTAAACCATTTTAATATAGGGTTACACAAAATAAAAATTCAACTATAAATAATCATTAGAAATATAAAAAGATATCCTAAATAATGGAATTTTTTTATAATTTATATATATTATATAATTTAATTTATGTATGATAGAATGATGGTGCAGTAGGCACTAATCAATTTTTTTCATTTTCTAATGGTCGGTTTAAGGGTTGCCGGTACCCAATACAGAACTTCTTCACATCCACATCACTACTTAAACCTTAAATTAGAACTTAAAATTAAAAATACCTAAACCAAAAATCAACGAGAAAGGCCCTCGATTAGTGCACCTACCATCATACCACACCTCTATATGCGCATCACCAGCCACCAGTTCGTGGTCCTTCACCACACGCCACCATTCACAGCAGAACAATGACACCCTTCGTCATCGCCGAAGCACAGTCAATACCAAAAAACCATCCACTGGAGAAACAAACATTTTTTTGAAACAACACAAAACCCCTCAAAATTCATTCAACACATCCAAATGACTCAACGCCCAAACTGCAAAAACATCACAAATTTGACCAACTAAGAGCTTCCGCCGCTGCAACACTAGAGCACGCCAATCAAAAATCATGAACCCCATTCCAAAACAAAAACTAGAATCGCAACCAACCACAAGACTGAAACCAACACAAACAAAAACATTCAATAAAGCAGCATCAAAAAAACTTCATCGAAAAACATCACCCGAACTGATCTGCTGCAAGCAGGAAGCACAAATCTCGTCGCCGCCTTAAAACTACACACAACGACCAAATCCGCCAAACGTACTCACAACTGATGGAGAAGTGAGGTGGAAAGCATCTTCATAGTGGTTGTATTAACCATGAAATAGCCAGCAATATAGAACGTCATCTTGTTCGAGACAACAGAGCCACGCTGCTATAAGAAGAGACACTGCACGCCACAAAATCGCCAGCCAAAGCGCCGAGGGGAGGAACACAGCTGAGTCATGACGAGAGATATGAAGGCGGAAGTGGGGAGAAAAAACCTAACTTGTATCCCCTTATGGGATCATCCAACACAATCTCCCCTCAAAATAATGGTGGTGTAATAACCTAATTAATAAAATATTAAAAAAATGAAATTATAAATATCAAAATAAATGTAAATTGAGACTTCTGATTAATTACGATAATATTCTAGGTTATGATGCCTTGTGAGGGTTGGTTAAATAAATATTATTCAAATTGATAAAGTTTTTATGTATTTCAAAAAAATCAAATAAGAAATAGTGTCAAAATTGGCATAATTGAGATTTTGTAACAAATATTATATTATTAATTGATATAATATTCATTAAAATATAATGTTCGGCCAAAGGACTTAGATGAGGATATATATATTAATAATGAACCACATGTGGATCTCTTTTATGGTTATAGTATATTTACTAATCATAAAATATAAAAATACAAAGAGACATGGTAAATGTCAAATTATTTAACTAAGAGTTAAATCTAGTAGATAAGATTAATATGATGAACTAAACCATTAAAAAACCTATTTTTTGAGATTTTTTATACCCATACCCAAATTATCCCTTAAATAATACATTTTGGAGCCATTATAAACAACAAATTATTTTATTATAGAATAATATTTCAAACTTTTCTTAAAGTGACCCTCGCCTCTCTTATAAAGCGTACTTCACCTTCTTGTAACATTCACACCCCCAAATCCGTTTGGGTTTGAAAAACCCTACACAAATATCTTCTCAACTTTCCTACATTCATCCTAGAGGCCTTCCGTTTTTCTGAAGTCCATCCTATAAAGCCCTTTTGAACAAATCAAAAGGAAGAACCTGAATAAGAGGTAAATATTTCATCACCTCTTTCAAGTTCTTTTCTTCTTCCACTTCCTCTTTCTTTGTTGTTTCCATTCTAAAATAATAACTCCAGTATCTTATATATTTTTTTATGTTATTATAAAAAATTTTAAACCATATTCATTATTCTATCTATTTTATAAATGACAAATTCATCTTACATGCGTACGTACGGATTACCGTCTCCACATCGTGGTGTAGTTTGTTATTCAAACACTTCATTATTTCGATGGGTATAAAAATGATTATAACTGAAGTAAATAATAAATATACATTGATAATTTTTATCTTTATATTATATACCATCCAATTACATATTATTTCTCAATCAATATAATGATATTTTCGCTCGTGCGTATATACGGATTATAGTCTCCAAGAACGCGATGGGATTCATTCCCCATCGTAATCATTAGAGAATAATTTTCATTTTATTATGAAAAATAATGTTTATGAGCATAATATAATTATGTATATGAATCAAACACAACCTATCCATAACAAAAATGTCTTATGTAACCTAACATATAAAGTAAAATGACTCAGTTAACACCCGAAACAATGATACTAATAAAATATTATTAACAAAGAAATATTATAAGATCAAATATGATATCATATTTATGTATATAGTTCTTTTATAATTTAATAACAATATTTTAACTATTATACTGGAGGTTAATATACCATCTAATAAGGAGAAGTTGAAGGTAAGGGTTAATTTCACAATCTCTTTATTATCCGAGGTTGTTTTTACATTAGTATCTACTGAGACCTCTTTATCATCCACATATGTGTTTTGATAAAAATGAATCTAAAAAATTTACTATTTAATAAAAAATGGGTTAATGTCATTTATACCCTTATTTTACGTTATATGTTTTGAAATGAATCTTTCTGTCATTTTCCAAACAAGTAACTTTTTGGCGTTTTCGAAAAAATTAAGGTAAGAATGTTTTTTTAACTTATACGGCAGGTGTGGCTATTTTCCATAGTTATAACATTATCAAATCTTCCCTTACAAGAATATAAGAATATTTTAAAAATAAATGTTTCCTTTTATTATTATATTACTTTTAAATGATTTCAAAATAGAAAAAGAGGTATTTCATTAAAAATGCTTTGGATTTAATCTATGTCAACATCCTTTTGATGGATGTTAAGCTTGTTTGAAGTTGATTTATTATGATACCAATATTCTATATTGTATTGAAATTTTTTTGATATGTTAGACTATTTATGTGATATTTTAATTCCATTAATGGTTTATGGATAAAGTATCTTCATTTCATATGCTAGTTTTAATACGAATGTTTCTGTTATGTTTAAGTCTTTTCATATTAGGAATGCATTAGACATAGTAAGTGACAGGTGGATCTTGATATAGATCCTCGATGCATCAGTAGGTATCATGAGAAAAACTAGTGTCCTGGAACAAGGTCTTGTCAATGTCTTATTTGTAGTCTGGGCACAAGGCCTTGACTATGTGGTTATAATGTCTGGCATTATGCATTCCATCATTATAAAAGTATCTATTGATATTGCATGTGATTATTCAACTAGTAGAATATCAATAAAAATAATTAAATGGAATTATTTGATTTTTTCTTGGACATATTATGAGGATGATTAAGTTTAAATAGATTTTGTCTTAGCCTAATACATTGCCTTAAATTTTTATTCTTATTTATGATAGTTTTCTCTATATTGTTATCCTTACTAAGAATCTGATCTCACCCAATTCTATGATTTAATTTTCCCATGATGTGAAGAATTTTTATATGGCTAACCTGTTGGGAAAGACAATAATATTAGTGTTTTCAAGAGGGGACAAACAGTTGTTGATGTTTTTATTTCAATATGTAATTTATAACTTATGAATGTATTTAGTACTTCCAATGCTACTAAACTGATCGGCCTATCGGGACATTATTCCTTATATCATGCCAATGTTATGTAATAATGCATCGACTCTGGGTAATTGGGGTCAGGGAATTACAGTTGGTATTAGAGGAAGTTTAGTACAAACCTTGGAAACTATATTTAGAAAAACATTGATTAGATAACACTACCCTAAGATAGACTTTGAGGATTAGTATAAAAGAACTTCCTAGAATTTTGGTACAAAAGAAATTTTGTGTGTTTTACAAGAAATATATCTATATCTAAATACAAGTAGGTAGAGGTTTCTCTTGCACAGATGTACCTATGTGTAAAACCCAAAAACACTGCTTTGAGCTAGACTCAAACTGGAACTAGTGCATGACAATGGGAATTGCTACACTCTTGGTTATGACACTCCTAGGGGATATGCTTAGGATAATTCTCATTTTATTTACAAACCATTATGAAGGGTTTTTGAGTATATACATCCCCAAAATAAAAATATTTTTATGATAATGGATTGTATCCATAAACTGTTCATTTTATGTTATGTGTTTTATATGTTTGGAATTATGTATTGTGATTCATAAACTGATATTGTGTATTCCATTGTTTATAAATGGATCCTATTGGATGGAATGAAAATTGTATCAATGCACATCATACATATAAGGATTTCCCTCCTAATCAAGATAATTATAGGGGAGATGGTGATGCAACTGGTGCTGATAATCTTATCACCATCCTGGGAGAACTCACCCAGGTTATCAATAATAACCTTACCTGTATGGAGCACCCTGATCCACAACATGGAGGATCAATATTAGAACACTTCATGAGGAATGAACCACCATCATTAAAAGGGAGTACAAATTCATTTGTAGCTAAGAAATGGATAAATTCCTTAGAAAAAATATTTCACGCTTTGGGGAGTAGCGAAAGGGAAAAAGTTGTCATGGCAGTTTAACGCCTCATGGGAGATGTAGATCAATTATGGTCATTGATTCAAAACACAATGGAAGATTGTGAAGTATAAAATATGGAATGTATGGAGTTTAATGATATTTTCATAGAAATATACTTTGTTCATGGCCTTCGAGCAGATATGGAAAGGCAATTTCTGAGTTTGAGGCAAAAAGAGGATGAGAATGTTGCAAAATATGAGGCTAGATTTACTTGTTTAGAAAGTCATTCTACAGATTATATACATAACCCAAGGAGTAATATTGATTGATTCTTTGATGGGTTTAAACCATTTCTACAGTGAGCATTAGTCTCAAAATCATTCTTATCATATGAAGATATTTTCTCATGTGCTATTAGGATAGAAAAATAATTCTCTAAGTCTTACAACATGAAAGAAAAGCAGGAGAAGAATAGATCTGTTGAACACTCTAGATATGGAAATAAGGGGAAGAACAGAAATGTTTAATATCTATCCCACGGTAAATGTGGGAAGAAACACCCTGGTACTTTCTTGAAGGGAATGCGAGTCTGTTACAAGTGTGGTGAAAAATGCTACCAAGCACATGATTTCAAGGAGAATAAAGATGCAGTTGAATGCTACAATTATAGAAAAAAGGGGCATTATGAAAATAAATGTCCTAAGCGCTAAGGTAAATTACCTCAAAAGGCCAAGGGAGCAAGTCCATGTTCATGTGATCACCACAGCTAAGGTTGAAGTCCCAAAAGACGTGGTGGATGGTAATTTAATGGTTTCCTCATGTTTAGCCAATGCTTTATTTGATCTGGATCATCGCATTGTTTCATATATTCCTAGTTTGCTAAGAAAATTAGATATCTTCAATTTGACTTAACAAGGGAGTTTTCAGTCCAAACACCTAAGGGAAGTATCATCACAACAATTTTTTGTGAAACAGTTCCCTATTAGGGCATAGAAATGTTCTTTATATGCTGATCTCATCATTATACCCCTGATTGAATTTGATATAATCATCGGAATGGATTGGATTTCAGACTATGAAGCGAAATTTTATTTCAAGAAGAAAGAGGTTACAATTTTCAATGATGATAAGAAGTACATTATCTTTAGAGAAGAAACATCACCACCCGATTAATTTCTAGATCCACCCTCTGTTGTTCAACTAAATTCAATTAATGGAGAGGATGAGAATGAAATAATTATGGGTGAGGAAAGGAATGTTCGAATAGAGGACATACCTATTGTGCAAGAATTTGTTGGTGAGATTCTAGAGGATTTACCTGGACATCATCTAGAACTAGAAATTGAGTTTTACATTGATCTAATTGCTGGTTCAAGGCCTATTTCAAAGACCCCATATAGAATGTCCCCTATGGAATTAGAGGAACTAAACAAAAACATGAGGAATTGAGTTATAAGGGATTTATTTTCCCTAGTGTTTCTCCATGGGGATCCCCTTCCCTTTATTTTAAGAAGAAAGATGAATCTATGAGGTAGTGCATTGACTACATGGAGATCAATACAATAACAATAAAGAACAATTATCCCCAACCTCGCATTGATGATTTATTCGACCCACTTCATGGAGATAAATATTTTCCAAAAAATGAACTTCGATCTGGATATCATCAGTTGTGTGTGAAGAAATAATACATTCTGAAAACAATATTTCAAACTAGGTACAGGCATTACGAGTTTACGAAAAAAACTTTTGGGCTGAATAATGCACCATCTATTTCTATGCATCTAGTGAATAGAGTTTTCAATGATTATCTTTATGATTTTGTTGTGATATTTATTGATGATATCATGGAATACTCAGAAATCTAAGATGATCATGAAATAAACTTGCACATTATCCTAAATACTATTAGAAGAAATGAATTATATGGAAAGTTTATCATGTGGGAATTGTGGCTTTAAGAAAATTTCGTTTCTTAGCCATATTGTCTCTAAGGATGGAATATATGTTGATCCTTCTATGAAAAAGGGAATCCATGAATGGCCAGCACCAATGAGTATAACTGAGGTGCATAGTTTTATTGGTTTACCAGGTTATTATTGGAATTTTGTCTAGAATATTTCTAGATATTCTAACCTTTTAACCAAGCTCACATGTAAAAGGGTTAAATTTTTTTTTACAAAAGAGTGTGATGAATGTTTTGGAGAAGTGAAGAGAAAATTATTTAATTCTTGTATCTTGACTCTTCTGTTGGGGAATGATGGGATTGTTATTTATAGTGATGCTTCAAATAAAGGACTTGGTTGGGTCCTTATGCAGAATGATTGAGTTATTTCCTATGCATCGTGATTGCTAAAAATTCATGAGAAAAACAATCCCACCCATGATCTTGAGTTATCATCTATAATCATTGCTTTCTAGATATGGAGACAATATATCTATGGTGAAAAATGTGAGATTTATACTGATCACAAGATTTTGAAGTATATTTTCTCACAAAAAGAACTCAACATGATCCAATGGAGACGGCATTAACTACACATGGATTATGACTGCACTATAAACTACCACCTAGGGAAGGAAAATAAGGTGGTGGATTCTTTGAGAAAATAGGATCATGGAGTTTTGAACAATATGAGAGTTGTAAAGGATCCTATTTTCATGGATCTAGTAAATATGGATATGGGAATGACCATGGAAGGTGAAAAATAAATTCTTTTTCAAATGTTTTCCAATCCATCTTTACTAGAAATGATAAAATGTTCTCAGACTAATGATAAGTAATTTCAAAAGAAAATTAAAGCTGTGAATAATGGGAGATTGATCGAATTCATATATCAAGATGGGATTTTGAAGTTTTGGAAGAGGCATTGTGTTCTCGATATACATGATCTAAAAAGTGAATTGTTGGATGATGCTCATAGATCCAATTTCTCTATACAATATGGAAGCACAATGATGTATATTTATTTGAATGAACATTTTTTGTGGGACAACATGAATAGAGAGATAGATGATTTTTTTTCGAGATGTATGATTTTTCAACTTGTGAAAGCTGAAAGGCAACAACATGGATGAGTCATGAAACCTCTTCCCATACCTGAGTGGAAATGGGATAAAATTACAATGGAGTTTTTCATGGGGCTACCAAAAACGTCTAGAAGGAATGGGGCAATATGGGTAAATGTTGATCTTCTTACCAAGTCATCATATTTTCTTTCTATAAAAGAAGATTTACCACTTGAACATAGAGAAAAACTATATATTAATGAAGCTGTAGGACTTCAGGGTGTATTTTTATTGATTGTCTCTGATTCTGAACCCAATTTTACAACATGATTTTTGAAAATATTTCAGAAGGCCCAGGGTAATGAACTTCATTTGAGCACTTCCTACCACCCTCAAACTGATTTAAAATCATAATGGACTATTCCAACCATATAAAACATGTTGATATCTTTCACACATGAGTTTCAAGGTATGTGGGATCAATATTTACCTCTGATAGAATTTTCTAATAACAATAGCTTCAATTCAAGTATTCATATGGCCACATACGAATCATTATATGGAAAAAGATGTCACACACCATCTTGTTGGGATGATATTGGAGAAAGAAAACTTGTAGGCCCAAAACATATTGAGAAAACAATGGAGAAGGTGAAGGTTATCCAAACCCACATCAAAGCAGCTCAATGTAGGCAAAAGAGCTATACCGACAACCGAAGGGGGGATTTGGAATTTCATGTATGAGATCAAGTTTTCATAAAATTGTCTCAATGGAATTGTGTTATATGTTTTGGTTAGAAGGGTAAATTGAGTCTGAGGTACTTCGGACATTTCGAAATTCTAGAACGAATAGGTGTTGTATCCTATTATTTGGCAATGCCTTTAAGTCTCTCCAATGTTCATGATGTCTTTCACATATCACTGTCAAGAAAATACAAGCCTGACCCAATGCATGTACTCACCTATGAACAAATTGAACTAGAACCAAATCTGTCTTTTTTTGAAGTGCCTATCAAAATTCTTGATTCAAGAGAACAAGTGCTGAGAAACCGGACGACTAGTCTTGTAAATGTTCAAGGGAGAAACCATAAGATGGAAGAGGCAATGTGGGAACCAGAGGAATATATGATGAAGATCCACCCGAATCGTTTTGTGTGTTATTATTATAAAAATTTTGAGGATGAAATTATTTAAATGAGGGAAGACTATAACACCCCAAACTTCCATAGTATGTTTCCCTTTGAATAATGCAAAGCTTTCATTGTACGCAAATTCATGATTCTAACACACAACGACCAATAAAACTAGCCATTATGAATAGTAATACCCACCTCTTGAAATTTTATATGTTTACTTTTCAAAATTAACTTCATTTTTTGATTCACAATATCAAAATTAGCTTAGGGTAAATATTTTGTAGTTTTTTGAAAACTTTCAATTTTTGATGAATTGTGAAAAAAACAATGTGTTATTGGTTAAAAGCCGACATTTTATTTAAATAAATAGTAATTTTATATTAATTTATTTTATGTAAAAATAGATACATAATACTTATATATTTTCAATTTAATCCATTGGAGTCATTTTATAATATCTTTAGATATATAAAAGTTTATTGAACTTTTTACCGTCTTTTACCCACCTCCTAGGAGCATTTGCAAATTTGTATAAAACATAATATTACTACTTCTATGAGTGAAATTTAAAAACATTTAGAGTCACAGTTAATATCAACAATTAATATTTGGTTCAATAAGATGAATATAATTTTTGGTGAATAGTAACTTTTGACTTTTATTTACCAAGACTAAATGTAAATAGGGTAATTATGGGTAAAAATGATATCATAATTACTGTAATACATGTCTTAATTCTATTGAATAATTATAATTCAACCAAAACAAACCTTAGGAATAACATATGATCCTCTTTGCTCCACTTGGATTAGATTAGGACATTTATTATTATTTTATTTAAAGAAGGGTTAAAAGAGTTAAATTCAATGATTAATAACTAAACCATTTTTAATATAGGGTTACACACAATATAAATCGACTATAAATATTCATTAGAATGATAAAAATATTTCCTAAATAATGGTATTTTATTTATAATTTTTAGAAATTATATAATTTAATTTATTTATATGAAAATGATGATACAATAATTAACTAATTTATTAAATATGAAAATAATTGATATTATAAATATCCAAATAAATGTAAATTGAGAGTTTTGATGATTTACACTAATTTTATAGGTCAATATGACATTTTAGGGTTGTTCAAATAATTTTTATTCGAAGGGATAATGTTTTTATGGATAACAAAAAAAATCAAATACTAAATCGTGTCAAAATTGACATAATTGTGTTTTTAAAACAAAAAATATATTATTAATTGATATAATATTAATAAAAATCTAAGGGTTTTCCAATGTACATAGATAAGGTTATATATTCTAATAGATAACCAGATGAGATTATGTTGGCCTATTATAGTATGTTTAATAACCTTATAATTTAAAAATACAAAGATACATGCTAAATGTCATACTATTTAACTAAGAGTTAAATCTAAACAATAAGGTTAATATGATGACTGAAACCTTCCTAAAACCTATTGGTTGAGATGTATTCGACCTATAAAAACCTTATCCCTTATTTAATTCATTTTTTATCCATTATAAATGGAAATTGATTTTATTATAAAATAATATTTCAATCGTTTCCTAGAGTATCCCTCACCCCTCTTATAAATGGGTACAACACCTCCGCTAAAAATTCACACCTCCAAAGCCATTTGGCTCAGCCAACCCCTACCCAAATATCATACCAACTTTTCTACTTTCATACTAGAGTTCTTCCTCTGGTCATAAAGACAACATAAGGAGCCCTTTTGATCAAATCAAAATGAAGAACCCAAAAAAGAGATAAATATTCATCATATCTTTCAAGTTCTTTTCTCCTTGGACTTCCTCTTTTGTTGTTTCCATTATAAAATAATAAGTCCAGTATATTATATTTTATGTGATGTTATTATAAAAATGGTATAAACATATTCATTATTCAATCCATTATATAAATTACAAAGTCATCATACATGCGTGCGTACGGATTACCGTCTCCATGTCGTGGTGTAGTTTATTATTCAAACACTTCATTATTTGGATGTGTATAATAATGAGTATAAATGATGTAAATAATAAATATTACATGTTAATTATTCTGTATATATGATATACCATCCAATTACGTATGATTTATCCATCAATTTCATGATATTGTCGCTCGTGCATACATAGAGATTACCATCTCCATAAACCCAATGAGATTCATTCCCCATCATAATCATTCAAAAATAATTTTCATTTTATGATTAAAAATAAGGTTTAATAACATATTATCATTCTGTATTTGAATAAAGTACATATTTTTCATAAAACCATGGCATACGTAGCCAAGCATATAAAGGAAAACGAATCAGTTAACACAAGAAATGATGATACTACTAAAATATTATTAACGAAGCAATATTATTAGATTATATATGATATCATATTTACTTATATAGTTCTTTTATAATTTCATAACAATGTTTTAACTTTTAAAAATGAGTTTAACATATCATCCACAAAATAAAAGTACAAGGTAATGATTAATTTCACAATATCTTTATTATCTGAGGTTATTTTTACTTAAGTATCTACTGAGACCTCTTTATCATCCACATCTCTGTTTTCTTAGAAATGCATTTCAAAAAAATAAATATTTACTAGGCAATGGGGTAAGGTAATTTATACCCTTATTTGACCTTATATATTTGTAAATTAATCTTTCCATCATTTTCAAAATTTGTTACATTATGACCTACTTGACAAAATTTAGGTAAGAATGTTTTTTTAAACTTATACGGTGGGCGGTGCTATTTTCTGCCGTTATAACATCATTGAAGTTTCCCTTACAAGTTTATAAGAATATTTTCAAAATAAAATTTTCAATTTATAATTATACGAATTTTAAATTATTTCAAAATTGAAAGAAATATTTGTCTAAAAAAAGTTTTGATTTCATACATGTCAACAAACTTTCGAAGGGTTTTAAGCATGTTTGAAGTTGATTTATTATAATACAAATATTCTTTATTGTATTGAAGGTTTTGTGATATTATTGACTATGGATGTGTTATTTTTATACCATTCATGGTTTATGGACAATGTATTGACATTTTACATTCAAGTTTTAATACGAATGTTTATGTTATGTTTAAACAATTTCATATGAGGAATGCATTGGACTTAGTATGTGATGGGTGGAAACTACTATAGCTCCTTGATTTATCAGTGGGTCTCTTGAGACAAAATAGTTTCTTGGCACAAGGCCTTGAAAAAATCTTATTTTTAGTCTTGTAACAAGGCCTTGACTATTTGGTTTGGATGTCTAGAATTATGCATTCTATCATTAAGAAAGTGGCTATTGATATTTCATGTGATTATTCGACTAGTAGAATATAAATGCCAATAATTAAAAGAAAATATTTGATTCTATCCTTGACATATTATCCTAATTTTTATGTTTAAAAGGATTTTTATTGGTCTAATAAATTGCCTTAAATGTTTATTCTTATTTATAAATGTTTCTACTATATTTTTAACATTATTGAGCATCTGAGATCACCCCTTTTTATGTTTTATTTTTTCCAAGATGTGAAGAAATATTTCAGGGTTGACATGCCGGGATAAAATAAGGATATAAGTGTGTTTAAAAGAGGACCAAATTATGTTGATGTTTTTATTTCATGATGTAATGTAAAAGTTATGAATGTATCTAGTACTTCAAACTCTACAAAACTGATCAGTCTTTCGGGACGTGACTCCTTATATCATGCCAATGTTATGTAATACTGCACCGACTCTGGGTAATTTCTGTTGGGGTGTTATAACACCAGCCAAGAATCCACCATAAAAATATTTTTTATGGATTAAAAATAAGAATAAAAAAATCTATAATCCCTAATCCTGAAAAGATAAGCAATAGGAGAGTTAGACTTACTCGGAGCTTGATTAATCACCTGGAGGCAGCCCAAATAGCTTAGAATGAATGGGGATCCACCAATGGGAATCTTGGGGGAAATGGTTGATCAATATGGTTGATTTAGAATAAATTGTGGAAGAAATAATGGGAGAGACATGAAATATGTAGGGGGAATGGCAATTTTTACATCTTAATGGGGCGCATGGTCTGTCCAAATTGTTTTTCAAACCATTGAACATCCTCAATCTAATAGGGGTCCACGTTTCACAATTATATAGGGATTATATATGGTTTGAAAAAAGTACAACATCCAGGTGGAAGGTATTTGTCCAAGGTTGCATGATTTTGTCTCACCACCTGCATGGTTGCAATAATTGTGTGCCAACCATGAAACATGAACAAGATTGAGTGTTTCCCTTTTCTATTATTTCCTAAACACCCATAACACAGTCTAGATTCAATATACACCTGATAAAAATTTAGTTACATAATATTAACGGATTACACAATGGATTTAAATAAGAAAGAACCCCCACAAAGTCTAACATATTACATTCATTATTACCCCATTCATTTTATATAGATATAGGACCCACCAACCACAAAATGAAAATAATTTATATTTGTGCCACATTATCATAAAACATTCATAATATCATAAAAAATGAAATTAAATGTTGTCAAAAAAAAAATTCGTTACATTATAACCTATGAAAAAGAGGTAGGTTTCATTATCATTTAATCACTTCATCTAAGAATTACCCATGGAAAAAACACTAGTTTATCAAGAATATTATCATGGTATAACCTTTAAATGAGAAATATTTTTCATAAAAGTATTATAATTATAAAAGATTATGATAAATAATAATAATTATGTAATTGCTTCATATCCCCATAAATTCATGTATTACATCAATGGATATCATTTTTGAGGGAGAAGGATTTTAAACAATTGTGTGGAATTTTATAGAGGAAAATAAATTTTAATAAGAATTTTTTAATATTGAAAATTAAAAATTTTTTATTGAATATATATTCATTTAAAACAACCATTATATCTTATATAAGAATATTAAAAAAAATATTCATGATGGGGGACAATTCCATTCATTCCATAAAAGTTAAATTAATGTTTCCATTAATAAATTCAGTAAAGTTGAATGTGAAATGACTGAAGAATAAAATGAATATAACTTTTAAAATATTTGTTAAAAATTAATTCATGGTTATTAATTCCATTAAGATAAAATTTTAATAATTTATAAAAAAAATTGACGATTTTAAATGATTTTTTTGAAGAGAAAGTGGTTTAGACAATAGAGAGATACAAATATCTTTTGTCAAAAAATTGTTTTATTTAACTCTTATTTGAATAAATGGTGGGAAAGAAAGGTAATATATTTATTTGGATTAAAAAAATGAGGATAAGAAAATTAATGAGTTTATTGAGAGGTATATCCTAAGATGTTGGATTGGAAGAATAAGTATATATAATCCACATAAATGATATGATTGTTTAATAAAAGAAATACAAATTTTGTAACATTTAATATAAATATCCATGACTGAATCATATTTAATACAACATAAAATATCATGGGAAGAATATTTTCGTGATATTAAATATAAAATATGATTTTTATATAGAAAATAATGAAAGAACAATGAATATCGTAAAACATTTCTAACTGAATGAAAAAAGAGACAAAAATCAATACCATTTCAGTATTTTTTGAATCATTATCCTCTTGAATGATTGGTCCCCAAATGGATATGAAAATAAAACTAAATTTCTAGAGAATAATAATTAAATTATATCAATTATAGTATTCTATCCAAAAAATGAAATGTGTTTTGAATATTTAATATGTCTTATTGATGTAAAGATATACATGTATATCCCCTAAAACTTTAGTAATGTTTTGAATCCAAAATACCCTTAAAACATAACATTAAATAAAACATTAAATATCGTTAAAAGGGGGGATATTAATTTTAGAACATTTTAATGTAGAATAATAGATTCAAGTTAAATAGAATTATATGTTAATTTTGAAATTAATTCTATAAATAAAAGTGAGACTCTAAATCCCTTACATTATGTATCAACTACTTTCATAAATGTCCAAACCATATCTTATTCATGTATCCTCCATAGGTTTTTTCCCAAATCCTCTTATCATTGTAATTATACCAATATTTTGTATTATAGTATGAGTGTTGGTATAATGGGAAATTATTAGGGAAGATAGTGGCCAAACCAAATGGGATTTAAGGTGGGTATAATATTTTTATTGTGGTAGAATTTTACAAGGAAGGTGACCTGTACAATAGTAATTCTTTGAAATGAAAAAGGAGAAACCACATTATTTTACATTCTAAAAGGATTAAAAATGATGTATCATCTAGAACTATACATTATTGGGTCAATATAAATCCATTGGATTTATTTTAAACTTGCTTTTTGGTATATTTAATTATAATATTTTTAGATTCCCCCAATAAACGCAATCTATCACAATAAAAGTAATTAATTTTTTCTATTTCTAATATTACTTTTGGTAAAAAAAATTAGTATTAACATATTATAAAATTTAATTTTTATATATTCATAAATATGGAATTTATTTTTTCAATTTAAATTCATTGAAGTGGATTAATCTTATTTACTAATTATCTGTTGGATGTGACGACAAAGTCGTTTTTCAAAGAGAAAACTTCAATAATATAATGATCTTCTTATATTAAAATTAAATATTCCAATGATTAAAATTATAATTATTTTATTAATAGATGTGTAAATTAACTAATTATAATTTAATTCCAACTTAAAATATAATAGAACTATTTTAATAATTTCTAAAAATAATTTTATTCAATTAAAATTTAGTATTTTGACTATTTATTAAAAGTATTATAAAATTTATAAAATAATTAAAACATAAACCAAAATATATATTATGATTTATGATTTATAAATATTATTTCATTTTTTCATTTACATTTACAAAAAAAATTACCAAACATATGTAAGATAAGTGGGAAAAAAAGAATAAAAATATTATTTTTGAATAATACATTATTTAAGCGTAAAATTATATTTATTATTATCATGTAACTTGAATAAACATAAGATTATTGTTAGAAATATTTTTTATTATAATATATATATATATCTCATTAAAATCAATATATTAAATTGATTTTGTTAATTTATTTACGTAAAATATGTATTTGTGCATTAGATGATTTTTTAATATATGATTTCCTTTATTTTTATATTGTTTTATTTTGAATAATAATTAATTGTTAAGAAATGATTTAATTTTATATATATTTATAGACTATATAGGTTCATATATCAGTTAATCATATTCATTCCAATGATTCCAATGGATAGGTTATAACTATAACATTAATAAAATTATATTTTACTATTATATTACATATTTTGTACTTGATGTATTGTGTATAAAAAATAGATATTTTTGTTTCATGTAAGGAAATATAAAATCATTAAATAATGTAATGATACCTTAAATATTTGTTTCATGCCAAAAAATATCAAAATACTAAATTTACTAGATAATAATTTATTTCAAATATTGTTTGGGTGTTATGTTTGATCCCCCATAAAATGAATTGCTCCAACGACTTTCAACTCGATCATCAATGGATTTGAATTTTTAAATTCTCAAATAAAAACCTACATTGATTTTTTTAAAATTAAAAATAGATTTGAAAAATATAAAGGGATAATAGAATGTCTTATGGAATCCCACATAAATTTTTTCTAATTAGGAGAATAATATTGGGAATTGAAAACATATAAATAGATAAGGAAACTAAACCAAAAATATCTATGGATAGTGATAGACGAAATGTTTTGTAGAATGTTAAACAAAAAAAATAAACCATAGTGTTTTGTAAAGGGTAATTGATATTATAAAAAATGATGATAACATGAAAAAAATTTATTTCAATATATTTTTCTAATGTGTGGCATTAATTTCCCATATATATTTAGATCTTATGAAAATGTACATTCAAGATATATATTTTTTAATAGGCACAATTTCATCCATTAGATGTCTCTATATGAATTTCCATCTCATCTCATACTTTGAGAGATGGATTTATCAGGTATGAATCCCTAAATAATATCCATTAAATAATTATAAGTAGTTCATTCTAGGTCAAGTATATAAATGTTAATAGTGTTTATACAATCATGAATAATCGTCATATATTAATGTAATATGTTAGTCATTAAAATATATTGTAATGTTTAACATAAAAAATTAAATAAATGCTAATTCTTTTACCCCATCTATAAATTAAAAATGTATAAATAAGGTTACTAAATTTCCACAAATCAACATAAAATTAATACCACATATATCATAAATTGGATCATGATTTTCAAATATAACAATCATGCAGATACGTTAATCAGGTATTTCCTTAAAACATGTTAGTAAGCAGAATTCATGATACCATTATTAGAAACATACATTTCGCCTCATTCGGTTCTTAAATAATAGATTATCTGATATATTCTTTAGACCTAGTAATTCTGTATACATTATAAATGATATCCTAACCCACTTTTGTAATAAAATATTATGGTCATTAGTACTATCCAATATAATTATTCATACCCATAAACTCTTTATCCTAACACTGTAATCTCAAAAAATGTACTATAATAAGCATTATCTTCCCTAAATAAAAAATATCATTTTTACATTAAATAACTTTTCTTGTCCATCGATTCCATTTATAAACTTTTCCAAAATATTTAACAAAAAAACATATAATGAACAATACTTATATATATTATTATTTGAATAATTTAATATTTGACTTCCTAAAAATCACTATAATCATAATCTCACTTCCTCTATAGCCCTTTAACTAGGATTTATCATATTATTCCTTTTGACCTATTTCCTTTCATATGTCATATGTATTCCTTTCATCCGAAAAAAGAATTTTTCATAAAAAAATTTATTCTATTTCTGATCATTACCATTAGGGTATTGTTTTTCAGAATTTCCATTGTTAAAACATTTATTACATAAAAAAGGGACGATTCCTTATGTTAACCATTATTCTCATTAATATTTTTAACCAAACTTTTCATTTTTCTTTTTTAGTTGTATGAAATCTACAATTCATTTCTAAACCCTAAAACCCTTCTATTCCCTTCAAGGTATTCCCATGAGTGCTTACTCCCACTGACTAAAAATTATAATTTTTTTTATTTAAACACTTATAAAGAAAAATTGAGACCCCATGTTCCCCCACAAAAAATTATAGAACCATTTATGAACAATATATTCCTACCAAATTAGTTTCTCTAAATAATCTCCAAGAAATATAGTTTACCTGAATGTTTGGTTCATCGCTTATATGGTCTTCAAATTTGAAAGTCATATTTCCCCAAGATTAGACGTATTCTTTAAGACTGGTCATCCCAGTAGGGAACCCCCTGAATAAAATTAGAGCATGTTAATCAATCCAGGTGCATTTCTTCTAATTGAGATTTATCTTTGAAGACCACCCCCTTATTCTTGTTGCTTCTTATTCAGTATCATTAAGACTCATAACCTACTCAACCACTTCTTCTATTGGGATCAAAATTAGTACCAACTATTGATCAATAGTAACATCTGGATTTTTCTACTGACAATATTTCATAGAAAAAGGGAGAGTATCATTGACCATCAGCTGGACTTTTGATTTCTTCGCTGACTGTCTTTCCATGGAAGTGGGAAGAATGATTACTTTTTTCTATGTTTCTGTATTCCATTCTAGTTCTTACCTATAATAATACATGAGAGTCTATCACCCCCAACCTGAACATTATCCTCAACTTATCCTACAAACTAACTAGAACGATCATCACTGGACACAATTTCCTTCTTCCCATATATGGAATACCTATCCGTATACTTCCCAAAATCTAGAACTACATCCTCATTATGAAGTCCAGAAAAAAATTGACTTTATAAAATCATCCTCCTTACTAATAATATCTCAAAAACTAGAATAATTACCCTCGCATGATTCATTCTAATCCTCTATTAGGCATTTATAATCGGTACCACTCCCTGGGCACACCACCTCAGCATATGGGGCATCCAGGGGGCATTATGTAACATCCCAGATTAATGAAGAGTATGCCATTTTTATATTTGTTAATATTTATGAATTAAATATAAATTTTACTTTAAAGAGGTTGGTATGTTCGATAGCGTACCGGATACGCAACAATGAGTTTCTTTGAAATCTTACGTTGCACACTAATAATATAATATTATTATTTTAAATGGAAGTTAACTCCTAGCCATTGTATTGGAGAGAATGAAAAAAACTAACTACAATATTATTATACATGATTTTTAAATGTATTTAAATTTATCCAATAAAAATATATAGGCTTAAAATATGAATGAATCTAATTGTAAGCATAATTTACATTTAAAGGCCGATTTACCGCCTTTTAATAGAGAACCCTATTTAAATATATATTTGGTCACTTTAATACATTCTATTTGACCAAATAAAATCATTCTTTACAATGGGGACATCAAAAATTACTTTGTGTAAATTTTTTGAATTTTTCCGATAAAGTTCATTTTTTTAATGAATAGTGAAAAATATTGTATTTTAGATAAAAAGTGCCTTTTAATCTAATTTATTTATATGGTTAGATTATCTTTTTAATTGGTGTTAAAGTTAAATTAAAATATATTCTTACAGTTTAATCCAATGTTGGTCATTGTAATTAATTTCACTATGAAATTGGACATAAACAAGTATCAATCTTTTGATAGTTATTGTTTATTAAAAACACACTATTTGATGTGAAAACAGTAATTAAATTTAAAATTCATTAATGAAAATTCAATTTTTTGAATTTTTAAAAATAGACCTCATTTTTGAAATTGGAATATCAAATATATCTTAGGCTGAATTTTTGGTATTTGTCTGAAAAACATCAATATTTGATGAATAGTGAAACCACTTAGTCGTAGTTAAAAAACTGACTTTCACATTTAAATGAAATTTTACCACTTCTGTGAATTGAATTTCAAAAATCCGACATATAGGGTTGTTATCAAGAAGTAAAATTTGGTTTTATTAGATGAAAATAATTTTTGGTGAATAGTAACTATTGACTTTTATTTACAATGGTTAAAGGTAAATAGGGTAATTCTAGGAAAACAAATTATCATAATAATTCAAAATTATCTTAACACTTACCCAAACCTAATTGGTTGGGTTATTAACTACCATGGTCATCTTTGGGTGGATTTCGGGACTCTATTGAGCCATATGGGAGTGAAAATGACAATTTAGATTAATTAATTTAATGTGAAGACAAAATTGACATTAACAAAAATCTTTTAGTAATTAATTTTTATATGGTGTTATATAAGTTCTATTTTTGAGTAAAAATATTCTTTGGAAATATAAAATTATTTTATAAATCATGATATTTTGTTTATTATTTTTATACATAACATAAATTAAATTACTTATGACAAAATAATGATGCAGTATTTACCTCATTAAAAAATGATTTAAATAAATAAGGTTATAATGATTAAATTATTATCAAAAACATGTCAAATTATGATTGGATGATTTTATTTCGAATACGAGTCATCTTATATTAGACCTTAATTAATTTTGGACCATTTTAAACCGAATTTCATTATATTATAAAATAATATTTTCACACTTTCCTAAAGAGCCCCTCCTCTCCCTTATAAAAGGAGACCAGTTAAAACCAATTACTCACACCTATAAAGCGATTTGTCTTGACTGAAATCTTCTCATTTACACTCCCTACATCATTCTCCTACTCTTATAAGCCTTACCTTAGGCAAAAGAAACTTTAAGAAGCATTTTTGGTTCAATCCGAAGGGAGTTACCCAAATTAAATGTAACGATTTCTCTTAAATTGTTTCTTTTATTTTACTTCTCAAACCACTAAACTCTTTTTATTTCATTTCTTTTGTAACTAAACCAGTATCCTCAATATAATAGGATGTTCTAATGAGAATTATTTGAGCTAAACATACGCACACCTCATTATAATGAATGAAGAACATAATGTTTTTATGGATGGAAAACAAACGCCTCACGAAACGATGATTGTTCAATTATCTCCTTCCGCCTCTCATGGTGGCCATTATGATGGAACTGTATTTATATATGTTATATATTATGTTTATTATTTCTTTATGCTTCTGTAGTTCCCAGTTATATCAAGCCTTTATGATTTCCATAGTGGGTAAATATGATAATCTCATTAGAGGAAGTGCGAACTACTGCCCCCTCAAAATGATATGATTCGTTAATGCCTTATATGGGATGTATATAGGATATATTTAATGATATTATATATGATATTTTACTGTAATTATAATATACCTATGTATAATTATGTTTTAATTCAATTAAAATAAGAAATAGAAATGAAAGTAGCGTTCAAGCATACGTGTGGCTTACCGTCTCCATGAACGGTGCATTCCAATTCTTACCACCAAATGTTATTTACTATTATAAATACATGTATATAATGAATATATATGATATATATATGATTTTTAAATCATTAATATCATTCTGGATATAATGGACTATTGACCACATGAACAACTTATAAATATAAGGTGTTCATTTTTGACTCAAGTACCAAATATCAACAAAATGAACGTTTTCAACTTAAATGATTACATAGTGTTTATAACATGGTAATAAGTTATATTA
Source organism: Viscum album (assembly GCA_963277665.1). NCBI lineage: Eukaryota > Viridiplantae > Streptophyta > Magnoliopsida > Santalales > Viscaceae > Viscum > Viscum album. The sequence goes on from OY728150.1 coordinate 2,029,140,293, forward strand.
AAGGAATAATAAACTTGAAAGATGTTCTAAGCATGTATAAATTAACTTTAGTTCATTATTCATGAGATTAAAGAATGATCGATTCATGTCGGACACGAGGTTAGGGATCAGACCTCTCCCTTCCTTTTCAAGTACTCTCTTTTATATCGTTTATTTTATGCTCCATGTTCTTTTGTAGGAGGATGTTCTTTTATATTCATAATACTGTAATTTGTATTTTCATATTATAAGAGAGACCCTATTACTCTTATCAATTCATTTTACGAATTTTATTGTGGCGCCGTTTTGCTGCCGATGTTTTGTAAGGGATTTTCTTATCTCACTTTTAATTCCATTAGATTTCCATTGTTCACCACTTATTTGTTTCATTTGGTGTATTATGTAGGTAATTTTGATATATATTATCATTATTATCATTATATTCATGGTATTATATGATTCATTTTGTGTTAATTAACTTTGGGTCATACGACTCGACTGATTACAATGTGGTAAGGTGTTTTCATCTCACTTTTTATCCCCGTGAGATTCATGCTATATTTTACACTACTTCCTTTTGTGTGGTGTATGTACTGCCAATGAATCTTTTATTTGTGTAAGATAGTTTCAATTATTGGTATTCCCATCTTTATTTTATGGTCCTTCTTTAGTGTGGCATATGTTTTATAAGTTACCAAATCGGTAAGGGAACCATTCACCCACCTCTTTTTAAAAGACTTATTTTTGTTATGTCTTTTAATTTACATCTTATAATGTTGGGATATGTTATTACATATCCTTATTGATTTAAAATTTATTTCCAAGTGATGATATACTATTTTTTCTCATCAACCCATTTTCGTAATTTTAAAGTGACGTCGTTAGGCTGTCGAATTTTTACAAGGGATCTTCTTAACCCAATTTCGATTTCTTTGGGTTAAACTTGTAATTATTGAATATGTCGTCCTATGAATATGTGTGAATGACCTATGATTGTTTTAAACATAATAACCACTTATATTGGGTGTATTTATTTTTGTCACACATAATTATGAGATTGATTTATCCATAATTTAAGGATACCATCTTTATAAGGGATTTCATCTCAATTTACATTTCCATTGAGACTTCATTGTTGTTATGCACCAATTCACTATTATATGGTGTATATACTGTCCTTTGGAATATTATATCATGAATTCATTTTTTCTCGTGATATTATAAGGTTCTGATTAAATGTTATTCCGCAATTATTTTTATTCAAGAGTCTCTTATTTTGTGAAAAACTATTTAACAACAATATCATTTTTAAATGTTTTAAAGATTTATTATTCTAAATCTTTATCATTAATGTCAATGTTTTAAAAATGGTTTTGAGTATTTATTTATATGGAAATTAATGTTTTAAAATTATAATTCCATTAAAATATTCAATGTGGTATGTGACACTTTGATTCAAAATTCTTTTTTTAAATGGTATTTGAAAATGGGTTGACTATTTCAATATCTGGAAATTACTTATTGTGAATAAAAATGAAATCTTATTAGTGAAATGTTTATATTTTCAATATTTTATGTGTTATGATGGTTCTTAGACATTTAGCAGGTGGTTACGTGATAAACCATATGACGGGTGGTGCCGTGAATACCAAGATGGGTGGTTACGTTATAACCTCCAATGCATTGGGTATGGAAGTCAGTCGTATGGCTATTCTATTTAGTGATATGTGTGGAAGTCGACCGTATGGTTATTTTATATAGGTATGTTTACGTCCCAAGTTACCTTTATATGTTATGTGTTCTTTATATGGGTTTTATGGTAATCTTTTAGATAAAAAAGGGTAATAAATTATTTTTTATGTAGGGAAGTTTATTTTCGACTTTATAAAGGTGAAAAGTATTACTTATGTTAAAGTATTCATGGTTTACTTTTTGTTCTAAATAATTAAAAGTTTTCATTCATTGTGTATCCATTACTGAGCTTTTTATGCTCACCCCAAGTTTTTGAAATGTTTTTCACATGACATAATGTGGAATAGGGTCAAGGATGGGATCAAGGAAAAGTCATGCTGTCTTAAATATGGAACTAAACATGACTCTTTTTTTAAGAGTTCATGTTTTGTAAAGAAATAGATACTGGGTAGTAGTGTCTACTTTGTAATGTTTTGATATATAATAGTTATGTCCTAATTCACTAAAACTCGAATCCTGAAAAAATACTCAATCTGAATTATTCATTTAATTCAATATTATGTAATGTACAAAGCCGAGTCCTTATAGTTGGTATCAGAGGTCAGTTTAGATAACTTTAGAGGTTAGGGAATTCATTAAGCATAAGTGACATTACCATAATGGTTTGGATTTAAAAAATGAAATAATTTTTTTGATAAAGTGAATGGGTTTAAGATAACATGAATAAGTATATCTTAGTGTTTATCCTCCTTATAAGATATTAAATGAGGATTTTTCTGATATACTCACATTGACCTTTTTGGTTTTAGTAAATTGCCTGATCTAGTAGGCACCAAAGAAATAGTGGATGTGAATAAAACTCTACTAGTTTTATGAATGAGAAACTGAATGATATGGGAGCTACAGTGAGAACACATGTGGTTATTCTCAATCATCTATCTGATGTCAGGATTAACCACTTGAAGCATAGTGATCTTTATAAGGAATCATATATGCGAGAAACAAATCCCTAGGGATGTTCAGGTAATAATCATAATGGTAAGTGTGTTCAAAAACATATGTGCCAAAGATGTGGAACGAAACACCTAGGGAAATGATTCAATGGGACAAAAAGATTCTATAGATGTGGAAATTTAGTTCATAAAGCAAGAACCTGCCATGAAAAAAGGAAACATCTTGTTGACTCTAGGAAAGGGAATGATATCCTTTTCAAGGGATCAATTGAATGTTTTTAATGTGGTGTACATGTTCATTATGTAAACACATGTCCTTTGAAGAAGTTTTGGGAATGGGATCACCAGGATCATACATATATTTTTTTACCAATACCTAATTCCATTCCGATTGAGGATGAAGAAACTGACAATGACCAACGAAAGGTATGGATTATTTCTTAAACATATGTTTTCCTATTATTTAAATCTTAGGATATGATTCGTGATTTTTTTTGTAAGAAATAGGTATTTCAAAATATGTTGGAAAGGAATCGTCAATGGATCGTGAAAAATATTGAATGAGTAAGAAGTCAACATATAAAGGTTTCAAGAGTTATGGTAGAATTTAGGATGCTGAAATACCTAAAAGTAATAAGGCTCTTCTAATGATGGGATTACATTAGAAGACTTTTTATAGTATGTTTAATCCTGATGCTTGATATATGAAAATTTTATTCAAGGAATAATTATCTTCTCTTTTCTGGATATAGTTATAAAGAACCGTTTGGGTTTATATGATCCTTGAATCTGAGGTAATTACCGGTTAATACATTTTGGGATGCAAAACCAAAGTTATTAGATAAAATTTGTGGTTAAAATATGTTATGGTTATTTTTGATGAATTTATCTCTTTTTTGGAATGTTATAAAATTATATAGTTTTTGAAAAAAGGACAACACGCGGACCGTGTGACAGCCCGTGGCATCGAACAATGCTGCAAGAATTGAACCCACAACTAAAGTATGATTGGTATTTATCACCTACCACTGCACTACATAAAGTCTCTATTTAGTTTGACTAATTCTTTTTAGTTTGATGATTTTATGAATTAAGAAAACTTGATCTTGGGTTTTTTATGGAAATAATTAACCTATCAAGGAGGATATGTGATTAGGTTAATTACTTTTCAATATGAGACTTTATGAGTAACTTGTGTTACTTGGAGATAAATGCTAAGATGTATCTTGGAAGTCTATGTAATTAAATACATATGAGATTTGGGTAACAATCAAAGTTTGGATTACTTTTGAAGAATTTTAGGGAAAATTGTTTATTGAATGGTCTTTGTGGAACTTTGGGTTTTGTTAAGACAAATTGTGGAGATTAAGAGTAGTATTTCTTTTGATAAAGGGTTATCCTTTTGGTAATTATATGATCTTATACTAAAATTTTTTGTTTTAGTTAATATCTAAAGACATGGGAAATATATAGTTCATCTTTTTTGGATTATGTGATTCCCTCGAAGTTGATTATAGTGCTCTTAACATGAAAAAAAATCATCCTAAATTTTCATCGTTTGGAGAAAATATGAGTTTGTGTTAGAAATCTGGTAAAAGATAAATTTATACATGACAAGTAAGTATATTTCCTTTTGTTTTTTTGTTATGCTCATAAATAAATTCCTCAACTAAAATTAAGTTTAAACAAAAAAACTTGTCCGTTAACTTTTCCTGCTGGGGAATCAAAGAATGTTTAACCCATCATAGGTTTGTGATTTTCAGGTTGTTAACTTTCTCCTAAACACGTTTTCTTTCACTCTCCTTCAGAAATTGATGGTTTTTTTCTCCTACATATCCATGTTTCCATGGAATCATAGTATATGCTGTCTTCGGTAACCTTTGTACTTTTGTTTCTTTATTTTAATTTTATATTTTTATTGTCTCTTCTTTCGATGTGGGGCTTTCAATGAAGTTCTCGAGCCCAATTTTAAAATTGCGAGGATGCAATTCCCAAAAGGGGGGAAGGATGTAACATCCCAGATTAATGAAGAATATTACATTTTCATTTTTTTTAATATTTTTGAATTAAATGTTAATTTTACTTTTAATAGGTTTCTATGTTCGATAGCGTACTCGATACGTAACAATGAGTTTCTTTGAAATCTTATATTGCACACTAATAATATTATATTATTATTTTAAATGGTTATTAACACCTAGCTGTTGTATTGTAGGGAATGAAAAAAACTAACTAAAATATGATTATACATGATTTTTAAATGTATTTACATTTATCCAATAAAAAGTTAAAGGCTTAAAATATGAATGAATATAATTTTCAGCATAATTTACATTTAAAGGCCGATTTTCCGCCTTTTAATGGCAAACCCTTTTTAAATATATATTTTGTCACTTTAATGCATTCTTTATAACCAAATAAAATCCTTCTTTATAATTGGGCCTCAAAATTTACTTTGTGTAAATTTTTTGAATTTTTCTGATAAAGTTCATTTTTTAATGAATAGTGAAAATATTGAATTTTAATTCAAAAGTTCCCTTTAATCTAATTTATTTATACGGATAGATTATATTTTTAATTACTTTTAAAGTGAAATGAAAATATATTTTTACCATTTAATCCAATTTCGGTCGTTGGAATTAATTTCACTATGAAATTGGACATAAACAAGGATCAGTTTTTGGATAGTTATTGTTTCTTAAAAACACGCTATTTGCTTTGATAACGGGAATTAATTTTAAAATTAATTAATTCCACTTATATTTTTTTAATTTTTAAAAATATACATAATATTTTAATTTTTAATATCAAATATATCTTAGGATGAATTTTTGGTATTTTCCTGAAAAACATAAATTTTTGATGAATAGTGTTACCACATAGTGGTAGTTAAAAAAATAACTTTTTCATTTAAATGAAATTTTACCACTTATGTGAATTGAATTTATAAAATACAACATACATGGTTGTTATCAACAAGTAAAATTTTGTTCAATAAGATGAAAATATATTTTGGTTAATTGTAACTTTTGACTTTTATTTATTGTGGTTAATGGTAAATAGGATAATTCAAGGTAAAAAGAATATCATAATAATTACAAATTAACTTAACACTTGTCCAAACATTTTTAGATGAGTTATTAACGACCATGGTCTTCTTTGGGTCGATTTTGGAACCCCATTGAGCCACATGGGAGTGAAAATGACATTTTAGATTAATTAATTTTATGTGAAGAAAAAATTGACATTAACAACATTCGATTAGTAATTAATTTTTATATGGTGTTATATAAGTTATATTTTCAACTAAAAAAATTATTTGGAAATCTAAAAAGATTTTCAAAATCATGGTTTCTATTTTATAATTTTTAGACATCAAATAAAGTAAATTAGTTATGATACAATAACGATGCAGTATTTACCTCATTAATAAATGATTTAAATAAATAATATTATAATGATTAAATTATTATCCAAAACATGTCCAATTATGATCGGATGATTTTATTTCGAATATGAGTCATCTTATATTTGACCTTAATTATTTTTGGACCCTTTGAAACCGAATATCATTATATTATAAAATAATATTTCCACACTTTCCTAAAGATCCTCTCCTCTCCCTTATAAAATAAGACCACTTATAACCAATTACTCACACCTCTCAAGCCATTTGGATCGTCCAAACTCTGCCCAATTACAATCCATACATCCCTCTCCTCTTCATAGAAGCATTACCTTTTGCAGAAGTCACATCAAGAAGTCCTTTTTGTTCAATCCAAATGATGTTACCCTAATTAAAGGTAATGATGTCTCTTACATTGTTTTCTTTTATTTTACTTATCCAACCATAAAATAATTTTATTTCCTTTGTTTTGTAACAACACAAGTATCCTCAATATACTAGTATGTTTTTATGAAAATTATTCAAACTAAAATTACACACACCTCTATCTAAAAGATGATTAACATAATGTTTCTTGTGGATGGAAAACTAACGTCTCACGAAACGATGATTGTTCGATTATCTACTACCGCCTATAATGGTGGCAATTATGATGGAAATTTATTTATATATGATATATATTATGTTTATGATTTCCTTATGCTTCTGTAATTCCCAATTATATCAGGCCTTTAGGTTTTCCATATTGGGTAAATACGATAATCTCTTTAGAGGATGTGCGGACTACCACCCCCTCAAAGTGATGTGATTCGTTAATGCCTTGTGTGGTATGTATAAAGGATAGATTTAATTATATTATATATGATATTATACTGGAATTATAATATTCCTATATATAATTATGTTTTAATTTCATTAAAATAATAAATAGAAATGAAAGTAGCGTTCATGCGTACGTACCGCTTACCGTCCCCCTGAACGGTGAATTTCATTTCTTACCTCCAAATGTTTTGTACTATTATAAATACATGAATATACTGAATATATATGATATATATATTATATTTAAATCATGAATATAATTATGGATATAATGGACTATTGACCACACGAACAACTTTTAAATATATGGTGTTCATTTTTGACTCAAGTACCAAATATCAACAAAATGAATGTTATTAACTTAAATGATTACATAATGTTTATAACATGGTAATAAGTTATATAAAAGGAAGAATAAACTATAGAACGGTTCGTAAGCAAGTAGAAATTAACGTTAGTTTATTATTCAATAGATTAAAGAATGATCGAGTCAAGTCGAAACGAGGTAAGGGATCCGACCTCTCTCGTTCTTTTCAAGTACTCTCTTTTATATCATTTCTTCTATGATACATGTTCTTATGGTTGAGGATGTTCTTTAATATTAACCATAATTTAATTTGTAATTTAATATTATTAGATACCCCCTCCTACTCTCATCAATTTATTTTAAGAATTTTTATGTGGCGCCGTTAGGCTACCAGATTTTTATAAGGTATTTTCTTATCTCACATTTAATTACATGAGATTTCCATTGTTCGCCACTTATTTATTACATGTGGTGTATTATGTACTAACTTTTGATATATATTATCATTATTATCATTATATTCATGGTATCCTATGATTCATTTTCTGGTTATTAACTTTGGGTCATACGACTCTATTGATTACAACGTGGTAAGGGGTTTTGATCTCACTTTTTATCCCCGTGAGATTCATGCTATATTTTCCATTACATCCTTTTGTGTGGTGTATGTAATTCCCATGATTGTATTATTTTTTTAAGATAATTTAAATTATGGTTATTTACATCTTCATTGTATGATCCTTCTTTCATGTGGAATATGTTGTGTGTTACCAAATCGGTAACGGAACCGTTCACCCTCCTCTTTTTAAAAGACTTCTTCTTGTTATGTCTTATAATTTACATATTTTTATGTTGGGATATGTTATTCTATATCCTTATTGATTTAAAATTTATTTCCAAGTGATTAGATACACTTTTTTTCTCATCAACTCATTTTTGTAATTTTAAAGTTATGTCGTTATGCGGTTGAATTTTTACAAGGGAGCTTCTTAACCCAATTTTGGTTTCTTTAGGTTAAACTTGTAGTTATTCAATATGTCATCCTATGAATATGTGTGAAAGACCAATAATTGTTTTAAACTTAATATCCACTTATATTGGGTGTATTTATTTTTGTCACACATAATTATGAGATTAATTTATCCATAATTTAATAATATCATCTTTATAAGGGATTTCATCTCAATTTACATTTCCATTGAGTCTTCATTGTTGTTATACACCAATTAACTTTTATATGGTGTATATACTGTCCATTGGAATATTATATCATGAATCCATTTTTTCTCATGATATTATAATTTTATAATTAAATGTTATTCCACAATTATGTTTATTCAAGAGTCACTCATTTTGTTAAAAACTATTTAACAAAAATATCATTTTTAAATGTTATAAAGATTTATTATTTTAAATCTTTATCATTTATTCCATGTTTTAAAAATGGTTTTGAGTATTTATTTATATGGACATTAATATTTTAAAATTATAATTCCATTAAAATATTCAAAGTGGTATGTGACAGTTTGATTCAAAAATCTTTTTTTAAATGGTTTTTGAAAGTGGATTGATTATTTCAATATCTTGAAATTACTTATTGTGAATGAAAATGAAATTTTATTAGTGAAATTTTTATATTTTAAATATTTTATGTGTTATGATGGTACTTGTACATTTAACGGGTGGTTACGTGATAAACCATATGACGGGTGGTGCCGTTAATAACAGGATGGGTGGTTACGTCATAACCTCTAATGCATTGGTTATGGAAGTCATCCGTATGGATAATCCATTTAGTGATATGTATGGAAGTCGACCGTATGGTTATTCTATTTAGGTATGTTTATGTCCCAAGTTACCTTTATATGTTATGTGTTCTTAATATGGGTTTTATGGTAATATTTTAGTTACAAAAGGGCAAGAAATTATTTTTTATTCATGGAAGTGTATTTTATACATCATAAAGGTGAAAAGTATTAATTATGTTAAAGTATTCATGGTTTAGTTGTTGTTTTGAATAATTAAATGTTTTCATTATTTTTGTATCCCTTACTGAGCTTTTTATGCTCACCCCAAGTTTTTGAAATGTTTTCACATGACATAATGTGGAATAGGGTCGAGGATGGGATCAAGGAAAAGTCATGTTGTCTTAAATATGGAACTAAACATGACTCTTTTTTTAAGAGTTCATGTTTTGAAAAAAATAGATACTGGGTAGTAGTGTCTACTTTGTAATCTTTTGATATATAATAGTTATGTCCTAATTCTCAAAAACTCTAAACCTGAAAAGATCCTCAATGTGAATTATTCATTTAATTCAATATTATGTAATGTATAAAGGCAAGTCCTTATAGTTGGTATCCGAGGTCAGTTTAGATAACTTTAGAGGTTAGGGAATTCATTAATCATAAGTGACATTACCATAATGGTTAGGATTTAAAAATAAAAGAAATAATTTTTTTTTGATAAAGTTAATTAGTTTAAGATAACATGAATAAGTATATATTAGTGTTTATCCTTCTTATAAGATATTATATGATGATTTTATTGATATAATCACACTGAACTTTTTGGTTTTAGTAAATGGCTTGATCTAGCAGGCACCAAAGAAATAGTGGATGTGAAGAAAACTCTCTCAGTTTTCTGAATGAGAAACTGAATGATATGGGGGCTACAATGAGAACACTTGTGGTTATTCTCAATCAGCTATTTGATATTAGGATTGGCCACCTGAACTTTAGTGATCTTTATAAGGCATCATATATGCGAGAAACAAATCCCTAGGGAAGTTTAGGTAATAATCATAAAGGTTTGTGTGTTCAAAAACCTATGAGTCAAAGATGTGGAAATAAACACCTAGGGAAATGATTCAATGGGACAAAAAGATTCTATAGATGTGGAAATGAAGTTCATAAAGCAAGACCCTGCCATGAAAAAGGAAACATCTAGTTGACTATAGAAAAGGGAAAGAAGTCCTTTTCAAGGGATCATTTAATGTTTTAAATGTGGTTTGCATGGTCATTATGTAAACACATGTTCTATGAATATGTTTTGTGAATGGGATCACCAGGATCATACAAATATTTTTTTACCAATACCTAATGCCATTCCTATTGAGGATGAAGAAACAGACAATGAATAATGAAAGGTATGTATTATTTCTTAAACATATGTTTTCCTATTATTGAAATCTTAGGATATGATTCATGATTTTTTTAAGAAAGAGGTATTTTAGAATATTTTGGAAAAGAATGGTTAATGGATCGTGATGAATATTGAATGAGTAAGAAGTCAACATATAAGGGTTTCAAGAGTAATGGTAGATTTAGGATGGTGAACTGCTTAAAAGTAATAAGGCTCTTCTAATGATGGGATTACATTATAAGACTTTTTATAGTATGTGTAAACCTGATGTTTGATATATGAAAATTTTATTCCAGGAATAATTATCTTCTATTTTCTGGATATAGTTATAAAGAACCATTTGGGTTTATATGATCCTTGAATTTGAGGCAATTAACAGTTAATACATTTTGGGATGCAAAACAAAAGTTATTAGATAACCTTTGTGGTTAAAATATGTTATGGTTATTTTTGATGAATTTATCTCTTTTTTGGAATGTTATAAAATTATATAGTATTTGAAAAAAGGACAACACGCGGACCGTGTGACAGCCCATAGCATCAGACAATTCTGTAAGAATTGAACCCACTACAAAAGTATGACTGGTATTTATCACCTACCACTGCACTACATGAAGTCCCTATTTCGTTTGACTAATTATTTTTAGTTAGATGATTTTATGAATTAATAAAACTTGATCGTGGGTTATCTATGGAAATAAATAACCTATCAGGGAGGATATGTGATTAAGTTAATTACTTTTCAATATGAGACTTTATGAGTAACTTGTGTTACTTGGAGATAAATGCTAAGATGTATCTTGGAAGTCTATGTAATTAAATCCATATGAGATTTGGGTTAAAATCAGAGTTTGGATTACTTCTGAATAATTTTAGGGACAATTGTTTATTGAATGGTCTCTGTGGAACTTTGGGTTTTGTTAAGACAAATTTTGGAGATTAAGCGTAGTATTTCTTTTTATAAAGGGTTATCCTTTTGGTGATTATATGATCTTATACTAAAAGTTTTTGTTTTAGTTAATATCTAAAGACATGGGAAATATATAGTGCATCTTTTGTGGATTATGTGATTCCCTCGAAGTTGATTATATTGCTCTTTACATGAAAAAAAGTCATCCTGAATTTTCATCGTTTGGAGAAAATATGATTTTGTGTTAGAAATCTAGTAAAAGATAAATTTATACATGACAAGTAAGTATATTTCCTTTTGTTTTTTTAAGCTCATAAATAAATTCCTCAACGAAAAGTAAATTTAAACAAAAAAACTTGTATGTTAACTTTTCCTATTGGGGAATCAAAGACTGTTTAACCCATCACAGGTTTCTGATTCTCTGGTGGTTAACTTTCTCCTAAACATGTTATCTATCACTCTCCTTCAGAACCTGATGGTTTTTTTCTCCTCCATATCAATGTTTTCATGGAATTTTAGTATCTGTTATCTCGGGTAACCTTTGTACTTTTCTTCCTTTATTTTAATGTTATAGTTTTATTGTCTCTTCTTTCGATGTGGGTCGTTCAATGAAGTTCCCGAGCCTAATTTTAAAATTGCGAGGATGCAATTTCCAAAAGGGGGGAAGGATGTAACATCCCAGATTAATAAAGAATATGACATTTTCATATTTATTAATATTTTTTAATTAAATGTTAATTTTAATTTTAATAGGCTTCTATGTTCGTTAGCGTACTAGATACGCAACAACGTGTTTCTTTGAAATCCTACGTTGCACACTAATAATATAACATTATTATTTTAAATGGTTGTTAAATCCTAGCCATTTTATTTGAGGGAATGAAAAAAACTAACTAAAATATGATTATACATGATTTTTAAATGTATTTAAATTTATCCAATAAAAAGTTAAAGGCTTAAAATATGAATGAATCTAATTTTAAGCATAATTTTCATTTAAAGGCCGATTTACCACCTTTTAATGGGGAACCCTTTTTAAATCTATATTTTGTCATTTTAATACATCCTATATGACCAAAAAATTCTTCTTTGTTGTTGAGACATCAAAATTTACTTTGTGTAATTTTTTTTAATTTTTCTGATAAAGTTCATTTTTTAATTAATAGTGAAAAATGTTGTATTATAATTCAAAAGTGCCTTTTAATCTAATTTATTTTTGTGGATAGATTATATTTTTAATTGGTTTTAAAGTTAAATTAAAATATATTTTTACCATTTAATCTAATTTCAGTTATTGGAATTAATTTCACTATGAAATTGGACATAAACATGTATCAATTTTTTGATAGTTATTGTTTCTTAAAAACACGCTATTTGTTTTGATAACGGGAATTAATTTTTAAAATTAATTAATTCCACTTATATGTTATGAATTTTGAAAAATAGACATAATATTATAATTTGTAAAATCAAATATATCTTAGGATGAATTTTTGGTATTTTCCGGAAAAACATAAATTTTTGATGAATAGTGAAACCACTTAGTGGTAGTTAAAAAACTAAATTTTTTATTTTAATGAAATTTTAACACTTCTTTGAATTGAATTTAAAAAATCCAACATACATGGTTTTTATCAATAAGTAAAATGTGGTTCAATAAGTTAAAAATATTTTTGGATGAATAGTAACTTTTGACTTTTATTTACCGTGGTTAATGGTAAATAAGGTAATTCAAGGTAAAAAGAATATCATAATAATTCAAAATTAACTTAACACTTGTCCAAACCTTGTTGGTTGAGTTATTAACGACCATGGTCTTCTTTGGGTTGATTTTGGGACCCCATTGAGCCACTTGGGAGTGAAAATGACATTTTAGATTAATTAATTTTATATGAAGAAAAAGTGGACATTAACAAAAATCGATTAGTAATTAATTTTTATATGGTGTGATATAAGTTATATTTTCGACTAAAAATATTATTTGGAAAAATAAAAAGATTTACTAAATCATTCTATCTATTTTATAATTTTTAGACATCAAATAAAGTAAATTAGTTATGATACAATACCGATGAAGTATTTACCTCATTAATAAATGATTTAAATAAATAATGTTATAATGAATAAATTATTATGAAAAACATGTCCAATTCAGATTGGATGATATTATTTAGAATATAAATCATCTTATCTTTGAACTTAATTATTTTTGGACACTTTGAAACTGAATATAATTATATTATAAAATAATATTTCCACACTTTCCTAAAGAGCCTCTCATCTCCCTTATAAAAGAAGACCACTTCTAACCAATCACTCACACCACTCAAGCCATTTTGATCATCCATACTCTGCCCAACTATAATCCCTACATCCCTATCCTCCTCTTAGAAGCCTTACCTAAGGCAGAAGGCACATCAAGAAGTCCTTTTGGTTCAATCCAAATGGAGTTACCCAAATTAAAGGTAAGGATTTCTCTTACATTGTTTTCTTTTATTTTACTTCTGCAACCCTAAAATCTTTTATTTCCTTTGTTTTATAACAACAACAGTATCCTCAATATACTATTATGTTTTTATAAAAAATTATTCGAGCTAAACGTACACACACCTCCATCTAATGGATGAATAACATAATGTTTCTGTTGATGGAAAACTAATGCCTCATGAAACTATGATTGTTCGATTATCTCCTACCGCCTATCATGGTGGCCATTATGACAGAAATGTATTTATATATGATATATATTATTTTTATGATTTCCTTATGCTTCTGTACTTCCCGATTATATCAAGCCTTTATGTTTTCCTTAGTGGGTAAATACGATAATCTCATTAGAGGAAGTGTGGACTACCACCCCCTCAAAGTGATGTGATTCGTTAATTCCTTATGTGGGATGTATAAAAGATAGATTTAATGATATTATATAAGATATTATACTAGAATTATAATATTACTATATATAATTATTTTTTAATTCCATTAAAATAAGAAATAGAAATGAAAATAGCGTTCATGCATACGTACGACTTACCGTCTCCATGAACGGTGCATTTCATTTCTTACCTACAAATGATATGTACTATTATAAATACATGAATATACTGAATATATATGATATATATATTATAGTTAAATCATGAATATAATTCTAGATATAATGGACTATTGACCACATGAACAACTTTTAAATATATGGTGTTCATTTCTAACTCAAGTACCAAATATCAAAAAAATGAATGTTATTAACTTAAATGGTTACATAATGATTATAACATGGTAATAAGTTATATAAAAGGAATAATAAACTTGAAAAAGGTTCTTAATCATGTATAAAATAACGTTAGTTTATTAATCAGGAGATTAAAGAACGATCGAGTCAATTCGAAACGAGGTAAGGGATCCGACCTCTCTTTCATTTCAAGTACTCCCTTTTATATAATTTCTTTTATGCTCCATGTTCTTATGTTGGAGGATGTTATTTAATATTCACCATAATGTAATTTGTAATTTCATATTATTAGAGACCCCCTCTTACTCTCATCAATTTAATTTAATAATTTTTATGTGGCACCGTTAGGCTACCGAATTTTTGTAAGGGGTTTTCTTATCTCGCTTTTAATTCCATGAGATTTCCATTGTTCGCCACTTATTTATTGCATGTGGTGTATTATGTACTACCTTTTGATATATATTATCATGATTATTATTATATTCATGGTATTCTGTGATTCATTTGGTGGTTATTAACTTTGGGTCATACGACTCTACTGATTACAACGTGGTAAGGGGTTTTCATCTCATTTTTTATCCCCGTGAGATTCATGTTATATTTTCCATTACATCATTTTGTGTGGTGTATGTACTGCCAATGATTGTATTATTTGTGTAAGATACTTTAAATTGTGGGTATTTAAATCTTCATTGTATGATCCTTAAATTATGTGGAATATGTTGTGTGTTACCAAATCGGTAAGAGAACCTTTCACCCTCCTCTTTTTAAAAGACTTCTTTTTGTTATGTCTTTTAATTTACATCTTATTATGTAGGGATATGTTCTTATATATCCTTTCTAATGTAAAATTTATTTCCAAGTGATGAGATACCCTTTTTTCTCATCAACTCATTTTCAGAATTTTAATGTGACACCGTTAGGCTGTCGAATTTTTACAAGGGAGCTTCTTAACCCAATTTTGATTTCTTTGGGTTCAACTAGTAGTTATTGAATATGTCATTCTATGAATTTGTGTGAATGTCCTCTGATTTTTTTACACTTAATATCCACTTATATTGTGAGTATTTATAATTTTCACACATAATTATGAGATTGATTTATCCATAATTTAAGGATATCATCTTTATAAGGGATTCCATCTCAATTTACATTTCCATTAAGAATTCAATGTTGTTATGCACCAATTCACTCTTATATGGTGTATATATTTTCCTTTGGAATATTATATCATGAATCCATTTATTCTCATTATATTATAATGTTATGATTAAATGTTATTCAGTAATTATTTTTATTCAAGAGTCTCTCATTTTGTGAAAAACTCTTTAACAAAAATATCATTTTTAAATGTTTTAATGATTTATTTTTCTAAATATTTATCTTTAATATCCATGTTTTAAATATGGTTTTCACTATTTATTTATAATGAAATTAATTTTTTAAAATTATAATTCCATTAAAAGCTTCAAAGTATTATAGGACACTTTGATTCAAAAATCTTTTTTTAAATGGTTTTTGAAAATGGATTGATTATTTCAATATCTTGAAATTACTTCTTGTGAATGAAAATGGAATGTTATTAGAGAAATGTTTATATTTGCAATATTTTATGTGTTGTGATGGTACTTGGACATTTGATGGGTGGTTACGTGATAAACCATATGATGGGTGGTTCCGTGAATACCAATATGGGTGGTTACGTTATAACCTCCAATGCATTGGGTACGGATGTCGGCCGTATGGTGATTCCATTTAGTGGTATGTGTGGAAGTCGACCATATGGTTATTACATTTAATTATGTTTATGTCCCATGTTACTTTTATATTTTATGTGTTCTTTATATGGGTTTTATGGTAATATTTTGGTTAAAAAAGAGTAATTAATGATATTTTATTCAGTGAAGAGTATTTACTACTTCATAAAGGTGAAAATTATTACTTATTTTAAAGTATTAATGGTTTACTTATTGTTCTGAAAAATTAACATTTTTCCTTATTTATGTATCCCTTACTGAGCTTTTTATACCCACCCTATGTTTTTGAGATGTTTTTCACAAGACATAATGTGGAATAAGGTCAAGGATGGGATCAAGGAAAATTCATGCTGTCTAAAATATGGAAGTAGACATGAATCTTTTTTTAAGAGTTTCTGTTTTGAAAAAAAAATCGATAATGGGTAGAAGTGTCTACATTATAATCTTTTGATATTTAATAATTATGTCTTAATGTTCTAAAACTCTAAACCTAAAAATATCTTCAATGTGAATTATTCATTTAATTTAATATTATATAATGTATAAGGCCGAGTCCTTATACATTAGGACCTCCATCTCCCACTCCTTGAGAATCATTTTTAGTGTTATATCTTTTACTACCCTAGCTACTGTCAGATCCAACCCCATTTTCCACATATTATTTATTTAAAGAGACATCCACTGGAACTTGAGAGTCTGCAATGGACTTTCTTAATTGATGGTCTTCCTAGAAATCAATCTGAAATATCATAGTCATGAACTTCATACCCACTATCCCATAACTAGAGAGACCAACAACCTGGGTCACATGGGGCCTTATCGATTCCTGCTGAACCCATAGCACCATGATTATCTAGCTATCTAGTGAAATTCTTCCTAGCCTCCATGTAGTGACCCATATGTTTCCAATTAGAAAAAAAAATAAACTCCTAATTCATATACAACATGGTATTTACAATAGAACTCCTCACTTAACGTAATCCAAAAATATTGGGAGGCACCCTTGAGGCATAAACAGGCACAAATATATGAGTGTTATCAAGATGAAAAATATATTTTTTTAAGATATATTTGCACAAATACCTACCTATGAGGTTTCCAAGCATCCTAATAATCGAGGGATTCTAAAATGGTACTGAAAATTTAGGAAGACTAACCCAAATCGCAACTGAAGGAAAATCATACCTCTTGTGGAAGTCATATGTTCATCTGAAGAGGAAAAATAAATAACCATTATAGTGAAGGGGATCCCTATAGCATGATTTAATTAGTTCATCTTCAAATGAAAAACATATCATGATGTGTTTGTTTTCAATCAACCCCACAGTTTCTCTATCCTGTAAGTTCCATGACTCTAAAAAAATCTATCAAATGAGTCCGTTAGAGGACTTCTTTCAGAAAATTGAGCGATTAATGTTAGGTTAAGGAGAGTGTAAGAATTTTGAACTCATAAATAGAAAGCGTATGGTTATGGGGCCCATTGTGTAGATCCAGAACCTTAGGGCACAAAAATATTTGAGTTCACACAGGGAGCAGATTGAGGTTTTAGAAGGGGAAAAGGTGGTCACCACTACCTCAAAGTACTTTGATGGTCCCTCACCTGATGGAGGGGGAGGGATCAACCTAGTGGTCGCTGCCATCACGGATAGGAGAAGAAGAGATAGCACCCCCTGAGTGAGGAAAATGGAATATAATTTTTTCAATTAGAATTCAGTTCTTATTTCCATATTCATGACATATTTGAAATAGAATATTGTTTCCTCCATGCTATTCACATCCAAAACTCTCCGTGTTCATTATCCTTCTACATATTTAAGAGTTTGAGAGATAGGTAATTTGAACAGTGTTAATCTGGTTCCATGATTATTAATTATTCTTTTTCACAATATCATATAATCAAGTCATCAACAAACTACATTTCTCATCGGTAAATTTTCCATCAAAGTCAATGTTATCCTAGATCCTTCTAGTTCCCACGATTGAGTAAAACCAAATATCATCATGTGAGAAATACCAATCATATTGAAAAAATATAATTATAAAAAAAATATTTCTTATAGGATGCCTATATCATGGAAAATATTTTTAATCCAAAAAACCTTTGAATTATCCTAGTCCATTAATTATAATTTTCAATTTAAATCATTCATGATGGTTCATGAAGTGTTTATGAATTTAGAAAGCATATCCCCTGATAGTTTCAACCTAGGGGTGCACTATGGACCATTTTTATGCTTAAGGTGAAGATCAATTTCATCTAAATGGACCATTTTCAATTATTTTAACCCTACATACATCTGTTTCACGTCTACAAAAATATCTAGTATCTGGACAGGGATTTAAATTCATGGAATTTACATGGTCAATACATTAAAAATATTCGGGGATAGTATATTATAATTTGAATCACTCATAAAAATATCTCTATAAATATCCGTATAAATATTTATATAAATATCCTTATTGATATCTCTAATTATTTTACATTCTTGTTCACAATGGATAACATAAAATCTCTTATCTTATTAACTATAGTAACCGTGATATTTAATTCATATATATTACAAGTTTTTAGATGAATATTGAATACATTATAGGAAAACATGTCTAATGGCCATTAGATTTTTGGGGATTTGGAGAATTGGTACAAAATATTTTTATTTTTATAAATATCATCAACATATCTTATAATGAACATAATTTTTTGTACATTTTGAAAACCTACTATACTTAAAACCTTTCTTAATTACCATGGTAATGTAAACCTAATAAAGGGAGAGATCATATTATCAACATGGTTATTCAAGGGATATATTTATATATTTATTTTTATATATATTTGTGTATATACATAAAACATGAACATAAGTGTTTGATAACATGATAATATTATTTGAAGACTATACACTACATATCAATGGCCATATAATTGATTAAGGTCATATTTATTTATATGTCTTAAGACATGAATCACATTTATGTTAAATGAAATGATTCATAAGAACATACAATTGGTGTTCAGTCAATAAGGTTTTCCTTAAGACTTTTCCATTCCTTATGGTTTTGAAAATCGCAAACACCTTTTCTTTAAGGAAAATCACTTTTATAAGGGAAATCTCTTTTATAAGGAAAATCACTTTTATAAGGAAAATTTCTTTTATAAGGAAAATCGCATTTATAAGGAAAGTCCCTTTTATAAGGAACATCGCTTTTATATGAAAAATTATCCTTATCATATTTTCATTCATATATTTCTTAAGTATAAGTTTTGGAGTCACTTCCATATTCTTGGAATCATTTGAAACTTTGATATGAAACATTCTGTTTTAAGTACCGAATCCCAGATGAGAACTGTAATGACGTTTCATTCCGAATTCTGGATACGAACTCTGATAATGTTATACTCTGAATTCTGGATACGAATTCTCATTACGAATTCTGATGAAGAATTCTCATTATGAATTCTGATGATGAATTCTCATTACAAATTCTGATGATGAATTCTCATTACGAATTATGATGACAAATTCTCATTACGAATTCTGATGATGAATTCTCATTATGAATTCTGATGAAGAAATCTCATTACGAATTATGATGATGAATTCTCATTATGAATTCTGATGATGAATTCTCATTAGGAATTCTGATGATGATTTCTCATTACGAATTCTTTTGACAAATTCTCATTACGGATTCTGTTGATGAATTCTCATTCCGAATTCTCATTCTAAATTCACCTATTAAACAAAATCTGATCATCTTTGTTTCATACACTATGAATATATTTAGAATCCGAAAAATTATTTTTGTTAACACTCCAAACCTTCACTCTGAACATTTTTAAGTTAGACTTAAAACGATGTCGTACATTTTGTTACACTTGTTTTGTTATAAAACGATGTCGTCTATTCTGTTATAAACTAACCGTTGGTTAATTTACACATGTACAGGTCCCTCCAATTTTTAAGGAAAATATGACCGTTGGAAAGGAAGCCGACCTTGCTTATAAATAGGATCTCATTTGAAAGAGATCAATGATGAATAATGAATGAATTCTTCGACATTGTGAATACATGCTGTTGAAGTGATTTCTAGAGAGAGAGGCTCTTATAAACTCTCAAAGCTTCATGCGACTCCGAGTGTTGGTGATTACATTCGAGGACTTCCTGGGATAGGAAGACAGAGGTTTCCAACACCTTGAAGTTGAGGGCTT
Source organism: Viscum album (assembly GCA_963277665.1). Lineage (NCBI taxonomy): Eukaryota > Viridiplantae > Streptophyta > Magnoliopsida > Santalales > Viscaceae > Viscum > Viscum album. The sequence goes on from OY728150.1 coordinate 2,029,160,711, forward strand.
CCTTGTTGAGGAAGACAGAGGCTGCCAACTACCTTGAAGTTGAGGGCTTACGGGGATAGCGAGACAGAGACTCTGATCTTCGTATCAAGGGCTTACCCTGGTGTGGGTAAGGCAGACTTGCTTGAAAGTATAAATCAAGGGACCTTTATCCAAGGTTGTTGGATACCCTTCTATTTGGGTTAAAGGACTTATATCTTGTTACTTGTAGTTTTACTACTCATTTGTTTCCGCAACATTTTTTATTATAAGGAAATTATAACTTTCTTATACTTCCTTACTTGTACTCTGTTTCATTTATATTCTATATGCTTTAAAGTAGAAATTATCATATTGAAAACTTCCGGAATGGAAAATTTCATACTGGAATTTCCATAACGAGATTTTCGTATCGAGAATTTCATAATGAGTTTTTTCATTTTTAAACTTTTGTAGTGAAATCATCATACTGAAATTCTTGTAATGTTTTTTTTTGTTGACTTATCGTAGTTATTTTTGCGAACTATGTCTTTTCGTAATAAAGATTTTTCGTAGTCATTTTTTTTGTTACACATTATGAATAATCCTCCTAAGCCAATCTGAAAGGTATGATTTCCTTACTCAAGTTTTGGTATTCATACTTTACTTTATGGTATTCTCTTATATTTTGTTTTCAGATTATAGTTTTCTTAAATTTTTGTTTTAATAAAAACCTCAAAAGATCGGATTCAATTTTTCTTGAGAATTGGTTTTCAACCTTCAGATCTGGTCTCAGCTTTTCACAACCATTCGATCAACTGAAGAAGTTGAACCGTATTCTCGTTGACTATATAAAGGGGACCAAAAATGGTTGTCCCGCATCGATTTTCAAGCTCCAGCATCCCGAAGCTCTGTCTCTCTGTTTTAAGACCGTCCTGAACTTTAGATTTCTCCGTTCCGAACTTCTCAGAGGTCTTCAAATCCGAATGTCTGTGGAAGTAGCTTCTCAAGACATGTCTTCGTCTAAGCTGATTTCGAAGTGGTTAGTTTATAGAGAAAGGTTGGTTCATCCTGATATCTTTAACAAGTATGATTCTCTTATATCCAAGAATATTAAGCTCAACGTATGGGAAGATGTTGCGGTGTCAAATCCCAGGAATCTAGATGAAGTTTTTTCAGATATTCTTGTAGAGTTCTATGAGACAGTCTATTTCCTTAAGGAAGATGGAAGGGAGAATTTGTCTTCTAAGTCTTACGGTAAGACTTATAAGCTTTCTTATGCCAAGGAAGCAATGTTGGTAGGGCTGAACAATGATGGAGAAGCTGAGTTTATTTCTCATGTTTTTCCGGATTCGATGGGAAGCTTTGACAAGGAAAAGGCTTTGGAAACTCTCAGACTATCAGATGATAAGGCTCCAAAGATTGCTTCTCTATCTACAAATTTCCAGATTCTAGAATTATGGGTACAAGGAATTATCCTACCGAGAAAGGGTGACAAAGATAGTTTGAAGAAGAGTGAGATTTACATCCTATATCTTCTGATAAATCTGAGGAAGTTTACTCTGATGAAACATATTATTATTACCCTTGAGAATGTTAAGAAATGGAATCAGAGAGCTCAGATCATAATGTATCCAGCAATACTCTCAAAGTTGATAGTTCGGTGCATTGAGTCTTTCAAGGAGGCTAGCAAGTCTAAGACAAGAGTTTGCAAGATTATGTTGGCGAGTGATGGTACTCTCAGAAGGATGGATGTAGCCTTCGACAAGAAGACTGGTCAGTTTGATGATTTACCTACTCAAGAAGAAGCAGTTCCGAAAGTTACTGATCTGGAATCCTCTAAGCCAGTGAGGAAGAGAAAGTTGAAAGAAGTTGAAGTAGAAGCAGATAATCCAAAATCTAAGGAAGTTCATTCCGCACCTCCAAAACCGAAGAAGAAGAAAGCTTAACCAGATGAAGTAGTTTCTAAATGGAGGGAAATAAATGAGAAGAGATTGCAAGGGGAGCATCAGTTTCGTTTTGATCCTACAGAGGCTAAGGCCTTGAAGAAAGAACTGCGGATGAGCTAGAAAAACAAGTGAAAGAAAAGAAGCATAAGAAGAAGATGTCTGAAGCTGAGGTAGCTCAGGCTTTGTTGATGTTTAATGAGATGGTTTCAGTAAACATTCCTATTCATAGATCGTTTTCTTTGGAATCTCTACCTGAGACTCCAGGAAGAAACTTTGTTGCTCTGGAAGAGGCAGTATCTAAGCCTGTTGAGGAAGTAGAGCAGATTGAGCAAGTGGAAGAAGAAGAAGTTGTTCTAAAGGAAGTGGTGAAACCGGAGATGTTTTAAAGCAAGTAGATTATTATGAGGGGACACATTTGGAACATTTTTCGCTCCGAACTTTAGAAGCTGAATCATCGAAGTTAGTCACTCCAGGGAAGGATGACCAGGAAGGAGAAGAAGAGGTATCTTATCATGTAGAGGAAGAAAAACTTCTACATGATATTTCTCAAATGGAGAATGTAAGGAATGGTGCTCAAGAGGCTGCTGATGATGAAGAAAATGTTGTTCAAGTGTCTGATAGTGAAAAGAGAACTCTGGAACATGACTCCATTCCGAAAAGGGACAAGTGAAAGCAACTTGTTGTTGATACCCCGAGCTCAGTGGTTGTAAAGAGAAAGGAAGTTGGTGATTCTTCTAAGAAGAAGGTTGAGCATCTTGAAGAAGAAAATTCTCCAAGAAAAGTCTCAGATTCGGAGTCATCTTCGTTGGGGCATGACTTTGTTGTTCAATCATCAAAGAACTTGGTAGGTACTATTCAGTCTTTCTCATGTATTGATTCAAGATGCCAGATGCTCCAATATGCTTTGAATCAGAAGACAGACTCCATATCTATGGTTATGTACAAATGTGTTGAGATAGAGGCTCAGTTCAAAACATTCTTTGTCAGCTATAAAGCCCACAATAGATCTTGCAAGAGGATGACTTGTTGGTCGAGGAAGACTGTGGAAGAGATGAGGCTCTTTGATGAATTCAAAGATAATGTGAAGGATGCCTTTGAGACAGAAGACTGGAACATAAATGAAAATACTTCATCCTTTGAAGAAAAGTTGACAGATGAAACGAATTTCCGGATTCAAGAAGGTAGAGATCTGAATGGGAATCTGAATTCTGTTTCTCAAAACTGGAAATTTGAAAGGGATCATCGGATTGAGTTTGAGGAAAATTCGAAGGCTTAGGAAGAAAAGATTAAAACTTAGGAAGAAAAGCTTAAAACCTAGGAAGAAAATACTGAAGATCAAAATGAAAGAATTATTGTGTTAGAGAAGCTAGTTGAGGAAGACCATAAAGACTTGAAGAAGATAAAGACTATTCTTAAGGGTCTCATGGCGAAGGAAAAAGATCCAAGATAGACAGATCTGATCTTTTGTTGTATCTAAATTTCTTTTCTTCCGAGATTTCAAACATAATGAAATTTGTGCTTGCTTGTTTCTTTTGATGTTGCTAATAAATTTTCAGGTACCTTGTTATATTTTCCATTCCATTGAATTATTTTTGAAAATCACAAAGGAGGAGAAGGAAAATGACCCTAATAAAGGGGGAAAAATAATCTTAACAAATGGTGAGAAAGAAAACCAACTCTAATAGACTTTATCTAAGGGGGATTTTTTCATTAAATAAGAATTTATTATTCATAATGAAATGTCATTTCGGAAATCTAGAATATGATCCTTAGAGTTTCAAAGCCTAAGGGGGAGTTAGTCGTATTCATCAACATCCATAAGCAAAGGGAGATAAGCCTTAATGTTTTCTTTCTCCTTAGACATTCTTTTTCATAAGGATGTTTGTGCTTTCCAAAAAGGGGGAGATTGTTGAGTCAATAAGGTTTTCCTTACGACTTTTCCATTCCTTCTTGTTTTGAAAATCACAAACACCATATCTTTATGGAAAATCACTTTTATAAGGAAAATATCTTTTATAAGGAAAATCGCTTTTATAAGGAAAATCTATTTTATAAGGAAAATTGCTTTTATAAGAAAAATCACTTTTATAAGGAAAATCACTTTTATAAGGAAAATTTCTTTTATAAGGAAAATCTATTTTATAAGGAAAGTCGCTTTTATAAGGAAGATCGCTTTTGTAAGAAAAATTATCCTTATCATATTTCCATTCATATATTTCTTAAGTATATGTTATGGAGTCATTTCCATATTCTTGGAATCATTTGAAACCTTGATATGAAACATTCTGTTTTAAGTACCGAATTCCAGATGAGAACTATAATGAAGTTTCATTCTGAATTCCGGATACGAACTCTGATAATGTTTTACTCTGAATTCTGGATTTGAATTCTCATTACAAAATCTGATGACAAATTCTCATTACGAATTCTGATGACAAATTCTCATTACGAATTCTGATGACGAATTCTCATTACGAATTCTGATGACGAATTCCCTTTACGAATTCTAATGATGAATTCTCATTACGAATTCTGATGAAGAAATCTCATTACGAATTCTAATGATGAATTCTCATTATGAATTCTGATTACGAATTTTCATTACAAATTCTGATGATGAATTCTCATTACGAATCCTGATGAAAAATTCTCATTACGAATTCTGATGAAAAATTCTCATTACTAATTCTATTGACAAATTCTCATTCTGAATTCTCATTCCGAATTCACCTATTAAACAGAATCTGATCATCTTTGTTTCATACACTCCGAATTTATTTAGACTATGAAAAATTATTTTTGTTAACACTCCAAACCTTCACTCCGAACTTTTATAAGTTAGACTTAAAACGATGTCATACATTATGTTACACTTTTTTTGTTATAAAACGATGTCATCTATTCTATTATAAACTAACCGTTGGTTAAGTTACATGTGTACAGGTCCCTCCGATTTTTAAGGAAAATATGACTGTTGGAAAGGAGGCCAACCGTGCCTATAATTAGGAGCTCTTTTGAAAGAGCTAAATGATGAATGATGAATGACTTCTTCAACATTGTGCATACATGCTGTTGAAGTGATTTCTAGAGAGAGAGAGGCTCTTATCAACTCTAAAAGCTTCATGAAACTCCAAATGTCGGTGATTACATTCGAGGACTTCCGGGGATAGGAAGACAGAGGTTTCCAACAACTTGAAGTTGGGGGCTTCCTTGCTAAAGAAGACAGAGGTTACCAACTACCTTGAAGTTGAGGGCTTGCGGGGATAGCAAGACAGAGACTCCGATCTTCTTATCGATGGCTTACCCCGGTGTGGGAAAGACAGACTTGCTTGAAAGTATAAAACAAGGGACCTTTATCCAAGGTTGTTGGATACCCTTCTATTTGGGTTAAAATACTTATATCTTGTTACTTGTAGTTTTAAAACTTGTTTGTTTCCACTGCATTTGGTATTATAAGGAAAGTATAACTTTCTTATACTTCATTACTTGTACTCGGTTTCATTTAGATTCTATATGATTTAAGGTAGAATCTCATATTGTAATCTTTTGTTAAGTTTCAATTTCCAGAACCATATTTCCGGAAGTAAGTTCTGAGAAGAAGAAACTTTCTAAAGAGTTAGAAAAAGTAATTTCTTAGAAAAATGTTTTCGAGCCTAGATCTAGTTCTAAATCTAATGATTTTGAGGATAAAAACTTGTTTATAAAACTCAAGTCTGAAATTTTTTCCTTAAAGAAGTGTTTATCAAACATTACCCATGGTATGGAAAATATTGATAAAATGTATTCCCAAATATGACCTTTAAGAAATAAATCTGGATTTTGTTATACCCATGCAGAAACAATTTTTAGTAACAATTATTTTGATCTTCAAAGTGCCCCATTTTTTACTAAGTGTAAATGTGGTGGTCACTGGGCAAATAATTGTTCCTTAAACAAAACCCAATCTCTAGGATTTCACAAAGATTACTTTTCTAAGAAGATGTGGGTTCCTAAAATTTTGTTATCTTGAAATCTCAGATCCAAACAAGTTTGGATTATGAAAGTCTAATGTTCTTCTTGATTTCAGGAAAACAAAGAGAGTACCAGCAACAATACATAGTACATGGATAGTGGATGTTCCCAGCACATGACTGGTAACAAAAGCTATTTTAAAAAGATTATCAAAACGAAAGGAGGGAAGGTAACTTTCAGAGATAATGCTAAGGGAGAGATTTTTGGTATTGGTAATATTGTTCTTTTAGGTAAAACTTTGATTTCAAATGTTCTTTTTGTTAAGGTTCTTAAGAACAACCTCATTAGCATAATTCATTTATGTGATGAAGGTTACCTTGTGAATTTTAGTAATGATAAGTGCTTAGTTCACAATTCCAAGGAAGAATTTATTCTCTCAGCCAATAGACATGAGAATGTTTACACCATAAATTTAGAAGACCTCAGGATCCAAGATTTACCTTGCCTAAGTGTAATGGAAGATCATTCATGGTTATGGCATAGAAGACTAGGTCACTGTAACCTTATAAACCTATGTAAACTCACTAAGAAGAAACTAGTTAAGGATATACCAGAGCATAAATTTGATTCTTCTAAAGTTTGTGATCCTTGTAAATATGGAAACCAACATAATTCTTGTTTTAAAGCAATCGGTCAAGTCTCAACAACTGATGCATTGTAGTTAGTGCACATGGATCTTTTTGGTCCAACACAAACTAGAAGCATTGGAGGCAAATACTATGTGTTTGTTCTAGTTGATGATTACACTAGATTTACTTGGGTTTATTTTCTAGAAAAGAAATATGAAGCTTTTTCTTATTTCAAAAGTTTTAGAGCTCAAGTTAAAAATGAGAAAAACCATCCATTGAAAACTATTCATAGTGATCATGGAGGAGAATTTCAAAATTCTGATTTTGAAACTTTTTGTAGTAGAAAAGGTATTGCTCACATTTTTTCAGCACCTAGAACTCCTCAACAAAATGCTGTAGTTGAGAGAAGAAATAGAATTCTTCAAGAGATAACTAGAACCATGTTGAGTGAATATTTTATAGCTAGAAATTTCTGGGCTGAATCTGTAAGTACTGCTTGATATACTATAAATCGAGTTTTGATTAGACCTTTTCTTAATAAAACTCTTTATGAGTTATGGAATGGTAGAAACCCAAGAATATCCTACTTCAAGGTTTTTCGTTGCAAAGTATTCATTTTGAATACTAATGATAACATACATAAATTCACACCAAAATCTGATGAAGGGATTTTCTTAGGTTATTCCACAACTTCTAAGGCTTATAGAGTTTTTAATAAAAACACATGTACTGTTGAAGAAACAGTACATGTAAAATTTGATGAGTCTGATCCTTTTGTTTTTAAACCATACCATCCTACATCCTCAGGCGTGTTTTCAAAAACTGATTGTCAACCTTTGATAGAAGAACATTCTGATATGGATAATGTTTAAGAAGATATTTCTAAAACATTTACCCCAGAAGACTTTCTACCCTATGTTGATGAACAGGCTTTAAAAAACCCAAATTAGGTGTTTCTTAAGAATCATCCTAGTGATAGTATCATTGGTGATGTAAATCAACCTATAAGGACTAGAAGTTCCTTAAGAAATGAAGTAGAACATCTAAAATTTCTTTCCCAATTAGAACCTAATAGCACTGATGAAGCTTTAAGTGATGATGATTGGATCAAAGCTATGCAAGATAAACTAAATGAATTCGAAAGGAATAAAGTCTGGACCTTGGTTGAAAGACCTAAGGAAATTTATGTTATTGGGGTAAAGTGGGTCTTCAGAAATAAATGTGATGAAAATGGAGTCATAGTAAGAAACAGAGCTATACTTGTTGCTAAAGGCTATAATCGGCAAGAGGGAATAGACTATAAATAAACCTATGATCTAGTAGCTAGACTTGAATCTATCCATATTCTACTTGACTTTGTATCATTCTTCAGTTTTAAACTTTTTCAGATGGATGTGAAATGTGCTTTTCTTAACAGTTATGTTCAAGAGGAAGTTTTTGTTGAACAACCTCCTGGTTTTGAAGATACAAAACATCTTGTCCATGTTTTTAAAATTACTAAAGCTCTGTATGGTCTTAAACAAGCCCCCAGAGCATGGTATGATAGACTCACTGGAATTTTGCTTCAAAATAACTTTATTAAGGGAAATGCAGATCCAACCCTTTTTATAAAGAAAGATACGAAAAAAGTTTTGATTGTTCAAATTTATGTTGATGACATCATTATTGGTTCAACTCAGCACTCTTTAACCGACTCTTTTGCAAGTCTAATGAAATCTGAGTTTGAAATGAGTATGATGGGTGAGTTAACTTTTTCCCTTGGTTTTAAAATTTCTAAAAAACCAGAAGGAACCTACATATCTCAACATATGTATATTAAAGATCTTCTTAAAAAGCATGGTTATGACAATACTAAGAGTATAAGTACTCCCATTGGTACCTCAAACTCTTTAGATCTTGATGAAGCTGGTAAACCAGTAGATCAAACATCTTTTAGAGGTATGATAGGAAGTTTAATTTACTTAATAGCTAGTCGACCAGACTTAATGTTCTCAGTATGCTTATGTGCAAGATATCAATCCAATCCTACGGAATCTCACTTAAAGGTAGTAAAAATAATTTTTCTCTACCTTAAGGGAACCATGGATCTAGGATTATTTTATAATTTTGGAAACGATTTTGTTCTAAAAAGCATTTCTGATGCTGACTTTGGTGGATGTAGAGTGGATAGAAAAAATACATCTGGAACTTGTCATTTCATAGGAGATTCATTAGTTTCTTGGTCCTGCAAGAAGCAGCATTCCGTAGCACTCTCCACTGCTGAAGCCGAATATGTAGCAGCTAGAAGTTGTTGTGCTCAAGTGTTGTGGATGCAACACACACTCACAGACTATGGATTGAGTTTTACTAAAACTCAAATTTTGTGTGATAAAACATGTGACATTGCCCTAAGTATGAACCCTGTATAATGCTCTCGTGCAAAGCACATAGATATGAGGCATCACTTTCTTAGGGATCACACACTAAAAGGAGATATCATTCTTCAGTTTATCAGAACGCAAGATCAACTTGCTGATATTTTCACAAAATCGTTGCATACTGATAGAATTGAATACATTAAATAGAAGTTAGGAATGATAACTATAAGGTAATCTTTCTTAATTAACTTTATATTAAAAAAAATCTCTCCTTATAGTAATAAAATCCTTTTCAAAGGGGGGGGGGGTACATTTTATTGTTAGAGTAACTAAGTTTTTTAAGGTTTGTTCTTTTCGGAACTAAAATTCCGGAATGGAAATTTCCGAAACTGAAATTTTCAGAATGGATATTTTCGTATAGAAAAATTCTGGAATAGAAATTTTCGTATTGAAAACTTCCAGAATGGAAAATTTCGTACTGGAATTTCCATAATGAGATTTTCGTATCGAGACATTCATAATGACTTTTTTCATTTTTAAACTTTTTTAGTGAAATCTTCATACTGAAAATCTTGTAGTGTTTTTTTGTTGACTTATCATAGTTATTTTTGTGAACTATGTCTTTTCGTAATAAAGATTTTTCATAGTCATTTTTTTTGTTACACATTATGAATAATCCTCCTAATCCAATCTTAAAGGTATGATTTCCTTACTCAAGTTTTGGTAGTCATACTTTACTTTCTGGAATTTTATTATATTTTTTTTCAGATTAAATTTTTCTTAAATCTTTGTTTTAATAAAAACCTCAAAATATCGGATTCAAGTTTTCTTGAGAATTAGTTTTCAACCTTCAAATCTGATCTCAGCTTTTCACAACTGTTTGATCAAGTGAAGAAGTTGAACCGTCTTCTCGTTGCCTATATACCGGGGACCACAAATGGTTGTCCCACATCAGTTTTCAAGCTCCAGCATCCTGAAGCTCTGCCTCTCTTTTTTAAGACCATTCCAAACTTCAGATTTCTCCGTTCCGAACTTCTCAGAGGTCTTCAAATCCGAATGTCTGTGGAAGTAGCTTCTCAAGACATGTCTTCCTCTAAGCTGATTTCGAAGTGGTTAGTTTATAGAGAAAGGTTGGTTCATCCCGATCTCTTTAACAAGTATGATTCTCTTATATCCAAGAATATTAAGCTCAACGGATGGGAAGATGTTGCTGTGTCAAATCCCGGGAATCAAGATGAAGTGTTTTCAGATTTGCTTGTAGAGTTCTATGAGACAGTCTATTTTCTTAAGGAAGATGGAAGGGAGAAGTTGTCTTTTAAGTATTTCAGTAAGACTTATAATCTTTCTTATGTCATGGCAGTCATCTTGGTAGGGCTAAATAATGAAGGAGAAGCTGAGTTTATTTCTCATGTTTTTTCGGATTCAATGGGAAGATTTGACAAGGAAAAGGCTTTGGAAACTCTCGGACTATCAGATGATAAGGCTCCAAAGATTGCTTCTCTATCTACAAATTTCTAGATTCTATAATTACGGGTACAAGGCCTTATCATACCGAGAAAGGGTGACAAAGATAGTTTGAAGAAGAGTGAGATTTACATCCTATATTTTCTGATAAATCTGAGGAAGTTTACTCTGATGAAACATATTATTATTACCCTTTAGAATGTTAAGAAAGGGAATCAGAGAGCTCAGATCATAATGTATCCAGCAATACTCTCAAAGTAGATAGTTCGGTGCATTGAGTCTTTCAAGGAGGATTGCAGGTCTAAGACAAGAGTTTTCAAGATTATGTTGGTGAGTGATGGTACTCTCAAAAGGATGGATGTAGCCTTCGACAAGAAGACTGGTCAGTTTGTTGATTTACCTGCTCAAGAAGAAGCAGTTTCGAAAGTTGCTGATCTGGAATCCTCTAATCCCGTGAGGAAGAGAAAGTTGAAAGAAGTTGAAGTTGAAGCAGAGAATCCCAAATCTGAGGAAGTTCATTCCGCACCTCCAAAACAGAAGAAGAATAAAGCTTACCCAGATGAAGTAGTTGCTAAATGGGGGGAAATAAAAGAGAAGAGATTGCAAGGGGAGCATCAGTTTCGCTTGGATCCTATGGAGGCTAAGGCCTTGAAGTAAAGAACTGCGGATGAGCTAGAAAAACAAGTGAAAGAAAAGAAGCATAAGAAGAAGATGTCTGAAGCTGAGGTACCTCAGGATTTGTTGAAGTTTAATGAGATGGATTCAGCAAACATTCATGTTCATAGATCTTTTTATTTGGAATCTCTACCTGAGACTCCAGGAAGAAACTTAGTTGCTCTGGAAGAGGCAATAGCTAAGCCTGTTGAGGAAGTAGAGCAGATTGAGCAAGTGGAAGAAGAAGAAGCTATTGCTGAAGTAAGTGGTGAAACCGGAGATGTTTTAAAGCAAGTAGATGATTATAAGGGGACACCTTCGGAACATTTGTCGCTTCAAACTTTTCCTTATGAATCATCGTAGTTAGTCACTCCAGGGAAGGATGATCAGGAAGGAGAAGAAGAGGTAGCTTATCATGCAGAGGAAGAAAAACATCTACATGATATTTCTCAAATGGAGAATGTAAGGAATGGTGCTCAAGAGGCTGCTAATGATGAAGACAATGTTGTTCAAGTTTCTGACTGTGAAAAGTGAAATCCGGAATAGGACTCCATTCCGAAAAGGGACAAGGGAAAACAGCTTGTTGTTGATACCCCGAGCTCAGTGGTTGTAAAGAGAAAGGAAGTTGGTGATTCTTCTAAGAAGAAGGTTGAGCATCTTGAAGAAGAAAATTCTCCAAGTAAAGTCTCGGATTCGGAGTCATCTTTGTTGGGGCATGACTTTTTTGTTCAATCATTAAAGAACTTGGTAGGTACTATTCCGTCTTTCTCATGTATTGATTGAAGATGTCAGATGCTCCAATATGCTTAGAATCAGAAAACAGACTCCATATCTATGGTTATGTACAAATGTTTTGAGGTAGAGGCTCAGTTCAAAACATTATTTGTCGGCTATGAAGCCCACAAAAGATCTTCCAAGAGGATGACTAGTTGGTCAAGGAATACTGTGGAAGAGATGAGGCTCTTTGATGAATTCCATGATAATGTGAAGGATGGTTTTGAGACAGAAGACAGGAACATAAATAAACTTACTTCATCCTTTGAAGAAAAGTTGACCGTTGAAAATAATTTCCGGATTCAGGAAGTTAGAGATCTGAATGGGAAGCTGAATTTTGTTTCTCAAAACTGGAAATTTGAAAGTGATCATCGGATTGAGTTTGAAGAAAATTTGAAGGATCAGGAAGAAAAGATTAAAACTTAGGAAGAAAAGCTTAAATCCTAGGAAGAAAATATTGAAGCTCAAAATCGAAGAATTGTTGTGTTAGAGAAGCAAGCTGAAGAAGACCATAAAGACTTGAAGAAGATAAAGACTATTCTTAAGGGTCTCATGGCAAAGGAAAAAATCCAAAATATACAGATCCGATCTTTTGTTGTATCTGAATTTCTTTGCGGCCGAGATTTCAAACTTAATGAAATTTGTTCTTGCTCTTTTCTTTTGTTGTTGCTAATAATTTTTCAAGTACTTTGTTATATTTTCCATTCCCTTGAATTCTTTTTGAAAATCACAAAGGGGGAGAAGGAAAATAACCCTAATAAAGGGGGAAAAATAATCTTAACAAATGGTGATAAATAAAACCAACTCTAATAGAGTTTATCTAAGGGGGTTTTCCATTAAATAAGACTTTCTTATTCTTAATGAAATGTCTTTTCGGAAATCTAGAATACGATCCTTAGAGTTTCAAAGCCTAAGGGGGAGTTAGTCGTATTCATCAACATTCTTAAGCAAAGGGAGATAAGCCTTAATGTTTTCTTTCTTCTTAGACTTTCTTTTTCATAAGGATGTTTGTGCTTTCCAAAAAGGGGGAGATTGTTGAGTCAATAAGGTTTTCCTTATGAATTTTCCATTCCTTCTTGTTTTGAAAATCACAAACACCTTATCTTTAAGGAAAATCACTTTTATAAGGAAAATATCTTTTATAAGGAAAATCTCTTTTATAAGGAAAATCTCTTTTATAAGGAAAATCGCTTTTATAAGAAAAATCGCTCTTATAAGGAAAATCACTTTTATAAGGAAAATTGCTTTTATAAGGAAAATCTCTTTTATAAGGAAAGTTGCTTTTATAAGGAAGATCGCTTTTGTAAGAAAAATTATCCTTATAATATTTTCATTCATATATTTCTTATGTATAAGTTTTGGAGTCATTTCCATATTCTCGGAATCATTTGAAACCTTGATATGAAATATTCTGTTTTAAGTACCGAATTCCAGATGAGAACTGTAATGAAGTTTCATTCCGAATTTCAGATACGAACTCTGATAAAGTTCTACTCTGAATTCTGGATACGAATTCTCATTACAAAATCTGATGACAAATTCTCATTACGAATTCTGATGATGAATTCTAATTACGAATTCTGATGATGAATTATCATTACGAATTCTAATGACGAATTCTATTTACGAATTTTGATGATGAATTCTCATTACGAATTCTGATGAAGAAATCTCATTACGAATTCTGATGATGAATTTTCATTACAAATTCTGATAACGAATTCTCATTACAAATTCTGATGATGAATTCTCATTATGAATCCTGATGACAAATTGTCATTACGAATTCTGATGACAAATTCTCATTACTAATTCTATTGGCGAATTCTCATTCCGAATTCTCATTCCGAATTCACCTATTAAACAGAATCTAATCATCTTTTTTTCATACACTCCGAATTTATTTAGACTCTGAAAAATTATTTTTGTTAACACTCTAAACCTTCACTCCGAACTTTTTTAAGTTAGACTTAAAATGATGTCGTACATTCTGTTACACTTGTTTTGTTATAAAACAATGTCTTCTATTCTTTTATAAACTAACCGTTGGTTAAGTTACACGTGTACACGCCCCTCCGATTTTTATGGAAAATATAACCGTTGGAAAGGAGGCCGACCGTGCCTATAAATAGGAGATCATTTTAAAAAGATCAATGATGAATGATGAATTACATCTTCAACATTGTGCATACATGCTGTTGAAGTGATTTATAGAGAGAGAGGCTCTTATAAACTCTCAAAGCTTCATGCGACTCCAAATGTTGGTGATTATATTCAAGGACTTCCTGGGATAGGAAGACAGAGGTTTCCAACACCTTGAATTTGAGGGCTTCCTTGCTGAGGAAGGCAGAGGTTGCCAACTACCTTGAAGTTGAGGGCTTGTGGGGATAGAAATATAGAGACTCCGATCTTCGTATCGAGGGCTTACCCCGGTGTGGGTAAGACAGACTTTCTTGAAAGTATAAATCAAGGGACCTTTATCCAAGGTTATTGGATACCCTTCTATTTGGGTTAAAATAATTATATCTTGTTACTTGTAGTTTTACCACTTGTTTGTTTCCTCTTCAATTTGTATTATAAGGAAAGTATAACTTTCTTATACTTCCTTACTTGTACTCTGTTTCATTTAGCTTCTATATGCTTTAAGGTAGAATCTCATATTGTAATCTTTTGTTAAGTTTCAATTTCCTGAACCATATTTCCAGAACCTACTTTCAGAATCTCTTTCCAAGTTTTCATTTGGTGTTATAGGTGTTGTGAATTGGCATAGTTTAACTTTGTTAAACTTAGCCCTTTCCTTTGCTTAAGGAAAACATAGTTATTCATAACTAACTTTAAAGGTTCCAAAGGAATTTTTAAAGTACAAAATTCACCCCCCCTCTTGTATATTGAGCATCTACATCATTATTTCGATCCTACAATTGGAACATTAGATATATTTTTTTATTAAACATAAACTTATAACTTTTTTAACAGTTATATATATAGATATGTTTAGTCATTAAGTTGCCTGACTGACATCAAGGACCATGATAAACTAGCGAACATGCAACCAAGTCCACACATATCTTTATAACTATCCGTATAAATATTTATGTAAATATCCTTATTGACATCTCTAAGTATTTTACATTCTTGTTCACAATGGATAACATAAAATATCTTATCTTATTAACTATAGTAACCGTGATATTTAATTCATATATATTACAAGTTTTTAGATGAATATTGAATACATTATAGGAAAACATGTCTAATGACCATTAGATTTTTGGGAATTTGGAGAATTGGTACAAAATATTATTATTTTGCTAAATATCGTCAACATATCTTATAATGAACATAATTTTGTGTACGTTTTGAAAACCTACTATACATAAAACCTTTCTTAATTACCAAGGGAATGTAAACCAAATAAAGGGAGAGATCATATTATCAACATGGTTATTCAAGGGATATATTTATATATTTATTTATATATTTATTTATGTATGTACATATAATAGGAACATAAGTGTTTGATAACATGATAATATTATTTGAAGACTATACACTACATATCAATGGCCATATAATTGATTAAGGTCGTATTTATTTATATGTCTTAAGACATGAATCACATTTATGTTAAATGACATGATCCATAAGAACATACAATTGGTGTTCAGTCAATAAGGGTTTCCTTATGACTTTTCCATTCTTTCTGGTTTTGAAAATCACAAACACCTTATCTTTAAGGAAAATCACTTTTATAAGGGAAATCTCTTTTATAAGGAAAATCACTTTTATTAGGAAAATTTCTTTTATAAGGAAAATCGCATTTATAAGGAAAGTCCCTTTTATAAGGAACATCGCTTTTGTATGAAAAATTATCCTTATCGTATTTTCATTCATATATTTCTTAAGTATAAGTTTTGGAGTCATTTCCATATTCTCAGAATCATTTGAAACTTTGATATGAAACATTCTGTTTTAAGTACCGAATCCCAGATGAGAACTGTAATGAAGTTTCATTCCGAATTCTGGATACGAACTCTGATAATGTTATATTCTGAATTATGGATACGAATTCTCATTACGAATTCTGATGACGAATTCTCATTATGAATTCTGATGATGAATTCTCATTACAAATTCTGATGATGAATTCTCATTACGAATTATGATGACAAATTCTCATTACGAATTCTAATGATGAATTATCAGTATGAATTCTGATGAAGAAATATCATTACGAATTCTGATGATGAATTCTCATTATGAATTCTGATGACGAATTCTCATTAGGAATTCTGATGATGAATTCTCATTACGAATTCTTTTGACAAATTCTCATTACGAATTCTGTTGATGAATTCTCATTTCGAATTCTTATTCTAAATTCACCTATTAAACAAAATCTCATCATATTTGTTTCATACACTATGAATATATTTAGAATCCGAAAAATTATTTTTGTTAACACTCCAAACCTTCACTCCGAACATTTTTATGTTAGACTTAAAATGATGTCGTACATTCTGTTACACTTGTTTAGTTATAAAACGATTTCGTCTATTCTGTTATATACTAACCGTTGGTTAAATTACACATGTACAGGTCCCTCCAATTTTTAAGGAAAATATGACCGTTGGAAATGAGGCCGACCTTGCTTATAAATAGGATCTCATTTGAAAGAGATCAATGATGACTAATGAATGACTTCTTCGACATTGTGAATACATGTTGTTGAAGTGATTTCTAGAGAGAGAGGCTCTTATAAACTCTCAAAGATTCATGCGACTCCTAGTGTTGGTGATTACATTCGAGGACTTCCGGGGATAGGAAGACAGAGGTTTCCAACACCTTGACGTTGAGGGATTCCTTGCTGAGGAAGACAGAGGTTTCCAACTACCTTGAAGTTGAGGGCTTACGGGGATAGCAAGATAGAGACTCCGATCTTCGTATCAAGGGATTACCCCGGTGTGGGTAAGGCAGACTTGCTTGAAAGTATAAATCAAGGGACCATTATCCACGGTTGTTGGATACCCTTCTATTTGGGTTAAAGGACTTATAACTTGTTATTTGTAGTTTTACTACTCGTTTGTTTCCGCAAAATTTTGTATTATAAGGAAAGTATAACTTTCTTATACTTCCTTACTTGTACTCTGTTTCATTTAGATTCTATATGCTTTAAGGTAGAAATTTTCGTATTGAAAACTTCCGGAATGGAAAATTTCGTATTGGAATTTCCATAACGAGATTTTCGTATCGAGAATTTCATAATGATTTTTTTCATTTTTAAACTTTTGTAGTGAAATAATCATATTGAAAATCTTGTAATGTTTTTTTTGACTTATCGTAGTTATTTTTGCGACTTATGTCTTTTCGTAATAAAGATTTTTCGTAGTCATTTTTTTTCTTACACATTATGAATAATCTTCCTAAGCCAATCCGAAAGGTATGATTTCCTTACTCATGTTTTGGTAGTCATACATTACTTTCTTGTATTCTCTTATATTTTGTTTTCAGATTATAGTTTTCTTAAATCATTGTTTTAATAAAAACCTCAAAAGATTAGATTCAAGTTTTCTTGAGAATTGGTTTTCAACCTTCAGATCTGATCTCAGCTTTTCACAACCGTTCGATCAACTGAAGATGTTGAACCGTCTTCTCGTTGACTATATAAAGGGGACCACAAATGGTTGTCCCACATTGGTTTTGAAGCTCCAGCATCCCGAAGCTTTGACTCTCTATTTTAAGACCGTTCCGAACTTCAGATTTCTCCATTCCGAACTTCTCAGAGGTCTTCAAATCCGAATGTCTGTGGAAGTAGCTTCTCAAGACATGTCTTCCTCTAAGCCGATTTCGAAGTGGTTAGTTTATAGAGAAAGGTTGGTTCATCCTGATCTCTTTAACAAGTATGATTCTCTTATATCCTAGAATATTAAGCTCAACGGATGGGAAGATGTTGCAGTGTCAATGCCTAGGAATCAAGATGAAGTGTTTTCATATTTTCTTGTAGAGTTCTATGAGATAGTCTATTTCCTTAAGGAAGATGGAAGGGAGAAGTTGTCTTTTAAGTCTTACGGTAAGACTTATAATCTTTCTTATGCCAAGGCAGCCATCTTGGTAGGGCTGAACAATGAAGGAGAAGCTGAGTTTATTTCTCATTTTTTTCCAGATTCAATGGGAATCTTTGACAAGGAAAAGGCTTTGGAAACTCTCAGACTATCAGATGATAAGGATACGAAGATTGCTTCTCTGTCTACAAATTTCCAGATTCTAGAATTATGGGTACAAGGAATTATCATACCGAGAAAGGGTGACAAAGATAGTTTGATGAAGAGTGATATTTACATCCTATATCTTCTGATAAATCTGTGGAAGTTTACTCTGATGAAACATATTATTATTACCCTTGAGAATGTTAAGAAATGGAATCAGAGAGCTCAGATCATAATGTATCCAGCAATACTCTCGAAGTTGATAGTTCGGTGCATTGAGTCTTTCAAGGAGGCTCGCAAGTCTAAGCCAAGAGTTTGCAATATTATGTTGGTGAGTGATGGTACTCTCAAAAGGATGGATGAAGCCTTCGACAAGAAGACTGGTCAGTTTGATGATTTACCTGCTCAAGAAGAAGCAGTTCCGAATGTTGCTGATCCAGAATCCTCTAAGCCGGTGAGGAAGAAAAAGTTGAAAGAAGTTGAAGTTGAAGCAGAGAATCCCAAATCTAAGGAAGTGCATTCCGCACCTCCAAAACCGAAGAAGAATAAAGCATACCCAGATGAATTAGTTTCTAAATGGAGGGAAATAAAAGAGAAGAGATTTCAAGGGGAGCATCAGTTTCGTTTGGATCCTACAGAGGCTAAGGCCTTTAAGAAAGAACTGTGGATGAGCTAGAAAAACAAGTGAAAGAAAAGAAGCATAAGAAGAAGATGTCTGAAGCTGAGGTAGCTTAGGGTTTGTTGATGTTTAATGAGATGGTTTCAGTAAACATTCCTATTCATAGATCGTTTTCTTTGGAATCTCTACCTGAGACTCCAGGAAGAAACTTTGTTGCTCTGGAAGAGGCTGTAGCTAAGCCTGTTGAGGAAGTAGAGTAGATTGAGCAAGTGGAAGAAGAAGAAGCTGTTGCTGAAGGAAGTGGTGAAACCGGAGATGTTTTAAACCAAGTAGATTATTATGAGGGGACACCTTCAGAACATTTGTTGCTCCGAACTTTAGAAGCTGAATCATCGAAGTTAGTCACTCCCGGGAAGGATGAGCAGGAAGGAGAAGAAGAGGTAGCTTATCATGCAGAGGAAGAAAAACTTCTACATGATATTTCTCAAATGGAGAATGTAAGGAATGGTGCTCAAGAGGCTTCTGATGATGAAGAAAATGTTGTTCAAGTGTCTGACAGTGAAAAGAGAACTATGGAATAGGACTACATTCAGAAAAGGGACAAGTGAAAGCAACTTGTTGTTGATACCACGTGCTCAGTGGTTGTAAAGAGAAATGAAGTTGGAGATTCTTCTAAGAAGAAGGTTGAGCATCTTGATGAAGAAAATTCTCCCAGAAAAGTCTCGTATTCGGAGTCATCTTCGTTGGGGCATGACTTTGTTGTTCAATCATTAAAGAACTTGGTAGGTACTATTCAGTCTTTCTCATGTATTGATTCAAGATTCCAGATGCTCCAATATGCTTTGAATCAGAAGACAGACTTCGTATCTATGGTTATGTACAAATGTGTTGAGATAGAGGCTCAGTTCAAAACATTCTTTGTCGGCTATGAAGCCCACAAAAAATCTTGCAAGAGGATGACTTGTTGGTCGAGGAAGACTGTGGAAGAGATGAGGCTCTTTGATGAATTCAAAGATAATGTGAAGGATGCCTTTGAGACAGAAGACAGGAACATAAATGAACTTACATCATCCTTTGAAGAAAAGTTGACAGATGAAAAGAATTTCCGGATTCAAGAAGTTAGAGATCTGAATGGGAAGCTGAATTCTGTTTTTCAAAACTGGAAATTTGAAAGGGATCATCGGATTGAGTTTGAAGAAAATTCGAAGGCTCAGGAAGAAATGATTAAAACTTAGGAAGAAAAACTTAAAGCCTTGGAAGAAAATATTGAAGCTCAAAATGCAAGAATTGTTGTGTTAGAGAAGCAAGCTGAGGAAGACCATAAAGAATTAAAGAAGATAAAGACTATTCTTAAGGGTCTCATGGCGAAGGAAAAAGATCCAAAATAGACAGATCTGATCGTTTGTTGTATCTAAATTTCTTTTTTTCCAAGATTTAAAACTTAATGAAATTTGTGCTTGCTTGTTTCTTTTGTTGTTGCTAATAATTTTTCAGGTACCTTGTTATATTTTCCATTCCCTTGAATTATTTTTGAAAATCACAAAGGGGAGAAGGAAAAGAACCCTAATAAAGGGGGAAAATAATCTTAACAAATGGTGAGAAAGAAAACCAACTCTAATAGAGTTTATCTAAGGGGGATTTTTTCATTAAATAAGACATTCTTATTCTTAATGAAATGTCATTTCGGAAATCTAGAATATGATCCTTAGAGTTTCAAAGACTAAGGGGGAGTTAGTCGTATTCATCAACATTCATAAGCAAAGTGAGATAAGCCTTAATGTTTTCTTTCTCCTTAGAAATTATTTTTCATAAGGATGTTTGTGCTTTCCAAAAAGGGGGAGATTGTTGAGTCAATAAGGTTTTCCTTATGACTTTTCCATTCCTTCTGGTTTTGAAAATCACAAACACCTTATCTTTATGGAAAATCTCTTTTATAAGGAAAATATCTTTTATAAGGAAAATCGCTTTTATAAGGAAAATCTCTTTTATAGGGAAAATCTCTTTTATAAGAAAAATCACTTTTATAAGGAAAATCACTTTTATAATTAAAATTGCTTTTATAAGGAAAATCTCTTTTATAAGGAAAGTCGCTTTTATAAGGAATATCGCTTTTGTAAGAAAAATTATCCTTATCATATTTCCATTCATATATTTCTTAAGTATATGTTATGGATTCATTTCCATATTCTTGGAATCATTTGAAACATTGATATGAAACATTATGTTTTAAGTACAAAATTCCAGATGAGAATGGTAATGAAGTTTCATTCCGAATTTCGGATACGAACTCTGATAAAGTTTTACTCTGAATTCTGGATTTGAATTCTCATTAAAAAATCTAATGACAAATTCTCATTACGAATTCTGATGACGAATACTCATTACGAATTCTGATGACGAATTCTCATTACGAATTCTGGTGACGAATTCTCTTTACGAATTCTGGTGACGAATTCTCTTTACGAATTCTGATGATGAATTCTCATTACGAATTCTGATGAAGAAATCTCATTACGAATTCTAATGATGAATTCTCATTACGAATTCTGATTACGAATTTTCATTACGAATTCTGATGATGAATTCTCATTACGAATCCTGATGACAAATTCTCATTACGAATTGTAATGAAAAATTCTAATTACTAATTCTATTGACAAATTCTCATTCTAAATTCTCATTCCGAATTCACCTATTAAACAGAATCTGATCATCTTTGTTTCATACACTCCGAATTTATTTAGACTCTGAAAAATTATTTTTGTTAACACTCCAAACCTTCACTCCGAACTTTTTTAATTTAGACATAAAACGATGTCATACATTCTGTTACACTTGTTTTGTTATAAAACGATGTCGTCGATTCTATTATAAGCTAACCATTGGTTAAGTTACACGTGTACAGGTCCCTCCGATTTTTAAGGAAAATATGACCGTTGGAAAGGAGGCCAACCGTGCCTATAAATAGGAGCTCATTTGAAAGAGCTCAATGATTAATAATGAATGACTTCTTCAACATTGTGCATACATGCTGTTGAAGTGATTTCTAGAGTGAGAGGCTCTTATCAAATCTCAAAGCTTCATGCAACTCCAAATGTTGGTGATTACATTCGAGGACTTCTGAGGATAGGAAGACAGAAGTTTCCAACACCTTGAAGTTGGGGGTTTCCTTGCTGAAGAAGACAGAGGTTACCAACTACCTTGAAGTCGAGGGCTTGCGGGGATAGCAAGACAGAGACTCTGATCTTCATATCGAGGGCTTACCGCGGTGTGGGTAAGACAGACTTGCTTGAAAGTATAAATCAAGGGACCTTTATCCAAGGTTGTTGGATACCCTTCTATTTGGGTTAAAATACTTATATCTTGTTACTTGTAGTTTTACCACTTGTTTGTTTCCACTGCATTTTGTATTATAAGGAAAGTATAACTTTCTTATACTTCCTTACTTGTACTCTGTTTCATTTAGATTCTATATGCTTTAAGGTAGAATCTCATATTGTAATCTTTTGTTAAGTTTCAATTTCTAGAACCATATTTCTGGAACCTACTTTCGGAATCTCTTTCCAAGTTTTCATTTGGTGTTAGAGGTGTTGTGAATTTGCTTAGTTTAACATTGTTAAACATTTCCCTTTCCTTTGCTTATGAAACTTGATAAGGAAAACTCTAGGAATTCTATTCTTACAAAAGAGATATCAGATCTTTCTAAAGATCTTGATAGGAAAAATGCTGATTTTGAAAGTATTTCAAAAAATCTTAAGGAAGTAAGTTCTGAGAAGAAGAAACTTTCTAAAGAGTTAGAAAAAGTAATTTCTTAGAAAAATGTTTTCGAGCCTAGATCTAGTTCTAAATGTAATGATTTTGAGGATAAAAACTTGTTTATAAAACTCAAGTCTGAAATTTTTTCCTTAATGAAGTGTTTATCTAACCTTACCCATGGTAAGGAAAATATTGATAAAATGTATCCCCAAATATGACCTTTAAGAAATAAATCCAGATTTGGTTATACCCATGCAAAAACAATTTTTAGTAACAATTATTTTGATCCTCAAAGTGCCCCATTTTGTTCTAAGTGTCAATGTGGTGGTCACTAGGAAAATAAATATTCCTTAAACAAAACCCAATCTCTAGGATTTCACAAAGATTACTTTTCTAAGAAGATGTGGGTTCCTAAAATTTTTTTGTCTAGAAATCTCAGATCCAAACAAGTTTGGATTACGAAAGTCTAATTTTCTTCTTAATTTCAATAAAATAAAGAGAGTACCAGCAACAATACATAGTACATGGATAGTGGATGTTCCCAACACAAGACTCGTAACAAAAGCTATTTTGAAAATATTATCAAACCGAAAGGAGGGAAGGTATCTTTCAGAGATAATGCTAAGGGAGAGATTTTTGGTATTGGTAATATTGTTCTTTTAGGTAAAACTTTGATTTCAAATGTTCTTTTTGTTAAGGGTCTTAAGCACAACCTCATTAGCATAAGTCAGTTATGTGATGAAGGATACCTTGTGAATTTTAGTAATGATAAGTGCTTAGTTCACAATTCCAAGGAAGAATTTATTTTCTCAGCCAATAGACAAGAGAATGTCTACACCATAAATTTAGAAGACCTCAAGATCCAAGATTTACCTTGCCTAAGTGCAATGGAAGATCATTCATGGTTATGGCATAGAAGACTAGGTCACTGTAACCTTAGAAACCTATGTAAACTCACTAAGAAGAAACTAGTTAAGGTTATACCGGAGCATAGATTTGATTCTTCTAAAGTTTGTGATCCTTGTCAATATGGAAACGAACATAATTCTTATTTTAAATCAATCGATGAAGTCTCAACAACTGATGCATTGTAGTTAGTGCACATGGATCTTTTTGGTCCAACACAAACTGGAAGCAGTGGAGGAAAATACTATGTGTTTGTTCTAGTTGATGATTACACTAGATTTACTTGGGTTTATTTTCTAGAAAAGAAATCTGAAGCTTTTTCTTATTTCAAAAGTTTTAGAGCTCAAGTTAAAAATGAGAAAAACCTTCCATTGAAAACTATTCATAGTGATCATGGAGGAGAATTTCAAAATTCTGATTTTGAAACTTTTTGTAGTAGAAAAGGTATTACTCACATTTTTTCAGCACCTAGAACTCTTCAACAAAATGGTGTAGTTGAGAGAAGAAATAGAATTCTTCAAGAGATAACTAGAACCATGTTGAGTGAATATTTTATAGCTAGACATTTCTGGGCTGAAGCTGTAAGTACTGCTTGCTATACTATAAATCGACTTTTGATTAGACCTTTTCTTAATAAAACTCTTTATGAGTTATGGTATGGTAGAAACCCAAGACTATCCTACTTTAAGGTTTTTCGTTGCAAAGTATTCATTTTGAATACTAAAGATAACTTACATAAATTCACACCAAAATCTGATGAAGGGATTTTCTTAGGTTATTCCACAACTTCTAAGGCTTATAGAGTTTTTAATAAAAATACATGTACTGTTGAAGAAACTGTTCATGTAAAATTTGATGAGTCTGATCCTTTTGTTTTTAAACCATCCCATCCTACATCCTCGGGCGTGTTTTCAAAAACTGATTGTCAAACTTTGATAGAAGAACATTCTGATATGGATAATGTTCAAGAAGATATTTCTAAAACATTTACCCCAGAAGACTTTCTACCCTATGTTGATGAACAGGCTTTACAAAACCGAAATTAGGTGTTTCTTAAGAATCATCCTAGTGATAGTATCATTGGTGATGTAAATCAACCTGCAAGGACTAGAAGTTCCTTAAGAAATGAAGTAGAAAATCTAGCATTTCTTTCCCAATTAGAACCTAATAGCACTGATGAAGCTTTAAGTGATGATGATTGGATCAAATCTATGCAAGATAAACTAAATGAATTCGAACGGAATAATGTCTGGACCTTGGTTGAAAGAACTATGGAAATTTCTGTTATTGGGGTAAAGTGGGTCTTCAAAAATAAATGTGATGAAAATGGAGTCATAGTAATAAATAAAGCTATACTTGTTGCTAAAGTCTATAATCGGCAAGAGGGAATAGACTATAAATAAACCTATGATCTAGTAGCTAGACTTAAATCTATCGATATTCTACTTGACTTTGTAGCATTCTTCAGTTTTAAACTTTTTCAGATGGATGTGAAATGTGCTTTTCTTAACAGTTATGTTCAAGAGGTTGTTTTTGTTGAACAACCTCCTGGTTTTGAAGATACAAAACATCCTGGCCATGTTTTTAAAATTACTAAAGCTCTGTATGGTGTTAAACAAGCCCCACGAGCATGGTATGATAGACTCACTGGATTTTTGCTTCAAAATAACTTTGTTAAGGGAAATGCAGATCCAACCCTTTTTATAAAGAAAGATACGAAAAATGTTTTGATTTTTCAAATTTATGTTGATGGCATCATAATTGGTTCAACTCAGTAATCTTTAACCGACTCTTTTGCAAGTCTAATGAAATATGAGTTTGAAATGAGTATGATGGGTGAGTTAACTTTTTCCCTTGGTTTTCCAATTTATCAAAAACCAGAAGGAACCTACATATCTCAACATAAGTATATTAAAGATCTTCTTAAAAAGTATGGTTATGACAACACTAAGAGTATAAGTACTCTCATTGGAAACTCAAACTCTTTAGATCTTGATGAAGCTGGTAAACCAGTAGATCAAACATATTTTAGAGGTATGATAGGAAGTTTACTTTACTTAATAGCTAGTCAACCAGACTTAATGTTCTCAGTATGCTTATGTGCAAGATATCAATCCAATCCCAAGGAATCTCACTTAAAGGCAGTAAAAAGAATTTTTCGCTACCTTAAGGGAACCATGGATCTAGGATTATTTTATACTTTTGGAAATGATTTTGTTCTAAAAAGCATTTCTGATGCTGTCTTTTGTGGATGTAGAATGGATAGAAATAATACATCTGGAACTTGTAATTTCATAGGAGATTCATTAGTTTCTTTGTCCTCCAAGAAGCAGCATTCTGTAGCACTCTCCACTACTGAAGCCGAATATGTAGCAGCTAGAAGTTGTTGTGCTCAAGTGTTGTGGATGCAACACACACTCACAGACTATGGATTGAGTTTTACTAAAACTCAAATTTTGTGTGAAAACACAAGTGACATTGCCCTAAGTATGAACCCTGTATAATGCTCTCGTGCAAAGCACATAGATATGAGGCATCACTTTCTTAGGGATCACACACTAAAAGGAGATATCATTCTTCAGTTTATCAGAACGCAAGATCAACTTGCTGATATTTTCACAAAATCTTTGCCTACTGATAGATTTTAATACATTAAATAGAAGTTAGGAATGATAACTGTAAGGTAATCTTTCTTAATTAACTTTCTGTTAAAAAAAATCTCTCCTTATAGTAATAAAATCCTTTTCAAAGGGGGAGTACATTTTAATGTTAGAGTAACTAAGTTTTTTAAGGTTTGTTCTTTTCGGAACTAATATTCCGGAATGGAAATTTCCGAAACTGAAATTTTCAGAATGGATATTTTCATATAGAAAAATTCTGCAATAGAAATTTTCGTATTGAAAACTTCCGGAATGGAAAATTTCATACTGGAATTTCCATAACGAGATTTTCGTATCGAGACATTCATAATGAGTTTTTTCATTTTTTAACTTTTTCTGTGAAATATTCATACTACAAATCTTGTAATGTTTTATTGTTGACTTATCGTAGTTATTTTTGCGAACTATGTCTTTTCGTAATAAAGATTTTTCGTAGTCATTTTTTTTGTTACACATTATGAATAATCCTCCTAAGCCAATCCGAAAGGTATGAATTCCTTAATCAAGTTTTGGTAGTCATACTTTACTTTCTAGATTTTTATTATATTTTGTTTTTAGATTATAGTTTTCTTAAATCTTTGTTTTAATAAAAACCTCAAAAGATCGGATTCAAGTTTTCTTGAGAATTAGTTTTCGACCTTCAAATCTGATCTCAGCTTTTCACAACTATTCGATCAACTGAAGAAGTTAAACTGTATTCTCATTGCCTATATACTGGGGACCACAAATGGTTGTCCCACATCTATTTTCAAGCTACAGCATCCTGAAGCTCTGCCTCTCTGTTTTAAGACCGTTCCGAACTTCAGATTTCTCCGTTCCGAACTTCTCAGAGGTCTTCAAATCCGAATGTCTGTGGAAGTAGCTTCTCATGAAATTTCTTCCTCTAAGCCGATTTCGAAGTTGTTAGTTTATAGAGAATGGTTGGTTCATCCTGATCTCTTTAAAAAGTATGATTCTCTTATATCCACGAATATTAAGCTCAACGGATGGGAAGATGTTGCAGTGTCAAATCCCGGGAATCAAGATGAAGTGTTTTCAGATTTGCTTGTAGAGTTCTATGAGACAGTTTATTTTCTTAAGGAAGATGGAAGGGAGAAGTTGTCTTTTATGTCCTTCAGTAAGACTTATAATCTTTCTTATGTCAAGGAAGCCATCTTGGTAGGGCTGAACAATGAAGGAGAAGCTGAGTTTATTTCTCATGTTTTTTCGGATTCAATGGGAAGCTTCGACATGGAAAAGGCTTTGGAAACTCTCGGACTATCAGATGATAAGGCTCCGAATATTGCTTCTCTGTCAACAAATTTCCAGATTCTAGAATTACAGGTACAAGGCCTTATCGTACCGAGAAAGGGTGACAAAGATAGTTTGAAGAAGAGTGAGATTTACATCCTATATTTTCTGATAAATCTGAGGAAGTTTACTCTAATGAAACATATTCTTATTACCCTTGAGAATGTTAAGAAAGGGAATCAGAGAGCTCAGATCATAATGTATCCAGCAATACTCTCAATGTAGATAGTTCGGTGCATTGAGTCTTTCAGGGAGGCTTGTAGGTCTAAGACAACAGTTTTCAAGATTATGTTGGTGAGTGATGGTACTCTCAAAAGGAAGGATGTAGCCTTCGACAAGAAGACTGGTCAGTTTGTTGATTTACCCGCTCAAGAAGAAGCAGTTTTGAAAGTTGCTGATCCGGAATCCTCTAAGCCAGTGAGGAAGAGAAAGTTGAAAGAAGTTGAAGTTAAAGCAGAGAATCCCAAATCTAAGGAAGTTCATTCCGCACCACCAAAACCGAAGAAGAAAGATTACCCAGATGAAGTAGTTGCTAAATGGAGGGAAATAAAAGAGAAGAGATTGCAAGGGGAGCATCAGTTTCGCTTGGATCCTACGGAGGCTAAGGCCTTGAAGTAAAGAACTGCGGATGAGCTAGAAAAACAAGTGAAAGAAAAGAAGCATAAGAAGAAGATGTCTGAAGATGAGGTATCTCAGGCTTTGTTGAAGTTTAATGATATGGATTCAGCAAACATTCATGTTCATAGATCTTTTTCTTTGGAATCTCTACCTGAGACTCTATGAAGAAACTTTGTTGCTCTGGAAGAGGCAGTAGCTAAGCCTGTTGAGGATGTAGAGCAGATTGAGCCCGTGGAAGAATAAGAAGCTATTGCTGAAGTAACTGGTGAAACCAGAGATGTTTTAAATCAAGTAGATGATTATAAGGGGACACCTTTAGAACATTTGTCGCTCCGAACTTTAGAAGCTGAATCATCGAAGTTAGTCACACTAGGGAAGGATGAGCAGGAATGAGAAGTAGAGGTAGCTTATCATGCAGAGGAAGAAAAACTTCTACGTGATATTTCTCAAATGGAGAATGTAAGGAATGGTGCTCAAGAGGCTGCTGATGATGAAGACAATGTTGTTCAAGTGTCTGACAGTGAAAAGAGAAATCCGGAACATGACTCTATTCCGAAAAGGGACAAGGGAAAGTAAATTGTTGTTGATACCCCGAGCTCAGTGGTTGTAAAGAGAAAGGACGTTAGTGATTCTTCTAAGAAGAAGGTTGAGCATCTTGAAGAAGAAAATTCTCCAAGCAAAGTCTCGGATTCGGAGTCATCTTCATTGGGGCATGACTTTGTTGTTCAATCATTAAAGAACTTGGTAGGTACTATTCCGTCTTTCTCATGTATTGATTGAAGATGCCAGATGCTCCAATATGCTTTGAATCAGAAAACAGACTCTGTATCTATGGTTATGTACAAATGAGTTGAGGTAGAGGCTCAGTTCAAAATTTTATTTTTCGGCTATGAAGCCTACAAAAGATCTTGCAAGAGGATGACTATTTGGTCAAGGATGACTATGGAAGAGATGAGGCTCTTTGATGAATTCCAAGATAATGTGAAGGATTCCTTTGAGACAGAAGACATGAACATAAATGAACTTACTTCATACTTTGATGAAAAGTTGACAGATGAAAATAATTTCCGGATTCAAGAAGTTAGAGATCTGAATGGAAAGTTGAATTCTGTTTCTCAAAACTGGAAATTTGAAAGGGATCATCGGATTGAGTTTGATGAAAATTTGAAGGCTCAGGAAGAAAAGATTAAAACTTAGGAAGAAAATCATAAATCCTAGGAAGAAAATATTGAAGCTCAAAATAGAAGAATTGTTGTGTTAGAGAAGCAAGCTGAAGAAGACCATAAAGACTTGAAGAAGATAAAGACTATTCTTAAGGGTCTCATGGCAAAGGAAAAAGCTCCAAAATAGACAGATCTGATCTTTTGTTGTATCTGAATTTCATTGTTGCCGAGATTTCAAAACTAATGAAATTGGTGCTTGCTCGTTTCTTTTGTTGTTGATAATAAATTTTCAAGTACCTTGTTATATT
Source organism: Viscum album (assembly GCA_963277665.1). Taxonomy (NCBI): domain Eukaryota; kingdom Viridiplantae; phylum Streptophyta; class Magnoliopsida; order Santalales; family Viscaceae; genus Viscum; species Viscum album. Next base: position 2,029,189,970 of record OY728150.1, read on the forward strand.
TTCCGTTCCCTTGAATTATTTTTAAAAATCACAAAGGGGGAGAAGGAAAAGAACCCTAATAAAGGGGGAAAAATAATCTTAACAAATGGTGAGAATGAAAACCAACCCTAATAAAGTTTATCTAAGGGGTTTTTTCCATTAAATAAGAATTTCTTATTCTTAATGAAATTTCATTTTGGAAATCTAGAGTACGATCCTTAGAGTTTCAAAGCTTAAGGGGGATTTAGTCGTATTCATCAACATTCTTAAGCAAAGGGAGATAATCCTTAATGTTTTCTTTCTTCTTAGACTTTCTTTTTCATAAGGATGTTTGTGCTTTCCAAAAAGGGGGAGATTGTTGAGTCAATAAGGTTTTCCTTATGGCTTTTCCATTCCTTCTTGTTTTGAAAATCACAAACACCTTATCTTTAAGGAAAATCGCTTTTATAAGGAAAATATCTTTTATATGGAAAATCTCTTTTATAAGGAAAATCGCTTTTATAAGGAAAATCGCTTTTATAAGGAAAATCGCTCTTATAAGGAAAATCACTATTATAAGGAAAATTTCTTTTATAAGGAGAATCTTTTTTATAAGGAAAGTTGCTTTTATAAGGAAGATCGCTTCTGTAAGAAAAATTATCCTTATCGTATTTTCATTCATATATTTCTTATGTATATGTTTTGGAGTCATTTCCATATTCTCGGAATCATTTGAAACCTTGATATGAAATATTCTGTTTTATGTACCGAATTCCAGATGAGAACTGTAATGAAGTTTCATTCTGAATTCTGGATACGAACTCTGATAAAGTTCTACTCTGAATTCTGGATACGAATTCTCATTACAAAATCTGATGACAAATTCTCATTACGAATTCTGATGATGAATTCTCATTAAGAATTCTGATGATGAATTATCATTACGAATTCTAATGACGAATTCTCTTTATGAATTCTGATGATGAATTCTCATTACGAATTCTGATGAAGAAATCTCATTACGAATTCTGATGATGAATTCTCTTTACAAATTCTGATAACGAACTCTCATTACAAATTCTGATGATGAATTCTCATTACGAATCCTGATGACAAATTCTCATTACGAATTCTGATGACAAATTCTCATTACTAATTCTGTTGACGAATTCTCATTCCGAATTCTCATTCCGAATTCACCTATTAAACAGAATCTGATCATCTTTGTTTCATACACTCCGAATTTATTTAGATTCTGAAAAATTATTTTTGTTAACACTCTAGACCTTCACTTCGAACTTTTTTAAGATAGACTTAAAACGATGTCGTACATTCTGTTACACTTGTTTTGTTATAAAACGATGTCTTCTATTCTGTTATAAACTAACCGTTGGTTAAGTTACACGTGTACACGCCCCTCCGATTTTTAAGGAAAATATGACCGTTTGAAAGGAGGCCGACTGTGCCTATAAATAGGAGCTCATTTTAAAGAGATCAATGATGAATGATGAATTACTTCTTCGACATTGTGCATACATGCTGTTGAAGTGATTTATAGAGAGGGAGGCTCTTATCAACTCTCAAAGCATCATGCGACTCAAAATGATGGTGATTATATTCGAGGACTTCCGGGGATAGGAAGACAGAGGTTTCCAACACCTTGAATTTGAGGGCTTCCTTGTTGAGGAAGACAGAGGTTTCCAACTACCATGAAGTTGAGGGCTTGTGGGGATAGAAATATAAAGACTCTGATCTTCATATCGAGGGCTTACCCCGGTGTGGGTAAGAAAGACTTTCTTGAAAGTATAAATCAAGGGACCTTTATCCAATGTTGTTGGATAACCTTCTATTTGGGTTAAAATAATTATATCTTGTTACTTGTAGTTTTACCACTTGTTTGTTTCCGCTGCATTTTGTATTATACGGAAAGTATAACTTTCTTATACTTCCTTACTTGTACACTGTTTCATTTAGATTCTATATGCTTTAAGGTAGAATCTCATATTGTAATCTTTTTTTATGTTTCAATTTCCAGAACCATATTTCCGGAACCTACTTTCAGAATCTCTTTCCAAGTTTTCATTTGGTGTTAGAGGTGTTGTGAATTGGCATAGTTTAACTTTGTTAAACTTATCCCTTTCCTTTTCTTAAGGAAAACATAGTTATTCATAACTAACTTTAAAGGTTCCAAAGGAATTTTTAATGTACAAAATTCACCCCCCCCTCTTGTATATTGAGCATCTACATCATTATTTCGATCCTACAATTGGAACATGACATATATTTTTTTATTAAACATAAACTTATAACTTTTTTAACAGTTATATATATAGATATTTTTAGTCATTAAGTTGGATGACTGACACCAAGGACCATGATAAACTAACGAACATGCAACCAAGTCCACACATAACATTATGGACATGAAGGACATGTATATTCATGACACAATGAACATGTAATCAGCTTCATGAATATCAATATGAAAAGCTAATATTTTTAATTCACAACCATTTTTACATGTAATAAGATTCCTGAATATCCTTATTAACATGAAATATGGTTCAAAACTATAATATTTACTCATGATTTATCCATTTTCTACCAAATTCAATGGAGGGTTGATTAGGCCCCATCCATCACATTATATTAATGATACCTATGGGGGACACAAGACCATAAAAAATTAATCATATCATAACCTGTAAAATGAAATGGGTCTGAAAAATATTTAATCATATCGTAACCTATGTAAAAAAAGATAGGTTTCATAATAATTTAATCATTTATAATAGGATAATAAATTGAAAAATATAAGAGTTTCAAAAGATTTTTATCATGGTATATCATTTAAAAGAGAAATATGTTTCATAAACATAATTTATTAATAATACATTTAGATAAATAATACAAATATTATCCTTGGATTATATACATCGAAAATAATAATTTTTATTAATATAATATAATTTTAGAGGGAGAATGATTCTGAATGATAGAATGGAAAATTTTTTCAGTAAAACAATGTTTGTTTTAAAATAAAAATTTAAAAATAAATGTTCATAATTTTTTTGATAATATGTTTCATTAATTAATATCATGAAAACATATAATGGATTCTTCAAAGATAATAATGGCCATTATGAATAAAATATTCATTAATGATTTAAATTTTAAAACAATGATTCCATTTAAATATTTAGTAAAATTTAAATGATATTTTTATTGAAATTGATATATATACTCATTTTGAAATATTTTAAAAAAATTACACTAATGGTAAAAATTTATTTAATAAATCTTTTCAAAAATATCATAAATATTTTTATATTTTTTCTATAAATTATGGTTTGGGATGAAAAATAGTTTTGACCAAGGAGATAAATGAATTTTTTTTTCTTAAACACATAATTATGAACTATTCAGTAACAATAGACTAGAAAATGAATTGTAAAAATGTATTTTCATGAAACAATTTTATGATAAGAAAATTTATGAGATTATTTACAAATATTTCATAATACTATATCCTCGGGATCATAATTTAAAATAATCATTATAAATTATATGATTATTTCATAATACCATTACCAATTTGGTTACATTGAATCGCGATCCCTCAGAAATAATAACATTAAATGAAATATATAATATAATAAGATATAATTAATTCACAATATTATTAGTTGAATGTAATGTATTTAAACCTCATGAATGAAAAAAGTTTCATAACATAACATATTTATGAATGAATTAAAACCGAGAGAAAAATTAATTTCTAGTTTGGAAGAATTTTAATCATAAACCTCTTGAACTATAAAACATCAAATAGGTATGTAATTCACAATAATTATGAGTATAATATTTAAAGAAATACATTTAGTGAAAGTTTAAAAAAAACATAAAAAATAGTTTCTAAATAATGTATGTGTCTCATGTAAGAAATTATTAAGATGGAAATACCTTACTACAAGTGTAATCTTTTGAATCATATGCCCCCATAAAGCATAATATCATGTGAAACTATAAATTTCCTATATATGAAGTTATATATGATCTATCCCCTAAAAAATATATTAAATAAAAAAGTAGATGATTATTGAGTCTTTATATTCCTAACATAAATTAAAATAGAACATTAAACCCCATACAATAAGAACATACTTCCTTTATAAAAAACCAAAAATCCTCTTGTTCTGGTATCCTCCTTAGGATTGCACAAAAATCATTCCTAACATGGACTTATAAAAATAATTATTATACAAGGTTTATATGAGGGGTTTTGGAAATGGATTTTGGCTAGAAATGGATGATCCGAAATATTTTGAATGTGTTAAGAAGATAAGAGAGGGTGTGGCTTTTAATAACTAAGGAGTTGGGCAAAATTTATATTTTTCAAAAAGAAAATGGTGTTACCACATTATTCAAATGAAAAAAATACCCATAAAATGATTACTACCAATACATTGATACAAAAGGACATAAATAGTTCCATATAATATATTTTAGTCACATTTTTAGCTCATAATAACTGTTATCCATTTAATTTTACCCATGATAAACCCATTTTTACTTTAATCATAGTAATAATGTTTGATAATATTCGAAAATAATTTTATACAGAAAAAATTAATTTAAACCAACTGGATAATATAAAATATTATGATTAAAAATATGGAATCAATTTTTCAAATTCTATTCAAAGAATTGGAAAAAATAATTTTAATATTAATTCCATGACATGATGAATAACTGTGAATTGAACGATAACATTTTCAAAAGAATAAAACATTGTTATATTAATATATAATATTAAAATGACAAAAAAACTAAAATATATTAATATAAATATAATTTCAGAACATTAATTTGTTAACATTATTTAAATATAATTATACTTTATAAAATTTTTATTAAAAAGGAAGTATTCATTTAAAATTTCATATTCTTCATTATTCATCAAATAAGTAATCTTTTTTGAAAAATAAAATAAAATAATAACAATAGATATATTTTTATTTTATTATAATAATATGTAAATTTATTAGTAAAAAATTAATCCTTCCAAAATTTACTTTTAAATTAGGTTCTTAATATTACATATAAATATATTTTTAGATAAATTATTATTTAGCATAAAATATGATGCCATATTTTATCTTTTCTATTATAGAATGGAAGAAGTATGTCTGATTTTTAATTTAATTTATATTGGATAAATTTTAACAAAATAATTCTCCCAAATTGATATATTAATTTTATTTAGTATAACACGTTTGTTTACATATAAATATATTTTCAAAAAAATATTACAATTATTTTAAAATAATTTTTATTCTCATTCAAAATTAATTAATCACTGAATAATTCATTTTATATAGATTTTTTTACCATATATTTTAATAATTTAGTTGGCCATATTTATAGACACCATTCCAATGCCTAGGTGATAATTATAATTATAAATAATAATATTTGAATAGTATGTTATGTTTTGTTTTAACCAGGTTTAGTATTTTTTAAAAGTCACAAAATGTGTTTCTTATAAAGGAAGCTAAACTCAGTGGTTTGTGAAAAAAATCTAAACCAATATTTTCATGAAATAAATAATATAAAAAATATTTAATTAGTTCGAAAAAATTATTTCACAACTCCCGGAGGTGTTAAACTACAATATTTATACATACAAATATTCTATATATTTTAATGGATAATAAAAAATTAATTAATGATAAAGGAAATATTGTCTATTAAGGAACCTATTTTTTATATAGGACAATTATGAGATAAATTTAGTATTATGAATTTATAATTTTAAATAAAATGTTCCATTTTCAAATATAGACTAATTGTATACCTATATTTTGTAATGTTGGTGATGATGTTTGGATTTTTTTTGACATATATGTTGAAATTTAATGTATAATTAAGTATAAATATTATCTTATTAATAAAATTAAAAATAAATAATTATTTAATATTTTGATCAAAAACTCATACATCTAAATTTTTTGGATCACATACACACATTTTTTATATAAAATGAAAAATTATTAATTAATTACATTCAAAGAATAAAATATTTTCTATCGTTATAATATAAATATATTTTGAAAAATATACTTATATAGTACAATAAAACATTTATAGAATCCTTTTTTATATTCATCATATTTTCATTCATGTTGAACACGTAACATATGATCATGTTTGGGTATACATTATAGAATTGATGAGGAAAAAACATATTATTGGTAAATATGTCAAATAACTGAAACATAAATTAAGATAAATACTATGATATCATTAAATATTAACTAGGATCAAAGCTTGGGGTAGGAAAAGATAAATTTTAAAGGAACATGGAATCTAAATATAGAGTATCATGAGAATGGTGAGTGAAAAATATGACCAAAATGGCTACATAAGTATTAATTATAAAACATGGAATTAAAAAGAGAAAACATTTCAAATGTGGATAAGTAATTGCAATTAAAAATACTAATCATATGATAAAACATTTATAGACGAATTAATATCATGTTGTACAAATATAAATATATAATTTTAATTTTAATTATTTTGGGTAAATTTAAATAAATTATGTTTAAGAATTACGTTATGTACAATGTAAACCAAATCTAGTCCACAAAAAATGATTATAATAATTATAATAATTTAATAAATGAATTTGATGTAATTATAATTTCAGGGAAACTAATCACATTATAACATAATTAAATAGATGTGTGAAACACAATTATGATAAGATAATATAGACATAAATAAATCCAAAAAATTAATATATATATATATATATATAGGTAATTGTATAATTGATACAATCAATATACGCAAAAATTATTGAATTTAAAATAATAATTTGAATGACTATTATTTAATAAATATGAAAAAATATTAAATATATGAGTCCTTTGGAACAGTTAAATATATATTTATTGTCATATCAATGATATAATTAGTTATTAATGTAATGAAATATAATGATAAAAATTTCAGGGTGTTCTGATGAAAACTGACCCCCATAAAATTTCATCACTTTAATATGAAAACTAACTAATTATATGTGCAGGTATAATTATATTTAAATCTCGGGTGATTAAAAACTAGAATATCAAAATTGAAAATTATAAGAAAATATACTAAAAAATAATGGAAATTTAAAATTTTTTATAGGGGTGATATTGGAATATTGTTATGTTTTATAATCAATGAAAATGGGATATGAAGAATAATTATAATCCAAAAGTCAAGGATATTTAGTTTAGTTTTACAATTACAATTTTATTACCTTTTATAGTTCAATCTCATATAAAGAGTATTAAATTTAATAGGATAATTATAAATTGTGAATTAATTTTTTGCATAACTTCTAGGAATAATATTTGATGTTAACAACAAATAATTTTGGGAAAATAATGATAAACACAATTTGATTAAAATGACCCAAGATTACCACTCCACCATAAAAAATTATCAAAATAAAAAAAAACTATTAATTATAGGTTGGATATTATCAAATTTAATGTAGAACCATTATATATCATGTAATGAATAATGATGGGTTATAACATTGTAATATATATAAGTGGTGTTAGTAGAAATATGGCCATTTGTTTCCTAAAAAATGTCACAAAACATCAATTATTATCCTTAAATAAGATGTTGTATCTACCTTATAGAATGGAAAGGATCAAATTCCCAAACACCTTGTTCTTGTTAATGGAAAAGGAAAATCTGTAAAAACATTTGGAAAAAAATTGATGCTAAAAAAAATTCCCCACCCAAAAAAACATCATTGACCTTATATACTACAAGACCTTATATATTTCTGAATGTATCTTGTAGGATTCCATATTGTATTTGGAGTCTATATCCATCATTGAGTAGGAAGATATCCATAGTATCAATTCCTTAAACCAATTATATATATAGTGAACATAATAAATAATCAGTGAAACATTAAAAATATAATGAAGAAATGGAAATCATAATAAATATTAGTAAAATTGGCCAACAAGGTGTTAGAATAATAATGAGTGAATAAAGAAAAATATATTAATATAAACAAAAATTTTTGAGTCCTCTATAGTTGGTCTTGTCATCCACCAATTCCTTACTCCACTTCTCAAACATGAGCTACTATCCAGCTTCACTTAACCAAGACCTAAAACATAATGTCTACATGAGTTTTGAGAGGAAAATTTTTCATGTGTGTAATAAAACTCCACAAGACACCACCAATTATACTTAATATATATTCAAAGGTATAACATGTGTTTTTCTTAATAATAGTCAATATGTAGCATAATTTATACCATATCAAGGAACTTATGTGAAATCCAACCCTCCATGATCCCCTATAAAACCCGCTTCAACATAGTGTATGAAGGAATGTCAAAATACAAAAAATTATTAATAAATTTGCATGAAATAAGTACTTATTCTACATGACATCCTATAAAATTAAAACTAAGTGTCTTCTAGGAATCAAGATTTATTTTTCTCTACCTCCACTATATATACTGTTATCATTCTTCTCAGTGTCCTCTACTCCTAATGTTGCATGATCCTTAGAATTCACATTTCTTCGATTCAATCACACAATATCCATAAAGCATCATTGTATTCCAATAATGTTTTTAGTAAAATTATCAAAATTGTATCTTGTATTGTGAATTTACTGTATAAGGGTTAAATATGTTATGATGATCCACATACATTGGAATCCAATAAAAATACCTCAAATCAACTACCCAACAATATATGTCATACAAGCTATCTTAAATGATCTTCATTAATAAATGTATAAACATGGAATATGTTTTATCAAAAATAAATGTTTTTACAAGTACATAAATGTAATCATAGTAAAAAATGTCATATATGGGATACACCCCCCTAAATCATAAAAAAAACATCTATCATGTATTAAAACAAATAATATTATATAATTCTAAAGGTTTCGACATGATCCATGAAACGATATAAAACATCCTTCCTCATGTAGTTTTTGGTAAATGAAATTGATAAAATAGACAATAAAGTTCAAATTATAGTTCATTGACATCAATATATAACAATACCTCCTTCTAAAATTTATTATACTTTCTTTCAACATGTTAATGTCCATGGTTAATTAGATGAATCTGCTCTCATGGGAATCCAAGAAACAATAATATAATTTTATATAAAAAATAAATAAGAAAATACAACAGATATTATAATCCACTCCCCCATATAATTCAAAATAATAATAATTATAACACTCATTTACACCATAGTATAAGAATTATTTTATTATTCATCGATGATCCATTGATTTTTTATCCCATAGGTCAAACCATAACATTTTTCAAAAAATATCATGAAATATTATTTTCCAAAAAATCTATTAATATGGTACCAAGAAATTATTCCATTAAGAATGATTATGTAAAGATGATATGAGAGATATAGTTATATTTAACTATATAAAATTAGAAAATGAACCAGGTGTATTCAAGGAGAAGTTAAAAAAATGTGTAAATTAAATTATGGGGAACATTGGATCAAAAGAATAACTAAAATCATAAGAAACAAAATTAAGAAATTTTAATAATATCAATAAAAATTTTGGGATATTTTATTAATGTGTTAAATTAAGTTATCAATTTAATTTTACCCAAAATTTTTCGTAAATTCATTGCATTAAACTATGAATAAATATTTTATTTATTGATAAATTGAATAAATACTATTTAATTTAATGAATTTTAGGACTTGAATCAAATATAATGAGCTCCAGCTTTAAAGTAGGGATGAAGAAGTGTATGTGGTCATGTTGAACAAGGTATTAGACATAGTATTTTTTGTTAGGGTTTTACAAAACAAATAAAAAAATAGAATATAATTTTGGATAATGAAATATGAGTAAAATGTCAATTAATAACAAATAAAATAATAGAATATAGTTATGGATAATGAAATGTGATTAAATGGTCAATTAATAGAAGTATACAATTCAATGAAAATATAAGTAAAACCCATAAATAAGAATACCAATGTAGATGATACCAATATTAACCAATCTCTATGAGATCTGAGGGTTAATGTCCCACCATTTTCCCCACCAAACTACTACACACTTCTATTATATTTATCAACCAACCCCATATTGTGCCTTTATTTTACTAATGTATGTTGAAATATAATATAAATTCACTTTATGGTATGTGAATCATGTGATAAAATATGACTAGTGGTATCCTACCAAGTTTTGCATAAGTATTCATTTTTAAAAACCAATCATGTTTATTTAAAGAATAAAAGTAATAAAAATATGTATTTAATTTTTTTAGTTAATAATATAAATCAATCATTGTGAAGTAATTTTTAAATCATACAAAAATAAATGAATCCAAATGGTTTACTAATAATAAATTTCTCATGTTTTTTATAAAATTCAAATAGAAATTAAAAAACCATAGAAATCATGCCAATGGTAGGTCAGGTTCTTGTTATCAAGGATCATCAAAAAATAAATGAAAAAATCACTATGTTCACATAAATCACTATATCATCAGAATGGTTATAGGATAACAACCCCAAATATGAACCACATATCCAAAAATTATTAGTTATAATTTTATATTATTCTAATGCAATGTATCTACAAACCATCATAGAATTTATGTCTAATTATTTCTATATCCTATGTGAACAATAATTCGATAATCTGTAGAATATACTTTGAGCATTTCATGGTTATAATGATCACATACATTGGGGCTTTAATTTTATTAGTAAAAATAACTATAATTGGAATTCACACATAAATAATCAAATTACCCATTCATTACATTAATACAATCTTTGAAATACATTTCCATTTGAAATAAAAAATAGGGAAATCCATTTTTAAAATGAACCCAAAACAATAACATTTGAGGAATAATAAATCATGTCTAGAAATAGTTTAGTAATCAAATATATAGTGATCATGAAATATTGGTTTCTAAATAATTACATTTTATGAATACACATACCTTAAACACTTCATATTTCAAAAAATTACCAAAAACCCTATAAAATATAAAGATGGATCGAATATAGAATGAATGGAAACTAATATATGAACAGGTATCATGAATCTCATATTATGAAATCCCATGATTAACCTTGAAAATGAATTCAAAATATGATGCCTACACACATGGAATATCACAATTACCAACATCAACTTGGTCTCTCTCTTCCGTTTTAGGATGGACATAATTGCATTTTCATTTGGCAAGGAAAATTGTGGGACAATATATTTCATCATACAGTGGTAAAATAAAGGACATAACTGCATTTTCATTGAATTGTATACTTCTATTAATTGACATAACTGCATTTTGATTTGGCCAATATAGATGATAGCAATATTAACACATCTCTATGAGATCTGAGGGTTAATGTTCCACCATTTTCCCCACCAAACTACTACACACTTCTATTATATTTATCAACCAGCCCCATAATGTGCCTTTATTTTACTAATGTATGATGATAGATAATATAAATTCACTTTTTGGTATGTGAAGCATGTTATAAAATATGACTAGTAGTATCCTACCAAGTGTTTCATACGTATTCATTTTTAAAAACCAATCATGTTTATTTTAAATAAAAAAAGTAATAAAAATATGTATTTAATTTTTTTCGTTAATTATATAAATCCATCCTTATGAAGTAATTTTTAAAGCATACATAAATAAATGATTCCAAATGATTTACTAATAATAAATTTCACATGTTTTTTATAAAATTCCAATAGGAATTAAATAACCATAGAAATCATGCCAATGGTAGGTCAGGTTCTTGTTATCAAGGATCATCAAAAAATAAATGAACAAATCACCATTTTCACATAAATCACTATATCATCAGCCTGGTAATAAGATAACATCCCCAAATATTGACCACATATCCAAAAATTATTAGTTATAATTTTAGAGTATTCTAATGCAATATATCTAGAAACCATCAGAGTATTTTTGTCTAATTATCTCCATATCCTATGTGAACAATAATTCTATAATCTATAGAATATACTTTGAGAATTTCATGGTTATAATGAACACATACATAGAGGTTTCAGTTTTATTAGTAAAAATAACTATAATTTGAATTCACACATAAATAATCAAATTACCCATTCCTCACATTACTAAAATCTATGAAATACATTTCCATTTGAAATAAAAAATAATGAAATCCATTTTTAAAATGAATCCAAAATAATAACATTTGAGGAATAATAAATCATGTCTCAAAATAGTTTAGTAAACAAATATATAGTGATCATGAAATATTGGTTTCTAAGTAATTACATTTTATGAATCCACATACCATAAACACTTCATATTTCTACAAATTACTAAAATCCCCATAAAATATAAAGATGGATCAAATATAGAATGAATGGATACTAATATATGAACATGTATCATGAATCTCATATTATGAAATTCCACGATTAACCGTGACAATAAAATCAAAATACAATTCCAATACACATGGAATATCACAATTACCAACATCAACTTGGTCTCTATCTTCTTTTTTATGATGGAAATAACTACATTTTCATTTGTCCAGGAAAATGGTGGGACAATATATTTCATCATACATTGATAAAATAAAGGATGTAACTGCATTTTCATTGAATTGTATACTTCTATTAATTGACATAACTGAATTTTCATTTCTCCAAATTATGTATCTTGTATACAATTTTACTTTTTAGTTTTTATGGCCCAACTGATTTGACACATTCATGAATAAATATTCACCGAACAAATGTCCAACTGGCTACATGGGTGATCCAAATTTGATTTACAGACACTCTATTCCATCTCCAAACACTATCAAATAAAATAAATCACTAAAGTCTCAGGAATAATACATGGTCCCACAAGATATTTTCCAACCACCACTATAAATACAATGAGTTCATGTACATGGGTTAATATATTAATCTTCAAAGGATTCCATTTTTATGGACATTTTTTAACTATTAATATAGGGAAACCGAACTATCCCTAAATGAATATCTCATGATCTTACTAATACCCATGATTATGATACCTACATATTACAAATTTTTATATCAATGTTCTACACATTACAGATGTACATGCTTGAGGACTGTAATAATTTAGTGTCTTTGGAACCATGGAACAAAATATTATAACATGGTAAATGATCTTCAATTTTTCCAAAAATTATATAACCATATAGTTTTTCTACATATAAGGTTTATTTATAACTTGGTGGAAGGAAATATAAAAAGGGTGATCTCATATACATAATATGGGTATATAAATGAGATATGTAATCAAAAAATTAGCATAATGGTATGAGAACATGGGGATAAAATTTTAAGATGACACATTGCATATCACAGAAGTATACACGAGTCATGGTATAATTACTAGTTGTTCATAAAACATTATTCATCAAGAAATCACGATAAAATTCCCCTAAGAGGATAATATGGGAATAATTCTTATAATTTTTGGAATAGACATAGGAACATAAAATCTTATTTCAAGGATGCCTATCATGACCTTCATAATATATTACTCTTGGGATAATCCCCCATGTACCTACTATAGGCTCGGGAGAAAAACCTATCTATAGTTATATTTTTGTGTGTGAGATACAACCCTTGTAGCCTCTTATTTTGTGGATTAGGCCACAACCCATGTACACTATTGTTATTGGGCTTGGAATACAGCCAGTGTACCCTCTTGTGTTTGGTATTTTAATATTACCTATGTACCATAATATTTTTTATCATGGGAAACAACCCATACATCCCCTTGTTTTTAGGCATTAGCTACCCTATTAATTTCAAGCATGGCCAACAACCCATACACCCTCTTATTTTCCGGCGTTATCTACAACTTAAGTAAACTTTGAGTTATTATTACATTTATTATGAAAAAATGCATTTGAGAGAGATATGAGCACCATCCATCACGTAATGAAATCATACATACATGTACCATAAGATAATAAAATAGTCATGTAATCATGAACCATAAAAAAAGATGGGTTTTGTAATCATCATATCTTAATCCATGATATCAAAGGGGTATTATAAAATTTTCATCATATCATAACCCAAGGAAAAAAATATATGATTGATAATCATTTAATCATAGAATAACATATGTATAGAAGTGGGTTTCATTATTTTTTTATTATTGTACAACAAATTTAAGAGAAACAAGATTCATAATGTACTTGTCATCTTAAATACAAAACATTCAAATATTGAATAATAATAGCAAACATGGATCATAGCCATAGAAAAACATAAAATATATTAAGAGTTTAAATCAAAGATGAAGAATGATTTTGAATGATTACTTTCACCATTTAATAATGAGAATATATTTTCATTGAAAAAAATTAATAATTCTATTTTCCAAATCATTTTCATTGAAACCCAATTTAAAATCATAATCTTTAAAAATCACTTAAAAACATTTAGGAGAAAATATCCTTTTATATATGAAATAATGATATTTAGAGAATAAAAAAATTTAAAAACAAATTCATGGAAAATAAAAAAAAATATTTAATATAATCGTCTATGTCATCGAAATCATTATCATTTAAATTTTCCTCTTTAAAAAATATAAACATTGAGTTTAAATCCATTTTAAAAACTTTTTTGAGATATTTTTTTATTCAATTTTCAATGAAATAATATTTAAAAATAGTGAATTTTATGAATATAATATTTATTTTTTATTAAAATTAAATCTTGTAAATTTTAAAATAAACCATAAAAAGGGATGTTCATTATGGTAAAAAATTCCATAAAAACCAATAATTCCCTTTTCCCTGTAAAATTTCGAGAAAAGTACCTTGATCTGAAAATGACAAGTGGAATCCTTAAAAAAAATTAAAAAAAGTAATAAATGGGTAAAAATTTCATTTAAATAACCTAGATTACTATTATAACATTTTTAATGAATTTTTTGAAAACATGGTTTTGGTAGAACATAGATTATAGAATGAAAAGATAAATCTTATTGAATTTTCAGAAAAAATGTTTCCTTAATAAAATTAAATGAAAATCATTGGAAGAATGGTACCATTAAATGAATATATAATGGATAGGAATGGAATAATATATTTCTAGCTAATTTTTGAGGTATGGATTATAATATTTCGTCAATGGGAGAACAACATAAAAAATCCTAGAAAGTGATAAAATTAATGCAATAAACACTTACAACTTTGGTAACATCAATTAAATCACATCATGAAAGATAATGAAATTTCATGATGCATAAAATATAATTAATATAATATTATTAATTATATAACTTGTCAAAGAAACTATATAAATTTTGTAGAATAACATAGTTGTATTACACTGAATTTTTCTATAAGAAGGAAAACTGAGAAAAAAGCTTTACATATTGTGTAACTTTTGAACCATAAAACCATTTAAATAGATTAATCAAAAGGATATGTAAACAGAATAACATTAAATAAATATTGACATATAATACATTATTTGGCATTTTATACACTATAAAAAAGACACGATTGGTGAATAATGAATATGTCTAATAGAAATGAAAGTGACACTAAATATACCCTTAATTATTAAGTATGTTTTCAATCATGATGCCCACTAAATAATTACATAAAATGAAAATGTATATATAATTAATTAAATTAAATTCATGATAAAACATATAAAAAGTAATAATATACATCACACAATATGTATAAGTGTTGAATTTCGCATATATATCATTAAAATAAAAGTCACATAAGAATGTTGTTACCTAAAGTATTGACTTTCATCATACACTTTCAAAACATATATATAGTGAATATATATTTATTATAAATATACCACATAATATTATTATTCTATATCAGAAAATTCTTTATTTCATTATGACACTATATTACCCTTTTGAAGATAATTTCAAGGTAATGTTACGTAACCGGTAATATCTTCTTCGTATTCATATATGTTTCAAATGTTTATTTTTTTTATTAAATAGATCTTTATTTACATTTCTTAATAATATAGAACATGGCATAAATAAAATTAATATTTAGGATATAAATATTTATAGTAAACTATGTAAAATTGAAATATGAAATGAAATACACATTTCATGGATAGGGTTGGTCATACGTTTGCATGAACTCAATTTCGGTTTCATTATTGTGTAGAAATTATAAAGGTAAATGATATATATATATAAATATATTAAATAAATAATAATAATAATTTCATATGTTTCCTATAAGTTTACCGAACCCATCCATAATACGTTCAATGTAATGTGTGAATGAATCATATCTCTTGGAGGAGCTGATAGACCACATGTCTGCAAATGAATATATAATATTTATTGAAAATGGAAATCACGAAGGTATGTTCTATATAATAAAATTATAATCATATAGAAGTAATAAATAACATATAGATCAAGAAAAATTGGCATATTCATCATAATTCACTACCATACGTTGTGGTAAAGGGAAAATGAGCGACATTATTTCACGAGGCAGTAGTTCACTATACATATGAATGGTACGTTAGTTTCACATTCGATGGAAGTGTGTGTATGTAAATCTCAAAAAATATCAAAAAAAAATTATATTATATTATGTATACTTATTTTATTATATAACCATTTTATAAGAAGATTTAAATGGGTGGAGAGAATAATAAAACCAAAATAAACATTGAAGAATGTTACCTTTTTTCAGGAAATCCCGTTTGGTTTGAACCATTGGGATTACATGGTTTTATTTCATCAAACCATTAGGCTACAAGTATTATATGTTTTATGTTGGGAATTTTTGGGTAATTTTGGTTCATGAAAAAATTATTTCGAGACATGAATAAATTAGTGGGGTGGATGATTTCCCTTTTATAGTGGAGGAGTAAAATTCGTATAACTATAAAATCATAAAAATAATTGAGAGGTCTCTCATACATCATGACCTCAGATAATTTATTATCATCCATCCATGAAGGTAAATGGAAGTAATATTTTCATACAATGAATTTTGGATACATGCCTATGTTATTTGACTATTTAAATTAATTTTTAACCACTACGTAATATTGTCTTTACCTTAATCATTGTAATTAATTTTTCCTGCATTCACTATTATTTATGGTCAAATAATAATATGAAATTATTTTAAATTACAAATTATTCTGATTCCAATTTTATAATTATTTTTTCCTAATTATAATAATAGATGATGGGGAATGAAAAATAAAAATAATCCCTTAGAAGTTTCATGACAATTCATTTTTTAAGATAAAATATTTAAATTTTTAAATTTATTTTCTATCCAAAATAATTGTAAAATTTTATACAAGGTCTCAAGTTATTTTAATTAAGGTAAAATATATCAAAATTATCTTTAAAACCATTTAAAAATATAATTTAAATATATAATTATATTAAACCAAACAATAGTTTTTAAATAAAATTTTTTATTTTTCACTATTTATCAAAGAATCAAGTATCTAAAAAAATAACCCTATGTAAATTTTCTTATTTCACATTAAATAATGATGGTTTTTTGTCAACAAAAATTTATAAAAGCATAAAAAATGGTGTCTAAAAAGGGTCTTACATTAAAATTAATTAAAATTACATTATAAAAAAATACATCTTATTCATTAAATTAGATTTAATCTTAACATATACTGCCAAATATATTGAATGAGTTTTATAAAAATAGAATTTATAATATAGAAATTTTTTTAAAAATTAAAATAAATTGGGGTTTTAATTCATTTATATTAAATTTTGTCATAATAATAATATTTTTCATAGAGAAGGAATTACATTAAATTAAAATAGTTATTACTTTAATTTTTTAACTAATTTTTAACCAAAGTAATTTTATATACATCTTTAAATCATATATTTTTTAGATTAATTACCTATATTTGTAACTTCCATTATAATGTGTAGGAGTTAATTATAATAATATTTTAATATCAGTAGTTATAGTTTTTTGTAATTCATAAAACTCAACATTGTGTGTAACACAATAGAAACACAGTGTTGTGTGTACCACACGTGATATTAAGCATTACATGTAGTGAAAGCATTACATTTTTTTGTGAACTACAATCCAAACTTATTTCATTGATATCATAGATGATATATTCAATTTTTTGTAAAATAGATATTATTGAATACATTAAATTGATTTGAAAAAAATATAACATAATTTCTTGGTGTGTTACATTTTTCCCCTATTAAAAGGATTTCTATCCACATATTTCTTCCATTGTTATAAAAGTTTTAATTATTTAAATATACTATCATAGGAACAAATTTTGAAAAAAATGAACCCTACACTTCTTTTAAAAATATACTTTTAACTATAATGCTTATGCAATGTAACTCATAACATTGTTTCAACGTTGGATTTTATGGGTTAGAAGTGAATATTGTACATAGATGAAAGACATAACTAAATATAGAGATAGATGAAGATCACTGATCAATATAATTTCAATGATGGAAATAAATTTATGTGCACAGAAACCATAATTCATTGATGAATTATAAGGACATTAGTTCAATAAAATGAAGGTATTAGTATAATTATTTTTTCCATGACTATTTAACAGAGTTAAGGAATTATTTTATAGTATAAGTTATTTAGAATACATAATTACTTTGTTTGATACCATTATATGTTAAAAATCACACCGATTGATTTTTCCTTCCTAAATTTTCAAATCATATCATACTCTATTAAATGAAGGTGCATTTTTTCATTACCAGTGTACTAATAGGTCATGTTGTAGAATGATAAGTCAATTTATATATCTTTATTTATCAACATAGAAAAAATAATAGAGCATGTAATCCAATTTACAAAAATCCTCACATATAGGGATAATAATTTAATTGATAAAATTGTGTATAATAATTAAGAAGAACATTCCATAAATGGTTAACCTTGTAACCCATATGCAATATGAAGATACAAAACAATAGAAATAATGTCACTAAATTTATCAGTATTATCTTAACATACATCCCTTATATGTAATAATGTACCTTATGGTTGTAATGTACAAAACATGTGAATTACCTTAACATGTTTTATATTGAAGCATTTTGATAACTTAAATTACCATAATGTTTTTACTAAAGAGATGCATTCTTTCTTATTTCATAAATTAATTTATATATTCCATAAATCCAAACAAGGTTGTTAACTATATCTATGCTAAAAGGATATATTCCTTTAATCAAGATTTTACCATGAATATAAACTTTTCATTAAATTTATTTTCTAGTATATTAGAAAATTATTGCATTTTCTTGTTAGTAATTAGAAAAAAAACATACAATGAAAAATCATTTTATACTTCAAAATTAATAATTCTTGAATACAAATACATAAAAACTTATAATTTTCTATATATTATTTAATCCAATGAAAATGATACCACATTATATTATATAATACCTATTTTCTTTTTCATTTCATCCCTATTATCGTTATCATTATAAATATAAATATTACTCATTACACCTTACTGATTACCTTTCATGATCGTTCTCTTAGGAAATTGATTTTCCTAATGCCTTTTCATATAAAAACATAAAACATTCAACTGTTGATAACACCTTAGGGAGGAAATATTATCATCAATTGCATAGATATAAATTTTCATTTTCCCTTTTCTGTAAGTTTATTTTTATCCTTTTATAGAATCAAAATATCTTCTTACTCTACTAAGACATTCATCTGGGTATTTCTTTCCATATTCAAGACATATATGAAATTGAATATTCTTTTTCTATGGTATCTATTACCAATATTCTCATAAAAATATTCCCTTATCTTATTTGTTGAGTATGAGATTTGACTAAGGTTCATGTTGTTAATAATGTTCCTTGAAAACCGGTTAGGGATAATCCCAACAATCATTACCCAGTAATCAAATTCCTTTTCATTATCATCAACAATTTTTCCATCACATTCCTTGTAAATAAAGTAATTCTTAGTTACACCCATTATCTAAAACCAAAATGAGTTTTATGATCATCCCTTATAATAGTGTAAACCCACATAATCATGAAATATAAACTATATAATGTCTAAATTTTTTCACCTTATTTTAAATATATGACACCTTAGTATTGTCCTTAGAGAATACCTAGAAATATCCATAGAAATATCCCGATGTATGTCACTGTATTATTCTCACCCTATATTCAAAAGGCTTACTATACCTTTTCCTTTGAGACCAACACAAGTGACCCAGATTTATCATACATTGATATTAAATTATTTTACATGAATATTCTTAAAATTGATAAAGTAAATAACTAAAAACTATAATAGTTTGGTGTCTTTAGAAACCTATAACACAATCTACTATCTTGGTGAATTATTTTAAATACTTACCACAATGATATCCCCCTATAGTATGTATACTTAAAATAATTATTCATCACTTAGAGAAAGGATACATATGTATGGGTGACTGATTATTTTCAGTAAGTGTAAATAAATGAGATATGTAGAATAACATTAGAAAAAGTGTATAATAAATTGGGAATAACATTTTCATATCATTACCTACAAATCAAATTTCATATACATCCGTGATGTCCTAAATATTAACAGATCATAAGACATGATTCATAAGGGAATAATGAGCATACTTTATTAGAGTATATCATATGATTAAGACATTGATTTTTAAGAATACACATGATCATAGAAGATTTTATGTTAATTATATATACAAACACCATCATGAGATTTTAAGATAGGGATAATCACCCATGTTGGAGCTTCAGGACTGGGCTAATAGCTTGTGTGACCTCTTATTTCTAGGCTTGGGAAACAACCCATGAACCCAATTGTTTTAAGTTTTGGGCTACAACTAGTGTACCCTATTTTATTAAGGCAAAGATAATAACCTTTATAACCTATAGTTTTTCGATTTTGACTACTGAAGGACCCCGGGACACCCTGAGAGGGGAGGGGTGAATCAGGGTGTCAACTTTTTGTTTTAAACTGATGGATCTTGTTACCACATTGGTAGAAACGTGTTTAACCTGTATGATAGATATGTGAATAAATAAAACATTCACATGCAAAGAGATGACATAACACTTTTTAATTTGTTCACCACTAAGGGCTACGTCCATGGAGCATATTCCAATAGGTTTTCGGTTGTACCAAAGTCCACTATTCTTCGCTCGTTGTGGATTGCAATTGTTTCAGAACAGTCACACTGCCCCGACTCACTGCCTTTACAACTGTTCAGGGAAAGCCTATTGCATCCCTCGGGACACTTCTGTTGACTCCCCCTAGCTCAATTCCTTTGGTGAAGTCCCACTCAGTTTATAGATGTGAAGGTCTCTTTATCATCTCTATAGAATACATCCTCTATTTTATGTATATTCTCTGTTGAATTCCAACTTCCACCCGTATACTAAACTCACTTTTCACCACAAAGGTATCTAGAAAAATTCCAGTATTCACGTAGCCCAAAAAGACTGGCATGCTTCAACCACTCCTGGCGCGCTTCACCAAGTCGGCATGCATGTTTTAAAGATGGCGCGCATGTTCACCTCTACTACTTGCACGACACTTGATTTTTCAACCTCAAACTTGTGCGAGTCACATTCTTTTCCACCCAAACCAGTTTTGGTGCACAATTTTCAACTGTCACGCTTTTTCAAATTCTGGCATGCAATTGTCACCAAACCACCTGTGTGACACTTCCTTCGTCAACTCCAAACATGGGTGACCCACACCCTTTCTCGCCCAAACCACCTTGGACGCGCAACAGACAACTGTCGCCCAACTTCTACATGCGCTACCACACAACCACTTATGCGACCACTACACCTGCTCAACAGGAGCTCTAAATTTCTTATGTCTCGAACTTCTCTACAAAAGAGGAGGGGTGGTCCTCTATTTATAGGCATTCTGGACACCCTGTGTGACGGTGCGCAAGTCTCCTCTCGGCGTGCAAGTCCAGCTACCCTAGTCTCTACCGTGCTAGTCACTTGCGCGACCAAACTCAAAAATTGGGCACCCCTTCTTCCTTTACCATATTTTGATGTTATGATCTTAAAAAACATATGGCACACTATTTTCAAACCCTCTATGTAATCAGCGCACAAGTCCCTTTTCCAAACACAATTTTCTCCATTTGTTAATTTTGAGGTCCAGAAATTTGGAAAACACTGGAAAATGGTGCCCCCTTCAATACTATTATCTGCATAAACTATAAGATCACTTTTCTGTCACATATTCTGAACATCCATTTACTGGAACATATTCTTAACATCCTCTATGGATTGATAACAAACACAAAACATACTTCAATTCATGAAAATACAATCATTGTTCCAATAATCTATCCCATTGGGTTTGTTGGCAATGAGAAAATAAATTCAATAGAGTATCAGCCACATGAAAACCAAAAACACAAGATTCTACTCAGCCAAAACTCTAAGTATATGTGAGTAATTCTTGGTGTTGAAATCAAGAGGGGAAGCATGAATTGGTATCCTGGGTTTTGTAATTTCTCAATAATGCCAAAGAATTTCTCTTAAATTTTCCCAAAAGCATTACATGTCCAAAGAATTATTCTTATCCTATCACTGAATCCTCATCATGATACCAAACATGTCCTATTCACTAAATTTTCATTGTGATACCAAACATGTCCTGAATTTATTTCATCACCCCCATTGGAAATAAACCCAAAAATCTATATTTTTCACATTGAATTCCTTCTTTTCCTATCACTGAATCCTCATCGTGATACCAAACATGTCATGTTCACCGAATTCTCTACGTGATACCAAACATGTCCTGAATTTATTCTTTCTCCCCCATTAAAAATAAACCCAAAGATTGTTATTTACACATTGAATATCTTAATACACCCCCTAGATAGTATCTCCCCTATAAAACTCCATTAGAACCACAAAAAGATTAAAAATAATTAACATGACTTGGGAGAGGGGTATTGTGTAACCTCCTTATGCACTGGGAGGTGGCTGAACATTGAGCTTCAACCGATGCTTCTCAAACACGGCTGTTGACAGTGGCATGGTTCGGATATCATCCACTTGTTCATCAGTTCCAACGTGAGTCATTATAACAACGCCTTGCTCAACTTTTTCTATAATAAAGTGATACCTGATTTCAATATGTTTAGTATGATAATGCTGAATAGGATTCTTCATAAGATCAATTGCACTCTTTTTATCGTAGTAAATTATCATTGGTTTCTTCACCTCATCACTAATATATGTTAGTTGTTTCATCGTCCATAGTAGTTGAGTGCATGCCTTTGTGGTAGAGATATAATCAGCTTCAGCAGTACTAAGAGAAGTACTTTCTTGTTCCTTGCTCAACCAACCAACACATTTATTACCAATATAGAATGCTCCACCACTGGTGGACTTTCTGTCAACTACATATCTAGCCCAGTCAGCATCAGAGAACGCTGATAATTCATTATTCCTGCCTGCATAAAAGTATATCCCAAAGTTATGAGTACCTTTAATGTACCTTGTGTGTTTTTTACTTATGCAATATGTTCCTCCTTTGGATTACTCTGAAAGAGGGTTGCTAGACATGTTTCGAAGACAATATATGGATGTGTCACTGTCAGGTACAGTAAGCTTCCAATAATTCTCTTGTACATTGTGGGATCTATTGAGATCCCATCATCATGCTTTCCAAGTTTGGTTCGAACTGCAATCGGAGTAGGCATTGGTTTGGAGTCTTGTATATTAAACTTCTTCAGCATCTCTCTCGCATTATTTTCATGAGAAATGAATGTGTAATCCTTCTTTTGAATCACCTGCAGCCCCAAGAAATATGTGAGCTCTCCAATCATAGAAATTTCAAATTCTGATTTCTTGTGATTGGAAAATTCATCCACAAATTTATGCCTGCTTCCACCAAATATAATGTCATCAAAGTAAACCAGAACCATGAAGTGATCTTATGGAGAATTCATCACATATAGATTGTGATCTACTCCTCCTATTTTTAATTCCAGCTTCTTGAGATAAGAGTCCAGCTGGGAATAACAAACTTGTGGTGCCTGCTTCAAACCATATAGATATTTTTTAGTTTCTAAACCATTGTT
Source organism: Viscum album (assembly GCA_963277665.1). Taxonomy (NCBI): domain Eukaryota; kingdom Viridiplantae; phylum Streptophyta; class Magnoliopsida; order Santalales; family Viscaceae; genus Viscum; species Viscum album. The sequence continues at coordinate 2,029,214,151 of OY728150.1, forward strand.
TCATCAGTACCGAGAATAAATCTAACTAGTTTTTCAATGTAGACTTCTTCGAGTACACCATTCAAGTATGATTTCCTAACATCCATTTGGTATACTTTATATCATCTTTGTAGTTCCATGGCAAAGAAAAACCGGATTGACTCTATTCTTTCCACTGGATAAAAGGTTTCTTCAACATCAACACCTTCAATTTGGGAGTATCCTTTACATACCAGTCATGCCATGTTTGTAATAACACTTCTATGATCATCAAACATGTTCTTGAAGATAAATTTGTTACCAATCACATTGTGACCTTCGGGTCTCTGAACAAGATCCCATGTCTGATTCTTGTCAATCTGATCTAACTCTTCATTCATGGAATTCACCCATGATTCATCATTTGCAGCTTATTCAAATGAGGATGGCTCCACAACTGATAGAAATGTAGATTGTGGTTTATTCCTCATCGTCATTGTTTGAGTGGGTGCTCTCTTGTCCCCAATTATGTTAGATGGATCAATATCAGCTCTATGATTTCTCCTATGAGGATCAGTTGAATTCTCTCCAGCCAAGGTTTCCTCTTCATATTCTTCTTCTGAGTCAACATCATTATGTGGTTACAGAGCGTTTTTTTCACCTTCCTCTATTATTGTATTTATATTTTCTCCATGTTTATTTTTTTCCTTACTTTCTATCACATCAGTATATAAAATCTGTGAAGAATTTGTAGTTTTCCCTTCAATGATCTTGAATTCACTGCTTTCCATGATCCTTCCTAATCGCTTGATGAAACACTTGTAGTCTTTGTTGTTCATTGAGTATCCAAGGAAAATTCATTCATATGCATCGTCACTATACTTCCTTTGATTTCCTTATTATTTTCTAATAAAGCATTTATTTCCAAAAACACGAAACTATTTCAAAGAGGGCTTCCTTCCATGTCACAATTCATATGGTGTCTTCATCACACCCATATAAAGATCTGTTTGATTTTGAATATACACTGCATCTTGAACAGCCTCTTTCTAATAATGTATTGGAATACGACTCTCAATCAGCATAGTTTGTGCCATGTTGTTCACTTTTCAATTAACACGTTCAAAAACTCTATTTATTTTTGGAGTTCTCACAGTATCTACTTGATGTTGTATCCTATGCTTCTCTAGGTAATTTTCAAATTCAATGGACATGTATTCCCCTCAATTTTTAGATCACAACACTTTGATTGTTTGTCCAGTATCAATATCAGCGATTTGATGATATGTTTTCATGCAGTCAAGCACTTTTCGTTTCCTATAAATGATCATTACACATATAATTATACTATTATCATATATGAAAAGGAAAAAGTACCTCTCTCCATGAGTTCTGGAAACATTTGTCAGCCCAAATACATCTATATAAATTTGATCAAGAAGATGATATGCCCTTTTCTTCTTTGGAAGATAGAAACTGCCGACCAGCTTCCCATGAATGCAAGCATCACAAGACTTTTCACGCACATGCTTCAGGTTGGGAATGTCCGTGACAATCCTCGATTTTGATATTTTCTCCACATCTTGTTGATTGATGTGGCCCAGTCTCTGATGCCAAAAAATTTTTCCTTCTTCAATAGTCATGTAAAAAAAATTTCATTACTATCAACCTATTACAGGTTTCCTTCTTTTATGCATCCTTTTATAAGTGAATTTCATGTCTTTACTTTAATAGTGCTGCCTTTATGATTAAAAAAACTGTAATTACCGAGTCATAGAGTAGACTCACGCTGAGTAGATTATGTCATAAGCCGTCTACATAAAAAAATTCAGTATTATTTATCTCTCTATTAACTAATCCAGTATTTCCACTGCCTTTGACATTTAGAGCTCCATCATTACCAAATCGCATTGTAACATCAACCATCCTTTTGATATCTGTTAATAGGATAAAATTACCTGTCATATGATATGAAGAAAAGAAATCCAGAATCTAGGTACTATTGCTTTTTGTAGCTTTGAGTTCCACCTCTACAAGGTTGGATTTCCCAATTTTCTTCTTTTCTTTCCATGAGACATTGGATTGAGTATAGAGCACTGAGAGACTTTCAATTGTCTCATATGTGTACATTGGTTCTTCATAGTTTAAGTCTTCTTCAAGAAGAGAAAATCTGTTTTAAAGAGAAACACTATCTTGTTGACGAGATTTGACTTGTCTCGAACTCCGGTATGAGGTGTCCTTGTCCCTTCTCTGCCTGCAATTGACAGCCTTATGACCACAGTCAGAATAACAAAAATAGTATCCATAGAAATTGTTTCTTATAGAAGAATTAGGATATGAATTTGTTCTCCTTCATTGAACTACCATATATTTACCATTCAGATAGCTTCTTGCCTCTTCACAATAAGACATGGTATGGACTAAATATCCAAAGAACTGACACTTCTTGAGTGGAAATGACTTCTCACTTCTTTTGATCCTCATTCCTTCTTTGGTGGGATAATATTTTGAGGGAACGTTTATCAAGGATATGAGAGGATAATCTTCTTTTCTTCTTTTAGATTGAATTTGGGGTTTCTGTTTCAGCACATCAGATGACATTTCCACATCACCCACTTTTAGATTGCCTTTGTGTTGGATACCATTATTTGCAGCACATAATGGCTCTGCCTCACAACCAATTCCACTGTTTCCCATGTAGGCAGGTCTTTGATCATTTAAAATCTTTTCAACTCTATTAGAGCCACGTTTTCCTCTGTCCAACAACTCAACATCTGAGAACCTTCCAAACTGTAATTTCTTCCTTGATTCTTTTGAAATTTAATCTTTTTCATGTTTACTCTTAATAGTAAAAACATTCTCCTCAGGATGCTCAGTTGTCTTGGAATTTTCCTATAGTTTGGAGGGGAGTTCATTGATGAAATTTTTATTCTCTTCAATTATCAGCTTCAGATCCACTACATCATCATTTCTATCAAGTATTTTAGACTGTACTTTCACTAGTTCTTCCACTGGTCCAATATTTGCTTCAATTTGATCAAAATATTCAGTTGATTCTTCTACAATTTATTTCCACTTATTTCAACACTCACATTTAATATTAAGCTTACTAACAACATCCTTAAGTTGCAGCTCGGGATCTACACCAGTTTTCAACTGATTTTCTCAACCAGTATCTTCTGATTTTTCAATAGTGGCCATCATGGATGCATTATTTCCAGTTTTAAATTCTGTTTTATCTTCATCACATAATTCATTATCATCTTCTTCCTCTTCATAGACAATACTCTTCTTTGGTACTTTATTTCTTGATTTAAAGTATCCCCTTTTGAAAAACCTTTTATGAGTCTTTTCAATGTTTTCATAATCGCTATTCTCATCATCGATCTTTCTTGAACACTGAGAGGAAATGTGACCAACTTTTCTCAAACAAAATCAAGCTAGAGGTAACTTCCCGTTGAATTTCCCGTTTCTCTTATGGATCCTCTTTGAAATAAGAGAATGAATTTATTTTCCCTCATCATCTTTACCACTACTATCATTTTAGATTATCAGTTTCTCAATGGCTTTGAATTCCATTTCCTTGCTCACTCAAGTCGTAGCATCTTCTAGTTTGCCCCTCATTTCATAAGCCACTAGGCTTCTCAGTAGATCATCCAAAGAATGTATGAAAAAATATCATTCCTCAAGGGATGACACCTTTTCATTGTAATGGGGTGCAAGTATTATAAATATTTTATTCACAATGTCAACGTCTTTGATTTCTTCACCTAGACCCCGAATTGCTCTAACTACTTATGTAATTTGATTGAAGAAGGAATATGTATTCTCATCAGGATGCATCTTTAGATCATCAAACCTATTGTGCAGGACTTTTAGTTTCACCTCCTTCTCTTTTCAATCTTTTTCATAAATACATTCATGTTTATCCCACATGGACTTTGCTGAGGTGCAACTCATCACATAAAGATAGATCTGATCAGAAAGTGCTGTGGTGAGAGCATTCTGTGGTGTAGCATCTGCATCAAGAATTTTCTTATCTGCATCAGTCATAGCTTTCTCTATTGGATCAGTAACATGTATACCTTTCCTAGTGGAAAACAGAACATCCATTCTATGGGATCTTAGATGAGATCTCATTCTGTTCTTCCAAATATGAAAATTACTTCCATCAAAGAGGGGAACACCCCTAAAACTAGTTGAATTTTCCATGGCGGTATAAAATAGATCAAACACCAGTAACCTAGCTCTGATACCACTTGAAGGACCCCAGGACACCCTGAGAGAGGAGGGGTGAATCAGGGTGTCAACTCTTTCTTTTAAACTGACGGATCATGTTCCCACATTGGTAGAAACTAGTTTAACCTGTATGTTGGATATGAGAATAAATAAAACATTGACATGCAAACACTACATGAAATTTAATCTATAGACACGAACCTATAGCCACATTTTTATAGGTCTGTGGCTATAGATTCTCTATATCCATGATTGAGTGAACCCGCATGGCTAAAATGTCTCGTATCTTTTTTTCACTAAAATATGTTGGGGTCCTCCTCCCTCCCCTCCTCGATACATTCTATGTGACCCTCAGATATCCTCCGGCACCCTCTTCCCCGATACTCCCGGACCTTCACAGTGGTGCCCTCCTCCTAGATACCCTCTATGCACAACCCTCTGAACCGTTGACCTTCACGGTGGTGCCCTCCTCCCCGATACCCTCTGCATGTGACCCTTCTTCCTCAACGGTGCCCATCACAACTTCTCCTCTCCCCGATCCTCCTCCACCAACTATTCCCCTCGCAATGATAACCCTCGCAACGGTGCCCCTTTCTCGCACCGAATGAGGAAACCCCACCGAGATCTCTCATCTCCGATTCTCCTCCACGGATGCTACCACCAAATGCGGGACACGTCAACTCTCCCCACCGACAATGCTCATAGGAGGCCTCCCCACCTCCTCTAACGGGGCCAACCTACTCCTGGTGATCCTCATCCTCCTTGTTATGAACAACTATGGGTTCATTATTTTTTTATCAGTGATTCATAGCTATGTTGTATCAAATATATACAATTTTTTTTACATTTCATGAAATTCTACATTCAATATCTCTTGCTGAACCAGTTATTCTTGGATTGAGGTAGGTATTTTTGTCTATTTACTTTAATTAGCATGTCATTTTGTGCTTGGTGTTTTCTAAAACTTTTTTTATCAATGTAAATGAATATTGAATAGATATTGTGGGTTTAAAAAGTGTTATAAATGTTTTCTCTCCTAGAATAAAGGTTTTATAATGGTTTTCTAAATTCTAATTCACTGGTTTAAATGACAAGAATTTGTGGGAATGCCCATATGGCTTGTTTTGAAACAATTTATATATAAAATATTATTTGAACCCATTTGGGTATTGGTATGATTTTCAAGGATTTTTCGAAATAAAATTGGTTTAATGGATTATAAAATGACTTGAATGAAAAGGTAGTTGGTTTTAAAAATGATTTAAAGTGTGGTTTCAAATAGAATAGTTATAAAGAAAGTGATAAAGTTGGTTTTTAAATGTTTTAAATGACTTGGAATTCCTAGTTGGTTTCTAAAAAGTTATATTTTCACTTTATATAAGATATTTTTATAATGAGTGTCAGACCATCGATTATTCCCCTTGTATGGATTATTCCTGATTTGAATTGTGGCTCTCTAGGAGGGATGTTGTATTCTATTTTTGATATGGATGAAATGAAAGGAGTTATTTCTTTTTAGGGAGTTGATTTTTGAGGTGAGATGGGATTTATTTTAAATAATTTTTTATCGATTCAAGTGATTCTTTTGATTTTCTACGTCCACTAGAGTGATTTATCATGATAACTTAAGTAAATAATAGAAGGTATAGTGGCATGTGATGCTAGCTTAGTGTATGTTAGCTGGATAGTTCCCTAGGAGATTAGCACCCTACCAGGGGTCTATTTTATATGTCCAGAGACCTAAAAGGGGAAGATGAATGGGATGATCTGATTTCGCAGAGGGTCCCAATGAGTAATATAATGAACTAAGTCTAGTATCACCCATTCTATAGCCTAATGAGTTTCCCATAATGTCTATAATTATTTGAATATTGATTATAGGATCTCATTCCATGCCTTATTTGTATCCCCACTATTACTTAAATTATTTCTTATTATCAATTTCCCATTGATATCTTAGTGCATGTTATGATTCTATATTCCATTTCAGTTTTGGTTTTGGTTTATAATCAATCAGAATTAAAAAATAGTATTGGAAGTATATTATTAAAGAAAATAATTATTGATTTAAAGGTGTGGTTTAGATATATGGATTTGGAAAAAAGTGGAAAACGATTAGTTCTCTTTTAATGGATTTAAAACTCCTTTTTTCATTAGTTTGAAATCATTTCCTTTTAAAATTATAATAGAAGTTGTTTTATAAAAGAAGTTGTGGCATGTTACACTTTTTCTTTACACCATCTTTTGAAAAACCTATTCACTACTTATATTTTAAACTATGATTAATAAAACATCTTTTCAAAAGATTAATACAAACTCCTTAGTGAAATACTACTAGGCACAGTTTGGATCACATTGTGCATACACCAATGGGTGTATGAAAATTTCATGTTTACATTCAAGAGACGAGATTATGTTCTTTTACCTTGGTAAATGTTCGATTTGGTCTGGAGATAGATGGTATAGGATGGTATGGGGGATTGTGGGTCATAAGTAGGTTGTTAGTAGTGATCCAGGTTTGGTCATATGTTTGGATGTTTATATATAATCCATATTGTCTGATATATTTCTTTTAGTTTATTATATACTTGGGATTCTTCTTATTACTTTATTATGTGAGGATGTGATTTACCTTCTATTATTTCAAAAATATTATGTTATGTTTGATTGTTTCGTTTATATTGAAACCATTTATTTTGTGCATGAATGGCCGATGTATAGATGATTTATATTGGATTTATGGGTGGAGTCCTTGATGTGGTTATTCATATTTAGAGGTTGAAACCATAACCAATGGTTATACTTTGATACATTGACCCTTGTCACCATCCCACAACAATCAGAGACATTATTTGGGCCTTATGGAGATCCGGGTTGGGTGACATGTCAGGTTGATCTGGGACAGTTCATTAAAAAATGGTATTAGAGGTTTCTATTATTATTTGGAGTGAGTATTAGTATAAAGAAGATATGATCATCATTGGGAGTCAATAGGTAGGTCACTAGTAGTTTATTGATCACCACTTTTCATAAAAAAACTTGAGTTTCCATGGGTAGTTGTTTTTTCAATCTTTGATTTGGATTCTAGTTTTATTTATTTTGATAATGATGATTAGATCCCCATCTAGTTATATCTGATACTTTGGGGGATTTTTTTAAGATTTGGGATGAAATTATGAAGGAACCAAAGTATAATCATCATCTTACTTGGTCTGAAAAAATATATAGAGCCTATGTGTGCGGTCTCAAAAAAAATCCTGATGTTGTTGTATGATTGGTGTATGGTCTGCTAAACCATGTTGCCAAGTCATACACATCTTTTAATCAATTTTGGATTTATTTTTTAAACTTATTTTTATTTCCAATAGATCCTAAGGAAATTTAATCCCTGGGAGATAGATCAAAGGATGTTTTAGTGATTTTTTGGTGTTATTGTAACGGATTTTGTATGCTGTGCCACAATATGGTTTTCTTTTATTTGGTACTTCAATTTTTTTTATAGAATTACATTTATTGAAATTTTTTGATTCCAAAATTGGTTTTGGGGGCTTATTTGTAAAGTATAATGAATATCATGTATAATGTTTTCAAGATTAGTAAAGCTTAAAAAGAAATTGGGAAATAATTTAAAATGAAAATACAGTTCATGAAGTATTTTAATTTAAAACATTTTCCGCGATTAATTTAAAAAGGGAATCACAGATGTTTTGGATTAAAAAAACTGATTTTATGATTTGTTTTTACTTTCACGCGATGCTTTGAAAGTGTTTGATTACATTATATAATTTGGGAAATTATTTAAAACGAAATTGGATTTTAAGAAATTTTTTGGTCTTATGATGAAATTCATGAGGTGTTTTGAAAATAAAGGTTTACATTATGATGTTTTAGTGACAATTTATTTTAAATAAGTTCATGATTATCAAATCTGGTGTTAATATTTTTTTAAATTCTATACTCGTGAAGTTGTAATTTTACCCTACGAAATGGATTTTGTATTTTTTAAGGAATTGAGATTCTTTTCAATGTTCTTTTCTTTTTGAAATGAGTTGTCATACTCTTTTCAAAATTTGGGGATTTTTAAATAAAGATATTTTTAGGCAGGTTGGGGTGAAAGGGGGAGAGGGTGGGGCAGGGGGTGATGGTGCATGGGCAGGGGGGTGCTGGTGCAGGGTGGGTGGTGCAGGGGGGGTGGGGATGTGCAGGGGGGCTGGGGATGTGCATGGGGGTGGTGATGGGGAAGGGGGAAGGGGGGTGTGCAGGACTTCCTGATTCTTTGGAGGGAGTTATTGAATTTGGTATTTCTTTCACCGTTAGTTAACCATTTAACTTTATAAGCTTGCTTTCTCATGTTGTCCTTAAAAGTGAGAAAGGAATTGAGATTGTCCGTAATGTTTATTTCTTGTGTGGGATCAGTGTGGAGATTAGAGTTTGTGTTTCTATTTTGGATATCATCGAGTTCTTTTTCAAGAAGAGTAATTTCATTGTTAACTTGTTTGGATTTGGTGTCACACCAATATTTGAGAGTCTGTTTGAGGTGTTTTAGTTTGAGGTTAGAAATAAAGGCATTATTGTTATGAGATATTGAGGACTCAAATTTTTGGATGAAATTATTTCATTATTCATTAGAGAGATTCACATTATTGAAGCGTAAGGGTAACCTAGGTTTCATGTCTTTGGTGGAAATGTTTACCAGGATAGGATGATTATGAGAGTACAGTGTGTGAAGAGTGGTGCTAGAGATAGTGTCTTATGCAGTAAAATCAGTACATAAGGTCTGTGTCTTGAGTTAAACAGCCCTGTTGAGAGAGATAGTGTGAGCAGAGGGAGATGAAAAATCATGCGTTTTGGTTTCATTCCACTTTTTGATAGTGGTAGCACTTGGAGTCAAAACTGGGTCCCTGTTTCTAGTGTTTTTTCCAGCATTAAGGGTTGGGTCAGTCGTGTTCAGATCACATAAGTGTAATGAAGCAGAATTATCAGAGAAAACATTAGTGCATGAGTCTGTGGAACACTTGTAATTAAGTTGTAAATTGCTGACGTTTTGACCATAGAACATATTTTCAGACCTCATAGAATAATCTCCACGAGCAATTGTGGGGGGAGTATGAATACCTAGGACAGGTGGATCCAATGTAGACTATTGTTTGACAGAGTTCAGACGACTCTGCTTCTACTCCTGGGGGTTGTTAAAAAACTGCACATGTTTGGCTACTATAACCGAAGGTGTATTGTTATATAGGACAGGTTACATGTTCCTTATCATGTCTATTTTAGTGCAGGTTTTTTCATGCTCAGTGGATAGCCTAATATTGTCTAGGACCTGATTTTTAATTTCAATTAAGAGGCTTTGATCATTAATCAAATTTTCTTGTTATTCAACATCATCTTCCCATCTAAGAACAATTTCTAATCCCTACTTCTCACTTTTAAGTGATGATGGAGGTTTACTTATTCTCATATTTTTGTGATTTTTGATTTCTAAATAGGAAATTGAAGGTGATGTTTGAAAACTAAAGTTCTTTATTAATGATCATGTTATTTATTATTGGGATGTACATATCTATTTGAATATTATTTTTTCATTGTTGGTTATGGATTCGTGTATCATTTATCATGTACAGTTAACACCCTGATCACATATATATAAGAAGTTGTTATATCTCATTTCTTTTCCCATTATTTTCTTATAGGTGGTTTTTTATGATAAGAACGCTTCTATCCACCACCATCGAAGACAATGAGTTCAAGATTTGGGTATAGTTTATTCAGTTTTTATTCTTTGGAACAATTTTAATTATGGGTTTTTTGATATTTGGATTCCTTATATTTTTTTATTGTTTTGGATTTCGTTGAGGTGGATTTGAGTCACCGTTGACGAAGGCTTTCATGAGTATAAATAGGTAGGAATATGCATATATATGTTCCCCCTTTATATATATTCACTCATGGAAGTATGAATATATATATTGGGGCTATGTGTGATTAAATATAGATATGAAAAATGCATACGCGTGTAAGTGTAAAAGGGTATATGAAAGTATAAACATATATCTAAGGACCCCCTTGTGCATATTTCGCCATGAAAATATGTACATAGGGGATAGGTATCCTTATATATATGTAAAGTTGCATATTCTTATAGGCATAAAAAAGGAATATTCAAGTTGTCATCAACAAAAACAAACGCATCATCAGGTTGAGGTAGGGTCCCTATCCTAGCCTATTTAATTCAATAATGTTTTAAATTGAATTTAGTTTCCTTCTTAATTCTTCATTTTTATATTAAATTGCAATTCTTGAATAAGTGCTAGTTAAGATAATTGTTTCGTTTGATAAATAAGTCATGGTTTTGTAACAAAACCCCTCCAATGGAGGTGCGCTATCTGTGAAAACTCACAATGGTATACCTTGCTTAACATTATTGCATTGATGTTTTTCGTATACTTGATGTTGTTGTTAGTAATAAATCACACATCATACGTGCCCCTTTTGATATCCATGTAGTGGGTTTCCCACTTTTAAATAAAATGGTTGTTTGAACCAATACACTCTTTAAGTGTCGTTAGACTTTTAAGATGGGTCCCATGTTGTGTGACTATGTCATATGTTCATGGTTCTTTATAATAGCTAACTGGAAGCCCCATCTACTGCTTTTTAGGAACACCACATACATCTTCCCCCCCCTTACTAAATCCATCCACCAGAGACATAAAATTTTAATTAAAACTTAATCATTTTAATTAGAAATCACCAAAATAAAATATTAAGAACCCAAAAAAGAAATCCATATTCATTACAAACTATCTACTATAAAATTTCTCATCCATGAGAAACATTACTAAGCATCACTAGTGACTTTAGGTTTTAGGGGTTTGGAGCTACCTTCGGGCCTACTCCTTCCCTTCATAGTTTCCCATCCATCACCTTATTTATTATTCGGTATATTAAAGTCTCATTTACCTTCTTCTTCTACGTCTTTTTTCCTGGGGTTCGACATGCATCAATTTTGAAATCACTTCTTTCAAGATCAATCACTAGTATTCAGGATAACCAGAATATTTCAGTATTTTTCAAATGTTTTCCCGTAGTCTAACATTATTCCCTAAAATTTGATAATTATTTACTTCCCTAATAGAATAATTGATCCACCAAAGGTGTACTGAACTGAGTTCTCATCGATTCTTTCTCAGGTTGCATGAAGTAGTGGATCTGGCTTTGTCTTTGTCCAAATATTCATGTTCTTTCAACTGTTAACCATGATTCCTCTACAAGTGGAACCTAATTGTTCACTCTAGGAGAGACTATCGGTTTTCATCCCAATGGATTTAGATTAACAAGTTGCATTTACCGTTTTAAAATCCATCTTTTCTTACTATTTTCAGCAACATTCATGGAAATATTTTAGGTTAATTAGAATATGCTTAAAGGGAAACATGTAATTCATTATTTTTTTTGTAGAGCTTGACCTATCTAAGAAACATCAAGAGTTTATTTGCCCCACCTCCCCCACTCCCTTCGTTCTTGGCCAGAAGATGCTGCCCAGCGGATGTCCCTGGACCGGGCCAACACGCCACGGTCACACCGTGGTCAGGCCGCGGTCACGCCGCAGTCACGCCGCGATCATGCCGTGGTCACACTGCGGTCATGTCGCGGTCACGCCGCGGTCACACCGCGGCCACGCCGCAGTCACATAGTGATTTAGCCCTGCTCCAGGATGACACCCTGTGACAGTTTGCAGTGGTAGTATTCCATGAGTCTTTTCATCAATGTTGAGACTGAATAATCACAATTTTTGTTGGTGGGGTGATGACCGGAATGTTGCCCCCGCCTCCTCTCACTCCATTCACTCTTGGCCAGAAGATGCTACCCAGCAGAAGTCACTGGACTAGGCCAACACGCTGCAGTCACGCCGCGGTCACCCAGCGGTCACGCTGCTGTCGCGCCGCAGTCATGCCTCGTTCACGCCATGATTTGGCCTTACTCCAGGACGACACCCTGTGGAGGTTAATTGTGATAGTATTCCATTAGTCTTGTGATCAATGTTGAGACTAACTAATCACCATTTATATCGGCGGGGCAATGACCGGAATGTTTCCCCACCTCCTCCCACTCCCTTCACTCCTGACCAGAAGATAATACCCCACAGATATCTATGGATTGGGGCAACACGATGCGGTCATGCCGCGGTCATGTCGCGGTCACGTTGTGATCACGCTGTGATTTGGCCCTGCTCCAGGACGACACCCTGTGGCAGTTTTCAGTGATAGTATTCCCTGAATCTTGTGATCAATGTTGAGACTAACTAATCACAATTTCTGTCGGCGGGGCGATGACCGGAATGTTTCCCCGCCTCCTCCCGCTCCCTTCGCTCCTGACTGGAAGATGCTTCCCCGTGGATGTTTCTGGATAGGGCCAACATGCTGCGGTCACGCCGGGGTCACACCGCGGTCACGCCGTAGTCACACCACGGTCACGTCGCGGTCACTCCACGGTCACGCCGCGGCCACTCTGCATTCACGCCGCGGTCATGCCGCGGTCATGCCGTGATTTGGCCCTGCTTCAGGACGACACCCCGTGGCAGTTCGTAGTGATAGTATTCCATGAGACTTTCTTTTGGTCCCTGCCTTGAAATGTCTCCATGAAATTCCACCTGAGACAAAACTAAATTGAAACTCTGACCTAAGGGGGAACACAAACAAATGTCGATGAAACCGAGTCCCAATGTTTTCCATGTTTGAAGGAAAAATTCTACCCAATGTGTAGAAAACCTAATGACGAGTTGGATAGACTTCGATGTGATGATAGAATTTGTAGCATGGAAATATCAAGCTTAGAGGTCGATGAAGCTGAGTCATCGAGTTGTAAACCGAATGAGTCAGCCACTTTAGTCGAATTTGGCCGAAGTAAGATGGATCAAGAGGATGATGATGAACTAGCTGTATGGGATTGAATACTGCTGTTCACATCAAGATGTTTCTTCAATTGAAGCGTCGGTGACTTTTTGGGTTTTGGAGCAGCGCATATGAAACCAAATTGAAGTTTTAATTCTGAAAAACAAGGCAAAAAATGATCTTCAATCAAGATTTGGTTGAGCTTCAGACCATCGTGTCAGATGTTTGAATCGATGAAGATGATAGGGTTAGGCGTGCTGATCCCATGACCAGAGTTGAAGAGAGTTGAGAATTAATCGCATTGGTTGATGAAATTCCAAAATCAAGTGATTGAGTTTGTATCTCAGACGAACTTATACATGTGAACCTGATCAATCTTGCTCGTTGAAGACGCATTGTTAGTTTATTTAGTTGGAAATCAGTAACGAAGACGGTAGAGACCTCTTCCCTCATTTACATTGCGGTTTCAATTTTGGATGAACTTGCATGGAAGGTACTTACTTGAATGCTCCAACGAAGTTCCCATTAAAGGTGATAGAACTGAATAAGATGAAATTGTTTCAGAAGAGAATGCACAGAATGTGTTTGAAAAATTGCCTCAACGAGCTTAGTTGAATTCACTGCTAGAAACAGCAGTTGCATCAACATTAAAAAATTATGATAAATGCCAACCCATGCTAGGTGCACGAAAAAAAATCTCAAATGAAGTTCCATCTGGTTGTGCCACACCTTCCTATTGAAGCCTGGACCCTGGTTGAAGAGCTTTCACAAATTAAGTGTTCGGTTTAAAATAAAGGTGATCGTGTCAAGCTCTGCACAAGTGTGAAGAATCTAGATTGATGAATACTAGAAGTATTTCCATGCCCAATATTGAAGCCCATGGACCAACTTCTCAGGCCCAAGAGGCCCAAGTTATCTAGAACCAAGTCCGAATACCACCAGCATGTGAATCAGTAAGGCTCCTCATCATGGGAGCATGCTGAGTAGAGTAAGACTTCCACCATAGCCACAATGCACCAAAGCATTTGACTCTCTAATACTTCACAAAAGATTACATAGCTCGATCATGGGAGGGGAATGATTTAACAAGGAAAATTCGAATGATGGTCTCTCATAAATAAATCTCGACCATCAAGTTGTGCCTGAGGTGTCAATTTGAATAAAGGGAGCCGGGCTTGGAATTTGAGGAGTAATTCAGAATTTCTAGGTTCATTGAAGTTAATGCTCATGCTAATCTTGTGGAAGATAATAGAGGATTGAAAAACCTTGAATATTTCTATATGTGGGACCACTATTCAATAGAGGTGGGGGCGCTTCACAGACTAGATCAATCATGATTTTGTTTGTTTTCTCAACCATCTTTTATTTAATTCTACTGTAATACTCTGATTATGACACATTAGGCCATTTGTAGTCACATTAAATATAATCCACCTATCCTCCTTGTTTAATTATACCCGTTAGTGGTTAACCCTCATACTTACTTCTTTGGTTGTTTTTAATTTCATAATCATTAGTATGTTTCTACTTTATTTTTCTTTTAATTGCTTCTTCCCTCATTCCTAGAGTTGTACACACATGCCACTTAGATTAAATGCATTGCCTATGATCATGGGCAGTGGGTTGGTCTGATAGTAATTGAAAATTTCCAATCATTAGGATAGACACGATTACAGAGCCTAGTCCCTCAAGATGTGGTTGAATTTTCAAAACTAGTAGAGGCTTCATGAAGGGATGATTCTAAAAATTGGTTGGAAGTTTTATTACTCTTGAAGTTGAACATTGGGTTGTAATTCATGCAGTTAATTTGTAATCATTATGGATGGAATAAGTTATGGATTCAAATTGTCTTCTTGTTGGTTTTCAACATACTCAGGTGTAAATCTACATTGTTCCCACTGCATCTCTACAAGGAATGGATGGATTTCTATTGTTATTGAGAGAAGATACACTTCATGGAATCTCATATATGTAGGGAGGATAATATATTGTTTGATGCAATATATAAGAATCTTTTAGAGAATGGGACTTTATTTTGGTTTTTTACCTCAATGATGAATTTCTTCACCTTTATCACTCTAATGTTAATGGTGATGTCTACACATATCTCTATATTCTATTTAATGTATCTCCACTTTATGTTTAATAAATTTGATGTGAATGGGTATTCTAACCCATTCCAGGGACCTTCTTGTGTTATTATATCATGTTACATGTTGTCAGATTATTTTATTTCTAGTTATTCCATGATTTTAGGACACTATAAAATATTAATGATTGTTATTTCATGATTAGACATACTGAGTAGTTGTATTGTTGTATATTATATATGTGGGTATTTTAGGAAATTGTAGAGGAGGTTATGAATTGAAACATGTATACCAGCTAAATGTATGGGGGTTGGTGCAGGAGGGCTGTGTGCAGGAGGGCTGATATGTTATGTCATCTGCCGAGTGTGGCTTGGCTCCATTGAGGTAGGGTCCTTCTCTCAGGTAGGGGGGGAGGTCCAGGCATGGGGGTTTCCAGTAGGGGTGGTGCTGTCCAGGAAGGGGGAGGGTTGTCCATTAGGGGTGGTGCTGTCCAGGCAGGGGGGAGGGGTGTCCAAGAGGGAGGAAGGGGGTGTTGTCCAGGCAGGGGGAGAGGTGTCCAAAAGGGAGGGAGGGGGTGCTGTCTAGGCCGGGGGAGAGGTGTCTAGGAAGGAGGGAGGGGGGGATATCCACGCCGGGGGGTACTATCCAGGCAGGTTGGAGGGGCGTCCAGTAGGGGTTGTGTTGTCCAGGCAGGCGGGAGAGGTGTCATGGATGGAGGGAGTGGGGGTGCTCTCCAGGTACGGGGGAGGGGTGTCCTGTAGGGGGGTGTTGTGCAGGCAGGGGGAGAGGTGTCCAGGAGGGAGGGGGTGTTTTCTAGGTAGGGGGGAGGGGTGTCCATCAGGGGGTGTTTCCAGGAAGGGGGGGAGAGGTTTCCAGCAGGGAGGGAGGGGGTCTGCTGTCCAGAAAGGGGGGTGTCCAGGGGGAGAGGTGTCCAGGTGGGGGGTGCTGTCCAGGCAGGGGGGAGGTTTCTAGGAGGGAGGGGGCTTTCCAGGAAGGGGGGAGGTGTTAATGAGGGGGGGCTACCACAATAGATTATTTCTTCATTCCATTCATAATAACATCTTAACTACACATATTGATTGTTGTAATGACATCATATTTCTATTAATTCAACATCAGTCAGTACATAATAATTTTTGGGAACCATAGTTTTATTCATCTCCACCATAACATAAATATCATTATGACTTGAACTTTGTAAAACCACTCATCAATCTCCCATGTTGGCATAAAATGATTAAACTATTATTAAATTGGTGGGAGGGCTGTCCAGAGGGGGATTTGCAGGGGAGGAGGGGGGCTATCCAAGGGAGGCCTTGTAGGGGGGAGGGATGTCTAGGGGAGGCTTTTCAGGGGGAGGGGTGTTTTCTCGTGGAGTATTTGTAGGGGGAGGGACTGCAGGGGGGTGGGCTGTGCAGGGGAGAGGGTGGGTCTATTTATTTGGGGGGAGGGGGGCTGTCCAGGAAGGGGGGGATGTCCAAAAAGGGCTTTACAGGGGGAGGGACTGTCTAGGGGGGGCTTTGCAGGGGGGAGGGGGATGTAAGGGGGTTTGTCTAATGCAAGGGGAGTGGGGGGGGGCTATCAAGGGGGGATTTACAGGGAGTGGGGGCTACATGGGGGAGGGGGCTGAAAGGGTAGTGGGGGTGGGGGGTATTTTTTTATGTATGTTCAGACCCTATAGCCAGGGTTTTAAACCATGGATATTGGTTAATTTCCACGGTTTTTAACCATGGCTATAGGTCTAATGCCAGGGTTTAAAATTGTGGAAATTAAGTGTGTATGTCCTCTTGTATAGAAACAGTTCTAAACCGTGGCTATAGTGATATTGCCATGGTTTGAACCATGGTTTTATACCTAAATCCGCGGTTCGAACCATGGCTATAGATCTAGAGACATGGTTCCAAACCATGGCTCTAGGTCTAGGCCTATATCCATGCCAAAATTAGCCATGGTTCCTCAAACCATGGCTATTACCTATAGCCACGGTTTGAGGACCTGTAGCCACGGTTTAAAACCTTGGCTATAGCCTGAATTTCCAGTAGTGAAAGAGATGACCCAACACTTTTTACTTGGCTTACCACTAAGGGATATGTCCAAGGAGCATACGCCGATAGGTTTTCGGTCGTACCAAATTCTATTATTATTCACTCATTGTGGATTTTAACGGTTTGAGAACAGTCACTCTATCCTAGGCTCACTGCCTTTACAACTGTTTAGGGATAGCCTATTGAGTCCCTCAGGACACTCCCGTTGACTCCCCCTGGCTCACTACCTTTGGTGAGGTCCCACTCAGTTTATTGACGTGAAAGTCTCTTCATCATCTCTAAATTATACATCCTCTGCTATATGTAGATGCTATGTTGAAGTCCAACTTCCACCCGTAAACTAAACTCACATTGCACCAAAGGTATCAGGAAAACTTCTAGCTTTTGCGCAACCCCAAAAAGACTAGCATGCTTCAACTACACCTAGATAGCTTCTTCATGCCAGCATGCAAGTTTCAAAGTTAGCGTGCAAGTTCACCTATACTACTTACGCAACACTTGCTTTTTCAACCTCAAACGTGCGCGAGTCGCATTATTTTCCACCCAAACCGGTTTTGGCGCGCACTTTTCAACTATCATGATTCTCCAAATCCTGGCGTGAAAGTGTCACCAAACCACCTGTGCGACACTTCCTTCACCAACTCCAAACTTGGGCGACCCAAACCCTTTCTCGTCCAAACAACCTTGGACACGAAACAAACAACTATCACGCAACTTATACTTGCACGACCACTACACCTGTGTTACAGGAGCTCTGAATTTCTCTAAGTCACGAACTTCTCTACAAAATATGAGGGGTGTTCCTCTATTTATATGCATTTTAGACACCCTGTGTGATGGCATGCAAGTCTCCTCTCGATGGGCAGGTCTAACCACCCTAGTATCTACCGCGCTAGTCACTTTCACGACCAAACTCAAAACTTGGGCGCCCCTTCTTCCTTTGCCATATTTTGATGTTATGATCTTGATAATCATATAGAACACAATTTTACTAGCCTCTAAGTAATTGGCGAACAAGTCCATTTTCCAAAAATACTTTTCTCCATTTGTCAATTTTGAGGTCCAAAAATTTGGAAAACACTGGAAAACGGTGCCACCTTCAATACTATTTTCTGCTTGAACTATAAGATCAATTTCCTGGAACATATTCTAAACATCCATTTTCTAGCACATATTCTAATAATCCACTAAGGATTGACAACAATCACAAAAAATAATCCAATTCATGCAAAAAAATCATGGTTCCAACAACTACAACTCCTATACCCACTTATTTTCAGGATTGGGATACAACATGTGTACCCTCTATTTTTCATTATTGTGGTATAACCCCTATACACATTGAGATAATATATTATTGATAATTACCGAATGCGTTATAGGGATATATAGTTCCCACCCTTCACATAACTAATTCATACATTCATACTCCAATAGATAAGAAATAATTCATCAAATCTTCACCCATAAAAGAGGCGAGTTTTATAAACATCATATCATAACCCATGAAATGATACTGGGATCATAAAAAATTCATCATATAATAAAGTATTGAAATGAGATTGGTTTCATAATAATTTCATCATATAATTAATCATGAAAAGAAGCAGGTTTCTTAAGCATTTTATGATTGTATAATACGTTGAAGAGAAATGGATTTCATAAAAAATATAATCTTAAATATAATCTATTTAAATAAATAATGACAAATATGAATTTGAATCATATCATAAGAATCGAATAAATTATATTAAATGAATTCATCTTATATAGATAAGGATTCCCAATGATCACATGGATCATTACATAAGGGAAATATCATTTCATTTAAAATCAATTTTTAAAATAAATAACATTTTGAAACTAAGATTATTTTAAAACAAAATTTAAAAATTATGAATTGTTCTTTATAAATTATTAATGACAATTCTAGTGGAGAATATCATTTCCTCATTAAATTTTTTAGGTCTTAAAAGATAATGATAAACGTTTTCATTGCAAATATATTTGAAAAATTATAAAATAATATTTCAAATATGATAAATAAATTTATAAGAAACTATTCATTTGACAACATATAAAGGAAACTTTAATGAACATTTTAAACAATATTCTAAAATTATTATCATTGAAGACAAATATATTTGAAAAAAAAACGATAAAAATAACATATTTTTAAAATATAAGATAAATAATTTTCTAAAAAAGAAATCTTGTAAACATAAAAAAGATTATTTCAAGGATGGATGGTCATGAAGGTGGATAAATATGTATATGAAAACATTCCTTTTTCACTATAAAAAATATAGAAAGATTCCTCGATTAGAAAAATACAAGAAGATTCTTTTTAAAAAGATATTTTTAAAAAAGTTAAAACATGGGAAAAAATTTCATATAAAAAATATAAATAAATATTATATATTTTTTAAATAGTTTTTTACATCATGTTTATGGATGGACAAATATATCTGACAGAATGTAGAAATAATGTCGTATTATTTTAAACAATTTTTTATCTAAATTACAAATCATTGGAAAATTGTAGAATTAAATGGTGATATCTTGAATTTCTATATTAGAAGAAAATAAATGAGAATTATTGATAGGACTATCAAAATATTTAACAAATGAATACATAATCATTTTCAATCATGATCGACAAGGATATAGTTTCATTAAACTCTTAAAAGTATGTTAATATGGAATAAAAATAAAAATTTAAGGGAATGGAATTAGATGAAGCATTTAATAACACTAAAATAAGTATACTTACTATATAACATGTCAATATAAATTATATAAACCTCTTATAACTATATAGGTTCATAACGTGTCTTGTGTCTTAATGAAAGAAAATTGAGATAAAATTATTTTACAGATTTGGTAGCTTTTGTCCCAAAAAAACCATGAAAGAGAAATCGTCAAATGTATATCTAATTACCGATATCAGAAAGGGTAATAGTAATAGAATAAAATCATGGTAATTATATAAACAACACAGTAGAAATTAGTGGTGAATATGGATGTGACTCGTAGAAATAAAATTGAGGTAAGATAATCCATTACTTATTGACTTATTTTTAAATCATGATCACAATGATAGAATAAAATCAGTTAAAACATTTAATATTTATAAACAAAGGAAATTTTGGATATAAAATTTTATAGGTATTTATATACACAAAACAAAAATGATTATTTTTGGATATATATTATATCTCATAAAAATGAATGTGAGATATAAAGACCATTACCTTAAGTATGGAATTTATTTATACACATTATATCCTCATTTATAAAAAGTTTATGTTTTTTATAGATCCAAAATAATTAAATTATTATATATAATACCATATAATATTTTATCATGACTTTATATTACCAATTTATTAATAATTTGATGTTAATGTTGTGTTTCGGGTAATATGTACATTGTTATTCATATATGTTTTGACTTTTTATTCACAGTACAAGTAGTTAGATCATCAATTAATTATTTTCATAATGAAAAAATTATGAAAATATCATATATATTAATTCTAAATATTTATAATAATCCTTAAAATATAGATATATTAAATTTAATGCATAGTTCATGGATACGATATGTCACATGTACGCATGAATGCTAAGTCCGTTTTATTTTCATATTCAAAGAAAGTAAGTAAATGGCATATATATATATACATAAATATATATTATAATTCCAATAGAATTATTATTTCTTATATATTATATACAAATACTGAAACCAACATCAAAACTTTCCTTTTAAAGACTCAATAGATCACATCATTTTGAGGAGACGATTGTCCACACGTCCATAAACAAATTAATCAAATTAAAAATAATGGAAAGAATGAAGTTATGTTTTATATAATAATTCTGGAAGATTAAATAAATCATTTATATTATATATATAATATAAAAGGTATAAAAATTATAGTTACCAACCATGATAGGTGGAAATGAAAAAATGAACGACATTATTACCTATGGTTGTTGTTCGTTGTAAAAACTATCACTAACTTCCATACCCATTTGATGGATTTATGTGTCGGTCAATTGAAAATACAATGATGTATAAAATGTTTATTTCTTACTAAATGGTTTTTTGTTATATATTTAAATAAAACATCTTTTGAAAATAATAAATAAAATTTTGTGTTATAAATAATCAAAATAAAATTTTATTATTAGTTAATTTAAATATTTTAAATTATAATAATTATAAATAATATTCCTTTTAATTATTATACATGTATAATATAAAATTTTATTCCATTAAGTATGATTTTATGAAAATTTTAAAGCTATAAAATCTTATGTTATAATATTTTTAAATAAATTATTAATTTCATGGAATTAGTTTCTATTTTAAACAAATTCATTTTACAATAATATTTTTACTAAATCATAGTTTGACATTAAATATATTTATTTTATTATTTTTGTAAAACTATAGTGTTGAAATAATTATTAATTTTTTAAATTAATTTTTTGAGAGTTATAGTTTTTAAATAGAATATAAATATGTATTATATTTTATATATCCAATTTAATATTTATGAGACATTTTATAAATAGAGAATTATTTTGAAATCAATAAAATGTGAAATATTTTATTATAATTACAGAAACTATAATTATTAATCATAATAATAATAATAATAAAATAACAATTAATGATAAATCATATTGTTTTAAAATAAATTTATAGTTATTTATAAGTTGATATATATTATACAAAGTTTTTATTTATAAAATTTTGAATTCAGATAATGATTAAATTATTATTATTAAATTAGGTTAATATATTATTTTTGTTTGAATTATACTATTGGACGTTCTTTTTTGGAAAACAACACTTATGAATATAATATTATTATCATATGAGTATTAATAATTTCATTTATAAAATCTAAATTTATAATGTTATGGAACTGGAATAACAATGTCATAGGATAAAATATTAATTAATAATTTTATTTTGAAAAAATAAAATAATATTTAAAAATATTGAGCAGAAAGTGAGAAAAAAATTCCAAAACATTTTTAAAATATGGGACATTAATTATTTAAAAACTTTATAAAATAAATAATTGAAAAAAAAATTAAAAAAATAAAAACATGAAATATGAAAGAAATAATAAATGAGATGAAAATTTATTCAAATCGAGAAACATTACGTATGGGTGTGTGGTGAAGTTAAAATAGAATACCTCTTTAGGGAACTATTTTAACCCCTAGAATTTAGTAATACTAAGATATATATATAAACACTAATATTATTCGTGTGTGATGTGTAATGAAAGAAAAAATTGAGATATCCAATTTTTCTTTCTTCCCCAACTTTTTGAGTTCATATTAAAATATAGAAAAGATGTTGATTTTGTTTTTTATACAATGTGAGATTATAATTGAGAGTTTGTGATGAACTTCCACATTCATCCTTTCTCCAGTCTAACCATCTTTTCATTTGCGGAATGAGTGTGATTATTTTAAAATGTTCTTCAGTACAAGAGTTCTAGAAATGGAAGATGAACTATGTGCTACTACATATATAAGGTAAGGTTGATATTTTATTTATCTACATATATATTATGATGTTGAATATATGATATTGGTTTTATAATATATATATATATATGTTTATATATATATAGTTATTTCTCTAAATCCTTTGTTAGGGAGTAAGTTTTCTAAAATCATTTTTTGATCTTATTATTGTAATTATATTTCGAATATTTATTTTGATCCATAATGTAAAAAATATCCAAAACTTTTTTTTATTGTTTGAATAAAAATATAAAAAGGGTATATGATTTCACTAAAATATTAATGTTATAGTTATGATATTATCTAAATAGAAATTATAGTTTTATGTGGGTTTCTTTTTAAAATCATTTTAATATAAAAATTTTCATTTTAGGTGAGAAATGTCATTTCTCATCCATGTATTTCATTCCTAATTTAGATATCACCATGATCTGGGATATTATTGAATCTTCATTCACATTAATTCTAGTTAGTTTTTAATATAGTAAGATATTATACTTATGTATTTTAAAAATGGTAATTATTTTATAATTGTATATTAATCCTAGTTTTCTATGAAATTCATTAAAATTTTTAGTATTCAATGTAATGTAATTTTTATGATTATTTACTTATATTAAATTTATTTTTATAGATTTATTAATATTTTTGTGTTATGAGTGAGAAATTAAGGACCACTAAAAATGTTTTATTACATTATGGAACTAGAGTATCCGGCTATTTAATGTGTTATTTGGAGTGAATAGATGAACTCTAGTGGATATTTTACCACATGTGATACAACTACATGGGAATATTTCTTTTTATAGCCCACTAATTATCATGAATAATAAAAATATTATTATTTTTAAAGTGGATAAATCCAAATTATTATTTCAATAGATTTATTATTTTTATGGTATAAGTTTTTCTATTTAATATAAATTATTAAGTGATATTTATAAAATGATTTCATCATATCAAAACCATTACTAATTAATGTTTTTGACAAATGATTTATTTGTTAAAAAAATTCATGGAAATTTCTTGATTTCATTGAAAATAATTTAGAAATTCTTTTTAAAACCCTTTACATGAAAAAAAATAATTCTCATACAATGTTTCAATTAAATGTTCATTTATTTAAGAAAATTTTAATGTGTTGTGTATCTTATATAAGGATGTAGTTTACACAAAGACACTTGTTTAATATATTTACTAATTTGTTAACATATAATGTATATGTCTACATTAAAAAATAGTTTGGAAAGGGTCCTAGTTTATAAACTGTGTTATGTATTCGTCATTTCAGTTTTATAAAATATATACAATACTTTTTTATATACTATATCTGGTATATTATGTTCATGGATTTACTCTTTGTATCAGAGAAACCATTTAGACTACATTATAGATTATATGTTGTTGTTTTTGAAAATTCACTATGGTAGAATATACAAGTAATACAATTATAGTTTTTCATAATTCTAAAGAGATGAATTCATAATTGGTTTATGTCAAATGAATGAACAGTGAGTGCAGAATTCATTTCAGGGATATTGAGTACAACATCCAAGAATGATTAAAATATTTAATTTTTATTAAATGACCTATTTTTATAAATTTAAAAAACACATTTTTTAGAAATAATAATTTAAAATATGCGTATTAATTAATCAAAATAAAATTTTATTATATGTGAATTTAAATATTTAAATTTATAATACTTTTATATAATATTATTTGAATTATTATAACTTTGTTAATAATAATTACGATTCATCCAATATGATGTTATGCTAAGTTTATAATATTAAAATCTAATGATAAATTTTTTTAAAAAAATTATAAATTTAAAGAAATATGATTTTATTTTATGTTAATTATATTTAATATTATTATTATATTTAAAATAATATTTTACTATAAATATATTTATATGATTATATTTTAAAACATATATGATTTGAATTAATAGTTTTTTAAAATGGTTATTTTGGAATTTTATTTTAAAAATAGATCATACATATGTATCAAAATGTATATATCAAATTTAGTATTTATGATATTAATTATAGTTAAAAAATTTATCATTATTTTGAAATAAATCAAACATAACATATTAAATTATAAATATATCTGTTATAATTAATATATTTAATAATAATAATAATAATAATATATATAATTATTTGTAAAAAATATTATTTTCAAAGAAGTTGTTTAATATTTTTACGGTAAAAAATATGATATAAATTGTATTTATAATGTTTTAGATTGTTAAAATTATTAAATAATTGTTATTAAACTAAAGTATTATATTTTATAATTATGAATTATAATTTTCTTCTCTAAAAGTAATCATGAATTTTAAATATATTATTATAGTCATATGAGTACTAATAACTTCTTATACAAAATCTATATTAATAATGTGATTTCATTAAAATAATTATAAAAAGGCTAAAATATGAATTAATAATCTCATTTTTAAAATTGAAATAATTATTAAATTTTGAAGATAATATATTAAAAAATCATTAAAATGAATTGAACTAAAAGTTTTTTTCTTAAAAATAATAAAAAATAATAAATGAGTAAAAAGAATAAAACGTAAAATATGACAAAATGAATTAAAGAGATAAAAAAAACTATTATAATAGAGAATCGTGGAAAATTGGTGTGTGGTGAATTTAAAATGTATCTCTACTTTATGGATCTCCTCTAACACCTATAAGGTAGGAATAGAAATAAATACATATAATTTAAATATATTATTGGTGTGTGACTTGTAATGTAATATAAATGTGAAAGAGTAAATTTGTCTTCCTTTCTCAACATGGTGGATGTATATTTATATATAATAATGATATAGTTCTTATAGGGTATGTGGGATTATAAATGAGTGCATATCAAGAAGTTCCAACAACCCACACCCCACCCAATCTAGTGCAAACTTGCTTGTGTTTTTTTGGAGAGATTATGTTTTAAAAAAAATTGTTCCTGGGTGTAAGTGTTTTGAAAATGTTAATTTAAGTGTTTATTGTTACATATATGAGGTAATAGTGAAGTTTTATTTATCTATTTTCATATTATTATTAGTAAGATGTTATTTTTTTCCATATATATATATATATATATTCTTGGATTTCTTTAAAAACATTGTATGGGAATTAGTTTCATAAAACAATAATGTGAAAATATATTATTAACTATATTTTCAGGGTTTATTTTGATCTATAATTTCAAAGAAAAAATGTTTTTATATTTTTTAAATTAAAATTTTAATATTGTTATTTGATTTCATTAATCATTTATTCTTATAGTAATGATTTTTTGACTCTATAATTTCATATGGCAGAATCTGTTATGAGGAGTTAACCCCTAACATCTAGGGGATTTTATCTAACATGTGATAAATCTACAAGGATGTATAGTTATGATATAGACATATGAGTATCATGATTAATACATAAAAATATTATTTTCAATATAGTGAAATGTAATGTTGCTTTTCCAAAGATTTAATATTTTTAATATAAACAGTTTTCAATGTAAAATAAACTATTGAAGAATTCTTATAAATCATTTTCAAGGTTGGGAAACCCCTTTTTGTTATAATAGTTTTATCAAATGATTTATTTGATAAATGATTTCACATAAAATCATTTTTTTCAATTAAAATCATTTCAAAATGATTTATAAAACCCCTAACTAGGATAATTACTACACATCTAGTGTTTTTAATTTATTTATTAGTGTTTTAGTAAAATATAAATGTTCTATGTATTTCATATATTTAGTAATATCATTTGTAGAAATATTTTTACTTCTTTTCGTATTTGTTAAAAAGTAATTTATATATCCTAATTATAAAAAACATTGAATCGAATTGATACTAATTTTTTAAATATTATATGTATTTTTATTCATTCATTCTATAAAATAAATAGGGAACATTTTTTTGTTCCGAATCTTGTAGTACAGGGTTTAGGATTTATATTCTAGGACAAACACATTGAATAAAAACAACCAATTTTATAGAGTAAGATTTATATTTTTTTAAAATAATGTGATAAAAATAATAAATATGTGGATAGTGAAATAAAATTGTAACACATGTTCGTGAAATTTATATCTTATTTGGGGAAATAATTTTGGTTTAAACCCATGGTATTCCTTCGTTGTACTTCTGCCCAAAGTGAGGATTATAAAATTACAATATTGAATTTGGGATTTTATTTTTATATTCTCATGTTGATCCAAATGTATTAAGAGGGGTGAATAAGTGAGGGGAATGTTAGTGCGATTTTTTGGTGGGGAGGAGTTGAATTCATTTATGTGTAAATAAGTTAACACTATGGGTAGGCCTCTCTTACATAATGTGCCAACTATAATTTTCTATTTTATTTCCAAGATGCTATTTGGTAAAAATATTCCCAAAAAATTCTTATTGGACAAGTGTATAATTTTTTGTCCAATTAAATTAATGTTTAAACAATAAGTCATCTTGTTTATACCCTAATCACTATAATTAACAATAAATATTATCACTAATATTTATATTCATAAAATAAGTTGACCATATCCAAAATTATAAATTATTTTTATTTACAATATTAAATTTATCTCTTAATATTAAAATCATAAAATATGAATATATTAATTTAAATTTAATCACATAATTTGTTTTCTGAAAGTCGGGTTTTTGAGCTAAAATGTTTAGAAGTGTGAAAGGTTTAAATATCTAATTTCAATGTGAAAATTGTTCTCCTGAACTACATTGTATTAATTGATGTAAAATGGATCTAAATAATCATTATAAACAATTAAAAACATAAGTTATGTATATAATTAAATCATATGAAAATGTATTTTTCAATTATTTTTTTTATTTTCATTGTTTATCAAAAAATATATCTTCTAAAAAAATACCATACATTATCCAAAATTAATTTTACATAATAAACATTCATAATTTTGGTTTTTTATATAAAAATTAGAATGTTTCAAAAATTATATTTAAAATGGGATCACCATTATATGGCACGAAAATTACATTTAGAAAAATAATTATTTTTATTCATAAAATTTTATATATTCTTGTGTTATGCCAATAAAAAACATTTTTCAATAGTAATAAACATTTGATTGAATATATAATATATAGGTTTTATAAAAAACATTCATCAAAATGGTTTTTTAATTTATTAGGATGGTATTTTTTGTATATTGGAAAATAATGTTTTTATGAAAATAATTCCATTATTTTAACATATGTCATAATTTCATTTCAAAATAATTGATAACCAAAAGATTAATTTAATATTTAAAACAACCCTACTCTTTATTACACACATAAACAAGATTAATTACATAAAATTTCACTTATGATAACTTTGATGATTGAAAGGTCTAGTGTCTTGGGAAAGTAAAAACATTACATAACAACTTAGAATATAAAACACAACATGTTTTTAAAAAACATCTTTTACAAAACCCAAAAAATCCTTCGGACTTAGCATTGCATAGGATAACATGAGGAAATGCATAGGAAAAGGTGAGAAATAAATCCTAGTTACGGAGTAAACATGGCATAACATTAATAATATATTACATGCTTAGAGATAGGCTTATCAATATATCACAAGAGGAATATGAACATAAAATAATGATATTGAATGATTATCATAATGGTGTAGTGTGGAAACAACATTTAACATGATATTAGCTTGATCTTGGGCTCATTTCACATGGATCATGAGTAAACCCTCCTTGAACATGTATTATCATGTTTAAACCCTCACTGCACATGAATTATCATGAGTAAACCCCCATCTCACTTGACATATCATGATACTAATCTTTACCCAATGCATTGGAGTTCTATCAAGGTACACCCTTTATAAACTTTTCATTTCATGAATAAGTGTACCACAAAGATCATACAATATTGATTACATAAAAATCATAATTCATTCTATGAATAAGACATGTGGAATACAAAAATGAAATACCTTAATCAACAATTACATGTGAATAAAGGTGAACACCCATGATATAGAAATAGGTATGGTATTCACTTATACAATGATTTTGTCATTGAAATTTTAGTGTTAGTTCGACAGTATAATGAAGTCAAATAAAGATTTTAAAATGGGTTGATGAGAGAGAATGGGTGATCTCATAATTTGTATAGTAAGGGGGTCATGGAACATAATATCCCATCATATGTGATGTAAGCATAATATAGAATAATTTCATGAATGTAAATGAGGAGAGTGAAATCCCTTACGGAATTTCAGCATGGT
Organism: Viscum album; assembly: GCA_963277665.1. Classification (NCBI taxonomy): domain Eukaryota; kingdom Viridiplantae; phylum Streptophyta; class Magnoliopsida; order Santalales; family Viscaceae; genus Viscum; species Viscum album. Next base: position 2,029,243,226 of record OY728150.1, read on the forward strand.
AATGGGTGTACATGGGAGTCATTAATGAGATAGAAAGGGGTATATTATCATTCAAGTAGTGGTTGGGTAGTATTTGGGAGGAGTGAAACCATACACCGACATTTTTAATTAAAAATTAAAGGTAATAACAATAAAAGGAAACTTAGACATAAATAAGGAAGGCATGTGAGGATCCCTTACATGGAAGTGTGATCCCAATGGCTTGGGAGAAGCTTGATAATGGCTTCTAGAGAGATTGGGGCACCTTGAGAGGTTTAATTAGAGAAGAGGAAAGAGTTTGGTCTATGTATAAGTGGGTTGAGTGAAGATAAATGAGATATTGAGTGGGTTTATAAGGGAAAGGGGAGGGAATAATTTATTATTTAGGTTTTGGACACTCACATTAAACTAATCAAAATCACAAAAAATACCATGGTTTATACCCATGGTTTTTTCCAAAGGGGAGTGGAAAACATTATTTTCTAAGGCTAGTGGAAGAAATTATTAAAATATTAGGCTTTCTTATGTTATGGTGAGTTATAATATCAAGGAAATCTTTTTAAAAAGATAATATATTTTATAATTCTTGGAGGGTCCACTTAAGCACTGTAAAATTAATCAGAAAAATCTAAAATAACATTATTTAAAATTTAAAACATATATTGGCCACAATTAAAATTGATAATATTTTATTACAACACTAATCAGTCAATATGATGTCATAAAATACGTTATATATTTAAAAACTATTTAATTTTTCCCAAAAATTCGAGAATCTCAAAAAATTATAAACAATTCAACGTTAGATAAATTCAATGTCTTAAATCCAAAAAATAATTATCATTTTATCAAAATAATTTTCTAAATATGTAAATTTTCACTTTTAAAATAAAAATATCTTTTATTGAAAATTCATGGGTTTTGAGAGATACAGCTTTCAACCCATTAAAAAATTTACAATTGTATAAAAATTATAAGATCATTTATACTTAATAATAAGTAATTTAGTAATAATATTTTAATAAAATAATATTTAATTAAAAAATCCATTTATTCATCAAAATAAATTTCTTAATTGAATATTCACAAAAAATAATATTGATTATTTAAAACCCAGTTACAAAGTAATAATAATAAAATGAATGTATATTCTTTATTCTATGCATAAATAATGAACATACTCATAGTTATAGGATCTTGTTACATAACCCCTTTTAACACACACATTAGACCTAAGGGCAATGTGTGTTATTGTGACAAAATCTTATGGTGGCTCGGATAACATCGCTCAGGTTGTAATTTTTATTAACTTAAACACCCCCTTATGCGGTTCCATTCCAGCATAATGTGTTTAAGATTAAATTGGGCATGGTCAAGAGAGAATCTCGGTGATGCAACCTCATTTCCGAACTCTAACAAATTGGATTTGTATGGAAAAATTATACGAGATGAGGCCACCACTTCCTTTTTCTTAGTAAATTTAATTTCTAATGCCCTATATTTATACTAATCAAGTGATCATTTATCATTAGCTATATTAAAAATGGTAGAAATTATTAATGATATTTTAAAATCGAAAAACAATAAAACCAAAAAAGTTCATATGTTTTATATAACCATTTTAAATAATATGAAATTTAATTAAATCAAAAGGAATTTTCATTAATAAAATATTGGGTCATTGTAATAATCCCCCATTATGAAATTTTACCCTTGAAATTTCTTTTTCCCTCACTAAAAGAGAAGAGGGTAACTCTACTTCATCACTTCCTCTAATTCCCACATTTCTTCATCAAGCATGTGGTTTCAACACAACACCTTGACGAGGTGCATTTTATTATTTCATAGTACATTTCTCCTACAATCTATGATATTCACCAGCTTCCCATCATATGAGAGGTCATTCTCTAATGGTACCACAGATAGATTAAGTGCATGTGATGGGTCATGTATGTACTTCCTCAATAGTGATACATGGAATACATCATGCACTAGAGATAGGTTCGGTGGGAGTGATAGTTGATAGGGCGTTGATCCAGTGGGATCAATGATATAAAAAGGTATGATGTACCTTGGACTAATATTTCCCTTCTCCCAATTCTCATAAAACTCTTCCATTTTAATATGTGAAGGACTGCAATGCCCCCAACATCAAACTCTTGGTCGCATCGACAATTATCTACAGAGCTATTTTGTCTACTCTGAGCAGCATTAATGTGCTAATGGATGGATTTAAAATTATACGACATTTCATCACCATTTCTAGACATATTAGTTTTTCTTCCCCAACATCATCCCAACATGTCGATGTTCTACACCTCTTTCCATAATGGGCTTCATAAGGAGCCTTTTCGATGCTTGAGTGGAATCCATTATTGTAAGAGAGCACAACCAGAGGAAGATTTTGATCTCATATTCCTTTTAAGTCCACTGAGAATGCTCTCAACATTTCCTAAAGTGTTTGGATGGTCCTTTTAGATTGGCCATCAGTTTTAGGATGATAATTCATACATAAGTTCAGCTCGATATTCAGATCATGTTGGGAAATCTTCCTGAAATAGAGGTGAATCATGGATCTCGATCAGATACAATCGATAGTAAAACTCAATGTAGCCATACCACTTATTTGATGTATATCCATCCCAGTTGATCAAATGATAAATCCTATTGTATTAAAATGAAGTGTGATGTATTTGTTAGATGATCCACATTAACCCAAATAACATTGTTTCCTTTCTATGTCTTCATACGTCCGATTACAATTTCCATGGTGATGTTCTCGCCTGTCCATGTTGGTATTGGTAATGGTTAAATCATTCCCTTAGACATATGCCTCTCATACTTCACTTACTAACATAAGAGGAAATTTTATGTATACTCAGTGGTCTCATTATTCATGGTATCCCACAAATAAATCCCTCATTAATCTCGATACATCTTTGTGTTTCTTGGGTGAATAGAGAATTTAAAACTATGTTAATCATCCAAAATTTCATTCTTTAACTCCAGAATTGATGGAACATATAGTCTTGACCCAAATCTAACATTTACTTCTTCATTAAAATTGAATTTCTATGGTTTCCCTTTTATGATAGTTTCCACTTTCTTATGAATTCACACATTATCCTTTTAAGCATCCAATAACCTTTCTAAAAGAGATGGTTGAGGAATAATTTTTATAAGGATTGATGGTGTTCCTTTATTTTTATTCTCATGTCCATGTTCATCAAATATTTGAAGATTGGATCGTTTTCAATATTCATCAATGATAGAATCACTGGGTACTTTCGGTTTAGAGGATCTTCCACCTTGTTTGCTTTGCCAGGGTGGTAATGGATTGAGAAGTCATAGTATTTGATCATCTATAACCATCATCATCGGTTCATGTTCAACTCTTTATGTGTTATATATACTGGATGATTTTATGATACCTATGTGTTTCACACATCTCTCCAATGAGGTAATGTCACAAAATATTTAATGTGAAGATTTTTGCAGCCAACTCTAGATAATGTGTTGGATAGTTTTTCAAATGAACATTCAATTTCCTTGAAGAATAGGCAATGAATTTGTCATTTTTCATCAACTCACATCCCCTGACCATCTTTAAAGCATCACTAAATACCAAAAAACGTTCTCAACATGTAGGTATTGTGAGCACAACTATTGTGATAAGCTTACTTTTCAACTCGTTGAATCTCTCTTAACATTCAACACTCCATGGAAACTTCACTCCATTTCTAGTTATCTTGTTAAGAGGGTTTGAAAATAATGAGAAATTTCTAAAAAATCAGCGATAATATCCAGCAAACCAAAAGAATCTATGAATAATGTCACAGATGTTAGCCTCGGCCAAACCTAAATTGCATTTTTCATGGAGGGATCCATAGATATCCCACTGCTTGTGATGATATGTCCCCATAATGATACCTCCTTCAACCAAAACTCACACTTGCTATACTTTTCATAGATATTATCCTTTATCAAGGTATCTAGTATAGTTTTTAGATACCCCTCATACTCCTCCTTGGTTTTGGATATATTATAATATAGTGTGTAAAGATTACCACAAATTTGATGAGATAGTCTATAAACACTCTATTCATCATAAACATGAATATTGTTGGAGCATTAGTGATTCCAAAAGGAATTAATAATAATACATTGTGCCCATACCTTTTACGAAAAGCTGTCTTGGGAATATCGTCCTTCTCCACCCTTACTTGGTAATATCCCAACTGTATATCCACCTTGGAGAAGTATTGTGATCCACATAGCTGATTGAATAGGTCACCAATTTTTAGTAGAGGATACTTGTTATTTATCGTGACTTTGTTATGCTCATGATATTTAAAGAAAATGCAAATTGACTTATCATTATTTTTGACAAGGACTACTGGTTCACCCCATGGTGAAGCACTTGGGTGTCTAAACCCTTTATACAAATTCTCTTGTAGTTATTTCTTTAGCTCCTAATGCTCCAAAAAAACCATTCTATATGGAGTCTTTGATATTGGAAATTCCTAAAGTATAAGATCAATCGATAATTCATCATCTCTTATATGAGGAAAACCCAAAAATACCTCAGGAAACACATCAATAAATTACCTTGCAATAGACATGTCTTCAAGGATAGTTGTTTCCTTAGACTACATCATATATGCAAGATATTCATGCTCCTAAGGCCGTAATATCCACAGTTGAGATTATGGGGTTAAAAAATATTCATCCACCTCCTTGAACTTTTACAAAATCAGGGGGTTGATTCGCCATTGGGATAGTTATTTCCCTCTCATGGAAATTTTTTGTTGCCTCCATATAGTGAAACCCAGTCCATGATAAGAATTGCATCAAATTCCACCAAATGGAGTATGAAGAAGTTCACTGGGAAGTTCAATCAACAAATTGTGATAAGAGAGGAGTTTTATTCATATGTTGCAATGATTCCCCCATTTTCCTATCTAACCAATATCTATACATCCATGATTATTGGTGGTGTTGGGATTTTTAACTAAACATTCATGATATAAAAGAATGCATAGAACTAGAATCAAAATGTATGTTTTCTATTCTTGAATGAATAACTAGCATACCCGTCACAACATTTTTTTCGGGGTACGCTTTAGTATTAGTGATGGAAAATGGTCATCATTTCTACCATGGAGGTTGTTGGAAGGCTCTGAAAGATGTGCTTTATTATTATTTAAATAAATATTTTAATATGGTTAATTTATTTCGATAATCCTTAATTCTTATGGATATGATTTTTTGAAACTAGAATTTCATAGGACACAATGTGGTATGAGGAGTTAACCCATTACCTCTAGGGGATGTTATACCACATTTGATAATACTATGTGGACATATAGTTTTGATATGGACTTATGAGTATCTTGATTTATACATAAAAATATTATTTTAAAAATAGTGAAATGCAATGTTGTATTTCAAAAGATTTAATACTTTTAATATAAAATATTTTCAATGAAATATAAACTATTTGAGAATATTTTTAAATTTTTTTCAATGTTGGGGGAACCCATTTAGATATAATGGTTTTATTAAATGATAAATTTGATTAATAATTTCACAAAAAAGTTATTGTCTTATATTTAAATCATTTCCAAATGATTTTTAAAATACCTTATGGAGAAAATTATAACTCATCCAATGTTTTAAATTTATTTTTCATTGGTTTAGTAAAATATAAACGTGCTATGTATTTCATATAAGTAATAATCTCAAATTAAAAAATTTGTTTAATTTTTTTCATATTTTCTAAAAAGTCATGTATATTTCTAATTCTAGAAAACATATACTATAATTGTTACTTATTTTTACAATTTTATATGTATTTCTCTTTTTTCCCTCTATAAAATATATAGACAAAATTTTGTGTACTGAAAATGGTATTGCGGGTTCAAGGATTTATAGTTTAGGTCAAACAAATAGAATAAAATCATCTTATTTTATTGAGTATACTTATATTTATATAAAATTACGGGATAATTATAATTATATATGTTTAGACAGAAATAAAATAGGAATACATGTTGATGAGTGATACATATTATTTGGGTACATCATTTTGGATTGACCATAAGGTATTGCTTGGTTGTACTTATGCACAATGTGAGAATTATATTATTACAATATTGATTTTGGATTTTTATTTTTATATTATCTGGATGATCTAATTGTATTGAGTGGTGTAAATAATTTATGGGTATGTGAGTTCCATTTACAGTGGAGGAGGAGTGGAATTCATGTAAACATAAAAAGGTGAAAAATATTGAGAGGCCTCTCTTACATAATGTGCCACCAATAATTTCCCATATTCTAGCTGAGATAATATTTTGTCGAAATATTCCCTCAAAATTATATTTCAGAAAGTGTATAATTTTTTGGCCTATTAAATTAATTTTTATACATTAAGTCATCTTTTCATACCCTAATAATGCTAAATAACATTAAATATTATCACTAATATTTTTAGTCAAAAAATAATATGAACCTATTTGAAATTTTAAATAATAATAATAATTCTTACTGAATTCATCTCTTAAATTTCAAATAAAAAAATCATAATATATTAATTTAAATTTAATCCAAAGTAAATATTTGTGACCGTAGGGGTTTTAAGCAGAAATGTTTAGAAGTGTGAATTTTTTTAATATCCAATTTCAATGTGAAAATGGTTCTAATGAACTGAGTTGAATTAATTGATATAAAATAGATCTAAATTATCATTAAAACCAATTTAAAACATGTGTTATGTATAAAAATAGATAATATGAAAATGAGGTTTTGAATTAATATTCTGAATTGTCACTATTTATCAAAATGTGAAACTTCTCTGAAAAATACCAATCATTCTCTTAAATTAAATTTCCATATTACACAATAAAAATTTAGGTTATTTTAATTAAAAATTAAAATGTTTAAAAAATTATTCTTAACAAGGGTTCACTATTATATGGAATGAAAAATACTTTTTGAAAAATAATTATTTTTATTCATAAAATTATATTTATTCTTATCTTATACATAGAAAATACATTGTTCAAGAGTAAAAAAAATTTCATTTAATTTATAATATATATGTTTTATTAAAAAAATCATCAAAATTGGTTTTTTTAATTTATTAAGATGATATTTGGTTTGTATATAGAATAATAAAGTTATTATGAAAAGAATTTCATTAATTAAAAATATTTCATAATTTTATTTCTAAACAATTGACTTCCAAAGGATTCATTTTATATTTATAACTACCCTGCTCTTTATTAATCACATAAACATGATTTATTACATAAACATGCACGTAAGATAACTCTGAGGATTGAGGGGTCTACTGTATTGGGAAATTTGGAACATTACATTACAATATAGATCATATAATACAACATCATTATTGAAAACTAATTTTGCATGACCACAAAATTCCCTCATACATAGCATTGCATAGGATAATCTGAGGATATGTTTATGAAAAGGGTGATCTATAAAGATTAGTAAGGGACTACACAAGGAATAATATGAATAATATAGTACATGTTATAAAATTGGTATATAAATGGAGCACAAGAGAGACTTGAACATAAAGGGATGATATAGAATTATTATCATAACATGGAAGTGTGGAAACAACATTTTACAAGATATTACCTTGAGCCATGGCTCTTTGCACATGGAACATGTGTAAAACCTCATCGCACATGAATTAACATGAGTGAACCGTCATTTCACATTAATTAGTATGAGTAAACCCCCATTTCACATGAAATATCATTATAATAATCATTAACCAGTGCATTGGAGCACTATCAGGGAACACCCTTTATAAACATTTAATTTCATGCATAAGTGTGCCACATAGATCATACAAAATGGATTCATTAAAAATAATAATTTATGCCATGAATAAGAGATGTGAAATACAAAAATGTATGTCCTAAATCAGAAAGTACATATAGATAATATTGAATATCCTTGATAGAGAAATGGGTATGGTATTCAGATACACAATGATTTTTCCCTGGAAATTTCAGTGTAACATCAGAAGCATAACGATTTCAAATAGAAATCTTAAAATTCATTTATGATAGATAATGGGGTATATCATCATTTAGACAGTAAGGGAGTCACGTAACAAAATATCCCAACAAATGTAATTGAATTTAGAAGAATAATATAAAATAATTTTGTGAATGTAAATGTGGAGAGTGAAATATCTTATGGAATTTCAGAATGGAAACAGGTGTCCATGGAAGTCATTAATGAGAGAGAAAGGGGTCTGTCATCATTAAAAATTTGAAGGGAAGTATAGGGTAGTTGAGAAATCATACCCCAACATTTTTAATTTAAAATAAAATGGATAACAATAAAAGTAAACTCAGACATATATATGGAAGGAAGGGAAGTGAGGATCGGTTATTTGGAAGTGTGACCCCAAAGGCTTGGAAGAGGCCTGAGAGAGGCTTCTTGGGAGATTGGGGAACCTTGGTAGGATTCTAGAGAGAGGAGACAAGGGATGGTCAACCTTCAAATGGTTTGAGTGAAAAGGAATGGGATATTGAATTTATTTATATATGAAGGGATAGAGAACCCTTTATTAATTATGTTTTGGACAATATGGAATAAACTTATCAAAACCACAATCCACCCCATCGTTTTTTCCCCTACTTTTTTTCAAAGGGGAGATGAAAAAATTATTCTATAAGTCCAATGGAATAACTTATTCAAATTTCATTCCAGCTTATTTGGAGGTATGTCACACTCTCAAGGAAATTATTTTAAAATGATAAAATATTTTATAAGTCTTGGAGGGTCCACTAATGTCATGACCCATCCCACGAGGCCCATGCCGTGACTAACCTATGCCCGCATTCCATAGGACAGGGGCTGGCGACTAGCACCAAAGGCGTATTCCCTAAAACTAGGAAGGCATTGCATTTATAACATATAAGCACACATAACCAATCATATAGCAAGATAGGAACACAAGTAAACTGAACTATAAATAGAGTGAGTGTAGTATGTAAAAGGGGCCAGAATACAAGACCAACTAGAAATTAGATGTACAAATGTGATACAATCCAATTGAATAAAGAGAAAATATAGCTATTTTATTGTCCTCTGAGGTTCATACCTGAAGGGTAGGTACAAATTTCCTCCACTACACTCTGTGTCCACCCGACTCCTCTGCGTACCGACACACCGTATGGTCCACCTCCAGGTACCGTCCAGTCCTAGTACTCTCAGCCTTAGTCAGCATTGTCCGTCTTCTGTATCCATCACAACATGGTGCGGGCATAGCTTGTGCATGGGTGAGTATAACGATACTCAGTAGGGACCCCGAGACCCTCATGGTCTCACAAAATCCATCAAGGATAAAACACAAAGTATGAAAACAATAGACAACCTTACTTAGGTATATGCCCATACATATACCTATGTTATCAATTAATCCATCTCAATCATGAGGATGACATAGTGGTACTGACTCATATCACAACAGGATTTATTCTAGGGGTTGTATCAAGAAACATTTATAGACACAATGTCGAACACCTCAGCTACTGGATATATCCTCCTATATCGAGTACAGTGGGCATACCGTGTCACAGAGAGGTGCTTCCCACTAACCTTAGACTTTTGAGGTACTCCACTTGTCAAGTACTGTGGGTCTGCCGCGTCACAAAGAGGCACTCCCCACCGTGGGTCTGCTGCGTCACATAGAGGAGATCCCCCTCGTGGCCTACTGAGGTACACCACTTGTCGAGTATCATGGGTCTGTCACTTCACCAGGGTTTTCCCAACCGTGGGTATGCCGCGTTACCAAGAAGCTCCCCACTAGGCCTGTTAAGTCACTCTGAGTCGAAAAGGTTAGCAATTGTTAAGTCTCAGCTAGCAACTAGGTCTCCACACAATGCTCGCTTTTCTCCTGGAGGATCTGCTCCACATGCTACTGGTCGATACTCCAACTTCCCAGAAGTCAAACAAAGATGTATTTCAAAGGTCTGTCCTGACATATGGGTCTCAATGTAACAAATGGTTCTCAATCGGATGCTCGGTCTGTGAGTTATTATCTTTTTAGTCCCTGGGGCCCAGTTGGATTCGTGCTCGATCCAACCTGAATTTTTCCTTCATAATCCAAAACTCTAGTAGGGTATACTCAAAGGGACCTCCTTGCTCCAAGATTTCCAAAGCCGCTGACGGTTCGTCAAATGGTCGTTCGGTGCCAACATTATGGCCAAAAGAATGTAAAAGGGTTGTAGTGCGCCCGGGTTTGATCTGACCCAGTCAAACCGACCTGGTTCGGGTTCACCCGGCCTGATCCTTTCGGTCTGGCCTGACCCATAGTGTGGCCCAGCCCACAAGGGCTGTAAGGGTGCAGCAAGATCATCTCAAATGAGGGGTACCGTGAGGGTGCGGACCAGCCACGGGGCATGGACCGAACGCGTGGCATGGACCGGGTGCGAGGGTGGGGACCAGCCATGAGGGTGGGAACTGGCTGCGAGGGCGCGGACAGGTCGCTAGGGTGCGGACCGGCCGCAAGGGCACGGACTCCTCACGGGGCCCGGACCGGCTGCAGGTCGACGGTCCGGCTGCGAGTCAGCGGTCCAGTCACATGGTGGTGGTCTGGGTGCGGGCCTGTGGACTGGCCGCAGGGCCACGGTCCGGACATGGGGTAGCGGTACGGCCACAAGATGGTGGTCCGGTAGTGGCAGCTCGACGGCCGACAACGGTGGCTTGGCACACGGTGGCGGTGGTTCCCTGTTGGACGTAGGACGGCGGCGGAAGCCCGGCGAATGGCAGACTGTGACGTTGGTTCAGTGGATAGTGGTGGTAGACCGGCGGTTAGCGGCTCGGAAGATAGTAGAGCCACGAGGGGAGGAGCTGTGGTGTAGAGTCGTTACGCTGTCACCTTCGATGCGTTCAACACCACAAAACATGACAAAATTTGTGGAGGTGTTGGGCCATGTTTTTTTGGCCCGTACCCACCACATTAGGGTGGTATAAAACGGCTCAACATAAACAATAATGAAGGATGTCAAACCCTCCCATAATGATTATTCTCTAAACCCGCAAAAGAAAACATATGTGGATCAACTATTAAGATTTTTTATCTGCATTCCTAGTTTTATAAGGGATATATATTGGTAAAAAAATATGATAAATCACAAATTAAACCCCTACCTCATTACCTTAATGATGTTTGCGCAAGAATATATTATGGTCGTTGATTCACCATAGATGAAGATGCCCCAAATCAGAAGAAGCCCCAAGGAAGAAGGTCAAAGGAGGTAGGCATTCTTTTTTGTCAGAGCGTTCTTCATTGGAAGAATGTGTTCTTCTTTGGAGAGCATTCTCCCACCAAGAGCTATCTCTCCTCTTCCAACGAATGCTCTCAAAAGAAAAACCCACCAATATAAAAAGTGTTTCCTCAATTTCAATTGATGGCACAATTTAATGTGGTGTGTTGGAATAATATAATGTGAAGGAATCTCAAGAGGCTCCTCCACATTAATGATGGTGTTGAGAAGTTTCTCCCTCATTAATATGGGTGTTCATGAGGTTAAGGATCAGGTGTCTCCCCCACCATAACCTCTCATGGGAGGCTAGGCTCGGGTGCTCCCCACCACTATAACTTCTCATGGGAGGTAAAGGTATGGTGGTTCCCACTTCTCATCCTCATCATGGAGGTTTCAAATTAAAATAAATTGTTACATAATTTTATTTTTATTTTATTCTTTCACATAAAAATCAAAAACAAACCTTCACTCATGACTAACTATTGTTGAGGTGAAAGTGTTTTTAAGTGAATAATGGCACTTCATGTTAAACAGTGCCCTCAGATTTAAATTCCGACTACTGGTTCAAAAATTAAAAAAACCATCTTGCACGTTTACTAAACATACCCAAACAAAAGTTCAGAAATTAATTCTGGGCACTCCGGGCCTTGGAATCAAGCGCCTTCAATTTTTACGGACTCGTAATATCCCCAATTATTTAAAAAAAATTACATGGAAATTACGGGTCTTTACATTTTCTCCACCTCAGGGCTCGATATCCTCAGTAAGCTATAACTCAAACTAATGGAACATGTGGGGGTACTGAGCATGCATCTGAGCCTCCCACCCCTGTTGGCTCTCCCGGAGGTACCCGTGATGCTAGCGAATATGCAATAGAGGTGTCGACAAATCACGAAGTACCCGCTACTATCAATCCTCATTCCCTACTCGAACCTCCTTAAATTTCACCTCGTCGTGAACGTCCAGCTTGCCTTGATCGATGATGTGGGAAGGGTCATGCACTAATATCCTCAGTTGGGACATGTGGAAGACGCCATGCACCCCGGGGAAATGAGGTGAAAGAGATAAGTGGTAAGACACCTCTCCAGCCCTTCTGAGGACCTGAAATGGTCCAATGAATCTCATAGATAATTTTCCCCTCGGCCAAATCTCTGAAAACATCATCAAGGTGAGACCCGAAGAAAGACGTGGTCGCAATCCTCGAACTCCAGAGGTCTTTGTCTTCTGTTGGCATAAGACTCCTAACTGCTCTGTGCAGTATTCATCCACTCCTAGATGATCTTCACCTTCTCTTTGGTAGCCCATACCATCTCTGGTCCCACTAGTGCTAACTCCCCAGGGTCAGTCCAGCACAAAGGTGATCTTCAAGGTCGCTTGTACAACGCCTAAAAACAAGCCATCCCAATAGTGGAGTGATAGCTATTGTTGTATGAAAACTCCACCAAAGGTAAGTGATCCTCCCAGCTATGACTAATGTCGACGACACAAGCACGTAGCATGTCCTTGAGGGTTAGAATGGTATGCTCAGTCTAGCCATCCGTGTGAGGATGGATGGTGGTGCTCAAACAAAGTTGGGTCCTGAAAGCCTCTACAACCCCTTCCATAGCCAGATAGTAAAACATGCATCATCATCAAAGATAATCATCGAGGGTACTCTATGTAGACACACAATATCCTGCATATAGAGGCTTCCTATTCCCTCTACTGAACTATGCTCTTTGTTTGGTAGGAAGTTGGCTGACTTGGTGTGTCGGTCGATGATTACCCTAATCGAGTCATGCCCTCTGGAAGCACGTGGAATTACTATCACGAAGTCCATGGATATTTCATCCCACATCCACTCTGAGACCACTAAAGGCTGATCCAAGCCTGCTGGTATTTAATGCTCTGCCTTCACTTCCTGACATGTGAGGCACTAAGAGACAAACTCTATTATTTCTTTCTTCATTCCCAACCACCAGTCCTGTCATTGGAGATCTCGATACATCTTCATGACTCCAGGATATACCTCTATAGGGGAAGTGTGTAAATCCCTCAACACGTCCTCCGGAAGTGTCACTGGTACCATGGTACGTCCTATGAAAGGATGATGTGCTCCCCACCATCAGAAAATCCATCAGGTTCATACCATGTAGATATCTGAGCACGTCGAGCCTCGCATTCGGCGTCCCCATGATGCGCCTCCCTAACATAGTGAAGAAGTGGGGGAGTGACTGTATGATACTGAAGGAAATATGATCCATCACGTTCCACAAAGGATATCTACAAAGCGGCTAGCAGCTCCGTCGCTTCACCTAGCAGTTGTATACCAAACCTCCTGCTGAGTGCATCTGTTACAACATTACCCTTCCCAGGAGTATGGACTACCTAGAAGTCATAATCCTAGAGGAACTCAAGCTAAATTTTCTATCTCAGCTTCAGGTCCTTCTGGGAAAAGATATACCTAAGACTCTTGTGATTAGAGTACATAGTAAAATGCTCTCCCATCAGATAGTGCCACCACATCTTCAAGGAGAAGACCAGTGCTGCTAACTCTAGGTCATAGATAGCATAGTCTTGCTCTTGTTGTATCATCTTTAGATAACCATATACGATCACTACTCGCTCCAGCATCAGTACACATGCGAGTCCGGTCCCTCATGTGTCGCAGTAGCTTATGTACCAAACACTGTCCTCCAGTAGCCTCAAGATGGGTGCACTAGTCAGCCCTTGCCTCAGCTCCTAAAAACACCGCTGGCATTTCGTCAACCAAAAAATTGTTTTCCCCTTCTTCATTAAGGATGATTGTGATACTGGAACTCTAGAGATGTCTAACACAAACCTCTAGTAATATCCATCTAATCCTAGCAAACTTCGTACCTCTGTCACACTCCTAGGTGGATCCCAAGCAAGTACTGCCCCCCATCTTGGCTGAACCCACTGCAACTCCAGCCTCTTATATGACTGTCCCAAAAAGTGAACCTCTCAGATCCAAAACTGGCACTTCGATAGCATAACATAAAGCTGGTGCTCTCAGAGTGTGTCCAGTACTACCTGCAAATGATAGGCCTCTTCCTCCTCAGTAGTCGAGTAGATCAGAATGACATCGATTAAGACTACTACAAAGTGATCATGGCACAACTGAAACATCATGTTCATGAGTCCCATGAACACTGCTAGAGAATTGGTTACACCTAATGGCATAAAAAAGAACACATAGTGGATGTAATGATATCTGAAAGTTGTTTTCTGCACATCCTTGTCTTGAACTTTGAGCTGGTGATTGCCTGATCTGAGGTCTATCTTCAAGAACCATCGTGATCCCTTCAGCTGATCAAAGAGGTTGTCAATCCTCAAGAGTGTGTACTTGTTCTTCACGGTCACCTGGTTCAGGCACCGATAGTCGACATAATGTCACAAGCTCCCATCTGCCTTCTTGGAGAACAAAATCGGGGCTGCCCAAAGAGAAACACTGAGCCGGATGAATCCATTCCCTTGCAAGTCCTCTAGTTGTACCTGCACCCTGAAAAACTCTAAGGGAGCCATCAGATAAGATAGTGTAGATATCGGTGATGTCAAGTGGTACAAGTCAATGTAAAATTCCACCTCTATGCGAGGAGGTAGTCCCAGAACATCATCAGCGAAAACATCCGCATACTGGTCCTCCACTACAGGATATATTGGACTCTCCACTTCAACTGCTCCGAGGGTAAGGCCAGACAACTGATGAGTGATCGGATGCACCCTCCTCTGGGCTTGCCCATCCTGCACTACAAAGGCTCCCTTCTCACCGGTGAAGGTAAACCTAGTCCCATCCGTACGGACACACCGCACTTTTCACCTAATATAGTCAATCTATGCATGGACTGTAGATAACTAGTCCATACCCAAGAAGACTTCATAAGGCCTCGATGACGCTACTAGAAATACCATCCAAAGATCTCGCCTCCTATAATAAGATCAGACTGTCGACACCAGTGTGTAATTGTAAAATATGCTCTCGTAGGAGTCTCTATTTTCAAGGATCGATCCAACGGCACCGTCAGAATCTCTGAGCTCCGAACGAGAGAAGTGGAAATAAATGAATGACTGAAACCTATGTCTATAAGTATTGCAACTAAGGTGTATTAGAAACAAATAATACCTCGTATCATCTCTGGGGCTCCATGATCGTAGCTCGTAGCTGACTGGAGATGAGCTCACCCTTGTCCACCTGCACCCTGCGGTCGGGGTGGACCTCCTGGTGGTGGTGCCAGTAACATTCTGAATCCTCGCCGACCACCAACTACACGGACAACTCCTTTTATACATCTTCCAGCTCCCTACGGACCTACTCGGTCGAACCTCTATCTCTACCTTGTTGGTCCTTCAACTGTCTTTTGATCATCCGCACTACGGGTCGGATAGTCATGAGCCATGTGACCCTGCCCTCCACATGCAAAACACTACCCACTTCTGGCATGTATGTCTCGTCCTCAGGTGCCCCGCACAACTGATCCTGAGTCATGCGGTCGTCCACCAGTAGGCCTAGTCCTCTTGGACCCCTATGAAATATGGCTGCTACGAGCTGCAGAAGACTATGTTATGTGATTACTAGAAGTGGGTCTTGTTGTTAGTGACTGCTCAGTAGGGAAACTCTCCACCAATAGAGATCTCTCAAATACCCCTGCCTGTTTCGGTATGCTGAGTGAGAACACTAAAGCCCAGATCTCCCACCAGATCCCCTACTCAAAAGTCCAAGCCTTGAAGAAAGGGCCCCACAACATATCAGTGGAGTAATGTGAGAGTTCAATGAACCTTGTTGAGTACTGAGCAACAGTCATGCAACCCAGATGCAGATGAAGTAGCTCCTAAATGCGAACTGCGCAAAGATTTGTTGGGACAAATTCTGCTCGAAACAGGCTCTAGAAGTCTGCCCAGAGAAGCATCACCTCATTGTGAACCTAGAGCATCAAGATCCACCATCTGCCTGTTGCTTCCTATAAAAGGCTGGCGGCAAGGATCACCATGAGATCGGCTGGTGTCTCTCTGAGTCGGAAGACTCTCAGCACAACCTCCAGCGAATCCTCAACTGTTGGCAGGTCCGTCTCTCATCTGAACCTTCATGCCCTATGGAACTAGAACTCATGCAACACGCTCATGTGGTAGAATCTTTTAGTGCTACGGCTGGTGGCATTAGTGGACTAATGGGTATTGGTACCGTTCGTGCCTCCACTAGTGCCTCTATAGGAAAAGGGCCCAGTGCTTAGGCATCGTCGCTCGGTTGGCTATCAGTGCGTACAACTCCCGGAACTCTAGTTGGTTGTCTTTGTTGTGGCATCCTAAAAAGGAACAGGTGCTCCATGGTAAAAATTTATACCTGGTGAGATGAATGTTATACCTAGTGAGCTAAAAGTTATACCTGGTGAGATGTCCCAAAAGATCACAAAGAAAACTTTTGAAAACACACACGCGATCAGTGTTTTTGTGCACTGAGTCGGAAATCCGAAGTCATGGTCCTGGTGTATAGATATATTTGCTGCAGCACCAACACCAAATTCCCTAAACTAATAACCAAACTCAATAAACTTAACACTATTTCTTTTAAAATAAAGATCAGAGTCCTAATTTTTGTAGCATAACCTACTCCTCTGATACCAATTAGTCACGACACGGGCCCCAGGGGACGGGTCTTGACAACTAAAAAACCATAAATTAATTAAACAAATATAAAACACATTATTTTAAATGTAAAACATATAATATAATAATTTACCTTTTATATTATTTTATTACATTACTATTGGGTCATTATGATTTCATAAAACACATTATATATTTAAATGGTATTTAATTTGTACAAAAAAATTCAACTATCTCAAAAATTATGAAAAATTCACCATTAGATAATTTTGATGTCCTAAATACAAAAACAATATTTAATTTATCTTAATAAATCTATAAATAATTGAATTATCACTTTTAAAATAAAAACTGACCTTTATCAAAAATTCACGTGTTTTGACAAAAACAGCTTTCAAACCATTATTAAAATTACAACTGTATAAAATTTATACGATAATTTATATTTAATTAAATTTAAATTAGTAATAATACATTTTTAAAATATTATTTAATTAAAAACCCATTAATTCATTAAAATAGATTTATTAATTGAATATTAACTAAAAATATTATTTTTGATTTAAAAACCATTTTAGAAGAACAATAATAAAATGAATGTATATTAATTATTCCATAAAAAAATAATGCACATAATCATAGTGCTAGGGTCATGTTTCATAACACCTTATAACACCAACATAAGACCTAAGGGTAATCTATGCGATGGTTATAGTCTCTTGTGGTGGCTCAGATAATATTTCTCGGGTGGTAATCTCTGTTATCTTTCACTTATACCATAAGCAGATATGTTCAAGATTACCGTGTTGACACCCATCTCTGGCTTGGTAAATATAGAATCATAGTGATGCTACCTCATTTCTGATCTCTGAAAAATTATCTTTTATGGAGAAATTCTACTTTGTAAGCCCTTCACATACTTCATATGATAAAATTGGATTTGTTAATTCCATGTATTTATACTAATCATGTGATGCTATTTCAAAATCTATATTAGAAATGGAAACAATTCTTAATGGTATTTTGAAATCCAAAAACATAAAACCATTGATGTTCATATGTTTTATATATCCATTTTACTAAATAATAAATTTAACTAGATTAAGAAGAATTTTCATTAATAAAATATTGGTTCATTACAATCATCCCCCATTAAGACATGTTTCCCTCGATATTTTATTTTCCCACTCTATAACAGATTATGGTAACTCTAATTCATCACTTAATCAGATTCCCATGTTTCCTCTCCAATCAAGTTGTTTCACCACAACACAATGATGAAGGGAATTGTATTATTTCGTTGAACATTTTCCCTGTGATCTAATATCTTCATCAACTTCTCTTCACAGGAGAGGTAATTCTCTAATGGTACCACCTATGGATTTATTAAATGTGATGGGTTAGGTATGAATATCCTTAAGTGTGATACATGGAATACATCATTCCCTGTAGATAGGTTAGGTGGGAGTGATATTCGATAACTAACTACTCCAACGCGATCAAGGATATCAAAAGGGATTATGTAACATGCAATAAGCATTTCCCTTATTCCAAAATCACATAAATTTCTTCCACAGTCATATGTGGAGGAATACGATGCCCCTAAAATCATACATTATATATCGTTGACGATTATCTTCATAGTTTTTTTATCATCTCTGGTCAACTTTATTGTGATGCTGGATGGTCTTAACATTATCCACCATTTCTTCGACCATTTTCTGGACCTATGAGTTTTTATTCCCCATCTTCATCCAACATGTCGGTGTTCTGCACCTCTTTTAATAATAGGATTTAGAAGGTTCCATTTGGATGATTGAATGTAAAATATCATTTTAATGGACCTCAACCAGAGGAAGATTTTGATCTCATCCCCCATTGATGTCTATTGAGAATTCTCTAATAATGTCCTCATGTGTTTGGATAGTTTGGTTAGATTTGGCATAAGTTTAAGGATGATAAGTCGTACTAATGGTCAACTCAATATTAAGAGTGTGTTAGATATTCTTCCAAAACATAGAGGTGAATCTGGGATATTGATCGAATTCAATCGATAGTGGAACTCCAAGCATCCTTATGACTTCTCTAATATATATTTGTGCCAATTGATACAATGATAAATCCTCTCAAAATAAAATTATGTGTGTAGTATTTGTATGATGATCCATGAAAACCCTATATAGCATTTTTTCCTTTGGATTTGTTCAGATGTCTAATGAAAAAGTACATAGTGATGTTCTCCCATTTCCATGTTGGTATGACAAATGGTTACATCATAACCTTAGACTTCTTACTATCATCTATCATATGTTGACATATCATGCACTTTAACGTATACTCAGGGATCACCTTCTTCATTTCATCCCTCCAATAATGCTCTTAGATACCTCGATACATCTTTGTGTTTCCTAGGTTAATGGAGAAATTTCAATTAATTGCATCATCCAAAAGATCTGTATTTAACTCTTTACAAGATGGAACACATTTTGTAGACCCAAATCTCACAATTCATTCTTCATTAACATTGAAAGCCTAGGATTTTCCTTTTCTGACAGTTTCCACTTTCTATGGAATTTCTACATCATCCTTTTGAGAATCCATTAACCTTTCCAAAAGAGATTTTAGAGAAAATATTTGTGAAAATATTGATGATGTTCCTTCCAATATGATTACCAAGTCAATCTTCATCAAATATAAGAATTTTCGATTCTTATTAATTCCCACCATTGATAGAATCTCTGGGGCCTTTCTTCTAAGAGCATATTCCCCCTTATTCCCTTTCCCAAGGTAGTAATGGTTTGGGAATTCATAGTATTTGACCACCTCTATCCATATTCATTGGTGAATGTCCAAATCTTTCTATGTGAATATATACATGAGGATTTTATGATCCGTATACATTTCACACTTCTCCCAAAAGAGGTAATGACGAAAAAAATTAATAAGATGATTACTATAACCAACTCCATCTCATTTGGGGCATAGTTTTTCTCATGAACTTTCTTTTACCATGAAGCTTAGGTAATGGATTTTTATTTTTCCATCAACACACATACCATACACTTCTTCAAAGCATCAATAAACACCCTGAAACATTCTCCACTTGTGGGATGAGTGATAACTGGAAATGTGATTATCCTCTTTTTCAACTCCATGAAGCTCACATCACATTCATCACCCCATGAAATCTTTACTCCCTTCTGAATTAGATCGATAAGAGGGATAGAAAATAAAGAGAAATTATTCCCAAATTGGAAATAATATCTAGCTGACCCAAGGAAGCTATGGATATCTGTCACAAATGTTGACCTCTATCATACCATAATTTCATTTGTCTTGGAGATCTACTGATATCCCATTTTTTGGGATGACATGACCCAAGAATGAGACATCTTTCAACCAGAACTCACACTTTTTGTACTTTTCATAGAGATTCTCCTCTTCCAAGGTCTCTAATATAGTTCTAAAATTTTCCTCATACTTCTCCTTGGTTTGGAGTATATTCGAATATCGTCTATTAAAAATAAAAAATAAAATTGTAGAGGTAATCTCTGAAGATAGTATCCATCAAATCTATGAATATTTATGGAGCATTGGTGAGTCCAGAAGGCCTTACTATGAATTAATAGTGCCTATACATTGTATAAAAAGTAGTAATGAGGATATCTACCTTCATCACCTTTACTTAGTAATATTCTGACTATAGATCCACCTTGGAGAAATATTGTGCTCAACGTAGCTGATCAAATAGTTCATCAATATGTTGAAGGGGATACTTGTTCATTATCAGGACTTTTTTGAGCTCACGATAATCAGTGAAAATGCGCATTGTTCAAACATTCTTCTTTGATAAAGAGGATGGGTGCTTACCTTGTGAATAACATGGGCATTTAAACCCTTTATCCATATTCTCTTATAGTTGTTTCTTTAGCTCCTTGATCTCCACAACATCAATATAGTGTCTTATATATTGGTGACCCCTCGATTATATGATCAATAAGGAATTCAACATATCTTCTAGGAGAAAGACCATAGAATTCATCATGAAACACTATAATGAATTCCCCCACAGTATGAATTTCTTCATGGATGGTTCCATCCATAGACTACATCATCTGAGAATGATACACATCATAATAGGGCAGTAATATCTACGCTTGAGATGATGGATCTAAATAAGATTATTCCCTCTCCTTACACTTGTACAGAATCAAGGGGTAGGTTCTCTATATGGATATTGATTTCCCTCTCATGGAAATTTCTATTGGCTCCATATTGGTAAAGATAATCCATGTCAATAATTACATCAAATTTCACTAGAGGGAGTATGAAAAGTTTTTTTGGGATGTAAAATCCACAAATAGTGATAGGGGAGGATTTATATTCATGGGATTCAATGATTTCTCAATTTTTTGTTCTAACCAGCATCTCTACTTCCTTGATCTGTGGTGGTGTTGGGATTGTTTTACAAAACATTTGGGATATAATGGAATGCGTAGAACTAGTATCAAAAATATGTTTTCTATTATCGAATGAATATCTAGCGTACCTTTCACCACTTCGGTGGCAGGGTTCGCTTTGGCAGGAGTGATGGAAATAGATTTATCTTTCTTCCTTGGATGTTGACGGCTACCTATGAAAAGCCATGGTATTGGGTACTAGTTTTCTAATTACCGTGGTATTTTTTAGTTGAAGCAACGAACAATGCATTGGGGGTTGAAAGGAGCGTTCCTTTTCTCTATGGCTGTAGTAGGTTTTTCATTTCAGAAATTAATGGTCAGGTTCCCTTATCATCCCTAGCAAAATCATTTCATTAACCCCTTCAGCCAATTTTTTGGATGCTTCTTTCTGCACCATTAGAATGTGGGATTCTATAATTTCGTATCACTAATGGATTTATCCATCATACTGCTAGAATTAGAGTCCACATTTCGCTTCTTATCCCCATGATACCCTTAAGATTATCCAATATCCCATTAGACTTTGAGGTCACATAAGATAATTTTCCATCAACTATTGATGTCACAGATTACAAGGGCATTTGATATGCATAGTTTTTCCCCACCAATTAAGTAGTCAACCTTGTATTCAAGGGTAACGACAATGCTGGAGGCATATCTTGGAAGCCATGTAAATTTTTCCTCATATGATCTAATGGATTCATTATCTTTTATCTTGTAGGAAAGGAAGTATCTGTTTATCTTAAGTCAGAGGGTGTATAGAAAATATTAATCAAAAAACCTTTTCTAGAAATCGTTCTATTCAAACTCCTTGATATCTTCCTCAGGATTCATATTTTTTATCAATTTACAAAATTGAACATATTCACCCTCCAAAAAATAAGCATTCATAAGAATCTTATCTTATTCGGCACAGTGAATTATGAAGAAGATCTATTCAATGGTGTTGATCCATGGTTCGTCGAATATGGGATCAGATGATCCATTGATAGTATGAGGACATTGTCCCATGAAGCTCTCGATTTTATCTTGTTCTTTATCGGGGGGATGTTCTATTTAACCCTTGTTTCTATTCAAAACATGATTTAACTAAGAGAGTATTTTGGTAATGTTTATGATTCTTGCTCCCATCAGATTTGGCATCTCATTTGAACCTTCATAACATCGATCTTCCCATCACTTTTTGTCTGGAGTACTCTTATTACTAGTCATTGGCTTGAATAAATGTAATGTTATGGGTAACACATATATGTAATCCCATGAAAAAAGGGATATATTATGAATTACATTTATTTCCTTCATTTCTAAATGTATAGGCTTAAATCTACATTAACAATGATCAACATCCCAAAATATATTCATTACGACATTTTTTAACTTAATAATGGGTCATACTATGCTTATGAATTTACCAAATCATACAACTCGACTGTGTCGTAACCAAGAGTGAAGCAAGGCCTATTGACATGCCCTAGTTCTTGTTCGTGTCTAGCTCAAAGCGGTGTTTTCATGTTTAACCCTATATACCTAGGTGCCCGAAACACCTCTAATTTTTCATATCCAGATAGAGGTGTATTTTCATGATAATACAAACAATACATACTCACCAAAATTTAGGTATGATTTTATTAAATTAAGTCTTATTAGTATGTCTTTCACTAGGGTTTTCCAATATTAATCCCAAAATAATTGAACCTCCCTCTGATACCAACTATATCAACCCTTCTCTTTATTACAAAATTAAACATGATTTGTTTCATAACCCTACACTTAGAAAACTCCATGGATCGAGAGGCCTTGTTTATTAGGAAGTTAGGAACATTACATAACAACTTAGAACAAAAAACACAGCATATTTATTGAAAACACCATTTATATAACCACAACATTCCTTCGTACTTAGCACTTCATGGGAAAACCTAAGGACATGCATAAATAAAAGGGTGAGATATAAAGCCCAGTAAGGGAGTAAACAAAGAATAACATAAAAAATACAGTACCTTTAAGGAAATAGACATATTAATGGATCACAAGAGAAACATGAACATAAAGTCATGATATAGAATGATTATCATACCATGGAAGTGTGGAAAAAAACATTTAACATGAGATTAGAATGAGCCAAGGCTCATTGCACTAGGAGCAGGTGTAAACCCTCATTGCACTTGAATTATAACGATTAAACCATCATTGCACTTGAATTAGCATGATTAAACACTCATTTCACATGATGTATCTTGATACTATTCTTTACCCATGTCATTGGAGCGCTATCTGGGCGCACCCTTTATTAACATTTTATTTCAGGCATAAGTGTGCCGCATAGATAATACAACATGGATACATTTAAAATATTAATTTATTCCACAAATTAGAGATTGGGAATAAATAAATTTATGCCTCAATCAACAAGTACATGTGCATAAAGCTGAATACCCATGATAGAGAAATGGGTATGGTATTAACTTACCTGTTGATTTTGGAATAGAAATGTTGATATAACTTCAGTAACGTAGTGACATAAAATAGAAATATTAAAATGGGTTGATGATATAAAAAGGATTACTTAATTATTTGGATTGTAAGTGGGTCATGGAACATAATATTCCATCATATTTAATGGAATTTATATGCATAATATAAATAATTGCATGAATGTAATCCAGGATAGAGAAATCCCTACAGAATTTGGGCATGGAAACAGGTGTACATTGGAGGCACTGAGGAAAGATAAAGGGGCCTATCATTATTCCAAAATAAGTAGGGAATTATAGGGGATGTGAAAAATCATACCCCAATATTTTTAATTGAAAAAAATTGTCATAACAATAAAAGTAAATATAGACATAAATAATGATGGAAGGGAAGTGAATATCCCTTACATAGAAGTGTGATTCCAACGACATGGGAGAGAATTGAGAGAGGAATCTTGGGAGACTAGGGAACCTTGGGAGGATTATATAGAGATGAGACTAGTGTTTGGTCAAGCTGAAAATGGATTTATTGAAGATGAATCGGAGATTCAATGGGTTTATATTGTAAAGGAGAGGAATTTTTTATTATATAGGTTTTAGACTACACATTAAACTAATAAAAACCACAAACCATATCATTAGATTTTTCCCATGTTTTTTATATAAGGGAGTGGAAAAATTTATTTTATAAGGCCAATTTCTTAACATATAAAAATATTATGCCTACTTAGGTGGAGGTGAGTCACACTCTTAAGGAAATCATTTTAAATGTTAAAATATTTTTTAAATCTTAGAGGGTTAACTAAGGAACCACAAACTAAATAAAACAAATCCAAAAAGACATTATTTTAAATTTAAAACAAATATTTTCCGAATTTACATTTTATATTATTTTATTACAACACAATTGGGTCATTATGAAGTCATAAAACACATTATATATTTAAAAAGTATTTAATTTTTATCCAAAAATTCAACTGTCTCAGAAAATTAAGAAAAAATCACCATTAGATAATTTTTACATCCTAAATACAAAAAAAATATTCATTTTATCTAAATTAATTTCTAAATAAGTGAATTTTATAATTTAAAATAAGAACCAACATTTATCGAAATTTCATGTGTTTTAACAAAAACAACTTTGAAACCGTGATAATAATTTCAATTGTATAAAAAATATATGATCATTTATATATAATAAAAATTAATTTACTAATAATATTTTATCAAGTTATTATTTAGTTATGAAATCCATTAATTCATCAAAAAATATTTTTTTAATTGAATAGTAACTAAAAATACTATTTCTACATTAAAACCCATTTATAATGTAACAATAATAAAATGAGTGCATATTATTTTTTCTATAAAAAATTAATGCACACAATCATAGTGCTAGGGTGTTTTTACACAACCACTTATGAAACCCACGTAATACCAAAGGGTAATGTGTGCGACGGTGATAGAATCTTGGGGCAGCTCAGATAACATTGCTCAGGTCATAATAACTATTAACTTCCACTTATCCTATAGGAAATTCTGTTCAAGATTAACATGTTGAAGCTCAATTTGGGCATGGTCAAGATCAAAGCCCAGTGATTCTACCTCCTTTTCAAGCTCTAAAAAATGGTCTTTGTGTGGAGAAAATCTACCATATGAGATCACCGCTTCCTTATTCTGAGTAAAATGGAATTGTTAAAGCCTTATATTTATATTAATTATGTGATCACAATTCGATGGATATATTAGGAACATTAACAATTCATAACGGTATTTTAAAATCCAAAAACATAATACCAAGTAAGTTAATATGTTCTATATAACTATTTTACAGAATAATACATTTAATTAGATCAAGAGGAATTTTCATGTGCTACTATCTTAACTTGATGTTTCGTGAAATAGAATCCAATGTTATTGATTTCATATAACACTTATTGTATTAAATGATGTGAGAAATTATGAATATAAAAAATTATTTGTTTTGGAAAATATATTTCACAAAATCTCATGGTTTAATATAGAATGTAATGTGTATGAATCAATCTTAATGAAAATCCTATAAAATAATAATACTCTTTTAAACCTATAATTCAATTTGAGGATGGTATGTTATTCTCAAAAAAAACATGTAAACACATAAACCCTTAGTGTCCTTTCATAACCATAGAAGTAAACCAGGTGTCCCTATACAAAATTAATGAATATGGATCCCCATGCGAGCTTTTGGTCTCTAAAACATATAAAATATTTACATAACCAACCATAGTGTAGCGACCCATTGTTTTATAAATGTAAATTACATTCATATAATTATTTTATATAATCATATGAAAGAAAAACTCAGTGAAATATTATGTACTATGTGACCACTAAACATAATATTGTCTCTTTTTTTATTTGAATTTCAAAAATCATACATACACAGTTGCGGTCAGGGTGATTTTTGTGGTCTGGTGGAACAAACATAAAATCAGATGAATAGTATCCTACACTTATAAATAATAATATAACCCATATGAATAGTAAATCAACTAAGAATACTAACCTCATCCTTGAATGTATAAATAAATTTTAGAATCATATATGATATAATATGACTATTGTAAAAGTATTGGTATTTTTCTAAGCCATAATTATTTAATTAAAATTAATTAATTAGTTAATATAATTTTTCCCTAAAAGTTGTTTATAAATTATCAATTATTTATATTATGGTTTTTTAAAAGTGTATAATAACTTATGTAAGTTTTGATAGCCTTATAAAGTCTGTTATAGCTTTATAATCAATATTATTCATGTAAAATATGATTTTAATTAAAAATTAAATTAATCATAATTAGAAAATTATTTTTTAAAAATTTATTCCATTATTGTATTATAAACTTCAAAAATATGTCAGGGTGAATATTTGGGATATTTTTTAACTACATTAATTTTTTATGAATAGGTAAATACGATAATTGACAAAAAAAATATAAATACATTAATTAATATGTCATTCGAGATTTTATACTTATGTTGGAATCTTTGGTTAGAACTCACATGTACATGTTACATTTTTTATCATGTAATGGTCCCTATTTATTGTCTTACGGATATATAATAATCTAATGAATAAAATATTAAGAAACCCTTCTTAACCTCAAATATAAAAACCACCAACATTACCCTCTTCTCTTCACTCCTCTCAAGAATTTTTACTTTCTTAAATATTGCTTAAATCCCACCCAAGCTCCTCCCTCACGTCTAAAATCCCATGGCCTCCTTAAAAGACCAAATCCTCTCACCGTAAGAGGCTCTCAAGGAAGATTAATTTAATAGGTAAATTATGATTTTCAATTTTTTTTACTTTCTTTTCAAGTTCCCTTCTATTCTTTTCTATCCTTCCCCCTCCAAATCCAAATCTTATGAAATATCTAGTACCATAAATGTACTATAACATTGTTATGATAATGGAATAAATTATTATCATCGCTCCTTTACCCTTATTTTATAATTTTAAGAAAAATTTCATCTGAGATTTGTTAATTTACCACATACAAGGATGATGGGTTTTGAATTTCTATTACTTTCTTAAATTCTAGTCCTGAAACCATTTTCATGGTTCAATCAGACTATAATAAATTTAACATGTCTCACCTATGGTTATGGGATCTTTTTGTACTCGTGCTTTTTATTTATAAAACAAAATTTGTTGATTGGGATCATACATTGCCAAATAATTGAAATGTTTATCACTAATGTTTTATATAATGATTCAACCTCACTAATTGGATTATTCAGGTCATTACTCTAAAGTGAAGAAAAAAATTGGACTTAAGGTAGGGGATTCTACCTGAACCTCTATTATTCCATCGGGATGCTTTATCATTATTTTTACCCAAATTAAATTACTTCTTTTTATGTACATAAGTCAAATTATTTTTACATGATCCAAAATCATTTATTAGGATCAATTAATAATTCTATATGAGGATATATATGATTTTACTTGGTTCTCTCCATAGTACTTCTTGAAATGGAAACCCCTTTAAGGGAACTTCCCAAATTCATAAACAATTTCAAGTGAACTCAACCATATGTTTTATGGAACCAATGTTTCTATAAAACCTGTGGTTTTTTATGAAACCCCTATTGGGTCACTTCTAGACTTGTGAAATATATTATTCTCTTTTCTTTTTTAAATTTTTTTTTATTGTTTTCCTTAGAACCTCACAAATAGGTTTTGATGCTAAAATTATTAAATACTATTTTTACATGGTTTCAATTCTATTTGAAATTACATAACATGATATATAGAAATTTTAATTTATGAAGTTCCATGTTGATCTAATTCCCTTTTTTCATGGATACTTGTATGATACGCCTATTCATTATGCTTTATGACATGATTATGACACCCATTCAATTCCATGTGTACTATTATGTTTATGTATGATTGATTATTGATGATTTTCATGTGTAAATAATATTCATCATCATATTATGATACATGTTACCATATAGTTTTCTATTTTATTTGTTAAATTTGAGTCTCATGTGATGTCATGTTCAACGGTCTCATTGTTTAGACTTGACTTGTGATACCATTGCGACGGTTTTTATGGTTAAAATTGACTTGTGACTATCTATGTGAAATGATCCTTGACTTATATGAAAGTCATGTTTTATTATTCTCCCTCATTTAAATTAATCTGTTTTTATATGATCCAATGTTTATATATTATGATTCCTTGTGTTCCATGTCTCTAATATTCATTATTACATGCCTTCTAACCCATGATATTAAGCTTTGTTACTAAGATTTTTCCCTTACAAGTCTTTTTAGCTCATCCCTTTGTTGAAGTTATCCCAAGGTTATCTTATGAAGACATATGAGAAAAATAAATGTTAGGATCTATTTCTAAAGACTAAATAAAGAAATGTTATATTTAGTCCTGTGTTTTCTATTTAATGTACCTATTCATCCAAGACACAAGACTTCCCAATCATTGGCTTGTAAGATGTTTTTTTCTAATTCTAAAAATCATGCAATAATATGCGTAAAAGGATAGAGTCACTATAGATGGTATAAAACAATTGTCTAGTTATTTTTTGAAATTATGAATATAGTACTTTTTTAACAACCTTAAGGATGAGACAAAGTATAAGAAAACATCCCAAAATTTTAGTTAGTATAGAGTATGATTTTTATCAAGAAAATACAACCATGTCTAGAAATGAATAGGTAGAGGTGGCTCTGGAATAGATATATCTTGGGGTAATACATGAAAACAATTCATTTAGCTTGAATTGAATGGGAATTAGTGCACGACAATGGGACATGCTGCGCTTTTGGTTTGACACTCTCGGAGGATATCCTTTGGTAAATTCATGTGTTTTGTATGAACCATTATAAAGGGAAAAAATAACCCATATGAATATAAGTTAAGAAACAGGTCAAGGATAACCAAGATTTAAATATAGGCAATGAAAATTTAGGATATACTTATCATTTACATGTTTATCCTTTTAGGTTCAATGTTTATTTATAATGCTTAATAGCTAAGTATTCAAGACCAATAATTGTATGTTATTTTTCTTAGTTAATGGGGGAAATAGAATAACACCATCCAATATTCAATGTGATAAGGAATGTGATGATTTCCCTAAGGATATGAAAAATATGAAGGGAGTGGGTGCTCAAAATATTATGAAAGTACTTGCTCAGCTGGCTCAAGTGATGAATAATAACTTAAATCATGTGTAAATCCCTCCTCCAAAAAATAAAGAGAAATTTAACATTGAATACATCAAGAGTAAAATGCCTCCCATGTTTAGTGGATCTTCTGATCCCCTAATCATATAATAATAGATTAAATCCATTGAAAATATATTCTTTTTCCTCTAGTACTCAGAAGAAGGAAAGGGTGTGCTGGAGGTTCTATCATTTTGATAGGGAAGCTAATCATTGGTGGAAACTGATCAAGAATACGAATCCCCATGAGGAAATTAATTCCCTGGATTTTGGAGGAATTATTAGATAATTGCTTTCGAGAAACATTTTCCCTGAACCCACCTTCTCATGATGAAAAGAGAGATCCTCGGACTCAATCCAAAGGAAGATGATCCCATCATGGCGTATGAATAAAACAACACAAGGTACTCAATGTATTAATTTGGCTTTGTTGTAAACACCAAAAGTAAGGTTTATCACTTCCTTAGTGGAAACAATAAAATTCTTTTGAAACCATTGGTGATTAATGAATATGACGGTTATGAGGAGATTGTATACTGTACCATCAAGGTTGAAATATATATTTAGATAATCTTAATGGTATCATGGGGATATTGAAATAATAGGAAAATAGAATATAATATGGGTGAATCCAAAAATAAATCCCCAGATGAAAATAATATAGAACATCCCAGGTGTAAAAATTGTGGGAAGAATATTCCTAGGAACTATATAAAGGGAACTAAGAATTACATAAAATGTGGATAGATGGGGAATCTAGAAAAAAACTGCCAAAGTGATATGAAGAATCCCATTAATGAGAAGAATAAAAGAATGTTCAGATAAACACTTAATAAATGGCGAAACAATATAACTTCAAGGAACATGGGAATTATTATGAAAATTTCCCTATGATGAGGGTTGTTGGAGGAAATCTACAACAAAATCCATGACAACAAGTAATGTCTTATGATATCACTACGGATGAGGTCAAACCAGGTAATGATGTGGTGACAGGAACACTGGTTATTCAATCAAGAATAGAAAACATGCTATTTTATTCTAGCTGTACTCATTATTTTTTATCATGTGCGTTTAATAGAACTATTCAAACACCACATTAAAATTTTGGGGATTAGTTATCATTGTTAACATCTTAGGGGAAATTATTCCCTCCAAGGTTTATAATTCCTCCCCAATAAATGATAGTGGACTAAACCTCCAAGTAAATCTTTTCATACTTCCTTCAATGGAGTTTGATGTTTTCAAGGGCATGGATTGGATATCATTATACAAAGACAACATCAATAATCTGGAAAGGTAGATCACTCTTTACATCATGAAGAATCATCTAATTCTTTACTTTTGTAAGAGGAAGATGAATCTCATTAAGATTCATTGTCTGAGGTGTGGATATTAATTCATTATGAGAAAGCATTTCTTTCTAAAATTATTGGAACAAAGGATAATACCATGCTCGATGATATTCCCATCATGAAGGATAACAAAGATATATTCTCTAAATAGTTTCTTAGTCTTCCTCTTGATCGAGAGTTACTGCTCTAAATGGAAATTATTTTGGGATCCTTACCTACAACGAAGGAACCTTATAGAATTTCCACAATACAGATGGATGAACTAAAGAAGTATTTATTGGAGAATCTATAGAAGGGTATATATTCCCGATGACTTCATCATGGGGTTCCCCAGTTCTTTTCATTAAGAATAATGATGGTTTAATGCACATCTGCATTGATTATCATGATAGAGAACAAGTATCCCCCTTACACGGATAGATGACATGTTTGATCTACTTCATGGGCCATTTATTTCTCTACGTTGGACCTTCAGTCAGGATATCACCAATTAAAGGTGTGGAAGGAAGATATTCCCAAAACTACCTTTTAAATGAGGTATGGACACTACGAATTCATAGTGATTACCTTATAACACACTTATGATATATAAATTTTCAATGATTTTAGGAATCCAGTATTTAGAGATTACCTCAACAAACTTTTGGTACTATTTCTAAATGATATTCTAAAATACTCCCAGACCAAGGAGGAACTTGAGGAGCATTTGAATATTGTGTTAAAGACATTGCAAAGGGGGAAACTATATTAAATATAAATTAAAGTTGAGTGTTTTATAGAGGATATATCAATATTGGGGAATGTGTTCACTAGAAATGTGAAATATTTGGACCCTTCCAAACAATGGAATTTGATGAGTGGCCCAGACCAACATCTGTAATGGTGATCCATAGCTTTCTGGGTGTATTGTGATATTATCAAATATATTTAAAGAACATATAAAAATTTTAAAACCAAATGAATGAGCTAACATTTAAGGAAGTTAAGTTTATCTAGTCTCAATAATTATAATACTACTTTAAGGAGTTGAAAAAGAGGCTCAAAACTACACCAATACTAACACACTCAATGAGTGGAGAACTCTTTTTGGCGTAATGTGATACTTAAAAAAAGGGATTAGGATATGTGTTGATGAAAAATGATATAGTGATATCCTACACCTTAAGGGAGTTGAAAATCGATGTAGAAAATTGTCCTACACATGATCTAGAGATGGGAGTTGTGATCGTTACATTAAAAATCAGGTAGCATTATCTCTATGGGGGAGAAGTGTGAGATATATAAAGACCACAAGAGTCTAAAATATATATTCACATAAAAAGATCTTAATATTAACCAATTATGATGGGTAGGTATCATTAAGGATTATGACGGGTCAATCCGCTACCATCCCATTAAAGAAAATAAGGTGATGGATTCATTACGTGTAAAGGATCATGAATCTTAATCAATGATTATAATTGAACAGGATCCAACCTCATTATATTTTTAGAGGTTGGACATGGGATTCATGAGAGGAGGAACATAATCAATCTTTTCTCAAATGATTTCTCAACCATCTCTATTGGATTAAATAAAGGATTCTTATAGAATATATTTGGAAATTAAAAAATGGTTGAAAGCCATTATAAAGGGAAAATCCTCTGAGATCCAAAATGATGTAGAAGGAGTTATATGATTGGCATGATGAGTTTTTATACCATCTAATACAAATATATCGATTGAGCTTCTATGCGATTCACTCAAATAAATCTTCTCTATCCACTAAGGGAGCACATAGTTATATCAAGGCCTCTAGAATAACTTTTGGTGGGACAATATGACAAAGGAGATAATTGAATATACTTCAACATGCATGGTATGTCAGCATGTGTAGACTAGGAGGCAGATGTCTAAGGGGATGATTCAACCACTACCCATACCAATATGCAAGTGGGGAAAAATTACCATGGAATTTGTCACTGGACATCTAAAGGCATCCATATGAAACAATTCTATAAGGATCAATAAGGATCGTCTTACAAATATTGCTATCTTTATCAAAATTTCAGAGCACTTATCATTGGATCAACTTTAATGGATTTATAACAATGAAGTGGTAAGGTTACATGGTGCACCACTATCAATTTTATCGAATAGAGATCCTAAATTCACCTCAATGTTCTAGAAATGTATCCAACATGCTATAATAACTGAATTGAACTTCAGTACAGACTATCATACTCAAACTAATAGTTAATCTAAACAAAATATTGAGACACTAGAATACATAATGAGATAATGTTCTATGGAAATCAAAAGAGGGTGGGAACAACAATTTATATTGGTCGAATTCTCCTACAATAATAGTTTCCCTTATAGGATCTGAATGGAACTATATAAACCCCTTTATGTGTAAAGGTGGAGAACACCGATGTTTTTTGATGAAGTCAGTGAGTATATGATTCTAGGAAATTAAATGGACAATGATATGGTGGAGAAGTTGATAACCACTCAGCAGCACTTCATGGAAGCCCAATGATGAAAAAAGAGTTATATAGACAATCGTTGATGAGACATTGAGTTCAAAGTTAGTGACATGGTATTTCTACGCATACCTCAATTGAAAAATGTAATGAGGTATGGGATGAAATGAATTCTAGGTACTAGGTACATAGGCCCATTCGTGAACCTTGATCATGTTGGAACTATGGCCTATTAACTATCACTTCCACCTATCATGTCTAAAGTACACAATGTCTTATACAAATCCCTTTTAAAGATGTACATACCATATCCTTCACATATACTCTTTATAGAGGTGGCACAGTAGGAGGGTGATCTTTCCTATGAGGAGAGGCCAGTGAAGATATTGGATCATAGAGATAATGTACTATGTAACAAGACTACTCATCTGGTCAAAGTACAATGGAAGCACAATATGTACGAAGAGGAAACATGAGAACTATAGGAGGGAATGAAGGAAAATCACCTGCACTTATTTATGGATTTGAATGTTAACTAAAATTTTGAGGGTGAAATTTCATAATGGGGGAAGAATATAATTAACCAATATCTTGTTAATGGAAATTTCCTTCTTATAATTATGTCATATAATCACATGAAATGAAAACTCAATGAACTACTAATTCTTACGTGACCTTTAAACATAATATCGTCACTTTTTTTATTTGATTTTCATAAATCTAACATACACAATTGCATTGAGAGTGACTTTTTGGATTTCATAGAACAAATATATTTTTTGGCAAATAGTAACCAACCCTTTTGAATAGTAATTCACCCAGAAGAATAGTAACCACACAGTTGAATTTATAAATAATATTTAAGAATCTTATAATTTAGAATATGACCATAATAAAATTATTAGTATTTTTGTAAGACATAAAAAAATCATTACAATTAATTATTTAATTAAAATATAATTTACTTCCCAAAATGGTGTTCATAAATTGAAAATTTTATGTCTTCTTGTTCTAAGATTATTTATATGACCAGATGTAATTTTTTAAAGCATTATAAAATTACATATAGTGTTAAAATCATTATTTTTCAAGTAAATTATTATTTAAATTAAAAATTATATTAACCATAATTAAAGAATATATATTCTCAAAAAATGGTTTTCATATTTGGATTCTACATGAAAATTAAACTTTAGGGATAATTTTTGGGATTTTTTTCTAATAAATGATTTTTATATGAATAGTGGAAAATGATAATTTACAGAATAAGATAAATACATTAATTTCTGATTCATTGGTGATGTTTAACTAATATAAGAACCTTCGGTTCTAACTCAAAAGCACTTATTTCTATTTTTTTCATGGAATCATCAATATTTCTTGTATTATAGAGTAATAATAAACTAATGATTAAAATATTTCGAAAATCATGCTCTAATCCACTATAAAAACCTCCCACATACCCCACTATTCTTCACTCCTCTAAAGCATTTTCTCATACTGAAATTCAGCTTAAATCTCTTTCCCAGATACTCCTCCACATATTGTAGCCCTGGGTCTCCTCGAAATACCAAATCATGTCCCCTTATGATCCTCTTAAAGATGATTATTTTAATCAGTAAATTCGTATTTTCAATTATTTTACTTTCTTTTCAAGTTCCCTTATGTTCTTTTCTACCCTTACCTCTACTCATCCAAATG
The DNA here is from genome assembly GCA_963277665.1 of Viscum album. Lineage (NCBI taxonomy): Eukaryota > Viridiplantae > Streptophyta > Magnoliopsida > Santalales > Viscaceae > Viscum > Viscum album. The sequence goes on from OY728150.1 coordinate 2,029,278,319, forward strand.
TTATGAAAACTATAGTACCATACATGCGTTGTAATGTTGTAATGATAATGAAATATTTTATTATCATCTATATTTTACCCTTATTTTATACTAGTAGTAAAAATTTCATTTGAGATGTGTTAATTTTCCACATTCAATGATGATGGTTTTTCAATTTTCGTTATCGTCTTTTATTCTGGTCATGAAACCATTTTCATGGTTGAACCAGACTATAATATGTGTATTTTTATCATCTATTTTTCTGGTATCTTTTTTACTCATGGATTTGATGTATAAAACAAAATTTGTTCATTGTGATCAAAAAATGCCAATTAACCCAAAAGGATACCACTAATGTTTTATGTAATGATTCAACTTCATTTAAAAAAAACCAAATTAAATTTATGACTATGTAACCTTATAAATGTTCAATAATAATACATACCATCAATTCCGGACAACCATCCTCATTTTATATGATTATAAATTTGTGAATATATGTAAACCAAACATGAAACAATTGGACTCGAACAATGAAATTGAAACTCATAAACAATCAAAAATTTTATGAATGAACATAAAAAGTTTATAGTAAATAAATTACCAGTAAAATTGGTTCAATAATTTCTTGAATTCATACCCAATTTAAAGGAAGTTCCCAAATGATTATAGAATTTAAATTGCACTCTACTATATGTTCTAATCCACAAATTTTTATAAAACTAGGGTATTTATAAAGAAATATTTATTGGATAAATTTTGTTTTTGTACAAAATATTATTCCCTTTTCTATTTTAAATGTTTGTTAGCATTTTCTATAAAACTGCACTAAAATGTTTTAATGATAAAAATTATTAAATAATATTATTACATGTTGTCACTTCCATTTATCAACACATACCATGATATATGACAATTTTTTTGTTTGAATGTCCATTCTTTATCTGATTCTGTTTTTCATGGACACTAGTATGATACGCCAATTCAATATGCTTTATGACATAATTATTATACCCACATCATTGAGTGGGTACCCACTTGTTTATATATGATTGAATATGTTTGATTTTTTATGTAGAAGATATTTATTACATTTTAATATGGGTTCACCCAGATAGTTCCCCAATTCATGGGGTAATGTTGAGTCTCATGAGATTTTATGTGCAACGGTCTTGAAAGATAGCCTTGACTCATGCTAGCATGTGCAATAGTCTTGGTGGTTAACCTTTAATTGTGCTACTATATGTGCAATGAAACTTGAAACGTGCTAATGTTATGTTTTATATTACTACCAAATTTCAATTAATCCATGTTTATATGATCCCATGTTTATATGTTATGATTCCTTGTGTCCCATGCCTTTTATTTTCATAATTCTATTCCTTCTAACCCATGTTCATGAGATTAATTACTATTATTTCTCCCTTATTGGAATTTTAATCTCATCCCCTTGTTCATGTTATCCCTAGGTTATCCTATGATGGCATATAAGAAAAATTGATGTTAGAAGCTCTTTATTAAGAATAAATAAAGAAATGTTATATTTAGTCTGATGTTTTCAGTATAATGTACATAGTCTACCTAGACACTATACTTCACGATCCATTGATTGTAATATGATGTTTTATTATTCTTAAAATAAAGTAATTATATGTGTAAAAGGATATCATAGTTATACATAGAGCTTTATAATAAGTGTTAAATGTGGTAACCTAGTTATTATGTTAATTTCCTTTCATATAGGAATATTTTCCTCATTGACTCCACAATATCCTAATAATGAAATCCATAGATATGTCATCCAATTTATATAATTAAATAAGTATATGATAATGTGATCCCAAATAACTTTCCTATATAATCAAAATCAAATAAAATTTATTTCAATGAGTCAAAAAATAATTTATTTCATGATTCACACCTATCCAACAAAAATAATCTTAAATCCATAGTACATTTTCAAATCATGGGAATAAGAGGAAACTGATAACAATGAAAACATTACAGATGGCCTCCCTCACATTAATAGGAACAAAAAATTATCTGAAATAATGAAGGCCTTATAAGGATAATAACCATTTTTAAATGGTATCCCACAAAATAAATAATTAATGAAATTCATATTGTCTTCTCCCTATTGTTTCTCATGAATAAAAAACATGAGATGTGACAATGTAAACTATTCACAAGTTATAAAAACATGTGTCTCATACTTATTCACCACTAGGATAATTTTAGAAATGATTCAAATCGTATTTCATGTATCATTTTATTACAAAAATTATTGAGTGAGTAATTTTTCACTCAAAGCATCTCTACTAATGTTCCCATTTCCAAAGTAATATTGAATATCAATGTTGAAGGGTAATAAATCTTATTACCAAAACCGTATCATAGGGTTTTGAAATTAATTTGAAAATATATATATAGTACACTTATAAATATATTATTTGTGGAAACATTTTCAAAAGAGTCAATACCCTTGAATCTTGATAGTATTTCTAACTATTTCATGTTCTAAACTGTGGGTGGTATAATTTTCATCATGTGAAAAAAAATGATTTGATTCAAATGGAAAAAAATTTATTTTATTTCATAACAAAAAAATATCAAGTATAAAAACAAGTCTTTATAAAACACCACACATACCGACTCTCCATATAGTAAAATAAAAATATGTATTGTTGTAAGATCTATATTTAAATCATCAAAGTATATTAGACACATAGATTCATATATTAATTTTACCAAACTCATAGAAAATATATTAAATTTATCATCATGATCTTATATGCCCTTCATAGAACAGAAATATCATTCTTTTAAACTTTTGTAGCTTTAAATAATAAATACATTATATAACTCTTCCCATGAAGAAACTACTTTCACATTTTTTAGATCATAAAAAATTTCATGTTTTGAGTCAACATGTCATAGGATCCTAACTTGATGATTCCAAAATTGATATTTTAAAAACAGATCATAGTCATTATAATACGTATTGATCCATATAACTAATTTCAAATAATTATCATTGTCATGTTTTTTAATCATTTAAACTGTGATTTCATATATGATTGTCGTGACAAAGGTTCCGATGTATGTGTTATCTTGAATAGGCCAGTATACCCTAGAATATCGATAACTGAACCCATAAAGACATATCCCAAAGGGAATTCATAATCCCCTTGGGTTAGATACTTACACATGGAATGATAAAAAATGTATCTAGTAACAATCATTCTATAATCATTGGGGAAGCAAGATAAACAAATCTATATGCATACATTAGAAAATTCACTATGAGATGTGTACCAAAATTCTAACAGGAAAATAAATAAATGTACTACAAATATGTAATAGAAATAATAAAAGTAAATCCAATGTCCCAATGGATTTTAATCCCTAATCATAATGGTCAACTTCTACTAACCGCTCCAAGTGGCACCTTACCCTTTCTCGAACCTAGAAAATGATAACTTACAAACTTCTGAAGGAAAATGAATGTTTTGAGACAAAATACCAGTAGGGTCTCACTAAAGACTACATAATTAGATTACAATTTTGATTAACCAAATAAATATTTCTATATTAGATAAATATTTTTGGATTCATATAGCATAATTAAATTAATTTATGATGACATTTTAAATGATTGTAATACTTTAAACAAGTGTCTTATTAATTTTTATTCTATATAATAATTTATAAAAAAAATAGGCACATAAAAAAGTTTCCAATCATTGGAACAAATTCATATCATATATATAAAAAAGTTAGGGACATGGTAATTTTCCAAAAGTTAAAATTTTTATGGGGTACAATATCTTTAAACAGAGAATGATGATTATAGAAATATGTGTAAATACACTTCTCTATGAAATTGTAAAAAAAAGACACATAACCATCTGTTTGGGTATGTGACCAACATCACAAAATTATGTTTTAGTTGTAAAGTATCAATATAGTTATATCATAATAACTAACTAACTACATAGAATTTCCTCTTCTCTAGGATAATCAATAAGGTGAAATATATTTTTAAACCTGTTTAAAAATAAAATCCACCCCATTATCTCATTTTCAAAAGTTCCTATTTTCCATTTCATAAATAAAAAAGTGATTTAATCAACTAATGAATTTTTAAAATATAAATCCACTTGGTTTATATGGAAAAAAAATTCTTCCATTTTCTCAATTATATACCTAAAATAAATTAACTCGATTTAATTACACAATTTCAATTTTAATATTTAAATTCCACGTAATTCCATCACTTTCACAAACCCCACCTCATTTCACTGGAATTGCAGTTTTTCCCAATTTAATTTCAAATCAAATCTAATTTACCCCATTTAATAAAATTATGTTTTTTATAAAACATTTTAAATAATATTTTCAGGAAATTTATAGTCAAATATATTGCACAATCATAAATGGAACCAGCGACCTTTTTCATGGAAAAATAATGTCCGCAACCAAATCCTCCTATAAGAACAAATGAACAAAGGATTGAGGAACTCAACAATGAAAAATATTCAAAAAAATTGAGTTTAAAAAATTCAATTGAAATATAATTTATCAAGTTACTTGGAGAAAAATAGAAAGACAATGAGGTACAAGGAGAACACTTACTATATAAATCACACCGTAATCAGAAAAATAAAAAAATGTAGAACGAAACGGCCTAGAAGTGTTTGAGGACTCCAAAATCACCTGGGAATGGGTGTTCAGTTAAGAGAGATGAAATATGGAGGAGAGTAATTAGACAATTCATCCATCCTCATTATTTAAAAAAACACTCAAGACTATAAATCATGTCTAACTTAATTACACATTCTGTAAATGCAAATCCAAAAATCACAAAAAAAATCCATCACCTTTTACTAAAAATTTATTTATTATTATTTTAGAATATACATGTCATGTAACCACAATACATGAAAGGTGAATCCACTATCGTCTATAGAAACATGACGTATTATGATAAGAAACAAAAAAAATATCTAAATTAACCATTATATGTATCCTCCCAATTTTTCTTTAGCCCTACTCCGACAATGATAAAGGAATGTCGTGACATGCGTTGAATTTCACCATATAGATATGTAATGCGATATTAAACATATAGTAATTTAATTCATCTGGTCAATGAGAACTACTTGATAATTATTGAAACCAAACAACATTTCAAGATATTGAATGTGTCCATACATTCTTCAAAAGGTAGTTATTGTGTATTTAACCCTTAAACGTGGTGTTTGTGATATCCAAAATTATGAATGATTTTTGAAAAACACATTTAACTATTTTTGATACAAGATATTATATCTATAAAATTCAAGATGTAAATATAATTAATCATCACTAAATGATTCATTCAAAAATTTAAATACAAATTATGAGACCCATTATCATTTATATTAAAAATCATAGAGGATTCTAGTTGAATATATAGAAAAATGAAATAATCCTTTCAAATTGAATTGATCCAATTGAATTTTTAGTTCTGTGAGTTACATTGATGAAATATGGTACCAAATAATTCATATCAATTGAGTTTCCAACATAAAATCATATTAATAATCAACATTACTTTAAATACAAAGAATCAATAAATGACCTAGAAACATTTAATGAAATTCCATAACTAATAAAAGAATATTACAACTAATAAGTTCCCCATTAAGTTAATTTTCAAAATATAAGGTCTATATTAGATGTACCAATATTGGAGTCCAAGAAAAAAATATCATGTATCCAATTTACAATCAATAAAACAGAGGGTTCCAATCAATGGGAATGAAGAACATTAACAGATGAAATAATTAATCTCTATTTTAGGGGCATTTAATTAATACAACCTATGGCTAAAATCAAGGAGATTCATATAGAAAACAAAAACAAAATTCAAACTATCTCAACTCATAGTATCACAATTTAACATAAGAAAACCCAAAAACCTAGATAATTCATCATTCCAAGAGGCAATGATATCTCAATAATAATGTGAATGAGTTCAATTAAAAGTTTTATAATAGTCAAAAATATGAATGATATAAATTAATGATAGGAACTAGAATCAAATATTGTAGTTTCTAAATGAAATGAAATAAAGATAGTGACTATCATAATTATAGGATGCTCATTAGCATCCACTTAAGTACCATTGACAATATATAATGTTTTTTTCCTTAAGTCTTTTGAAATATCCACATTATCATAAAAAATTTAGATTTCACCTCAAAATGATTAGGGAAAAAGAGATGTTAAGTTCATTTCATGTTCATAATAAAATTACACTAGTATAATTCTAAAGGACTAGTATTACCCAATTTTGAATGTGTGGTATATGTATGATTGTAGGATAATGTACTATACGCATTATGATCCACATTCCATTTTATCTTCGGTATAGTAACACTGTTAAAACTACCAAAAGGTGAAAGTGGAATCCAATATTGTTACAAAAAACATTCCAAAAATACTTATACCATCGAATATTTGAAAAATAATTTTTATATAGGATGTATGATTCAATATATAAATTTGATAATGAATATATTTTCTTTAAAATATCTATAACCACATCACTATTAACTTATCACATGACTTAATAAAGGGTGAAAATTGATGTATCTTATTAGTGATGTTGAAATACTCTTTTATGGTCCACTGAAAATCATGAATGGTGGTGAACTCCATGAATGTAAACATTTTTGAAATATTCTAGGATAAAATTATTGAATATTTTCTTATTTAATTAATTCCACAATCAAGAATCGGTATATTTTTCCTGACTAATATTTTTCCCACTATTTTATACTAGACCGTTGAGTTTGGATGTGGTTGAATTTACATTGAAATAAAATATAGTTTCTATGAAAACTAAAATAATAATGGAATTATACACCCAGTACTTCACATCAATGGGAAATTTTTTTCTACAAATGGATAGTTGATTTTTTGTATATACTCTAAGGATTGTTATTTTTATCCTCTAGTCCAAGGAATCACAGACATTGATTTATTTTGGGTGGGGAGAAAAATATATTTCATTTGAATGACAGTTTGAGCTACGACTTCACTAAGATTCTCATTTACTAGTGGGTTTCATCATGGATCATCATCTATATAACCTTCATGTGGAAATCCATGAAATATTTTAGGGGTAATTGTACTGTATAAAATAATGAAGGGTACGAGTTAGACAAGTATGATATGTTATTTTTAACTAACGTATAATTATTCAAATACTATGATTAGATCAAAGTAAAACAAAATAATAACACATCACAGTATATTTTGGTAATATAAGGATCTATATAATGAGAGATAACTAGGAACTTGATCATAGCATACACATTAACAATTGATAAAATAATATCATGTATAATAAAATATGGCAAGACACATAAAACACGGGTAAAAAACATCCTTTGATTCCAAAATTTGGCATGTTAATATATTTCATCCCTATATTAGACACTTGAGTCTTAATGTGCCTTTTATTGAATGATATTCCATCTCCCCACAATTTATTAACCTGGTGCTAGTATAAAAGTGAAACGGCTGGGAATAATTTATAATACCAATAAAAAACTAATAAATAATTTGTATATATATAAACAATGATAGAAAAATACAATATTAGGAAATAAATTTTAATAATACAAGGAATATATATGTTCCAAACCGAAACATGTAAAAAAAATATAATTGATATAAACAAATTACTATATCAATGTGATATTTAGGTCCCAATCCACCAATTTTACAATAGAACACACATAAAATTCTATCATTGATACCCACAAAAAAATTGTCATTCACATCCAATATATTCATCAAATATAACATGATCTACACCCAACCAAAGGTATGTAGATAGAGTGAAAAAATAGGCTTATATGGATAAACCCATTTTTTATAACTAGTTTATATTGAACAATATTATTCTACCCATTTACATAAATACAATGATTGAAATATATTATTTTAGATTTTTCATATAACCATGAAAATACATAATTTTAAGAAATATATTAATGAATATATATTTAAACAAATCACATTATCTACTAATATACTATTTGTAAAGAAAATTATAAACAATCTATCCATAATAAAGAATCATGGAAACACTTCCTAAGGATGTATACATCTTAGGAATCAATAATCATTTCACTGTATTGATAAAATAAAAATATACACAAAAACATAGAGTATTATCATAGGGATATGATAACACCCAAAAAATTTATCCCCTGTCATAATAACATATATTTTGATTATTATTGTATGTAAATAATATGAATCCAAAAACAATCCTAGTGTGCTTGTCCAGATCAATCCACCTCTTAGGTACTCATGATCATGATTACCATTGAAACCCCATTTAGCCTTTATTTACAAGAAATAACCCCCAAATGAAGTCATTCATTTTCATGGTTCAAATCATTTCAAATATCATTATACTAAAAAATATTAAATGAAAAAATGCATCACATTAAAATATTTATAAATTCCATTTTTAATTTCAGTAAATTAAGGGGAGAATAATTCAAAAAATAATCCATGTGACGCCACATCCCCATTGTCCTAGAGTTAGCGCCTTACATTATTACATTAGCTATAATAAAATTAATCAAATATAAAAGGTCTAAATAGTTTAGTATTCTTGGTAAATTATATATATACTTAAAACCCACATTATATCTGAAAACATAAATTACACTATGAATGTTTTTGAAACATCCATTCTTCCACCTTTTTGTAACCCAACTTATCAGTCATAATAAACATCATGTAATCCTATGTAAAAATGAAACATAAAAAATTGGTGTGTTGAAATTATTAGTAATGCTAAACGTACAAAATAAACAATAATGAATCAAGGAAAATAGATCTATATATAAATGTTAATAACAAAAAACACATTCCATGAAAATAAATGGATAAGGCAACATAATTATGGAAATTTTAATAACCATATCCCATACCGTTTAAACATATCTTTAGCATAATATTGATAGAAAAAATAATACCATATAAATGATCTAATGTTCTAGAAAACATAAACATGGATATTATAATAGTTAAATATACACATAGAATATCAATAACTAATATCATAATGAGGGAACACATAATTTAAAACCTCATAAAAACCCATCATTCCTTCAGCCCAAACACTATACATGATTGTATAAAAAATATCCAACAGCCAAAATTGTTTCTCTCATGAGACCAACCATTGTATCGGGGGTCTACTTCTTGCCCCTCCCATCACTTACTAAGTCTAATTCATTCCTCATATGTAATTAGTTAAATATAAACAAAAAAACCTTATTATTGAATAATTACCATACAAAATGTGAGTAATTTAATCATAAACAATGAATTCAATCAAAATTGAACATCAAAATTCGAATAGCATATGGTATCATAAGAGATAAAAATAAATCATGTAAAAGATCCAACAAAGTGTTTTTATATATACGAACATACTTTAATAATTTCCTTAAAATTTTCTTTTGAGAAATACCCTATTTTAATTTGAAATGTTTTATTTAAAACGTTGCACAAATTTAAAAGAATTTTTTTTACTAAAAAAATATTTTATATTATATAGTAATATTCAAAACATTAGGACATCTCACATGAAATTTTGTTCATGATGTATAAGTAAAAGAAAAACATATCTTTTACTTTTGTTTAAAATTAATAATGTATATTATTTTTGGAAATGATAAGAATATTCCTTTTACATATATCTTTTAAAATAAAAAAGGGTGAATATGAAATTAATCAATCGTTTTAGAATAGTAATAACAAATTTAAAAATTTTCTTACAAAACACTGACATAGAAGGGAAAAATTCCTTAATGGATTTTAAAAAAACAAATTCTCAAATAACAAAGAAATTGTTAAATAACCGCTTACTGGTTTATAAATAAAATAATTGTATGCCCCATGAATGAAATAAAAGATTAGGGATATTAAAATATCATTATATTATAGATACGACTCAATTAAATACATTAAGGTGAAGTATATATACCACAAATAATAAATAACTATTGTAAAAGGAATGTGTCCCATAGAAATAAAGGTGTGATAGAAATCCCTTCCCAATTTTGTACCATAAAAAATTTAAACACCACTAAACAGATATCAAAAAATGGATATGTAAATAACAATAAATTTATGGATATTAATCATAGATTACATTCAAGGTAATAATATACGACACAAAAATGAGGGGTGAATATGGCATAAGCCTCATAAAAAAAATTTCAACTATAAATACCATTATATTGAATTTCCTTTTTGGTAAACAAAATTTTACCACATATATTTTATTTTTTGAAATCTATTTACATATAACATAAATATACACATATTTATGATATCATAGATGATCTTTTTATTTCTTTTTGTTAATAATATAATTTTATTACCCTTATTTCATTTTCTTATGGATGTTTTATCGTGTAAGCCCTATTTATTTTGAATACAATATATATCATTCAGATAAACAATATTATTAATTTTATATATATTATAAATAATAATTATATAAATTTTTATAATCATTATTAATTGGTAAATGTGAAAAATGAACTTCATCGCATCATGGAGATGGTAGGTCATATATATACAGGACTGATGAGATCATTCTATTAATGGTGAAAGTTAAATGAATTTGATTTTTTTTAAGTATAAATAATATATATCATGTAATATTTATTATTAATATCCATTATTTCTATTATTTTACCCATCCATATAAAGTGGTGATGAAAAACATAATACAATATATCATGGAGATGGTAAGTTGTATATACAAACACACTAAGCATTAGTTATTCCTAGGAATGATAAATCATTGAATATGGATGTCCCATAATCATAATTATATATAATAATATAGATTATATTGAATTTATTACTTTAGAATGAAAAGAACATACAATGAGGAAGTATAAGAAGAAATAAACATGGATTAGTTAGCATAAATGAATACAACTTCTCTGGTGGATTTCATTTAGATCTCTTCTTAACGGATATAGGGTTGTTATTTTTGTGATACTAGAACCTCTAGAACTTTTATAAGGCTGTTTGAATGATACAAAGACTTGAAAGAGTCAATAAAGAAGTTTCAATTTTATCAAATAAGTGAGGTAGGAGCAATCCATTTATAATTGAGGAGAGGGGAACCTTTTGAAACACTAAAACTAATAAATGAATATGAATTAATTCTTATTTAAAAATAGTACAAAAATTACTTATTTAGAAGGTAAGATGATAATGGTTCAAAATAATTTAAACCAATAATTTTTAGACATGTAAAGGTTCCATTATTATACTTATCATATGCCTTTATCACTTTGTTAAACCCTTTTACTCGTACAGTGAGAACATGGTTTTCTTATAATTAAGGGTTTGTATAGTTACTATAAAATTCCAAATGAAACGAAAATTGGAAATTAATGAAATTTTTTATTACTTCATAATTATTTTTCTGGATTTCATAATTTACTCATTTTATCATAATTTAACAAAATAATTTATATTTTAAAATCTCACAAGTGTCTTTTTGACACTATACATTACATGACTCATTAAAAATATCATAAAAACCAGATTAAATAGATTAATTACCTCTAAAACAATGGAAATGTAAAAATGTTATAAAAAATATTGTATTAAATTAATTTTTTAGATTTTTAAATTTTTCAATATCATTTATAGTATTTTTATTTAATTAAAAAGTTAATACATCATAATTGTGTCATTATTTAACATAATTAAATTTTCCCTAAAAATTATAATTAAATTACAATGATGTATCTACACATGTTTTCTTAAAATATAATATTTTTATTAGAAAATATCCCATATATATCCTGATATTAAAAATATATCTCTTATAAAAAACAAAATATTATCAAAATTGACCTTCCTTTCAATATTATATAAAAAAGATTGTAATTTCATTCAAAAAGATAGAATTGTTCCCCTAAAAGAAACATTAATTAATAAGGGTAAATAAAATTCATCCAATAAAATTATAATAGTTTTTTGGGTAATTTTATGTTAAATCAACTTTTTCTGCATAAAAATATCTCTTCATAAAACCATTTTCTCATTATTCAGTTGGTTCCTATTTTTAATTAGAATAACTTTGTAACCAATGAATTGATCAACATATTTTCAGAAATTAGTTAATAATATTAATAATCACAAAAATTATGGCTAGGTTATATCATATAATATTGAAATATAATATTTTTATAATATATTTTTTTCTTTAAATCTCGTCCTTGCATGTAATGCAATCCAACTCATAAGTGGGTATAAAATAAGCTTCCCATGATGATGCATATAAGTAAATCTAGAAAAAAAATTATATTCAAAAATGAATTTATTTCAAGGTCTTGGAGTTTTACAATCTCCCTCCTTTAAAAAATTATTTCCTCATAATTTGATATTTCACTTTGAAAATATGGGATTGATACATGAAAACTTTTTTTTGGGAAACCCACATTAGAAAACGGGTTAATCAAAATGTCCTCTTAATAATAGGGACTGTGAAATATGAATGATACCAATAAATCATGATTCTGAATAGGATAATATTTTTTAAATGTGAAAATCAGGAAATGGATAGGAAATCATACTTTCATTTCTTTATAGAGAGTGATAGGGAACGTGGTCATCAGAAAGTATACCATCCCAAAACCATAAATTTGTGATAGCTTAATGTGGCCAATAATCTCATGGTATTAAAATGAAAAAAAATTATTCTTATTGATAAATCTATTTCCTAATGTTAAGAAAGTCATTTACATCCTAGACTGAGTACAAAAGGAAAAATACTTACATAAATTTTACTTTTTCATCTATTAATCAATTTCCACCAAAAACTAATTTTTCCCCGAATTATTATTATTCAAGATAAATTTTTGAAACCTAAAGAACTAGATTCATGTTATATAGAATCAGATAAACCGTAAATGATTAACTACTTATATCCCATTTTAGGGAACATGACAAAAAACCCAAAATGGATAGGATAATATTAGTTTATTCTATGAAGAGAATAAACAGTTATGTGATGAAAATATACTAGTCTCCATGATTTTCAAATAATACAAAAATATCAACATATATCATTTAATAGATAACTATTCTTCCACATAAATGTTATAGACTACGATTGAAACCAAAAGATAAGAAATATTTTATACTAGACATCCAAATAACATCAATAACTTTTGATGTATCATAGAAAAAAAAATCTGAAATAAAATAATCACTAATATATGATTACAATTTTAATATATATAATGAATCACCATAAGTCCACAATAAAATCATATTTTACTAAAAAATAAAAGTCCACCTATATTCCCAAAAATATTTTGTTTAACTTAATCTTATAAGATTCACAAAAATATTAACCGTCTTCCTAAATATAATTAATAACCAAATAACCAAATCATTGAAAAATTCCAAAGTAATTTATTTGATAAAATAAATTTCCCTAAATAAAAATAACCAGTATCCATTTTATATTTTATATTTTATCTAAAAAATTTCAAGATAAAAAGGATATCACATTGGATAATGGAAGGCACTGAACCCATATCGCCATTCAGTTTTGGGGTTTAGCCACCATTGCCTTGTAGGAAGTGACGGGTTCTCACCTATAATACCGGTTTCAATTTTAATAATAATATATATATATATAACATCCAAAATAAAAATTGATGGACACTCTTGAAATAATTTTAATATAAAAATATCCTTTCAACCAAGGACTGCAATACAATCCCTATAAATAAATATGTCATCACATTATTTTCACATAGGTCCTCATTTGGTCTAGATTTTATACTATAGAGGCTATCATTGACTCAGGTAATGCCCATGTTCCACACATTTATGAAAAATGAACTACAAATGGATTCTTATGATCAGTTTTATTTCCATTCCTTACACTCTTCTTTTTCCACAACAATTCTTTTCATTTGTACCTCATTATTACAAAATATGATTTATCCTTTTTGATGAGACATTATACTAGGTTTCCTCTTCCACATTTCATGCATAATGAAAATCAAGACTTTATTCTTAATGGTCTCCAAAACTAGGGACCTAATATAAATACATAATTATATTATTTGGCGAGTTTTTGATATGGTTAAGGTTTGTATTTCTAATTTTATTTTGATAAAATTGGTTACGTATGAACACAATATCATTATTTCCTATCAAAATTACATTTGGTTCCTCATCTCCACCACCTTCTCCATCATATTCAATTTTAAATTGACTCCATCATGTTTTAACCATTGAATAAAACCTTAAGTGTAGAGTGAGTGACAATAGTCATTGTGGGAAATACAAAAATCATTTATAGATTAACTTAAAAACATATTTTCAATCTATACCACATTAGGTTTTAAAAAGGATTGAAATATTCATCATATATTCATATCCTTCATAAATTTTTTAAAGAAAACATGAACTATCTGAAGCATATCCCCTATTAGTGTCTATTAGGTGCATAGTAAGTAATTTTTTCATGTACTTGATTACACAAAGTTAGGCCCAACACACCTTCTTTGATTTGATACCCCTAGTTACATATGTTCCAGTACCACATCAACTTATGGTATCTAGATATGGATATATTTCATTGAAAACCCCTATAATCATTAAATTTTAAAAATTCAAGGATGTTAATATATGCTTATCCTCAAAGAACATAATAGGGTTATCTTCTCTAATTTATTTTTCCTATATATTATTTTATATTTAATACTAAAATTCCCTTGATACTAATTATAATTCTATGACTCCAGAAACCAAGAGAAGGTGCATTACTTTATTACATTGGCATGATTATATGGAATAAAATCCTAACATAAATAATAATTTAGTAGTCATGGTAAAATAGATTCATACATGAAAACTACACTATATTTTCAATTATAATTAAAAAATATACGTTCATTCAGGTTTACATAATTATTTTTTTGTGTAACACTGTATATCATTAATAATATAATTCATGGAATCCTGGGAAAAATTGAAAAATAAGAATGGGGTGAGCACAAATGCTTAGTAATGGTAATAGTATAGTAGAAGAAATAATTTTTTGATGTAGATAGATCTATATGAAAATTACAATAATTGTTGATATGTTAAATTGAAACAATCCGATAAGTAATAATAAATATAGAAAGGTTAATTAGTTAACTACATTCCATTTTAACATATCTTTTTCATAATATCACCAGAATAAATAAGACCACAATAATAATCACACGAGGTAGAAAAAATATCCGTGGATATGATAATAGTAAAATAAGTACATGTAATATCAATAACTATTCTCATAATTAGGGAATGTATAATTTCAGAAATTATAAACTTACTATCTAGTTATTGACTAAGACACTATACATAAAAGGTTATGGCATCAGCCAACAACCTACCTAGTTAGTCTTGTGAGGCATAATAATGAATCAAGGGAAAATAGAGGGACACACATGTCACTCATTAAGTATGATTCAATCAAAATATGATAATGTTGACACATAAAAAACATAAAAATTCATATTGAAAATTTGGTATAAGAAATATGAATACTTCAACCATAAACCCTAAACATTACCAAAATTGTTCATCTATAGGGAAAATAATAATAAAATGTTCAATAAAATATGTTAGATGATATCATAGGAGATAAAATTTGATCATGTATAAATCCCAATAATTTATTGTGACATAGATGAAAATAGATTAATAAAAACATTATTTTTTTTAAGGAAATACCTTATTACACTTTGAAAACATTTATTTAAAGTGATTATCGATTTTAAAAGAAAACATTTTTATTGATCAAAAATATTGTAAAAACGTTAAATATAATTAAATAAATTATTACTTTATGGTGATAGAATGTTTTGTGCATTCTGTTTGATTTAATGAAATACATTCCAATATTTTTTTTAAACAAATCCATAAAGTTCTATATTTCTGGAAAATGATCGTATGATACTTTTAAATCATTATTTAATGTAAAAAATTGTTAAAATTAAATTAAAAATTTATTTAAAATAGTAAACACTTATTTGATTTTTTTTGAGAAATCTATCATTGAAGAGAAAAATTCCATAGTGGATATTTAATAAAAATCAATCATAAATAAAGATTAGATTGTCAAATAAACACTTACCACTTTATAATTAGAAGAATAATATAACCCATGAAAATTATATGGATATTAAAATACCTTAATATTCAATATATGATTAATAATATAAATTAATGGGTATGATATACACCGAAGAGAAGAAATAAGTGTCCTGTAAGGTATGTGTCCCACAGAAATGAATGTTAGAAAAAAAAACATCTCACTAATTTTGTATCTTATGAACCATAAACCCCATAAAAGAGATATCCTAAAATGGATATGAAAATAACAATAAATCAATATATAAGGATAATATATTACATTCATTAGAAGTATATACACAAAACCAATGAAATGGGTGGTGAATATGGAATAAGTATCCTATAAATAAAATTGAGAAAAGAAGTTCTCTGACCTTGTGTTTCTTTTTGGATTAAAATCCTCTAACCTTATTCATATAAATTTTAAGAATTTTATTAAAATTTACAAGAACCATAATCATGATTGGGATATTATATTATCATTTATTCAATAATTTTCTATTCATACCATTGTTTGAGGTGTTAACTGCGTCATTTTCCTATGAATGTTTTGTCATGTAAGACTTATTTTTTAGAAAAAGATACATGAATTTAATATATATAATAATTTTCAGTTAATATATATTTTATTTACACATTATATAAAAATTTATAATAATTTTTAAATAGTTATAGTGGAAAATGGATCTCATCGTGTCATGGAAATGGTACGTTGTACATTCGCACGAGCGACGATATAAATCCCATAATAGTTAAAGGGTAAGATTTTGATGGTATTTTAATTATATATAATCAATATAATTCCATATTTATTATTCATATACATTATTTCTATAATTATATCCATCCATATAAATTGGGGATGAAACAAATTACACCACAACATTGAGATGGTAAGTCGTACGTACACAAACGTTGTACTTTCATTTTTCATATCAATGAAAAATTAGGGAATATGGTCGTACCATAATAATAATAACATATAATATTATATATGGTATTTTATTTATTATTTTATAATATAAATAACATATAATAGGTATGTTGAAGAAGAAATTAATATGGATGAGTTAGTAGAAATGATTACCTCTTCTTCAATAGACTTCATTTAGACATCTAATTATTGATATAGGTATCGACTCAATGTGAGACTCTAACCTTGATAAAATTTCTAAGGATTTTGGGAGTATAATGTTTCAGGACATATTTTATATAGAGGGCTCTTAATAGAGTGAATATATGAGGGAGGTAGTTCTCTTTTATAACTGAGGTGAGGGGAACCTTTGGGAACTCCAAAAATATTAAGTTACTATAAATTGACATTAAATTTCAAATGGTTGAAAAATGGCTTAATTAAAATATCATATTATTATGGGTCTAAATCTTATCATAAAATAATTTTTAAACCAGTTTAGGTACCATTTTTACTCATATAATTTGGTATTAAAACATAATTAAACCCTTTACCTACTACCATGAAAAATTGGATTTTTTACTATTTAAGTGTTAATATAGTAACTATAAAATCACCAAAAAAATAATAATGAGTAATTACTAAAATTATTATCTTAATAACAATAATTTATTCAAATTTATAATATTTATGAATTTTATATCATTATTAAAATTATGTACATTTTAAAATATTGTTATTATCGCTTTTGACACTATTCATTACATGAATTTTTAAAAATATGATAACAACAATATAAAATCCCAAAAATACTTATAAAACATCACTAACATGTATGATGAATCAATGGAAATCTTGCATGGCATTAATTTTATAATAATATATTTAATTTAGTATTTTTAATATCAGTTATTTCATATTTCATTCAATTAAACCATTAGTTCATCATGATTAGGATAACATTAATGGTAACTATATTATCTAAAAAATTATAAATAAATTTCTAGGATGTGGATAAAATTTTTATCCTTTCTAATTCTATTTTTTTTAGAAAATATTCAAAATATGTCCCCTACTTAAAAATATTTCCCTTAATAAATAATTGGAGAAAACATTACTTTCCATTGAATATAATATTGTAATGGTTATATTCACATTAAAAAGTTCATAAATGGTCTCTTAACTGATCCTTTAATTCTTAGGTATTAATAATTCTCGTCTGAAAATATTATGAAATGTTTTATAGTCATTTTTAAAATATTATATTCACCGTTAATTACACAACTTACCCTTAATTGTGAAAATAAAAATATTACAGAAAATTACTATTTATATGCACAAAAAATTAAAAGAAACCTATTTACATATATTGGGAATAAAGATTAAAAATATTTAATATGTTTTTCAAAATTTAGAATAAAATAAATAAATAAATTTAATAGAAATTAATCTCACTGATGAAAAGAGAAAATATGTTTTTAAAGTGAAAACATTCAAAATATTTAAATGTTTTTATATACAATTTCATTAAAAAATATATTACTATGACCAAAATTGGATCTAATGATAAAAAATAATCTAATTATACTTTCAAAAAAAAAAGAAAAATAATTTAACAGTATAAATTATTTGGTTTAATTTGTTTCAACTAAAATTTAATAGTTTATTGTATTCTTGAAAACCTAAATATTATCAGAAAAATACTAATAATTTATTCAACATAAATTTTTATATCCCAAATCAATTTAATAAGTATTATTTTTAATTAATTTATATAAATGTGTCAAAATTGGATTTATGATAGGTTCTCTATTAAAATGTTGTAAAACTACTTTTATAAAATTATTGGATTTTATATGTAATATTGGGTTTTTTATTATCTAATTCTTATCAAATGTATTTCATGAATTTCAATACAATTGGATTGAATTTTTAATAGGTATAATTAATTATTATATTTTAATAAAAATAAATAATTTTATTTTTTATGATTTGACAACTTTGTGACCAAAAAAATTGTTCTTTTTAAAAACATTTCCTCTATATTCAATTGGTTCCTATATTCAATTATAATTAATTTATAACCATTGATTTAAACCATATATTTTCTTAAGATATGTATTATTTTTCATAACTACAATCTTAATCACTAGTTTGTATCTTCTAAATTAAATAATTTTTTTTAAAAACCATATTGTGGTTTAGTGAATCTTGGAATTTAGTGTAACACAAGCCATGTCATTGTTATGTGTACCGTAAGAATAACAAGGTGTTACGTATAATGAAAGATAGAAACTAACTTAAATTTATTCAATAATAAATTTTTGTAATGTTTTGGGGTGTTAAAATACCTTAATAACACATTTTAAAATATATAAATCATTAATTTAGATAATTTCATAAATATAATTTAATATTAGTAAGGAATAAATGTTTAAAATCTTTGGATTTTCATCATTTCAACCACATTACTTCAGTGATGTGATATTTCCAAAATTGAAAAAAATCCACACAAAACGGAAGTTAAGTACTCAGGTATATAGTGGAAACTCTAAACCATGAAACTCATATCAATCAACATGCATTCTATAAACATGGATTCAATAATCCCAATACAAATAAAGAAAAATAAATCAAAATACCATGTATACTACATAAAATGTACACAAAAAATAACATTAATCATATTTATATATTTCCCCTCTAAGAAGTTCCAATAAAATTATGATTAGATCAACAAAAAGAAAATAGATATATCAGTAATACCCCATATCTGTGGTTATTTTCAATCAACACGGGGTAGATCTAAAAAAACATTGTTAACATTGAAAAATGGAATTATACCATGAATTTTCTTGATCATGTACTATAACATTTAGAAGATTCATACTCTAGAAGAGTTGGGTTCTCTTAAATTACAATGTGGAACATATGGAGTTGATATCAAAGATCACGGGACGATGACTGAGATAAATTATTATTGTTTTGAGTTTGTAATTCCTTTTGATTTTTTATTCACATTTTATAGTTTTTCCATATTTTTGGAATAAAAATTAACTAACTATGTATGTATTTATTTGTACTATTAAATGTCAAAGATCGTGCCAACATTGTTTTCATATAAATTCGGTTTCCATGTGATAACCATGCATTCCAAATACACTAAAAATTTCACATTTCTTTTAATTTCCTCATGGATTATCTTAAATTTTTTCCAACTGTTCACATTCATAGAAAATTAAAAAAACACACAATAATAATCCAAAAAAACCTAAGAAAATTTTGATATAAATTTCGAAAAAAAAGAATTTTGGTTACTCAAAGATACCACATGATGAAAAAATTAAGGATTTGGTTGTTACATTGTTGTAATAAGATTATTTAAAACAGATCATTATATGACCATAGGTATTTAGAAAATAGCGAATAGATATGTAAAATTCCAATTTAATTGGAATCTAAAATGTATATTATATATTAATTATATATGAAATATTTTATTTTAAGTCATTATATTATTATATTATCAATATTTATGATATTTAAAATTTTATAATTCACTAATGTGAATAAATAATGTGTTTTCGTTCATAAAAACATTTTCATATGAAATATATATATTATTCAAAAATATTTATTTATAATATTGATGATTTTTTTCAAAATAAATACTTTATATTTGAAATCATCTACTTTTAAATAGGATTGGGAAAATAACTAAATATTATGAAATATATATTTTTTTTCAATGAATATTATAATAGTATTTTTTATTTTTCATATATTATATGCCCATAAAAATGGACAAACATTATCTGATACGCGTTATTATTTTTGGATGGAACTAAAATATTATTTAGTAATTATTATGTTATATTGAAATAGTTAAAATGATAATTTCTAAAAATATGAATAAAATAAAATTAAAAATTCATTTTTAGATTTAAGAAAATAATTAAATGAATGAATATTTTTTGGAGAAAATTAATATACAGAATAATAATTCTACTTTCATATTTGAATATGTCAAAATCCATATATATATATTCATAAAACATGATCAAAATCCCAGGTCACCCCATTGATTATTTTTACGAACACCTAAAATTATAAAGGCTATATTTGGAAAATAATAAATGTTTGCCCTACTGTTTCTATATATTGTTACCACTTCACCAAATTAATTCTATCAGAATATCAAATGGATTTCACTTCCCTTATTAGTAAATGGTTTTTTATATAATCTACCATTATCAAAATTTATCAACCCTCCTTGAATAGGTTGTTGTACCAAATGTAAAAAATTATTGACCAGTTATCTTCATTAAATTAAACTAAATACTGTATAAAAATTCCATTTCTTTTAAAAATAACATTAAATCTATATATTTATTATCATTTAATTACAATATAATAATGTTATATTATGGATTCACTCCACTTATCACTCAATAATTATTTTACATAGTACAATTTTAATCAATATTATACATCATAAATCATCATTTTATTTTCCATAAAATACTTTTATATCGTGAATTCAATTAATGGAATTCATATAGATATAATTACACATTATTGTATTTAAATTTAGATATATGAAATCCAAAATAAATAGTTTTCGGTTATGAATGTAGAAATTTTCATGTCATTAAACACTTATGATATGAATTCTTTTATATAAAATAAATTCATTATATGTCATAAATTATGTATTAAATTATTTCTTTGGATATTGATCTCTGTGGAGAACATGAATTTAATAACATGAATTGTGTTCCATTGTAGATCTCTAATATGTTGTTAACGGAATAAATCTCTAGAAAAATGATTTTAATGATACCATTAATACACACATGGGTAAGGAATCATTAATCCTTTGTGAATAATCATATTAATATGTTATATGAAACAATAGTGATTAACCTAGGTGATATATTTATAAATGAATGAATTTTATTTTCATCCCACATTTCCATGTTAGGCCACATATACATATGATAATATTATAATTATAGGACTCATGATTTATCCATGAAAATCACTGACATTCCATTTCCGTGGTTTTTACTATTATAGGGCTTTATTCTCACCATTTAATTTTGATTTAATTCACTAGGAAATCGTATAATATCAGAGGATATGGAATATAGTTATAAAGGAGTTATAAATGATGGATAACCAATGTTTATGTTTTTTTATGTGATCTAGTTTTCATATATAATTTAACTGGGTTCCATGAAAAAAAACCATAAATGATCTATTAGAATATATTAAAGATATATATATTTTTTGGATTATATATTAAATCACAAAATAAAAATTCCAATTTTCATATATTGTAACAGATAAATTTATAGATAGTTGGGAATACTTAGAAAAAAATAATTAGTAAAAACCCTATGTATGTGTCTAAATATTTAATTACAATGTAAATTTTTTCAAAAAAATTAATTATCTAGTTGCATATCAATGAAATCGAAGGATGAATAAAAAAAGTTTATGAAGGTGGAGTCTCAAATTTGAAAATAGTTGATAACACTAAAATTATTTATGTGGATGTTTGATCAATCTTTACTCAGACCATAAAAATTTAGGCTAACTATAAACACACTTGGACTCTCTTTGGGACATTCTTTGGTCAATCACATCCATTTTACAGAGATTTATAATGATTATATATGTAAAGTTATTATTCCAATTGTATTGGGCTAAACAATATAAATGTATATTATACTAGAAGTATGATATTAGATAAAATATTGATTAAATACCTCTTTATAATTAATATCATATTATTTATAATAGTATTATTATTATAATTCCAAATTTATTATTTGAGAACAAAATGAAAAATATATGTTTCCCTTTTAATAATGTATGTAATGGACAATGTAATGAATAATTCTCAATATTATTGTAATGGAAATTGAAAACATCGTAATGATTATAAATTTTTTTGTTGGGTTAGAGGCCATGGAAAAATACATTAAAAATACATCATCGTATATTATGGAACAACAATTAATAAAATCCATCATAAATAAATTATAATATAGCTTTAGAGGATATGAAAATCTATTTATCAAAAAAATAATGAATCAACCATTTAAAAATTATATTTTATAAACTTTTTTTGGATTAAGATAATGGTTTATTAGTTGTATACTAATTGAGGGTTGATACGATCAATCGTGGACAATATTCAAAACCACAAAGGCAATATATGAAGTTGAATCAATCTATTTAGTGAAAAGATATCATGAAATTATTTTTCAAAATTTCTTTCCCTCATTCCCTCTTATAAAAAGTGGATGTATAATTCCCTCTATTCTAGGAATCATATAATGAAATTGATTCATTTATGAATTCCACATTACATGTTGCACATGATAGTCTTGAATATTTCTCATGGACTCATATAGAAATATCAATTGCTTCATTTTTTAGTAATCCATGAAAAATGAAAATATATATAACTATGATTCATTAGAAGTTTCTATGAGATTAGTTGATCTGATATAAATATGGTAATGGATAATGGAGTTATAATTTGATGCTCCGGGATTAACAAGAAGGAGATAATTTTGGATCAAAATTTATTAATCATTTTTACCGTGAAGGATAATGAAAAAAATATAAACTGCACATAAAAAATTTGTACAAGAACAAAAATTATGGGAGTTTATTATAATGAATTTATAATTTTTGTAGGTTTTGAATGGAATGAAACATAATTTAAGACAATTATTTTGATATAATGATTAAACATCCAAAATAAAATGACCACTAAAAGATAGTGTTATCACAAAATTGTGTTAGATGAATCCAGATTGGAGAGGATAAACTTTTTTTTAAACCAATGTCTAAATATTATAATAATATTGTTAAATGGACATTAACATTAGTAGAATCTAATGGATTATGGTGATTCATTTTTACTCAGGATAACTAAGTATGTGGTTCTATACTTTAATTTTCACCCTAACATTAATGTCAACTCATGAGAAAACAATTTTCAATTGTAGTAGAACCCATAACTTTATTTCATTTATCATTTCAGGAAACATCAAAATACATCATAAAATTGAAGATATCGAGTTTTAATTTAACACATTTGATGATATATATATTAATCAAGGTTATATTTAAATTCAAATATTTATATATGTTCGTAAATTTATTTCTATAACTGGTGGGAATTCTAATGGTGAAATATTACATCATACATGGGATGTATTTTATCTAAAATTATAATTCCATGATCAAAGGTATTTGTATCTAAATTGTTTCTAGTATAGTACACTAGAAAATATTTTGAAATGGGTGATATGTCACCCTTTATTTTGTACCAAACCACATCTTATATACTATATTATGGTGGTTATTTTTTATGATGTGGATGAATGTTAATTTATAAATAATATAATTGTGTCAAATTTTCATGAATACATTGATGAATTTCCTAGATATGTTTTTGGCCTCTTCTATATAAAGAAATAAAATTATCAATGATAGTCATTCAGGGGATTAAAAATAAATAATTTACCCTATTCAATATAGAATCCTTAGTATTATAATAATTACAGAACAAACATATCATTTGTATGATTGTATTGTTATATATTGTGTTTCTCTTTTGGGGGTAATTATTCACATTTTGATAAAGAATACATAATAAGTGTATATTTTAATTTATCTTGAAGAAAAAAAATTCTATCTTGGTGATGAAAAATACCCATGTCCTTGGTTAGATGAAATATTCATCCTAAATTGTGAGTATAGATTTTCTCTAACTTTTGTTTTTTTATAATTAAAAAAGGATAATGAAATTGATAGCCCAAAATAATTATCTCTAAACAAGTGATGTACATTATTTTATTATTGTTATGTCTAAGGGATTGAATAATAATTCTTATATATTTTGGTATTTAATGAATACTACATCTCTATACTATATTGAAAAATTTATGATGTCATTTATTGATATTATTATGAAGTATTTCAAAAATTCAAGAGGAGAATTATTATTATATGTTCTTCATATTAAAAAAAGTGTGGAAAGATAATTATTTTTCAAAATATAGTAAATGTGAGTTTTGGATAGAACATGTAGCACTCATAGGAATCCAAATGGACACTGAATTAACCTAATATAATTGAATCAACAAAATTTCCATATATATGTGTCTTGGTTATAATACAGTTACAGGAATTCATAATTTCATTAGTCATACATGATACAGTCAAAGGCTTGTACCAAATTTTCATATCTCCCAAATCCACTAGCCAGGATACTTCAAAGGGAGTTATCTTCATTTCGACAAAATTTTGTAAATAATGATTTTGTTTAGTGAATAATGTGTTATTTTAGGAAGCTATAACATCATTAATAATTTTCATAATAGTATATTTTTAATATATAATGATTCATCCCTGAATTGAAATTTTTGTTTACTCTTGTAAATTTCAAGGTGACTTCACATTCTCTTCAATAGTTCAAGCCCTAGGGTTATAATTATCAATGAAATTATGTGTAGCTAAATAGAATTATTTTTTCTTAATGTTTTTGAGAAATTATCATTATAGGATAGTGATTGATAAGCTTCAATAAAATCAATATTTTAATTAAATATTAAAAATAGTTGAATTCAACATAAATCAAAAGAGATGGTTGTATATTCATAAGGACTAGTTTTCATATATACATAGTAAACTGAGAAAATAATATAGAGTTATTCATTCATTATGTTGGAAAACCATCAGTGTTTTAATAATGTTGTGGATTTGTAGAGAAAATTTAATCAATGGCATGGTAAATATGGTCAGGATTTCATATATTATGGGACATCATCAATCATATCCAAAATGATTTTTCAGCAATCATTTATAAAGTAAATTATGAATGTCTAATGAGAAAATACTATAATACAATCAAATATAGAAGCTATTAAGTTTTTTAGGATTTATATGATATATATTAATTATGAAAGAGTATTAAGATTCAGTTAAAATTTGTATAACTCGTCAATTAAATAGTAAATGAGAGTGAAGATGGATAAATATGAAATCATATTATTCTATATAAAAATAAAATCTCATAAATGTATAGTTGTTAACATGATCGTTATGGGTTGGATAATATGTATAGTTTTATTTATACTTATTCTATATGTTGTTTATATATGAACATTTTTTTGTATAGAATAAAATCCATAGTGGAGTACATTAAAAACTACCAAAACATGAATCAATGTGGGAAAACATATCTATGGAATTTTTTACAAGCCACCCAAATAAATGAAATGAAATAAATTCCATGCTTTTTATCATGGATATATTATTAATTTCATACCGTTTTATAATCATGAAAGTTGATTTATCCAATAATATCATTGTCTATTCGTATAATCATGAATAGTTTAGACTTCATGGTGCACCACTATATATCTTTTATAACAATTAGATTGTATTAATATTTTTGTTATATAGAATCCTTAAAAAGTCTATGAATACATATGTATACATAAGAATAAAATACCATCCACAAATTTTTCTAATGTCTTAGAGGACTATTTTTTGGATAGATTGAGTGTCTCATGATGGGGGTGAATTGAGTACCTAATTACATTTTTGTTTAAAATGGATTATGGTAAAATCCAGCAATTGATAAAATAAATTCATCTTTATTAAAATATTAAATGAGATACACATCATAAAATTTATAAAAAATTTGATAAATATTTATTAGGAATCTAATAAATAATATAACATATTATTAGATCATTTGAATGTAATTTTTTTGATCAAAATACTATATGAACACAAATTGAGATCACCTATCAATGTATATACATATATATTATAGTTAATAGAATTTATAGTTTTAAATAAGAAATAATGTAAAACAATATTAAATAACATAGTAAAATGATTGAATACAACAGATTTAATGTCAAATTGAGACTTATTCCTTTCCATATGGTGATCACCTGAAAAGATGTATTTTAAATAAATAAACAAGTTGATCCACAACCAGGATCAGGTTTTACAACAATTTATGACTTTCCAAGTCACAAGTGATCTCTTCCATAGTATGATGTAGGAGTAAAAATAAACAGCCCACATAAAGACCTATACCACTATTATCCATTTAAGTAAAAATGATAGAATGATTTTTGAAGATATTAGGTATCTTCTAGTTTATCACAAGAGAAAACTATAGCATGATAAAATATAGTATGAACCTAAACTAATCAAAATGTAATAAAGATAAATAGAAAAAGGAAATCCAAAAATATAGAATTTTTAGAATCTTGGTCTGTTTCAATTCAACTTTTTACACATTATTTTGTTCTATAGTGAATCTTGAGATGAGTTCTTCTGAAAACATTAAAAATAGTTTTGAAAACTATTCTTCTTTCTGTGGAGAAAAGAATTTATGTTTTATGATTTAGTTAGGCTTTTATGTATAGTTTTTATATTATATGATATGTTGTTATATTCAATCATGATATTCTCTATGTGGATTAGTATGTTCAAGATATCAACTTTTTATTAGTCTACTTCATCAAATATTATGTCTCTCTTACTCACAAGTGAATCATCTTATATTTTTATTAGCAAGCACATGGAGAATGTAAATTTGTATTTGGATATTCTTCTTTGTCATACCATTCCATTGAAATCCTCCTGGATACATTTTGTTAGGCAATTTATTAAAAAACATCAAAATGATAAATAACATTAAATTAGATAATGTATATGTTAGAATAAATTTATTCAAAAAATAAATATCAGGGAATAGTGGAGGTGTATTAGTCTTTGGGTGTCTCAATGACTTTGGTATGTTGTTCTAGAGGCTTGACACTGGTGTTGTCCTAGAAACTAAAAAATTTAACTTTTCTATTTGCATCTTAATTGGATGTGTCTAGATTGATGGTGTCTTGTACGACGATGTATGGTATGATGGTATCTGGTCTGATGGTTTTCGGTATGATAAGGATTTAGGCTTTGTTTAGAAATCACTGTTCAAGGTATGACACTGGTAGCACCTTGCCAGGAAGTATCTCATACTATGACTAATATAAATTCTTGTGGGATTTCATCTTTATAGTGTGTAATTTGATGGTGTCATGGACATAGTGATATTTCCTTGATGATAAGGGGTCATAGATAACTGTGACTGGAGTTGGTGGTGTTATTATCAATAGTGAATCTTCCTTAATAGGGAATGGTGGCGACTCATAATTTTAATGTTTCACAGCTTATATCTGAGTATGAAATACTTATAGAAAATATGAAATTCATTATTATTATTATAATTCTGAATTTTTGACCATTAAAACAGGGATGTAACCAATAACCCCCTTTTGATCATCACAAAAAATGTTACAAATGGTATCTAGAATAGTGTAAATGGTGTGAAAGGTAAGATTACGAATATAAATCATGACTTATCATTCACGGTATATATAGATGGTATCAAATTAAGATAATTAGTAAGGAAATGTAGATAATAAGTAACAAAGGTAAAATATTATTAAAACTATATAACATAAAACTAAAATAAGTAAGTAGAATGTAACAAGAGTCACTATAAGAACAGAAAAAATTCCATAGTTCTCTCACCCTTTTGGGATTATCAAAATGGATGAATATAAGAAGAATAATGTTATGAATGTTCATAATAAAAATGAATAATTTATAAGAGTGATTATGGAATTAAAAAATATAATCAAAAAGGTATTACAAACAATGTCCCAAAAAAGACATATAATATAAGAAACAACAACATAAGGTTGAATAAGTGGTAGAAGGGTCTGTAGCTGAATTTCCCTTATCTTTTGATTTGTCTTTTTCTAAGGAAGAAGGGTCAGCTAATTCTAAAGGAGCTCGAGGTAGAATAGTTGGAACACCATTGTGTTTTCCAGTAATGGTTCGAGGATGATATTTAAAAATAACAACCGAACATAGTATTCTTAATTCATGGGAAGGAGACAATAGTAAATGATGAAACCATGCATGTAGAGATTCTTGTGGATTTTGGGACACCCTTATTCCAAGAAACAACTAAAGAGTAATGGGAACTTATTCTTAAGAAATAATTTATTCTCTATGAAAATGAAGAATGTGTTTAATTATATTTATAAAATCTATTAGAATCTATCCTCATTTATCAGTTTCACTAATGAAATAATCCTTCTGTTATTTATATCTTCATTACTCTAGAGTCATTTATTTTTTTTCTTACATGTTCCTTAAAAGTCTATTCAAACGGTGACTTATCAACTTTTCTTCCAAAAATATGAATTTCAAATCCCTATAATGATTTTTGTAATTATTCAATTGATAAAATATCATATAATTGGAAATTTTTTCTTTAGAGGAATTCATATCATTAACATATGATCTAACTATCTTGTTATTATTATTTGTAATTTTCGAAACATTTCTCATAATTAAAATGGTATCGCATGTTGTCCACTTGATCATACACTAGATGCAGTGACAACTTCCTCTCTGAAAACTACTCTTAATTGATCAAAATCCATTTCTAGAGTATGCGTAGAAGTGTTTGAAGAAGTATCCTCAAGACTTTTTATGATTCCATCAATGCATGCAGAAAAGGCTGACATCACAACATCATGAATATCCTTGAAATATTCCAAATCACTTTAAATCCTATTATTCTCAATATCAACTTCATGTATGTGATGTATCATCCATGGATGTAAATTATTGATCAATAAATAAAAAATATATTTGGAATTATTTCCACGGATCATGGCCATAATAAGAGACTGGCTTTTTAACATCCTATTAATGTTTGGAATTAACATTTCACCAATTGAATTTAGGTCATATTATCGAACTAATCCAAATGAAACAGTATGAGGAGATGGAGAAGGTTTAGGTGGATGTGTTCTAATAGAATAATTTTTATTTAATAATCCTTATATATCTACTTAAGCCATCATAGATACCTTAGGATATCCCTCATTTTGAATATTAGTACCACCATATTTAGTGACTCCTTAAAAAATTATCTTAATTTCTACATTCTTATTCATTAGGATCAACCCATTCACCTGGAAATACAATTGAAAATGATGCAGCGGTAGGAGGTACCACAATAGTAGGTAAAAATAACACTTCAAGAAATCTTTCTCCATTTGAACATTGTGCATGTTGGGTGAATTCAACACTAGTAGGATTAACTTCCATATGATTATCAATAGTGGTTCAATTATCATAAGAGAATCATTATTTTGACCAATAAAAATATATTCTACTTCCTTGAGGATGTCAAATGGAGACACATCAATAGTCAAACACAAATATGTTCACCTTTTCCTTTATCTAATTAAAGCATCTCATTTTTATCTTTCTATACTATATTATGTTCCACAGTAGACACAACACACATTTGTTCCACCATAATTTAATCAAAAACATTTAGAATAGGGCCACAAAGCTATTCTCAACTCCATCAACCACAATATCCTCATGAAATATATCAATATGTGCATATTTCTTCCCCTTGACTAGTGTGTCCATATCTTTTAGCCTTGGGTCTGCAACTCTAGTGAAATCTAGTTTTTGTAAACATTCACCAGGTGAATTGTGAAGTTATTTAAGAATAACTACATCCACTTAATCTATCCAAATGTATAATTAGGGATAAATATTTCATCGTCATTATCACTTCCAACATCTACATCCTTTTCTTCTTCATTACTATTTTAATCATTTTCTTCTGCCTATTCTTCATCACCATTATATTCATCATCATCAGTTTTCGAACTACTTTTGATTTGATCATCTTATGAATCCTCTTCTTCATATTTATCATTTTCAATAAGAAATTTCCTTTTTAAAGTCCTCATTATGTGCTAGGGGATCCAATTGTAATGGGAGAATATTGGGGAGATAAGTCAATATCACTTCACTCATTAACAGTTTTCTCCTTTTCAGATTCTTCTAAAACATATTTATCATTATCATTATTAGAGTAATTTATTATTTCATCCGGATCTTGACATTGATCAAAAAAATCCCTTGGCCTGTTAGGATTATCGTCTGGGTTAGAATTAGTGTAAAACAAATCATTATCTTCAATATACTCTTTCTTCCATGGGATCCATCTAATCTTGTTCCATTGAACAAGTAGATCTTCAAATACAAAAACCACCACAATAATTAATAAATTCTTCATTCCCATTTACTAGGCCCCTGACATTTAACATGGAAGAAATTTACATGGGGTAGATCAAGGAATTGAATCTCAAGAAATGATTCATCATCTCAGAATTGTGCACCCAGAGATACCTACGTAAATTTATTTTATGATCCCCTTTCATAATATGTATAAGAAAAAAATCTTCTTAACATAGATTCATGAAATTAATCTTTCATTGGCATTGTATGTGTTGTAAAAATATAAACATTATCTGGAATTATCCGTCAACATCGGACACAAACTATCGTAGTGTTAT
Source organism: Viscum album (assembly GCA_963277665.1). Classification (NCBI taxonomy): domain Eukaryota; kingdom Viridiplantae; phylum Streptophyta; class Magnoliopsida; order Santalales; family Viscaceae; genus Viscum; species Viscum album. The sequence goes on from OY728150.1 coordinate 2,029,309,963, forward strand.
GAAATTTACTATCAATTCTAACAATACCACTTCATACACTAAAAGTTCATTTTATTTATAAATGGTGTGCTGGTAGTCCTCATATATTCCTTCATAGGGTACATTATAACATTTATCCCATTTCTTTGAAAAAAAGATTATTTCCATGTCATATGACACAACTTCTTACCTAATCAGCACAATCTTGATCAATTAAAAACGCAACATGATGATAAAATTTATAAAATATAATAATTTTAAGGGTATATTCTTTTATGAGAAATAAAATAACCTTATATTTCACTAGAGTACATTGGATTATAGAGACACAAAGGACATCCCCTAATTTATTCAACTTACCTTTGAAATATACTACTCTATTTCTGATATATTTATTAACTGGTTCAACTGGAGAAGGTACACATGGGTATTTCTTCTACTAATTAGATGATCACAACTCTCCAAGAGAAGAAATGGATGGGAATTTCCTCATTTTCTTTCATATTTATTAAGTTTGATCAGGTGAGGTAGAAAAGAAATGTTTCATATTTTATGGTTCGGAGAAGTGATGTAGCCTAGGGTTTTAGAGTACTGCACCAGGATCAAGGTGTGTCAGAAATAGATATTGGTACACTTTTTATCATTTGGTTTTTCGTTATTTAAAAAAATTAAATAACACCACAAAATAAATATTGGAATCCGAGAAAATATATTTATCAGGTTATAAAAATAAACCATAAAATATAAAACCATCGGTTCAAAATATTGAGAGGTATAAATTTTTTAAAAGTAATTAAATATCAATGGCATCATAAGCCAATTGTGTGATACCCTATTGGTGTGTTAGCACAATGGTGTGTCACCACAATGGTGAGTCATAAAATACTAGATTTAACCAAAATTAATCATTCTTAATTCATGTTTGATATAGTTCATTCTTTTATAATTCAAAGGCTTATTAAATATATCAGTTATTTGTTGCTTTGTGCCAATAAGTTCATGAGTGGAATAACCTTTTTTAAAATTATCACTTAAGAAGTGATTTCATATACAAATATGATTTTTCATGGAATGTGAAATATAATTCATGATATTTTTAATAGCACTTATGTTGTCACAGTTTCTAGGGACCTGTCATAATTGATATCCTTAACCTAGTAGAGTGTTTTTCATCAAAAAAATTTATTCCAAAAATCTACCTATAGTAATGTATTCAACATTAGCATTTTATAATGATAAAATATATTACTACTCAATACACCATGAAGCTAATGACCTTCCTAAAAAGTGAAACATTAAAGAGGTTAATATTCAATAATAAAATCATCCACCAAATCCAACATCATAAGAGCTCACTAAATCAAATGATAATCTACTTTGATAAAATAATCTATTTTTTTTAACTTAATGATTTTTAATATTACTTTATCATCATCCATGTGTGAATTTTTGGGATTTTTTTTAAAATGATCACACATTCACAGAGTAAAAATTATATATGGTTGAATAAAAGTTTAATAAATAATAATTGAAATCATACATCGGTAACTAGTATTATCCATAGATTTTACAGCTTCATCTTTATTTAATTTTTAGGTGGTACTCATTATAATATAAATACCCTTAGTTCATAATATGTTAACATGTTTTAAAATATATTTTTTATATTTAATTTTATTTAAAATAATTCTCTACTTATTTTAAAAGATTTTAAATCCATGAATGAATATTATTTCACTGATTAAAATAATTTCAATCTCAGTTTTAATCTATTTAGAAAAATTAATACATAATTATTTTAATGAAAAAAATATCTTCAACATATATCGGTACTATTGAAACATCATTAGAAATTATTTTTATAAAATTATTAGTGTCACCTATATATTTTTTAAATTATTTTTAAATAAATAAATTACTGAGACTATAATAAGAAGCTCTAAGACCATAGTTTAAATAATATAAGAATTTTTTAAAATTTAAGAACATTTTTTGGGAAGTGTGGATTCACAAAACTACAGGGTTTATCTAAATAAAAACCTCAATTATAAAACTATTTAACAATTAACTCATGAAAACCATTTGATAATGTTTGAAATATAAATGATCTTTATAAGAAAGTAGGATTCTTATAGACTCATCACTTTATAGAGATGAAAAGGTTTCCTCAAATTATATCCCTTTTTCTATACAATAACCTTGTACAATATATCTGGCCTTATTTGTAAATATAGTGTCAAAGTCATCAACATTGTATATAAACACCCATTTAGTTCTAAAATTTACGGTTTCCATGGGTCTATATTGAATTTCAAACATTATGTTTTTCAAATTGATTTAATTACTTTTGCATGGATACTACCCAAAATGCATAATTAATGGCTTAATTGATGTTCATAGGTTCAAGATGATCAAGAAATCTTGATGGTCAACCTTATTTCATAGAGAAGATCTAGTTTATATACCACTATTTAGGTATTAGGAAACAAAATATAATTTATGATACATGGGGGTTCTGGAAACTTGATAAAATATTGGACTGGTCATTTCAAGATCCCAAGACCATGCTTCAAGAAGTTTGGAAAATTCTTTAGAACTATAAAAATTTTCTTCTTATATTACAGTAGAGTCTAATGTTTGAGAATTTATGTTCAGAGAATATATATCATCATCAAGGATTTTTATGGAGTTCTTTTGCTCATGTGGTTTAGTCTCATCAAATTTGACATGAAATAAATCTTCCATAGTATTGGACTTATTATTAAGAATTATGTAGGATTTTCTATATATTGAATAACCCAGGAAAATTCATTCCTTACATTTTGAAGGAATTTTTTCCAAATTATCATTGGAGTTATTAATAATGAATTTTCAAAAAAATTGTACATTAATTTACCTTTGTTCTTATATTCTTCTAAATTCAAAATGATTTATTCTTTATGGTAGGTCTAATTAAGGATTTATTGATAATGTAGAAGGACATATGAAAAGAATCCTCCAAAAAATTGTTTGAAAGTCTATACATTTTTAACATGGTTCATCTTATCTCTTGTAATGTTATAATTATATTATCTTCAAATACATTCTACTGAGGGCTCCTACATGAAGGGATGTTACATGTATAGCCATTTCATGAGGGAAAACATTCAAAATATTTAATCTCAAACACACAGTCATGGTCACATCTTAAGTTCATAATTCTAAGTCAATTAATATATTTTATAGAATTAGAATAATTTTTAATGTGAGGGAAAGCAACAATTTTTTGATCTAAAATGTATACATCAATATACCTATAAAAAGAATATACAATAACATAAAAAATGATTCCCATTAAGAAATAAAACTCTAGAAGGTCCAAAAAAATCCATGTGAACCCACTCAAGGGGGTGAGAAGTTGACTCTAATTTCTTTTATTTAAAAGAAACTTAGGTTAAATTCCTATTTTTTCAATGGTTGCAGGATTAATTAGTTGGGAACTCATTGCATAGGTAGAACTGAAAATAACCAATTTCTAGTTAGGTTCCTAATTTAGTGGATGATGAAATATCCCACTATCCTATTACAAATCCAAGAGTTTTTATGAAATTAACATAATTATGATATTTTTTGAGAAACTAATGAATTTAAATCAACCGAATAAACATTATCATTTCTCAAAGACATTAATAATAAAACATTTTTAGATTCGTAAGAATTTCCAGCATCATTAAAAAATGTAACATAGAAAAAATTATCATAAATCTAATAAATAATAAGCAGATTATATTTTATGCCATCAATATACAAAATGATAGAAATTAATACCTAAATATTATTACCGTTTTTTCCTTGGGTGATGAATTTTCATTTTTTAATATCACCAAATGTGACATGGCCACCATCATCCTTGATAAGGAATATTAATCATGAATAATCACTTATCATATTCATTGAAAAAATATTTTCCATGTACCATATACTTCCACTGGAGGTCTCTAAATGTTTTAATTAGAAAATAAGATTTAAAAAATAAATTATTTTGATACCCAAACAAGTTTTGGTCCAAAAATGTTAGTAATCAAATATTTTGGAACACAAATTTTCCAAATGGGTTTCCAATTAATTTATTCTGGGATTTTTGAAATAGATATTATGTTAGGTCATATAGATATTTTTTTGTAGATTAACTATCTAGTAAGGATTTAGGAACAAAAGTACACATTGTTGTTTTACTGTCTCTAGGTTGGTATCAAATTCTAGTAACTAACTTTGGTATAATGTGCATACCCAAAATTTGTGTGGGGGTATATCTATCTTTTTTAAAGCTTTTTAGATCATTATTTAATATCATAATTGAAATCCAAAATTTAGTATTTTCTATGAGATATTTTTCATTTTCTATTTTTCAATAGAGAGTTCAAACATTCTATTTTCTAATAGGAAATTATCTCTTTTTAGAACATTGTATTTATCATTTAGTTTATTAATGGTGTCTTATAACTTGTTATATTATTCAAATAATTTTCCATTGGACATAATATCATCATTATGTTGTTCATTTTTTGAATCATTTAGTAAATTCAAATGTATAATATTAGAAATTTAAGGATAAGTTGATACCTCTCTAAAAGTAGTTCTGAAAAAACATATTTTCTCTATCTATATTATATTCTATTGAAGAGTCCAAATCACTATTGCTATCATCATAACCACTCCAGGTGTCCATCATAGACTTTTCTTATCTTCTTTAGTTGTCCTCATATTTGTTTTTATACTACATATTTGGACAATATTATTTTAGATGTATTTTACTCTTACCTTAGTAGTATAAAACCTCTTTCAAATAATAATAATTCTTCCATTATTTCATCCATGTTACACTATCATCATACTTTTATTAACAGTTGTATTTTCAAAATAAAATTTTGTTTCTATGATAGTTCTTTCATCTTCTATCTAGGTGAACCATTTCCTCAGCACTATCTGCTGGAGTTTCACTATAACATAAATTTATGGCTTAAAAATTATCATTTTCTTTTTTTTATCTTTAGGTCTACATGAAATAGTATTAATGGATACTAACATTATTTTAGGTTAATCATATTACTCTTGATTTACCTTTGGATCCTTTTCATACATCATAAGAATACCTATAATTCACTTGAAAAAATGATTCCTAATATAAGTACATTCTGTGATGATGAAAAATGTTCTACTTCATCATTCATATGGAAATATAATCAATTTCATAATATGGACAATATCATATATTTGTTTTCCAAGAGTGCTCATTTTGTTGAAAATTTCATTAAACCTGAGGAACATGCCATAAAGAGTTTCAATAGGCTTTATCATAAAATTATCATATTAAATAGTATAATTATTAATTCTCATCTTTGAAAACATGTGAGGTTCCCTCATGTAAAATAGAAAATGTGTCCCAGATTTCATAATAATTTTTTCATGTAGAAATTTTATCAAGCTCCTAATATCCTATTTCAGATTAATGAGAATTCGTGGAATTAAATTTGGTATTATAAGCTATTTTTTTCCATTATCGTATGTACCTCTTATAGTATCAGGTATAAAATATTTATCTTTTATAGCATTCCAAATGTCAAAAAAATGCAGTCTATATGAATTCCCATCATGATTTTCCATTGATCATAATTGGAACAATTGAAAAATGAAGGTATGTAACTAGCATAACCTTCGTTAGGAGAATCTATATTTAATGAACTATATTTAGAAATATAATAAATATGAGATCATAAATGATTTAATAAACTCATAGTTAAAAATATTTTGAAATCATTATTACCAAAGAAACGAATCCTTTGGTACAAAATGTTAGTAATTGTGAGTATCTAATTTGGGGGTGAATTGAGAACCTAATAAAATTTCTATTTGAAATGAATTATTTTGAAATCCACAAAATGTTCAAAAAATGACATGTTTATCAAAATATATATTATCATATAGTTATTAAAATTTATAATTATTTCACCAATGATTTATTAGGTCTCAAATTAATAATATATAATATTATTAGATACTTTGAAATAAATTTACTTGATCAAAATAATACATGAACATAAATTGAAATAAACTATCAGTATATTGGTTTTTTTTATTGTAAAATTAATTTAGTTTTATATCATAAATAATGTAAAACAAAATTAAAACACATAATTTAAAAAATGAATAAAATATGTTAAGGCTCAAATTGAGACTTTTTCCTCTCCACTTAGTTTTAATCTAGAACCATGTTGTTTATATAAATAAACTAGTAGATCCACAACCTTGATTGTGTTTTAAAATAGTATAAAACATTCCTCATCACATAAAAACTCTTACACAATTCTATACGAGGTTAACAATAAACATGACACACAAGTACCTCTACCACTATTATACATTGCAGTAAAAATGGTAGAAACACCTGATAAGATATAAGGTATCTTCTAGTTCAATATAAGAGACAGTGTGTCTGTGTGATAAAATAAAGTATGTGCAATAACTGTTCAAAATTTAATAAAGATAAACTAAAATGAGAAATATAAATGTATAGATATTTTAAAATAACATAATTTTGTAATTATCCTCATGGATACTGATTTTGTTAAGTTCTGATTCATGAGTATAGTTTTTTTAAGAGGTTTAGAAACAAATATTGTCATAAAATCACATTCTTTGACTGTAGAAAATCATCTTAGTGTTATGATGTAATTAGGCTTCCTAGATGACTATTTGAAGAATGTGATCTATTTTTTCTATTCAGGATCATCTCTATGTGTATCAGTATGTTCGAGCTGTCAACTTCAGATTAGTTAGTTTCGTCCACAACTCTGTATCTCTTACACACAAGTGAGTCTTCTTCACTTTTTTATCTACATAAATTGGGTGAGATTCCATGTTCATTTGGAAATTATATTTCCTCATATGAGACCCCTGATATCCTCTGCAATATGTTCCATTATTCATTTTACAAAAAAAAGTATAAAAATAATAAAGGAGATTAAATTTTATAATATAGCCATTAAAATGAATTTATTTAAAAAAAATAAGTGTAAGTAAATAGTGGTGGTGGCTTATTCTTGAGGTGTCTCAATATCTAGTGGTATGTTTTTCATGTGGCTGGAGACTGGATGATTCATTGACCTGACCAAAATTTCACTTTTCGTGCAGTGTCTCAGTTGGTGGCATATAGTCGTACGGTTTCTTGTTTGAATGTGTCCTTTATGATGGTGTCTAGTGTGATGGTGCATTTTTTAATAGTGAGGCTTTTCGAAACATATATAGGTTAGTGGAATGAAACTTGAGGTTCCTCGTCTGTTAGTATCCCACACATAGCCAAATTGACATTTTGGGGCTTTTCATTATTATGGTGTATTATTAGATAGTGTCTGAGATAAAGTAAGATTTCTACAGTGATGGTGAGTAATGGAAAACGATTAATCAAGTTGGTGGTGTTGATATCAATAGTGTTTCACCCTTAATATGGGCTTAAAATAACTCATACTTAGACAATTTCACCACCTATCATATAATATAAAATAAACATTGAAAATAGGATATTCATTAGTATTTTTAGAATTGTTATTTTTTTACCATTATAATAAAGAGGTCAACACTATTCAATCATGTGAAGATATGAAAGGGGATTCTTCTCATCATTTTCTATGGATTTTAGGAAAACATCCTCTATACACTAAATTGAATTGTAATAAAAGCTTCCAATTCAGTATTCAAAAGAATCATTAAGAGGAACTAAATGGAAATATTATAAAAATCCAACAATATTGGTGAAATATAAAGAAGTACAACAGTTTTCTCTAGACATTATAAATGAGAATATATTTCAAGACCCCCTTTATGAAATGTTACAATCCTTGAATGGTAATGAAATATTGGAGTTGGTCAATTATATCACCTACCTTGAGTAGGCTCCTTCTTATAAACTATCATAAAAGGTAGAGTAAACCAGAATATGAGAGGTGTTTTCCTCAAATTGAACTTGTAGAAGTGATAAGTAAGATAGTTTCACCAATGAAAATATGTTCAGATACATGTATAAATAAATCCCTTGATAAAATAGGAAATTTATTACTGTACTATAACTACCCAAGGAAAACTACATGTATAATAAAGGTAACTATTGAAGTAACCTTCAAGCCCAAATAGATTCTTTAAAAAAAACAAACTACTAATATAATGAAATATCTCTATATTTTTCTAGGTAACCTACAAATTATTATATATACATGGGGTGATAATAATGTCATACTCATTATGATCCAACATGGTTCCTCTAATTAAAAATTTAATGGAAGCTTTCCAAAAATAGTGAACAATAGTGAAAATAAATCATCACCTTAACAGTTATATTATGTTCCCACCTTCATAATGGGTTAATCTCATCCTCTATCATAGAATAGAGAGTACATAATATAATAAATAAAAAACATGGATTCCACTATCCCTCTATGGCACTGGTTTTCCACCTCTCCCTAACATCAAATGTCTTGATCCATCTCTCTCTAAAATAATCCCTCAAGAAAATACCTTGGTAAGGATTCACAACCTACACCATTTATATCACTTCATCACATCATCCCATATGGATGTTTGTCTCCCTAATAAATATGGGTGGGAATGTGTATAAAATCATAGAAAATGAATGATATAATATAGTCCAAAAACCCAATTATGTGAAGAGCCTTGTCTTAAATTCATCGTCATCTAACATCACATGGACTCACATCTTTAAAAAAATATGACAATATATCATACATGAAAAAAATAATTTAAAAGTTTTAAATTAATTTATTCTCTCATTTTATTCATTTACTCTCATTATTTACATTTTTTAATAAAATTCTCCACTGAAATAGTTTTATGGAACTTTAATTAAATAACAACATATCTTTCATGCCTCAAAGTCATAATAATATACATGATAATGGTTTCCAAACATTAACATCAATTTAGAATTTTAATTTCATGAAAACTATCCCCATTTTTAGGGTTTATTTATTCCTTATGATAATCATTATATAAACCATGTACTAAATGAAAACATTCCTAAGATTCCACTAATTTTAAATATATAACAATGGATATCCCACATCTTCATGAAGTTGGGATAGGAATACAGATAAAATATGTACCCCATCCATTGATCATTAAAGAAATTCATAAGAGATAATCATCCCTCTCAAAATTAAATTAGTGGGAAAGATGATCATCAACCTGTTCCATCATATCTGGTTCTATCCTTGACAAACACATGCATGCCCTAATGTATCTCTCAACCATAGTTATCAACTACAACCACTTCACTTGGGCCTCCCATTCCACACCACATTGAATTTCCCAAGATAAAAATTTACATGATCATATAACATTCCAATGTCAATATCACATCCAGAGTACATCAAAATAGAATCAAGAAACATATAGCACATCCATTATGGAAATCTATGTTGGAAACTAGATATATACCCATAAAACATAAATATTCTCTCATGACTCAAATTATAAGGCACTCAACCATTTTAGGAATATGAGATACATGGGCCATAAAAATGTATTTATCAAAAAACCAATTTTTTATTCCTTCTTTAAATAACCTATTCATTAATGATATAATATAAATTCATAAAACCTAATGCATTATGATATAACAAGACACAAAATTAAATAAAAATTTAATTTCATCCATCTTAAAATGATAAATATTTTTTTTTGGAATTATAATTTTATTAAAATTATATTAAATCATTATACCAATAAATTAACATGTTTCACTTTCAATAAAAAATTCCCTCAATATAGGTAATTTTTTATTCAATTAAAAATTCCTAATCTCATAAAATTGAATATTATCAATTTACATTAAACACCAAATTCCTTAAACATGACACTTTATTACCCAAGTAGTTAATTATCAATTAATTTTGGGTGTATGTTCACAAGTATTTTCAATCAAGAAAAACATTCTAAAATGGTCATAATAAAAATTTTTATAAGAATAGCATATATCACACATTATCTAGATAATAAGGTGGAAAAAGTTATCTTGTTAAAATATAATTATGGTTGATCACAGTCCATATATATATTAGTACGGTTCCATATTAATGAGCTTAATTAAATTTCCATCGATGGCTATTAATCGGGATACATATATGATCTAAAATAAATAATCAATAATTGAAACCAACATCTAACATTGATGACTGATTCTCTGCCCAAGTCCCTACACCAAATATAGGGATGCACAATAAATTATATTTCTAAAGGAGAAATTGATCTACTAGAAGAAGAGTTCCATGACACTAATGAAAGGCTTATTGATTATCCTAATATGAGAATATCAATGATGGGATGAATAATGGAAGATATATACATTTTAGATACAATAGATATAAGAAAATAGATGTTCGAAACAAAAAATAATTAATTCTAATTTACATATACCTCATTAAACTACATGCACTAGATTGATTTTACAGACACATCCTACTAAGATATTCCATGATATAATTATCGTGGATTAATATTTTATTAAATTCATAAGATTCATATTGTCCAAAGATCCACATGTCCCTTATCAAAAAACTATTATATAAACTAATGTCACAGATTCCACATTGTTGATTTCCTCATGTAGAAGAATCTCCCACATAACTTTTTCATGTATCATATTCACATAGATGGTCAGTCACATAGTTGATCTCTTATATATCATATCACTCTTTTTGTTGATCCATACACATAACTAATTCAAATATTTTATCTCTCATATATCTAATTCACATTGATTATCCAAACATGATTTCTATTCATATTTCCAATACCATCACATAACTGTTGGATCCATGTAGCTAATGGGTATACTAAGTTGATTCATTAAAGAAGATGTGTCCTTAATGTAGTTTATGGCTCTCTGTCATCAATTTGATGGTCTATGAATCAAATAATATCCCATGTGGTGAAGCACACATCATGATGTAAAACCCATACATGTCATAAATCATATCTTCATCATGATTTTAGAATCTAAAACCACCAAATCTAGACTAGACCTTCTTCAAGAACCTTAGGATTCAGAAACATGAAAATTGTCATACTAGACTCCTCTATTCCCTTACATTATAATCCTCTAAAAAAATGTCTTCCCCGATAATCCAAATCCAAACATGCAGAGAAAGATAATGGGGAAATCCAAAATCCTCCCATAAAAATTGTATTAAATGATTTCTCCACCACCAGAGATCAACCACCTCATAAATGTAGGGAGCACTAATACATCATAACATTAAAAACAACTCCTAAATAAATTCTTGGTGAGATACATATTAACTAGAGAAAGGGTTCTAATAATAATCATGGGGGATCTACATTATAAAAATTAAAGGTCACCTTTTATAAGATACCAACATTGTAAAATAATATCTAAGCATCAAATATCACAAGGTACTAAGTGCGCCTTTGTGACTGAAAATTCCATGTACTCTCTACCATACTATTAGTTTGCCACAACACATTAACCAATGGAATAGAATGGAATAATAAAACCTTCTTCTGGTTGTACTGGATCTCTATAGGCCTCTCCCAAAAGGTAAAATCAATGTAAACATCAATATCCACAAACATGAATATATTGTAATCATAGTGCAGATAAAAAAATATATAATATATATGAATTGTTTTTTCTTCTCATATAACTAAGAAGTTCTATTTGATACTCCACATCTCTAATGGTCCAAAACCTCGAACGAAACAACAAAAATAGTTGATATACTACTCTTATTACCAAAATATTTATTCCCATGATGAGGAGTCATATTCTACAGTAGGTGATTTCCAATGATAAACACCATATGTATCATGAAATGATATAAATATAATTTAATGTGATCATGTGTTACATTTATCCTCTCATGAATTACCTACACAATATTTTTCTTATTAATTAACAGTTTTAGATCAGGAATTACTTCCTCTCCAACCATAGTCCTACATAATAGAGAAAAGACAAGGTATGACATATAATTAATCAAATGGATCTATTAAAATTATGGAATGGGAACTATTATTGGAATAATCAATGGTCTGGGGAAGGTGAATCATCCTTCAACCACTAAAATCCAAGACTCAAAAGGGAATATTGTATTTATTAATATGGATAGTCCACTTTATATTACCAACCATATGTGGAAGTAAAATACTTCTAAATCAGGAAAAACTGTCATAAGGACAATTGGGACCTCTCCAAATAGTAGAGGTTAAACAGGGATCCCAATTATAGAAGATCGTCCTTGGTACACTTTGGATTTTCTCTTCCTCATCCAAATAATAGATCGACATAACATTTACTATTGTCATTTTTCTAGTCTGTATAAAAGTGGAAATTTTTTTAACTGATAGTATATATATCTAATAGAATCATAACTTTCATAATAACATGTTAAATATGTAACTAATTATATTGATATGTCCTCTAATATCTCGTTGGGAATATCAAATGTCTAGAGACAGCAACCCAAAACCTAGTGCTCAACATTCACATTCTTACAAACCAAACATAGAGAAACATACTATATACTTTTTTGATTCAATGAAGTCCACCAATAATGACCTCTAAAATCTAATTAAACTATTTTGAAAACTAGATGTACTGCTAATGGAGATTTATGAATGTCATGGGGAACCATCTCATATATAATTTAGGGAATGATTTTCCTTCAATAAAAAATTACCATGATCTATATATATATCCTCTAACCAACTAGAAGGGGAATAATCTAAAATATCATAGACCCTCATTACACCCACTTAAGAATCCCCATGATATGACTCCTATACCTACATCCCAAACAAAGTCTATTGCTTCATTTGGAATAGAAAACCAATTCTTGAACCTATCCCACATATAGAGGCTTTATTGGGAGTTCTTGCATCACTATCTAAGAATCTACACATTCAAATCAAGAATCAATATGTGACTTCTTGTTCAATGAATTAGCCAATACAGTAACCTTCTTAGGAATATATGTAATATGATATTCATAATCCCTCAATAATTCAATCAATGTATTTAAATGAAATATCAAGTAATTGTGGGTGAATAAATAAATCACATTTTATAATTAGGAAATACCAAAATAGTCACCATGATGATGTAATGTTTCCATAATATTAATGTCATCCCATCTCCCACAAACTAAATATCATGGGTGTCATAGTTTAACACATGGTAATGTAACTTATGAAACCCATAAGAAAGAGCTGATCTCTTTTGCATTGGAAAAAAATCCAAACCATAGATGTGTTGCATCAGGAAAACATCACACTATATTCATTCAGCTAGAAATCAATGGGATGGAGTGCTTGACAACATATCCATTACGTACTCTAATGCATCATGAAATTGGTTAGTCGACAAGAATGGTTTTTCATTTTTAATCAATGTTGTTATATGAGTAACAAACAGAGAGAATCCAGCTACACAAATCATATAATTGCCTATATAAATGAAACTCTTCACCACTAAAACATTAATGTTGTATTAATATAAAAATGTTACCAATATTTTTTTAGGATCCCCATATATAATCTATTTGGAGATTGAAAACCAAATGAAATAGACTTTGTGCGCCCAAAACGCAAACCTTAACAATCTTACAAATTTTAGTTCATAACAATGAACTACCAAAATGGAACAAAAATTATCTACATGACCCTCTTCATATTATAATTAAATACATATTTAAATAATTAAAACCACAATAAGCATATCTCATAACACTCTAAAACCCACATTAATTGACTCTAGGAACACACCTAGATTATTCTTCACACGGAATGATATAACAACCAACTCATAATTCCCATCATGATAATGGAATGTAGACATCAGAACACCCACGGTGTCACAATAAACCAAACAAAACCTCTCTACAATTTATCATCGAGTTGTACTCATAGCTCTCACCACATATTAGGTTCCCTTCTATATAGAGAAATTGATATATGGGATAGGCATGCCCACTACATGATTCCAGAATCCATCTATCCTCGAGGGGGAAATGTTGTAACCACTAAAAGAATTTAATCAAGGAGATATCATGAAGTTGTTGTTAACACTGAATACTGGTCCTCCAAGGAATATAGAATCAACATATAAATCAAAGGGGAAAATCGTGGACACACCTCTAACTCATATGATGGTCTTTCTCTCTTTAAAACATGAATTTCTCTCCAATAGAATTGTTTTTCACTACCTATATCCTAATGAAATACAAGTATCCATGACCCAAATATATCTAATCTATTCCATGGACGAGGTAATATGGATATATATACAAAAAAATTGGATATCCATATAAAAAGAGGTCTATAATAACACTACATCATAGTCTCTAAAGACATCAGGCATGTTATCTCATCCTCAAAATTCTATATTCAATACAAACATAACTAGAATCCTTTCTACCTAACATAAAAAATTAATGATAATGTTTGGTGAAATAGAGGAATTTGTCACTCTAAAATCAATAAAAATTGAAAAAAAGCAAATGAAAAGAAAATGGTACCCTGGACAATGTCAATCTCTCCTGAAACTAGAATATCTAAAGAATGACTTTGACCATGAACTATTCAAAAACCTCTCAGACAATGCTGAAGACCACCTCTATGGCCATGTTATGATCATTGAGGACAATAATTATATTAGGGATTTATTTATCTTTCCCCATCTCTTCCGTACTAATAAAAAACATGAACACACTACTTCTAATACCATTTCTAATTCTTTATTAATAATGGAACATGAGGTAGAACACGTAGTGCACACTGACTACTCTAGATAGTAAAGAACTCTCACCATTGATTACTTGTAAATCAACATGAAAAACATGCTCACTATCCCATGTAATAGGTGTAAGTTCTACCACCCCACATAGAATTAAGATAATGAGGGATGGGATCAACCCATGACAGCATGAGAACTCTTTTTTTCTTGGGAACTATTGACCCTATACTAATGCTCTAATTGATGAGGAATCCATATTACTCTACTATCATGATGATATACTTCTATCTAGAATCATCTCATAAAAAAATTCTTTTCACATCACTTAAAGAGATGTATTCATCATAAAAAGTGTCACTTAAAACAAGTTCTATAGATAAATAGATTCAAAAATATTCCTTTTCATAGCCACCTCATATAGAAATTAGTGTGAACCATATTTTCAAGGTGTCCTAAAATGGATCCCAAACACTATCACAACAAAACTACCATATTGATTGGTGATAAGTTATTAAAAACATGAAACCATCTTGTCCAAATAAAGAAACCCTTGTCATAATTGATCGTGAATCATCACTGATAAAACTAATTACACATTATGATCCCCAGTGAACATAAACCAAAAATTCCTTATTGCTCCATGTGTTATAGTTACATCCAATGAGCCATACTACTCCTTCTAATCATAGTTCAATGTGAATTTCATCTCAACCACCTACATCATTTTTTCTTTGGATGAGGATGAAAATGTATCCCTCATACTTCAATAAATATTGGTACTAAAACTCTTATACTTTGATCCTCCATGTGTAGTTTCCATCAACCTCCACTCTATATCGATCAGATGGTGCATGCTACTAAACATATTTAGATTGAACATGATGAGGATGTTCACAAAAAGTAATTCTAGCCAAAATGGAAATTTATTATAATTTCTAAACCTGGAATTTGAATTTTTTTCATCAATTTATTATGTATATTTACTATCATGTTCTGATTATTAACCTCACTGATGGCATAAACTTTTAAAAATAAGAAAAACAACGAAAGATGTCTGATCCTTTCTTAGATCCACCCCCAAAATCTAGAATCACGTCATGTTATTGGATCATCAAACATAACATTATTTTCATCTTAACTCATGGGTCCTCAAATATCAATGTTTGATATGGTTTATTGTGATTAAATTTCTTACAATACATAGCTGACATCATTTCCCTATAAACCCCTTCTATCTCACATGGTTCTAACTCCAAACTCCATTATATCCCTGAACCTAATCCTTTGATACCAAACATTCATGACCCCTCCCCCATAGCATAATGCTCATAGGTTGATAATGAGAGAAGATGGATTTAAACAACATGTCTCCTATCTCTAGTGGGACTCAGGTTGGTGACAAGCACACAATATGTAATGAAGAAGCATATTAAAGGCATTACCATCTAAGAGAGAATGTTGACGATGGAAATAAGACTTTCACAAATAGATACATGATAAAACACATATACATATAAATTCAATATTTATTCATATAAATGTATATAGTACTATCCCAACAGAATTAAAAACTACTTGTAGAAGAATGGTATTTTCGGAAGAAGCCTTGATGCCCAAATAGCTCATGGAGAACCACGAGCTTATTATATCCATCTCAATCTTCAACGTCCTCTAGATGACCTTAAAATTATATTATAAATACATATGGAATTCATAATAGTATACCAAATGGGATCTTACCTAGATCCCCTCATGAAAAGGATAAATGAATGATTCTAAATCACAATGAACAATAGTGAAATAAAATCATCACATAAATAGGTATACCAAGTTCACATACTCACCATCATTAGCCCTCACATTATATCACATAGAAGATAGAATATAATATAGAAATAAAATAAAAATGGAATCCCAATCATACATCCCATTATATTTTCCGAACATCCCCAACATCACATGTCATGAGCCATCTCTCTCCAAAAATAAGTCCACTTGAAGACATCTGGTTAGGGAATCGTAGAATGAACCTCATGCATTACATGGTCACACCATTCATTCCATATATTCGTATTTAATAACTAACAAGTTTTTGAGATAACCCATATCATTGAAAATGTATACCATATACATATTTTTGTAAATCAAGTCAACAAAACCCATTCAATGAGTATGTACCTCAATCCATCACAGACTATAAATGTATTACCTATAATAATCCATTAGATACTATATATTGAGATTCATATTTTTTAAATTACCAAAACACAAAAAATATCTCAACAAAAATATATATGGGGAAACTACCTTCCCGATTTACTCTCATAAGAAATTAACAAGAGAAGAGAGAAGGGACATAGGGGTAGTCACCCATTCATCCCCCCACTAAGATGTTGGGGAAAATAATATCCCAGAGTCCTCCAACATTTATTCTCATAATATCCATAGATTTTAAAATACATCCTATAAAAACATATAATTTTTTTCAAATATACATTAATTAATTCTATCATTTTTATCATTTCATTACACTAATTTCTTTATCGTAATTTTAATTGACCATTGACATTATTTGATAATTCATTCATTAACTACTATAATAAATTATAATACATTGTGAAATAATACAAATGTTGTCAATAGATTCTAAAAATAAAAATATTTTCATAATATTCCTTCTATCAACATCAATAACTTAGGTTAATAAATATTTTATTCATATTTATAATTATTAAATTAATCTGGTACACTTGGAAAACTATCTCGAGCTACCACAAATAGGAGACATACAATTGAGCACATTGAGTGACCTCATGAACTGGGGAAATAATTATAGACAAAATAAAAAACCAGACCATAATACATTAAATATAATAATAAGTTAGAATCCATTATGTCATCATTAAATAAAAGGGAAATCCTATATTCATTCCATCCCATCATCTCTTGTGTTATCCCCAACATCCACTTGCACACGTCGATGAATCCCCCCATCAATGGATTTAAATATTCCAACATCACATCATTCATCCCCAAATCCTATCTTATCCTAATGTGATTCTTACATCCATTATACATCAAAAGTTTAGCATGAATGTTTCATGAATAAACCACATGGAGATCTATATTATAAAATAAACATCCAACATGAAAACATTTATGATCTTATATTTTTCCTATGTAATGGTAGTATTCTTTCACTATAAGAAAAATATCTCAATCCAAACAAAAATTATGTAACCAAAAAACTTTATTCCATCTGTAATTAACATATTCATTATTTATAGGTTCTAACATTGGAATAAAAAAGGAATCAAACTATAACAAGCTACTAAATTAATTCAACAATTATTTCTAACAATCATTCTAGAATATATTCTAATTTAAAAATTATTACTTAATTCCTATTTATTAACATGAAATTATTTATATAGGTCAATAAAAATTGGTATGATTCACATTATATAATAAATTCAATTAGCACAATGAATTTTAGATTCAATTAATCAAGTATATTGGATAAATTTTATCATTATCAAATTACATCAAACACAATATTCAATAATCATTCCTATTTATTCTCCATACAATTAATTATAAATTAACTATATCATTACCTTATTTTATATTTCAGATCATGGAAAACATTATAAAATTGTAATAACATTGTTGTATATAAGTGTATAATAGATTTCACACTATCTAGAAATTCTTGAGGAAAACTGTTATAACGATTGAATGAAATGATATATTATCACAATATAAATCTATATTATTATAATTAAATATTCATCAAAATAATTATATTTACATGCATGTTGATAAAACATGAAAATTTAATGATTTAAAATTAATAATTATAACAATAAATGAATCCCCTACCTAGGAGAATGAATATCAACACAACTCCATGCGCCAAAGTAAGTGGAGCGTGCATGATGGGGTCACTAATATAGAACAAGAGAAATAGGTAAAAGGTTCAACAAAAAAAGGGAAGAGTTATAGAATTATTTATATTATGGTAATCAATCTAGTGATGAATTTAGAAAAAAAATTGTTCTATAGTCAACATAGATTGAAAATTTTGATTTTCAGATTACAAAATATTTACTACCAAATATTATGGATGTAATAAAATTCCCAATGAATGTTTAATTTATATACTTTACCAACACAAATATTAAGGTATATAATTAAACATGATGAATCATCCTTTGAAGGTACATAATTTATACATCTTAAAGGTTCACATGACCATTTTTACACAACTTATGGAAAATTCAACATGTCCAATTCAATGTATTTAAATTTCCCCACATAGTCAAAAAGAACAAAGGATCTATTTTCACATAAAATAATTATTTATCTAATCTCTATCATGGATTATCTCTCATGTAGTATACCTCCTATGTATCTAATCTCTTGTGTACATTATCCATCCATTTTTATGATTAATGTAGTTGATCACTCACATAGCCTATCACATATGTAACAAATTTATACAGATGATCCTTCATTATAACTAATTCTCATAGAAAATAATTCAACATAGATAACATATCATTGTATACTATTTTTCCATATCAAATATTCATTTATCTTTACCTACCATGTAGCCAATTCATATAGTTTATCCATCCACAGAGTTGATGGCTCCCCGTAGCTGATTAAAATTACCATCAATTAGGGTATCACCCAATTCATTAAGAAAATAATCATAAATCAAACACCTTATAAGATTTTATCCTCGCTCCTTTAATACATTTACATCCAAATACCACTATACCCACTATAGGTCTCCTCTGAGAACTACATGCTTTAAAACATGGAAAAGGTTACACTATATGGATACATGCCCTTACATCATAGTGTTGATTTACTCTTGGAAGAGTCAAATCAATATTTTTGACAGTTGATAATAATATTATCATAATAATGAATATAATGAAACATAATTATACTTTATGGATCATGTAATTCATAGAATTTCACCATGAATCGAGGAATGGGGATGGTAAATAAGAGGTAACTACATATTTGGATTTGTTGAGGTGTTAAAAGTTAAGATAATTCTACATAAGTTACCTAAAAATTAGTAATGCATTTAAATCATTCCATGGTCCAAAATGACTCAAATGTGCATATATTAAGCATTAAAGGACATAAAAACACATATAGTTAATATACATGATCCGTAATTTTATCTTGACATATCATATAATGATTAACTAATCTAGATTCTCTATTAATTTGATAAGTGTTTAGAAACATGAAACCATGGATCTTAAAATATAGCAAGATGAATCACTTTTTTTTAGAATAGTTATGAGGTAATGAAGATAGTAGATAGTAAAAATATTTTCATTTATATTGATGGGTGAAAAAAATATTGTGGATGAAATTTTTTATGGTGGAGGTAAATTTAATTACAAGACATATAAATACCTTTTTTGTATAAAAACATTTATCTCATGGTGATATTTTACTTATTTATTACTTTAAATAAATATTGAAATACTAATAAATCTTAGAGGAACATTATATATATTGATAAAATGTTTTTTATAATACAATAAAATACATGGGGATAGAGTCTAATGAATATTTCTCAAAAAAAATTAAACTCCCTAAGCATGGATTCTCTCTTCAAGATTTCTGATAGGAATATTGATGTCAAATAAAAGATAAGACATAAGAATACAATACTCAATTATATGGAAGTGTAGGTACTTCAAAAGTGAAGTAGGGAGTGATTATTTTTGAGAATCTAGGGGTATATATAGTGTTTTAAGGGAAATTTGACCATTAGGATTTTATTGTTATAGAATCATTTCTCGATTGTCTAAATGTTACAAGTATATATCCAGTAAAATCATAAAATTACAAAATATTATAGAAAAATACAATTTTAAATTGAAATAATAATTTATCATATATATTAGCAATATTTAAAATATTTTCCAAAGGGTTCATATACCATTTTATAAATAATTCCTATGATAATTTAAAATTTTAGAATCATACCTATGAAAAATAATTTTTTCCCAATTAAAATAAAATATCCAAAAAAATATTTAATTTTATTAAAAAAATTTATCTTTCATGTATAATATACTTTAATCATAAAAGAAAAATTATTCTTTTACATCATTAAATTGATATTTGATTAGGGTAAATTATTGAGGATTTCTTAAAATACATTATTTTTATTTATTTAAAAAAACATTATTTTGTTTTCTTCGTATAATTTATGAAATCGGAAATATAAAATAATTATTTAATAATATATATAATTTTTTTTGAAAATATTTAATAATTTTTAATATTTATTATCATCATATTTATAAAATAAATTATTAAAATATATAATGAAATCTCGTCATCTAAATATAACTTTTTTACCTTTAATAAGCATTTTTAATGAATATATGATATTTTTTATGTTCAAATAAAGATATCGATTCAGAATTAGGTCTTTAAAATATAATATTTCTTAAGAAATATTCATCATCTCATTAAAATATAGTGAAAAACATAATTATCCCCTGTAATATATTTTTCCCAAACCTAGCCATCCAAATAATATATTTGAAAAATATGAAAACAATCACATAATTTTGATATAAGTACCCAGATATCCACCAAATATAATTCACTTCAAAGATCATTATCATATATAATTTAATATAATTGTTTCATTATTTTAATTAGTTAATCCACCAATAACTCAATGAATATCTCCTTTATGACTTGGATGTGATATATAATATAAAGGGTTGTTTACCTATTTCCTTATATTAATTAACATAAATCCATTTTCATAAGTCTTTGGATTCATACATTATTATATTTATATGTATTAATAATCATTACCTTACTATCCAATTAATTTTCTATTGATGAGATACTAACATTCATTCTAAATTATTCCATTCCTTAAGATAATATTCATCCTGATCATACATTCCAAATCAGTATTTGATTCCCCATTCAATTTTTTATATTGTTAATAACATACCAATTTTTCATTAATTTTAAAACATATAGATTATATTATAACTAATAAATTAGACATTTCTAATTATTAAACCCAAATCGCTAAATCATTGTTAAAAAGATTAAATTTTGACATCCTAAAAATCTTATAGTCGCAATGGTATTATATTTATCATATTATTCATTTTCCATGGGTAATAGAATAAATTAATTATTATGATATACAATCTCTCTCAAACATATATATATTCATATAAAGGGTATGTCATGATTTTACACTAATGAATTTGGTATTCCATAAATCTCTTAAGATATTATGTCTATGATAACATCAGATTAGGCAATGGTAATATTACATGATCCCACTTTGAATAATTGTGGTAATATTTTTATGGAACCATTGTGATGGTCCTCAGTGATATCCTTAAAAATATAAATTTTATATGATATCAAAATTTATAATGATTTTCTTTTATAATTATGAACATGTAATTATGTCACACCTTATGATTTATCCAATATAATCCCAAGCATTAAAGTTTATTTATTTAACCCATTAAAAAGATTTATTCTTACCATTTTATTTTACATCTGTTTCTTTAATGTCTTTTGAATAATGGGGACATATGAAGAAATTATAAAAGAATCTTTTAATATAATTAAATTTTGTTTACATTTTTATGATATTTTTATACTCATGGTTTATGTGGAAAAGGTCCAATACTGCATATATGAAAATATCCTATGAAAATTGTCAATAAAATAAGTTTTGAAAGAGTTTTATAAAAAAAATTATGAAATATGTGATAAATCATAATATCATTTTTATTGATTATTTATATATGATATATTAACTATATAATATTTATATTTTAATTTAATATGATATTTAATAATTCAATAGTCTATTTTTTGGTTATGTCAACCATGTAACAAATATAAGGGCCATTTTTAAAGTTTAACTGTTAGGTTACAATTATATTATTAAATTTTAAATTCTATAATCTATATATTATTCATATTTCATTATAATTTAATTCCCTTAGATTCTATAAATTCTATCAATTTATAATTTAATATAATCATGTGTTATTTTTAATCATTTTGAGTCTTATTACTATGGTGCTCACTGGTGAGATATTTACAACTGTCCAATGTGAAACATAATTTCATATTATAGTTATGTGGTTTATCTTTGTTTGTTCCACCTTTATATTATCAAATTTATTGAATTTTTTCTGAGATGTATTTATAATGTCCAAGATTAACAAATTGAAATATACATTTTTTATGATATATTACACTCTTTTTATATACATATTCCATTCATGATAAATTAAAATTTAATAAAAAATTATATAGTATTAGAAAAAAATATATTAAAAATAGGAACGTAATATTTATTTTTTCATTTAATTTAATGATATGAAATTTATTAAATTATAAAAATTGTAATTTAATGTTAAATAATTTAGTGAAATTATATAATTTTATTTTCCAATCTTTTCTGAAATAGGATCATCATAATTTCAACTCATTGATAAAAATTATTGTTATACACAAATATTTTCAATATATAATAAATTATAATTATATCATAAATTGAAACAATATCATTAGTATAATATGACTTAGTATCTATAAAAAATAAATTATAACAATAATTGATCATTAATATTTAAATAACAATGTATTTCAATTTGGATGATTTTGTGTCACAGAAAGTACACAGTCAAATTTAATCCTACTTCCCAAAAAAATAATAAAAACAATAAAATAATATATATTAAATATTGACCCATGCATCTAAATTATATGAAAAAACATATATACATTTCATACATATTTCCATCATAAATTACATATACCATAGAAAATTTTCATTTTTCAGTGTCTCTTGGCATGTAGATTATTTTAAATCATAAACAAAAATTATAATTTTAAAAATCAATAAAATACATATTTTCAGACCATATATATAAACCTATAATCTATTTAAAATATATGACTACCTGGGGAATTAGATTGAGGTTTTAGTGAGATAAAAATAATTCAAAGATTAAGAATGTGAAATATAGAAAATAAAATCATTTTTAATTACAATGTCATCAAAAATATATGTCATTTTATGATAATAAGATAAACAGATAAGTCATACTGGGGGTTCATTATATTGAAATATAAAATACCACGATTCCATCATATGAAATATATGATCTTAATATAATCATGATTATTATAATATTACATGGAATATTAAAATAAAAAACTGAATGAGGGATATGTGAAATATTGAAAAATCATTAACATAAGTTAAATATCATTGTAAAGGAAAAAATAATATAATAGAAATTGTTACCTACATCATGTCCATGAATAACATTTTAGATGAATCTAACTACAAATTTCATAGATATAAATTTTCAATACATCAAATAATATTAAATCATGTCAAAATTATTTTACTATATAATATATATATATATATATACATATAATTAATATCATTATTTAATAAATTATGATACTCCATGAAAATTATAATATGATATAAACATTTTTTCAGTCAAATAAATTAATCTATACAGTATATATAAATAGTCATATAAAATTAATATGTTTTTTTATATTATTACATGATAATAAATTTGAATAATCATTGTAATGAGATGTATATAATGAAGATGGTGATCATAAAGTACCTGCAAGTAACATTGGAATGTTTTTATGAAATATTTTTAATAATTATAATTCTTGAGTACCATGAATTTCATGTAATCATGAGTTTAAATGAACAATGAGACACCCTTAGAATAAAATGGTCATTTTAAGCTAGTTGTAATGTTAGTAGGAATAAATATAACTTACTTATCAAAATTTTTTACGAATGAAAAATATAAATCAATATTATATTTGTATTGTGTATATTATTTATAATTACTAAATGCAATAAAAAAATATATTTGTCATATATTTAATAAAATATTTTTTATATTCATCCAATAGATATATTCTCATAGGCAATGAATAAACCCTATTTGATGTATAAAACCCTATAGTTTTCAAAAAGGGTAATTTTTTATAATTTAATAGCGAACCCCTATTAAATTAAAATATCGACACATTAATAATTTTTATATGAAATAATATAAATTTTCTTTTATATATGGATAAAAAATTACTTTGGACTAATTTTTTATATTCTTTGATAACCTTCATGTTTTTACAAATAGTAAAAATACACTAATTATTAATTGAAAAAATCATTTTAATATAAATAATTTATATCGTTAAATTAAAATATTTAATGGATTATAATTATCAATATAATATATTTTTATCATTAAATATAATTTATTTCGATAGAATAAATTTTATATTGAATTCACATGTAAAAATATTCCAATATTTTGAAATGTTTTAACTTTTAAACCTCATTCTTTGTTTCTTGAAAATGTCATTAATTTTAAATTGACAATTACAAATCATGTGTTTGTATTTTGGAAAATGGATACTGTATTTTAAATTTGTAATTACAAATTATTTAAATAGCTTACTTTTATTTTTGGCATTATAAATAGTAACTTCAATAATTTTCATTAATACGACAAACGGGTAAATTGGGTAATTAAGGGTGAAAATAATATTATTAAATTACCATAACACTTTTCCTAATATCATTTTATGAGTTTTTTTTTACCTAAATCATCCTTACATAAAAATGGTGTCTTTTGGAATCCACTTGAATAAGATAAGGAAATTTATTTTATTTTATTTAATAAAAATAAATATATATCTTACTAAAAATTTCATAACCATATCATTTTTAATATTACATTATACATAAGATAAAATTTATTATAAATACCCAATTTAATTATAAAATGTTTTTCTTTTTCATAGTAATTTATTTTTATATTTTATGAAATAAATAATTACCTTAAAGACTTATATCTTAATGATTAAAAAGTTATTTAATTGATGAAAAATGAATAAAATAATTATTATTAATGTGATAATAACCATTAAAAACCCCAATAAATGACAAAATATTATTTTTTGAATATATATCTTCCAAAACAATACTAGGGTTTATTTATTGACTTTTTTATCCTTATAAAAGAGATTATGACTCTTATATTATTTGATTTATATTGATGATAAACTTGTCACATTCATGTTTTAATAGGTATAACATTTATTATGATGGATTGTATAGAGGGTGTATTTGATTATAAATATTATTCATAAATATAGAGGATTTATATTTTAAATTTTATTTCATTTCTATTTTTCATTAAAAAAATTAGCTTATTGAATAATTTCACAAATCTACTGTAGTAAAAATTTTATTAAGTGAAATATCAACTAAATATTGTTAATAAAATTAAAATAGATACAATTTTGGATAATTAATATGTCCCAATTATTTTATAGATGAACTAGGAATCATATTAATATAATAAAATATATTTTTCTAAGTTAAATTTTTATACTACTATTTTTAAAAATCTATGAATTGAATAGTGTCAAAATTGACAAAATTGATTGTTTATCAAAAAAATGTTTTACTAAATTATTTAAAAATAATAAAATCATTTTTCCAAAATATATAATAAATATTGTATGGTATAAAGTGTTATTGATAATTTATTTATGGTCTAATTGACATCACATATGTAAATATTTTTTTTAATATAGAAATATTTGTTATTTTAGTTTAAAATATAATAGAATAACTAAGTGTTAATTATAATGATAAGGATTAAATTTACCTAAAAAATTCCTAAAATTTATTTTTTGATGATATAACAGCTCTATATCATCTTATATTTAAAATTTGTACATTTAATTGATTTTTTAATGAGGTTTTATTTTATTACAAATTATTTTTTTTTCATATTCTAATCCTCCCGTCACCTAAATAATAAGATGGCACAACCAACATCACCTATTAAAATCTAATTGGGACATAAATATCATTCATAACCAACCCATTTCCTCTCATGACTTTTTTGAAACATTATATAGGTTTTGGGATTCTTCAAATACCAACACATGTTCTTTAATGGGTGATTTAGAGGGAGCATGTCGAAGAAGATGTAATCTCCTCTACCGATTTTTTTTTAAATTTCATTCATCTTCTACTTAAACTTCACAATTTTATTAATTATAAAGTTAAATATATCGTATCACATACATAATGAGATGTTATTATTATTATGAAACATCCATATTCCATCTTTTACCCATCATACAAAAAACGGAATCACTACATGTGTGTATATATAGCTTACCATCTCTACGCCATGGTGTAATCTGTTTTTACAACCACCTTACATGGATGAGTATAATGATGGAAATAATTACTAAATATGATTATTATAACATAATATTTGTTCTGAAATATTATACAGCATTCAATTCAATTCCAGTCAACAATTATTGGAATGATATCGTCACTCGTGCATTTGTACGACCTACCGTCTCTATGATGCGATTTGATTAATTGAACATGATATTCATTAATGTATGATTATTTAAATGAATGGAAATAATAAATGTGATATAATTATATTAATATCATTATTTAAATTTTATATCTATATCCTATGAATAGAAACATGAACTTATTAGACAAAGCATGATTACGAAACTAAATAAGTTAACACCCGATGGATGAGTGATAATGTTACTAATAAAGAGGTGATAATATAATCATATATGATATAAAATATATGACTATGATTATCAAATAAGAGAAATATATTATTTAAATCATAATACTGGAGGTTTAGATACATATAAAGGAAATCAGACCTAACGTATGTGATAAATTCGCAATCTCATTATAATTTTAGATTATTTATACTTTAGTATTTACTAGGGTATATTTATCATCCATGTAAAGGATTCCTAATTATTTATTTGAAATTATTTTCTTTATTTTTATATAATTTATTAGAGTCAATTTTTTTTCTTTATTGTACTTTTATTAAATAGTATGAAAGTAATATTTTTTTCATTTTTAATAATAAGTACTTTTTGACTTTTCCATAAAATGTACGAGGGGACTATTTTTCTAATTATACAAAATGATAAGATTTTTACATTTTAATAAAACCTTATTTCTATAAATAATATTCTATATTATTCCAATATTATTTTCAAATAAATTCTTTTGTTTTAAAATTTCATGGATTTTTGTGAAAAGAAAACCTTTTTGATGAAAAATTGATACTTTCCACAAGAATTCATTTCAAGTGTTATAGAAAAATTATTTTCCATCTATGTTGGAATTCATTATTAAGGTTATGTTAGAACTATAATATCCTTATATTTTATGAGTATGATTATGTTTATGAAGGAATTATATTTATAAAATCCATTTTTTATACATAGATTATGTTATGGTGTTTAAAAAAACCCATTTAAACCATTGGGTTATGATGAATGACTTATGATATTGTGGAACATGTATGAAAGATTTAATTATGAGAGGGTGTAACATATATATCCCAATAATGTATTGTTCATAGATTTATATCTCATGAGATAGACATTTTTAGAGTGGTAAATGATCTTGGTTCCTTAGTACAGGGAGGGAACAAGAAGTTTACTCAGTTCAGTAAAGGTCTTTGTCCATAATGATGGTCTTGGAGATGAGCCTTAACTAATATAAAATTCATTTCTATGCTTATGTGTATGATAAATAATTTCATATCTTATGTTATGACTTTGGGATCACATTCATGGATTCTTATAAAGATTTACAATTTATCCCAGTACATGATATCATGATATTTTTTATACAAGATATGATTTTTCAAATGTTATAATCTTATGTATTGTTATTATGAAATTGTTTAAATCTCCCATGATTAACCTTACTGTGTAACTGAGCTCACCCATTCTTATGTTTCTTTTCTCCATATCATGAATAAGGTTACTAGTGTAGAAATCGTTTTTTACGTCACCATTTTTTATGTCGGTTATATATAACCGACGTAAAAATGCGGCGAGTAGATTTTTAATGTCGGTTATTTTAATTACCGACGTTACAAATCAGGCCTGTTGGGTTTTTACGTCGGTTATCTTATAACCGACGTAAAAAACCAATGGCGGGGTGGTTTTTTACGTCGGTTATTTGGAAACCGACGTAAAAAACCAGATATCGACGCATTTTTACGTCGGTTATCAAATAACCGATGTAAAAAACAAAGCGCGGGGTTTTTTACATTAGTTATTTTATAACCGACGTAAAAAACGCGTCCGGGCTGTGGTTTTTTACGTCGGTTATTAGATAACCGATGTAAAAAACCCCCAGCGCATTGGTTTCTTACGTCGGTTATCTTATAACCGACGTAAAAAACGAGATATCTACGCGTTTTTTACGTCGGTTATAACATAACCGACGTAATAAACCAAAGCGCAGGAGTTTTTTTACGTCGGTTTTAAAATAACTGACGTTATAAATTTAAAAAATAGTTTATAACGTCGGTTATATAATAACCGACTGTATAGAACTTTTAAAAAAATTAAAGCCCGTGGACTGTCATTTACGATTTTTCGATTGACAGTCCGCCGGCTCGTCTCTCTCACGCGGTAAACCCTAAACGGCTCGTCGATCGACCTGCGTTAAACTCAATTTGGCTTTATTGTTTATCTTCTTCAATCCTCTCAGATCTATCATCTCAACTCGTAACATTCAAGTAAGCCTTCCACGAATTTATTTTGTTCATTTTTTGTTTCGATTCTTGATGTGCTTTTCATACGTTTTTGAATCTCGTGGAATTTTTTGTTATTGCAAATGGTTATTTGCAAATGTTTATTGGTATTTTGTTATTGCAAATGGTTATTTGTATTGTAAATGGTTATTTGTATTTTATTATTGAAAATGGTTATTTGAATCTCGTGGAATTTTTTGTTCATATAACAGATTATGTTGAGGGAACATTAAACTAGATGAATAATGAGATAAAAAAGACGTGCATCGTTACTTTAAAGGAAAATAAATAATAATTACTTTTTATATCATATTTTGGATCGGTTGTTTTATAAATTAAAACAATTAATGTGATCCCCATTATATGATATTGGAGGAGTACCATGGTTTAACCACACAGTATGGAAAACCTAGATCCAACCCTAAAAAATGCATATGCATCATGCTGTGTGATTTCAGGATAAATAAGTATGGTTTGTACAAAATATATTTCCTCCATTATATTTGTAAACAAATGTATAATGTTTCCTAGGTAGAACCTCATTGTATTCACTAACCATGTTCCAACCATGAATAAGAATATAAAACTATAATATCCTAAAAAGTCAAAAAATAATAATACAAGGATGAATAAAAAAAGTTAATCAAAATAATTTGATTTAATAACCTATAATAAATATAGATGTGTTAAAATAACAAAAACCATACTAAATTCTACCCCTAGAAGAATATGTTGAGGATGTTGGACCTAGATTGAGATTAGGCCACTACTCCATTATCAATGGATCTCACACCTATGTCTCATTGGAATCGAAATCATGTTACCAATGATATTAAACCATATGAATTACCATATCATTTAGAACATTCACTTGAGAATATAAAACACATTATTATTTTTAATCATATACATATACATATTTAGTCTTGTAATTTCCAGGCTGTTCACTATTGTTGGTGATATTTGTTAATTCTTGGTGTTTAGAATTTCTGAACATGTTTCTTGTAATTGGAAATCAGTTTTTGTCCATGGTTGTTTTGTTTTCGTTTTTGGATTTTGAAAACCTAAAATAAACAGAGTTTTTAGTCGAGTTTTATTTTGATTGATAACCGTTAAAGCTGAAGGCCAAGTACAAAATCAAATCCCCACAAGATATGTTACATGGGATTAAAAAGCAGAAATAAAGGATTAAACCGAATCAGTGGGACTATTGTTATTCTGAGCAGACCAGTGTTGGGCACGCTGGACGGCCCTCTCAGCCTGCCATTGCAATTAACGATCATCAAAAACAAGAATGAGTGAATTGCTGATAAAATAATAACATGCTGGTAGACCTCTTTTTTCCAGTCACACTGAAGGGTGATGAAGACCAATATCAAGGTCTGCACGCCATTTAAAATAGGTTGTTTATCTAATATATTAAAACATCAAAACCGCAATCAATATTAATCTATGTAGGCGTCATGGTTTTCTTTGATTCAATGAAATTTAAAACTGTTATATCTAACTATATTTTGTTTTAAAAATAATATTCAAGCATATTTTTTTAAATACCTATAGATTTGTTTTATATTTTAAATTGTTTTACATTCAAATTATGATTTTTTTCATATAAACATGTATTTGTCTTATCTTATAAATATATATTTTTTGTTGATATTTTTCATAGGTAATAATGAGTTGAAGTTGGATTACGGCACATCGAATGAGCAATGAATTTGAGGAAGGTGTTGATGGATTTTTGGAATTTGGAAAACAAAATGTTCCAAGTAGTGACATTTTTTTCTGTCCATGCCTGAAATGTTTGAATATGAAGAAGATGAAAAGTAGAGAGATAAAAGATCATATGATATGTCATAGTTTTAATCTGAGTTACAGCCCTTGGATTTGGCATGGTGAAACTGGATGGAATGTTACTGATGATGATGATTCGCAAGATGGAAACTCCGATGGAATTGAAGAAATGATTCGCGATATTGTAGCAGAACAAATTGAGATAGAACCGACAGTTGCGTGTCTATATGGTGATGATGAAAAACCATTATATCCCGGTTGTACAGATTTTACAGTTTTTTCGGTGGTGTTAAGATTGATTAACCTGAAGGTGAAGCACAGATGGAGTGACAGAAGTTTTACAGAGCAGTTATAATTGATGAAAGACATTCTTCCAAAAGATAATGATCTTCCCTATTCACATTACAAAGCCAAGAAAATATTATGCCCGATGGGATTGGGATACCAGAAAATACATGCCTATCCGAATGACTGCATTATATATAGGAAGGAATATGAATTTCTGTCCGAGTGTCCAAAATGTGGGACATCACGGTATAAGGTGAAAGAAAAATCACAGGGTGATGTAGAGATTACAAAGCTCCCTTCAATGGTATTTTGGTATCTTACTATAATTAAACGTTTCAAACGTTTATTTGCTAATTCACATGATGCAAAAAGGTTATGATGGCATTCTAAAGAGCGGGTATGTGATGGAAAAATACGTCATCCAGATGATTGTCCACAATGGAAGAAAATTGATGCGCAATATTCTACATTTGGAAATGAAATTAGAAATCTCAGACTAGGGTTGTGCACAGATGGAATGAATCCATACCGAACACTCAGTAGCACACATAGTTCATGGCCTATTTTATTGGTAATTTACAATCTCTCTCCTAAAGTTTATATGAAGCGCAAATATGTCATGTTGAGTACAATGATCTCTGGTCCAAAGAAACCCGGTAATGATATTGATGTTTACTTGTCACCGTTGATTGATGATTTGAAACTGTTATGGGCTGATGGTATTAGGGTGTATGATTCTTATAAAATGGAATATTTTCAACTGCATGCAGTGCTTCTGTTCACTATAAATGACTTCCCAACCTATGGAAATTTGTCTGGATACAATGTTAAAGGGCATAAAGCATGTCCAATTTTCGAACAACAGACGTCCTATTGTCAATTGAATAATGGGAGGAAAACAGTGTACATGGGTCATCGAAAGTTTTTGCCTATGGAACGCCCATATAGAAGACTAAAAAAGGCATTCAATGGCTCACAAGAATTTGATAATGCTCCAAAACCTTTATCCCCTGATCTGTATTTTGAGAGGGTGAAAAACCTTGACGTGACATTGGGAAAGACACAGAAATCTAGAAATGATAGACATATTTGGAAGAAAAGGTCAATTTTTTTGAGCTACCATATTGGAGGTATCATGAAGTTAAACAGAATATTGATGTCATGCACATGGAGAAGAATATCTGTGATTCTTTGATTGGAACATTGTTAGATATTAAAGGAAAGACTAAAGATGGGTTTAATGCAAGATTAGACTTACTATCAATGGGAATACGTTTGGAGTTAGCTCCCACTCCTAATGGAAGACAAACATTTCTTCCCCCGGCTTGTCATACATTATCGAAGAGGGAGAAAATTAGCTTCTGTCAGTGTCTTCATGATACCAAAGTGCCTCAAGGTTATTCTTCTAATGTAAAACATTTTGTCTCATTGAAGGACTTGAAGTTGATAGGTATGAAATCACATGATTGTCACGTCATGATGCAACAAATTCTACCAGTTGCATTGCGTGGAATATTGCCCATTCATGTCAGAAAGACTATAATGAAGTTGTGTTATTTCTTGAATTCAATTTGTAACAAGGCGATTGATGTGAATGCTTTGAACATTTTGGAAAAGGATGCAATTTTTATACTTTGTCAATTGGAAATGTATTTTCCTCCAACTTTTTTTGATATAATGGTGCATTTAATGATTCATCTGGTTCGATAAATAAAGCTTTGTGGACCTGTATATCTTCGTTGGATGTATCCTTTTGAAAGGTATATGAAAATATTAAAGGGCTATGTCAAAAATATATATCAACCTGAAGCCTCCATTATTGAAAAGTATATTTCTGAGGAGGTAGAAGAGTTTTGTACGATCTACATGGCTATGGCGCAACACATAGGTTTGCCTCCATCTCGCCATGAACGAGTTGATAATGAGGGAAAGGGGATTTGCGGCTTGAAATTCAAATCATTGTAAGCTAAATAGATGAAGAAGTTAGAATAATATATCTTGAATAACATAGCTGATGCTCAACCGTATATCACATTTCATATTAATGAGTTGAAACAATGTCATCCAAAGATGAAAGAAATGTGGATTTTGAATGAGCCCAACAAAACTTTTATGTCATGGATTAAAAAGACTTTTCTTGGTAGATCAGATGTATCAGAGATATTAAAATGGATAGTGGGTGTTCCATGTTTAAATGTGATAACATGGTCTGGTTATGACATTAATGGTTATACATTTCATACAAAAGCTCAGGACAATAGAAGTGCAGTTCAGAATAGTGGTGTATTGGTGTTTGCAGAAGCAATGCATTTTTCGAGTGCTAGGGACAAAAACCCAATTTCTGCATCAAATGCATATTATGGAGTGATTGAAGACATATGGGAGGTTGATTACTTTAATATTAAAGTTCCCGTTTTTAACTGTAAATGGTTTAACGGTAACAATAGTGTTAGACACGATGAATTTGGAAAGACACTTGTTAATCTGAATAGATTGGAAGACACAGCTGATTCTTTTATAATGGCAACACATGCAAAACAAATTTTTTATGTAGTAGATCAATCAGATATGCAGTGGGATGTTGTTTTACAAGGGAAAAAACAATATGTTGGTGCGGATGAACTTGATGAATATGCTGATTTATGTGAGATCCCTACTTCCATGGAAATATTAAGAGAACATAATGACGATCATGCTGAAGACATATTTTGTGCCATAAGGAACGATCACGACGAAGGAATTTGGGAAAAAAATCCATCTGTACATTCCTAAAATTACAGGTAACATGTGTTTATTTCTTGTTTACATTTATTTTTTCCATAAATGTTAGATATTGTAAGTTTTTTATTTATTAAAACATGTTTTAAAATAAAATAAGTATATGTTTTTGTTTGTTTTAAGTTTGATTAGTTTACTTTATCATGTTTATAACCATTACAAGAATTTTAAAATGTTTATTTTTGATCATTGAAAATTACTTTACTATGTTTACAATGTTTACAATGTTTACCATTTTTAGCATTTTTACCATCTTGACCATCTTGACCATATTTTCCATCTTTATCATTGTTTAACATGCTTACCATATTACCAATGTTTACTATTCTTTAACTTAGTACAGTTTTCTATTTTCTGATTACAGTAGTATTAAAATATTTGAATTTGAATATTTGTTCACTGACAATTACTTTACCATGTTTACAATGTGTACCAGGTTTACCATTTTTTCCATTTTTACCATCTTTACCATCTTGACCATCTTTTCCATCTTTACAATTGTTTAACATGCTTACCATATTACCAATGTTTACTACTATGTAACATAGTACACTTTTCTATTTTCTAATTACAGTAGTATTAAAATATTTGAATTTTTATATTTTTCACTGATAATTACTTTACAATGTTTACAATTTTTAATAGGTTTACCATTTTTTTCCATTTTTACCATCTTGACCATCTTGACCATCTATTCCGTCTTTACCATTGTTTAACATGCTTACCATATTACCAATGTTTACTATTATGTAACTTAGTACAGTTTTCTATTTTCTGATTATAGTAGTATTAAAATATTTGAATTTGTATATTTGTGAACTGACGTTTGTTTTTTTGATTTGAAGGATAATGACAGATCATTCAGATGATCAACCACATGATTATGGAGAGGAGCATATTGCTGGTCATACCTCTGGGGATGAACATTCACATGCTCCTATTACGAAAAAGAGTTCAAAGGTTGGAAAACGTGGGTGCACACGTTTACCAAAATTATCACTTGCCCGTACGCAGGATCAGTGGATAGTAGTTGAGTTTGATGATTATGATATTCCTAGAGGTCCGAATGCCATAGATTTTAAGAGTTTTGTTGCAATTCAGGCTAAGACCAAAGTAGCATTCTGTATGATTATTGGAGAGTTGTGGATAAAGCGATTATTCTCAGTTGTGGGAGACGATTTTAGTAAGATCTTTTGTCATTGTTTGACCATTCTTTTAATGTTTCTAGTATATATAATATGTTTAACCTCTTCTTTATCAGATGACATTTGATATTCCTGACACTGGAGGAGTCAGGAAGAAATGCTTATCGTTGGCTGCCAGGAGATGGAGGGATTTCAAATCAACCCTCTCATTTGATTTCATTTATGGTCATATGAGTCATGACAATCCATGTCGTATATATCCTTTTATAGATGAAGACACATGGAGACAATTTTTTGAAAGTAGAAAAAAGAGTCATTTCTGGTAAGGGCAATGTAAACTTTTATAAACATTCTTATATAAATGATTTTATTAATGTTTTGTTAATGATTTCTTATTATTAAATTACAGAAAACAAGGAAAGCTCATCAAGAGATCCAACCTAAAAATTTATACCCTCATAGTTTATCTCGGGGAGGGTATACATTATTGGAAGAAAAAATGATGGCAGAAAAATTTCAACAACTAAGAGCTGAGTCTTCAAGCTCTGGAGAGGTGGCCCCTCCATCCCCTCCATCTAGACATGAAAAATGGAAGAGAGCTCGGAAGGGAAAAAAGGGCAATATCTTTCGGAAGAATCGAGAATCGTAGCTAAGAGGATTGTAAGATATCTATTTAATTTATTTAAGTTAACTTTTTTCTTTATATAAGTTTCAATCATTACAGAAGTGTTCAATTAATTAATACAGGACTCTCTTGAGGAGCAGAGTTTAGAGGGGACATTTACAGCTACTGGGAGGGAAGATATTTTATGTGCAGCATTGGGAAGGCCCGAACATCCTGGTCGTGTAAGAGGATATCTGGCAGGTGTATCGGTAAGAAAAGTGTTTCCACGTTCTTCAACTTCTAACATTGAGGGGGTTTATAAAAAAAATAGAATCCTTGGAGGTTGAAGTTAAAAATATTAATGCGACGATGGAAGACAAGATTTGAGAGTCGGTGCAGTCTATGTTAGCAGAAATGCAAAGACAATTTCAGACTGCAGCTCCCACTCCTCAACCTCCCCCTGCAGACCCCATTATTTATCCTCCTCCTCCGCCAGTAGCTCCCACACCCCCACCTCATCCTGCGGACCCCATTTTTTATCCTACGCCTCCGCCACAGATTCATACATATTGCGAGTTGTATGTTGATGATTCTCAACATCATATAGTAGTATACTGGTTGGTATATTGTATAGGAGATACAGTTCATCATCAACAATTATAGGTAGAGAATCAGAGGGTCACTGTACATGATATTATAGATAGATCAACTAGGGTACCAATACCTACAGATGAGGTGGCGACAGTTGCACAGAGTATCGACCATTTTTTAGTTTGGCTATCCAGACTTCTTCGACTCATTACCACAGAGGTATGAATGCTATATCTTTTATTTTATTTTTTTATTAAAGTTGTTTTATCATTTGAAAACTACTATATTTCTCAGTTTTGGTTTCACATGAATACTTCAAAGGTAAAGATATACTGTATAGAAAACAAAAAATACAACAGGCTATGACATCAGATAATGATTCCAGTGGTCTTGACAGATTGTCAAGATATTCACATTTTTTGTTGGGTTTTTATGAGTTTCCAATGGAATATCATGTTAGTGGACGTGAAATAAGTGTGGGGATTACAAAATCCGATATCATGGAGCTTGTTACTGGAGATAAGTTGGGCATCAATGTGGTGCAAATTTTTTCCATGTAAGTCTTAACACCTTTTCCTTGCGTTATATGTATTAAAAATGTATACTTATATATGTTTTGTATTAGGTATCTTTATAAAATTTGTGAGAGGAATGAACTGACAGAAGTATATGGATTCATGGACCCGCAATTGATTTCCCCTGAAGCATGTGCATTGACTGAGGAACAAATAATGGTTTATATTGCTGAAATATTTGAAAAGAATATAATCAGACAATGTTGGATGATGACTTTTTGTGAGAGGTATGAAACACATTTCTCTCAAAGAGTGAATTATATTTTAACATTAAAAACCACTAACATTAAATTTCCTTTTATCAGTGATCATTGGATGTTAGGGATTTTTTTCCCAAGGGAGAAAGCTCTTTATTGGATATGCTCTGTTCATGGTGATGTGCGGGAATGTTTTAAGATTATATTGGAAATGTAAGTTTCAATTTCTCAATAGTTTTATATATTATAATGAATTTTAAATTTACCCCATTCTTATTATTTTCTAACAGTGTATGGGTCTACTTTCGAAAAAACACAAAGAAAAGAAATGCAAAGATCAAATATGTAAATGCGAAGGTAAATTTCCATTTATAATTTGTTCTTTTTGATTTATTACATAAAAATAATATATTGAATTTACACTCATTCAAAACAGAATTGTCATGAACAACAAGGCCTCATCGAATGTGGATATTATATGTTAATATTTATGTATGAAATAATAACAACTGGGATAGTTGTGAATTTTGACCAGGTACGATTTCCCCTTAAACTTTGCCATAATATTTCAATTTGATTTATTTATTATACACGTTAACTATCTTCTTTTTCATTTGTAGCTTTTTGATGACCCTCAACCCTATACTGCTGAAGACATCAAACACGTACAAGTGGAGTGGTCAAATTATTTTACAGGTTTGATTGAATTTTAGTTGTTTGTAATGTAAAATGTAATTTTGAATATTGTCATTTTAATTGTGTATTTGGTAGTTGTTTAGTTTTGATTTAGTTTTTTTTGAAGTTGACATTGTAAGTTTTGAATTTTATATAAGTGAATGATTAATTTTGCTCGACTTCTTGTTTTGGTCTACTTTTGATGGTTCTTTTGGTATGGATTTGGGTCTGTGGGGGAGGGGTTCCAAGGGTGTGGGGGTGTGTTCAGTGGGGTTGGGGGTGTCCAGCGGTCTGGGAGGGCTGTCCGGTGGGGTGGGGGACAGTCCTGGGGGGTGGCAGGGATGTCCAGGGGTGTGGGATGCCGGTCCAGGGGTGTGGGAGTGTTGTCCAGGGGTGGGGGTTGTCCGGGGATGTTTGGGGTTGTCCAGGGGTGTGGCGGGGGCTGTCAAGTGGGGTGAGGGGGTGAGGAGGTGCTGTTCAGGCAGGTGGGGGGTTGTAGATGGGTGTTTGTGGGTGTCCGGGGGTCGGGGGGCAGTCCAGGAGTGTGGTGGGGGCTCCAATAGGGTGGGGGAGGGTTGTCCAAGGGCTATACATGAGGGTGGGAGCTCCAACGGGGTGGGGGAGGGCTGTCCAGTGGGTATACTTGAGGGTGAGGGCTCCAACGGGGTGGGGGAGGGCTGTCCATGGGGTATAAATGAAGGTGGATGCAGTCTAGTGGGTATGTTTTATATGTTATCTATGTTCATGCTTAATTTTGATGTACTTCTGTTTATGTGGTATGATTTCTTGATTTGTTTTCTGGTTTATTCTAGTGGAGAGAAGATCACTTCATTCTATTTAAAAAAAATGGGTTTATCACGTCGGTTATTTAATAACCAACGTGATAAAAGGTCTACAGAATGGTTTATCACGTTGGTTATTAAATAACTGACGTGATAAAAGGCCTGGAGAATGGTTTATCACGTCGGTTATTTAATAACCGACGTGATAAAAGGCCTGGATAATGGTTTATCACATCGGTTATTTAATAACCGACGTGATAAAAGGCCTGGAGAATGGTTTATCACGTTGGTTATTGAATAACCGACGTGCTAAATGGCCTGGAAAATGGTTTATCACGTCGGTTATTGAATAACCGACGTGATAAACAGCCTCCCTCCTGTTTATCACGGCGGTTATATAATAACCGACGTGATAAACCCCCCTCCCCCAGTTTTTCACGTCGGTTTTATATGAACCGACGTGATAAACCACGCTCAGCCTGGTTTATCACGTCGGTTCTTATAGAACGGACGTGATAAACCCCCTCGCCCCTGTTTATCACGTCGGATGTTTAAGAACCGACATAATAAACCATTGTCCAGGCCATTTATCACATCGGTTATTCAAAAAACCGACGTGATAAACCATTCTCCAGGCCCTTTATCACGTCAGTTCTAAAATAACCGAAGTGATAAACCATTCTCCAGGCCCGTTATCACGTCGGTTCTAAAATAACTGACATGATAAACATCGTGATTTTATGTTTTTGACGTCGGTTTTTAAATAACCGACGTCCAAAACCTTATTTATAACGTCGCACGTATTAACGTCCGCTAAAAACCGACGTAAAAAATTAAATATAACCGACGTAAAAAAACGTTTTCTGTACATATTAGATAATATATTTTAAAAAAGGGATATATTTATGATAAAATAACTAGGAGACAATGAAGATTTATTATAAACCACTTTTTTTTGTTTCACCAGTTTACAAATACACTAAATTTATATGATCTTATCATGGATTTATTATATTTATTAACAAATACTCATCAATTTATATGTAATATAAATATATGTAAATTATGTTTCATTATATTTGGAATCACATGAAATTTAAAATCAACCATTGGAAACCGGGATTAGAAAATCTTAGTATGAACCCAAAGGATATGACAAAGTAAATGTTACTATCCCATTCTTTTTTTAAATATCCTGGATGAAATTTTATAAAACCTAATGTTTCCTAAAGTGAAATTCTTTTATTGTCTATATTTTTTCCTATATAATTAGTGTTTCTCCAATGGTGATTCTTAGTTTTAGTCTATGGATGGAACTTGGAGGAACCCATTTAATGTAGAATGTGATGATAAATTAAATGATTGTACACCTGAAAAACCTATTGTTATGGGTTCTAGAATGAAAAATATTATCGTTATGCTCATATAGCATTCTCAGATTATGAATCATATAGGAATTCCAAATGAGAAAAATATGGAACAATATTTTTTTAATCTCTTCTTGAGTTAGTGTCGACCATCTTTTATAGGATCTTATGATCCATTAGTGGATGAAAAATCAATCAGTACTAGAGAAAAGATATTTTTAGTTCTCCAATTTTCATAATGTGATAATGACATCATAGTAGTATATCATTTATAAAGTGAAGTTTATAAATGATGGAACCTTATTTATAATATAATGCAATGAGATTAAATTGAATATTTGGATGGGGATGAGTTAAGAAAATATTTATCAATATGTTTTATCCTAATAATTTTTTATTAATAATGGGGAAGTATTTCCATGAACATATGAAAAAGGTTTATTAATCAATGGGTACCTATGAAAATAAATTAAAAAGCATTCATGGTATGCTTCTAGAATTATTATCCAACCTGAGAGTAAAATTGGTCGATTCGTTGGTGGACTAAAACAATCTATATGAAGGGAATTATTCACAAGGGGCTTCAATAACCATGAGAAAATAATTCCTTGTGCTCTCAAGGATGATATGTATATTGGAGTAACCGATCAGTTCTACATGTTTGATAAGAAGTGAGAAATGGAAATCGAGGTTAAATCTAAAGTCCACACTGAATAGAATATGAGTTTTCTCTTATGATCAACATGTGGAAAGAAACATGGAGGAAATTGTCATTAAGGGAGTAGGAAATTTTTTAAGTGTTTAAAAGAAGGTCAACATAGAGTTCAATGAAGAAGTGATGGGGGAAATATGTATAATTATTTTAATAGAGAAAATTATACACATAATGAACCACCTACACTTCAATGTTACATGTTAAATGAAATGGGGTATTATTTCAATCAATGACCTAATCCATAGATATTGATGATAATCAACATAAGAAAACTCTTATGGCCAAATAAAAATACAAGTCACATGTGGTCACTATTAGTGATGTGGTGTGAAACAATGAAGTGCTGAAAGGTATACTTATTATACAATCAAATGTATGAAATTTATTATTTGATTTTGGATCCACCTTCTCTTTTATTTTTGGAGAATTTCTTAAGGATATCTCCATATTACATCAATAATTTGAGGTAGAGTTAGCTGTGAAAACTCATAATGGAACCACAGTCACATTAAAAGATTAAAATTCTTCTCTAATTGATGTTTCTGAGAATGTCATTCCTAAAAATATTGTGATCCTCCCTATAGTATAATTTTATATGGTTATTGGAAAATATTTCCTTTCTCTATAAGGATATCATATCAATTTCTATGAAAATTGAATCCACATTTCGTACTCTGGATCAATCTACGATCATCTATAGATACAGTGATGAATATGACCATCCAGTAGAAATTTATTCTATCTTATGGGTTTAAACTACTATAAATGAATGTTTAAAATCAAAAATGGTTGGGGAGAAACAAATAATTAATAATAATCGTGTCATATGGGATTTTGATTATGTCTTTCTGGCAGAATATCTATGTCTTCCACTGAGTCTTGAGGTTGTCTTTCAATAGAACTCATATCAGGTCCTATGAATTCTTGAAAGACACATTATTGAGTGTCCCAAATTTATTTGTAGTAATTGAAGAAGATAATTGAAGAGAATATTGATCATGGATTCATACACCGTAGTCCATCACCATGGGATGCCCCTATTATCTTTGTTATGAAGAAAGATGAACCAATGAGAATCTGTATTGATTATCAGGAATTAACAAGATCACTATCAAGAAAAAATATGATCTTCCCCAAATTTATGAATTATTTGACCAACTATGTGGATCTCAATACTCATCCACAATTTATTTTCATTCATGATATCATCAACAATGGGTTCATAATGAGGATATACAAAATAATACATTAAGTACAATGTGTGGACACTATGAATTAATATTAATTCCTTTTGGTCTTAATAATTACCCTGATATCATCAAATATCTAATGAATAGAGTCATTAGAAACTATCTTGATTATTTTATGGTATTCCATATAGATGATATTATTTTCTATTTGAATATTAATGAAGATCATGAATATAACATTAGAATTGTACTAAAGTCCCTGATAATGGAGAAGATTTATAAAAAATTTACCAAGTCTGAATTTCTGCTTCAAAAAGGTTTATTTTCTTGGTCAGATAATCTCAAGAGAGGGGATATTTAAAGATCATGTTGAAATAGAATTTATTAAATTGTGTTCAAGACAAAAAATGGTTACTAAGATCCAACAATTTCATGGTTTGGCAAGATATTATTAATTTTTTCTAAATGAATATTCACACTTATCTAATCCACTCAACAAGATTATGTGGAAGGGAGTTTTGTTTATATGGATAGATAAATGTGAAGAGAATTTCAAAGAGCTAAAAATAATTTCATTCAGTTCACCTGTGATCGCACTACCTAGTATTGGAGAAAGGTTCGTAATCTAAAGTAACGCATCGATGAAGGGGATTGTTTTGTTCTGATGAAAAATGAATCCATGCTAGGTTATACCTAACCACAATTTAATATCCATGAGAAAAATAACTGAACTCATTATTTGGACTTACATGTGCTAATATTTTAACAAAAAATATGGAGGCATTATCATTATGGTGAATGGTCTGATAGTTATACTAATTGTAAAATGTTAATGTATATTTTTACACCAAATTAGCTGAATATGCATCAAAGATGATTGTTGGGGTGTATTAATGATTATGACTTCTCAATACCTTATCACCGTAGGAAATCCAATATTTTGGTAGATGATTTGAGTCAAAATGACAATGCTAGCCTATCCATTATGACATTACCAAAAGATCCAATATTTATGGATTACAAAAGGATATATCTTGAAACAATAAAGTCAGGGGAAAGTTATTATCTTTCATAAATGAATGTTCAAAAATCAATAAAATTGATTATTAATGAGGTGTAAAAGAAAGATATAGATCTATAAATAATGGTGTGAATTTGTGATATATTCAATATTGATTGTGATAGAAGAATAAGGTTCATAAACCTGAGTTGTATTCCTCCCAAACTAGAATTAATGAAGGATCTATTGGATGAATCTCATAGTTATTAATTTTATATTCATCCTTGAAGAACAAATATGTACAAGGACCTGAAAGTGTATTTTTGTTGGAAAGACATGAAAAAAGTTCTTTCCAAAGAACTATATCAATGCAGGGTTTTTCAGAACCTTAAGAATGATATATAGATATATAAGGGGATGTTAAAACCATGACCTATACCAGAATGGAAATGGAAAAACATCACTATGGAATTTACCATCAAACTTCTCAAACATCATAAGGTCATAAGGATATATAGGAAATAGTTGATCACCTTACTCATTCTGCACACTTCATATCTATTAGATTATATTGCTCTCTTGATCAGATTTCCAGAATATATGTAATTTAATTGGTATGATTTAATAAAATACCACATTCCATTTTATCTATTCGGGATCTGAGGTTTCCCTCATCCTTTATGTGAAGTCCTCAGTTGGTTCTGGTTATAGAGTTATATTTCATTACTAGTTATAAACCTCAGAATTATAGTGCGACTAAGAAAACAATTCAAGATCTAGAATACTTGTTGGGAGCTTGATGAATAGATATTAAAGGTGGTTGGGATCATCACCTATATTTGGTGAAAGTTTCATACAATAATATCTTTTTGTCATGTATTAATATTGATCTTTATCAAACCCTTGATAGAAATATGTGCAGAACTCCAACATGTTGGGATAAAGGTGGGGAATCAAATATATTAAATCATGATCTTGTTGATTAAATAGTATAAAATTTTTAATCTCGTAAACAACATATAATAGGAGATAAATTTTGACAAAAACATTTATGCTAACAACCTTCTAATAGACCTATAATGTGATGTGGGTGAAAAGGTGTTCCCACAATTATCTCACTAGAAGAGATTAATGAGATTTGAAATGAAGGGTAAGATATGACCTAGGTATATTAATCCTTTGGAAATACTTAATCGTGTCGGTAGGGTAGCTTACCAATTGGCACTTCCACCGAATATCTCACCAGTTCATGATATGCTCTAGGTATCTCTCCAAAAAAATGTATATACATGATCCTTTACATGTACAAAACTCAGAAGTTATGCGATTGAAGAAATATCATTCTTATGAAGATCAATGGATATTGATTCCAGATCATAGAGAAAATTTTAAATGAAACAAGACGAATCTCTTGGTTAAAAAATCACGACCTATCCACTAATTTGAGGAATCTTTGTGGGAACTTGAGGGTGAGATGATTCAAGAGCATCCTCATATATTTTTCTTCCAAATGACTAATTTAGATGGTGAAATTCAGTTTAAGGGTGTATAATGTAACTCCTAAATTTATTTATAAAATATTATAAATAAATTATATTCTTCAATACAATTCATTTTACTCAATAGTGAGTTTAAACGAACTTTACGAAGCCCTTAGTATTAAATGATCATTTTAACATAGTAATTAGGGTATCCTGATTAAATATAACTAACTTTTGAAAATGAATTTTCAATGA
Organism: Viscum album; assembly: GCA_963277665.1. Lineage (NCBI taxonomy): Eukaryota > Viridiplantae > Streptophyta > Magnoliopsida > Santalales > Viscaceae > Viscum > Viscum album. Next base: position 2,029,354,905 of record OY728150.1, read on the forward strand.
AAAATATAAATAAATTATATATTTTTATTTTTTCTAAGTTATTTAAATTTATTTAATAAAATTAATATAATATATTTATTATATATTTAATAAAATATTTTATATAGTCATCCAATAGAAAAGTTTTCAATTAATATGAATAAACCTTATTTGATGTATAAAACATATATTTTCCAAAAGGGTAATTTTCACCTTTAAATGGTGAACCAATTTTAAATTAAGAATTTGACACATTAATAATTTTCATATGAAAACATAAATATGTTATTTGGATGCAGTATATAAAAAATTATATTGGATGAATTTTTTATATTTTCTAATATCCTTATATTTTGATGAATAGTATAAATACACTAAATTTTAATAAATTTTTTTTTTAAAAATTGTTTGGTTAAATTATATTATTTAATGGCTTTAACGTATAAATAGAATATATTTTTATCATTAAATATAATTAATTTCATTAAAATAAATTTTACATTTAATTCAGATGTAGGAACATTTTAATCATTGTAATGATTTACCTATTAAAACTCATTCATTATTCCTCATGATAGAGTTAATTGTAAATTCAATACTGAAAAATTATACCCTGAATTTTGAAAATTAAATTCCATATTTTTAATCAGTAATTCCAAATTATATAAATAGTTTACTTTTATTTTTTGTCATTATGAATAGTAATTTTGATAATTATTATTAATACGGTAAAAATGTAAATCACATAATAGAGGGAAAACATTATATTATGAAATTGACCAAAAATTTTCATAATATCATTGGATGAGTTTTTTTGACCTAATTCATCCTTAGGATAAAATTTTATCTTTTAGAAGCCACTCAGATTAGATTATGGCATTTAATTTATTTTATCTAATGAAATGTAAAATTGTTCTTACTCAAATTTTAATGACTATATCATTTTTAAAATAAGGTTATAAAGAAGGTAAATTTAATTTATATACTCATTTTTATTATAATTTATTAATTTATCATGATGATTTATTTTTAATTTTTAAGGAATATATATTGACTTTAAAGACATGAACTATAATGATCCAAAATTTTTTATTAATGTGAAATCAACAAAATAATTATTATTAAAGTGATAATAACGTTTAAAAGACCCAAAGACTTGAGAAAATTTTCATCAACATGTATATCTCGACCATAACCATCCAATGGTCGAGTTATAGACCTTTTGTAGCCTTATAGAAGAGATTATGACACTTATATTATTTGAATTAATGTGACGATAAACTTATCACATTCATGTTTTAATAAGTATAACATTTTTAATGATTGATGCTACATAATATATTTTATATTATAAGTATTTTATGAAATCTATAAATTTTATCTCTATTATAGTATTTTATTTTTAAATTTAATTCAAAAAATAATTATATTAAATAATTAAACAAAACTATTGCTGTAATTATTTTATTCATGGAAATATCCACTAAATAATATTAAAAATATTAAAATAAATATAAATTGGGATAATTAACAAGTCGAATGAATTTTCAATATGAATTTGGCCTCTAGGGAATATAATAAAATAATATATATTTTTATTAACTTGTGATATTAATATTAAAAAAACAATTAATCGAATAGTGTCAAAATAGAAAATATTGATTTTTATGAAAATAATATTTTAATAAAATATTTAATATTTATAAAAAAAATTATTTAATAATTATGATATGGTCAAAAATGTTATATAATGTTTATTTGTGGCCTAATTGACAACAAATAAGTAAATATTTTACCCTTTTAATATTTCAATATTTTTTACCATAGTTTGAAATTAATTAGAATAACTAAGTGTTAATTTAATTGATAAGGTTTAAATATTTTGAAACATGTGCCTAAATATTATTGGTTGATTAAATTAAAACACTATATAATCTGATATTCTAAATTGGGTCATTTTGGACGTTTTTGGATGATATTTTATTTTATTACATATTAATATTTTTTTAGATCTGAAAAGTTCCCATCACATCAATTACAAAAGAGAACCTCCCCCCTCACCTGTTCACTTTACAGTGAAAATTTATTCTCATCCATACCCATACCATTTCCATTCTAATAATTCCTAGTTACATTATAAAGGTTTTTTATTCATCAATGACCAACACTAGTACTTTAATAGGATATTTAGATGGAGCATGTCGATGAAGAGGTATTCTGCTCTATTGATTCGTTCAATCTTCATTCTTCTTCATCATCCACTTTATGACTTATTTCACTGTAAAGTAATATATACAATATCACATATATAAATATATGTTATTATGATTATGAAAAAACTATATTCTATCTTCTATCCATCCTATGAAAAATGAAATCACCACACGTATATACATATGGCATACCCTCTCAACGTCGTGTTATAATCTCTTTTTCACCTCCACCTTACTTAGATGGGTATAATTATAGAGATAATAACTATATAAAATTTTTATAACATTATATTGATTTTGTAATTTTATACACCATCCACTTCAATACCATTCAAAAATTGCGGTAATGATACACTTGTTCGTGTGTACGTATGACCAACCTTCCCCACGATGCGATGTGATTCATTACACAAGATCATCATTAATAAATGATTATATAAATAAAATAATTAATAAATGTGATATATATTAGATGAATATCATTCTATAAATGATAAAACGGTATCCTATTAAAAGGAAAGTTAACTTATCTGACAAAACCTACCTAATAAAATAAATAAGTTTACACCTCATGGATGTGTAATAATGTTACTAATAAAGGGATGATAATATGCCCATATATGATATCCTTAAAATTATATGATTCTAAAATAATTCAATGTCGTTATTTAAATAATTATACATGAAATTTGGTACATTAAAATTAATATAGACCTATGGTAATAGACAATTTCACAATATCTTTATTATCCAAGATTATTTATACGTAAATATTTACTGGGAAATATTTATCATCCATGCCCATGTTTCAAAATTAGGTATTACAGAATATTATTACTATTATTCAAAAAAATTATATTCAATTTTACTCATTGGTGAATTTTTATTGAATGGTACGAAAGGAATATTTTAATGTTTTTTATATGAGTAACTTTCTGACTTTTCTAGAAAAATTACGTGGGGGATATTTTTTTAACTTATATAGAATAAATAGATATTTACATTTTCATAATTCCTTGTTTCCATGATGAATCCTATACATGGTTAAAATTTTATTTTCTAGTAAATTCAGATATTATAAAATTGCACATCATTTTGTGAAAAGAACTTCTTTTTAAGAAGAAAGGATATTTTTATCAAGAATTATTTTCAAGTGTTATGTCAAAATAAATTTTCTTATAAGATGGAATTCCTTAATAAGTTTCGGTTTCATGTATAATATCATTTTTGTTCCTATGGTGTGATTATCCTTTTCATGGAATTCAATTTGTGAAAACCATTAGTTTCCCATGGATTAGGTTAAGGTGTTTAATGAAACTCATTTTATTCCTTCAATTATGATGAATGATTTATGTTACTATGAAACATGTAAAAAATATTTCATTTTTTGGGTTTGGTTGGGACCGATATCTCCCTCAATTTCATTGGGTAATGATTTGTAGCTCATGAGATATACATTGATGAAATAGGAAATGATCTTGGTTCAGTGGTACATTGTAACACTACGATCCCAGTTTCATGGATCTAGTGCATCATTTCATTACATTGGCATGATTACAAGAAATTTGTATCCCTAAATAATGAATATTTTAGATGTTTTGGAAATGAAAACAAATACATAAGTTCAACATTACAAATTGAAATGAAATACAATATATAAATTCCTTTGACAACACCCATAACTCCTAGGTTTTTATTCATGTCATTCATAATATACCTCTTCAAGTCTTGGGAAAATTATAATAAGAAAGGGTTGAACCCAAATTCTTAGTAAGGGTAACAAATACAATGGAATATATAATAAACATAAATATTAAGGATAGTTAAAAACTAAAAACACATGCATTTAAAAATATACATGAATCCATTGTGGCTTGAATAAAATATAAATAAATAACTCCATAATAAAGAATAACCATGGGTATTCTTCTAGTCGAATAACCTCTTGAACATTAAATTACTAGTTTTATAATGAGAGAATTCATATTGTGGGACAACATAACCATACCGTCAAGGCCTCATGCCAAATCAATAAGAAATATTTTTTCAAGGCCTCGTGCTAAGACTTTAGTTTGTCTCTAGATACCTACCGATGCATCAAGGGGCTATAGTGGGCCCCACTCATCACTAACTAAGTCCAATGCATTACTCAATTAGATGAGGTGAACATAAAAAATATATACACTCATATTGAAACAAACTTATGAAATATACCTAACTTAAACAAATCATTGAAACTAAACACTGTCAATTCAGAATAATGTGGTGAATGGTATCAAGATTTATCATCTATAGTAAATATAATCAAAATCCCTTCAACAACAGGTTATAGATGACATCATATAAGATACCCCTCAATGAATTATGAGATTCAACAAAGATGTTGACATAAATTATGCTACTTTTCAATTATACCATTGAAAATTTCCTAATTAAATAATCCTATAAGGTTTCAATGTGTCATATACCACCTTAAAAGAATCAAATCATAATTCCTTAGAATGTCATTAAAATAAGGACACACGTGATATGATATATCAAAGGGCAGTACATACACCACATACAAGGAACAAGTGGTCAACAAGGCATATATATCATAATAGAATGTAACAACCTGAAGAAATGTACTTCTATTAATTATGGATCTATTTCTCCCAATAACTTTTTTTATGTTTTACAATAGAATCACATAGAATTATTTTTTACTTGATGAGAATAGTATACATCATGCATCAATTTGGATTAGTTTAACTATACACAATAATGGGATATACACATTTAAGAATAGTTCTGAGAATACAGTATATGCTCAATTGAGACAAATTTGATTCCCAGAAACTCTTATATCCAAATTTTAAATTAAAACTAGAGAACTATGAAAAATAAGATAAATTTAATTTTTTGACCTAAATTTTACTTTTTAGTAAAGACATAATTTCAATAATAAATTAACGTATTATGAATAATAATTGTTTTAATGAAATATTATGATTAAAAACCACTTTTAAAATTTAAATGAAAAAATGATTTTTTTAGATTAAAAATTTTCATTATGAAATTTCATGGTGCTTTTTCCATCTGTTATTATTTTTAATAACTAAGAATTTTTATATTTTCATGTAAAATTTTGAATACATAGTAAATTATTATGGTAATATAAACCACATTTTTGAATTTCAAATTCCAAAATTAATAAAGGATTAATTTAAAAAAATTATCTCAAAAGATGCAATTTTTTAGTATTTTATGAATAGTAACTGAAAAATATTGTTTTCTTGATGAATTCTAAAAAATATTTTATTATTAAAAAACATTTTTGTGGAATTATTTTTGAAAAGTAGACATAAATGATTTTAATTTGGGTGAAAAATATGATTCAATAACATCAAAATAATTTTTTGTTGCACAATAAAATTTTCTTTTGGAATAGTAATTTTGATCCTTATGAATGTAAATTTGACCAATCTAATATTAATCTCACATATGGCTGTGTAAACATGTTTTTGTCATAATAATTGTTAATATGCTATATTTATATCATAGTATAAGTAAATAAATTTTTTATAAATTATTAGTTAAGCATTAGTAATTTATTTATGTATATTAATTTAAAATGAAATTATTTTTTATAAAATGAGTTAATTTTTGAGTTTTACACATCAAAAAAAATTTATAATTTATTTTTATGATTTTTCTGAAATAGATGAATTTTCAATTAATAGTAAAAATGTAGTTTTGATTTTTGGAATATTTAAGGACATCATAACTATGTAATGATGATGTGATGAGGAAGATATGATTCCGATAGACTCTTGTGGATTAAAATATGAGGTGAGTTTTCTCATGTGGCCAATGCCATGGGATAATACCATGGGAAACCACATGGTTTTTCTAATACCGCTAATGAGGTGTCCTCTGATATTAATAAAAGACCCCTCTGTTTTACTATAAATATACACCCATTCCTTCTATTGACATCATTCCATCATCTTTCTTCATTAATTTAATCTATTTATACCTCAAAATGGGTCTTTATATTGTGTCATCATTCCCTTAATATCTCGATCGTAGAGTTTTAGAAGTTTCTCTACAAGGTATGGGAATTCTTAACTTCTCATTTCCTTTCATGTTCTTTTTATTTGTTATGTATTTAAAATTTCCATTCCATGTTCTTAAATCTATTTTATTCTATCTCTATATGGTATAATTATTCATTTATGGATTGGATAACCATGTCCCCACTATTTTTAATGTTCTCTAAAACCATGTTTCATAGTTGCTATGCTGCAGAATTTTCGTCTCAAAATCACTCTGTTTTTCTCAATAAATTCTTTTATTTTCATTATGTCAATACCCAAAAATATTTCCTTTCCCATGGTATCCATCAAGACATAAAATGATATATTTTATTCTATAATTGTCATACCTAAAACCCTCATTCCCTTTCTATGGGTTATAAATTTCAAAATGGTCATATTTTTTGCAATTTTTAAAAAGTCTCAATTTTGATATAAAACACATTTCTGTAATTATCATTTGTTTATTTAAGAAATTATTTACTATTATATACAAGTATCACATGAAAATAAATTTATATTAAGGGTGCACCTTTATACCACTCTAATACATTGGTTAAATAAATTAATCTCTAAAGATGGCATGTTTTATGATACCTTGGTGAATCACCTTGGTAATTTTTTTGACAACTCATTGATAAAATATGGTGATTTTCATTTAATATAAATTTTTAAATGAAATTGGTAATTTCTATGGAACCTTAGTTATAATACTTGGTGATATTAATTTATCATACATTGGTTAATAACCTTTGTAATTTTTATGACACCTTGAGGATGAACATTGGTTATATGCTTATAAATGTCTAAATTAAATGTTTTAGCCCCTTTTTCAAGTTAAGATTAAAGTTATTATTATTATACTAGGCCTATTTATTATCCCTTGTTTATATTTCTCATGTTTTTATTGATATCGCTCAACTTCACATGTAAACTGTTTCACTAGTTTTCCCTTACTAGGCTTTCTGCTCACGCTTTACTTTGATGTGTATCCCGAGGTTATGAGATGAAATAAATGTACATAGGATGAACCCTGAAGAATTGATTTAAGTGAACTAAAATAATGTTTTCATATTATAATGTATTATGTAATTAATTTCCAAAAAACTAAACATTTAAAAAACCACGATTTATAAAATTATATGTAATGTTTTGTAATTAATGGGTGGCATTTCATAGTTGGTATTAATGAATAAGTTCATTATTTGAGGAAATTATGATTGGAAAACATTCGTACAAACCCTATAGAAATGTTTAAATATAGTAAAACATCCTTGTATTTCGGTGAAAAATTAAATAAATGAATTTCGAACAAATAAATCCCTGTCAAGATATGAAAAAGTGGATGTGGATACGGAACAGATGCCTCTAGGGGTAATACCTGAAGACAACACATTGAGATAGAGTCATACAAGAATAGTTTCATGACAATTGTCCTTACTTCACTCCTAGTTTGACACTCCAGGTGGATATGTTTAGTTAACCAAAATATTTTTATGAATCATTATTAAGGATTTATAGAATATGTAATTGTTGTTAATGATTAATATTTATTTATGAATGATTTTTTGTGATATAAAATAAGTTTATAATTACTCAATTCAAAATAGTAAAAAATTTCGGATAAGAGAAAATTGTGAGGATGCACTTTCTTTAAGGGGGAAGAATATAACGAACCAAAAAAATGTACCTTTATTTGTGGACCTCTTTATTCCCAATATATATTTTTTATGTTTTACAATAGAAGAACATATAACTACTTTTAATATCAAGAGAACAGTATACATCATTCATAAATTTGGATTTGTAAACCTATAAAATATAATGGGATATACACATTTAAGAATAGTTTTTCTTAATAAAATAATTGCTCAACTGGGAGAAATTTCATAAATTGACATTTTCAGACCAAATTTTGCTTTTTGAAAATTATATAATTATTATAATAAATTAAAGTATTTTGAATAATGATTGTTTTAAAGAAATATTATGATTAAAATACCCATTTTTAAATATAAATGATAAAAAATTATTTTCTTAATGTTTCAGAAATTTCACTATGAAATTTCACTATGCATTTTCCATCTCCTCTTATTTTTAATTAATATGGATTTTTTTGTTTAAAATTTAAATTTCTATTACGTAGATAATTATTATGGTAATATAAACATTGTTTTTGAATTTGAAATTTCAATATTAATCTAGGATGATTTTTTATAATTTTTCCATGACAATTAATTTTTTTAGTATTTGATGAATAGTTTTTTATAAAAAGTTTTTTTTATGTATAGTAAAAATATTACTAAATAACTTTTTTTTAAATGGTTTTCGAAAATTAGACAGACGAGGTTGTGATCAGGGTGAAAAATGTTGTTAAATAAGATCAAAATATTTTTTTGTTTAAATTAACTTTACCTTTTGAAATATTAATTTTACCCTTGTAAATAGTAGTTTGACCAATTGAATTTCAACCTCTCCTATAGAAGTATAAATATGTTCTAGTAATCTTAAGTGGTAATGTGATATAATTATTTCATATTATATGTAATGAAATGTTTTAAAATTATTATTTAAATATTATTATTTTATTTATTTAATTTAATTAAAAATGAAATAAATTTTTATAAAATGGTGTTTATTTTTTAATTCTACACATACAAAAATGTTTAAGGTGATTTTTTGGGATTTTTTTGAATTAGATGAAATTTCGATGAATAGTAAAAAAATAGTTTTGTGTTTTCGGTATGTTTAATGACATCATAACTTTTTCATAATGATGTAATGAGTAAAATAATATTATTGTAGACTCTTTTGGATTAACATATTATATTAGGTGTCTCAAGTGGCCAATACCATGGGAAAATGCCATGGGCAAGCCCACAGTGTTTTATATACCACTAATGAGATGTCCTTTGAAATTCAAAAATGAACATCGTCTCTTTTACTATAAATACCCACCATTAATTAATTTATCTTCATTCCAAATTCTTCATTCACAAATTTATTCTATTTATAACTTCCAAGGAGTCCATCCAAGGTGTCCTCACACCCACAAGGTCCCAATCAAAGAGTTTTAGAAGTTACACTACATGGTATGGGAATTCTCAACTTCTCTTTTCCTTTAATATTCTTTTTATGTAGTGTGTCTTTTGAAATTCAATTCCATGTTATTAATTCCATTTTATTCTGTCCTTATACTGTATAATGATTCATTTAGGAATGGGAGACCCTGCCCTTCTATTTTTAATGTTTTTGAAAAAAATGTTTCAAAGTCGTTATACTGTAGACTTTTTGTCTCAAAATCATTCTATTTTTCTCAATAAATTCTTTTGTTGTCATTCCATGAATAGCCAAACCTATTTCAACAATGGGGTTATTAATCAGTAAATAAAAATTATATAGTTTCTTCTAGAATATACATACATAAAATTCTCATTCCCTTCATGTGGGTTATAAATGACATAATGATCATGTTTTTATGCACTTTTTCAAACATCACGAATTTGTTATGAAACCCATTTATTTTATTCTCTTTGGTTTATTTATGAAATGTTATATTATGATCAATTTTTATCACATGAAAATAAATTCATATTAATGGTGTGCCCTGATAGTGCTCCAATTTATTGGGTTATGAAATTAATATCTGGTGATAACAAGTTTTACGATACATTGGTGATTCATCATGGTAATTTTTATGACACCTCAATGATAAAACATTGTTGGTTTATTTTACGATACCATGGTAAATAACCTTAGTAATTTCTATGAAACCATGATGATAATCCATTATGATATTATTTTATGATACCTTAGTGAATAACCTTTGCAATTTTTATGACACCTTGGGGATGGACCTTGGAAATATGCTTATGAATGTATAAATTAAATGTTATAGCCACATTCTATTACTATGATTCAAGTTATTATTACTATTATATGCCTATTTATCATGAATTTATGATAGTATTCGTGTTCTTAATGATATCTCTCAGGTTCACATGTAAACATTTTCACTTTTGTCCCTTACTATGCCATCTTCTCACCCTTTCCTGTGATGTATATCCTTAGGTTATGAGATTAAATAATCGTACATGTAATTACCCTTGAAGAATAATTACTAGTGTAATAGAATATGTTTTTCATGTTTTCATGTATTATTTAATGCCCCGACCCTAGTTACCCAGAATCGGTGCATGATTACATAATATTGGCATGATAAAAGTAATCATGTCCTAAAAGACCTATTATATTAGTAGCCTTAGACGTACTAGATACATACATAATTTTTACATTACATTATGAAATAAAAAAACAAAATTGTGTCCCCTTTGAACACTATTATATTACTTAGCCTATTCTTGTAGGTTACCCGTAACATACTTCTTTTCATACTAGGAAAAATAATACATAAGAAAGGGGTGATCTCAGATGCTCATTAAGGATAAAAATATAGCAGAAACTTTCATAAATATGAATAAAAATTTAATTCAATGTATAAGACTATAACACAAGACTTTTAAACATAAAATTCAGAATAATATGGAAATGATAAATCAATTAATGTCATTTACTTATTCACATCGATATTCAACTAATCAAACAATCACATGTGATATCAATAGCCAATTTCATAACGATGGAATACATAACGCCATACTTCATAACCAAATAGTAAAGGCCTTGTGAAAAAACTAATAATAATATTTTTTCAATACTTTATGCCAAGACACTATTTTGTCTCATGAGACATACCGATGCATCGAGGAGCTATAGCGGGATCCACACATCACTTTCAATGTCCAATGCATTCCTCATATGAAAATGATTAAACATAACATAAACATTTGTATTAAAACTATCATACGAAATGTCAATACTATATCCATAAAAAATGAATGGTTGAAAAATAATACATCCACTGTCAAACATTTCACAATACCATCAATACAGTATGGTAGATTTGGATCATAATATGTTATCTTCAAACAAGTTTAAAATCCATCAAAGGATGTTGACATAGATGAAATTAAAACCCTTTGAAAGAAATAACTATTTCTATTTGGAATCCATTTAAAAGTAACATAATTATAAAAGAAAATATTTCTTTCGAAAATATTCTTATAATATTTTTTGGGAAGCATTGACGATGTTATAATGGAAGAAAATAGCCGTACTCGCCCTATAATTGAAAAAAAAAATTCTTACCTTAATTTTGTCGAAATGTTCATAATGTACATTGTCTAGAAAATGACCGAAAAATTTCATTAAAAACGTATAAAGTTAAATAAGGGTATAAATGAATTTAAACCATTTTCTAGTAAATATGAAAAAGGTTTTGAAATAAATTTTTATTGAAAATACAGATTTGGATGATAAAGAGGTCCATGTAGATACTTACGTAAAAACAACCTCAGATAATAAAGAGATTATGAAATTAACCCTTACTTTGTACTTTTCCTTGGTTGAGGGTACATTAACCTCCTATATAATAGTTAAATCACTATTTTTTAATTATAGAAAATCTATATTCATAAATATTATATCATATATGATCCTATATTAATGCTTTGTTAATAATATTTTAGTAATATCATCATTTCGGGTGTTAACTGATCCATTTTCCTTTATATGCTCGGTTAAGTAAGCCATGTTTGTTATGGATAGGATGTATTCTATTCATATCCATAATTATATTAAGTTATTAAACATTATTTTTAATCAAAAAATAAAAATTATTCTTAACTGATAATGATGGGGAATGAATCTCATCACGTTCTTGTAGACGGTAATACGTACGTACGCACGAGCGACAATATAATTATATTCATGCTGAAATTGTATGTAATTGGATGGTATATCATATATAAAGAATCAATAACATGTTATTTTTATTATTTACATTAGTTATACTCATTATTATATCCATCCAAATAATGAAGTGTTTGAATAACAAACTACACCACGATGTGGAGACGATAAGCCGTATGTACGCAGGTATGGTTACTTTGTCATTTATAGGATGGTTAGAGTAACGAATATGGTTGTACCATATTTATAATAACATCACAGTTTTAGAAGGTAAAAGTGTTATTATTTTGTTATGTAATCAACAAAGAAAGAATAAGTGGAAGAAGAAAAGAACTTGAATGATTGTGGAGAAATTATTACATTTTCCTCAGGTGTTTCCTTTTGAGTTGATCAAAAGTGCTACATAGGTTGGCTTTCTGATCAATGTACAGACTCTTGGTTGATGTGAGGGATGTTGGAAGGATATTTGTTCATGGTTTGGCTGATCCCAATGGTTTTGGAGTTGTGAAATTAGGTGAAGAGGTAGTACACTTTTATAAGAGAGGTGAGGGTCACTTTAGGAAAATCTTGAAATATTATTTTATAATAAAATCATTTTAGATTTATAATGGCTCCAAAATTATATATTTCGAAGTAAAGGTGGTTATGGGTCTACAAATTCTCATCAAATAGGTTTTTTATAGGTTTAGGTCACTATATTAACAGTATAATTTAGATTTAACTCTTAGTTAAATACTTTGACATTTACCATGTCTCTTTGTATTTTTATATTATATGGTTAATAATCCTACTATAACAATAAAAGAGAACACCAAGTGGTTTATTATTAATATATATAACCTTATATATGTCCTTTGGTCGAAAAATAGATTTTTAGGAATATTATATCAATTAATATTATAGTATTTGTTTTAAAAACTCAATTAGGTCAATATTGACACTATTTTGTGTTTTCTTTTTGTGAAGATCAGAACAACATGATTAATTCAAAAAAACATCTAATCAACCCTAAAATGTCATATTAACCTATAAAAGTAGTGTAATTCATCCAAAGTCTCAAATTACAATTATTTTAATCATTCATTAATAAGGTAATTACTGCATCATCATTGTATAAAAAATAAAATAAATTATTTAATGTCTAACAATTATAAATAAAATACCATTATGTATGAAATCTTTTCATATTTCTAATAAATATTTATAGTTGAATTTATATTAGGTATAACCCTATATTAATAATGGTTCAGTTTTTAAACTATGAATTTAACTATTTTAACTCTTCTTGAAATAAAATAATAATAAATGTCCAAATCTAATAAAAGTGGACCAAATAGGGTCCTATTTTATTCCTAAAATATTTTTTGTCGAATTATACTTATCCAATAGAATTAGAAAAAGTGTTAGGGAAATTATGATATCATTTTTACCCATAATTACCCTATTTACTTTTAACTGTGGTAAATAAATGTCAAAAGCTACTATTCATCATAAATTATTTTCATCTTATTGATCCACATTTTACTTACTGATATTAACAGTGTCTCTTAGTGTTTTGAAATTTAACTCACAGAAGTGGTAAAATTATATTTTATGCAACTTTTCAAATGCTCCTAGAAGGTGGGTAAAAGACGGTAAAAAGTTCAATTAAATTTTATATATAAAAACTTATTAAAAAACGACTTCATGGAATAATATTGAAAATATATAGGTGTTATGTGTCTATTTTGACCTAAAATAAATAAAATAAATAATTATTTAAATTAAAAGTCAGTATAAAAAAAATGCAGTGTTTTCACTATTCATAAGAAATTAAATGTTTTCAGAAAAATACCAAACATTTACCCAAAGATAATTTTGATATTCCAAATTCAAAAATTAATTCAATTTTACCATATAAAAAGCATAGAATTTTCATTAATTACTTTAAAATTAATTCCTGTTGTCAAAACCAAAACGAGGGTTTTTAAAAAGTTAAAATTATCATAAGATTGACATGTGTTTATGTCAAATTTAAATGTGAAATTACCTATATTGACATACATTGTAATAAATGAAAAAATATAATCTAATTATACATAAAAACCATTTAAATTCATAATTTAACACTCTCAATAATTTTGATTAAAAAAGTTGTTTTCAATTAAAATTTAGTATTATTCAGTATTCATCAAAATATGATAGTTATTAGAAATGTAGCAAAAATTTATCGAAAATAAATTTTTTTGACCCAATTATAAAGAAGAATTTAATTTCATTAAATTTAATATATAAAATTTTCAAATATCGGTTTTAAAAAGGGTTTTCCATTAAAAGGTGGTAAAATTGCATTTTTTGAAAAATACTTCTTTTATCTGAAAAAATAAATTTCTTCTTATATTATGTTTATAAAACCCATAATATGGATTATAAAATTATATATAGTATATAAAATTCAAAAATAAATTAATATTATTCATAACCACTTTTTTAACGGCTAGTTTGGTAAGCTGTGGTGCACTCGAACTCGGTGTTGCATGTAGCGCAAGCTATTGAATTATTTTAAAGAAAATAACAATCTATGAAATCTTGGGGTGTTACATTCTTCCCAAATTTTTCAAATTTCATCCTATCAATTTTAAAATTGGCCTTGGGAAAATCATTGAAAGTGCCACATCCGAAAAAGAGTTAATAAAACTATCACTTTAAAAGAAATAAAGAGATGCACAAAGGTCACCCAAGATAAACCATACAATTATTCCATGTAGGAAAATATTGATATGGAAGATAAAATATGTGTCATGTTCTGATGGAGAGTGATAGAAAAAAATGATCAGGAGAAAGTTAAAAACTAGAAAACCACAAACTTGTGATGGGATTAACGGTTATTAGTTTCCCAGTAGGAAAAGTAAACAGACAATGTTTTTTGTTTTAAGTTACATTTCATAAATTTGAGAAATTTATTTATGATATAGACCAAGAACATAAATAGATATACTTAAATTTTAAGTACAGTTTCATACTTTAATAAATTTCTACCACTAAATCATCTTTTTCTCGAATGAGGAGTATTCATGATGACTTGGTCACACCTGAATCACTAGAATCAACTTCTATAGAAACACATAATCCACAAAGGATAAAATATATATGTACATTGTCTTTAGAGATTAACCAAAACCTAAATTGCTAGTACACGATTAGATGATCTCCAAAAAGGATAATCATTTTGAGAAAGAAATAATAATATTAATTTCTAAAATAAATCTGAAAATAACCAATGTTCAATAAATAATATTGAATAAACAATTGTCCTTAAAATACTTCTATATAATCCAAAATATTATCGAAACCCAAAACATAGATTAATTTGATTATGAAGTCGTCCACTTTAAATTGTATCTCTAAATAACATCGACTACTATTAAAGTAGCATACTTAGAAGCAATTAACCAAATCACATATTCACTAGGATATGTCAATCATTTTAAAAAATAACCCAAATATCTATAAATCGAAAATAAAAACATAGACAAAAAATATAACATTACTCCTAAAATGAAATCCCATAGTATTCTATTTTCCTTAGTCATATAGTGTTCCCAATAGAGAAAACATATTCCAAAATAAAATTTATCTCTTAATCACAAAATCGTTTTCATATACTAAGGATATCCATTTGATATGACATAAGATCTCAAATTAAATTATTATTGATCAATAAAATCATTTAACAAAAAATAATTAGTCACACTAACCAGGGATATCATGTAGTCCAGTGGTAGGCAATAAATCCCAATCTTAACTCTTGTTGTGGGTTCAATCCCCACAACTATGTCCGACGTGACATTTTGTCACACAGTCTTAATTTTGTCCTTTATCAAAAACAAATATTTTATAACATTCCCAAAATGTGATAAATTCCTCAAAATAACCTTAAAATAATTTCACCATAAATGTTATCTCACACCTCACATTTTCATCCAAATATTTAATAACATGTAATTGCCTCAAATTCAAGGATCATATAAACCCAAATGGTTATTTATGACTATATCAACAATAGAAAAGATAATTCGTCATAAAATTTCATTTTCACATAACAAATTGGAAGGTTACACATACAAGAGAAATGTCTTCCAAAGTAATCCCATCAAAAATAGCACTAATAGTTTTAAAATTTGCACCATCCATTTATTTCCACATAGGTTCTTCCTTGACCAAGAGGTTATCCTATAGAATAGGGCATTCACTTGGTTAATTCCCTGGTCCCCTACATTTACAACAAATTACTGTAAATAGATTCTTGTTATCATTTTTATTTTCTTCCATGGTAATCTTCATTTTTCCTCGGCAATTGTTTATATTATATCCTTATTTACCACATATAAATCATTTCTTTGTTCTATTGAGACACTTCCTTAGGTGTATCTTTTCACATTTCCTGCATGATAGAAATTGAGATCTCTTTTCTTTATGGTCGACACTGCTGTAGCTCTTATCATTCAATGCCTTTCTCTTTTTTTTTTGTGTCCGGGAGCTGGTTAATATATATTTAGTTGATCATATTTTTGGAAAACTGATTTGTCATGAACACGATATCTTTTATTCCTATCAACATTCAATTTTGTTTCTCATTTCCGCCACTGTTCCCAACTTGTACATCATGTTCAATGTTATTATGACTTCCTTGGAATCTTTCCATTGACTAACACAAGAAAGCATAGTGTGAGTCATAAAATCATTTTGAAAATACCATAACACCTTATTTTCAATCTAAAACACCATAGGATTAACAAAGGTTATTTATTATTATCTTATATTAAAATCCATAAAATTGGTTTGTAAAGAAAATTTGGATGATCCTTAGCATATCCCATGGGAGTGTCGTAACCAAGAGTGCAGCAAGGCCCATTGTCATGTACCAGGATACCACGGGTCAAGCACGAAACTCCTTGTGGAGTTTTCACTCCTAGGTACATCTAAGAAAGAATCACCTCTACCTGCTCTTATCTAGACATGGATGTATTTATTTGAAATCCCACATAATATTTACATTAACAAATTTTTTTGATGTTCTTCTGTACTAATCCTCAATGTCTATCTTAAGGTAGTGTTTCCTAATCTGAGTTTTTTCTAAATCTAGCTTCCAAGGTTTGAACTAAACTTCCTATAATACCAACTGTAATGCCCCGACTACAGTTACCCAGAATCGGTATATTATTACATAACATCAGCTTGATATAAGGATTCATTCCCTGAATGGCCGATCAGTTTATTATCCTTGGAAGTACGAGATACATACATATGTTTTACATTACGTTGTGAAATACAAAACTACATTGTGTCCCCATTGAAAACTCTTACATCCTTTACCATATTCTTTCATGTTAATTATAATATACTTCTTTTAATCCTTGTAAAAATAAAACATACGAGTGGGGTGAGATCAGATGCTCAATAACGATAATAATATAGCGGAAACTGTCATAAATAAGAAAAAAACATTTAAGGAAATATATAAGACTAGAAAAAATGCCTTTTAAACATAAAATTCTGCATATTATGGAAATGATAAATCAAATAGTGCCATTTACTTATTCACATGGATATTCTACTAGTCAAATAATCACATGTAATATCAATCACCAATTTCATAATGATGGAATGCATAATTCCAGAAATCATAACCAAATAGTCAAGGCATGTACCAAGACTAAAAATAATATTTTGTCAAGGACTTGATCTAAGACACTAGTTTGTCTCATGAGACTAACCGATGCATCAAGAAGATATAGCAGGCTTCACACATCACTTACTATGTCCAATGCATTCTTTATATGAAAAGGATTAAACAAAACATAAACATTTGTATTAAAAATAGCATACGAAATGTCAACAATTTATCCATAAACCATGAATGGTATAAAAATAACTCATCCACTGTCAAACATATCACAAAACCTTCAATATAATATGGAATATTTGTATCATAATAAATCAACTTTAAACAAGTTTAAAATCCATCAAAGGATGTTGACAGAGATGAAATAAAAACTTTTTGAAAGAAATACCTCTTTCTATATTTAAACCATTTAAAAGTAAAAAAATTATAAAATAAAACATTTATTTTGAAAATATTCTTATAAGATTTTTTGGTAATCTTCAATAATTTTATAACGTCAAAAAATAGTCACACTCACCGTATTAGTTAAAAAACATTCTTACCATAATTTTGTCAAAATTATCATAAAGTACTTTGTTTGGAAAATGATGGAAAGATTCCTTTCAAAACATATTAGGTCAAGTAAGGGTATAAATGACTTTAACCCATTGTATAGTAAATAGTAAAAATGTTTTGAAATACATTTTTTAAGAAAACATGTATGTGGATGATAAAGAGGTCGCAGTAGATACTTACATAAAAATGACCTCTGATAATAAAGAGATTGTGAAATTAACCCTTACCTTGTACGTTTCCATGGTAGAGGGTACATTAACCTCTTGTATAATAGTTAAATAATTTTTATTAAATTATAAAAAAACTATATACAAAAATATTATATCATATACGATCCTTTAATATTTCGTTGTTAATAATATTTTAGTAATATCATCATTTCAGGTGTTAATTGATCTATTTTCCTTTATATGCTCAGTTTTTTAAGAAATGTTTTCTATGGATAGGATAGTTTTTATTAAAAACCATAATTATATTAAGTTTTTGAAAAGTATTTTTAATCCTAAAATGAGAATTATTTTTGAATAATTATGATGGGGAAGGAATCTTATCGCGTTTGGGGAGACAGAAATCTGTACGTACACACGAGCAACAATATCATTATATTGATGGGGGAATCCTATGTAATTGAATGGTATATCATACATAAAGAATAAATAAAATGTTATATTTATTATTTATATCAGTTATACTCATTATTATACCCATCGAAATAAAGAATTGTTTGAATAACAAACTACACCACGACGTGGAGACGGTAAGTCGTACGTACGCACGTATGGTTACTTTGTCATTTAAAGGATGGGTAGAATAACGAATATGGTTGTACCATATTTATAATAAAATAAAAGTATGTAGAAGTTACTGGAAATATTATTTTGGTATGGAATCATCAAATAAAAATGAAGTGGAAGAAAAAAATAACTTGAAAGAGGGTGGTGAAATGATCGCATCTTCTTCAGGTGTTTTCTTTTGAGTTGACCAAATAGGATCCTTAGCTTGCCTTTATGATCAATGTAAAGACTCTAGGTTGATTTGATGGATGTTGGGAGGATATTTGGGTAGGATTTGTCTGAGCCAATTGTCTTTGGAGGTGTGAAATTAAGAGAAGAAGACGTATCCTTTTATAAGAGAGTTGAGGGTCACTTTAAGAAAATCTTGAAATTTTAGTTTATATTAAAATCATTTTTGGATTATAATGGCTCCAAAATTAGTTATTTATAGGCTAAGGTGGGGATGGATCAAAAACATCTCAACAAATAGTTTTTAGATAGGTTTAGGTCACCATATTATCCTTCTATTTTAGATTTAACTCCTAGTTAAATCGTTTGACATTTACCATGTCTCTTTGTATTTTTATATTATATGGTTAATAAACATACTATAACAATAAATGAGAACCTAAATTGGTTAATTATTAATATATATAACTTTATCTATGTACTTTGGTCGAACCTTATATTTTGAGGAATATTATATCAATTAATAATATATTATTTGTTTTAAAAACTCAATTATATCAATTCTGACACTATTTAGTATTTGGTTTTTGTGAAAATCATAAAATCATGGTTACTTAGAATAAAAATTATTTAATCCACCCTAACATGTCATATTAACCTAGAAAATTAGTTGAATTCATCAAAAGTCTCAAATTACAATTATTTTAATCTTTCATTAATAACGTAATTACTACATCATCATTGTGTGATAAATAAATTAAATTATTTATTGTGTAAAATTTATAAAAAAAATATTTTTATGTAGGAAATATTTTTATGTTTCTCATGAATATTTATAGTTGAATTTATCTTATATATAGACTTATATTAAAAATGGTTTAGTTATTAAACATTGAATTTAATTCTTTTAACTCTTCTTTAAATCGAATAATAATAAATGTTATAATTTAATACAAGTGGACCAAAGAGGATCATATTTTATTCCTAAGGTTTAGTTTGGTTGAATTATACTTATCCAATAGAATTAAGATATGTCTTAGGGTAATTATGATATGATTTTTACCCTTAATTACCCAACTTACTTTTAATCGTGGTAAATAAATGTCAAAAGTTACTATTCACCAAAAATTATTTTCATCTTATTGAACCAAATTTTACTTACTAATATTAACAATGTCTCTCATATTTTTGAAATTCAACTTACAGAAATAGTAAAATTATTTTTTATGCAAATTTTCAAATGCTCATAGAATGTGGGTAAAAGGCGGTAAAAAGTTCAATAAAATTTTATATATCTAAACATATTATAAAAGGACTCAAATTTATTAAATTTAACATATATAGGTATTATGTATCTATTTTAACATAAAATAAATAAAAATAAATAAATATTTAAATAAAAAGGTCAATTTTAAACAATAATATAGTGTTTTCTACTATTCATCAAAAGTTAAATGTTTTGAGAAAAATACCCAAAAATCACCCAATGCTAATTTTTATATTCTAAATTCAAAAATTATTTCTATTTTACCAAATTAAAAACATAGAAGTTTCTTAATTAATTTAAAATTAATCCTCGTTGTCAAAACTAAAAAGAGGGTTTTTTAAAAAGAAAAAACTATCAAAAGATTGACATGTGTTTATTTCAAATTTAAACGTGAAATTACTTATAATAACCTACATTGTATTAAATGATAAAAATATAATATAATTAAACTTCCAAACCATTAAAATAAATAATTTAAAACTATATATTTATTCGATTAAAAAGTTGTTTTCAATTAAAAATTAGTATTTTCCAGTATTCATCAAAATATGAAAGTTATCAGAAAAGTACCAAAAATTTATCCAAAATAAATTTTTATGTCCCGATTATAAATAAAAATGTAATTTCATTAAATTTAATCTATAAAAGTGTCACATATTGTTTTTATAAAGGGTTTTCCATTAATAAGTGGTAATTTTTCATTTTTTAAAAAAATACTTCTTTTATTTGAGAAGAAAATAAACTTTTTCTTATATTATTTATAAGAAACACATATTATAGAATATAAAATAATATGGAGTATATAAAATTCAAAATCCAGTTAATAATATTCATAACTTATTTTTGAATGACAAGTTTGGTATGTCGTGCGGTGCTCGAACTCGGTGTTGCATGTAGCACAAGCCATTGAATTACTTTAAAGAAAATAACATACTATGAAATCTTGGGGTGTTATATATTATGTACCTAATTTGAAAGACATGAAACATTAAAAGATCATACCATTATAAAATTATATGTAATGTTCATTAATAAATAATGAATAATGTTATAGTTTAAATAATGGGTTGGTGAATAGAAACCCTTGTCTCATACGAACAAATTATGATTTTGAAACTAGTCTAGTATCATGAATCCATTTCATTTGGGATACACATATTCTCTAATTCCCTCAATTAAATATTTATTTATTCATATTTATTCCTCAAATATTCTTTGATAATTTTCAATGTGTGTTTACCAACTAAAGTCCTAATATCGTTTTTGGGGAGTTATATGTTTTAAACGGATCGTTCAAAAAAATTCTTCCTGAAATAAAAGCTCAATTCAAGGGAATTTCACAAATTCGTACATATTTTCAATGGCTCTCTGCAATATAATATTAGAAACCATTTTCATTCTAAAAAACTAGTTCTATTATAGAAATACTATCTTACATCAGTTTTTGTTTTAATGAAATAAATTTAAAATGCTTTTTTTCAAAGTAAAAGAGTATTTATCTCACGAATTACTTGATTATGTTATAAGAGTATCTTCATCTATTTCAACACTCATGTCGATTAATGTGTACTATATCACCTACCATATATTAATTGAACGGTTTTTGATTATTTTGATTTTTGATGTACTATATTAAAAACAATCTTGGTTGATTTCTTATTTTATGAAAGCAAACATGCCCTTCTATGTTAAAACCCCTTAAACATTCTCCTTAAACTACACTAATTCTTTTACGCCTAAAGCTTATTTAAAAACCCTTTTTTCATTATTTTACTTTAGGGGGACTTCATTTTCACCTAAAATATAATTTCTATGTACTTACCACTTCTTTTATAGGATATATATTTTTAAAATCGTATTTTAGGAAAAATTTAAATGATTTTACATAGCTTCTAATCTACATAGTCATTCAAGATTTGATTTCTAGTAATTAGAAATGTATCTTGTAATGGTTTTGATGGGTTGTTATGTGATAAAAAAAATATGGGTGGTTACTTTATAAACTAAATATTGGTGGTTCCGTGATTAAACAAGGATGGGTAGTTACGTTATAACCTCTAATGCATTGGATATGGAAGTCGGCCATATGGATATTCCATTAGTAAGAGTAATATGTATGAAATTCGACCATATGGTGATTCCATTTAAGTATTATTATGTTCAAAGTTACATTTATATGTCATATGTGTTTTTTAAGGGTTTTATGGAAATATCTTGGTTACAAAATGGGTATGCAAAGAGCATATTTTCAGTGAAGAGTATTTAAAACTTCATAATGGTTAAAAGTATTACTTTATGATAAATTATTCATGTTTAAATGTTTTTTCAAGAGTGATAGTTTTCCATATTTATGTATCCATTACTGAAATTTTTATGCTCATCCCACATTTTGTAATTTTTTCAATAGGATTTAAATAAAAATAGAGTCACATATGGTATTAAGGAAAATTTATTCTATTAAAATCAAAAATTATTCTATGTTTCTTTTTAAAGAGTTTTTGACTTATGAGATAAGTGGATAGTGAGTAGGAGTGTCTACTTGTAATATTTATGTTGTTATGTATGAGTTACAACTTAATTCTCTTGTAACACACATAAAATTTACAAAATTGATTTAATGTAGAATGAATGAAACACTGAGTCTCTTCCAATCAACAATTTAATATAACCCATCCAATAAAAATATTTTTTTCCCACTTCATCAATTTGAATATTGAAAAACTATGATAAACAGTTTCATTCAGTAATACATTTAGAGTATGATATAATCAACATAGTTTTTTAGGGAATAGTTATATACCCTTATGAATTATAACATAACCTTGTGAATATTACTTTTACTCTTATGAATAGTAATGAATAATATATTGGCCAAAAAATAGATACATCACCCATGAATGTATAAATACAATTTATACATCTTATAAGTGAAAAAATGATCATAGTTTATCTATTGTTATTTTTATAAGCCCTAAATATTTTTATTACAATTATATAAAAAAATTAATAATATAAAATAGAAATTTATTTTCATATAATTTAATCTTAAATTTTTATTTTATTTTCCTTTGGTTATAGGAAAATTTTATGATACCTTGACTAATTTTTTAAGGTGTTATCAAACGAGTTAATGTTTTAATGTTTTTCTAAAATAAATTATGATT
Organism: Viscum album; assembly: GCA_963277665.1. Taxonomy (NCBI): domain Eukaryota; kingdom Viridiplantae; phylum Streptophyta; class Magnoliopsida; order Santalales; family Viscaceae; genus Viscum; species Viscum album. The sequence continues at coordinate 2,029,378,597 of OY728150.1, forward strand.
TTATTTGAAAATTAAATTAAAATTATTTAGAAAATTATTTTCGAATAAATTATTTCATTTCTGAATTCTACACATCTAAAAATATTTGATGTGAATTTTTAGGATTTTTCTAAAATACATGAATTTTTAATGAATAGTAACAATAAAGTATTGATTTTTTGGTATTTAATGAAATAATAATGATTTAGTAATTATTATGAAATTATGGTCTACATTTTTATATTAAAATATGATATAAGGAGGCCCATGTGGAAAATACCATCGTAAAATAGCATGGGAAAGATCATGGTTTGGCAAAAACCACTAATTTGGTGTCCTTTAAAATTTTTTAAAAACACCCAATCTTTTACTATAAATTCCCACCCACTCCTTAGTTTTATTTAATTCCAAATTCATCATCTTAGAATATTTGGTTTTTTTACCTTCTTTTGAGTCCTCCTAAGGTGTCCTAAATCCCCCATTGTCCAAACCATCATTTTTAGGAGTCACTCTACAAGGTAAAGGAATCAAACACCCTTCTCTTTTTCAAGCACTCTTATTATGTTTTTCACCTATAATTTCATTCAGATTATTTTAGTATATTATATTAAATATCCTCCTTAATATCCATATTATTTATGAATGATTATATACACTTTTTATCTAAACAAAAAAATTATGATTTTTTATCAAATGTCGTTAGGCTGTCAAATTATCACAAGAGATTTCTCAACTTTTCATTTATTTCAAGTTCCTTTATTTTTTTCCTCACCTCCATTCATACAAATTTTATGAAAACTAAAATTCTATAAATGTAATATAATTTTGTTGTGATAATATAATAATTCATCATTATCTCTTCATTCCCCTTTAATTATACTGGAAATGAAAACACCATCTCAGATGCATTAATTTATCCCATTTAAGGACGATGGGTTTTCAACTTCTATTACCGTTTTCAATTCGTGTCATGAAACCATTTTGATGGTTGAACAAGAATATAATATATTTATTATATCTTATGTATTGAAACACAATTTTTTTTTCAGACATGATATTAATTTATAAATCAAAATTAGGTCATTGTGATTAAAAACTGCCAATTAATCAAAACAATTATCATTAATTTTTTATATAATGATTCATATTAACTACCAATAACCTAATGAATTATATAAAATGAAACATTCTACACATTAAAAATATAAAACTTCTGTTATATATAGTTATTCTCATATTACATTTTTATCCTTACATGTATATATTAAAACTAGTCATGAATACCAAGAAAGAATATGCTCCCGATCAATAAAATTGTACCCTATAAACCCATCAAGAAGTCTATGAATGAAAATAATAAGCCTATATTAAATTAGTTAAAAAAATAATAGGTTATGAAAATATTAATAAATGAATTAAATTTGGTTATCTAGGACACTAATGTCAAGTGAAGAACATCATCGTTCTTATGGTAAGGGTTTTCTCATCTCACTTGCATTTTTGCGGGACATTCCTTATTTATAATTATTTTTTATGTATGGAGTATAGATAATTCACATTGATGTATCTTATTTTTAATCTCTCTATTCTCATTTTATTCAATGTATAATTTTATGATTATTAATTTGGGGCATATGATTTGATTGATTACGAACTGTTAAGTGTTTTCTACCCTAACCTCCATTTGTATTTTGGTTACTCTTATTCTCTACATACCTCAATTAAATTAGTATTTATCCATATTTACTCCCCAAAAATTCTATTTTAATGTCTATATTTCTTGTCTAATAGTAACCCTAATTTCATTTTTGGATTTAAATGTTTGAAAATGATCTTTAAAAAATTATTTCGGATAAAGAACCTTGTTTCAAGGGAACATCTCAAATTCTTAACTATTTTCATGATTAATATGTAATCAATTTTGAGCGATTATTTTTTTTAAATCATAGTATTTATCTTGAAAAAACCATAATGGTTCATTTATGGTTTTATGAAATAAAAAAATCCTTTTAGTTTTAAAATCTCTTTAATAGTTTCCTAAAACTGTACTAAAATGTTTTACTTCAAAATATTCTTTAAAATCACTTTTTACATAACATCACTTCAGTGGGAAATAATTTGTTCCTAAAATATAATTTTAATGTTCTTACATAATGATTTATTGGATATAAATGTTTACAAATCTTATTTCATGACAAATACAAATATATTTTCCAATAGAACTCCTCTTTCCAAAGTATATAGGATTTTTCTCATATCAATTTTTTTTTTATGAGATATATTCCTTGTTTAACACATATTCCTTGCATGTGGTGTATGTAAATTCTTTTGGTCTATCATATAATGAAGTCTCTTTATTTTTATGATATTATTAGGGATTATTATTTTAATGCTTCAATGTTATATGGGACACTTTGTAATTTATCAGGATTATTTCCTCAGGAAATTTTCAATTGTGTTATCTAATAGTATCTTCATTTATTTCTAAATCATTGTTGAATCTGGTACTTCATTAAGGTGTATATAATATGATATCACCTAAAAGAAATTTATAGGTTTCTGATTAGTTCGACTATGGATGTGGAATTTTGATACCATTCACCACATTAATATCAATGGTTAGTGTTTTTGTTGAATTATTGAAGAAAGTTAGTTTCATTTCACATGGTAGATTAAATCTGAATATATATTGATTATTTTCACAAAATTCATATAAGGAATGAATTGGACTATGTAAGTGATGTGTGTGGACCGTGATAGCCCCTTGATGAATCTATAGGTCTCATGAGACAAACTACTGTCATGGAATGAGGTCTTGACAAAATGGTTATTTATTGTCTTGTCATGAGGCCTTGATAGTATGTCTAAGATGTACAAAATTATGTGTTCCCTCAATATGGAAATAGTAATTAAATTTTCATGTGGTTATTTGACTAGTATAATACCAATGATAGTGCTTTATTATGGAATATTTACTCATCTAATATTCTAGCAATATTATGTTCATGTTTATTTCAAAAGAAATGTGTTTTTTATTATTCATAATGCCTAAGGTTTATGTTTATAATATATACCAACCTATTTCTTACCCTTACTGCACATATAATATCACACCTTTCTTATGTTTCATTTTCTTATGAAAAGAAGAAGTTTATTTTGAATGACCTTTAGGGATAAAAATAGAGTTGTGTATGGTCCCAATAAATATTATTGTATTTCATTTGAAGTTGTAATGTTGATCCGATGTGTGTATCTATTTTATTAATACTACTAAACTACTTTTTCCTTCAGGATTTGATTCCATATAATTATTCAAATGTTTTTAAATAATGTATAGGATCTTGTAAATTGGGTTCATGGAGTTGCAATTGGTATTAGTGGATGTTTAGAAGAAAACATGGAAAATAGATTTAGAAAACAAATATTAGGGAACAAAACCCTAAGATATTATTGGAGGATAACCATACAAGAACATCCTATAATTTTAGTAAAGAAAAGATTATATGGATTCTTATAGAAAATGCATCCATGTCTTCATACTACAGGTGGATGTAGATCTGGAACAGATGTACCTAAGAGAAACAACTCCAATAATGAATTTCAAGATTGACCAGGGGTATCCTGGTACATGAAAATGAGACTTAATGTGAACCATTTTTGACACTCCTTTGGATATGTAGAGGTTAATTCTAATTATTATAATCCATTATGAAGGATTTATTCCTCCGAAGTAACCAGAGAATATGGTTCTAGGAATTGTGATGCATAAATTTATTTTATATTCTATATGATGTTAAGAGTTATATAGAGTTCATTATTTTATGAGGTAATATAGTATATGGAATTCATTTTGAATGGTGCATAATAGATGGAATGAAAATTTAACAATTCACATAATAAAAAAACCATGAAGGATCATATCTCATATGGTCTTAAAAATAATTTAGAAGGAAGATAGTCTCCCAAGTATCCTCATCATATGAGTAAATAGTATCATGTATTAATAATTTATGTAAATAATTATCTTATTCCTATGGATTTTATGGGAAGCAATAAAAGAAGAGGATGATAGAGAAAAATATGGATAAATGAATGAAGGGATATAAAGGTTTTCCCGTATTTGATAAATTTGGAAAGAATCACCCTGGTAAATTCAAGAAGGGAATAGAATTTTGTTACTTGTGTGGAGAAAAAGGACACCAATTTAATGATTCAATTGGAAATAAAAAGGATTCCAAAGTACAATACTTCAACTAAAAGGAGATGTTACATTATGTGAACCATTTTTCAAAGTATCAAAGGAATATACCCCAAATGATGTTACTGGATACTGATCAAGTCATGATATTGTCGTAGATGTAGTGGAATGATTAATATTCCTCTTCAGGAATCATGTAATTTGAATATTTTATCAGCAATGAACAAGTTATATTAAAAATTGATTATATGAGTATTATACAACAATACTTTTCATGAAGTATTTTAGTCCAATTGATGAATTGTTCTACGGATAAGTGACTTAGTAGAATGTTAATATATTAGGAAAGTATATGGGTGAGGAAAAGACAACCCCAAATATAGTCTCGATGATTATGATAATTATGAAGAAATGATTGATTTGGATAAGTACTAACTAAATCGAAATTGATTGTGGACATGTCGACAAGTGGTCTATGATATCATTGTTGGAGTTTAAAGCATTTTTGTATATAAGGAATATATCCAATAACATGTAACAGGATGAATTCGTGTTTCCAATAACGTTTTATGATATTTCGAGTTATTACCATATTTCATGAGGAAACATGATCAGGAAATTTTCATGATAGGAATATAAAAATATAGCGCTTCTTCATGTTGATTAATTGAAAATAAGGTAGGAGATGCGTTGATCAGGATAGATCATAGTGTTTTAAAAAATGTGGATTGTTAAGTATCCCATGTACATGGATCTAGCTAATATGGATATGAGAATTATTAAAATGTATTGGATCATGATATGTTGGAATGTTAATCAATTTTTTAAATGGTTTATGTTGATGATTGAATGAGGTTTTAGATCTTAATGTCACCATATTATGAACCATGTGCTAAGAGATGATGTATCGATATTTTAAGACTCAACCAAAGGATTATATTGTGTTTATGAAATGGAAACATGTATTTATACTCTTATAGAGTGGAATAATTAATCAACTCAAGGAAAAGAGTCTTAAATAAAAATATTTTCCAATTATTATTGTTTTCCTGATATAAATAAAATTGTTTATAACAACAATTTATGGTTTTTAGGTAATGATCTTTAATCTGAACAAGTTCTCTACCAGTTTCTATCAACACATGATAGTTTGATTATAATTCCATGACCATGTTATCAAATTAGAGTGTGTAGTTTTTTTAATTGATGCATTTATATTTCCCTCTTATTAAGAGTATATTTTAACTTTATTCCTAATGTGTGTTTCCCAGAAGAAAAATTTAAAAAATCAACCATTAACATTGAGTGTTCAATTTAAAATTTCATGGATGAAATATTTGTTAGGAAGGGATAATGTAACACCTCAAGGATTTTCATAATAGTTTTAATATAGAATTCATGAAACATTGTGTCTCTACAAAACAACACATTAATATAACCTAACCAATAACCATATTTTTTCCACATCTATAATTTGAATTCTGAAAAACGGACATATACAGTTGTTTTTTGTAATATATTTAAAGTCTGATAGAATCATCATAGTTTTTTAGTGAATAGTAATATACCCTTTTCGAAAGTAACATTCCCTTATAAATTTTCCTATTACCCTTATGAATTTTAATGAATATTAGATCAGCCAAAAAATAGAAACTTCACCCATGAAGGTATAAAAACAATTCATACATCTTATAAGGGACAAAATGATCATAGTATAAGTATGGGTATTTTTGTATGTCAAAAAAAATTAATTACAATTTAATGATTTATTTAATAATTTAAAATGGAAATTTATTTTCATAAAATTTAGTCATTAATTGGTTTTCGATTAAATTATGGTTTTAAAAAATCTTGATACATTGATTAATTTTCCAAGGTGTTATTAAATGATTTATAGTTTTAACATTGTTTTTTAGAATAAATTAGGATTATATTTAAAATTTAAAGTAAAAATATATTGAAATATATTTTCCAAAAATGGATTTCATTTTTGAATTCTACACGTTAAAAAATGGTTTTGGTGATTTTTGGTGATTTTTTTAAAATATTGGAATTTTTCATGAATTGTAAAATCACAGTTTTGAGTTCTATATTATGGTTAATAACATAATAATGATGTTATAATTAATATAAAATTCTAGTATAATTGTGTAAATTGAAATATGATATTATATGTTCCATGTGTCCAATACCATGGGCAAATACCATGGGGAAGACCATGGTTTTTCAAAGACCACTAATGCGGTTTCATTTCAAATTTATACAAATATCCCTCAATTTTACTATAAATACCCAACCATTACTCCATTTGGTGTAATTAAAAATTAATCATCCTAGAAGCTATTTTTACCACCCTAGTAGTCCCTATAAGGTTTCTTCAAGCACACAAGGTCCCAACCATCATGTTTTATGAGTTACTCCACAATGTAAGGGAATCTATAACCAGTCTATTTTTCAAGCACGCTTTTTATGTTATTCTGAATTAATTTCAATTGTATTATGTTGGGATATTCCATTAAATATCCACTATACATTAATTTTTTTTAATAATTATGAGAGACCCATATTCTCTAAAAAAATTCAGAATTTTTATGTCACACCATTAGGTTTCCAAATTTTTGTAAGGGATTTTTCAACTTTTCTTTTATTTCATGATCATTTCTTTTTTTCCATACCTCATTTCATACAAATGATTTGATAAATCAAGTACCAATCATGTATTGTAATTTTTTTATAATAAAATAATTCATCATCTTCTATCATTTCTCATTCTTTTATAATAGAAATGAAAACACCATCGTAAATTTGTTAATTTATCACATTCAAGGACGACAGGTTTCCAATTTCTATTACCATATTCCATTCTGTTCATGAAACCATTTTAATAGTTGAACCATTTTATAATATAAGTATTTTAACTTATTTTAGGTTATTTAATCTTTTAAAACTCATGATATTAATTTATAAAACAAAATGAGTTCACAGTGATTAAAACCTACCTATTATCCAAACCAATTATCATTAAATTTTAATATATTGATTATTCATCCCTAATAATAACCAAATGAACTATATAAAACTGATAACTTTGGGAAGATAAAAAGTAAAATAAAACTTCCATTATAGGTAACCATTATCAGATTAAATGTTTGTCCTTACATGTATATATGTAAACCATTCATGAATACGGAGGAAGAAAATTCCCCCCAATAATAAAATTGGACCTCTTCAACCCATAAAGTAGTCCATGAATGAACATAATAAGGATATAATAAATAAATAATATTAGAAATAAGTTCTAGAAGTATTTATTAAAAAATTTAATTTGGTTATAAAAGACATTAATATCAGGTGGAGAACACTATCAGACTTAAGGTATGTGTTTTCTCATCACACATCCTTTTTTTGATTCAATCCTTATACACCATTATTTATTTTCTATGTTGTATTGAAACATAAAATTGATTTATAATATCATTAATCCATTTATTCTAAGTATATTATATTTATCATTTTATGATTATTAATTTTGGGGAATATGATTCGATTGATTACAAATTAATTAGGGTTTTCTACCCAAACCTCCACTTTCATTTTGATTACTCTTATTCTCTATGTACCTCAATTAAATTATAATTTATTATTATTTAACAATATAATTTATTTTAAAAAGTCTATATATGTGTACTAACTAGAATCCTACTTTCATATATGGTATTTATATTTTTTTAAAGTATATTTCAAATATTATTCCTGATAAACAATCCTGTTTCAAGGGACCTTCACGAATTCATTGCAATTTTCAAGTGCACTATTTAGTATTTTTTAATACAATATTACTTTTTTAAAATAAATCATGTTATAAAGAAAAAAATTCTTCGGTTATTTTATTATTTCAACAAATAAATCATTCTTTTCTGTTTTAAAATCACTTTAATATTTTCCTAAAACTACACTGAAATTTTTTTTTACATCTTAAGCTTCATTAACAGTTATTTTTATCTAAATTCACTTCATTGGGGCATAATAAATTCCTCAAATATAATTTCAATGTTCTTATTTCTTCTTTTCTAGAAAATACAAGTTAAAAAATCTCATTTCACGTCAAATAATATTTTTTAAAAAGAACACATCTTTCCAATGTAAAAAGGATTTTTCCCATCTCACTTTATCTTTTATGAGATATATTCCTTGTTAACCACGTATTCCATAAATGGGATGTATGTAATTACCTTTGTAATATTATATCAATAGTATCCTTATTATCATGGTATTATAACAGTTTAAGATTTGAAAGTTTTGAGGTGGTATTGGACACTTCGGAATGTTTAAGGATTACTTCCCCAAAGTAATTGTCAAAGGTATCATCTAAATTAATTTTTATTTATATGAACATGCTTGTTTAATCATGTACTTAATTGATATTTTATCTTACTATATCATCTAAAATATTTTTTAAGGGTTTCTGGCTAGTTGGATAATAGATGTTCTATCTTGATACCAATCACCACATTACTATGAATGGTTAGTCAATATGTTTAATCATTTGGGAATATTAATGGCATTTCATAATTTTGTTTCAATATGAATTTATATATTTATTATGTTCACCCCATCATTTTTGGGAGTGAATCGGACTTTGTATGTGATGGGTGGGGCCCACAATAGCCCCTCGATGCATTACTAGGGATCATTAGACAAACTAGTCTCTTGGCATGAGGCCATGAAAAAATGGTTATTTATGGTCATGGAAAGAGGCCATGGGGATATGGTTATGATATAACACATTGTGCATTATCTCATTATAAAAATAGTAATTAAAAGTTTATGTGGTTATAAGACTATTATAATATAAATTATAGTTATTTATTGTGCCACATTTACTCTGCTCATATTCATTCCACAATATGTTCAAGTATATTTATAAATTCATGTGTTTTTAGTTATTCACCATGCATAATTTATGTTTTTACGTTATCTTCTATAGTATTCATTACCTTTACTATGCATCTAAGCTCAACCCTTATAATGATACATTTTCTCAGGACATGATTAATTTCATTATGAATGACCTGTATGGATAAACATAGTGTTGTGGATGATCCCAATAAAATTTATTATATTTCATTTCAATTTTTAATTTTGAACATATTTATGTATATAGTTATCAAAAACTAAAAAAAACTCAATCCTTAAATATATTATTACTTTAAATCATGCCAATTTGTTAAAATAATGCACCTCCTCTTGGTAACTAGGGTTAGGGAATCGTAAATAACTTTCCCCGTTAATTAAACATAAACACTAACTATTTGGAGTAATGTGGTGAGTGGTGTCAAGATAGAACATACATAGTAAAAATAATTAGAAAAAATAAAAATAAATATTTTAAATGATAGCATAAGATATTACCCTAAATCATGTATAAGATTCAACTTTGATGTTTACATATATGATGATATTTTTAATTGATACCATTAAAATTTTCATTAGGAAATAATCTTTAAATATTTCAATGTGTCTCATACAAACGTGAAACAAACAAATCATAATACCATTGAATATCATGTGAATAATAAGACTCTTGATATGATATACCAAATAAAATTACATACAACAATATAAGGATAAATTGGCGACCAAGGAATATATATCATAAAAGTTAATGTGACACAATAATAATTTTTTTTACATCGAAAAGAAGTATTATTTTCGAAAATCATTGATATTTGACATGAAATAAAATTTTTAAAATTTTATATCCTAAGAAAAGTGGTAATAAAATTTTTATTATATTTGATACATAAATGATGTCCCACTGATGTGAACTCTTGTAAAATGTTATTTTAAAGAAGCATTAGAACAAAAACGTAGTATCGAAGTTTTAGGAAAATATTAACGATGTTTCAAAATGGAAAATGAATTCATAATTTCATTAAACCAGAAATTAACCAAGGAGTTTTTTCATGATAAAATATTCAATTTTAAAAAAGAATAATGTCTCAAATTAGATTACATAGTACACTTGAAAATAGGTAAGAATTCAATAATTCCCTTCAAACGAGGTTGTTTATCAGGAAAAATTTTAGAAAGATCCTTTTAAAACATATAAATACCATAAGTGAATTTAGGATTCTAGTTGTACACATATATCAGAAGTTTCATGAAATTTATGACTTGTACAAATTAACAAATAATAATTTAATTAAGGTTTTTATAGAATAAAAGTAACCTGAAAGAAAATGGAGGTTCCAGTAGAAAACCCTAACCAGTTTGTAATCAATCGAATAATATGCCCCAAATTTAATATTCATAAAATGATCCATTGAATACCATGATAATAAATAGATTCATGATATTATACATTAATGGTTTGTATACATACACCATTCCGAAGAAATAATGTCGAATAAGTAATGTCTCAAAAAATGGAAGTGAGATGAGTAAACCCTTACCTTATGTCTGATGGTGTTTTTCAACTAATCCTAGTATCTGGGATAAAAATTAAATTCATTAATTAACATTTTTAGAACCTATTAATTATTTAATTGATTTATTATATACATATTATGTTCATTCATGTCCTTATTGATGGGTTTATGAGGTTCAATTTTAATGTTTGGGAGTGTCTTCTTCCATTGTATTCATAATAGGTTTACTTATATACATGTAAGGATAATCCTGAAATATGAGAATATTTATCCATAATGGAATTATTATTTTATTTTCTAACACCAAGAATATTTCATGTTTATATAATTCATTTTTTATTGAGAGATAAGATGAATCATTATATAAAACATTAATGATAATTATTCGGGTTAATTGGTGGCTTTTGATCATAATAAAGGAATTTTGATTTATAAATTAATATAAAATGTAAAAAAAATATCTTGTATCCTTATATAAGTTATAATACAAATATTATAATTTGTTTGGACCATCAAAATGGTTAAATGACAAGAATTAATGAAGTTAACAGAAATTGAAAACTCGTCATCATTGAATTTGATAACTTAACACATCTCAGATGGTGTTTTCATTTCAAGTATAAATTAAGGGGAAAGGAGAGATGATGATGAATTATTCCCTTAATACAACAAAATAACATTAAATATAATTTACTAGATTTATCATAACATTTGGATGAACATAGGTGAGTAAAAAAAGGAACTTGAAATTATATAATAGCTGGGAAATCCCTTACGAAAAATCAACTACCTAACAACGTCACATAAAAATTCATAATATATTTTGATGATAGAATATGGGTCTCTCATAATTAATAGATAATATTTAAATTATGTGGTATTTTTAATATCATATCCCAAAAAAACCAATTGAAATTAAAAGAAAATAACATAAAAACATTTCTTGAAAATCTCGAAGGGTGATAGATTCTCTTACCTCGTAGAGTATTGCCTAATAATTTATGGATGGGACCATGGGGTCTTGAGGAATCCTTTAGAGGATTCAAAGGGAGTTAAAACTACCAAATATTATAGGATTATGAATTTCTGATGAAAGAAAACGAATAAATTGTTGGGTATTTATAGTTAAATAGAGAGAGTTATTTATTAACTTCAAACGACACCACATTAGTGATTTTTACAAAACCATGTGCTTGATCCTGGTATTAGTGATCTATTTACCCAATGAAAAAAATTGAACTATATAACCATAAACTTATTGGTAACCTAAAATCTTAATGAAACATTTTTTTGGTAATATCAAAACTTTATAAAAATGTGCACTATATAATATATTTTAATCTATCATTATTTTCGTAAAACCCCAAATTTTGTCATTAAAAACTATCTTGGTTAATTTATGATTTTATGAAATCAATATCACCATTCAATTTTAAAATATATTTATATTTTCCTTACATTGTCCTAAATTTTTTAATTTTAATGTATATTTAAAAACACATTTTTAGGATTTCACTTTAGTGGGACAACGTTTATGCCCCAAATATAACTTCAATGATATTACCTCCTCTTTTCTAGGATATACATGTTTACAAATCTTATTTAGTAAAAAATAAATATGATTTTCCAAATGAACTCTTATTTCCATATTAATAAAGGATTGTTCTCATCTCACTTTAACTTTTATGATATATATTCCTTGTCCACCACCTATTCATGCATGTGGTGTATGTACTACCGTTTTTTATATTATATAAAGATTATAATTATCCTTATAATATTCTACGGGATTATTATTTCAATGTTTCAAGGAGGCATGGGACACATTGAATAGTTTAAGTATTATTTCCTCAAGGAATTTTCAATGGTATCTTATAAATGCATCATCATTTATGTCAACATACTTGTTGAATATTTTACACCATTGAGTTGTATATCCCACGATATCATCTACAATATGTTGTTGAAGGGTTTCTGATTATTCTGACTATGGATGTACTATCTTGATTCCATTGACCACATTACTCTAAATTATTAGTGTTTATGTTTAATCATTGTGGAAAGTTAGATACATATCATATGATAGATTAAATATTTATTTATATATTGTTTATGTTCACCCCATTCATATGAAGAATTAATTGGCATTTGTATGTTATGTTTGGGGCCCTCGATATCCCCTTGAGGCATTGATAGGTCTCATGGGAGACACTACGGTCTGGGCATGAGGCCTTGACAAAATTTTATTTTATAGTCTTGGCATGATGCCTTGATGGTAAGGTTATGAAGTCACATATTATACATTCCCTCATTATTAACCTTGTAATTGAAATTTCATGACATTCTTCGACTACTAGAATATCCATGGTTATGATTTATTATGTAATTTTTTATTCAACACTTATTCGAGACAAATGGGTTCAAGATTATTTTTACAAGCATGTTTTTTTGGTATTCTCCAACCCTAATGATTATGTTTATGTTATATTCCAATTTATTTCTTATCCTTACTACAAATTTGGTCTCACTCCTTTTTTATGATTTATTTTCCTAGGACATGAAGAGTTATATTATGAAATACATTCCAAAATAACCTTGGAGTTATAGATGTTGTCCAAGGAATTTCTATATGGTATTTCCTTTGAATTTTTAATGTTGAAATTATGTATGTATCTAGTTTTCAAAAACTACTAATCTATTCAATCCTTCAGGATGCAATTTTCTTATAACCAAGCCATTGTAATGAAATAATGCACTGGCTCTGGGAAACTGGGGTCAGGTGTTATGGTTGGTATTAGAGAAAGTATAGTAGAAAACATCAAAACTCCAGTCTAAAAATGAATATTAGGGAAATCCCTGATAAGATAATATTTGAGGATAAACATACAAAAAGATCCCAAAAATTTATTAAGGAATAGATTATGTGGATCTTTCATATAAATACACCCATGTTTGGATACTACAAGTGGGCGTGGTTCTAGCCTAGATATATATAAGAGTAACAACTAAAACAAGAATATTTGGGCTTGAACCAAGTTATCATAGTACATTGAAACATAACTTACTTCACACCTGGTATGAAATTTCTAGGTGTTATTCTTGGCATAATTAAAATATTCATTACACACCATTATAGAAGATTTATACACCTAAATTAACTAGATTATATGGTTCTAGGATTTGTGATGCCTAAATTTATGTTATATGCTATATCATGTTTATATTTATAAAGAGTTCATAATTTTATGAGCTAATATAGTATATATAATTTATTAGAAATGGGGAATAGCAGAAGGAATGGGAACATCACAAAGACACATGACGCAAATATTAAGAAGAATAATATCTCTTGTGGTATTAATCAATAATTTTGAAAGAAGATAGTGTCCCAAGTATCCTATTCATATGAGGAAATAATATAAAGTGTTAAAAATATATTTAAATAACTCTCTAAGACCTATTAATTTTAAGGAAATCATTTAAATAATAGGATGGACAAGGAAAATTCAGGTAAAGGATAGAAGGGAAGGAAATTTTTCCCACATGTGATAAATGTGGAATGAATCACCCTGGAAAATGCTTGAATGAATGGGAGTTTGTTATAAGTGTTTAGAAAAAGAACACAAATTTAATGATTTGCAAGGTTAATAAAAAATGTTTTTGATTTACAATGATTCAACTATAAGGATATGGTACACAATGTGAATCAATGTCCCAAGCCTCAACGGAATATTCCCCAAATGATATTACTTGATAATGATCAAATCATGATACTACAGCAGATTTAGGGGAATGACTAATATTCTTTATCACGATTCATGTAGTCTGAATATATTATCTATAATATACTATCTATAAGAATTATTTAATATATGATGATAGTACTTCACTTGAAAATATGTAAGAATTTGAGAAGTTCCCTTTATTCGGGCGTGTTTATTGGGAAAAGGTTTTGGAAATTATTTTAATACAAGTATCTCACCATAAAATTAAGTAGGATTATATTTGATTCAAATATATAGAACAGTAAAATAGATTTTATGTGAAGTAGATATAAATAAATAATAATTTAATTGAGGTAAGTAGAGTATACTAATAACCCGGATTAAAATTGAGGTTGAGGTAGAAAACCCTTACAACATTGTAATCAATCAAATAATATTCCACAATATTAATAATAATATAATGATACATTTAATATGATGAAAAAAAATTGATTCATGATATGAATCTTAAATGTGTAGTATAGGTACACTATACAAAAGAAATATTGATGGGCAAGAAATATCTCACAAAAATAGAAGTGAGATAAATAAACCCTTACATTAAGTCTGATGGTGTCCTTCACAAGATATTAGTGTCCTAAATAACAAAATAAAAATCATTAAATAAAATATCCAAAACATCTTATATATGTAATTCAGTTATTATACCCGTATTTAGTTTATTCATGGACTTATTGAAGGGTTTAAGAGGTTCAATTTTATTGATTGGGAGCGTTTTCTTCCTTGGTATCCAAGACTAGTTTACTTATATACATGTATGGATAAACATGTATGATGAGATTTTTTTCCATAATAGAAGATTTATTTTATTTTTTAACATCCATTTTATTACATGGTAAAAAATTTCAATTTCTTAATTGGAGTGAAGATGTATTATTATATAAAACCTTAATGAATATTATTTTGGTTAATTGGTGTTTTTTGATCCCAACAACCACATTTTGATATAAAAATTAATATCATGTGTAAAAAAAGATTTCATAACCTTAAATAAGTTATAATACATATATTATAGTCTGATTAAACATTCATAATGGTTTCATGATAAGAATTGTTTATGGTAATCGAAATAGAAAACTCATCACCCTTGAATGTGATAAATTAACACATATCAGATGGTGTTTTCATTTCTACTATAAAAGAAGGGTAAAAGTGAAATGATGATTAATTATTCCATTATCACAAAAGAAATCCAACAAATTTATGCTTCTAGAGTTATCATAACATTTTGATGAAACTCGGTGAGGAAAGAAAAATAAAAGAAAGGAACTCAAAATAAAAGAAAAGTTTAGAAATCCCTTACTCAAATTCCATAGCCTAATGATGTCAAATAAAAATTCATAAAATATTTTGATGTGATAAAATAGGGTATCTCTTAATTCCTAAATAATATGGACTTGAAGGGGGATATGTAATGAGTTGTCCCAACATAAGCCAATGGATATTAAAAAAGAATAACCTAAATGTAGCACTTGAAAAAGTAAAGGGTGGTAGATTCCTTACCTTACAAAGTAACTACAAAAACATTAATGTTGGGACCTTGAGGGGATTTAAGACACATTGGAATGACTTCTATAGAGGTAAAATTAGTAGATCCTCGGAAAATTATGAAGTTGTAATGAATGAAAATGATGGAATGGGTGGTTATTTATAGTAATATGGAGGGAATTTTTATTAATTTCAAATGACACCACATTAGAGGTATTTGAAAAAACATGGGATTTAAAATGGTATTTTCCATGGTTTTGGCCACCTGAGATGCCTCATATCAAATTTTATTACTCAAGATTCTACCATAATTATTACATCATGATTATATAATTAATGAAGTAACGTCCTGGTTCTGGGTGTCACCCAAAGGTTCCTCGAACCCAGTGTGTCACATGACCTTAAGCGCATTTCCAAAAATTAGAGAGGCTACAAACTAGAAAATATGTCCATAGTGTGAGAATGGGAAAAATATTACCTCATTGGTACTGTATACACAATGTAATATAAATAAAAAATTATATAGGAAGTAGTAAATCAATAAAACAAATTTAAATAGTGACAAACTGATGGTAATATAACAACTAGAAAATATATAAATGATGCATGTAAAATGTGTCTAAAAAATCACCAAAACTAGTAAAAATGTTGGAAATAAAATACTGAAACCAAATTACCAAAAATAATTAAACTTTAACAGCATCACAAGCCTCAGCTTTCATAAAATCTATTTGGGTTTAAAAGCATTACCCAAATATGGTGTGAGACGAATCCCACTAGTCAACCATCAAAATATCTATTCCTAACTCTCTTTGAATATATATCAAATAATATACATAAATGAAACAATAAACAAAGAAGTACTCAACAGTAAACAATCTGACAGTTTTCAGATACATTCATTTACATTTATTAATTATTCAACCAATTGAATAATGAAATTATAGGATCTAGACTAATCTATGTATCCCTTATGTAAATGAAAACATATTTATTAGAAGACCATATAAAATATCTTGTAAGATCGAGTCTAAGATTTTGATTTGGCATGGAAGACCCATCAAAATCATTCAATCATTAAAAAGAAACACTTTGGGAATGTACTCATAGTCTAACCACTCTGGTTTGACATATCATCAATTCAATAAATAATAAACTTTTGGAAATCTCACACACTATAAACCCTTTGGTCCCACATAGCACTAATAATTTACAAATGACCACCTAGGAATATCTCATTGTCAATACCCCCTTGGTCTGTATTACAATGAAAAATTATAAATACCACCACTCATCTCTCATAGTCAATGTCCTAGGGTCCAACATTCATTTTATAATTACCCTCTGGGTAGCTCTCATGGTCTAACACCTCTAGTCTATGGTCATCTGACATCTCTCAAAATCAATACCTCTGGGTCAACATAACAAAAATTCATGGATAAATGACCTTACATTGGGAATCTCTCACAGTCTAATTCCCCCTGGTCAAACATTCAAAATGCAAAATACATGCATTTTTTATTATCATCATCTCCATCCTAAAAATTAAGGCATGGGAAATAAGTAATCCTAATGGGAATTCTAGACCAATTTCCAAAATCAAAAAATCAAGGAACACACAGATTGGGTGTCCCATAACAAGGTATTTAGCCTTACTCATAATCAATAACCCATTTCTCAATAAAAAGCATTGTAGGTATTAAACAGGGTTAAATCCCAAAACACGCAATATCCTAAACATTGTTATTCATCACTTTAAGAATATATTTTCTAATGGAAACCGACAAAAGGCACAAACCACCTACCTCAATATATTACGATCAATACTCTTGAACATAAGCCCTTGAATCATCCTAGAATGATGTAGATCAATAAAAAAGGTAAAACTGGCCATCCTTGAAATACCAACAAGTGAGGAGGAATCATGAATAAAGTCTCTAAAGAAATAAATAACTCAGTCATGGGAATCCATCCCACCCAACGACGTCTCAATCAGAGGTCGGACTGAGAATCAAGAGGGGCTCGAAGTTCTTCATCTTTTCATCTCTCTCTAGTAGGATGTGAGGGGAGAAGAAGTTTTTTCTAGGGATGAGATTCAACCCCGCCCGAATTGATCAATTAAAAATAAAAGTACATGGTGTGTTCATTTAATTTACTTCCAATATACTAGACTCAACTGGCCCCCACTTTAGGTGTTCTTTCAGGTCTCCTACATGCTCATGTATTCAGTCGTTACGCTACCAGTACATGGTTATACGTGGAAATAGGGTACAAGGCGTGTAATCATAAGTATATGTCATGTACATAGAAAATTTATATTTCTTTTTTTTTTCTAAAATGAAACCCAAAATAAAGATCCTTACTAGAAATGAAGCTCTGGGTTCTTAAAAAAGTCCCCCCAAAAATAAATTCATCCTAGAATTTCCCTTCCATGGGTAGTGAATAAGATAAATCAAACAACTCTGGCCACTGTTATTGTACGTCATCTCCCTCTCCCATGTATCATCCTGTACTTGCTCGTGCTTCCATATGACCCATACTAGAGGAACATATTGGCCACAAAGTAGCTTCATTCTAAGATCCATAGTTTGTATAGGGTGCTCCATGAAGGATGTATACACCAATAACTCAACCTCTTCTGGTTGGAAAACATGATATGGGTTAGAAAATTAATTTTTTAGATGAGAAACATAAATGAAGTCGTACATAACATGGTACATATGAGGTAACTGTAACTAATAGCAAACGGCCCAACTCTCTCCAAAACAAGAAACGGCCTAACTTATCTCGGTGAAAGAATCACTGATCAATTAATCCTTTTGATTCCCAACCTCAGTGTCACACATAAGATAACCTAAACTCTGACCGCAAACTCCGTAGGTCATCTTCGTCGATCATCATAAGATTGCTGTTGAGACTGTGGAGTATCCATTCTCTTCTAAATCAACTCCACCTTCTCCATGGTCTCTTGGACAATAAGAGGTCCCAACATAGTGTCCTCATAAGGTGTCATATGAATCATTTTCTGAAGGCTATTATATTAGAAAAACTTCACTAGGGGTTTGTGTCTCTCCCAAGAGCCCCCAAAATCTAGGACAAATGCTCGAACCATGTCCGTAAACACCTGAATTGTATGCTTAGACTTGCTATCATTATAGTGGTGTTAAGATGTACTCAGAATTACATATTTTCCCAAATCCCACTATATTTCATTCCATACACAATAATTAAATAGGCCATCTCTTTCTAAAATGATATAGTGTAGAAACCCATGAAAATGTACAATCTTTTGGATGTATAACCTTCCCAGCTCATCAAAAATGAAGTTTTCGTTATTCTAAGTGAATTCTACAACCTTCGTGAGTCTGTTGACAACATCCCAAACCATTTCATTCCCTCAAGGTGACCTCCATTATCCCTTTACAAAATACATCATGACATCATTCCACTTCCACTCGGTAATGCGTAACTACTGTAAAAGCCCTACTGGTCACTGATGCTCTGCTTACACCTGTGGATAGGTGGGACATCTCATGCCAAAACAAGCTACATCTCTCTTCATACCTACCCACCAATACTGATGGTGTATATATCTCAATAAATATTGGTGACATCTTGATGAAATTCCAAAATGAAGAAGTAAAAAACTCAAATTAACTCTGGAAATATGTTTACTGACACCCATACAAGTCCATTAAAACACAAAGGCCTCATTGTCACCTACAGTCCACCCAGGAGAAGGGTCCTAATCTAAAACACTCTCTCATCGGACTAGGACTTCAAAATATGATAGATGTATCAATCTCACTCGATCCAAAAGAGTAGAGGTGACATATATAGAAGAAATACACATCTTCCCATGTCTATAGTTTACCTCCAAATGTATCTTAGAGAACAAAGACACATGAATCCACTCACTACTTTCCTCTTGAACTACTTGTATTTCTGTCCTTAATCCATCAGCCACTGTGTTGCCTTTCCCAGCCATATATGCAAGCCCAAAGTCAAAATACTGAAGGTACTCAACACACCTTCACTATCTCAAATTCAGATCATGCTGTGTAATGATATATTTGGGAATTTTTTGGTCAGAGTATTCCACAAAATTCTCCCCCAAAAGATAATGTCTCCAAATTGTACAAACTATGCACTACTATAGCCATCTCGAGGTCCTTTATTGGGTAATTCCTCTCAAGTGTTCTCAATTATCGTGACCTATAGACGATGACCCCTCTCCCAACATAATTACTTCTCCGAGCCCGATACCCAATGCATCTTAGTAAATGGCGTTACTCTTTACTGGTTCCGGGAAAATCAATATCGGTGTCGAAGTCAATCTCCCTTTTAGCTCTTGAAAGACTTAATCGTAGAAATCTATCCACAAGTACTTTTCACCCTTCTCAGTCAGGCCCTTTAGTGGCGTTGTTAAGCATAAAAAGTACTGTATAAAGTGATTGTAGTAACCATGACACCATAGAAAACCCCATACCTCAATGACGATTTTCAACTGCTCCTAGGAAACTACTTCTATTAATATCTCTAGGTTTACTGATACTCCTCCTTGTAATATGAAATAACCCAAGAAGTGAATCTGGTCCTTCCAAAAGTGCCATTTGGAGAGCATAGAATATAACTGATGCTCTCTCAGTGTACTCAATATGATCTTCAGAAGGGTGGAATGGTCGTGTTGAGTGTGACAGTACACCAAGATAACATCCATGAAGACTACAACAAAAGAACCCAAGTAAGGATGGAACACTTGGTTCATCAGATCCATGAAAAATGTTGGCGTGTTCGTGAGACCGAACAATATAACCAAATACTTGTATAGACCATACCATCTCTAAAAGGTTGTAAGAGTTATATCTGATGGTCTAACCTACAACATATGATAATCATATCTCATTTAAATCTTCATGAAAATCCAGTCTCCTCAAAGTTGATCAATGATATCATAAATCCTTGGAATGTGATATTGGTTCTTATCTGTTAACTGGTTCATCTTCTGATAATCCACATAATGTCTGAGTGTAAATATGTCTTTTCCCAAAAATTAAAGTTGAACACCAAGGAGAGGTACTTGGTTGAGTGAAACCCTTTTCAAATAACTCCTCTAACAGCTTCATAAGATCTTGAAACTCTGGGGTATCCATCCTACAAGGAGTAATAGACACCAGTGTCGCTCCTGGAATAAGCTCAGTACGGAACTCTACATCATGATCCGTAGGTAAACCTAAAAATTAATCTGAAAAGACATCTATGAAATGATCTACCAATGGAGGAAAGTCCATATGTGAAGTCCCCTAGTCATCTAGATATAAAATATCTATCTAGGCTATAATTCATCCTATCTTTTGATGCTTGGGTCTAGATTTTCATTTAAGGACATCCCATTCATCCGTGTTTATAAAAGACCCACCCTTTGGTGACATAATACTCACCATGTGGTTATACCATTCAAAAAAGGCCAGAAATGAGGCCAAACATTCCATATCAAGGATGAAATCAAAGCCTGTCATCTCCAAGACAAAGATGTCCCATAAGAAGTGACACCCATCTAGCTCAAGAGGGAACTCCTTGAACTGACGTAGAATAGGCATTCTAATCCCCAAGAGAGTGTGTAGTATCCTAACATCCTCAGAAGTAATGATATAGAGCCAAAGTCTCTCCAAAACAGCAACAAATATAAAAATAAGGGACGCCCCTATATCAAAAAGTGTAGAATATAAAACTGAGACAACTAAAATCATACTACAAACTATAGGGGTATCGAGATCATACTCCATGCTAGGTATAATCCCCTACAAAATTTTGACCTATACCTCTACCCTATGACCCTACAAGACAACCCTAAGATAATCCACCATGATGTCACTAAAAACATGTTTTTGTGCTACCATGGCTATGAAATCCTCCTCAGCCTAGATGGACGAATGAACTCTAGTTCCCTAACTGATGAGAAACTGTTGGAATTTCTCCAAAACGTGGAGTTATAGAAGAACCCCTTATCACTCTCTATTGATGAGATCACCCAGAAAAAATGCCGATGGTGACACATCATTCTACAGGATCGGCACATGGCTTGGGGTTTTGGGCAATGTGGTCTTGTATTCCCACTATTTATGCACTATTAGCATACCACCTGCCTACATAAAGAAACATCGCGTGAGATCTCCCTTCAATGCATCCTGCTATTTTTCAAAGGAGTACCAACCTAGGATACTGAACCACCCTGGCTCACAGCTCCCAACTCCCACATATTATTATTAGTAATCAAAACCTAGTTCACTATATCCATCACTGAAGCCATCATCGAGACATTCACCTGTGATCAGATGTCATACCTAAGACCATCCTCAAATCGCTTAGCCAATGATAATTTGTCAACTCTAAGAATAGGTGTGAAGCATTGATGTTATGTAACACGAGAAGAATAGTCCATCATTGAAAGAGAACCCTTCTTTAAATGCATGAACTCTCGGGATTGAACGGCCCTCTACATCTGAGGATATAATTAATCATATAATGTTCCCTGAAACACTTCCCATGATGTGTCATGATGATGTCCCTCCTATGATGTAACATCCCTCCATCTCCTAGCTGAATCATGTAACATGTTCATTGCAATCTTCACCCTACTCTCTATAGGTGTCTCTATATTCTCAATGATATCAAGCATGGCCTACAACCATGGCTTTGTATCATATGGTCCTCCCTCCCCTAAAAAGTGGGAGGATGATATCGCTAGAACACCCTCATCAATAATACCATAATCGGAGTAAGATGTGGTGCTCCCTGGAATGTCTACATCATCCTCATAAAGCCTTCACGGAACTAGGCATCAGTACTTGTGTCCAATATAATAGCTGGTGCCAGGATGGTCCTGACGGTCAGATCTGCTGGTATTCCCTCATCAACGATTTCCAGTGTCTGATCATCACCATGCACCTAGCGTACAACTAGAGGACGTCTTGGCAGAATGACTCTTCAAGGTCAAGCACACATCTCAGCTCTATATTATCAAGGAATGTAAGTTATAAGTGCAAGAATATTACATAAGAAGAACGACATTAATGTATTTTAAAATAGGGTTACATGGAATATATAAATAACACATGATGTGTTACCGTTAATCCTTAACATGGGCGTTTACCTATTCCATCCTGGTCATGTAACCCCCCATACACAAGGCACGTTTGTCCTGAGACATGATGTGTACATGAATTTTACCTCCATCCCATGTTATTCTACACATCTTGAACTAAATGGTTCTCTACTTGTGTAACATTACATGGTGTGATCACCCCTGACATGGTGGGTGCAACTTTTTTTCTACCCACCCATTCAATTAGTCACATGGCCATATAGATAGTCGATCCCCACACAGTGTGTACAATCCAGACACAACAAATACCATTAATGTTTTATCCACACGTGCCAATAGTCACATGGCCAGATATATGGTATCCCTAGCATGGTATGTAATCCTATTATACGGAGTGTTCTACTAATCAATTTTTAACCCTGTGTCTCTTCCCACATAGTCAGTCACACGGTCATGGACTACACGGCGTGTACATTTGGTACATGGTGTGTATTTAATAAACACTACCACAAAAACAGTTTTTCCTGGTTCCAGCCTTTATCAGCGCTAACGAAAAAGCACTGATAAAGGGTGGTACCTTAATCAGCACTTTTTTTAGCGCTGATAAAGGTAAGACCCTTTATCAGCGCTTTTTTTAGCGGTGATAAATGAGACCCCCTTTATCAGTGCTTTTTTTAGTAGTGCTGATAAAGGGTCGAATTCAAAAAAAATAATCAATAAATATATAAATATAGTTATATTGATATAAATATAATAAATAATTTTTAAATATATTTTAGATAAGTATAAATATACATGTACACTTAATATACTTAGTATATAAGATATTTAGTAAAAATGGCTTATAAAAAATTAAAAAAAAAATTATTTAAAAATATGCTAATTATTATGGATTAGTAGTCATTTAATAACAATCTGAAGACTAAAAAATAAAAAAAAATTAAAAAAGATCTAAAATATGTTGAAAACGCAACTCGAACTTCAAACGGCTATAAATTTTGATCCGGGTGTCTGTTTGAGCTCCACCACATATCAAATCAAATCCTGTGACGAGTTCTACAAACATATAACTTGGGAAACCCTATTCAAGGTTTTTGGTGGCCAAAATAGTCCCACAAGGCCTCCAAAACTGAAATTCTAGTGGTGATACCCCGATTTTTCAACATTTTGTGGATTTTCAGCCTCGTTTAAGGGGGTATTGTTGGCTTTTTTGTTCGGAACTGAATTTATTCCAAGGTATTACATTCATATTGATATTATGTCATAATATTTTATCAGTTCTTATAATGAATTTCTATTTATAATCAAATATATAAATATATGTACACATTTTTAATATATTCACAACTAAAAATTTAATTTTTTAAATATATAATTAAACGTATTACATATGAAATATATTAGCTTTATCTAAATAATAACTAATATAAATTTTATTTAAAATACCAATATATGAATATTTATATAACTATATATTCATATAACTATATATATATTAATAGACTATATATATAGATATTAATATAACTATATAGATATTAATATAACTATAAATATATATATATTAATATAACTATATATATTAATATAACTATATATATATTAATATAAATATATATTACTATAAGAATAAATAAAACTAAATATATATAAATAAATAGATATATCATAAATAAGAGAACAAATCAATATAGGGGAGTGGCAAAGGATTCAGGCGCGCATGGGGGAGGTCTCAATATCAAATCCCGGTGGAGGTAGAGGCATGCGCGCAAGGGTGAATTATAGGGTCTAGCGCAGATAAAGGTGGGGTATAGTGATAATAAAGGGTGGAGGCGGTGCATGCGGGCACTGGAGGTGTAAGAAAGCACTGATAAAGGGGGGTCAAGCACAGTAAAAAGCCCCCCCCCCCCCCCCACCCCCGAGATTGGTAGTATTTTTTTATTTTTTTAAATTTTGTTTAGTTTTATCATCGCTAAAAAAGGCTCTGATAAAATGGGTTGTTTATCAGCGCTAAAAAGAAAGCGCTGATAAAGGATCCTTTTATCAGAGATTTTTTAGCGCTGAAAATAGACCCCTTTAATCAATGCTTTTTTAGTGCTGATAAAAGGGGTCTTTATCAGCGCTTTTTGGAGGACTGATAAAGGGGAACCCCCCCCCCCCACCTTTATCTTTTCTGGCTTTGACATCACATTTCTATCACTGTTAAAGGCCATTTTTAGTGCTCATAAAAGGGGTATTTTTAGTAGTGAAAAGTTATTTCATCAAGATTATAAGAACTCATGGCATGTGTTCATAACATTGCATGTTGTGTTGTCAGGGTTTCCAGACAATAATCCTCTAAATATTCCCCAAAACACTTAAAAACAAATTTATTTTTCCATGGAATGAAAAATTCTAACCTGTGAGAGCACATACTCCCTGCAAATCAATGTATGGAATGCTTTTTCACATCATAACAAGACATAATTTGATTAAAGTTCAAACTGATCACCAAATTTGGATCCAAGAGGACCCATAACACTTTAGGGACCAAATCTCACCATCCAAACAGATGAACATTTAAAATTTCTAATACCCTCTCAGAATATCTATTATTCCATCATTAATATATCATAGCAGCATGCATTGTAGAGACTCGGTTTTTTGGTCCTGTCAGACTTTGGAATATTTCTGCAAATAATTCCAGAGCTAGGCACGAAGACAACGTGCGATTCCGAGGCCCGGTGTGCCCGAAATTAATTTTATAAGAATATTAAGTATTTTTATACTATTCACATGGCGGGGGTGTGGTATCTCTTATAAGGTATCTCAGAACTGCAATCTGAGGGCAACGTTGCGTCCGGAACATGCTGTTTACCCTAGGCGAGGTGTAAACTTTGCGGGCGCGGGTCTGTGGTGAGAAACGCCACCAGGGGCATTTTCGTAAATAAGTAGCGAAGTTAGTGTGCGAGCGTCAGCTCTAATAACTTCTGAACGAAGTATCGGATGGAAAATCTGAGTCCGCCGTTGTGTTCAGAATGGAGTGTTTACCCTAGGGGTGACCGTACTTTTGTTCGCATCGGGCGTCGGGTCTGAGGCGGGTTTGGCGCCGGCGGTCACTTGATATAAATATCAACCCCCCTATCATTCCACTCGACGTTCTTCGCCGTTCTTCACCGCCGCTCCACCAAATCGAGCAAACGAAGCACCCACGAGCTCGGAATTCGACATCGGACGTTCTAGAAGCGCGCAGTAGAAGCTCTGGAGCGCGGATCTAAGGCAGAACGTCGTCGTTTCGCCCGTGAGGTAGGCGGTTTGAGTTTTCAAATCCCGGATCCTGTTTTTGTGTTGTTTTTCTTCAAATTTTCATATGGGTTGTATAGTTCGGGTCCCGAGCTTTCCGAAACATGTTTCAGATCTGAATTTGGAGCACTGGGGTGCTCCCGGTGGCTCCGAAAAGTTTTCCGGCGAAAACCCGGTTTTCCGGCGATGAGGGGCGGCAGCCAGGGCGGAATCTGGTGACGGCGCGGCGGCGGCGCGGCGGTTTCCAGCGGCGGCGCGGCGGAATCCAGCGGCGGCGCGGTGGTTTCTGGCAAGGCTGGCGGTGGTCGGGCCAGGATTTTCCGGAGGTTCTTTAAACCCCCGTAACTCGCAAACCGTAACTCCGATTTGTGAGCCGTATGTGGCGACGCACTCCTTGCGTCGAGACGGACCTTTTGAACTCACTTTGATGGTTTAAGGGTTTGAGATCGTGGCCCGGGAGTTAGAAACATCGTATAAAATAATATTATTTTATTATTTTACGACTTCGGGCCGTTGTAACTTCTACCCGGAGCGTCCGATTGACGTGTCGTCAGTGGCGTTGAGACCATGATGGTACGACGGACGTTTAGAGATGGTTTCCAGGTGTTGGGACTGAGAACGTGGTGTGGTCCCCACGAGGCTGGGTTTTGGCATTTGCGGAGAAATGCAGCTTTTGCACGAGGAGTCCAATTTTGGCGTATGAATAGTCGATCATGTGCGTCTTTTCGAGAGGAATGCAATGGTACGATCCGTTCGATGAGTTTAGGAATCCAGGTGTGGGCCCCACCCGAGCTGGCCTTCGGTGAATAGTACCTTTTTCACCGGGTGTCCATTTTGGACGAGCGAGTAGTCGATTCCGCTTGTTTTTCCAAGGGGATCGTCGTGGTGTGATCCACTCGATGGGTTTTGGGATCGTTGTGTGGGCCCCGCATGAGCTAGCTACGGTGAAGAGTGCCTTTTTCACCGGTGCTCCGTTTCGGGCGAGTAAACAGCCTATCCTGCTTGTTTTTCCACGTGGAACGTGATGGTGGCCTCAGTTTTGGCCTAGGAGGTGCGCAGTGTGGCGTTGTGGTGGGTCGCTCGGGTTAGCGATGTTTGGACCAGCAGTGGTTGAGGGTTCTCCCTTGGTTCGTTCCTATGAGGGCTCGTGTGGCATCACAACCTTCGTATGTGATCCTCTCGATGGGATGTTTAAACTGTTAGAGTTGCAGTATCCCTCCGGTGGGCCCGGAGTGGATCCTCTATCATCTTTACCCTAGATCGGGTTCTTGGTATCGCTGTGACCGCTTATTTATGGGCGGCGATCCCCTATCTAGCAGGTTAACCCCGTAGGGTTTGTGGCATCATCGGAAATATGATCCCCTACGCGGTGGGCCGTGCTCAGTAGGGTTGTGGCATCGTCGGGTATACGATCCCCTACTCAACATGTGGTTTATAGTAGGGTTACGGTATCGTTGGTTATGCGATCCCCTACTCAGCACGTGGTTTCGGTAGGGTTGCGGCATCGTCAGTTCGATCCCCTACATCGCGAGTTATACCAGATAGGGTTCTGGTATCATCGTGAACATATTTATATGGATGATGATCCTCTATCTGAGTGTGGAGTTTATGTCGAGCTCCAGATCGGGTTATGGTATCCCCCAGCATATCCTGGGTGTGAACCCCAATCTGTGAGACCTACGTATGCCAGATCGGTTTGTGGTATCCCCCAGTGGACCCTGGGAGTAATCCCCTATCTATGAGCTACGTATACCGGAGTTGGTATTGGTATCCCCTAGCGGACCCTAGTGGCGATCCCCTATCCGAGGAGTTTGGTGGTTGTGTTGTTTCAGCGAGGTTCAGCGAGGTTTCCTCAGTGATGTTATCCGACGAGCTTGGTCTCTCGGGTGAGCGTCTGAGATGTTTGTTTGGGACCCGATGGAGTGTATCTCTCGGATGAGTGTCATCTGGTATGATAGTGTTCGTGTGGTGTACTCTCCGCGTTGGGATAGTTTCTAGTGATGAGGTCGGTACTTCTTGTGGCTTGTGGCGTGAGCTGAGTATATCTGGATTGTTCAAGGTGTATGTATGGGCATACACCTGATCTGAGATGATTTGAATAGTTGTGTTCAATCGAGGATGGTCACGAGATGGAGTTTCTCTCTCATCTGGGTTCCCTCTGGTTGGGTTTAGCGGACTGTTGCCTTTCAGGTGCTCCCTTGGGTTTTGGGTTTTGGGGTGACTACTGAGTATGTTTATACTCACCCCTGCACGGGCATTGCCCACACATGTTTGTGTCTTGTGCAGACCATAGGCCTTTTGATGGAGTCCTAGGAGGACCCAGAGCAGGCGGAGCTCAGTGAGAGAGTTGACCGGGGTGTCTACCGGAGCTGTGCCGAGGGATCATTCTGGTGGGTGTTTGTGGCATCATTCCCCTTCTTCAGAGTAGGTTAGACTTGGTTTGTAGTTTTCTTTTGTGGGCCTTGTTTTTCCCTTTGTACTTTTGTTGTTGCACTCCGGTTTGGGATAGATTGTATGCACGCATTTACTTTTCAGTTTCTATATCTATGCACTGTTGCATGGAGGTGTTTGTGGGTGCGTGTGTACAGGTACCTTTAGCTAATTCCTCCCATGCATGTGATAGCCTACTCGGCGCTGGTCGCCAGCCCCTGGCCTATTGGAGGCAGGCTTGGGGAGTCGCGGCTCGAGCCCCGTTGGGTCGGGTCATGGCAGAGTGGTATCAGAAGAGGTTCCACCTTTGGGATCTCAGAGCGTAGCTTGTCTAGCGGGTGTTTGGTTTGGGTTGCATAGTGGAAGTGTTAGGATGTTTTGATATTCAGCTTTCAGGCCAGAGACTCCAGTGTTGTTGTGGAAGCCGACATATCCATACACATGGACTCTGATAACCTGCCTTTCGTGTCGGGACATTCGTACACTAGTCGTAGGGACATAATGGTACATGCATCATATAAGACTAGGTTTTTGGGTATTTCCTTGTCCTTCTTGAGTCAACTCTCCAGATATACTTTTTGACTGTGGTGCGTCTTGAATTTTTTCATGATGCCTCCACGACGACAGCCAGCGAGGTTTCTACAGCAGGATTATGCTGACGACCCGCCCCGTGTAGAGGCTGTAGAGCAAGGCGCAGGTTCTGAGGTTGCACCTCAATGTGGCTTGCCGGTTGAGCCACCACCTGTCGAGCCTCTGATTATGCTGGTGGTGCAGGACGAGGTTGCTCACAAGCTGAGTGCGCTTCACAAGTTCCAGAGGCAGCGACCTCTGAGGTTCCGGGGTGATCCAGACCCCCAGGAAGCTGATGACTAGCTTGAGGCAGTCACCCGGGTTTCCCGCCTATTGAGGACACCTCCAGATCAGATGGTGGTCCTAGCGGCAAGCCTTCTGCATGGTTCTTCTGGGTGATGGTGGAGTTTGGTGACACAGTCCCATGACGAGGAGACGCTCACGTGGGCAGAGTTTGAGCGGCTTTTCCGGGATGAGTTCTATCCGGTGACACTGAGGTCAGTGCTGATCCAGGAGCTTCTGCAGCTTCGACAGGAGAGCATGACCATGTCGGAGTACTCAGCAAGGTTTATAGACCTGTCATGCTACTCCCTGGATATGGTTTGAGACCCATTATTTAGGGCTCGGACCTTCGAGCAGGGATTACGTAGGGACATCCGAGCAGGTTTGGTTTCCTTGTGCCTGCCCACCTATGCTGGAGTGTTGGAGCGAGTGTCGGTGGTGGAGATTTTTATGGCTGAGTAGTTTCCCCCTATTAGTGCTGGGCACTCAAGGGCTCAGACATTTTCAGTCGAATCTACATCTAGTAGCCGACGATAGACTCAGGGGTCTGGACGTGGCCGACGTTTCAAGAGGCGACCCCAGGATAGAGGATCTGAGCCTTAGGGCTCGCAGGATAGTTTTGGTCAGCCGTAGGAGAGGCGGTGTTACGCTTGTGATGGTGGGGGACATATTTCTAGAGATTGTCCAACGCGACGTGCTACTGAGAGGGAGCCGGTCGATGGACCACCTTGGTAGAGGCAGCGTCTCGAGCAAGGAGGTCTGCAGGGTGGCGAACGTGGCGGCGGAGCTGGTGCAGCGGGAGGCGGTGGTAGGCAGGACCAGTTGCCACCACCCCCACCCCCAGGTGGTCCATACCAAGCTCAGGGAGCTGGTGGTCGAGGGTGAGGACAGCTGCATGCCCTGGAGGCAGTCGACCCAGAGGCACCGTGGATGGATAGAGGTATGCCTTGTGTCTTTTCTAATTACTACAGTAGTTTGACAGACACTATTCAGCGGTACTCTTTCCTTTTGTTGCTTTCTCAAGTTTTGTTCAGGGCATTGGTAAGACCCTGTGTGGGAGTTGTTCTGAATGCTTTGAATGCGTGAGGTAGATGGATACTTCCCCTACTGAGACACGTTTTTGTGACGCGATTAAAACCGTGTGGGCGAGTCAGTGCCACCCAAAGCGGATAGTATTGAGGTGTGGTGGATGAGTCCCTCTGAATTATGTGTTTGGGCATGGGTGTTGGTTGGTGAGATCGCTGGTGTGTGAGACCCAGTTGAGAGTCCTGTCGCTTTCCTTGTGCATAGGGATTTTCAGGGATGAAATGTTCTAAGGGGGGAGGATGTAGAGACTTGGGTTTTTGGTTCTGTCAGACTTTGGAATATTTCTACGAATAATTCCAGAGTTAGGCGTGAAGACGACGTGCGATTCCGAGGCCCGGTGTGCCCGAAAATAATTTTATAAGAATATTAAGTATTTTTATACTATGCACATGGCGGGGGTGTGGTATCTTCTAAACGGTAGCTCGGAATAGGAATCTGAGGGCACGATTGCGTCCGGAACGTGCCGTTTACCCTAGGAGAGGTGTAAACTTTACGGGCGTGGGTCTACGGTGAGAAACGCCATGAGGGGCGTTTTCGTAAATAAGTAGCGAAGTTAGTGTGCGAGCGTCGGCTCTAATAACTTCTGAAAGAAGTATCAGGTAGAAAATCTGAGTCCGCCGTTGTGTTCAGAACGGCGCCTCTACCCTAGCAGTGACCTTACTTTTGTTCGCATCGGGCGTCGGGTCCGAGGCAGGTTTGGCGCTGGCGAGCAGCTGATATCAATATCCCCCCCCCTTATCATTCCTCTCGACGTTCTTCATCGTTCTTCGCCAACGCTCTGCCAAATAGAGCAAAAAAAGCACCCATGAGCTCGGAATTCGACAGCGGATGTTCCCGGAGTGCGCAGCGGAAGCTCTGGAGCGCGGATCTAAGGCAGAACGTCGGCGTTTCGCCCGTGAGGTAGGAGGTTTGAGTTTTAAAATCCTAGATCCCGTTTTTGTGTTGGTTTTCTTCAAATTTTCATATGGGTTGTATAGTTCGTGTCCCGAGCTTTCCGAAACATGTTTCGGATCTGAATTTGTAGCACCGGGCTGCTTCCGGTGGCTCCTGGAAGTTTTCCGGCGAAAACCCAGTTTTCTGGCGAGGAGGGGCGGCGGCCATGGCGGAATCCGGCGACGGCGCGGCGGCGGCACGGCGGCGGGGCGGCGGTTTCCAGCGGTGGTGCGGCGGAATCCGGCGGCGGCGCGGTGGTTTCCGGCGAGGCTGGCGATGGACCGGCCAGGATTTTCCGAAGGTTATTTAAACCCCCGTAACTCGCAAACCGTAACTCCGATTTGCGAGCCGTTTGTGGCGACGCGATCCTTGCATCGAGACAGCCCTTTTGAACTCATTTTGACGGTTTAAGGGTTTGAGATCATGGCCCGGGAGTTAGAAACGTCATACAAAATAATATTATTTTATTATTTTACGACTTCAGGTCGTTGTAACTTCTACCCAGAGCGTCCGATTGACGTGTCTTCAGTGGCGTTGAGACCCTGATGGTATGACGGACGTATAAAGATGGTTTCTGGGTGTTAGGACTGAGAACGGGGTGCGGGCCCCACAGGCTGGGTTTTGGCCTTTGTGGAGAAACCCAAATTTTGCACTAGGAGTCCGATTTTGGCCGGATGAATAGTCGATCCTGTGTGTCTTTCCGAGAGGAACGCAATGGTGCGATCCGTTCGATGAGTTTCGGAATCCAAGTGTGGGCCCCACCCGAGCTGGCCTTCGGTGAATAGTACCTTTTTCACCGGGTGTCCGTTTTGGACGAGCGAGTAGTCGATTCCGTTTGTTTTTCCGAGGGGATCGCCATGGTGTGATCCGCTCGATGGGTTTCAGGATCGTTGTGTGGGCCCTGCACGAGCTAGCTACGGTGAATAGTGCCTTTTTCACCGGTGCTCCGTTTTGGGCGAGTAAACAGCCTATCCTGCGTGTTTTTCCTCGTGGAACGCAATGGTGGCCTCGGTTTTGGCCTAGGAGGTTTGTAGTGTGGTGTTGTGGCGGGTCGCTCGGGTTAGCGACGTTTGGACCAGCAGTGGTTGAGGGTTCTCCCTTGGTTCTTTCCTACGAGGGTTCATGTGGCATCACAACCTTCGTATGTGATCCTCTCGATGGGATGTTTAAACTGTTAGAGTTGTGGTATCCCTTCGGTGGGCCCGGAGTGGATCCTCTAGCATCTATACCCTAGATCGGGTTCTTGGTATCACTGTGACCGCTTATTTACGGGTGGCGATCCCATATCTAGCAGGTTAACCCCGTAGGGTTTGTGGAATAATCGGAAATATGATCCCCAATGCGGTGGTCGTGCTCAGTAGGGTTGTGGCATCGTCGGTTATACGATCCCCTACTCAGCATGTGGTTTATAGTAGGGTTACGGTATCACTGGTTATGCGATACCCTACTCAGCGCGTGGTTTCAGTAGGGTTGCGGCATCGTCGGTTCGATCCCCTACATCGCAAGTTATACCAGATAGGGTTCCGGTATCATCGTGACCATCTTTATATGGATGATGATCCTCTATCTGAGTGTGGAGTTCTTGTCGAGCGCCAGATCGGGTTATGGTATCCCCCAGCGGATCCTGGGTGTGATCCCCTATCTGTGAGACCTACGTATGCCAGACCGAGACGTGGTATCCCCCAGTGGACCCTGGGAGTGATCCCCTATCTGTGAGCTACGTATACCGGAGTGGGTCTTGGTATCCCCTAGCGGACCCTAGTGGAGATCCCCTATCTGAGGAGTTTGGTGGTTATGTTGTTTCAACGAGGTTTCCTCAGTGATGTTATCCGACGAGCGTGGTCTCTCGGGTGAGCATCTGAGATGTTTGTTTGGGACCCGATGGAGTGTATCTCTCTGATGAATGTCATCTGGTATGACAGTGTTCGTGTTGTGTACTCTCCTGGTTGGGACAGTTACTGGTGATGAGGTTGGTACCTCTTGTGGCATGTGGCGTGAGCTGAGTATATCTGGATTGTTCAAGGTGTATGTATGGGCATACACCTGAGCTGAGCTGAGTTGACTAGTAGTTTTTACCAGAGGATTGTCACGAGATGGAGTTTCTCTCTCATCTGGGTTCCCTCTGGCTGGGTTGAGCGGACTGTTTCCTTTCAGTTTCTCCCTTGGGTTTTGGGTTTTGGGGTGCCTACTGAGTATGTTTATACTCACCCCTGCACGGGCTTTTCCTGCACATGTTTGTGTCTTGTGCAGACCACAAGCCTTTTGACGGAGTCCCAGGAGGAACCAGAGAAGGCGAAGCTCAGTGAGCGAGTTGACCGGGGTGTCTACCGGAGCTGTGCTGAGGGATCTTTCCAGCGGGTGTTTGTGGTAGCATTCCCCTTCTTTATAGCAGGTTAGACGTGCTTTGTAGTTTTCTTCGGTGGGCCCTATTTTTCCCTTTTTACTTTTTCTGTTGCACTATGGTTTGGGATAGATTGTATGCATGCATTTACTTTTCAGTTTCTATATCTCTGCACTGTTTCATGGAGGTGTTTGTGGTTGTGTGTGTACAGGTATCTTTGGCTAATGCCTCCCATGTGTGTGATAGCCTACTCGGCACTGGTCGCCAGCCCCTGGCCTATTGGAGGTGGGCTTGGGGAGTCGCGGCTCGAGCCCTGTTGGGTCGGGTCGTGACATGCATATCTATCACATCATCTATAACAACGTCATGATATCAGTAATTCATTCTAAATGGCATGATAATAGTGCATGAAATTTGATCTATAACAACTGCCTATATGATTTTTAGATCAAATACTCTAATCTCATTTTGTTGAAGTAGAAATAGAACCAAAATTATATCAATAATAACATCACAAAACAAGTGCGTCACCCAATAGTGAAATCGAATTAACTACAACAATTGAAACATTCATGATATCTTGGATTTTCCCAATATGAGGGTTATCTACTCTTGATCAGAGCATATTACCAAATACCTATTCCTTCCAATCTCTACCTATAGGTTCCAAATAGTAAGGCAAAGCATAAAAGAAACTCCTTTAATACCACTTTCAAGCATCCTGGTTCCGAGGGCTGCCCAAAGGAGCCCTGAACCTGGTGGGTCACATGACCTAAAGCACATTTCCCCAAATTCTAGAGTCTTCCACCTAGCACTGAGGTCCATAGTGTTAGAATGTGTAAACTATGCCCTCATTAGAAGAGTATACATAGAATAATATGAATACAAAAAATAAAAAAATCAATAATACAATACAACAAAAGAATACAGTGGGAGACTGATGGTAATATAACAACTGGAGGACATATAAATGATGCATTTAATATGTGTCTAGGAATGAATCCTAAAAAGTCACAATGATTGAAATACAATATTGAAACCAATGTAAAAAAATTAGCAAATTCCAACAGCATCGAAAGACTCCTCTTTATCCCATGTTCTCTTGCTCCAACAGTAATCATGTACCTGATAAAGATGGGAGACTACCCCTATCTACACCTGCAACCATTAAAATTATTTGTGTCCAAAAGCATGACCCAATGATGGTGTGAGATGAATCCTAGTATGAAACCACCAAATGATATATTCCTAACTGTAAGTGAAAATATATAGTAGGTAATATACAAAATGAATCAATAAACTGTGAAGTCAACAATAGTAAACAATCCTATAGTTTTCAATTACATTTATTTAAATTTATTAATTATCCAAACCATTTAATAATGAAATTATAGGATCTAGCCAAAGCTATGTATCCCCTATGTAATAGAAAATAGATTTCTTAGAAGGCCATATAAACAATCTCATAAAACCTTGTCCAAGCTTCTTCTTTGGGTTGGCAAACTTGTCACAATCATTCAATAATTCAATATAAATCCAATGGGAATGTTCTTAGAGTTTATCCCCTATGGTTTAACATATCATCAATTCAATAAATAATGACCCTCTGGTAAATCTCCCATAGTTTAACCCCTTTGGTCCCACATTTCACAAGTCATTTAAAAAGGACCACATGGGTAGCTCTCACGGTCAATACCACCTTGGTATGTATAGAAAAAATATATTATAATAACCACCTAGAAGCTCTCAATGTCAATGTCGTAGGGTCCAAAATTAATTTTATAATGACCCTCTATGTATCTCACACGGTCTAACCCCTCTAGTCTATGACCACCCAACAACTCTCACAGTCAATACCTCTGGGTCAACATACAACAATTCATACATAAATGAAACTACATTGGGAAGATATCTTAGTAAGATTCCCCTTGATCAAACATTCACAGTGCAAAACACATGCATTTCAGATAATCACCATCCCCATCCTAACAAGAAAGGTATGAGAAACAAGAAATCCTTACAGTAATTCTAGACTAACTTCCATAATCAACCATTCATGGGAAATCACCCATGCGATGTCGCATAACAAGGCATTTAACCTTATGTATAATCAATAACCCCTTTGTCAATCAAACAAACCAAAGCATGGTATTAAACATGGTTAAATTCCAAAACATGTAATACCCTAAACAAGGGTATTCGACACATTAATCATATATAATCCAAATACAATCAACAAAAGACACATAATATATACCTCAATATCGTGCAAAAAACACTCTTGAACATCAAACCTTGAATCGGCCTAGAACAACGTAGTTCTATAAAAAGGGTAAATACGATCATCCGTGAAATACCCATGGGAGAGGAAGAATTATGAATAAAGGAAATAAGGAAAGGGATAAATCGCCATTGGGAACATAACACACTGGATGGCATCTCAATCAGTGGTCAAATGGAGAATCAGGAGTTTCTTGAAGTTCCTTAGTTGTTCACAGCTCTCTTGTATCAACCGAGGGGGAAGAAGTGTGTTCTATAGAAGAGATGCAACCCCACTCATATTCATCAATTAAAAATAAATGTTCATGGTTTTTTCAATTAATGTACACACCGTGTACTAGCCTCAACCGACCCCTGCTTTAGACGGTCTTCCCAGTCACTTACATGGCCCTTTACTCAGCTGGTACATGGCTATTATATGGCTCTACGCAGAAACCTGGTTATTAGCGTGTTCTCAAAAGGATAGAGTGTGTACTTAGAAAATTCACATTTTTTTCCAAATTCCTTTAAAACAACCTGAAATAATGATCCATAATTTAATTAATGATTTGGGTTCTTACAAATGATTTCATTAAACATACCAAAAACTCAACAATGATATTTTTACTATTCACAAAAAATTGTATTTTATAAAATTCTCATAAATATAGCGTAACCTAACATCAATGTTATGAATTCCAAATTTTTATTTATATTATCATTATAATTATATGAATATAAAAAAATTTACTTTTATCTATGAAAATACTTATTTATTAAAAATAATGGCGGACATAAAAAGCATAGTAAAATGTAGTGTAAAATTTTCAACACTTAAAAAAAATTATAATTTAATTTTTAATTAAAGAATAGTGTTTTTATATTCCGATTTCATTATTATAAACATTAATAAAAGCATTAGTATGATATAAAAATTTAAATCTCCCAAAAAAGTACAATTTTTACCTGAAAATACTCTTATCAAATATCTCATAATTATAAGAAAAACAATACTCAAAATAGAAATGATGGAACAAAAACATTATTTATACATTATTAGGTGTGGTTGTTAATCCATTGGTCATATTACTATTCATAAAGATATGTTACCATTCACCAAATATAATGTTGGTTTTATAAGTGTATAAATATCTTAATAAATGAAACTGTGTATGTTAGTTTTTCAAAACTCCAATAACATAGGTGGAAAAATTATTTTTACTGGATATGTTATAAAAAGTGGTGTTTGGTTGAGCGTCAGTCATTTATGCATTCAATATTAAGTTTTGTAATAAAAAGGGAGATATTTTACCAAGTATTGGAGTTTTTTATTTTACCAAATAGTGTTTCATGCTTTCGGACCCATGGTATTTGGGAGGTGTTTACCTAAGGGGAATAGTTTAACCATTGCATTAGAGCACTATTATGGTGTTTTTTGTAAAATTTTATGTAAACATATTTTAGAAAAAGGAAGTATTCCATAGTTGGTGTCA
This sequence comes from Viscum album, assembly GCA_963277665.1. Lineage (NCBI taxonomy): Eukaryota > Viridiplantae > Streptophyta > Magnoliopsida > Santalales > Viscaceae > Viscum > Viscum album. The sequence goes on from OY728150.1 coordinate 2,029,416,259, forward strand.
TAGGATGGTTTAGTTATTTGTGTAAATTAAGATATTTAAACATTAGAAAAAATCATATATAAAAAGTTAAATATAGGAAAAATTCTTGGTGTTTTAGTGAAATATTAAATAAGTGGTTTCCAAAAAACAAATCCATATATATATATATGAAAATTTGGATGTGGCTCTGGAACAGATATATCTAGGGGTAAAAACCAAAATAATCACATTGATCTATACTCGAATGGGAACAAGTGCAAAACAATGGGCCCTACTGTACTATTATTTGACACTCTAGGGGAAACTTTTTTGTTAATCAGAAAATAAAATTAAATCATTATTAAATATTTATATAAAATTATATTATAAGTAAATGAAAATATTTTTTAGGATTGATTTTTAAGATATAAAATTACATTATAATTATAGGATACATAATTGTAATAAATTTATAAAATTAGAAAATTACAAGGAAATAAATTTCATTATGTGGGGAAGAACTTCATTTATGAATAGTACAATTTGTGTTCGAAAAAAATTCAAATTTGTGTCAATTGAACATATATAATTTTAAGAAAAACTATTATTAAATGTCTATGTCACATTACTATTAATATTTTTATTAATCCAAATTTATGCATGATGTATAATGTTATCATTAAATAATAAGTAATTCTCTGTGAATCTATTTTAAAAAATATAAAAATTTATTGGGAGGAAGTGTATCCTTAAATAGAATAATTACGTTTCTAAGGTTATTACATTCTTCCCTCCTTGAAGAAATTGCATCCTCAAAATTTTCTCTTATTGTAAATTTTTTAATATTAGAAATCCTATATTTCTAAAGTAATCTTATGTATTAAAACATAATTCATAAATATGTTATTAATTTTTTACAATTAGTTTTTTAAAATACTACATGTTGTTTCAGTAAAAGTTTGTAAAAAACAAAACATATCCCTTGGGAGTATCAAACCTGGAGTGTAAAAATGCATGTTTTCATGCACCCGTTCTTGTTCGAGTCTAGCTCATTCTGGTGTGTCGCATCATGTAGTGTCATTAAGTTATTTAACCTCATACAGTGATCAATATAAACAATTTCAAAAATTATCTAACTTTCTAAAATAATATGATCCAACAATTTAGAATCATTCTCATATCCTTCTTTACTAGATCCATGTACATGGGGTCCTTAAAAATCATTATTTGTTTAGAACTCCATGATCTATCCTACTTAATGCATGTCCTACCATATTTTCCATTAATCAACGTGAAGAATCCCTAAATATTCACATTCCTAACATGTGAATATCCTCATAATGTGTCCTTACGAAATATTGTAATTAATCAAATTAACATAAAACCTTATTAAAATCATGAACTCATCTTTATACATGCTATTGAATATATTACGTATATCCAAAGTTGTTTTAAACTCCATCTATTATATAAGAGGACACATTTCAAAAGGTCAACAATTAATTTTTCGGTTGTTAGTACTTATCCATATCCATCATTTCTTCATCATTATCATAATCATTGGGAATATATTTAGGGTTGTATTTCCCTCAAACAAATACTCTCAATCACACCCCAACCACATATTCCCTTTTCATTTATCCTTCTTATTTTCTTGCATCATTTAGACACATTTGGTTTGGGGTCCTGGATTGATATTTTTGAAGATTAATAATATTGATGGGTTTTAGAGCGATTTTTGGGTACCACATGGTTTCCAGTAATTATGCGGTTGGCCTAAGGGAACTTGTGGTTCCCCACTTCTTAAAATAATATTACTTTAATATAATAAAATAGGTAAATGTTTAAAACATAATAATAGTAATATTATTTTGTATATAATAATTATATTATTATTAAGATAATTGTTAATATTTTTTTCTAATTTTAACTAGATTAAAAATGTTTTATTGAGGTGCAGACTGGGCCCGAATTGAGTTCGTGAACTTTTACTTATTAGAGAGTGTTTTGGCATGGCATAGTCTAATGCAGGTGCAGGGCAGAGTCAAAGCTGTATGGATTCTCCAATCCACCGTGTGACTTGCCCGGTGCACTCTTAGTTAATTAATTAACCAAATGAATAAATAATAAATTGCTAAATGATATGAGTAAAATAAAATATATTTAGAGGTGTTTCAATAACAATAATAATATTATTATTATTATTATTTTTTATTTTATTATTTTTACCAACATTTTAATTTTGTCATAATGTAAAATTGTGGTAACAAATATAAATTTATTCTATTGATAGTTTAATAGTAATATTATTATTATTATTAAGATTATTATTATTATTATTATTATTATTATAGATAATATTTACATAGGATATTAATATTAATAAAATTTCATAATTATAAAATCATTAACTTATTATTATTATCATGACCATTAATTTTTTTATAATTAATTTAGATTGGTTTTGGATTTTTATGTTTTATTTCATTTTATTTTATTTTTTTCTTTCTTTTTTATTTTATTCTCTTTTTTTCATGATTCTCTCTTTCTTCCCCACTCCCCAAACATGCTACACCCAGCCTCCTAATTTGGGTCACACCGCAGCACCACATACTATCCCAAGATCGTGTATCCTCCTTCCCTTGGTCAGTACTTTGTTTCACTTCTGGAAAGCTGGCTAGATACCCTCTTCCTATCCCGGTGAGATGCACAATACTCGGGTTCCACCCAGCCTTATGCTTCCTCCTCTATCACATTGCGTCTCCAAACATTCACCCTCCTCTCATCCTTCAACAAATTTGACTGGTGCACCTCCTCCCGCCCAACAAGCAGTGCATGACACCCCCACTCCCATCCTCATACGGCCCCGTATAGCCCTGTACCCTCCCATGGTCATACCCTCCTTCATGTATGGACCCCTAATGATCTCCCTAGCATGTGACGCACCTCTGGTAGTGCATGATCTTACTCTATTTTTCTCCCGGTCACTCACCATAGTTGTGTTTCTCTTTGTCAGGTTGTTTCTACATTGCGGTGGTTTCTAGTTAAGGTTTGTCTTTTTTTAGTTCTATTTTGGTAATAAATGGTTTGATGTATCGATTTTAGGGTCTAGTTGAGTCAGTTGAGGTGCGGTTGATGTGTGATGGTGTTTTTTCACCGACTTTGTGATGTTTTACTACAGTAAAGTAGGTAGTTACATGCCTTAAAATTCTAAGATGATTTAATTTGTTTATTTAATTATGTTTCACATATTCTGTGGTTATATTTAGTGATGAAAATTGAGTTTTATAAATGTTTTGACATTCTTGTGTGATGAAATTATGTTTTATTTCTCAAATGGGTGTCTTTCATGTGGGTCATGACGTGGTAATCCTTATAAGTGTATAATTAATTATTTAAGGTCTTTAATTAATTTTTTATCGATTAATTGTTTAATGGTTCCATCCACTATCATCAATAGATGAATTTAATGTGTTTTTAATCTTATAAATGTGTTCTTTGGATTATTTTTTAGTTTTGTATAGTGTTTTCAAATGATTTGTGTGTTTATAGGTTAGAAATAAATTTTTAGCAAAGTAAATAGTTATGTCCTTGTGTGTATTTTGGTGTAATGTTTTTCAAAAGGATTTTAAACGCTATTTGCAAGTTGTGAATTATATTTGTAAGGTAATTTGAGGTTTGTATGTTTAAATGGTGATTTCCAAGGAAAAAATCGATCATTTGGAGCATGTTAGATTTGTTATGCAAATTGGTGTATAAATTGTGAAATGTTTGAAAGTAGAAAATCGTTTTATAAAAATAGTTTAATGTGTGATTGGTTTCATGAAGGGGATTGGCACATTATTTTGCATTGGTTTTTATGGTATGTTTTCTTATATTATAAAAAGTAAATTTGTCATTTTTTAAGTAATGGAAAATGTTTTTAATATGGGTTTTCCATGGTGTGTTGAAATGAAAAGTTGGTTGTTTGTAAAGAAGGTTGAATCAAATGAAATGTTTTTCCTTTGTGTGAATGTAGTGGGGTGGTGTGTGTACATGTGAACATTAACCTGAGCATAAGGGAAACCCCAAGTAACTAGGTGTGTGGACTATGACTAGTTCACTAATTGATATGGAAGTGGTTCATCACAGTTTCTTCTAGCTGGACCGACTCTATAACACTAACTAAATAGTTGTGATGATTAGAGACAACAAGGTAATAGGTGTGTTCTCTACTAGTGACTCATGCATGAGAACGTATATCGTTGTGGTTCCTATGCCATGTTTACACTGAGGTATGATGTCTGTTGGGTCCCATTTGTGCTACCTACCTTTGGGGATATACACACAATTCCCTACAATTCATGACATTGTGCCTTTTGATATCATATGTGGGACCAATTGAGTGTCTGTGTGTGTGTTTTATTTATTAATCTTCTCTTATACTTTAAAATATTGTTTTTGAAATAGTTTTTCTTTATGTGTTCCATTTAATTTTTAACATGTAAATGTTTTCATTAAATTTATTTTGTAACCAAGTGTTGAATAAGAATGTTAAACTATCTCTTTGATGTTATGGAATTGAATCTTTTCATTGGTTGTAATCTTATTGGGATCTCATATCAGACCCAACATACATTATTTGGTGTATGTAAATATTGTTCCTTGTGACTTTCAGTTCGAGGCTTCAAGATTAGCAATGTTAGTCTGGGTTGTAGTGGTTTTTCTCATGCAGGTTGGTATTGGATACTTCTGGATTTGGCTCCTCATGTCGCATGGGGGTTTGAGTTAAAGTTTTTGGTTTTTTTGTGGTATTATATTTTGGGTATTTGATTCAAGTTTTAAACATTAAATATAATTGTACCTTAAGGGAATGTTTGGTCGTCTATTTTAGTTTTAATTTATTTAACTTCATAGTTGTTTTGGGATTATTAATTCAGGTAAATTGTTCCATAATTTTACATTTTGATACCTAGACACTTTTTTCAGGTTTTGGGGATCCAGAGCGCCCTTCTAGCTTTTCTGCGGATCAGGTTGGGTATCGATTGGATGAAGACCTTATTTTGTTCATGAAAAAATGGTATCATAGCACATTAAGCTCTTTGGGATTTGTTAATATTCAAGATGATTCCGGTTAGAAGGATATTTGGATGCTTGGGACTCAGGAGGTATGTGTGGGAAGAGTGTCATGAATTCTTGCTTGCACTAATCCTGGATGCACTAGGGGTAGTTTGTAATTTATGTCTTTTGTATTAGGTTGTTTTGTATTCTAGGATGAAAATTGAGGCGAATCAGGTTATGTTGAGGCCTCACATGGGGTGGTGACCCATGTTGAGTCCTAAAGATAGATTCATGGTCTTCTTAGTGTCATTCCTTGCATGGGAAATGGCACTCCACCATGTCTTTATGTTTGGCATAGAAACTAGTTCCTCATTCTGATAGTCAATTTTTTTTGTGTTAATTTTTTTTATTTCTATTGATCTTAGTATTTTTTGTAGTTTAAAGTGACCTTTTTAATAAAAAATTGTTTTGGAATGGGATTTCATTCCTTAAATGGATTTAAATTGGAAAAATGGGTTTTTAATGAATTTGTTTTTTTGGGTTGAAAATTATTTATGTGTTATGATTTGATATTGAAAAGGGATGTATGGACCTTGGAATTCTTTGTGGAGTGCCACATGTGTGTGGGTATGTACAAAAAGTGAATAGGGGAACTTGTCAATGGATGATGTAAGTAGGATTGGATGAACGTACATGTGATGGTTCATAATATACCATAGTTGTATTTTAAAATTTAAAGGGGAAGTGAATTTTGGGAATTGGATTTGGTTTAAATGGAGGGTTCTAAAAGTTTGAAAGTTGTTTGGAACGGTGGATTTTTTTTAAATTAATATGAAAGGGTTTTTTTGAAAGGGTTTTTTTTGATGTTTTTGAGTTTTTTTGGCTTTCATGTTGGTTTTTTTGAGCTTGGGTATTTTCTTTTGATTGTTTTTGGGGATTGATATCGGTTTTGTGTTTTGTTTTTTTATGGTGCTCAATATGTGCTCCCTAGAAAGTCTACAATGGTTCCCAATGAGTCATGCCCTATTCCTAGTTCCTTTTATGTGTTTTAATTTTATCGAAGTAATCAGTGTCTGTTAGAGGCATTTGTGTGGTTCATAGAGATAGAGTGTGACTTTTGGTTTTGGGGAACTCCTGACAGTGTTAAGGCTTGGACCATCGATGGTTTATTTGAGCATCATGTTATGGACTAGAAAAGGTGTGAATTCTCACCATCATTTTTGTTTTGGGTGTGTTTAAGGGTGTTCAGCTCTCATGAAGGTTCTCTATCTCCAAAGAGTGTATTCCAAAGGAAGCTGTCTACAAGAAGCTATCATAGTTGGCTATAACATCTATTTCATTTAACAATCTTCTAATGATCCTTCAGTATAGAGGGTTCAAGCATTCAAAGACATCATGTCGCGTCCCTCCAATATTCTGCTATCATTATGGCCATTCGGGTAATAAGTGGATGCTACTTCCTAGTTGTGTGTCAGGATATACTTCTTCCATTAGTTCCCCAGCCCCAGGTCTCAGGGTGAAGCTCACACACTGTCAGGAGTTGTCCACGGTTTGTGGAACCTGGTCTGGATCATGATCGTGGCTTTAGGATGGAAATATCCAAATAATACTTTTTCAATTCTTATATTCATCGTATGGTCATCCTTGTTGAAGTGGTGTGATGAGCTCATTCTATAGGAATTCAACAGTCATTATATGCTCTTGTTTAATTTCAAAAGGATTTGTATTCCTTGAGGGGTGTTGGGGAAATAAATAAATAGACCCATTTGCATTTTGATTTCGGTCTTTATTATTTTTGTTAGGGGGATGTTTGGGTTTTTTTTATTAATGGATTTTGTTTCTAGGGACCTTTCTATGTTTGGGTGCCTCTCGGTGAGTTTTCCTCTAGTGTATTTTGACTTTGAATGGGATTCATACATCCTAGTGTCTTGGTGTGTTGGTTTTCTGCATAATAATTACAATCCCGGTGGTGTAGGTTTTCCATTATCATTGAGAAAGTTGGTGGAGTTCACGATAGGAATTCCTTAGTATCCGATTATTGTGATGATTTTAATTCGGATTATGTTGGATGTGTAGTGTTACTTTCTCATTCTTAGGTTTTCTGGGTCATTTCATAGAATTCTTTCCATTTAATTCTATGGCATGTTTTTTTTGGTCCATGTGGATAAATTGAATGAGTCTGGTTTGGTAGTTCCTGTGTTGTCCCCCTGGCGGTGTTGTGTTTGGGTTTCAAGGTTTCCCTATTAGTGATTTTTTTGGTGGGGAGAACCCTCTCGTGTTCTCCCCTAATTCATAAGATATGGTTTCTTCATGAATTGGTTGGGTGTGATGTGTGTTTTTTATTGCCACACTGAGGCTCAGGGCTTCCTTTTGGTTTTGTGTGGGCATGCACTCGAGTTGTGTTAACTATTGTCTTGGTGACTTTCTGGTGGATGAAAGTGTCTATGGTGGGGATAATTGTCTCACCCCGACCTCAGACACTATTTTCTTTTAATCATCTCTCTTTGTAAAATCATTTAGAAAAGTTAGGGTTTGGGTCACCATGTGTGATTTCTTATGTTTAATAATATTGATGGGTTTTGGACCGGTGCACGGGAACCACACGATTGGTGGTTATTGTGAGGTTGGATTAGGATCCCTTGCGGGTGCCCACTTCTTAATATAATAATATTTTATGAGAATAGAATAGGTAAATGTTTAAAACTTAATAATTCAAATATTATTTTGTAGATATTAATATTTCTATTATAATTAGAATTGTTAATAATTTTTATTTTATAAAATTTCTTTGAATTAAAAATGTTTCGTTGAGGTGTGGGTCGGGCCTAACATGAATTTGGGCACTTTTTCCGACAAGTGAACATTTTGGGTTGGAAATGTATGGTGCATGTACAGGGAACAATCGATGTCATGTGGCTTTACTAGATAACTATGCAGCCTTTATGATGAGTCGTCAGATAATTATGTATCAAACTGAATAGTTAGAAGAATGAGAAATGAAATGAAAAAAATAAGAAACAAATGTGTTGTTTCAATAATAATAATAACAATAATAAGATGATGATTATTATTATTGTTTTCAATATTTTTATTTTGTCGTAATATTAAAATGTGGTCACAAATATAAAATATTTGTCGTGTTTTTTTAAAAATAAAAATAATGTTATTATTATTATTAAGATTATTATTATAATTATCATTATTAATACATCACATATGATATTTATATTTAATAATTTTATTTTATAATGGTAAATTAGATAACATATTGTTATTATTATTATCATTATTTTTTTTATTATTAATTTATAATTTTTAGTATTTTTACATTTTATTTCATTTTAGTTTTTTCCATTCGTTGATATTTTATTTAAATTTTTCCTTGTTTATCTCTTCCATAAACACAACCCCTATGCACTACACCCTTCCTCCCCCTATGGGTCATGTCGCAGTAGCCACTGCTAACCCTAGATCAGGCCTCGCCCTTTTGTTTGCTGGTGATCCATTCATCTTTCGGAAAGCTGGATGATAGCCCTCTTCCCATCCGGGTCAGCTGCACAGAGCACGCGAACCACCCAGCCTTGCATCGCCTTCTCCCTCACATGGACACTCATAACTAGAGCCCTCCTGTCCCCCTAAGGTGAACTGGACCGCCACACCTCCTCCCACCCCGCAAGAAGAGCGGGATGCCCCTGATCCCTTCCTCATGTCTCTTTCCACCACCCCGCCCCGTCATTTGGATTCACCCCTCCATCATGGCTAGACCCTCCGGCAACTTCCCTAGTGTTTTGCGCACCTCCATAAACCCTCACTATTACTCTGTTTGTCTCCCACAACCTGGCCACATGTGCATTTCTCTTCATCATATTGATTATACCTTGTGGTGGGTAGTTTGGTTATTGTTTGGTGTTTCATTGGTTCTATTTTGGGTATAAATTGTTTTAGGTTTTTCTTTTAGTGGTCTAGTTTAATCGGTTGAGGTGTGTTAGATGTGTGATGGAGTTTTCACACCGACTTTTTGGTGTTTTACTCCACTAAGGCAGGTGCTTTCATTCATTGACATTCAAAGATGATTTTATTCTTTTTAATTATTTTTTACATGATATATGGTTAAATTGAGTGATTTGAAATGGGTTTTATTATTATTTTTACAAGCATGTGGGATGATAATTTCATTTTCTTTTAGAAATGGTTGAATTTAATTTGGGTCTTGATGTGGTAATTCTTAAAAGTGTTTACATAATTTTTTATGTTATTTAACTAATTATTTAATCATTAATTATTTAATAAATGTATTCCCTATCATATTTATATTAATTTAATGTGTTTTTTAATCATATAAATGTTTTCTTTTGATTAATTATTGGGTTTGTATGGTGTTTTGAAGTGATATTTTGCGTTTATAGGTTAGAAATAAATCTTTAACAAAGGAAATGGCTATTTCTTTATGTGCAATTTGGAGTAATGTTTCTCAAATGGGTTTTATTGGTTTTTTGGATTTTTTGACTTATATTAATTTGGTAATTTGAGGTATTTTTTATTGAAGGGGGATTTCCAGGGGAAAATAGATAATTTTGAGCATGTTAGCTTTGTTATGAATTTTGTGTACAAATTTTGAAATTTTTGAAAGGTGAAAATCATGTATAAAAATAGTTTAAAGAGTGATTGTTTTCATTAAGGGTCATGGAACATAATTTTTGGTTAGTTTTTATGGGCTGTTTTTAGGTGTTTTAAAAAGGAAATTTGGTATTTTGTAAGTGATGGTAAAATTATTTGAAAGGGGGTTTTAAACTATGTGATAAAATGGAAAGTGGGATTTTTGTAAATATGGGTGAATTCATATACATTTTGTGCCTTTGTGTGAATCTAGTGGGGTGGTGTGTGTTCATGAGAACATTAACATGATACCATGGAAAACACAGTGTATCTAGGTTGGTAGACTAGAACTAGTATGCTAGATGATACAAAAGTGGTTAATCTTGGTTTCTTCTAACAGGACTAATGATACAACCTAAATAAATGGATAGGTTTGTTGGAGACCACTAGTTTATATGTGTGTTATCTACTAGTGGCTCGCATATAAAAATATAGATCGGTGCGACTCTTATTCAATGTTTACACTGAGCTACGATGTTTATAAGGACCCATTTGTGTTAGCTACCTTAGGGGATTTACCCACAATGCTCTTCCATTCATGACATGGTCCCTTCAGTCGGCATATAGAGGACCACTTGATTGTGTCGGTGTGATTTGTGAATCTTTTCTTTCACATTAATGTGGTTTGGGTGAAATGGATTGTAATTTAGGGTTCCTTTTAATATTTATCTTGTAAATAATTTCTATAAAATTGTTTAAATAGAATGAGTTGAATAAGAAGGCTAAATTATCTCTTTTGAGGTTGTGGAATGGAATCTTTTTATTTGGTGGCATCCTCTTAGGCTCTCGTCTAACACCCTGTATACACCTTTGGGTGGATTTAGATCCTTTTCCTTGTGTTTTCAAGGTCGAGGCATCGGGCTTACAGATGATAGTCCATGTTTTAGTGGGTTTTCTTGTGCCAGGTGGTGTTGGTGGGAAGGTGATGTGGCTCCTCATGTCGCACAGATGATTGAGTTGGAGTTTTGGATTTCATTTTTTTAGTCTCTTTTTTGTTTTTGGTTCATGTTTCAGTTTAATTTTAATTTATTTATTCTCTTAGTTGTTTTGTGTCTTTTATTTCAGGTTAATCGTTCCCTAACATTACATTTTGATACCTGGGAAATTGTGATAGCCTGTGGGTATCGAGAACATCCTTTGGGCCTTACTGCAGACTAGGCCTGGTATTTATTTGATTGTAGGCCTATTTGATTCATGACACATTCCCACGATATTATCTATCCACTAGGTCACTTATCCATGGAACAAATCATCATACGTCCTCAAATAATTCATGAAAAATTATTGCAGTAAAATCCCCATATATTCAATAATTCCTAAAACCAGTACATTGCTGATTATATATTCAAAAAATTGAGTGAGCAGAAATCCCATTAAATGAAAAACAAGTGAAATATTTTACATGTGATACTGGGGAACATCACTTAGAACATTAATAAATAATAGTGCTTCTTTTTAAGGATGTTCCCTAATAGCGCTCTAATTTCACGGGTGAAGAGATTAATCTCTAAAGATGACATTTTTTATGATACCATGGTGAATAACATCATTTAATTTTATGATTCCTTTGTGAATAACCTTGGTAATTTTTATGATACCTTAGTGAATAACCTTGGTAATTTTTACCACACCATAAGGATTGATCTTGGTAAAATGCTTATGAATTTCCAAATAAAATTTTGTAGACACATTTCTATGTTATGATTCATGTTCTTATTATATGGATCTTTCTCCCGAATTTATGTATTTCATCATGTTCTTATTGATATAACTCAATATCACAAGTAAATTATTTCCCTTTTTTTCATTTACTGGTCTTTATGCTCACCCCTTTCATGGATATATGTCCTCAATTTATGAGATGTAGTCATTGTACTTAATATGAACCTATGATAAATCCTTTAATGTGGAATAAAATAAATTGTTATGTGTTCATGTATTGTGTATCTAAAATCCAACGCACTAATCTTTAAAAGATACACAATTTGAAAAATGTTATGAAAAGTTATATAATAAAAATGTAGGACTCCACAGTTTGTATCAGAGGACAGTTTAGTTATATTGGAAATTAAGATTTTAAAAAACTAGGAAGAACCCTATAAAAATGTATAAATAATTGAAATATTCCGATTATTTTGTTGAAATATCACGTATGTTGTTTCCGAAAAGAAATTCTCTGTCTAGATACAAATAAGTGGTAGTGGCTAGGGCACAGATGTACCTAGGGTTAAAACCCAAAAACACCTCTTTGATCTAAACTGATGTGGTAACTGGTTCATGACAATGGGCCATGCTACACTCCAAGTTCGACACTCTCAATGGATATGTTGTTTTAATCATAATCTTTTTATGAAAAATTATAAGGGTTGTGTAGAAAAAGTAATTATCTAAAATGAATAATATGTTTAAGCATGATGTTTTAAGATGTGAACTTACTTTATAATTATATGATTTAAAATATTAATAATATTCTATTAATAGAAAATTATGAGGATGCAATTTCATTAAGGGTGATGAATGTAATGACCCGAAAAATGAACTTCTATTATATATCTATCTGTTTCCTCACAACAAAGTTTTTTTATGTTTTATAATATAATCACATATAATTAATTTTTATTTAATGAGAACATTATACATAATCCATAAATTTGGATTAATAAAACTATGAACAATAATCCAATAAACACATTTAAGAACAGTTTTTATTAATAAAATATATGTTTAATTGAAGAAAATTTGATCAATTATGTTTTATAATTCCAATTGTACTTTTCAGAAATGATATTTTTATTATTTAAAATTATGGTAATTATAATAATGATTATTTTAATTAAATAGTATGATTTGAACACCCCTTTTAAATTTAAATGATAAAATAATTTTTTTAAACGTTAAAAATTTCACTATGAAACATCTCTATTTATTTTATATCTATAATTATTTTTAATAACTAAGTATTTTTGTATATTAAATTTAAATTTTTCTTATATATTGAATTATTATGGTTAAATAATCATCATTTTCGAATTCCAAATGTCAAAATTAATCTTTGGTATATTTTTAGTAGATTTCTATAAAGTTTCTATTATTAATGAATGGTAGTTTTTTTGAATAATGGTATTTAATAAATAGAATTTCTTTAATAAGAGTATTTTATGAATATTATTTTCAATATTAATATTAAAAAATATTTTATCATTATGTCACTTTTTCTGTTAAATGATTTTAAATAAACGGACATAAACTATTGCGATCATGAAGATATCTAGAGTTTAATAGGTATTAGTATTTTATTTATTTAATTTAATTTAAAATGTAATTAATTTTTAGAAAATTGAGTTGATCTTTTAATTCTACACGCCACAAAATTTTTATGGTGAATTTTTGGGATTTTTCTAAAACAATTGAATTTTTATGAATAGTAAAAATAGCATTTTAGGGTTTCAGTAAGTTTAATGACATCCTAACTATGTCATAATTATGTAATGAGTGAGATATGATTATGGTCGAATATTATGGTTAAAAATATGATATTACATTTCTCATGTGTCCAATACCGTGGGCATGCCCATGGTTTTGCAATTACCACTAATGAGGTGTCCTATGAAATTAATAAAACATTCCCTCTCTTTTTCTATAAATACCCACCCATTCCATCATTTCGATACATTCCAAAATCATTATCCCAAAATTTATGAATTTATTTTTTCCTACGGATTCCTTCTAAGGTTTCCTCAATCCCAGAAGGTCAAGATCATATATTTTTAGAAGTTACTCTTCAAGGAAAGGGAATCTACCACCCCTCTTTTTTCAAGCACTCTTTTTATGTTATGCCTTTTTAATTTCTATTTTCCTTTATTGTGATATTTCATTATATATCCCCATTTCATTCCATATTATTTTTAAATTATTATAGACCCATTTTTCTATTATTCACCATTTTTTTTACTTTTTAAGTGACGTCATTAGGCTGCCGAAATTTCCCAAGGGAATTCCCAACATCTCCTTTTTCCATTTATGTCCTCTTTTTTGGGGTATGTATTTCATGTTTCCATATCATGTTCTTATTTTAATTTTATTATATCCTTATAATTTATTATTATTCATTTATGAATTATTTACCCTGACCCCTCTCTTTTTAATGTTTTATAAAATCATATTTCATGTCGTTATGCTGCATTATTTTTGTCTAAAAATATATCTATTCTTCTCATAAAATTCTTTTTTATTATTTATATAAAAACCCAAACCTATTTAATATATAGGGGTATTCAAAAATACAATATTATTATATATTTAATTATTTAAATAACATACATGAAATCCGCAATTCCTTTTTTTGGGTTATAAATGACATAATGGTCATGTTTTTAAACACTTTTTAAAACACCCTAATTTTGATATAAAACCTATTTATTTTACACTATATGGGTTATATATGATATTATTTATTATTATCTATTTATATAAAATGAAAATAAATGGATATTAATGGCACAGAATAATAGTTCTCTAATGCATGGGGTAATTAAATTAATCTCTAGAGTGACATGTTTTACGTTACTTTGGTGAATAACCACTGTAATTTTTATGATACCTTGTGAATAAACTTGGTAATTTTTATGACACCATGGGGATGTACCATGGTGATATACATATTAATGTACAAATTAAATGTTGTATCTACATATCGATGTTATGATTCAGGTTCTTATGATATGGATCTTTCTCATGCCTCTTTTTATTTCCTCAAGTTGTTATTGATATTCATCAATATCACAAGTAAATTATTTCCCTTTTTTCCCTTACAAGGCTTTATTCTCACCCATTTCTTTTATTTATGTCCCCATGTTATGAGATGTAGTCATTGTATGTAGTATGAACCTATGATGTATCCTTTTAGGTGGAATAGAAGAATTTTTTTTGTTTTCATGTATTATGTTCTTAATTTACAAGATTGTGTAGTATAAAAAATGGTATATCACAATGGAAATATGTGGCTTTAAAATGATTAGGATACTTTGAATACTATATTACTTAAAAATGATATCTTATGAACATCCGGGAATTTTGGTAAGTAATAGATGATGTAGATATTTCATGAAAATACATCCCTATCTAGATACTAAAATTGTATGTGGTTATAGGAAAGATGTACCTAGGAGTAACAACTCTAATAATGTTTTCATGCTTGAACTAAGTTAACTTGGTACACGAAAATGGCCATTACTATGAAATTAGTTTTATACTCCCAAGGGATATGTTTACGATAATTCACATATTCATTACAAGCCATTCTGAAAGATTTTTTCCCAAAAAGTAACCAGTGTATATGGTTCTAGGATTTATGATACATAAATTTATGTTTTTTTCTATATCATGTTTGTAGTTATATAGGGTTCATGATTTTATGTGTTAATATATTTTATAGAATTGATTAGAAATGGTACCTAGTAGATGGAATGTGAACATCACTAATGCACATAATGCAAAGAGTAGGAAGGATCATATCACTTATAGTCTTAAGGCATCATTTCGAAAGAGATATAGTCTCCCAATTATCCCCGTCATATGAGGAAATAGTATGATGTGTTAAAAATATATTTAAATAATTCTTCGAGTAATATGTCTTTAAAGGGAAGAAAGAAAAGAGAAGGATGGATGCGGAAAATATGGATAATGTAATGAAGAGAAATAAGGGTTTTACCACATTTGATAACTGTGGAAAGAATCATTCTGGTAAATGAAAGAAGAGAATTGTAGGTTCTTATATGTGAGGATAAAAATAATAACAATTTCAAGATATCTAGGGAAAGAAAATGGATTCTAATATATTGTGCTTCAACTAAAAGGATATGGGACCATGTGAAAATCAACGTCTCATGCGTCAAACGAATACGGACCAAATAATATTACTATATAATGATCACATCATGATCCTACCACAAATAAAGTGGATTGATTAATAATCCTCTTCATGAATAATTTTATTTTAATATTTTATCATTAATTGACTGTTTGTAATATTTATTTAATATATTATGCTTGTACTATAGTTCTTTTTCCTTATGTATTTGAGGCTATATGATGAATTGTACCAGGGATAAGTGACTCAGTCGGAAGATAATATACTGGGAAAGTATATGGTTGAGGGAATGAAAACACTAAATATATTCCCGATGGTTAAGATAATGATGAATTAATTATTGATTTGGATATGTAATGACTACCACAAAACTGATTTTTGGCTAGTTGATAAGTGTTCTATGCTATCATAGATATAGTTTAAACCATTTTTGGATATAAGGACCTATCCAATAGAATTTTCAAGGATGAATGCATGTTTCTAATAATGTTTTAGGGAAAATTGATTTATTACCATATTTTACGAGGAAACATGATCAGGATATTTTTATGTTAGGAATATAAATATTTAGGTCTTCATTATGTTTATTGAAGGAAATAAGTTTGGAGAAAAATTGAGTTTGGTATATCAAAGTGTTATAAAAAAGAGGATTTCTATGGACCCCATGTAAATGGATCTAGCAAGGATGGATTTAAGAATGATTCTAAAGTATTGGATCATCATGTTTGGTAACGGTAAACCATTTGTGTAATGGTTTATATTTATCATTGTATGAGGTTTTGGAGATTAATGTCACTACATGGTGTAACTTGTGCTAAGAGATGATGTATATAGACAGTTCAATGCACAAAAAAGGATATGATTGTTTTTGGGAAATAGAAACAAATATTTATTCTCTTATTGAGTGATATATTTAAACAACTCTATAAAAAGATTATAAAATAAATATTTTTTCCTATTATCATTTTTTTCATGATATCAATATAATTTTTTGTAACTGTAGTTATACGTTTTTTGGTAATGATCATTCATCTGAGCATGTTCTCTCTCAGTTTCCATCAGAACATGATGATTTGATTATTATTTCATGACCATTTTTTCTAATTAAAATGTTTAGTTTTTAATTAACCTAGGAATTTCACATTCCCTCTTATTAGGAGGGTATATTAACCGTATTCTTGATGTGGGTTCCCACAACGGAATTTTCTAGTATCAACCTATAATAATAAAAGATGAATTTCAAATTTTTAAGTCAAAATAATTTTATGGTGTGGATAATGAAACACCCCAAGAATATAGAAATCTATTTAATATAGAATCCATGAAACACTGAGTCTCTACAAAACAATACTTTACTATAACCAAAACAATAAAAAAAATTCTCTTCCACTCTAATTTGAATTTAAAAAAATTGACATTCACAGTTGCGTTTAGTAAGATATTTTGAGTCTGATAAAATCATTTTATGTTTTTTAGTGAATAGTAACTTAACCTTATGAATAGTTACATAACCTTATGAATAGTAACATACCCTAATAAATATTACTTTGCTCTTATGAATTGTATGTCAACTAAAAAAATAGAGACTTCACCCATGAATGTATAAATATTGTTTAAACATCTTATAAGTGAAAAAATGATCATAGTATAAGTATTAGAGTTTTTGGAAGTCATAAATATTTTAATTATAATTTTATAACTAAATTAATAATTTAAAATAAAAATTTACTTTCCTATAATGTAATAAAAAAATTTCAATTTATTTTCTTATGGTTGTAAGTGAATTTTATGAGATGTTGATTATTTTTCCGTGATGTTATAAAATGTGTTATAGTTTTAATGTTGTTTTTAGAGGAAATTATGATTTTAATTAAAAATTAAATTAAAAATATTTAGAAAATTATTTCCTAAAATTTTATTTATTTTTTGAATTCTATAGTTCCAAAAATGGTGGGGGTTTTATTTTTGGGATTTCTCTATAATACTTGAATTTCTTGTGAAGGGTTAAAAAGTAGTTTTTCAGTTTTCAGTATGTTTAATGACATCATAATGATTTAATAATTAATATACAATTCTAGAAAACATTTTTACATTATAATATTAATTATGGTGTCCCAAGTGGCCAATTCCATGTGAAGACCATGATTTGAAAAATACCACAAATTAGGTGTCCATTGAAATTAATAAATAAACTCATTCTCTTTCACTATAAATACCCACTCATTTCTTCATTTTCAGCCATTAAAAATTCATCGTCCTTAAATACCCGGTAGTTTAAACTCTCTAGGACTGATCCTATGGTTTCCTCAATCACGCATGGTCCTAACCATCAAGTTTTAGGAGTTACACTAAAAGGTAAGTGAATCTATCACACTTCTCTTTTTCTAGCACTCTTTTTTTGTTATTCTATTTTCATTTCAATTGGATTATATTGGGATGATCCATTACATAACCCATTAAATTTTATATTATGTTATAATTATGAGTGTCTAATTTTCTCCCAATGTAATATTTTATGAATTTTTATGTCACATCATTGGGCTACCAAATTTTAATAAGGGGTTTCTCAACATTTCTTTTATTCTGAGTTCCTTTATTTTTTTTGTCACCTCTTTTCATAAAATGGTTATGATAAATCCAATACTTCGCATGTATTATAATTTTTTAGGGATAACAGAATAATTCATCATCATATCTCATTTCCAATTTTTATACTAGAAATAAGAATACCATCTGATATGTGTTTGGTAATAACATTCCAGAATGATGAGTTTTCAATTTCTAATACCATCATCAATTCTTGACATGAAACCATTTTGATGGTTGAACTAGACTATAATATATATATTGTAACAAATTTAATTTTTTTGAATCTTTTAGTATGCTTGATTGTTATTTATAAATCAAGATGAGTTCATTATGATCAATTACCACCAATTAAACTAAATAATTATCATTCAAGTTCTATATAATCATTCATCCTCACTCCCAATAGCCAAATGAATTATATAAACATAAAATATTCTGGATATTAATGTCCAATCTAGTTAACCATTATCTTATAAAATTTTTATCCTTCAATGTATATAAAAAAATTGGTAATGAAAACAATGGAAGAGAACGCTCCCAAATAATAAAATTGATCCTCTTAAACCCATCATGAAGTCCATAAATGAACTTAATAATGTGAGAAATAAGAAAATAAAATAAAAATGGTTGTTGAATAATTAATTATTGACCTCAATTAGGTTTCCCAAGATAGTAATATCATGATAAGACCACTATCAAACATAACATAAGGGTTTTCTCATCTCACTTCCATTTTTGTGAGACATTCTTTATTCACCATTATTTATTGTGTTTGGTGTATGGATACAGCACTTTGGTGGATCATATCGTGTATCTATTTATTATCATTGTATTAAATCTATCATTTTGTGATTATTAATTTTGTGTCATATGATTCGATTGATTACAAACTGTTAGGGGTTTTCTACCCAACCCTCTATTTTCATTTGGGTTAATCATATTTTCTACCTACCACAATTAAATTTTTATTTATTTATATTTACTTCTCTTAAATTTATTATGAATATATATATATTTTTACCAACCATAACCATACCTTCATTAAAAGGATTTATATGTTTTAAAATTATTTTCAAAAATTCTTCCCAAAAAAACAATTATATTTCAAGGGAACTTCTCGAATTATTACATATTTAAAAATGTTCTATGTAATCTATTTCATTCCATTATTATTTGTGTAAAATTAAAATATTATTCATGAAAAAATAATCTTCATTTATTTATGGTTTTATAAAAGAAAACACACTATTCTATTTTAAAATCACTTTAATAATTTCCTAAAACCGCACTAAAATGTTTTACTTCTAAAGATTCATTAAAAGCTATTTTTACATGATTTCAATTTATTGGGGAATAATTCAAGAATAAAATATAATTTCAATGATATTTCCTCTTTTTAGGGATATACATGTTTACAAATCAAATTTCATAACAAATACAAATGATTTTCTGAAAGAACGCTTCTTTCCAATGTAAAAAAGGATTTCTATCATTTTACATTACCTTTTATGATATATATTCGTTTTTCACTAATTAATAATTAAATTTTTTGTATGTAAATACCTTTGTTATATCATAGAAAATGTATCCTTATTTTCATGACATTATAAGGAATTATGATTTGAATGTTTCATAGTGGTATGAGACACATTGGAATGTTTAAGGATTATTTCCTTAAGAAATATTCAATGTTATCATCTAAAAGTATCTTTATATTTTTCAACAAATTTTTTGAATACTATAATTCATTGTGGTGTATCTCTTAATATATAATCTACAATATTTTGTTGAAGTGTTTCTAATTAGTTTCTCTTGTGGTGAATGGTATCATGATAGCACATCCATAATCAAACTAATAAGAAACTCTTCAACAATATATTGCAGATGATATCAAAAGATATACACCTTAATAAGTACTAGATTCATCAAGGATATTGACATAGATAAGATACTTTTAGATGATACCATTGGAAACTTCTTGAGGAAATAATCCATAAATATTACAATGTTTCACAAACCACCTTGAAACATTGAAATCATAATACATTAGAATATAATGAGAATATTGAGACTCTTGATATGACAGACCAAAAAGTATTATTTAAACCACATTAAAGAAATATGGGGGGAACAAGGGGTATATCTCAAAAAACATAAACTGAGAGGATACAAATCCTTTTTCAATAAAGAAAGAAGAGATATTTTGGAAAATCTTTTGTTTTTGTCATGAAATCAGTTTTGTAAACATGTATATCCTAGAAAAGAACATTAAATAACATTGAATTTATATTTGAGGCATAAATTATGTACCACTGATTTGAAATCATGAAAAAAAGTTCTTTTAAATATTCATTTTATGTAAAACATTTTAGAACAGTTTTAGGAAAATATTAAAGATGTTTTTATAGGAAAAGGAACGTTTGCTTTAATAAAACCATTAAAGAACCATGTTGGTTTTATCCTGATAAAATGTGTGATTTAAAAATATAATTTCTTAAAATAGATTACATTGTGCACTTGAAAATATGTATGAATTCGAGATGTTCATTTGAAACAGGATTGTTTATCGGTAAGATTTTTTGAAAACCCCATTTAAAACATATAACTCCAATAAATGAAAGTAGGATTATAGTTGGTATAAATATATAGAAATTCAAAAAAAATTATGATGATTAAATATGAATGAATATTAATTCCATTGTGCTACGTAGAGAATAATAGTATCCCAAATGAAAATGGAGGTTTGGGTATAAAACCCTTACCGGTTTGTAATCAATGGAATCATATGGCTAGAATTTATAATCATAAATTAATATATTGAATACAATTAAAATAAATATTTTCATGATATGATGCATAAATGGGATGTATACATACACAGTACATAAGAAGTATTACTGATTAAGTAATATCTCACAAAAATGGTAGGGATATAGGAAACCTCGTACCTTAAGTCTGGCGGCGTTCTTCACTTGATCATAGTGTCTTAGTAGAGTAACTCTTAAATCATAAAGGTTGGGACATTGGGGTCTTGAGGACACCTTGGGAGGACTCAAAGGAAGGTAAAACTACATGAGAATCAGGATGATGAATTTGTAATGAATGTAAATAAAGGAATGGTGGGGTATTTATAGTAAAAGAGGTGTAGTTTATATTAATTTCCAATGACACCTCATTAGGGGTATTTTCTAAATCATTTTTTCCACTTGGGAAACATCATATTATATTTATTTACTAAATTTCAAACCATAATTCTTACACCATGATGTCATCATTAATGATGTCAATAAACTTACAAAAAACTCAAAATTGTATTTTTACTATTCATGAAAAACTAAAGTATTTTATATGTTTTCTATGAAGATTAAATTTTTTAGTATTTGATGAATATTATTTGTTGAATTGAATTTTTTATGAATAGTATTTGATAAATAATGGTTTTTATGAATGGTTAAAAAATATTTTACTATTAAATAACTTTTTATGTGAAATAAAAATTTTAAATCGGACAAACATAGTTGTAATGAGGGTGAAAAGTGTGGTTCAATATGATAGAAATAATTTTTCGGTGAATAGTAACTTTACCCTTTGGAATGGTAATTTTACCCTTATGAATGGTAATTTTTCCAATGAATAGTAACCTCACCTAAGGAATTATAAATATTTTTTAGTCATCTTATTTTGTAATTTGATATAATTATATCATAGTACATGTAAATAAATGTTTTAGAAAATATTAGTAAAGTATTAGTATTTTATTAATTCAATTTAATTTAAAATGGAATTAATTTCTAAAAAATGGAGTTTAACTTTAATTCTACATGATAAAGAATGTTTACGGTGATTTTTTGAATTTATTTGGAAATACATGAATTATCAGTGAATAGTAAAAATACTGTTTTGAGTTTTTGGTATGTTTAATAACATCATAACTATGTCACAATGATTTAATGAGTAATATAAGATGTTGATAGACTCTTATGATTTAAAATTAATATGTGGGGTCCCATGTGGCCAATACAATGAGAAAATACCATCAGAATCCCATGTTTTTTCATATAACACTAATGAGGAGTCCATTGAAATTAATAAACTTTTCCCTCAGTTTATCTAGAAATACCCACAAATTCCTTCATTTCCATTCATTCAAAAATCATTATCCATGATGCCCCGATTGTATCACCTCCCAAGGAGTCCTCTTAATGTTCTCCCTTGCCCCCAAATTTATTATCTTAGAGTTTTAAATGTTACTCAACAAGGTAAGAGAATAACCAACTTCTCTTTTCTATTCATGTTCTTTATTATGTGTTATTAAACGAACCTAATTGGACCTTAATGCCAAACAAGATCGATTATGCCTGATCCCATCCATTTGGATGATTGAAGACCTCTACCACATGCCAGATAATAGGTCCCCACCTCTTGTTGGTCCAGATAGCACGTGGCACAATCTGTCCCCTACATAGAGGGATTTTTAAATCACCTCCCCCATAACTCGAAAATGTTTTGATAGGCCGGTGATAGTTCAAGCCACGTAATATCTAGGCTAGCAAAAGGTGGGACCTATTGTCCATGTGGTGGTGGTCTACCATATTATTGAGGGCTAGGCTCGGCATGGATAATCTTTTCGGGATTTTATATCTAATGGGGTTCATTACATGAAAAAATAGAGAAAAAGTATGTATAAGAACAAAACAACATTGAAAATGTAATAAAACAATTGCCTCTTTTCGGGTGTATCCTTTGATTTGAATAAAATGACTCATTATGATGGATTTCCTCCCAAATTGTATCCTATATGAAGAATTGAGGGATTTTGGGAGAGGAAATGGGTAGTGCTTCGCTGATCCAAATGGGTTTGGAGGTGTAAGTAATTAGAAGTAGAAGTTCCCTTTTATAAGAGATGGGACAAGATCTATGGGAAAATCATGAAATGTTAATTTATTATAAATTCATTTTAGGTTTATAATATCTCCAAAGTGATATATTTCAAGGATAATATAGTTATTGGTAAATAACACTGATCCAATGAACTTAGACATGTTTACATCATAAAATTATCCTTAGCTTTTGGATTTAACCGTTACATAAACAGTTTAACTCTAACCGTGCCTTCCATTATTTTCACACTATAGGGTTAATAGAGTGACTATAAAATGATATGAGAACCTCAAATGGATAATTAATTACATATTTGAGATTATTAAATTTATTTGGATGAACATTATAATTTTATGACTTTTATACCATTTAATAAAATAGTATTTATTTTGAAATATCATATATGTCAATTTTAATACTATTCAATATTTTCACTTTTGAAAACATCAGAACATCATTATAACATTGAAAAAATACTTCTAATATGTCACTAACAAGTCTAGGTTATTTATAATATTAGTGGATGACATTAATTAAGTAAAATTATATTTATTTTTATATTATTAATACCATTTATTTGATTCATCCTTTAATAAATCAATTACTACTTAATCATTGTATCAGAAATAAATTTAATTATTTAATGGCTAAAAATTATAAATATATTTTCATGATGTTGATAAATTTTTTTATTTTTTCATTAATTTGTATAGTCTAATTTATCTTATATATAAATCAATATTAAAAATTATTTATGTAAGAAAATTTGAATGTGGTTCTTTAACTCTTTTATAAATAAAATATAATAAATGTATTAATCTTACAAAAGTGCTTTAAAAGAGATAATATTTCCAACCTATGGTTTATTTTGGTTGAAATATAATTATCCAATTGAATTAAAATAAGTTATACGGTTATTTTATATTATTTTAATAATATTTTTACATTTAATTTTTTATTTAACTTTAACTGTGGAAAATAAAAATCAAAAGTTACTGTTCACCAGAACATTATTTTTATCCTATTATAAAACATTTATTATTTTTATTATAACCATGTATATCTGATTTTAGAAATTCAATTCACATAAGTTGTAAAATTATGTTTACTGCTAATATCGTAACGTGGCTAGAAGGCAGGTAAAAAAAAGTTAAAGAATGATCAATGGATTTTTATATATTATTATATTATAAATATGATTCCAATACCCTAAATTTCTTTAACATATGTATTTTTTATCTATTTGGACTTTAAAACAAATTGAAATTAAAAAAAATTAAACGAAAAAGTCGGTTTTAAAATAATAATGTTGTGTTTTTCACTATTCATCAAAAATTTAATGTTTTCAGAAAAATAAAATAACTCCATCCTAATATAATATTGAAATTCCATATTAAAAAAGGTATTATATTTTACCCAATTAAATTTCAATGAGTTTCTGAATATAATTTTATTGTTGTTTATAAAGGGATATAAAACGTAGTTCCATTATGAAAATTGTATTTCTAAACATAAAACAGTTTTCTGAAAGGTATATATTTAATTATAAATATGTTTTCATTATGTGGAAACATTACAACTAACAATTATTAAATATTTATTAATATATATATATATTACTATATTTAATGTATATGTTATAAATACATCCTTTAAATAATTGTAATATTCAAGTGTTGTTTTGCAAAAACTAAATCTTGGATTTAATACAATTCAAGTCACTGTTTTGAGCAACATAAGATGTTGAAGATAACGTAACATGAAATATTGTGGTGTTACATTATCCCCTCATTTAATAAATTATTTCATCACATTTTAATATTGTGATCAAATACAATGGTTTATACATTTCAAACTATCTTTTCTGAAATCCCAAATCAGAAAATAGATTGAAGAGACCTCCATTTAAATATAAAGGAAGGGAAGTACGAAGGTCACCAGAGATAACACATACAGTGATTAAATGTAGGAAAAAATGGATATAAATTAAAAATATAATCAACATCTTCTGATAGTGATTGATATAGAACATGATAAAGGGAATGTTAAAAATCACAAAGCTATAAATCATCGTTGATCTAAGGGACCATTTGGTTAAACTAAAAAATGGGTAGGATAGAATTTTTCGTTTCAATATCCTTTCCCTAGAGTTGATTAATTATTTTAATATTAATAAAATCACCTAATTTATTTATTCTCATTTCATAAGCTTAATATTATTCTTTGGTTGTGATTCTATCTATTTTTACATCATCCCTTCCACCTGTAAATGAATGTTTAAAATGTATTTTTCATGCCTAAAGTGATTTTTATAAATCCTAAGACCAACAAGTATTTACTTATTCCACGAAATATTTACTAAAACCAAATATCTTATCCCTATGTATCTAATAAATCATACGTTAACTACAAAAAATTATATCCATTTTTTAAATTACCATATTCCATCCTTAAGACTCGACCAAAATAATTCCATCCAAATTGATTGTCCAATAAATTCTCTTAATTTCCAAAATAAATCTTAATATTAGATTTCTAAAACAATGTAATGTATCATTTATTTTCACTCAAAAAATATTTGATTATATATAAATCCTTAATGAAAATTCTTATACTTCCAAATCTATAAAGAAGAAGTAATTCATTACAATCCTTATATATCTCATGAATATTATAACCATATAACCATTGATGTAATAATTCATGAATATAGTCAGAAGAAAACCTCAATCATTCCACATCACTATTAAGTCATTAACTATGATTTAACATCTTATTCCTTAATACCTTCTTCATCTCATTTTTCGTTTTTAATCTCTTCGTCACTAGAAGTACAACTATAGCATGTATAAACTTATTGATTCTAACCACTGATGAAAACTCAATGAACCAAGTGAGAAACACTAGTCATTGTGATATAGTCATGAAGAATCACTAACATGTTCTCTGAGTGATTCTATATTCTTCTCAATCCATATGTCCATAAGATTAACCTATGTTATCCATTACAAAATCTAAAAGATGATATCCAATAATTAGACTTATCCTCAAAGTCATTTATAGGGTTATTTTTTCTGATATATTTTTTCTAAATCTAATTTCCTTAGTTATTATTAATCCTCTTATAATAAAAACAATAATTCCCCAACCCCAGATACCCAAATCCTGGGCATTATTTGAATACATTGTAATGATTATAAGGAATCAAATCCTAAAGGACCGATTAGTTTTGTAGTCTTGGAAAATAGATTACATACATGAACTTTACATTACAATTTCTAACATAAAATACAACATTTATTATCATCTTATAAGTCCAGTATTCCCCTATATAAACCATATATATTAATCATAAAACTATTCTTGGAAACCTGGTAAAATTAAACAAATGAAATGTGTGATCTTAAAAATCTAGTAAGGATAAAGAATATAACACAAGCTATCATAAATAATCATAAGCATTTATGGAAAGGTAGAAAACTAAAAAAATCATTTTAGAACATTATATTAAACATAATATGTAAAGAATGAATCAAATAATACCATATATAAATTCACATGGATATTACACTAATTGAATAAACACATATAAAATCAACAACTAATCTCATAATGTGGAAATGAATAATGTCGTACATCATAACACTATTGTAAATGCCTCATGCCAAGAGAATTACCATACTATTATGGCCTTGTGCCAAGATGCTAGTTTGTCTCATGTGACTTCTCGATGCATCGGCAGATTATAGAAGGCCCCACCATTTAGTTATTATGTCCAGTGAATTCCTCATATGAAAAGTGTAAAACATAACATAAACAGTCATAGTAAAACTAGCATACGAACAATCCTTTTGATAAAATATAAGGTAAATTTATTTCGAACAAATAAGTACATGTCAGGATATGAACATTTTCATATGGGTATGACACAAATGTATCTAAAACTAAAACTATAAAATACTACTTCGATATAGACTCGAATGGGAACTAGTTCAAAACAATGGGCCTTACTGCATTCCTTGTTTGTAACTCCATGGGAATATGTTTTGATAATCACAAGATATTAATAGACCACTATGAAGTATTTCTAGAAAATTTTATTATTGTTAAAGAATAATATTTTTTTAAGCATTATTTTTTCAAACATAAAATAAAATTCGAAATATATGATTCCAAATAGTAACATATTACTAATAAGAAAAAAATGGTAGAATGCAAATTTTTAAGGGGGGAAGAATGTAACGAACAAAAAAATGTAATCATTTATTTATGTATCTCTTTCCTATCAATAAATTTTTTTAAGTTTTTCAATAGAAGCACTTAGAATTAATTTTTATTTAAAGATAACATTTTACATCATGAATAAATCTATATTAGTACAACTATGAACAATAATGGGGTCTACATATTTAATAATATATTTTCATAAAAAAATTGATAAAATGGAGAAAATTTGATAAATTGACTTTTAATAACAAAATTTAACATTTCAAAAATGATATAATTATTATATAAAATTAAGGTATTTCAAAAAATGATTATTTTAACTAATGTGTATGATCCAAACTACCATTTTTTAATGTAAATTAGAAAATAATTTTATTTTTTTTAAGTTTCAAAATTTCCCTATGAAATTTCACTATTAATTTTTTATCCACTATTATTATTAATAACTAAGTATTTTTATATTTAAAAGTTAAATTTCTCATACATAGAGATTTATTATGGTGAAATAAACATCATTTTGGAATTTAAAATGTCAAAATTAATCAAGGGTGAATTTTCAGAAGTTTTCTAGGATGTTTCAATTTTTTAGTATTTTTTGAATATTATTTGATGAATAGTGATTTTATGAATAGTTTTTATGAATATTTGTTTTTGTATAGTAACAAAATATTTTATTTTCAACTAAATGTTTCAGTGAAATTATTTGAAAAAATCCGACATACATGGTTGTAATCAGTGTGAAATTTTTTTTCAATAATATCAAAAAAATTGGTGAATAATAACATTACCATTTAGAATAGAAATTTTACCCTTATTAATAGTAATTTTACCAATTGAATAGAAACCTCACCTAAAGAATTATAAATATGTTTTAGTCATCATAAGTTGTAATGTGATAAAGTTATATCGTCGTATAATTAACTAAATGTTTTAGACATTATTTCTTAAGTATAAGTATTTTATTTATTTAATTTCTTTTAATATGAAAATAATATTTATAAAATAGAGTTCACTTTTAAATTATACATGTTTAGAAATAGTGAGGGTGAATTTTTGGGATTTATTGAATGTGTTTATTTTTGGATGACCATTAAAAATACAATTTTGTGTTTTTGATAAGTTTATTGACCTCGTAGCTATGTAATAATGATTTAGTCATGCTGTAATAATTATGGTCAACTCTTAAGGACTAAAATATGATAGTAGTTGTCCCATGGGGCCATTTCTATTGGCAAATACCATGGGAATGCACATGTTTTTTCAAAGACCACTAATGAGGTGTCCTTTAAAATTAGTAAAATATTCCCTCACTTTTTCTATAAATACCAAGCCATTACATCATTTAATTTCATTTAAAAATAAATATCATTGATTATATGATAGTATTACCTCCCATGTAGTACTTTCATGGTGTACATACAACCTTAGTGTCCCAATGATAGAGTTTTAGAAGTCACTCTTTGTGGTAAGGGAATGAAGCACCCTTCTATTTTCAATCACTGTTTTTTCTTATGGATTTTTAAATTAAATTTTATTATGTTTGGGAATTTCAATATAAATCCCCCTTACATTTAATATTATATAAAAATAAGGAGATAGACCTTTTTATCTCAATAACACATTTGATAAATTTTTATGGGACGTCGTTAGCCTGCCGAAATTTCATAAGGGAATTCTCAACTTCTCTCTTCCATTCAAGTTATTTTTTTGGAATGAATTTAAAATTTCCATACCATGTTCTTATTTATATTTTATTATATCCCTACACTATATCTTGAGTCAATTAATAATTGATGTCCATTTTACCCAATCTTTATAATTATTTCTAAAACCATGTTTCTTAAGAGGTATGCTGCAGAATTTTCTTCTCAAAATCTCTCCCTTTTCTCTAGAAATTCATTTTTTTCATTATGTGAATACCCAAATCATTTTCATTTCTAGGTATATTCATTAAGATATGAAAATTATATATTTTATTCTGTAATTAACATACATAAAACCCTAACCCACTTTTCATGGTTTATAAATGACATAATTATCATGTTTTTCATCACTTTTTAAAAAGTCAAGATTTTGATATGAAACCCATTTATTTTATTATCTACAGGTTATTTATTAAATTTTTGATTATTGTATTTGTGGATAACATGAATATAAATACATATTATGGTTTTTCCCTAATAATAGTCCAATTCATTGGGTGATTAATTTAATCACTAAAGATGACAAATTTTACGATACATTGGTGAATAACCTTAGTAATTGTTATGACACCTTGGGGATAGACCTTGATGATATGATTATAAATTCCTAAATTAAATAGTGTAGCCAAATTTTCATGATATTATATTACATATTATTGTAATGATATGACACTTTATCTTTTCTTTACGATATTCTTCATGTTCATATTGATATTGCTTAAGTTTACATGTAAACTATTTCACATGGTTTCCCGTATAGGGCCTTCTGATCACAATTTATTTTGATGTATGTCCCCAAATTATGTTACCAAATAAATATTCTTAGTATTAACCATGAATAATTGTTTCATGTAGAAAATAATAATATTTTTATTTTTCATTTATTTTGTACATAATTTCCCAGACACTAAATGTTAAATATCATCTATTTGTAAAATGAATGTCAAATTTATGAAATAAAAATATAGGATTCCATTGTTGATGAATAGTTCAAATGTTGTATCAATTTTAAAAAAAATTTCTTTTCATTTATATAATTATTTTAATTTAAATCGGTTTTAATGTCACAATAGATAATTAATTCGAATATTAACCCAATATAGGTCATTTGAATCATTTTTATAATATAATTAGATAAAAATAATCATTGAACATTTTTTCAAATATTTTTATACACCTTATAGCCACATTATGAGATTAAGACTAAATGTAATTTTACTACATCTATGAAATGAATTTTGAAAATCCGACATTTGTGGTTGTAATCATATCCATTGAGGTTTTTTTGTAATTTGAGTTATTACCATATTTTAGGAGTACAATATATGTTGATATTAACTTGTTAAGAATGTAAAAATCTATTCCCTATTCATGTTGATTAATGAAAAATATGTTATGAGATACTTTTAATTAGGATAGATCGTGGAGTTATAAACACATGATGATGGATAAGGACCATGTGTACTTGGATCCAGTGAAGATAAATATGAGAATGAGTCTAATGTATTGGCTCATTGTCTTTTAGAAAGTTAAAAAATTTAAGAAATGGTTTAATTTGATCATTGTATGTGGTTTTAGAGATTAATTCCACTAAATGATGTAACCTATGCAAATAGATGAGGTATATATAGTTCAGTACACAAACAATGGATAAGAATGTGTTTATGAAATAAAAACATATATTTATACTCATATGGAGTGGTATAATTCATCAACTCTAGTAAAGGAGTCTTAAATAAAAAAATCCTATTATTATTTTTCAGGAATACCCTTGTATATGAAAGCGGTTTGGGTATTCATATAAGGTAAATAAAATTTCTCGCAAAAAAATGTGAGAGATTTTGAGACAAAAATTCTACAACATAACAACTATAAAACATTGTTTTAGAGAAAATAAAGAAGCGATTGGACAATGGTATCCCATTCATAAATTAATGATAATATATTATAGAGACTGAATAAAATGAAAATAATAACATGTTATGAAAATTTGAATGATGACCTACATAAAAGATAACCTGGAAGGAAAAGAGAAGTCTGAGAATTCCCTTACCTTGAAGAGTATCTTCTAAAACTATATGATAGGGACCTTGGGAGCTTGAGGACACCTTGGGGAACTCATTTATAGGTTATACTATCCTAAATTCATTGAGGATGAAATTGGAATGAAATGAAATTAAGGAATAGATGGGTATTTATTTCAAAAGTGAGGGAATATTTTATTAATTTCAAAGGACACCTCATTAGTGGTATTTGAAAAACCATGGGTTTTTCCATTGGTATTTTCCCATGGTATAGGAAACACGAGACACCTCATATCATATTTTAATCAATAAGAGTCAAAAATATTCTTATATTACTTATTACAATATTATGACATAGTTTTAAGGTCATTATACATATAGAAAACTCAAAATTGTATTTTTGTTATTTATCAAAAATTCAACTATTTATACAAAATCCAACTGTTTTAACCCAACCATTTTTCAATGTTTAGAATTAAAAAATTAACTCTATTAAAAAATATAATTTCATTTTAAATTAAATTAAATAAACAAAATACAAGTATGTAGCTAATAATTTATAAAACATTTACTCACTTATACTATGATATAATTATATCACATTTGCATTTAATATGACTAAAATATATTTACCCTTACATTAGTGAGGTTATTATTCTATTGGCCATATTTCTATTCATTAGGGTAAAATTACTAATCCAAAGTTACAATTCACCAAAAATTACGTTGATCTCATCAGAATCTAATTACATTATTAAATGCAATTGTGTAAGTCTGTTTTTCAAAAATCATTTCATAGAATAAATTACATAATAATTCCTTTAAAAATTATACTACTCATAACAAATAAAAGTATTCATAAAATACTATTCATAAAAATACTATTCATAAAATAATATTCATAAAAAACAATAGTATTCAACAAAAATTCGAAACTTCATAGAAAACTACTCAAACTTCACCGTAGATTAATTTTGACATTTAAAATTCAAAAATGATGTTTATTTTACAATAATAAATATCTAAGTATGTGAATTTTAACTTTTAAATTTAATAATCTTTACAAATTAAAATAATAGCATATCTAAAATGAATAATGAAATTTTATAGTGATGTTATTGACACTTTTAAAAAATAAAATTATTTTATCACTTACATTTAAAAAAGAGATGGTTTAATCATACTCTTTAATGAAAATAATAATTATTCAAAATAACATAATTTTTTATAGTAGTTATATCATTTTATAAAAATAAAATATCGGATTGAAAAGGGAATTTATCATATTTTACTCAATCAAACATATATATTATTAAGCAAAACTATTTTTAAATGTGTATATCACATTATTTTTAATAGTTGTACTAATAAAAATTTATCAATGATGTATAATGTTCCCAGGAAATAAAAATTAATTCAATGTATTTCTATTATAAAATGTTATACAAAGTTATTTAGAGGAAAGAGATCCATAAATAAAAGATGTACATTTTTTGGGTCATTACACTCCCCCCCCCTTAAAAAAATTGCATCCTAGAAATTTTATTTTATTTGAAATTTGTTACAATAAAAAATTTATAATTATAAAGTAGGTTTATGTCTAAAAATATCAACTTGAAAATAAATATTATTCCTTAAACAAATTAAATTTCGTATAAATAATTCAGAAAGATTCATAAAAAATTAGTGATTATCCAAACATATCATCTAATAGCATCAAACTAGGAGTGTAGCTAATCTCATTATCATGCCGCAGTTCCCATTCAAATCTATCTCAAAGAATTGTTTTTAGGTCTTACTGATAGCTACATGTGTGCTAGAGCCACATCCAGTTTTTTGTATCCAGACTAGCACTTTCCCTATAGTAGTAATCAGGGTGGGTGACTGTATAAGATGTTTCCTAGAGCATGTGTGAGTGAGGAAAAATCAAAGTGGAAATGAAATTTGTTGGACTTTGGGGATTTTCATTAGTCAAATGACCTGTTCAAGCATGTGGGTGGGCCCCAGGGTGGGGACCATGTTTATGTGGGGAACGAGTTGTACCTGGTGGGCTAAGAGCTCATTTCCATGTTAAGGTGGGTTGTTCGTGCTGTCATTGGGGCCACATTGTCACATATGGTATGAGAGGAGGGACCCATCATTAAGTGTGGTGCACTGCCTAGGTTGAGATATAGGGTCCATAATGAGGATGTTGTACTCTAAAGGGGGGTGAATGTAACAACCCATAATGATATAAAATTAAGTTACAAAATGATATGAATCAAGACAACAATTGGAACGTTCCTTTTCGGGACCCTACCTTATTAGAACCCCGAAATTAAGTGTATTTGGCATGGAGTAGTGATCTAGATGGGTGAAATTTTGGGAATTATACCAGGGTGTGTGTGAGTAAGGAAAAATCACATTGGAAAGAACATGTGTTGGTCTGGGGGGACAGACAATAGTTTGGTGACATGTTCAAGCATGTGGGTGGGCCCCATGGTGGAGGCCATGTGTCTGTGGGGAAACATATGGTACCTAGTAGTCCAGGACAGGAAGTCCATGTTAAAAATGAGGTGTCTATGCTTTCATAGGAGATAGTTGTTAGAGATTTCAAATCCAAATTTCCAAAAATATCTAAAAAATCCTTTGATAAAAACTGTGGCATCTCACCTTTTTATTTCGTAACTTTACATGTCATTTTACAAATAGAGGATATTTTTATATTTAATGTCTTGGAAATTAGGTAGAAATTAGGTACCTATTATATGACCATATTACATGATCATTTTTTCACTCCCAATAACCATATGGATTATATAAACATGAAATATTATGGATGATAACTAATAAAATACAAGTTCCTTTAGATATAACATTTCTCATATTACATGTTTATCCTTACAAGAATATAAGTAAACCGTTCAAGAATACCAGATAATAAAATGCTCCAAAACAATAAAATTTATCCACCTAACCCAATCAATAAGTCCATTAATGTACATAATAAGGATGTAACCAATCAATTATATAAAAAATATTTTTTATAAAATTTAATTAACGAATTTAATATTGTTATCGTAGACACTAAGATCATGTGAGGAACACCATCAGAAAAAGGTATTACTTGTGTATGGTGTGTGGATATTACATATTTAGGTATCATATCATTAATATATTTAGTCACATTGTATTCACTATTTAATTATATGATTAATAATTTTGGGGCTTATGATTTGGTTGATTACCAACTGGTAAGGGTTTTCTACCCGAACCTCTATTTTAATTTGTGTTACTCTTATTCTCTATATACCTCAATGAAATAATTATTTAATAATATTTAATCCCCATTAATTAATTTTAAATTACTATATATGTTTACCAAATAGAATCCTACATTGAATTATGGTTTTTATATATTTTAAAATGATCTTTCAAAAAATCTACCCAATAAACAACCATGTTTCAAGGGAAGTTCTCGAATTCTTACCTATTTTAAGTGAAATATGTAATATATTTTATTGAAATATTATTGGATTAAAATAACACATTTTATCATAAAAACCTAACTTGTTTTATTTTTGTTATTGTGAAAGAAATCAATCTTTCCATTTTAAAATCTCTTTAAAATTCTCTTAAAACTGAACTAAATTATTTTAGTAATAAACTTTCTTTAAAATATATTTTTTACACGATTCAACATCAGTGGGAAATCATTTATGCTAAAATATTATTCAATTTTTCTTCCCTCTTATTTTCTGGGATATACATGTTTAAAAATCTGAGTTCATGACAAATACAAATGATTTCCCAAAATAACTCTTCTGTCAAAAGTAAAAAATTATTTTTCTCATCTCTCAATAACATTTATGAGATATATGACTTGTTCACCAATTATTTCTTGCATATGGTTTATGTAATTACCTTTTGGTATATCATATCAAGATTCCCCTTGTTATCATGGAATTATAAGGGATTATTATTTGAGTGGTTTAAGTTATTGTGGGACACAATGGAGTGTTTACGGATTTTTTCTTCATGAAATTTGTAATAGTATCATCTAGATGTACCTTAATTTATCTAAAAATCCTAGTTGAATATTTTAAATCAATTAGGTGTATCTATTATGATATGATATAAAATATTTTGTTGAAGTATGTATGATTATTTTGACTCTGGACGTGCTATATTGATACAATTCACCACATTACTCCGAATGGTTACTGTTTATGATTAATGATTGGGGAATTCATAATGTCAAACCCCAGTTTCAACAGTAAAGTCCTGACCCCAATTTTCTTGAGTCAATTCATTAGTTTATTACATTATAATTATTACAATAATGTCATATATTTATTTATTGGATATTTTATTTGTTTTGTAAATCAAGATACATACAAAATTTCAACATTACCACTTGGAAGGAAAAAGAATTTTAAAACTCCTCTGACAACATCCACAACTCATAGGTTATTTCTAAATGTCATTCATAACATTCCTCTTCATTTCCTATTAAAATGAATAATAAGAAATGGGTGATCTCAAAAACTCTATAATGGTATGAAATATAGTGGAAGATATCATAATCATAAACATTATTCTAGTTAAATAACTAAAAACACATGCATTGAAAAAAATAAACATGAACAAATTATGGCATGAATAAGAGATGATTAAATAATTCCAAAATAAATCCAAATCATGTGTATTATACTAGTCAAATAACCTCATAAACATTAAATTGCTAGTTTTATAATGAGGTAATGCATAATTCTAGAAATTGGAAACATAACATCATAGCCTCTTGCTAAGATAATAAATAGTTATTTTTTCAAGGCCTTATGGAAAGACCGTAGTTTGTCTCCTAAGACCTACCAATGCATTGATGGTAAATAGTGGTCCCCACCCATCACTTACTAAGTCCAATGTATTTATCATATGAGAGGAGATAATCCTTTACAATACATATATTCATATTGAAACTAATATATGAAATGTAAATTACATTCCCAGAACATTAAGCATATACACTAATAATTCAGAGTAAATCGGTGAATGATTTTAAGATAGTACCTCCATAGTAAAAAAATCATAAATCATTAAATTATATATGGTATATTATATCATACATATTAATAAATAATAATGTTGGAATATATGAAGATACTCTTACAAAATAATCGTGTAATTCATGATATAAATACAATTTTACATTGAAAATAAGAGTTATTCTAGAAAATTATTTGTATAAATAAATATGTCAAGTAAGATAATATTTACATAAAAATCAGTTATTTTATAATGACAATGGTTTAAAAAAATTTATTATAGAGTTCCCATGAAAATAAGAAAGAATTTGTAGAATTCCGTTGAATCAGGATTGTATTTTAGGAAGAAATTTTTAAATGATCCTTTTAATACATATAACTCCCCATAATGGAAAGTAAGATTCATGTTGGTACACATATATATAACATTATATAAGAATATATGAGTAGTACATATGAATAAAAAGGAATTTAATTGAGGTAATTAGGGAATAAGAGTAAACCTAATGAAAATGGAGGTTCACATAGAAAACCCTTAGCTTAAGTTTGATGGTATTCTTCACTTGATATTAGTGCCATGGATAAAAAATTAAATATTTTAATTAATATTATAAAACCTATTATTTATATAAATGATTTAGTATATCATTATTATGTTCATTCATGACCTTCTTGATGGGGTTTAGAGGGTCATTTTTATTGTTTGGGAGCGTTTTCTTCCTTAGTATTCATGATCAGTTTACTAATATACATTTAAGGATAAAAATGTGAGATGAAAATGGTTGAATAAAATACAATTTTAATCTTATTTTTTAAAATCCAGAATATTACATGTCATTGAAATTAATTTTGGTTTTATGAGTTAATATGAATCTATATATAAATTATTAATGATAATTGTTTGGGTTAATTGTTGGGTTTTTATCACAACAAACTAATTTTGATTTATCATGAATAAAAAATTATTCCATAACCATACATTAGTTGTAATAAATATATTATAGTCCATTTCATACATCAAAATTGTATCATGGCCAGAACTGAATATGGTAGTAGAAATTGAAAACCGATCGTCCTTGAATGTTTTAAATTAACACATCACTGATAGTGTTTTCATTTCTAGTATAAAATAATGGGAAATAATATATGATGATCAATTATTCCATTATCATAACAAAATTCCAGTGCATATATAGTACTAAATTTATCATAACATTTGGATGGAATGATGTGAAAAAAAATAACGGAACCCGAAATAAAAAAGAGAAGTTGACAAATGGATTTCCAAAATTAGGAATCCAAAAAGCGTCTCTTAAAATTTGTTAAATATTTTTATGATAAAAAAAAGAAGCATCTCATCATTATTACATAATATGGATAGAATTGGGAATATGTAATGACATATCCCAACATAATCCAATTAAAATTAAAAGAGAATAATATAAAAATAGTTCTTGAGAAACAGAATGGGGAAGATTTCTTCACCTTATAGGGTAACTCCAAAAAGATGAAGGTTGGGTCATTGCGAGCTTGATTACAACATGTGATGACACCTAGGTAGTTAAAAATACTATATCTTTGAGGATGGTGAATTTTTAATGAATGGAAATGAAGGAATGAGTGAGTATTTATAGTAAAAGAGAGAGTTTTTTTATTAATTTCAAAGGACACCTCAATAGTGGTATTTTCAAAACCATGGTCTTGAACATGGTATTTTCCAATGGAATTGGCCACCTGGGAAAACTCGTATAATATTTTAATGTAAACAGGTCTACCATAATTTAATATTAATTATTACGTCATTATGATTTCATTAATCATACTGAAAACTCTAAACCGAATTTCTTTACTATTCACTAAAATACTAATGTTTTTTATAAAATTATAATAAATTCTGTGTAACTTATATATCGATGTTCGGATTTCAAAAATGTACTCCATTTTTTGATAATAAATTTCTATATATGATGAAAATAATTTCTTAATATAATCATAATTTATTTGAAAAATAAAAATTTTAAAACTATAATTCGATTTATATCACCATGAAATTTTTTTCAAGATATCATTATATTATAAACATAAGACAATTAATTAATAACATGAGTTATTATTCATAAGGGTCTTATTACTATTCATAAGGGTATGTTACTATTCAATAGAAATTATTACTTTTTTATCAGACTCTAAACATTTTACTAAATGAAACTGTGTTTTTTAGTTTTTTTAAATTCAAATCATAGAGGAGAAATAAATTTGGTTATTTTCTAGGTTTTTATAAGGTGTTGTTTTGTGAAGACTTTGTGTTTCATGAATTAAGTATTTAATTTATTTATAAATCCTTGGGGTATTTCATTCTCCCCTCTTTGCGAAAATTTCATCATAAAATTACCAGAATGTTACCTCACAAAAAGATTTCGGTAGTTCTTCATCATAAGATCCTAAGACTCCCATGCAAACTCTTCGATTTAATGATTTTTCCAAAGTATCATTATCAATAATGTCATCTAATTCCTCAACACATGTTATTTTGTGTCTAGAATCTGGATAGGCTTATCATAGTAAGATAAGTTAGGTTCCAATTCAATACCTTTATAATAGAGGACATGCATTCAGTTTGACATATACATTCTCAATAATAAGGCATGGATCACATTGTGAACTTTAGACAAGCTTGGTAGCATTGGAAAACGAAAATCCAGAGCTCTAAATCTCTCTATAATTTCAAAAGGACTAACGTACCTCGGGATTATTTTCCTTTTCATTCAAAATATTATAATATCATTCCATGGAGATACTTTTAAGAAAACAAGTTCTCCCGCATGAAATTCTAAATCTGTCCTTTGATTATTGGCATAGCTCTATTGTTTTATTTGAGATTCATTGATATGGTTTTGAATTTAATTCACCATAACTATGGTTTCCTCTACAAGATCTGGACCCACAAGCTTCCTTTCACCTACTTCATCCATCATGTTGTTGTATGTCACCTCTTTCTTTATAATGATTCATATAGTTGCATTTTAAAGCTAGAATGGAAATTATTATTCTATCCAAAAAAGGTAAATATTTATCCCACATACCTTGAAAATGAAGTGAGCATGATCTCAAATTTTCTTATAATATTTGGATTTTCCATTCTGATTTCCCATTAGTTTGATGGTGATATGCATTAGTCTAAAGAAGCTCAGTATCCAAAGATTTCTAAAGTCTTTTCCATAATTTTGATGTAAATAGAGGATCTCAATCAAACACTATTTAAGGAAGTGCTCCATGAAGTCTTACAACTTCATTGATATATAGATGTGCATGGAGCTCTAGTAGAAAATCCTCTTTTATAGTGAGGAAATTTATAGATTACATAAGTTGATCCACAATTACCTATATTGCATCACTATTTCTTGGAGTTTTGGGAAATCTAGTGAAAAATTTCATAGTTATGTCATCTCATTTCCATGTCAATATCGGTAGAGGTTGTATGACTCCTCTAGTATGTTTTCTTTCAGCCTTCACTTGTTGGATGACTAAACATCTTGATACATAATCAATAATTTCCCACTTCATGTAGTCTCACAAGAATTTTTCTTTCAAATCCTTAATGATTTTAGGGACAACAGGGTTTATAGATAAATTAGAGCTATGGGCATCATCCAATTACTCCCTTTTCAGCCTAGGTATAGAGGGAAGACAAAGAGTCTATTCCTTTTTTTATTACATTAGTAGAAGAATGTTTTTAATTTTTCATGTAATATCTACCTAATTTCAAGGACACGAAACATTAAAATTTCATCTATCTGTAAATTGTAATGAAATATTTTCTAACAAAAAAGAGGGATTCCATATATGGTATCAAATTATTGTTTAGTTATTTTTTGAAATTGGGATTTGAAAACATTAGGAAGAATCCCAAGTAAACGTTTCAATATACGAATACATCCGGGTAATTGGGTGAAATATTATGTAAGTGATTTCTGAAAAAATAAATCCCATTCTGGATATGAACAAATGGATTTGGCTATGGAACAGATGTAGCTAAGGGTAATACCCCAAAACACCACTTTGATTTGGACTCGAATTGGAATTGGTGCACAATAAAGGGCCTTGCAGCACTCTTGGTGTGACACTCATGGGGGATATGTTTGTTTAATCAAAATAATATGAATGATTTATAGAAAATTTAATTGTTGAAAATAAATAACATGTTTATAAATTTTATTTTAATAAATAAAAATACTATAGAATAATTAGATTTTTAATAAAAAGAATTTTATAATAAGAGAAAATTTTGAGGATGAAATTTCATTAACGGTGGGAAGAATGTAACGACCTGAAAAATGTAATTTTATTTGTAGATCTCTTTCTTCCCAATAACATTTTATTATATTTTACAATAGAATCACATATAATTTCTTTTTATTTATAGAGAACATTATACATCATAAATAAATTTGGATTAATACAACTATGAACAACAATGGGATATACACATTTAATAATAGTTTTTTCTAAAAAATATATGTTTAATTGAGGAAAATTTGATAAATTATATTTTCAAACCCAAATTGTACATTTCAAAAAAGTAATAATTATTATATAAAATTATCATATTTTGAGTATTTATTATTTTAATTGAATAGTATGATTAAAACACCCCTTTATAAATTTCAATAATAATATATTTTTTATGTGTCAGAATTTTCACTATGAAATTTCACTATTCATTTTCTATCAACTATGTATTTTTTTATTTACAAGTTAAATTTCTCATAAGTAAGAATTATTATGTATAAATTAACATTATTTCTAAATTTTTAATGTCATAATTAATCCTGGGTGAATTCTTACTAGTTTTCTAAGAAGTTTAAATTTTTCGATGAATAGTAAATTTTTGTTCGATAGTAATGGATGAATAGTGTCTACTTGATGAATAGTGTTTTTTTATGAATATTAAAAAATATATTTTATTATTTATTTATTAAATAAATAATTCTGTGAAATGATTTTCGAGAAATGCTCATATAGAGTTGTGATCAATAAGATATTTCGAGTCTAATAAGATCAACATATTTTCTCTGTGAATAGTAACCTGAACCTTTGGAATAATAATGTTACCCTTATGAATAGTAATTTGACATATAGAATAGTAATGTTAGAACCCAGTTCTACTTTTGAGGTACAGTTTCTTATTTTTTTTCCATTTATTTGTTTGGAAGAAAAGAAGGAAATTTTGACAATATTACTGGAATAATAGGTTACACAACATGAAGTATGTTCATGTATAATGTGAATTCATGGAGTGTTGTCATATCAATGTGGAAAATATGGGAAACCAAATACAGGTCGTGTACTCCTGAGTACATGTCATGTAGTCATGTCGGCTGGCCCTTGAAATTAATCAGCGTAAGTCAGCTGTCAAATGAACATTAAAATGATATACAAACTGTGTATATATACTTAAATGTTGTGTCCTTATGCTTTTCACATAAAACAGGCAGTATCCACTCCTTTTAGAAAATTGGACAGTGGGCTCATTGGGGGAACTCAAGAGGAGCATGGTAACTTCAAACTCTTCCCATCTAATCATCTGAACAGTGTATCAATCACAGATGATCTTTTTTGAACCCAATCGGTAAGCTATCGATTACCCTTGATCCATTCTCAGTGATTTTAATTCTTGAGAATGTATTTAATGTTGATTAAATATACTTTTTCGGTATATTTTTAGCATTCTAGCTTGAATTAGAAGTCGAGGCTGAATGAGGAGGGTCATACAATGAGGTTTTAGGTGGTCTCATGCAAATCATTTAATGGAAAAAAAATTATATGTATTTTTGGGCCACACACCCTTGTATAGGGGGTATCTTGATTGATAATATGACCATTTTGATACCTAATTACATTAGTCAATTGAATAAATTAATTTAATCATGTTTATTATTAATTGGTTTGATTAAGGTCCACCCCATGGGATTATTTTCCCTC
Organism: Viscum album; assembly: GCA_963277665.1. Taxonomy (NCBI): domain Eukaryota; kingdom Viridiplantae; phylum Streptophyta; class Magnoliopsida; order Santalales; family Viscaceae; genus Viscum; species Viscum album. Next base: position 2,029,458,215 of record OY728150.1, read on the forward strand.
AAACGACCATATTTTTGCCATTTGCCCTAGGATGCTGATGGGATTTCCTTTGTTTCTCTTCTGAATGGTTTTTTTAGAATGGATTTGGTTAAATTAATGATGCCATTTGAATATGATTGTTTATTCTTTGTGGTATTTTAATTCACATATATGTCTTTTTATATAATTTTTCCCACGTGAGTTGATGACTGAAAACCATTTAATAATGTCATTTACAAATGCTGTTTACTATGGTGAAATTCTTATACACCATGCATGGCCCTAAATAAGATAAAATGGTAATATACCAGGCTTTTCCATGATACATGCTGAAATGATGATACACCATTCTAGTCCCTGATACGTGATGAAATGCAGATACACTAGGCTTTTCTTTAATTTGAATATTTTGAAATGCTTATACACTGGGCTTGCCCTTAATTTGACTATGATGAAATACTTATACACATGGCTTGTCCATGATTTGGATATGCTGAAATTATTATTCACCAGGCTTTGACCTGAGGCATATTGAAATGGAATGACAGGAGACACGTCTGCCAAGCCAAAAGACTAGTTTGGATTCGGTCTACACATCTTTGTTTAAATATCCTGTTGTGGTATTTATTATTTTTACATAATAATGTGGATTGAAAGGATTAGGTAGGATCATAAAACTTATATAATTAGATGAATTTAAATTGATTAAAGAACATGAAATGATTTTAAATGATTTCTAGTACTTGTTGGATTGTTACTTTTGAGTACCTTCTAGTTTATGACATTTCACTACTATACACTATTATTCAATATACTCACTAATAGATTGGCATTGACCTTTGGTGGTTTCCTACTAGTATTTATTTCTCACAACCTATTTGGGTCATTTTTTTGGGCCTAAATAGACAATATTGCTATAGGGTTCGATAGGGGAAGGGCTCCATATACATGTACTTGATTTCTGCTTTGGATTAGGAGTGCGTGGGACCAAGCCATAGCATGTGATGTTTTTGTGTTTCATTTTGTTTTACAGTACATTGGTATTGTGTTGTACATGATTACAATGTTCCTTTTTTTCACTATTTTCTTAGAACACGTGTCGTGGTGCATCATTTTGATATTATATTCCTTCTAATTATCATTATCTTGTTGCCTTTCATTATTTACTATAGTTTCATGTTATTTACTACCTCTTCTATAATTATTATTTATTCTGTTGTATTACAATCTACCTATGAGGGCATATCTTCCCCACTATCACACCCTAGTTCCTCATTGCTATTCGTCAGCCTCTAGAATTTGGGGAAATTTGCTTAAGGGCCATGTGGCTAAACCGGTATGGGGCACCAGTAGAGTGGCTTTCGAATCTAGGGCATTACGAAGTGGTATCAGAGGGTTTTCTTTTCAGGAATTTTTTACTGTTTGGTGACATTATTCTAGGATAGGAAGAAAATGGAGTTTGGTAATTAGTTGTGCCAGGGAGTAGCTACCACATGTATAGGGAAAAGGTAAATTACCTCAAATTGGCTTGTGATTTTTAGATTTTGAGCTTTTATGGTTGATTATATTTCACCCTTGGGTGATGCACATAATTTTTTTGTTACTATTTATGAAATTGTGGTTCTATTTTGTTTCAAACCAATGAGATGATGGTATGACATCTCGTGTATCATATATACACTTTTTAGAATCGCATGCAATGAATTATTCCAAGCCATATAAGATTTATTAGCTATTAGATGCTTTTATGATAGTTGATGGGATAGTTTTTCTACTTTTTGTGTTAATTGGGAGCAGTAAATAATGGTTTGATGTAACCATTCAATCCATAATGTGTATGGGACCTTATTAATTGGTAAATGATGCACATATGACATGTATATGTTAAATTAACATTCTATATAATTCTTTTTCAATATGTTATTCATGGTTCCGAACATTGATTTATGGGGAGTATGGGCCCTCACAGATCATAATTTGGCATCCCACTGGTATTTTTTTCTTCTAAACAAGGTTTTTATGGGAAATCTGTAGGTTATTTATTGAAAAACCCAATATACATGGCATGTAGTTTATCCTAACACATCGTGTCTTTTTCATGTTTAGGGGAGAGGGTGTTCCAAGTTCTAATATGTACACACTGTGTATTACATGTACACACCATGTAGAAACAGAACGTGTAACGAGATGTGTGAGAGGAAACACATGCTGTTGAATTTTATTATCAGAACACACCATCTACTCTCAGAACATGCCATGTAGTCTACACAAGAAGAACCCAGGTCGACCTGGCCATGTGAGAGTACATGGATGGGAGGATGGGCTTGTTTACATGTCATGTATGGGTGGAACACATTGTGTACCTGGGGATTATACATGCCCAAGCAGGTGGTAGCTCATGACCATGTAATGACACAAGGGTACATGCCATCTATACTTTATAAACGTAGTGTAGTCTTCTTTTTACCAAATTTTGAGGATCTTTTCCTATTTTGTTCTTGGAACATTTGAACAGAAAGCCTTAAAAATAAGTTCTAAATAAGGCATTTTGTTTCCCTTGTATAATCATGCCACCACAAAAATCACAGGCTATATTCATAGAGAGTGATGATGATCATACTCCAGAAATGGTAGTCCATGGGCTATGGATGGATCCTCTAGTTCTGCCAGCTATGACATCATCAATTGTACTGGAAACACATGTAGATCTACAGTTCCGATATGGCTTTGTGATGTTCATTTAGACCTTTGAGGGAGTGCCATAGGCTGCCACATCTATGGTAGAGCTGACGCGTATATTCCAGAAGCAACATCCGCCTACTTTTTTTGGGGATGGCGGACCACAGGCTACAGAATCATGTCTAGAATCAGTGTTTACTATCTTCGAGCATCTGGATATGCCTCTTGATAAGATGGTCAATATCACAACATATATACTACATGATTCTTCCAAGAGATTGTGGGATGTTGTCACTTAGGTTGGGCATCATCGAGATATCACATGGGAAGACTTTCGGGTGGCCTTTTATGATAATTATTTTTTCACGATGTTGATCGTAGACCGAGCCTAGGTGTTTATTCACCTCAAGCAGGGCACACAATCAGTTATGGACTATTCTGCTCGATTTACTGAGCTTTAGCATTTTTCACCTATTCGGATGGGTGATGACTTATTGAAAGCAAGGTGATTCGAGGATAGTCTTAGGTTTAACATCCGATCACATGTGAATGCATTCAAGATTCCTCATGTCTCAACTATTTTAAATCAGTTACTGATTACTGATCGATACCTATGAGAATATGGTGGTGTGAGCCATGGTTGTTCAGCTCCGAGATCTGGTACCATATTGACTAGAAGTAAGAAACGTCGTATGAATCATTCTCATGGGGATACGAGGAGTCAAAACATTTTCTTTTGGTACCCAAGTGAAGTGCTACCACTGTTGAAGGATTGGGAATATAAAACCTCAGTACTCGATGGAATCAGTCAAATATTGAGCTTGCAGCAAGTTGGGCCATTTACCATGGTTTTGTACGATGTTTCTACTAGAATCATGTGATAGAGGGTCTGTACCAACTCTATGTTTAGGTGTGGGGTCATAAATTTCTCACCAATCAAGGAACTGGAATACGTTAGGTCATTCAGTTCATGTTTGTGGTTGTCAGAACCCATGGTCTAAATGATAGTAGGGTGGGTGTGCATAGGGTGGCCAAGTAGTGTCTTTTGGTTATGGTACATGTTATACTTTTTCAGTGCAAAAAATCCCAGCAGGAGCAAGATCTCATACCTTTTATAGTAAGAGGTATTATTCTAGTTTCCTCTGTTTTATCTTCTGTACTTTTTGATTCTAGGGCTGCACATTGGTTTATATCTGTGGCCATTGTGGAATGCCTTGGGCTCCTTGTTTATACTACTTCTGATGTTATGATGCTAGGCACTCCATTAGGGATTAGAAAAGAAGGTGTGCGTCAGTTCAAGGAGTTCCCCCTTGAGATTGGTGTATGTCACTTCCTATGGAACCTCTATATATTAGATCTAATAGGCTTTGATATCATTCTCGGAATAGACTAGTTGGATCCTTTTCAAGCCTTGTTTTATTTCTATCAACGCATGATGTGTTTCACTTCTCCAGAGGCCCGAGTGTTTTTACATTGAGGTGACTGGGATGTCTAGGAATGCAGAGTTGGACCCAACCATTGTGGGTTAGGTGGAATGATAACCCAGATTGTGATTTTATATTTGTAAGAATAGGGAACATGTCTGGAAGACTTCCCTCTAGTAGTTGATCATTTTAGGGACTTTTTCCAAGACGACTTCTAAGGGTTACCTCTGGTTAGAAAGGTGGATTTCACTATTATTCTAGTTCCATGAGCTGCACCAGTATCAATTCCTCCTTACAGAATGGCTACGAAAGAGTTAAAAGGGCCCAAGAGGTGGTTGGAAGATCTTGAATTTAAGTTTTTCATTCGGTCCAGTACTTCTCCTTAGGGTTCATCGATCCTTTTTGAAAAAAAATGGAAGATGGTACCCTTAGTCTAGTCATGGACTATCAGAAACTAAATAAGTTGATGGTTAAAAATGGACATCCTTTTCCATAGATAGATGACCTATTTGATCAGCTTCTAGGAACTCAAGTGTTCTCGAAGATTGACCAATGGTTAGGATATCACCAGGTACATGTTCGATCGGAATACATACCTCATACAACCTTTTATATTATGTATGGACTATAGGATAATCTATTATTCCATTTGGTCTCACAAAAACACGAGCAGTTTTCATGGCACTGGCGAACAATGTGTTCTATCCATATGAATATTCTTTTGAGGTGGGTTTCATCGAAGATATCATGGTGTATTCTCAAAATCAATATGACCATTCTAACCACCATGTGATAATTTTTAATACACTAAGAGAGCATCATTTATATGTTAAAATCTCTGAATGCCACTTCTGGATAGATCAGATTCACATCTGGGGTAATTTCATCTCAGAGATTAGAGTATCAGTGGACCGAGATATGTTTAGAGCATTTGTGACCATGAAGTATCCTAAGAACGTTTTTGATGTATAGATCTTCATGGGGATATCTATTTAATAAATGCATTTTATATAGGACATCTCACCCATAGAAGTACCAATGATGGGCATGATTAATAAAAGTGTAATGTTTGGGTGGTCAAATTCTTATGATGCAGCCTTTCAGGAGTTGACGAGACATTTGACTTCAACACCAATATTGATATTTTTAGATCCAGGAAAGAGTTATACTATGTATTGTGACACATTAGGTATTGGGTTGGGAGAAATGCTTATGAAAGGGGGATTGAGTCATTGCATATGGGTCTCGGCAGTTGAGGCCACATTGGAGGAATTACCTGATGCATGACCACGAGTTAGCAATAGTTGTTCATACTTTGCATTGTTGGAGACATTAATTACTAAGAGAGAATTTTTTAGTTTACATGGACCACAAAAGAGTCAAATACATATTTACTCAGTGTGATTTTAATTTTAGATTGCGAATGTGGGTGGAATAACTTTAGTCATTTGATTTTGAGATTGCCCATAAACCTGGAAAAGGCACTGCAGTGGCTAACGCACATAGTAGGAGGACTCAAATACAGGAAGCACATAAGGTGGTGGTGATTGGAAACTTATTTCATTGTTTTAGGATATTCATATAGATGTGCACAATAGTCAAGGATAGTCTTATGTTTCATCTTTGGTGGTTACTTCTACCCTACTAGACCGAGTGAGGATGAGGCAGCTATCATATTTTGAAGTCCTAGTTGTACGAGAGATTGTGGAATGTGAGGAACCTCCTCCTAGATGGAAAATAGGCGAGGATTATTTTTTTTATCCATGGACATGTGTGGGTTCCAAGAGATATATGTGAGAAGCAAATGTATTATTTTCATGATTCAGCATGGTCGATGTATCCACGGGTCACCATGATGTACCGTGACTTACGCCATCTGTACTAGTTTCTAGGAATGAAGTATGAAGTAACGGGTTTTTTATGATGTGTTCCACATGTGAGTAGGTGATGACAGAACAAAAATGGTCGTCTAGTATTTTATAGCAGTTTCTCATTCCGGAGTGGAAAATGGATGGTGTCTCATTGGATTTCGTGATAGGGATACCGAGTTTTCCAAGAGGCAATGATATTGTGTGGGTCATAGTTGACAGGCTTATGAAGGTCTCTTATTTCATGCAAATAAAGGATACCTTCGGTGTGGATGAGCTCAGAAAGCTATATATCTGAGAATATTTGTAACTCCATGGGGTCCCTCATTCTACCATTTCAGATATGGAAGCATGTTTAATATCTATTTTCTGGCAGAGTTTTTAGATGGTTCTGGGTACACAGGTGCTTTTGAGCATAGCATGCCACCCTCAGAATGATGTCCATTAAGAGCATACGATACATGTTCAATGAGACATGTTGTGTGCATGTATCCTAGACTATGGGGGTCTTGTGAGAAACATACACCCCTGGTGGAGGTCTCCTATAATTATAGATTCTGGGCTACTATTCAGATGAGACCATATAAGGCTTTGTTCGATAGCCCATGCCAATCACCCTTGTGTTGGATGGAGGCAAGAGAGGTAATTATGTTGAGCTATTTTCATATACAGGATACTACTCAGTAGGTTCAGTTGATTCAGAAGCAGATGTCTACTTTATAGTCTCATCAAAAAAATTATGCCAATTGTCAGAGTAGATATTTAAGCTTTGGGTTCGAGGATTTAGTTTTCTTACATGTCACACCGAGATTGGGACACAAGAGGATTAGGAGACAGGGCAAACATTCACCAAGATATTTCAGACCATTTGAGATTTTAGAGTGATCTGGTTCTATATCCTATCTGTTACCATTAACTAATAGATAATGACCCATGAACAACATCTTCCATGTATCTCAGCTACATCGATATCACTCAAACCAGTCTCATGTTTTTCAATCTAAGGATGTTGAACTATAGGTTGATATATCATTTGAAGAGAATCTTATTCGTATAGTCGACAGGAGTATGAAGGTTATCCAAGGCCGGTCAGTTCCTCTCATACTGGTGCTATGGCAGCCTAGCCGAGTACAGGATAAGACATGGCAGAGGGAGGCTAACATCTATTCTCAGTGGCCAATGTTATTCAAATATTTTTCCTCACCACCCTTGTATGGGAAATCCAGTGATGAATTTCTTTAAGTGGGGTTGTTTGTAAGAAACTGGTTCTTATTTTGAGGTACGGTTTCTTCTTTTCTTTTTTCGTTTGAGTTTTTTTCAAGAAAGAAAGGGACATTTGGAAAAGTAATAGAATTATGGGTTACGCTCCATGTACTACCAATCAAATTCCATATAGTGTGTCCATGTATAATGGGAATTCATGGAGTGTGGGAATGTCAGCATGGAAAAAAGGAAAAACCAACTACACACCGTGTACTCCCGAGTGCATTCCACATAGTCATGTCGGTACGCCCTAGAATGTAAGTCAGTAGAAGTCACCAGAAAATTAATAGTAATATGATATACACACTGTTTATATATACATACACATCATGTACTTATGTTTTTCTCATAAAATGGGCAGTATCCACTCCTTTGTACAGATTGGACAGTGGGCTCACCGGGGGAACTCAAGAGGAGTGCTAGAACTTCTACCTCTTCCTGTTTGATCATCCGAACATCGAATCAATCACCATCGATCACATTTGAACTCATTCTATAAGATCTCGATTACCCTTGATCATTTCTTGGTGATTTTAGTTCTCGACTAAGTTATTTGAATTTGTGTAAATTTCCTTGTTTCATATATTTGTACCATTCTACCTCGAATTGGAAGTTGAGGCTGGATATGGAGATTCATACCAAGATGAGGTAGGTTATCTTGTGCTAATCGTTTAATGTCAGATTGTTTATATGTGATTTTGTGTCACACACCCATGTTTAGGGTGTGGCTCGATTGAGAATTTTACCATGATGATACCTAATGACATTAGTTAATTTAATTGACTAATAAAATCATGTTTTGGCTTAATTAGTATGATTAAGGGCCACCCAATGGGTGCATTTTCTCTCGAATGACCGTTGATTAGCCTTTTGAACTGGAAAAACAATGGTCTGGACATTTTTTCCCTTTTGAGGTTTGTTCTAGAATGAAATTGGTTAAATGAATTATTCCATTGGAATATGATTGATAAGCTTTGTGATAGTTTAATTCACATGTTATTCTTATTATATTATTTTTCATATATGAGTTTATCAATGAAAACCATGTTATAGTGTAATTAACATTTGTTGTTTAATATGATGAAATGCTTATACATATAGATTGACCTTGAATATGCTAAAATGATGATATAGAAGGCTTGTCCTTAATACATACTGAAATACTGATACACTAGGATAGTCCCTGATACATGTTGAAATGCTGATACACTAGGATTAGCCCTGATTTGAATATGCTGAAATGATTATACATTGGGCTTGTCCCTAATTTGAATCTTCTAAAAGGGTTATACACCATGTTTGTCCCTGATTTGAATCTTCTAAAATTATTATACACCAAGTTTGTCCCTAATTTGAATATGCTAAAATTATTATACATCGGGCATGGCCTTGAGACATATTGAAATGGAATGGCTGATGATGCGTCTATCAATCCAAATCACAAGATTTGATTCGGTCGACACATATTTGTTTATATATCCTGATGAGGTATTTTTTGTGTTTTCTTTTTATAGTGGATTAACTGGCTTAGGCTGGATCCCAATACATATATAAGTTAGTGAATTTAAATTGATTAATGTACATGAAATGAATGTAAAGGAATACCAGTACTTGTAGTTTTTTTACTTTTGAGTACCTGTTAGTTTACTGTATTTCACTAATGTACACAACTATTGCATATACTCAATGATATATTAGCAATGACATTTGGTGGTTGCCTACTAGGATGTATTTCTCACAACAAATTTGGGTCATGTTTTTGGGACCAAAAAAACTATATTGTTGTAGGTTTTGATAGTGGATAGTCTCTCTATATAGGTACTTGATTACTGCTTATGAGTAGGAGATCATGGGACCAAGCCTTGACTTGTGATTCTTCTGAGTTTCATTTTGTTTTACTATACTTTGGTATTGTGTTTTCTTGGATTGTATTGTACCCTTTTTCAATTTTTTCTTAGAATATGTGACATGCCGCATCATTTTGATATTACATGACTTATGTTTATCTTTTTATTGTTTTCTATCGTTGTTTACTTCAGTTTCATGTTGTTTATTTCTTCCGCTGTTATTATTATATACTCTGTTGCTTTATACTCTGCCAATGTTGGAATATTTTTTCCACTATAACATCATAGGCCCTCGCTCCTAGTTAGTAGCATTTGGAATTTGGGGAAATTCACTTGAGGCCATGTGGCCAACTAGGTACGAGGCACCCTTAGAGTGGATTCCAGCATTGGGAAATTACAGGTAACATTACCTAAGGATGTATAAACATATTTTCGTCAACATAAATTGTAATGTGATATAATTATATCATATTATAAGTAAATTAAAGATTTAGAAATTATTAATTATGAATTTATATTGTAATTATTTTATTTAATTTACATTGAAATTCATTTTCATAAAATATAGTTCATTTTTGAGTTCTAAACATAAAAAAATAGTTTGTTTGAAATTTTGGGATTTTTTGTAATAGTAGAATTTTCGATGAAAAGTAAAAATATTTTTATTATTTTTTGTTATGTTTAATGACATAATAACTATTTCATAATGATGTTATGAGTTATATAAGATTTTGTTTGACTCTTCCGGATTTAAATATTATATGTGGTGTCCCAGGTGGCCAATACCATGGGAAAATACCATAGAAAGCCCAGGGTTTTTCAAATACCTATAATGAGGTTCCCATTGAAATTAATAAAATATTCCATCACTTTTTCAATAAATACCCAAACATTCTTTCATTTCCATTCATTCCAAAATCATTTTCCACAAATCTTTTATTGTATTAACAACCATGTAGTGCTCCCAAGGTTCCCTTAAGCCTCCAATGTCACGATTATAGTGTTTTAGAAATTACTCTTCAAGGTAAGGGAATTTACCGCCCTTCTCTTGTCATGTAGTCATGTTAGGTTTTTATATTTTCATTTTTTTGTTTGTATATGTCATTATATATCCCAAATTCTTTCTAAATTTTTAAAAAAATTTATAGATGTGTTTTTATCTCATCAACACATTTTATGATTTTTTTTGTGATGTTGTTAGGCTACTAAAATTTTATAAGAAAATTCTCAACTTCTCTTTTCCTTTAAAGTTTTCTTTTATGTGGTATGGCTTCAAAATTTTCATACCATGTTCTGTTTTTAAATTTATTCCTTTTCACTGCATTATTATGATTCATTTATGAAGGGGTGACTTATATCACCACTAGTTTGAATGTTTTCAAAAACCATGTTGTGTTACTATAATGTTGTAGAATTTTCGTCTCAAAATCACCTTTTTTAACAAGAAATTCATTTCATTCTTTTTTTGAATATGAAAACCAATTTTTATTTCCATAATTATTCATTATGATATTAAAATGATATATTTGATTCTAGAATTGACATATATAAATCAATCTTTCCATTTCTGTGTGTTATAAATGACTTAATGATAATTTTTTTATGAAATATTTAAAACGTCACGATTTCGATATGAAACTCATTTATTTTATTCAATTTGTGTTATTTATGAATTTCATGATTATGATATATTTGGATCACAGTAAAGTAAAACATTTATTAGCGGTGCATCCTGATAGCTCTTTAATTCATTCTGTAGGAAAATTTTTCTCTATAGATGACTGGTTTTATTAATTCCTTGGTGAATAACCTTGGTAATATTTATGAAACCTTAAGGACACACCATGCTGATATGCTTATGAAAGTCTAAATTAAATGTCGTAGCCAAATTTTCATGTTATGATTCATTTTATTTTTATTAAGATATTCCTCTTTTTCAATTGATCATGTCATTATGTATTTCATCAAGTTCTTATTGATATCACAAGTGAACAGTTCCCCTGTTTACCCTTATTGGTCCTTCTTCTCACCCTTTCCATTGATATATTTCCCTAGGTAATATGATATAGTAATTTTACTTAGTATTAACTTACGATGAATACTTATAAGTGGATTAGAATAATACAATACATATTTGTGTATTATGTACCTTTTTACAAAATATTAATATTTAAAAATCCTTTATTTTAAAAATGTTATGAAAAGTTATGTAATTCATATATTATAGTCTATTTAAACCATCAAAATTTTTTCATGACCATAATTGACTATTATAATAGAAATTAAAGACCCTTCATTTTTTATTGTGTTATATTAACAAATCTTGAATGTTGTTTTCTTTTCTATTATAAATGAAGTGTAAAAGAGATATAATGATGAATTATTCTATTATAACAACAACATTAAAGTACTTGCATGTTATTGGAGTTATCATAAAATTTGGATGAAATGAGGTGAGGAAAAAAATAAATGAACACTAAATAAAAGAAAATTTGAAAAATCCCTTATGGAAATTCGGCAGCCTAACGACTTCAGATAAAAAATTATAAAATATTTGAAATTAAAAGAGAATAACCTAAAAGTTGTTCTTGAAAAAGAGAAGGGTGATAGAATCCCTTTCCCTTTAGAGTAACTCATAAAACATGAACGATGGGAACATGGGGTCTTGAAGACACCTTGGGAGGAATATTATGGAGGTAAAACAACTAGATCATAGAGGATGATGAATTTGGAATTAAATAAAATGACGGAATGGGAGGGTATTTTTTTAAAAAGGAGGAGTTTTTTATTAATTTCAAACTATACCTCATTAGTTGTTTTTGAAAAACCATTGACTTTACCATGGAATTTTTCATGGTATTAGCCACTTGGGACACCTCATATTTTATTTTAATGTTAAAAAGTAGACCATCATTTTAAAATAATTATTAAACATTTATGATGTCATTAAACATATTGAAAACTCAATATTGTATATTTACTATACACAAAAAATACATGTAATATATAAAAATCCTAAAATTCATCCCAAACATTTTTCAACATGTATAATTAAAATTTGAAATCTATTTTTTGAAAATAATTTTCTAGATATTCTCAATTTATTTTTTAAAAATAAAATCCTAATTTTTTCAAAAAAACAACATTAAAACTATAAATCGTTTTATAACACCTTGAAAATTATAATCAAGGTCTCATGAAATTATCATACGACCATAAAAAAAATAAAATAACTATTTTTTATTATATTTTATGCAATCAAATTTCCATTTTAAATAATTATATTAATCATTAAAATTTATTTAAAATATTTAAAATTTAATAAAATACCAATACTTAGACTATGTTAATTTTTTCACTTATAAGATGTATATATTTTATTTATACATTCGTGGGTATTTTTTCTATTATTTCATAGATCTAATATTAGTTAATATTCATAAGATTAATAGTACTACTCATAATGTTATGTTACTATTCCTAATGGTATATTACTTGTGATATCTTACAGCCTAAAGATGATGCATTATTTTAATACATTGGTGTGATTACAAGGAATCAAATCCCAAAGGACTGAGTTCTTTAGTAGTTTTAGAAAACCTAATACATATATAGGTTCGACATTAAATCCTTAAATTAAATACCATATGTTTTATTTGGACCATATATGATTCTATGTTTATCCTAGAAGGTCATTCATAATAAACATCCTTATGTCCTGAGAAAATGAAAAATGAGAAAGGGGTGAGTTTAGATTCTCAATAAGGGTATTCAATAAAATAGAATATATAATAAACAAAAACATTAGGCATAGTGAATAACTAAAAACATGTTCCTTTAAAAATAAACTTGAACATAATATGGAAGGAATATGAGCAGGGTAAACATGCCATAACAGATCACTATCATGTGTAGTCTACTAGTCGAAAAATGACATGTAATTTCAATTACATGTTTCAAAATGAGGGAATTCATAATGCGGGATATCATAAATATGCCATCAAGGCCTCAGGACAATATCATAAATATCCATTTTGTTAAGGACGTATCCCAAGACCATAGATTGTTTCATGAGACCTACCAAAGAATCAAAGGTCTATCACTGGACCCACCCATCACAAAATAAGTCCAATGAATTCATAATATTAATGGGGAGAACATAATACATATATAGTTGTATATTAAAACTAAAATATGAAATGTAACTAACTTTCCCCAATCGTAAAACACTAACACTAACCATTAAGAGTAATGTGGTGAATGTTATCAAGATAGAACATCTGTTGAGAAACTAATCAGAAACCATACAAAAACATATTGTAGATAATATCATAAGATCTAAACCTCAATAAATTAAAACATTCAACAAGGATGTTGACATAAATTAATATTCTTTAAGAAGATACCATTAAACATTTATTGAGGAAATACTCCTTAAACATTCCAAAGTGTCCCATACCACCTTGAAAAATCCAAATCATATTCTCTTAGAATATCAGGATAAAAAGGATACTCTGGATATGGTATAACAAAGTACAGTACCGAAACCACATGCAACGAATACATGGTGAACAATGAATTTATCTCATAAAAGTTATTGTGAGATGAGAGAAATACTTTTAACATTTTAAGGAAGAGTTCTTTTAGAAAATAATTTGTATTTTCCATGAGAATATATTTTTAAACCTTATTATATCTAAAATGAAGATGTATGAACATTGAAATTATATGGGATAGATAAATGATGTCCCACTTAAGTGAACTCGGGTAAAATGATCTTTTAAAGAGGCTTTAGAGGTAAAAGATTTTAGTGTAATGTTAGGAAAATATTAAAGAGATTTTAATACGAAACGGTGTGTTTTAATTCATAAAACCATAAAGGAACTGAGATGTTTATTTCAGGATAATTTTTTTTATTTTACTAAAATATTTATTGCTTAAAGGAGAATTTATAGGGCTCTTGGAAATAGGTAAGAATTAATGATGTTCCTTTGGAACGAGGTTTTTTATCGAGAATAATTTTTTAAAGATAATTTTAAAACATATAAAATCCTTAAATAAAAGTAGGATTATTATTTTTAAACATATAAATAAATTAACACATAATTTATGTGGACTATATATGAATAAATAAAAATTTATTTGAGGTACATAATGCATTAGAGTAACCCAAATGAAAATGGAGGTTCGGGTAGAAAACTCGTACCGGTTTGTTATCAATCGAAACATATTACTAAAAATTAATAGTCATGAAATGATATATATAATAAAATTAAAATAAATAGAATAATTATTTGATACATTAATGGGATGTATCCATACACTATACAGAAAAAATGTTGGTTAATAAGGAATGTCATAAAAAAGGAAGTGAGATGAGAAATCCCTTAACTTATGTCTGATATTGTTCTTCACTTTATCTTAGTGTCTTGGATAACCAAATTATATTAATTTATTAATATTTATAAAACCAATTAGTTATTTAATTCATTTATTATATCCTTATTAAGTTCATTAATGGACTTTTTGATGGCTTTAGGAGGTTAAATCTTATTGTTTTGGAGCATTTTCTTCATTGGTATTCATGACCAGTTTACTTATATACTTGTAAGGATAAATATGTAATACAAGAATTATTATCCATAATGGATGTTGAATTTTATTATTTTACATATAAAACATATCTTTATTATATAATTCAATTTGTTAATGATAATGAATATGAATCTTTATATGAAACATTAATGACAATTTTTTGGGTTAATTGACTGATTTTTATCACAATAAACTCATTTTGATTAGTAAATTAATATCATGATTAAAAAAATATTCCAGATCCTTAATTAAGTTATAATACATATATCATTGTCTGTTTCAACCATTAAAATTGTTTAATGACCAGAATTGGAGATGGTAATATAAATTGAAAACCCACTATCCTTGAATGTGAAAAATTAACACATCTCAGATGGTGTTTTCCTTCCTAGTATAAAATAAGAGGAAATGAGAGATGATGATGAATTATTCAATTATCACAAAAATAATTTAGTATATTTATGGTACTTTAGTTATCGAAACATTTGGATGAAAGGAGGTGAGAAAAAAAAGATAGAATCTTTAAATTAATGAATAGTTGAGAAACCACTTATAGAAATTCAGAAGCCTAACTACATCACCTATAAATTAATAAAATATATTGATGAACGAAAAGGTGTATCTCATCATTAAGAAATAATATTTACAGAAAGGAGGATATGTAATGGAATATTCCATCATTTTCCAATTATTTTTAAAAAGGAATAACACCAAAAGAGTGCTTGAAAAAATGAAGGGTGATAGATTCTCTTACCATGTAGAGTAACTCATAAAACATGATGGTTGTGACCATGGGACAGATTAATCTATTAGAGTATTCATAGGGAGGTATAACTGATATAGATTCTATGATGATGAATTTTTAATGAATGCAAACAAAGGAATGGGTGGGTATTTATAGTAAAAGAGAGGGAGTTTTTTATTAATTGCATGGGGCACTTTATTAGTGGTTTTTGCAAACCACGGGCTTGCACATGGTATTTTGCAATGGTATTTTCCACTTTGGATGCATCATATTATATTTTATTGTAAAAAAGTCAACCATAATTTTATATTAATTTTCACATCATTATAATGTCATTAATCATACCGACAACTCAAAACTGTATTTTGACTATTCACGAGAAATTCAAGTATTTTAAAAATCCCAAATATTCACCCCCACCATTTTTAGATGTGTAAAATTAAAAAATGAAATATTTTTTTAAAGGTAATTTTCTAAATATTTTTAATTTATTTTTCAAATAAAATAAACATTTATTACAAATAATAACTTTAAAACAATTAATAGTTTTATAACACCATAAAAATTAATCAACATCACATAAAATTCAATTATAACTATAAGATGAACAAATAAAATTTTATGATAAGATTTTATGAATATATATTATCATTTTAAATTAGTAAATTAGTCATAAAATTTTAATCAAAATATTTATGACTTAAAAATATACAAATAAATTGTATATGATCCTTTTTTCCATTATAAGATGTCTAAATTGTATTTATACATTAATGGTTGAGGATTATATTTTTCTACTTAATCTACTATTCATTACTATTAATAAGAGTAATAGTACTATTCATAAGGGTATGTTACAATTCTTAATGGTATGTTATTATTTCCCAAAGAAACTAAGTTGATTCTATCAGACTCTAAATATCTTAATAAACACAACCATGTATGCAAGATTATTAGAATTCAAATTACAATAGTGGAAAAATAAATTAATTGGTTAGGTTAAAATAAACTGTAATTTTTTAGAGACTTAGTGTTTCATGCATTCTATATTAAATGTATTTGTAAATTCTTGGGGTGTCACATTCTCCAATCCTTAAGAAAATTACGTCTTAGAAATTGAAATTGAAATTCAGAAGTTAATGGTTTATACTTGAAAATTCCCTTGTGGGTAACCCACATCAGGAATACGGTTAAAATATCCTCCTAACCAGCTGGAAAGGTCATAGCATCGGTTTTAAAAAGATAATGCATTTTAAATGGACAAAATTGTAATGGAAGACGAATATAACCATCATCTTCTGATAGAAACAGATAGAAAACATGCTAAGATGAATGATCATTACCACAAAACCGTAAACTATAGTTATGAAAATTTTTATTCATATCTTGAAAAAAAATTATAATAGGAAATAAAATTTATTTAAGACTCTTTTTCTTGAACTGATGAATTATTCCACTCTATAAGAGTATACATATACATTTCTTTTTCATTAACACAATATTTGCCTGTATTTATTCCTTGAACTATCTATATATCATTTCTTAGCCAATGTTTCAACATGTAGTGACATTAAGCTCCAAAGCCTCATACAATGATATACATAAAACATTTCAAAAAAATTAACTTCTTAAAAGATCATGATCCAATACATTTGAATAATTATCATATCCATCCTTTCTAGATCAATTTACATGGGGTCCTTAGTAATCCTCATTTGTTTAGAACTCTGTGATCTATCTTCCTTAATGCATATCCGAATATATTTCCCTTTAATAAACATGAAGCATCCCAAAATTTTCACATTCCTAACATGTGAATATCCCCATCATGTGTCCTTTAATAAATGGTAATAATAAAAATGACACAAAACCAAATTTTAAACATAAATTCATCCAAACACAAGCAATTCGATAAATTCCTTATATCAAAAAATGTTTGTGAACTCTGTAAATGATCGTATAGACCCCTAGTCGACAAGTCAACAATTAGTTTTGAGTTATTCAATACTTATCCAAATCTATAATTTCTTAATCATTATCTTAATCATCGGGAATATATTTAGGGTTTTATTTCCCTTAACCATATACTTTTCCAAAATATTGACATTATACTGAATCACATACCCTTAGTATAATTCATCATATGACCTCAAATACTTAATGAAAAAGTACTATTGTACAATCCTTATATATTCTATAATTCATATAATTAGTACATTAAGATAAAATATTAAAATGAAATGATTCTTTAAGTGTAATATTAATCATTCCACTTCATCTGTCGTAGTATCATGACGTTATTATTATCCAGTAATATCATTTATGGAATATTCCTTTGATTCCTAGGACATTAATTCGCATAGTATCACATCTTCTTGCAGTTGAAGCATTTTACATTCGATACCTTTCTCTTTCCCTTACAATCATGTAATTGATTTCATGTTTCTCCACCCATATATAAAGTTCCCATTCAATTCTATCATTTACTAGGGAGAGTCTTTCCACAATTATATCATGTGGGAAAACCCTTCTTTCCCTTCATTCCTTTATCCAGCTTTTACTCAGCCATCCTATTCGTTTCATGCATCCCTTCAAATCCATACGACTTAGTTAATTATTTACATATCCTGTTAACACTTGATACTATTTAATCATATGAAGATAATACATGGGAGAATATATTACATTGAAATTATAGCCTAAGACTACAAGATATATGTTCATTCTTACACTTTCCATCATGTTCATCTGTGAAGTTCTCATTCCTTATGATATGCATCATTTCTAATCAATTCCATATACTATATAATCTCACAATTATAAGAAATCTATATAACTATAAAATGATATATCACATAACATAAATTTATGAATCGAAAATCCTTGAACCATATACACTCGTAACATTAGGGGCATAAATCCTTCCAAATGGAATGTAATGAAAATGTCAATTATGTAAAGCATGTACACCAGGAGTGTCAAACTAGGTTCATAGTAAGGGCCATTATTGTATACCAGGTATCCCAAGGCCAAGCCTAAAACACCTTTTTGGAGTTGTTACTCTATGGTACATATGTACCAAATCCATGTAAACTTATAGTATCTAGAAGGTGTTGTATTTTCAAGAAATATCAACATAATCTATTCCATTAAAAATCTAGTATGTTCTTGTATTTTTATCCTAAAAAACTATCATAGAGTTTTGTTCCCGAATATCTGTTTTCTAAATCTAGTTTCCAATATTTCACCTAAAATTCCTATGATACCATCTGTAATTCCCCGACCCCAGTTTCCCGAATTTGGTGTATTATTTTAATACATTGGCATGATTAAAAGGAATAAAATCTCGAAGGACCGAGTAGTTTAGTAGTTTTGGAAAACCAGATACATATGTTGCGACAAAATTGCCACTAGAAATGAAATACAATCAATTTTAATGGGAATATCTGCAAAAAATATTTATCCCTCGAGGTCATTCATTAAAAACTTCTTCGTGTACTGAGAAGATGAAACATAAGAAATGGGTGATCTCATATTCTTAGTAAGGGTATGTAATAAAATAGATTATATCATAAACATAATCATTAGGCATCGTGAATAACTAAAAACACATTCCTTTGAAAATAAACTTGAAAATATTATGAAAGGAATATTAAATGAGTAAATATGCCATCATAAAGCTTTATTAGGTGTATTATACTAGTAAAATAACCACATAAACTTTTAATTATTAGTTTCATAATTAGTGAATGCATAATTTTAGACATAATAACCATAATTTCAATTCCTCATGCCAATATCAAATATAACTATTTTTTCAATTCCTCGTCTGAGGATCGTAGTTTGTCTCATATGATCTACTAATGCATCGAGGGGCTATCACGGTCCCCACCCATCATCTACTAGGTCCAATGTATTCCATAGATGAATGGGGGAGACATAATAAATATATAAATTCATATTTAAAATAACATATAAAATTTAACTAACATTCCCCAATCATTAAACATAAACACTACAATGCGGAGTAATATAGTGAATTGTATCAAGATTACACATCCATTGTAAAACTAATCAAAAACCTTCAAAACAGATTGGAGATTATATCCTAATTGATACACCTCAATGAAGTACAGTATTCAAAAAGGATGTTTACATAAATAAAGATTCTTTTAAATTATACCATTGAAATTTTCATGAGGAAATATTCCTTAAACATTCCAATGTCTCTCATACCACCTTGAAACATTCAAATCATAATCCCGTAGAATATCATGATAACAATGAGACTCTTGATATAACATACCAAAGGTAAATATATACACCACGTGAATTTAAATAGTGGGGAACAAGGTATATATCTCATTTAAGATAAATTAAGAAGAGAAAAATCCTTTTTACTTTTGATAGAATAGTTTATTTGGAAAGTCTTTGTATTTGTCATGAAATCCGATTTGTAAACATATATATGGTAGAAAAGAAGAGGAGAGAGCACTATAATTATATATGAAGAAAAAATAATATCCCATTTATGTGAAATCTTGTAAAAATATATTTTTATGACGATTTATAAGTAAAAAATTTTAGTGTATTTTTAGGAATATATTAATGTGATTTTAAAATGAAAAGGCATTTATGATTTCATAAAACCATAAATGAACCAAGAATTTTTTCCCTGATAAAATGTGTGATTTTTTTAAAATAACAATGGATTAAAATATACTAAACAATTCACTAGAAAATAGGTAAGAATTATAGAATTTCCCTTGAAATGGTGTTTTTTATCGAGAATATTATTTTGAAAAAAACCTTTTAAAACTTATAAATACCATAAATTAAAGTAGGATTATTATTGGTACACATATATAAACAATCACATAGTATTTATGATAAGTAAATATGAATTAATAAGAATTTATTTCCATAATTTAACAAGAGTATATGGCTCTATAATTTGTGATGCATAAATTTACGTTATATGCTATATCATTTTTAGAGTTATATGATTTTCATCATTTTATGAGGAAATATAGTTTATGTAATTGATTATAAATGGCGCCTTGTAGAAGTAACAAGACCTTCACCAATGCATGTGATGCAATGAGAAAGAAGTAACATATCTCTTATGGTCTCAAACAATCATTTTCAAGGAAGATAGTCTCCCAAGTATCCTTATCATATGGGGAAATATTATCATGTGTTAACAAGATATGTAAATAATTGTCTAATTAATATTGATTTGAATGGATGAAATAAAATAAGAGGATGGATGAGAAGTGGTCTATGATATCATTGATGGTGCTTAAAACATTTTTGGATATAAGTAACATATTTGATTCCATGTGTAAGGGTGAATTCATGTTTCCAATAAGGTTTTACAGTAATTTGAATGTTTACCATATTTCAAGAGGTTACATGATGAGGATATTCACATGTTATGAGTAGGAAAACATTGTGCTGCTTCATGTTGAATAAAAGGAAAATAAGGTAGGAGATGCATTGATCATGATAGATCATTGATTTATAAACTAGTCGAATAACCACATGAACATTAAATTACTAGTTTTATAATGATGTAATGCATAATGAAATACATCATAACCATATCGTCAAGAACTCATTCAAACACCACAAATAACCATTTTTAAAGACCTCCTGTAAAAACTTTTGTTTGTCTCATGAGACCTACTAATGAAATGAGGGGATATCACGAGCCCCACCCATAACATACTAAGTCTAATTCATTCTACATTTGAATGGGGTGATAAAAATCAACGTATACATTAATATTGAAACTAACTGATGAAATGTATCTAATTTTCCCCAATTATTAAACACTAACACTAACCATTAAGAGAAATGTGGGGAATGGTATCATGATAGCATACCAATATTCAAAATAATCAGAATTCCTTCATAAACTTATTGTAGATTATATTGTATGAGATACACATCAATGAAGAATATGATTCAACAAGGATGTTGACATAAATTAAGATACATTTAGATTATACAATTGAAAATTTATTGAGGAAACAATCCCTAAACATTCTAAAATGTCTCATACCACCTTGAGAGATTAAAATCATAATACCTTAGAATATTAGATTAATTAGAAGACTTTTGATATGATATACCAAAGGGAAGTATATAAACCAAATGTAAGGGGTGATTACATTACAAGGTGTGAAATTTCATATACAACAGGAAGGATGGAAATTAAATCCACTTATTCAAAACACTCATCACTATGAAATTTCTCATATTATTCCATTAATATGCCTCTTCACTATGCAATTTCTCATATTAATATTTTAATATGCCTCTTAAATATGTAATTTATCATATTAATTCAATATGATGAAACTTCATGTATCGTGTCATTTGAATATTTTATCAGTAATGTACTGATTATAATAATTGTGGAATATATTATGATTGTACTGTAGTACATTTTCATTAAATATTTGAGGTCATATAATGAATTGTACTATGTTTAGGTGACTTAGTAGAAATTTAATATCTTGGGAAAATGTATGGTTTAGGAAAAAAACAAAAATATATTCCTGAATATTTTGATAATGATGAAAATTTGATTGATTTGGAAAAGTATTGACAACCTCAAAACAAATTGTTGACTTTTCCATAAGTGGTCTATGCTATCATGGATAGAATTTGAAATAAATGGACATAAGGATTATATCAAAAATAATGTTTAAGGATTAATCTGTGTATCCAAAAATGTTATAGTTTAATTTAATTTTTTCACATATTTCAAGTGGAAAGATGATGATGCTATTCACATGCTAGGAAAGTGAAACTTTAGGGATCCTTCATTATGATTATAGAAAAATAAGCTTAGAGATGCATTGAGAAGATCATGGAGTTCAAAACAAATATATATTTCTAAGCACCTCGTGTACATGGATCTAATAAGGATGGATATGATAATGAATCTAATGTATTGGATCCCAATCTTTGGGAATGATAATCCATTTTTGAAATGGATTATGATGATCATTGCATGTGGTTTTATAGCTTAATGTTACTACATGTTGCAACTTGTGCAAAGAGAAAAACTATAGATAGTTCAAGGCAAAAACCAAGGATATGATTCTTTTTACAAAATAAAAACTTATATTTATACACTTATAGAGTGAAATAATTAATAAACTCTAGGAAAAGAGTCTTAAAGAAATTTTTTTTCCAATTATCAATTTTCTCATGATATTAATAAAATTTTCCATAACTACAGTTTTAAGTTTAATGGTAAGGATTTTTCTTCTGAGCATGTTCTCTATCAGTTTACATCAGAACATGATAGTTTGATTAATCTTTCAAAACCACGTTGTCCAATTAGAATACAGGATTTTGCAGTAACTGATTCATTTCTCTTGACCTCTAATTAAGATGATATTCTAACTATATTCTTGATATGGGTTTCACATATGGAATTTTCAAGTATCAACCATTAACATTTGAAGCCCAATTTAAAATTTCTAGGATGAAATTTTTGTAAGAATGGTAGAATATAACACCCAATAATTTACAAATATATTTAATATATAATGCATGAAACACCTAGCCTCTACAAAACAACACTTTATTATAACTTACCCAATAAACAAAATATTTTCCACTTCTATAATTTGAATCCTCAAAAACTAACATATACAGTTGTGTTTAGTCAGATATTTAGATTCTAATAAAATAAACTTAGTTTTTTGGTTGACTAGAAACATACCCTTATGAATAGTAACATACTCTTATGAATAGTATTGTTACTATAATGAATAGTAATGAATAGTAAATTGACCAAAAAAATAAACTTCAGCAATTAATATATAAATACAATTTAGACATCTTATAAGTGAAAAAATAATCATAGTATAAGTATTTTTATTTTTGTAACTCAAGAATATTTTAATAATAATTTTATAATTAATTTAAGAATTTAAAATAGAAATCTATTTTCATAAAATGTTATCATAATTATTTTATTGTCTTATGGTTATAAGAGATTTTTATGAGACCTTGGTTAATTTTTCATGGTGTTATAAAATGAGTATTAGTTTTATAGTTTTTTTTGAAATAATTTGAGATTTTATTTAAAAAATAAATTAAAAATATTTAGAAAATTATTTTTCCATAATGTAATAAATTGTATAATTCTAAATATCAAAAAATGGATTTGGTGAATTGTTTGTATTTTTCTAAAATACTGTAATTTTTCATTAATATTAAAAATACCGAATTGAGTTTTTTTTATATTTAATAACATCATAATTATTTAATAATTAATATACAATTTTGGTCGACCCTTTTACATTAATATATGATATGAGGTGTCCTATGTGGAAAATACCATGGGAAAGCCCATGGTTTTGCAAAAAAACACTAATGAGGTGTCCTTTGAAATTTTCAAAAAACTCCCTCTCGTCTACTATAAATAACCACCGATTCATTATTTTCCCATCGTTATAAATTTATCATCCTCTAATATATTGCATTTTTACCTCCCATGGAGTCCTTCCAAGGTGTAATCAAGCCTCCAATTCCCATCCATCATGCTTTAGGAGTTACTCTACAAGGTATGAGAATCTATCAGCCTTCTCTTTTTCAAGCACAGTATTTATGTTATTCTATATTAATTTCGATTTGATTATGTTGGGATATTCCATTTCACATCCCCCTTACTGTACATATTATGTACGAATGATTAGATACCCATTTTCTATTGTAATAATATTTTATGAATATTTATGTGATGTTAGTTTGTCAAATTTTTGTAAGGTATTTCCCAACTTTTCTTTTATTTAATGTTCATTTATTTTGTTCCCTCCCCTACTTTCATCCAAATGTTAGGATAATTCCAGTAACATACATGTACTGGAATTTCAGTTTGATAATTTAATAATTCATCATCATCCCTCATTTCCCCTTTTTTATACTATAAACGAAAATACCATTGGAGATGTGTAATTTATCACATTCAACGATTGATGGTTTTCAATTTCTAATATTGACTTCAATTTTGGTCAGGAATTAGTTTTTATAGTTGAAAAAAACTATAATATATTTATTATAACTTATTTATGGTTCTAGAATCTTTTTACCCACTTGAATAATTTTTAAATCAAAATGAGTTCACTATGATCATAAACCATAGATTAGACCAAATAATTGTCAGTAATGTTTTATATAATGTTACATCTTGACCCCCAATAACCAAATGAATTATGTAAAAATGATATATTATTGATGTTAAAAAAATAAAAAAAACAAATTTAATTCTATAAAACTATTCTCATATTTCATTTTTATCCTTACATGTATATAAGTAAGCGAGTCATGAATAATAATGATGAAAACACTCCCATGCAATAAAATTGTACCCCATAAAACCATGAATAAGGAAATGAATTAACTAAATAAGGATATAATAAATAGATTACATAAATAATAAGTTCTGTAAATATTAATTAATGAATTTAATTTCGTTATCCATGAAAGTAGAATCAAGTAATGAAAACCATCAAACTTAAGGTAAGGGTTTTCTCATATCACTTCTATTTTTTGAGACATTTCTTATTCACCATTATTTGATATGTTTGGCACATCGATACTACCCATTGATATATCATATAATTAATCTATTTATTCTGTTGGTATTGAATGTTTTATTTTATTATTATTATTTATGGGGAATTTGATTTGATTGATTACAAACTAGTAAGGGTTTTCTACTCAAACCATCACTTTCATTTGAGTTACTCTTATTCTCTACACACCTCAATTTGCTTCTTATTAATTCATAAATAATCTTCATAAATTATGTTTTAATTTCTATATATGTGTACCAACTAGAATTATACATTCATTTATGGTATTTATATGTTTTAAAATGATCATTCAAAAATTCCTCCCAACAAACAACCCTCTTTCAAGGGATTTCTTAAATTCTCACCAATTTTCAAGTGCACTGTGAAATATATGTTTAGACATTAGTTTTTTTAAATTCTAGAATTTTATCATTAAAAAAATAATTTTGATTCATAGAAAACATAGGTTTCTGTTTTAAAATCCCTTTATTATTTTCCTAAAACTACACACCAATTGTTTACTTCTAATGCTTATTGAAAAGATCATTTTACATGAAGTCACTTTAGTGGGACTTTATTTATGCCTTAAATATAAAATACATGTTCTTACCTCTTTTATCTAGGATTAAAATGATTAAAAATCTTATTTCATGAAAAATACAAATGATTTTCCAAAATAACTCCTCTTTCCAAAGTAAAAAAAAGATTTTTCTCGTCTCACTTTATCATTTATGTGATATATTTATTTTCACCACTAATTACTTGAAAGTGGTGTATGTAATTCCATTTTTATAACATATCTGGAGTCTAATTATTATCACCAAATTTTATGGGATTTTTATTTGAATGTTACAAGGTGGAATGGGAACCATTAGAATGTTTAGGGATTATTTCATCAATAAATTCTCAATGGTATCATCTAAAAGTATCTCCATTTATATCAATATCCTTGTTTAATCTTGAACTTAATTGAGATTTATCTCTTATGATATCATTTAAAATATATTTTTCAAGGTCTTCTGATTAGTTTAACTATGGTTGTGATATCGTGATTCCATTAACCACAATACTCTAAATGGTTAGATTTTTTGTTTAATGATTGGGGAAATTTAGTTGAATTTCATATTATAGTTTCAATATGAATGAATATACTGATTATGTTCACAACATTCATCAGAGGAATTCATTGGAATTATAAATTGGTGGGTTGGGCCTTGATAAAATAGTTATTTATGGTCTTGGTATGAGGCCTTGACGGTATGGTTATGATGTCCCAAATTGATGCATTACCTCATTATGAAACTAGTAATGGAATTTTCACTTGGTTATTCATCTATTAGAATACAAATAATAGTGCTTTATTATTGCATATTTACTCAGGTAATATTTCATCTATACTATGTTCAAGTATATTTTTAACGTCATGTGTTTTTAGTTATTCATTAGGCCTAATGATTATGTTTATGATATCATCCACTATATTTCATAACCTTACTGAGAATATTTGATCACCCCTTTATTCTCACCCCTTTTATACTTTTTGAAATATTACAAGGAATCAAATCCCGAAGGACCGATTAGTTTAGTAGTTTTGGAAAATCATTTCTATTTGTCATGAAATCATAATTTTAGAAATTTATATCCCATAAAAAATATTTAAGAACATTCAAAGTATATTTGATGCATAAATGATGTCCCACTAATTTCAAACCATGTAAAAAGACCTTGTAAAGAAGCCTTATCAGTAAAAAATTTTAGTGCAAATTTAGGAAAATAATAAAGTTATTTTAAAATGGAAAGATGTGTTTTTTTCACAAATCCATAACATAAACAATTTGGTTTTTTCATGATAAAATTTTGGATTTAAAAAATTATTTTATTAAAATATATAACACAGTTCACTTTAGAATAAGTAAGAATTCGTGAGGTTCACTTGAAATAGGGTTGTTTATCGAGAAGATTTCTTGAATGATCCCTTTAAAACAAATAAACACCATAAATGAAAGTATTTT
The DNA here is from genome assembly GCA_963277665.1 of Viscum album. Lineage (NCBI taxonomy): Eukaryota > Viridiplantae > Streptophyta > Magnoliopsida > Santalales > Viscaceae > Viscum > Viscum album. The sequence goes on from OY728150.1 coordinate 2,029,485,229, forward strand.
TATGGTTGGTAAATATATAATGAAATTAAAATAGAATTTATGATGAGTAAATATGAATAATTATAAATGAAATTTGGGTATGTATACAGTAAGAGAAACCCAAAAGAAAATAGTGGTTTATGAAAAAATCCCTGACCAGTTTGTAATCAATTGAATCATATACCCCAAAATTAATAATCATAAAATGAAAATTTTAATAACATTATTATAAAGAAATTATTTATATGATACATCAATTTTTAGTATCCATACACTTTAAACAATAAATAATGGTGAATAAGTAACATCTCACAAAAATGGAAGTGAGATGAGAAAACATTTTCCATAAGTTCCATAGTGTGCTATACATGATCTTATTATAAATAATAACAAAATTAATTAATTAATTAATATTTAAATAACGTATAATTTATTTAATTTATTTCTCATATCTTTATTATATTCATTCCTGACAATCTTGGTGGGTTTAATTTGTCTAATTTTATTATTTTGGAGTGTTTTCTTCAGTGGTATTATTGACTAGTTTAATTAAATATATGTATGGATAAACATATAATATGGGAATTTTTATCCAGAATATATGTTGAATTTTATTTTTTAAAATCCATAAGATTACATGGTTATAAAATTAATTCGGTTATAGGGAGTGAAGATGAGTCATTATATAAAACTTTAACGATAATTGTTTGAGTAAATTGATAGTTTTTCATCACAAAGAACTAATTTTGATTTATAAATTAATATCATGTGTAAAAAAAAGATTATATAACCTTATATAAGTTATCTCACATTTATTATAGTTTGTTTAAACTATCAAAAAAAATTTATGACCAGAATGGAAGATGGTAATTGAAATTGAAAACCTATCAACCTTGAATGTGAAAAATTATCACATCTCAAATGGTGTATTAATTTTTGTTATAAAATAAAAGGAAAGGATATATGATTATGAATTATTCCATTACCACAACATCATTATAGTACATTTAATTTAATATATTTATAATAACATTTGGATGAAAGGAGATGAGGAAAGAAAAAAAAGTTACTCGAAATAAAAGAAAAGTTTAGAAATCCCTTATGAAAATTCAGCAACGTAACGACGTCACATAAAAATTCATAAAATATGTTGATGAGAGAAAGTTGATATCTCCTCATTCATAAATAACATAAACAGTATGTTGGATATGGATTGACATATCCCAATATAAGCTAATTGAGAATTAAAGAAAAAAGATTCCTTGAAAAATAGAAGGGTGATAAATTCCCAAACATTATAGAGTAACTCCGAAAACATGAAGGATGGGACCTTGAGGGATTGAGGAAACCATTTGAGCACTAATAAGATGGTAAAACTATTAAATATTCTAGGATGATGAATTGGTAATTAAATAAAATGAATAAATGTATTGGTATTTGTAGTAAAAGATAGAGAGATTTTTAATAATTTCAAAGGACGCCTCATTAGTGGTTTTTGAATAACCATGGCCTTTCCCATGGTTTTTTCTAATGGTATTGGCCACATGGGAAACCTCATATCATATTATAATTTACACATTTATAATATGAAATTACATTAATCATTACATCATTATGGTGTCATTAAACTAACAAGAAACAGAAAACTATATTTTTACTATTCACAAAAAAAATCATGTATTTTTTAAAAATCCCAAAAATTCACCCCATACATTTTTCAACATGTAGAAATCATAAATAAAATAAATTTTTTGAAAATAACATTCTAATTTTTTTTTAATTTAACCTTAAAAAAATCATAATTTCTTCCAAAAACAACTTTAAAATTATAACTCGTTTTATAACACATTGAAAAGTTAATCAACAACTAATAAAATTCTCTTATAACAATAAGAAAATAAAATAACATTTTATGATTACATTTTATGAAAATAAATTTTTCATTTAAAATTTTCAAATTAATCATAAAATTGTAATTAAAATATTTATGACATAAAAACACCAGTACATATTCTATGATTATTTTGTCACTTATAAGATGTCTAAATTATATTTGTACATTCATGGGTGATGTTTCAATTTTTTCGGTAGATTTACTATTCTTAAATATTACCTAGAGTAATAGTACTATTCATTAGTGTATTTTTCTATTGATACAGGTTGGTTAATATTCACCAAACAACTATTCTGATTCTATCAGACACAAAATATAATACTAAATGTAACTGTGTATGTCATTTTTTCAAAATTAATATTATAGAAGTGGAAAATTATTTTTACTTGTTAGGTTATAATAATGTGTTATTGTGAAGAGACTTAGTGTTTCAAGAATTATTTATTAAATATATTTTAAATTAATGGTGTATTACATTTCCCCCTCCTTAATAAAATTTCACGCTTCAAATTTGAAATTTAACTTCTAATGATAATGGTTGATACTGGAAAATTCCCTTCTGGGAAACCGACATCTAGAATATGGTCCAAATATCCTCTTAATTAGAGAGAAATGGAAATGCATCTATTAAAAAAGAAAATATGCATTCTAATTGTACAAAAATTTCATGGATGTATAATTAAACAATTATGTTCTAACGTAAACTAATATAAAACATGATCAGATGAAAGATCATAACAAAAAAACTAAAACTAAGAGTATGAAAAAAATTTAAAATGTCATGAACAAAAATTAAAATAGGAAACAAATTTATTTAAGACACTTTTACTAGAGTTGATGAATTATTCCACTCTATATGAGTATAAATATTTGTTTCTATTTCATAAACACAATATATACTTGGTTAGTTCCTTGAACTGTCTATAATTTATCAGTTAGCACATGATTCATCATGTAGTGAAATTAATCTCTAAAAACTCATAAAATGTTCACCATAAACCATTACACAAATGGTTTACCTTTCCGAAATATCATGATCCAATACATTATGAATTATTCTGATATGTATCCTTACTAGATATATGTACACTAGGTCATTAGCATCCTAATTTTTTCTCCATGGTCTATCCTTCTCAATGCATCTCCTACCTTATTTTCCTTTAATCAACACGAAGTAGCCCCCAATTTTCACAATCTAACATGTTAATATCCTCATCACTTCTCCTCTTGAAATTTGGTAATAAATATAATTAACATATATCCTTATTGGAAAATTCCATTCATCTTTACAGAAGCTTTTGGATATATTACTTATATCCAAAAATGTTTTAAACTCCATTAATGACGGCATAAAGAACATTTCGATAAGTCAACAATCAGTTTTGAGGTAGTCAGTACATATCAAAATCAATAATTTCTTTATCATTATCTTAATCATCGGGAATATATTTAGGGAGGTCATTACCACAATCATATAATTTCCCAGAATATCAACTTTCTACTGAGTCGCTTATACTTGGTAAAATTCACCAGATAAACTCAAATACATAATGAAAACGTATTGTTCTAAAATCCTAATTTATTCAATAATTATTATAAATAGTGCTTTATTGATAAAATATTCAAAGTCCTTCAGGTCATCAAAGGCCTTTGGGCCACAGGGCCTTCAGGCCACAAAGACCATGGAGTAGACCATTTCACACAGAACTGGCCCCAGAAGAGGATCAGAGTAACAAGAGTAGCAGCCACCAGATGCATAGCTAACCATATTAAAAGAATGAGAGGGTATGGAAGCCACCATCGGGACCAGGCACCGTGCATCTTGGTATGGGGAAATAATTTCCAATAAAAAATGCAAGGTGTGGAGCTAGGTGATCAATGACTTTGAAGCTGGGGAGGGGCTGTTTAAGTGGGATGGTCCTACAGGTCATGTATTGGGCATGGTATGCCTATGGGATTTCGGGACATGTATTGAGAGTCAGTCGGGCCATGGGACTTGGGCCTATGGGTCATGTATGAGTTCCCCTTCAAACCATAAAAGGGGAATTATCAATAAAAAATAGAAAAGAAGGACTTCGGGTCATTCGGGAAGTAACATCATTTGGGGATTATTCCTTTGAATCTTCGTACATTTATTTTCATAGTGTCCCATCCCCTTGAAGATGAGGAATTATATATTTGAAACCATTTTCCTACCCTTTCAATCATGAAATTGGTGTCCTTCTTATCCAAACTAATAACAAATTCCAATTCCCTCTTGAATTTACCATGATGATTATTTCCACAGTTATCACATGTGGGAAAACTTTTCTTTCCTTTTTTCCATTATCCATATTATTCTCATCCATCCTATTCTTTTCATAGTTCCCTTTAATGCTGTAGGACTGATATAATTAATTACATATCTTTTTAAAACAAGATACTATTTCTAGATTTTGTGAGGATAATTGGGAGATAATATTCGTTCAAAATGATCACTTACTAATATAAGAGATATTAACCTTCTTACTCTTTGCATCATGTTCTTTGGTGATGTTTTCATTACTTTTTATAGGCCCTATTTCAAATCAATTATATATACTATATTTCCTCATAAAATTATGAACTCTATATAACTCTAAATATGTTATAGCATGTAACATAAATTTATCCATCAAATATCCTAGGGCCATACACTCTGGTTACTTTAGGGGAATAAATCCTTCAAAATGGCTAGGAATGAAAATGTGGATTATCCTAAGAATATCCCCTGAGAGGTTCAATGTCTGTGTGCATTAAGGCCAGTTTTCATGTACCTTGTTACCCCGAGTCATGCCCAAAACTCCTTTTCAGATTTTTTACTCCAAGGTACAATTTTTCAACAACCAATTCCATATGTAGTATCTAAACATGGATGTATTATCTAGAATAGTCTAAATAATATATTCCTTACCAAAATTTTATGATGTTATTGCATGTTTCTCCTCAAATATCATCTTTGGGTGAGGTTCCCTAAATAATGTTTTCTAAATCTAGTTTACATATTTTCTAATAAACTTCGTTTGACACTAACTATAATGCCCTGACCCCAGTAGGTCATAGTCGATTCATTATTTCAAACCATTGGAATGATTACAAAGAATCAAATCCTAAAGGATGGAGTAGTTTAGTAGTTTCGGAAAATCATTTTTATTTCCTAGGAAATCAGATTTGTAAACCCTTACCTGTCTGTAATCAATTGAATCATATGCCCCAAAATTAATAATCATAATATAATACATTTAATACCATGATAATAAACATTTTAATTATGTTACACATCAATGGGAATTATCCATACCTCATAATGAAGAAAATTTGTAGAATAAATAATGTCTCACAAAAATGGAATTCTGATGACGAAACCCTTACCTGATGTCTAATTGTGTTCTTTAATTGATATTACTATCCTAGATAACAAAATTAAATTCATTAATGAATATTTACAGAACCTCTTATTTATGTAACTGATTTATTACATCCTTATTATGTTCATTCATGGCCATATTAATGGGTTTAGGAAGACCAATTTTACTATTTGGGAGTGTTTTCTTCCTTGGTATTCATGACAGATTTAATTATGTAAATTTAATAATAAACATGTAATATGAGAATGGTTATCTTGAAAATAAGTGGTATTTAATTTTTAAAATTACATAATATTACATGGTTATAAAATTAACTTGTTTATTGGGTGTTAATATGAATTATTTTATAAAACATTAACTATAATTGATTGAGTTAAATAGAAGTTTTTTGATCCCAACGAAATCATTTTGATTTATAAATTAATATCATGTGTAGAAATAGATTCTAGAACAATAAATATGTTATGATAAATATATTATTGTGTATTTCTACTATAAAAATGGTTTCTTGACCAGAATTGGAGACGTCAATAGAAATTGAAAACCCTTTGTCCTTGAATGTGATAAATTAACACATCTCGGTTGGTGTTTTCATTTATAGAATAAATGAATGGGAAAGGAATATGATGATAAATTATTACATTATAAAAAACTATAATTTATTTATGGTATTGTATTTATAATATCATTTGGATGAAAGGAGGTTAGGAAAGGAAAAAAATTAAAGGAACTCGAAATGAAAGAAAAGTTGAGAAATCCAGTATGAAAAATCAGCAGTCTAGCGACGTCACATAATACTTCATAGAATATTTTTATAAGATAAAATGGATCACTATTCATTAATGAATAATATCGAAAGTGAGGGTTATATGATATGACATATCCCAAAATAATATAATTGAAATTAAAAGAGGATAAGATAAAAAAGAGTGTTTTAAAAAGAGAAGGGTGATAGATTACCTAACCTTGTAGAGAAACTCCTAAAACATGATGGTTGGGACATTATGGGCATGATTACACCTTGGGAGGACTTCAGTGGAGGTGAAAATACCAAAAAATATAGTATTAATAATTTCTTATGATATAAAATGATGTAATGGGTGTGTTTGATAGTAAATGAGTGTGTTTTTTAATAATTTTAAAGGACACCTCATTATTGGTTTTTTTCCAATTCACGAGCCTAACCATGTTATTTTCTCATGGTATTTGACACATGGAAAACCACATATCATATATTAATCTAAACAAGTTGACTAGAATTATATATTATTTATTACATCATTATGATGTCATTAATCTTATAAAAAACTCAAAAATGTATTTTTAATATTCATAAAAAAATTGGTATTTTTGAAAATTCCCAAAACATCACTCCAAGAATTTATCGATATGTAGAATTAAAAAATAAAATCCATTTTTTTAAAAAAAATTATAAATATTTTTTATTTAATTTTTAAATAAATTGATAATTTATTCCAAAAATTATTTTTTAAACTATAAGTCATTTTATAACCCCTTGGAAAATTAATCTAGGTATCATAAAATTCTATTTTAACCATAAGACAATAAAATTACAATTTTGATTACATTTTATGAAAATAAATTTTCATTTAAAATCATTTAATATATCATAAAATTTATATTAAAATATTTATGACATAAAAAAATACCAGTACATATACTATGATCATGTTGTCACTAATAAGATGTCTAAATATAATTTATACATTCATGGGTGAAGTTTCTAGTTTTTTAGATAATTTACTATTCATTACTATTCATAAGAGTAATAGTAATATTCTAAAGGGTATGTTACTATTAATAAGGATATGTTATTATTCACTAAAAGACAAATAGGTGAATAAATGGAAAAAATATGTAACCAATTATTTTCATAAAGTCATGATAAAGGGAATATTATAATAATAGTAACTACATTCATAACTTGTAAATGTGGACACATCATTTTACTTGGACATTCATAAACATATCAAAAAGTCCCATCCCCTTAGTTTCATTAAAATTACCATGGTTATTCACTATTGTATCATCATAATTACCAAGGTTATTCACCGAGGTGTCATAAAAATTACCAAGGTTATTCACCAATGTATCATAAAACATGTAATCTATAGAGATTAAATTCATTTCCCAATGTATTTGAGTGCTATTAAGAATAACCCTTACTATGAATTTATTTTCATGTGATCCAAAAACATCATAATAAAACATTTCATAAATAACATGTATAATAAAAAAAGAAATGGGATTCAAATCATAATCATGGAATTTTAAAACTTTCTCAAAACATTATCATTATATCACTTATAACCCATGGAAATAGAATGAGGGTTTTATGTAAGTAAATTGAAAAATAAAATATATCATTTTTATAACAAGATGAGTACCCCTATAATTGAAGGAGTTTTGGGTATTCACATAATGAAAATAAAATCATTTCATGAAAAAGATAGATATTTTGAGTGAAATATTTTGTAGCATATAGGTTTTGAAACAAGGTTTTAGAATACAATTAAAAAGAGGGGAAAAAGTTCTCCCATTCATAAATGACTCATAATAAATTATAGGGAGTGAATAAAATGCAATTAAAAACAAGGTTTTGATATTCGAAAAACATATCACATAAAATGTACATAAATGGAAAAGAGAAGTTGAGAATTCCCTTATCAAATTTCGGCAGCCTGACAACGTCACTTAAAATATTGATAAAATGGGTTGATGAGTGAAAAAAGGGGTTTCAAATAATTTTTACATAATATGAATAGTAAAGTGGATATGTGATGACATATCCCAACAAAATAAAATATATTTTTAAAAGTCATAACATAAATGGAGTGATTAAAAAAGAGAAGGGTGGTAGATTCCCTTACCTGGAAGAATAACTTTTGAACTCTAAGATCGAGACATTAAGGGCTTGAGGACACCATGGGAGGACTCCTTGGGAGGAATCCATGGGAGATAATAGTATCATAAATTTGTGGAGAAATAATTTTGAATGCAATTAAACTAAGGAATGGGTGGTTATTTATTCTAAAAGTGAGAGAATATTTCATTAATTTCAAAGGACACCACATTATTGGTATTTGAAAATCCATGGTCTTTCCCATCGAAATGGCCACATGGGACACGTAATATTATATTTTAATCCATAAGAGTTGATTAAGATATTATATTATTCATTAAATAATTTTTAAATAGTTATGATTCAATTAAACATTCCAAAAACTCGAAACTATATTTTTACTATTCATAAAAAAATCAACAATTTCTAAAAAAGCGCAAAGATTCACCCTAAATTTTTTTTTGATGTGTAAAATTAAAAAAACTCCATTTTATAAAATATTAATCTATTTAAATTAAATTAAATAAATTTAATACTAATACATAACTAAGATCTTCTAAAACAATTAGTTAATTATATTATGATATAATTATATCACATTACCAGTTAAAATTACTAAAAAATATTTATACATCATTAGGTGAGGTTTCTATTCCATTATTCAAATCACGATTCATAATTGTAAAATTACTATTCCTATGGTTAAAGTTACTATTCACTAAAACATTATTTTGATCTTATTAAACAACATGTTTCCCCTTGATTACAACGATGTCTGTATGTTTTTCAAAAAACATTTTTTAGAGAAATTCATTTTATAGTAAAACATTTGTTACTAATCATAAAAAACACTATTCATTAAATTGTAATCCTCAAATTAAACTTTTCATCAAAAAATATTCATCAAATAATAAATAATTTAATGTTCATAGAAAACTTCTAAAAATTCATCCTTGATTAATTTTGACATTTGAAATTAAAAATGATGTTTATTTTACCATAATAATTATATATGAATGAGAAATATTTGAAAATTACAATTTTTTACTTCTAAAATAAATTCATCAAGTTTTTCTTTATTAAATACATATTTTATTAAGCAAAGTTATTCTTAAAACATAAATGATTAAATAAGAATTTTATTTATACCAAGGAATTACACAATTTAACTAAGGCCTCATTACATAATCCCTTATTACACAGGCATATGATGTAAGGCTATGGTGTGAAATTGTCGTAGAATATTGGGAAAGCTCACACAATATTTTCAGAGTGGTGATTTCTACCAACATGATCATCTCCCATAGGATATTCCTTTCAAGCATAAAGTTTTGATTTTTAGCTTGGGCTTGGTCCAGAGCAAAGCCGAATGACTCCACCTCTTTACCATGCCCCGACAAATGGACTTCGTATGGCCCAAGTCTACTATATGAGGCCATTGACTCTTCTTTTGTCCATAATAACTATTATAATTTCTATTTATAATCACTAATATTAAGGATAATATTATAATTTTAAATTGCCATACTGACTAATAGTTATATAATAGTTGAAACAAAATAGTATCACTTCAATTATACTCACTTCATTAATAAACAGATATAACATTGTTGAGTAAAAAATAATATAACATACATTTTCATGAAACAATTATTTATAGCCTTATAGAATCAACTTAGTTTATTTTGAATATTAACATACCCCTATGAATAGTACTGTTGCTCTTATGAATAGTAATGAATAATAGATAGGCTGAAAAATTAGAAACGTCACCCATGAATGTATAAATACAATTTAGATATCTTATAAGTGATAAAATGATCTTAATATATATATTTGTATTTTTGTATGTCATAAATATTTAAATTAAAACATCATGAATAATTATATAATTTTAAATGGAAATTTATTTTCAATAAATATAATCATAAATTATTATTTTTTGTCTAATGGTTATAATTGAATTTTATAAGACATTGATTAAATTTTCAAATGGTTATAAAATGAGTTATTGTATTAAAGTTGTTTTTTTAATAAATTATAATTTTTTTTAAAAATTAAATTATTAAAATTAATAAATTTATTTTCAAAAAATGGATATCAGTTTTGAATTTCACAGAGTGAAAAATGGTTGGGGATAACTTTTGATATTTTTCAAAAGTAGTTAATTTTTTCATGAATAGTAAAAATGCAATTTGAGTTTCGGTATGTTTAATGACATCATAATGATGTAATAATTTATAGAAAATGATGGTTGACTTGTGTACATTAAAATATGATATTAGGTGTCCCAATTGTTAATATCATGGGCAGATACCATGAGTAAGCCCATGGTTTTTCAAAAACCAAAAATAAGGTGTTGTTTGAAATTAATAAAATAATACCTCTCATTTACTATAAATACCCACCCATTCCTTCGTTTTATTTCATTAAAAATTCACAACCCTCAAATATCTAGCAGTTTTACCTCAATAAGAGTATTCAAAAGGTTTCCTCAAGCCCCGAAGGTGAGAGTGAATCTATAAGTTAAGGGAATCTATCTCCCTTACCTTTTTGAAGCATGCTTTTTATGTTATTCTCTTTTATGTTCAATTGGCCTATGTTGGGATATGCCATTCCATACCCACCTTACTGTCCAAATTATGGCTTAAAATAGATTTTGTGATATATGCCATATTCACCACTTATTCCCTGCATGTGGGGTATGTACTTCCCTTTGGTATATCATAACAACAGTCTCATTATTTTCATGATATTATAATGGATTATGATTTGAATTCTTCAAGGTGGTATGGGACACTTTGGAATGTTTAAGATTATTTTTCCACAAGACATTTTCAATGGTATCATCTAAACGTATCTTCATTTATGTCAACATCCTTGTTTAATCTTATACTTCATTGAGCTGTATCTCTGATGATATCATATAAAATATGATATTTATGGGTTTTAGATTAGTTTTAATATGAATGTGCTATCTTGGTACCACTCACCTCATTACTTTGAATGGATAGTGTTTATGTGTAATGTCCTGGGTCTGGGTGCCGCCCAAATATCCCCTGAACCTGGTTTGTCACATAACCTCAAGGGCATTTCCTCAAATGCCATAGGCTGGCGACTAGTAGTGAGGGACAAGGTGAGATGTTGGGGAAACTATTCCTTCATTATAAGATTATACATAGCGAAAAACAAATAGTAAACAATAACGGAATCAGTAATTCTGTACAATAGAAGTATATAGTGAATGACTGATAGTATTAAAGAAACTGGAGTATATATATATATATAAATTATGTACGTCACATGTGTCTTGTAATACATCCAAATAAGTCACAATGTTGGAAATACAAGACAAAAACCAATGTACAAAAAAGAAAGTAAACTCTAATAGCATCACCAAGCTCAACCTGGTCCCACGCTCTCCAACTCCCCTAGTAATCAATTACATAATTAAGATGGTTGATTTCCCCTATCTATACCTGCATCCATATAATTTTCTGGGGTCCAACACATAACCCAATCATGGTGTGAGACGAATCATAGTAGACAATCACCAAAGGATCTGTTCCAAACTATCAGTGAATATATATAGTAGGTAAAATTCAAGAATAAAGAAATAAACCAGGAGTTCTCAAAATTAAACTGTGATGACCCAGACCCCCCTTGGTCCCTTCCTTTGCCAAAAATCCGGTTTCCTTGCGGTGAGACCGATCGGTGGCACCGATCGGTGACACCGATCGGTGCGACCGGCCGACGTCGCCCGGCCTTTCCAAGTTGTTCCAGTAACGTTCCTTTTTCACAAATAGGGTTTTAAACCCTATTCTGCCTTGTTAAAAATATCTTGGGAATCCGAAACGCGCACAAAGGTTTTAATTAAATGCTTCATTAATTCATGGGTCGGTTAAAACCACCCAGTGCCATTAATGATGAGTCAAGCCACGTGGTCAACCCACGACTCCTTCGTCTTCCGTGGTTTTGTGTTTCATCTCAACCATCCCCAGCTCTTATAATTAAGGGTTAGGCCGTGGTTTTCCCCCTTCTTCGATCGTGGCTCTTCTGGTGCATCGGGACCGCCGCGTCGTTATCCGTAAAGTTCCGCGCCCCCGGCCTAAACGTCGATCATCTATCAACAGGTAGGGAGTTTCTCTCGTCTCTCACTTTTGTGTATCATGCGGGGTGGGCGTTACTTTTGTTCCTATGGAATTGGTTGAACCAAACCCTAATGAAGATAATAAACGAAGTTCTAAAGGAAGAAGGGGAAGGGGTTGTGATCGTTGTTATGCTTTATCTTGTGATCATCCCTTTTGTTGTACTGGTTTATGTTTTCTGAAAATTGAGGTCGTTGGTGGTCGTGTGTGCGCACTTGAATCCCCTCATGATGTTTTAAATGGGTTGCTGAAATTGTGAACTCCTGCTATGAAATCGGTTAACCACGTATATCCGGCTAAATAATTGAAAGCACCAGGACCGGCCCTTCTGTGATAACTCCCGGTTAGAACACACGGGATTTGAAACCATGGAGTGTGTTAAATCGTTTAAATCTGAAAATCCCTGACTTGTGTTGGTAGTGGTTAGTGATTGTTTTCCCTTCGGGCCGTTTGCTGGAAGTGTGGGAGGGGATGGGATCCCCTGTTCTTTTTATACTCTCGGTGGCTGTGTGAATTTGGGGGATGGGATCTCCTGTTGGCATGGTTTCAGCGGTTTTGAGCTTTTATCACAAATTGGGGAGAGATCCTCCGTTGGCAGAACCGGGTGTGAATGTTTTGGTTGATCTATGATTTGACGTTTTCCTTGGTTATGCTTATGGTAGTTGCCCAGTAGTGCTTAAAATTAATTGAACATTTTGACTGAACGTGAAACAAGAATGGGACAAATGGTTTTGTGGGCAAGGGTCGTGAATTGTGACTCGGACGTTGTGGTATTGTGTTCTGTAGGTTGCCTAGGAAAACCTAAGCTTTGGGTGAGTGTTTGTTACCTATATCTATACTTGTAGCTTTGTGTTTCTTATTCGCGCCCCACCCAAGTTGAGCACTTAGTGCCGAACACCCTCATTTATGGGGGAAGGGTGTTTTTCCCAACACTATACTTAGTGGCTGGTTATTAGCTCCTTTTCTGCTCCCTTTCCCGGATAGCCCAAGTACCTTCGGGCAGGCTGTGATGGCCTGAAGTCCATTATTAGCCCAAGAACCATCGGGCAGGGTGTTGTGGTGGTTGGCCAGGTGTGTGCGGCAGGTGGTTTCCCAAGTGTCTTCGGGATGAGGCCCAGGTGTTTTCGGGCGTGGCAGTGGATCCTTTAGCCCAGGTGTCTTCGGGCGTAGCGGTGGTTGTTCTGGCCTAGGTGTTTGCAGGCATGGTTACTTGTGACAGTTGAGGCCCAGGTGTGTGCGGGCAGGATTTGGCAGTGGGACTGCGTGTGGATGTGGCCCAGGTGTGTGCGGGCGGGATTTGGCAGTGGGACTGCGTGTGGTGGTGGCCCAGGTGTGTGCGGGCGGGTGTGGCAGCGGGACTGCGGTGAGAATGGCGGGATTGGTCCGATGCGTAGGATGTCTAAATAACCAGTGGGGAAGTGGCGCGGGGTACCCAAACATCGATGTGCTCTTATTATATATATTACTTGACTTGCGTTATTTGGGGAGTGAGCCTTGGTGAGGCCTGGGATGGATAGTTTGCCTTGTTAGTTGTTTGGTTCACTCTTTTCTCACGGGACTTTAGTACGTTTCCCCCACTTGTGCCCGAGAGTGTTGGTTTTCCCTACTGAGTGTACTTGTATGCTCACCCTACGTTTACTTTCAGGTTTCCAGGAGGACTACCAGGGCTGCGCGGGACCCTATTAGTCGGACAGTTGGAGTTGTCGCTGTTGTCGTACCTTTGTTTTCTCTTGGTATTGTATCTGAGAGCTTTCTTTTTCTTTTGTACTTGTACCTTGTTGTAAACTGTTTAAACATGCATGGGGACTTTTTTTTTGGGTTCATTTATATAAACTTGTTTCTTTTCCTTTTTGGGAGGTCGACTTGTCCTTTTTCCTGATCCTAAATAATAAAAAGGGTAATGCCTTCCATTTGCGAAAATTTTCTATACCCTTGGTGCTAGTCGCCACTCCGGGACCTATTGATGGCGGGTTTCGGGGGTCATTATCTCTCCTTCAACTTAAAGAAGGAAGGGCCTGGCAATCCGCTGACTCTTCCCTCCTTTTGGTGAAGGCGGGTCGTGACAGAATGGTATCAGAGGGGAGGTTGAGATATAGGACGGAGTCTGGAGTTAGGCACAGTAAGGATTGCATGGGATGGTAAGGCAATAGCGTTGGGTGACCTTGGTGCGTGAATTAGGCCAGGGAGGACCGGCTAGGACACAGTATTTTAGGGCCCCCCGTGATCCGATGCAAGGACTCTGGACCTACCGAACGACCAAGTGAGGCCACACTGATTGCAGGGTAGAGACCCTAGAAGGGTACATGCATCATAAATGACTTGTGTTTTTGTGTTTCTGGGATGTCTTGGGAAATTGAGAATAAATTAAATCTTAATAAGTTTTGAGAACGGTTTTCTTTGCACTACTGGGATTAGGCATTCCTTGTTTACCTTGCAGTCATGGCACCTAGAAGGCGACCACGTGTGGTACAGGCGATCGAGATTCCTGAGACTACTTTGGCCAATCGGCAGAGGGCTGATCAGGAGAAAGAGGACGACCAGTGGCAGAAGACTCTTCGAGCCTTTCAGCGACAGGCCCTCGAGAAATATGAGGGCAGCACCTCCGACATGAAGACGGAAGGCTGGCTGGAGGAGCTAGTCATAGCCTTCGGCCTGATTCGAGCCCCGACGGAATACTGGGTTCCTCTGGCTGTTAGCCAGATGCGAGGAGCGGCACGTCAGTGGTGGATGCTTCACCTGGGGAGTAGGAAGGAGTCTGAGTTTTCTTGGGCGGACTTCGAGAGGGAGTTCCGGGCGGAGTTCCTCTCCTCGACAATGAAGGCGGAGAAGAGGCAGGAGCTACTCTCCCTCCAGCAGGGGATCATGTCCGTGAGGGAACTTGGAATCAAGTTCAAGGACCTCCTGCGTTTTGCCCCGGACCTCTTTCCCGATGAGGAGTCTCGGGCAAGACGTTTGGAGGAGGCGCTCCGACCCTCCCTCCAGTATGCTGTTACCCCCTTTACCCTTCAGACATACTTAGAGGTTCAGAAGAAGGCCGAAGTGGTGGAAAGGATGCACGCTCTAGGCGGACTGTCACGAGAAGGGATCCAGCTGGGACCATCGAAGGGGAAGGCCGTCAGCACCAGGCCTCCGGCATCGGGACCCTCCAGGTTCCGACCCGTAGGGAGCAGGCCGCAGCAGTTTCAGTTTCGATCCCCTGGTCCACGTTCTTTTCCTTCAGGCTCGGGACCACGGTGCTTCATCTGCGGGAGCCCTGGACATCTTCGGAGTCAGTGCCCCGATCGGGTGCAGTACAGCAGTGGCAGTCATCCCCAGCGTCCGCCGCAGCAGCAGTTCCCAGCCAGACCCTTCCAGCAGCAGCAGCAGGGATAGCGAGCTCCCGCTCCTCCGCAGACAGACATAGGAGGGGGAGGCCGACCTCAGGGCGCTCCCCAGGGACCTCGACCAGGGCGTGGTCGGGGAGGTGGCCGACAGCCGAGGGGCAGGGGAGCTGGGCGTGGACAGTTACACGCCGCAGAAGCAACAGTTCCAGCAGGGCCAGAAGTTGTTCGAGGTACGATCAGTGTATTTAGCACTCTTGCTTATGCTTTGTTCGATACCGGAGCTTCGCACTCCTTTGTTGCACCCAGTCTAGCCCGCGCCTTGGGTCTAGATGCCGAGAGACTTCCAGTGCCCCTGGTGTTGAGCACACCAGTTGGAGGTCAGACCGACTTGCTGTTCGTTTGTCGGGGATGTAGACTGATGTTGGGGCCACATCAGTCGGTTAAGGATCTCCTTCTGCTACAGATTCGGCCGTACGATGTCATCCTAGGCATCAACTGGCTATTTTCTGTGTGCGCCGTCATCGACTGTTTCCAAGGGAGGGTGGTGTTCTCCGGTTTGGACGGCCAGCGTGTTACTTTCACCGGCGAGCGGAGCTGTCCGAAGGGAAACAGGAGGGAGGAACCTCTCCTCTCCTTGTTGACCGAACTGACGATAGAATCAACAGATGAGGAAATGGTGGAAGTACCAGAGATCGTTCGTGAATTTGTGGACGTCTTTCCTGAGGAGGTGACGACTCTACCCCCTCGACATGACATCGAGTTCGGGATAGACCTGCAGCCCGGCTCTTGACCAATCTCGATGGCTCCTTACCGGATGGCACCTTCGGAGCTACGGGAGTTATGGATACAGATTGACGATCTGATGAAGAGGGGTTATGTTCGTCCAAGTGCATCACCGTGGGGTGCCCCAGTCTTGTTCGCAAAGAAGGCAGATGGTGGCCTCAGGTTGTGCATCGATTACAGGAGGCTGAATCAGGTAACGATCAAGAACCGCTACCCTCTTCCGAGGATAGATGATCTTTTCGACCAGCTGAAGGGGGCAGGATGGTTCTCGAAGATAGACCTGCGATCCGGGTACCACCAGCTGAGGGTGAAGGATAACGACATCCCGAAGACGGCGTTCAGGTGCAGGTATGGGCACTTCGAGTTCGTGGTCATGCCCTTTGGTGTTACGAACGCCCCGGCCGTGTTCATGGGGCTTATGAACTCCATCTTTCGGGAGTACCTGGATCGGTTTGTGGTGGTGTTCATCGACGATATCCTGATCTATTCAAAGTCATAAGAGGATCATGCAGAGCACCTGAGGACGGCTTTGGAGGTCCTCCGACAGCACCATCTCTATGGGAAGTTGTCAAAGTGCAAGTTCTGGGCACGAGAAGTGCACTTCCTCGGACATGTAGTGTCTGAGCAGGGAGTGGCAGTCGACCCATCAAAGGTTGAGGCAATTGTTTCTTGGGCAGCACCCAAGAATGTGGCGGAAGTTCGGAGTTTCCTCGGACTGGCGGGCTACTACCGGAGATTCGTACCCAACTTCTCCCGGGTAGCAGCCCCTTTGACGGCTTTGACCAAGAAGGACCAGGTTTTCATTTGGAGCGAGCAGTGTGAGTCGTCCTTCAGCTACCTAAAAGAAAAACTGGTTAGTGCCCCAGTGTTGAGATTGCCAGAAGAAGGGATGGCCTATGAGGTATTTTGTGATGCTTCGGGACAGGGCCTGGGGTGCGTATTGATGCAGCGACAAGGGGTGATCTCTTACGGGTCCAGGCAGCTACGCCCCCATGAGCGGAACTATGCCACCCATGACCTGGAGCTTGCAGCGGTAGTGTTCGCATTAAAGCTGTGGCGACATTACCTCTTTGGGGAGCGCTTTGTGGTCTTCACCGATCACAAAATCTTGCGCTATGTCTTCTCCCTGCGTGACTTGAACTTGCGACAGCGGAGGTGGGTCGAGTTTCTCCAGGACTACGACTTCGAGATCTCATACACTGAAGGTAAGGGAAACGTCGTGGCTGATGCCCTAAGCAGGAAGCCGCATCAGGAGGTGGTTCGGGAATCTGCTGATGCTTGGAAGGCGATGGGGGAGTTGGATGCCTTACACTTGGATGCAAGGGTGGAAGGTACTAGAGGCTGTTTGTTTCAGGTGACGGTACAGTCCTCTTTGTTGCAGCAAGTGGAAGAGTCTTAGTGGGGAGATCTTGAGGTGGAAGTGTTGCGGGATCGTATCGATCAGGGGAACGCCCCGGAAGGATGGTCGGAGGACAGCCGACGTCGGATGCTCTTTCATCGGAGGTTGTTTGTTCCAGAGGTGATGCGTGATGAAGTCCTTCGTGAGTTCCATATCTCAGCCTTGGCAGTACATCCGGGTGTTTCGAAAATGTACCAAGGCCTGAGGGGACAGTTTTGGTGGCCCGGGGTGAAACGGGCAGTGGCAGAGTTCGTGGCTAAATGCCTGGTGTGTCAGCAGGTGAAGGCTTAACACCGTGTTCCTGGTGGTCTGTTGCATCCTCTAGATGTTCCCGAGTGGAAGTGGGACGACGTCTCGATGGACTTCGTCACGGGACTACCCAGAGCTCAGGGCGGGCAAGATGCTATCTGGGTAGTGGTGGATCGATTGACAAAATCTGCTCACTTCTTGGCTATCAAGGAGTCAGGACCCGTGAGTACCTTAGCACAGAGGTACGTGGATGAGGTGGTGCGTTTGCATGGAGTCCCGAAAACGATCGTCTCAGATCGGGACACTCGATTCACCTCACGAGTCTGGAAGGGGTTACAGCATGCTTTTGGCACCCAACTACGCCTTAGCACTGCTTTTCACCCTCAGACTGATGGGCAGACAGAGCGGACTATCCAGACCTTGGAGGACATGCTGCGAGAATGTGTTCTGGATTTCGGAGGATCATGGGTACGACACTTGCCTTTAGTAGAGTTTGCCTACAACAACAGTTTTCACTCTACTATTGGCATGGCTCCTTTTGAGGCTTTGTATGGAAGACCATGTCGTTCACCCTTATGCTGGGCAGAGGTTGGTGAGACTGGTACTCTTGGACCAGAAGTAGTGCAGAGCACCACGGAGAAAGTCCAGCTAGTGCGGGAGAGGATGAAAGCAGCTCAGGATCGGCAGAAATCTTATGCTGATCGTCGGAGGAGGCCCCTGAAGTTCGAGGTGGGAGATCATGTGTTTTTTAAGGTTTCCCCTCGACGGGGGCAGTGGAGGTTCGGAAAGGGGAGTAAGCTCTCCCCTAGGTTCATCGGACCTTTCGAGGTGCTGAGGCGAGTTGGCGAGGTAGCATATCAGCTGGCCCTACCACCTAAGTTGGAGAGGGTCCATGACGTCTTCCATGTCTCCCAGCTTCGTCAGTACATACATGATGACTCTCATGTCATCATCTGGGGAGAGCTAGATGTGGGAGGAGACGCGACCTTCGAGGAACGGCCAGTCAGAATCGAGGATCGCAAGGAGAAAGTGCTCCGTGGACGAACCGTCGGCCTGGTTCGTGTGTTGTGGAGACATGGCGGCCTCGAAGAGAGCACGTGGGAGAGGGAAGCACAGATGCGTGCCCAATACCCCGAGTTGTTCTGAGCTTTGAATCTTTGGTGCCTGTTGTGACAGAACGTTGACCTTTTTGTCTATGAAATGTGCTAGTTCCTTTCCTCTGTTATGTGTGGAAAGCCCCGGCTAAAGGGAAGGGAAACCCGACCCCTAATCAGGACGCATTAAGGTGGATGCGATTAAACCCGTGCGGGCGAGTCAGTGCCGCCCAAAGCGGATAATATCTTGACATGGGGGAGGGGAACTCCCCAAACCCACATGACCGGGCGGTTTTGCATGGTATGTTGCTTGGTTCTTGACAGGGAGTGTTTTCAATTAGCGGGGGTCCACTCCTAAGAGGTATCTTCGAAGATGGTTGTTCGGATCCTCTCTTTCCTTCTGGTTTGTTTTGATTCTCGGGGACGAGAATCGTTTAAGAGGTATCTGATGTGATGACCCAGACCCCCCTTGGTCCCTTCCTTTGCCAAAAATCCGGTTTCCTTGCGGTGAGACCGATCGGTGGCACCGATCGGTGAGACCGGCCGACGTCGCCCGGCCTTTCCAAGTTGTTCCAGTAACGTTCCTTTTTCACAAATAGGGTTTTAAACCCTATTCTGCCTTGTTAAAAATATCTTGGGAATCCGAAACGCGCACAAAGGTTTTAATTAAATGCTTCATTAATTCATGGGTCGGTTAAAACCACCCAGTGCCATTAATGATGAGTCAAGCCACGTGGTCAACCCACGACTCCTTCGTCTTCCGTGGTTTTGTGTTTCATCTCAACCGTCCCCAGCTCTTATAATTAAGGGTTAGGCCGTGGTTTTCCCCCTTCTTCGATCGTGGCTCTTCTGGTGCATCGGGACCGCCGTGTCGTTATCCGTAAAGTTCCGCGCCCCCGGCCTAAACGTCGATCATCTATCAACAGGTAGGGAGTTTCTCTCGTCTCTCACTTTTGTGTATCATGCGGGGTGGGCGTTACTTTTGTTCCTATGGAATTGGTTGAACCAAACCCTAATGAAGATAATAAACGAAGTTCTAAAGGAAGAAGGGGAAGGGGTTGTGATCGTTGTTATGCTTTATCTTGTGATCATCCCTTTTGTTGTATTGGTTTATGTTTTCTGAAAATTGAGGCCGTTGGTGGTCGTGTGTGAGCACTTGAATCCCCTCATGATGTTTTAAATGGGTTGCTGAAATTGTGAACTCCTGCTATGAAATCAGTTAACCACGTATATCCGGCTAAATAATTGAAAGCACCAGGACCGGCCCTTCTGTGATAACTCCCGGTTAGAACACACGGGATTTGAAACCATGGAGTGTGTTAAATCGTTTAAATCTGAAAATCCCTGACTTGTGTTGGTAGTGGTTAGTGATTGTTTTCCCTTCGGGCCGTTTGCTGGAAGTGTGGGAGGGGATGGGATCCCCTGTTCTTTTTATACTCTCGGTGGCTGTGTGAATTTGGGGGATGGGATCTCCTGTTGGCATGGTTTCAGTGGTTGTGAGCTTTTATCACAAATTGGGGAGAGATCCTCTGTTGGCAGAACCGGGTGTGAATGTTTTGGTTGATCTATGATTTGACGTTTTCCTTGGTTATGCTTATGGTAGTTGCCCAGTAGTGCTTAAAATTAATTGAACATTTTGACTGAACGTGAAACAAGAATGGGACAAATGGTTTTGTGGGCAAGGGTCGTGAATTGTGACTCGGACGTTGTGGTATTGTGTTCTGTAGGTTGCCTAGGAAAACCTAAGCTTTGGGTGAGTGTTTGTTACCTATATCTATACTTGTAGCTTTGTGTTTCTTATTCGCGCCCCACCCAAGTTGAGCACTTAGTGCCAAACACCCCCATTTATGGGGGAATGGTGTTTTTCCCAACACTATACTTAGTGGCTGGTTATTATCTCCTTTTCTGCTCCCTTTCCCGGATAGCCCATGTACCTTCGGGCAGGCTGTGATGGCCTGAAGTCCGTTATTAGCCCAAGAACCATCGGGCAGGGTGTTGTGGTGGTTGGCCAGGTGTGTGCGGCAGGTGGTTTCCCAAGTGTCTTCGGGATGAGGCCCATGTGTTTTCGGGCGTGGCAGTGGATCCTTTAGCCCAGGTGTCTTCGGGCGTAGCGGTGGTTGTTCTGGCCTAGGTGTTTGTAGGCATGGTTACTTGTGACAGTTGAGGCCCAGGTGTGTGCGGGCGGGATTTGGCAGTGGGACTGCGTGTGGATGTGGCCCAGGTGTGTGCGGGCGGGATTTGGCAGTGGGACTGCGTGTGGTGGTGGCCCAGGTGTGTGCGGGCGGGTGTGGCAGTGGGACTGCGGTGAGAATGGCGGGATTGGTCCGATGCGTAGGATGTCTAAATAACCAGTGGGGAAGTGGCGCGGGGTACCCAAACATCGATGTGCTCTTATTATATATATTACTTGACTTGCGTTATTTGGGGAGTGAGCCTTGGTGAGGCCTGGGATGGATAGTTTGCCTTGTTAGTTGTTTGGTTCACTCTTTTCACACGGGACTTTAGTACGTTTCCCCCACTTGTGCACGAGAGTCTTGGTTTTCCCTACTGAGTGTACTTGTATGCTCACCCTACGTTTACTTTCAGGTTTCCAGGAGGACTACCAGGGCTGCGCGGGACCCTATTAGTCGGACAGTTGGAGTTGTCGCTGTTGTCGTACCTTTGTTTTCTCTTGGTATTGTATCTGAGAGCTTTCTTTTTCTTTTGTACTTGTACCTTGTTGTAAACTGTTTAAACATGCATGGGGACTTTTTTTTTGGGTTCATTTATATAAACTTGTTTCTTTTCCTTTTTGGGAGGTCGACTTGTCCTTTTTCCCGATCCTAAATAATAAAAAGGGTAATGCCTTCCATTTGCGAAAATTTTCTATACCCTTGGTGCTAGTCGCCACTCCGGGACCTATTGAAGGCGGGTTTCGGGGGTCATTATCTCTCCTTCAACTTAAAGAAGGAAGGGCCTGGCAATCCGCTGACTCTTCCCTCCTTTTGGTGAAGGCGGGTCGTGACATAAACAGTCCTACACATTTTAGTTACATTCAATTACATTTTTTATTCATCAATTGAATCATTTAATCTCAGGATCTAGCCTAATATCAATATCCCCCTATGTAATTGTAACAAAATAGATGTCTCAAAACACCATCTAAAAAATCAAGTAAGACCAATTCTAATCATGTGCTCTATCTTGAAAGACTCTTCATAACCATTCAGTCGGGCATAAACAACACTCTGGGAGAAAAAACTCTTCTACTAACCCATTTGTTTTATGATAGAACCAATTAATTAAATAATGACCACCTAGTAAGCTCTCTCAGTCAATTCCCCTAGGTTATCATGGCACCTATAAATTATAAACAACCTCATGGGTATCTCTCATGGTCAATGCCCCTGGGTCAACAAAACATCAATAAATTATAAATAACATCTAAGACATCTCTCATGGTCATTACACCTAGGTAAAACATATTCACCAAGGCTCTCACAGTCCTGTGTAAATAATGTAGAAGTCCCCAAATTCATCTTTTTCTAAGGATCCCATCATCCATTGAAAAAACATGTGCATATAATATCAAAGAAACTCATGTAATCTAAAACTACTATGTGGATAATCATTCAAAAGAATAAAAAATACATTTCATATAATAAATAACACTTTGTCCAAATCAACCAAGTCCATGAAAACAAGTCAAGGCTAACAAGAACCCTATAACAAATTACCATATTTAATAAAATAATGGAATCACACCCATATGGTGTCCCATAAACAAGGTATCCCACCATATGCATAATCAACTACCCCTTATCAATTATATAACCAATTATGGAGATAAACATGTTTAAATTCCAAATCAAGAAATACCTCGAACGTGGATATGTGGAACATTTAGAATATATGATCAAAAATAGCACAAAAAGGCACAAACCACCTACCCTAATGGCGTACGATCTATATACTTGAAATTCATATCTTGAATCAACCTAGATTGGTGTAGATCTTGAAAATAGTGAAAACACTCACCCTTGAAAAATCACGAGAGGAGGAATCATGAAGAAAGGCTCTACGGGTTATGAGAACTCACTGGTGGGATTTCAACTCACCAGACACTGTCTCAATCAAAGATCAGGTGAAGAATCTAGAGAGGTTAAAAGTTTGTCAATCATTTTGACACTCTCTTATATGATCCATAGGGAGAGGAAGAAAATTATGTACATAATATGTTACCCCACTCTGATATATCAAATAAAAAGATAAGTACATGGTATGATCATTAAAACTACGCACTATGTAGTAACCTTAACAGACCCCTGACATCAGCAATCTGCCATGTCATGACATAGCCATGTACTTGAATGTTACACAGACAGTACGTGACTGTGCATGGAAACTGAGTACATGGTGTGTACCCATAATTACATGATGTGTACTTTGAAAAACCCCATTTTTTCTTTTTCATCAAAAACCACCCAAAATCATGATTTTTTCATGAAAAGAATATTTGGGTTCTTACAAACTTCCCCCCTTAAAGTAAATTGTCCTTGAATTTCACATTCAAAGGTGTTGAAGAAAAATTTTCAAACCCTGGCCACTATGATCACACATTGGCCTCCCTCTCCCATGTCTCATCCTTCACTCTTCTATGTTTCCAAAACATTAGTACCATAAGAACAACTTGTCCCTGGATAATCTTCATGTTGTGAACCAAGGTCTAAGTATGGTTATCTTTAAAGGAAGCATCAACCTCCAACACAGTATCCTCAACCTGAAAAACATGAGAGGGTTAGAAATTTAACACTGTAGCTGATAAACATGAAAGGCATCATGTATATCCTGGTATCATTGAGGTATGTGAAACCTATAGGCAACCGACTTGACTCTTCCAAAACCTCAAATGACTTGAAGAATATTGGTGAATGCTTCCCTTGTCTTTTAATCCTTATGTGTCTAACCATAGTGTGAAATGTATAAAAACCTGATCTCAACCTCAAACTCCAGAGGCTGTATCCATCGATTAGAATAATTTTTCTGCAGAGACTATGCAACAGCCATCCACTTCCAAATCAACTCCACCACCTCTGGGGTCTTTTGGATAAGACGGGATCCCAACATAGCTGCCTCTCCTGCCTTTAGTAAACATAGGAGGTTCATCATGTCCTACCGTACAAAGTCTCTTATGGTTCTATCTTAATTATAGAATAAAAATTATTATTTTAGGGCAACTCCACTAGGGTTATATGTCTCTCCCAAGAGCCCCCAAAATCCAGGACGCATGCTCAAAGCATGTCCTCCAAGACCTAAATCATGTGCTCGGACTTTCCATCTATCTAGGTATGATCATCTTTACATATAAGTATCTGTGTACCCAAATCCATATATATTCCCTTGCAAACACGAGAAGTAAAATAGGAATCCCTGTCTAAACCCATATAGTGCATACCCCCATGAAAACATACTATCTCTAAGATATACAACAATCCAATCTCATTAACACTGAAGGTTTCCTTGATCAACATGAAATGTAAAACCTTTATGAATCTATCGATAATAATAACCAAAACCACATAATTTCCTTGAGGCAACCATAGTCAACATGTCACAAAATCTATCACGACATCATTCAACTTCCACCCGAGAATGGGTAACATGTTTAATAGCCTTTTTGGTCACTGATGCTCTACCTTCAACTCCGGAAAGATGGAAAATATCATTACAATCCCATCTACATACCTCTTTATACCTGGACACCAATACTGACAATGTAAATCTTGATACAACTTGGTGACACCCAGATGAACTACCCATTCTGAGGAATGAAAGCCCCTCAAAAACTACTCATATATGTCTGTTGACACCAATAAACATCTATGAAAATGAAAAAACCACATCCTTGAATATGTTCCACCCAAAAGTAGGGTCCTCATTTGAAAAACTCTATCGTAGAACTATGAATTCAGAATCTAATAGTTGCATCATTCACACCCGATCTAGAAGAGTGGAGGTAACAAATATAGAATAAGTAATGGTCTGCCCATGATTTTCATCCACCTCCAAATGAATTTCATAGAATATATCCATAAGCTTCCACTTACAACTAGTCTCTCGAAGTACCTGTATTTGAGTCATCCTGCTCAACACAGCATACACTGTGTTTCCTTTCCGAAGCATGTAGGCAATCTCAATGTCAAAAGACTAAAGGTACTCAATCCATATTCACTGTCTCAAATTCAAATCATGCTACATAAAGATGTACATGAGGCTTTTTTAATTTTTGTAAACCACAAAATGTTCTCCAGAAATATAATGTCTCCAATAATGAAATTTCATGCACAGCTGTAACCAACTCAATATCTTGCTTTAGGTGATTCCTCTTATGAGGTCTCGACTATCGTGACCTGTACGTGATGACTCCTTCCCCTGACATAAGCACTTATACAATCCCAATACCTGATGCATCACACTATACTGTGTATCTCTTGACCAGCTCCAAGAATGTTAGTATCAGTTCTGATGTCAAAATCCCTTTTCTCTTCAGAAATTCTGAATCATAGGAATCTATCCACAAGTACTTATCACCATTCTTATTTAGGACCATATGTGGTTATTCTAATGGTGAAAAGTCTTTAATAAAGAATTTTTAGTAACAAGATACCCTAGAGAACTCCATACCTCAAAGACATTCTTCAGATACTCCCAAGAAACAATGGTTCTCGCCTTTTCTACGACTACTGATAATCCTTTCTCTAAGATTAGAGGACTGAATAAGTGAATATTTTCCATCCAAAAGTGTCACATTGATTGCGTAGAATATAACTGATGTTATCTCAGTCTACTCAATATGATCTCAAGATGGATGGAAAGGTTGTGTCGAGTGTGAGAGTACACAAATGTGTCTTCCATGAATACTACCACCAAATAATCCATGTAAGGATAGAACACATATTTTATCAATGCCATCAAAATTTTCGGTGCATTCGTGAGACCAAAAGACATAACCAAAAAACCATATAGACTATACCTGCTCTAAAAGTATATATGAGGTGTATCTGATGGTCTAAATTAAAACTGATGATAATCTTATCTCATGTCAATCTTTAAGAACACTTAGGCTCCTCTAATCTATTCAAAGATATCATCAAACCATGGAAAGGTATATCGGTTATTGACTATTAACTTGTTCAGCTTCTGATAATCCCCAAAAAGTTAGGGGTACTATCTTCCTTCTTTGAAAAAAGGACAGGTGAATCCCAAGGTGAAGTATTGGTTCAGATGAAACCCTTTTCTTGACACTACTCTAACTGCTTCTTAATCTCTTGTAACTCTTCTTTACCCATCCTATAAGGATGAATGGACATAGGTTCTTCTCCTAGAACAATATGAATAGAGAAATATACCTCTCTCTTTAGAGGTAAACCAATAAGTTCAATTGGTAAGACATCCATGAAATGATCCACTACTGGAGGAGAGTCTATCTGTGAAGTCCCCTAGTCATATAGAAATAAACCAGAAATCTAGGTTGTAATTCTTCCAAATCCATGATGCTAAAGTCCTACTCTACTCTCATGGGAATCCCATTCACCCTTGTGTAGAAATGATTTACACTATGGTGATGTGAAACTCCACCTATGGTGATAGCAGTTAGTAAAGGATTGAAAGGAGACCAACCAATCCATTATGATAATGACATCTAAGCCTATCATCTCTAAGACTTAAAGGTCCCATAAGAAGTGAACCCCATCATCATCAGGAGGTAAATCTTCTAAATGGAATACAACAGCCATCCTATTTCCCAATGGGGTGTCTCGCATTATGAAATCATCATATGTAAAGATAAAGACACCAAGGACCTCTACAGTGGCAGCAGATATAAAACTATGGGAAGCCCCTGTATAAAAATGATCAAAATCTAAAACTAAAGAAACTAGAATCATACCTCTAACTATAGAGGGTCTAGGATCCTACTCCTACTGGGTCTACCCCATTGCAAATGTATGACCTTTACAATGGCCATGACAAGCTACCTAGCTACCCTGATCTAATCTACACAACTATTACAAGAAATATTTGGTATCGACTCGGGTTTTTGGCCCTCTCAGACTTTGGAATATTTCTAGGAATAATTCTAGAGATAGGTACGAAGACGGCGTGCAATTCTGAGACCCGGTGTGCCCGGAATTAATTTTATAAAAATATTAAGTATTTTTATACTATGCACGTGGCAGGGGTGTGATATCTCCTAAAAGGTAGCTCAGAACTAGAATCTGAGGGCACGGTTGCATCCGGAATGTGCCGTTTACCCTAGGCGGGGTGTAAAATTTGCAGGTGCGGGCCTGCGGTGAGAAACGCCACCAGGGGCGTTTTTGTAAATAAGTGGCGAAGTTAGTGGGCGAGCGTCGGCTAGAATAACTTCTGAACGGAGTCTCGGATGGAAAATCGGACTCTGTCGTTGCGTTCATAATGGCGCGTTTACCCTAGGGGTGACCTTACTTTGGTTCGCATCGGGCGTCGGGTCTGAGGCGGGTTTGACGCCGGCGGGCAGCTGATATAAATATCAGCGCCCCCCCCCCCCCTTTATTGTTCCTCTCGGCATTCTTCGCCGTTCTTCGCCGCCGCTCTGCCGAATCGAGCAAACGAAGCGCCCACAAGCTCATAATTCGACGGCGGACGTTCTAGGAGTGCGCAGCGGAAGCTCTGGAGTGCGGATCTGACGCAGAACATCGGCGTTTCACCTGCGAGGTAGGTGGATTTGAGTTTTAACCCCTGATCCCGTTTTGCTGCGTTTTTCTGTAAATTGAAGCCCTAGCAGTATAGATCGGGTCCCGAGGGTCGTGTAGACGCCTCCGGATCGCAAAACGGACCCCCGGCGTGCCCCCGGCGGTCCGCGAAACATCCGCCCAGCGCGGCGGTGCGCGGCGGAGGGCCGCCGGCCAGGGCGGGCCGGCGGCGGCCGCCGGTCAAGGCCGGCCGGACCGGCCGGTCCGGGCCGGTCCGACCTCTTTTCTTATACAGGGGTTTTAAACCCCCGTATCATTCAATCCGGGAGCCGGATTCGCGCGCCGTTTGCGGCAATGCGACCCTGACGACGAGGCGAACCCTGCGGTGTGGGTTTGAGGGTTTCAAGGTTCGGGATCGTGGCCTTGGAGCTAGAAACGTCGTATAAAATAATATTATTTTATTATTTTACAACTTTGGGCCGTTGTAACTTCTACCCGGAGCGTCCGATTGACGTTCCATCAGTGGCGTTGAGACCCTGATGGTACGACGGACTTTTGAGATGGTTTCCGGGTGTTGGGACTGAGAACGGGGTGCGGGCCCCACGAGGCGGGGTTTTGGCGTTTGCGGAGAAACGCTGATTTTGAACCAATAGTCCGATTTTGGCGGATGAAGAGTCGATCCTGTGTGTTTTCCCGAGAGGAATGCAATGGTGCGATCCGTTCGATGAGTTTCGGAATCCAGGCATGGGCCCCACCCGAGCTAGACTTCGGTGAATTGTACCTTTTTCACCTGGTGTCTATTTTGGACGAGCGAGTAGTCGATTCCGCTTGTTTTTTTGAGGGGATCGCCGTGGTGTGATCCTCTCGATGGGTTTCGGGATCGTTGTGTGGGCCCCACAAGATCTAGCTATGATGAATAGTGCCTTTTTCACCGGTGCTCTGTTTTGGGCGATTAAACAGCCTATCCTGCGTGTTTTTCCGCGTGGAACGTGATGGTGGCCTCGGTTTTGGCCTATGAGGTTCCCAATGTGGCGTTTTGGCGGGTTGCTCGGGTTAGCGATGTTTGGACCTACAGTGGTTGAGGGTTCTCCCTTGGCTCGTTTCTACGAGGGTTCGTGTGGCATCACAACCTTCGTATGGGTTTGTGATCCTCTCGATGGGATGTTTAAACTGTTAGAGTTGTGGTATCCCTCCGGTGGACCCGGAGTAGATCCTCTAGCATCTTTACCCTAGATCGGGTTCTTGGTATCGCTGTGACCACTTATTTACAGGCGGCGATCCCCTATCTAGCAGGTTAACCCCGTAGGGTTTGTGGCATCCTCGAAAATATGATCCCCTACGTGGTGGGGCCTGCTCAGTAGGGTTGTGGCATGATCAGGTATATCATCCCCTACTCAGCATGTGGTTTATAGTAGGGTTACGGTATCGTTGGTTATGTGATCCCCTACTCAGCGCGTGGTTTTGGTAGGGTTGCGGCATCCTCAGTTCGATCCCCTACATCGCGATTTATACCAGACAGGGTTCCGGTATCATCATGACCATCTTTATATGGACGATGATCCTCTATCTGAGTGTGGAGTATCTGTCGAGCGCCAGATCGGGTTATGGTATCCCCCAGCGGATCCTGGGTGTGATCCCCTATCTGTGAGAACTACGTATGCCAGATCGGGTCGTGGTATCCCCCAGCGGACCTTGGGAGTGATCCCCTATCTGTGAGCTACGTATACTGGAGTGGGTCTTGGTATCCCCTAGCGGACCCTAGCGGCGATCCCCTATCTGAGGAGTTTGGTGGTTATGTTGTTTCAGCGAGGTTTCCACAGTGATGTCATCCGACGAGCGTGGTCTCTCGGGTGAGCGTCTGAGATGTTTGTTTGGGACCTGATGGAGAGTATCTCTCGGATGAGTGTCATCTGGTATGATAGTATTCGTGGTGTACTCTCCTGGGTGTGGACAGTTGCTGGTGATGAGGTCGGTACCTCTTGTGGCTTTGTGGCGTGAGCTATGTATATTTGGATTGTTCAAGGTGTATGTATGGGCATACACCTGAGCTGAGCTGAGATGACTAGTTGTGTTTAACCGAGGATTGTCACGGGATGGAGTTTCTCTCTCGTCTGGGTTCCCTCTGGCTGGGTTGAGTGGACTGTTGCCTTTCAGTTGCTCCCTTGGGGTTTGGGTTTTTGGGGTTCCTACTGAGTATGATTATACACACCCCTGCACGGGCTTTTCCCGCACATGTTTGGGTTTTGTGTGGACCACATGCCTTTTGACGGAGTCCCAGGAGGACCCGGAGTCGGCGGAGCTTAGTGAGCGAGTTGACCGGGGTGTTTACCGGAGCTGTGCCGAGGGAGCTTTCCGGTGGGTGTTTATGGCAGCGTTTCCCTTCTTCAGAGCAGTTTGGATGTGCTTTGTAGTTTTCTTTTGGTGGGCCCTGGTTTTCCCTTGTACTTTTGCTGTTGTACTCTGGTTTGGGATAGATTGTATGCATGCATTTACTTTTCAGTTTCTATATCTTTGCACTGTTGCATGGAGGTGTTTGTGGGTGCGTGTGTACAGGTACCTTAGGATAATGCCTCCCATGTGTGTGATAGCCTACTCGGCGCTAGTCACCAGCCCCTGGCCTATTGGAGGCGGGCTTGGGGAGTCGCGGCTCGAGCCCCGTTGGGTCGGGTCGTGACAGAGTGGTATCAAAGGAGGTTCCACCTTTGGGATCTCAGAGCGTAGCTGGTCTAGCTGTGTTCTTGGTTTGGGTTGCATAGCAGTAGTTTTAGGATGTTTCGAGTTTGGATTTCAGTCCAGGGACTCCAGTGTTGGTAGGGCGGCCGACGTATCCATACACCAGGACTCTGATAACCTGCCTTTCGACTCAGTACATTCGTACACTAGTCGCGGGGACATAATGGTACATGCATCATATAGGACTGGGTTTTTGGTTTTTTCATTTTCCTTCTTGAGTCAGCTCTCTAGATATACTCTTTGACTATGGTGCGTCTTGAATGTATTTCAGGATGCCTCCATGATGACAGCCAGCAAGGGTTCCGCAGTAGGATTGTGTTGATGACCCGTCCCATGTAGTGGCTGTGGAGCAGTGCGCAGGTTCTGAGGTTTCACCTCCAGGTGGTCTGCCAGTTGAGCCACCACCTATCAAGCAGCTGGTTGTGCCGGCGGTGCAGGACAAGGTTTCACGCAGGCTGAGTGCGCTGCACGAGTTCTAGAGGCAGCGACCTCTATGGTTTCGGGGTGATCCAGACCCCCAGGCAGCTGATGACTGGCTTGAGGCAGTCACCCGAGTTTTCTGCCAAGTGAGGACACATCCAGATCAGATGGTGGTCCTAGCGGCGAGCCTTCTGGATGGTTTTGCCGAGCGATGGTGGAGTTTGGTGACGCAGTCCCATGACGAGGAGACGCTCACATGGGCAGAGTTTGAGTGGATCTTCAGGGAGGAGTTCTATCCGGTGACGCTGAGGTCAGTGCGGATCCAGGAGCTTCTGCAGCTTCGATAGGAGAGCATGACTGTGTCGGAGTACTCAGCGAGGTTTACAAACCTGTCGCGCTACTCCCTGAATATGGTTCGAGACCTGTTCTTTAGGGCTCGGACCTTCGATAAGGTCATACGTAGGGACATCCGAGCAGGTGTGGTTTCCTTGTGCCTACCCACCTATGCTGGGGTTCTGGAGCGAGCGCTGGTGGTGGAGAGCTTTCTGGCCGAGCAGATCACGCCTGTTAGTGATGGGCACTCGAGAGCTGAGACTTCGTTAGTTGGATCGACATCTGGTAGCCAACGATAGACTCAGGGGTCTGGACCTGGCTGACGTTTCAGGAGGCGACCCCGGGATGGAGGATCTGAGGCTCATGGCTCACAGGGCTCGCGGGCCAGTTATGGTCAGCCACAAGAGAGGCGGTGTTACGCTTGCGATGGTCGGGGAC
The DNA here is from genome assembly GCA_963277665.1 of Viscum album. Lineage (NCBI taxonomy): Eukaryota > Viridiplantae > Streptophyta > Magnoliopsida > Santalales > Viscaceae > Viscum > Viscum album. The sequence continues at coordinate 2,029,516,979 of OY728150.1, forward strand.
ATCTTTCTAGAGATTGTCCGACCCGGTGTGCTGCTGAGAGGGAGTCGGTCGATGGACCGCCTTGGCAGAGGCATCGTCTCGAGCAAGGAGGTCCGCAGGGCGGCGGACGTGGCGGTGGAGCTGGTGCAGTGGGAGGCGGTGGTCGGCAGTATCAGTTGCCACCACCCCCACCCCCAGGTGGTCCACGCCAAGCTCAGGGAGGTGGTGGTCGAGGGCGAGGACAGCTGCATGCCCTGGAGGCTATTGACCCAGAGGCACCGCGGATGGATAGAGGTACGCCTTGTGTCTTTTCTACTTACTGCAGTAGTTTGATAGACACTTTTTAGTGGTACACTCCTTTTTGTTGCTTGCTCGAGTTTTGTTCAGGGCGTTGGTAAGACCCTGTGTGGGTGTTGTTCGACATGCTTTGAATGCGTGCGGAGGATGGATCCTTCCCCCACCGAGACGCGTTTTGGGGGACGCGATTAAAACCGTGCGGGCGAGTCATTTCTTCCCAAAGAGAATAGTATTGAGGTGTGGCGGATGAGTCCCACTGACTTATACGTTCGGGCATGGATGTTTTTCGGTGATCTCGCTGGTGTGCGAGACCCAGTTGAGAGTCCGATCGCTTTCCTTGTACTTAGGGCTTTTCGGGGATAAAAAGTTCTAAGGGGGGGAGGATGTAGCGACTCCAGTTTTTGGCCCTGTCATACTTTGGAATATTTCTAGGAATAATTCCAGATCTAGGCGCGAAGACGGCGTGCAATTCCGAGGCTCAGTGTGCCCGGAATTAATTTTATAAAAATATTAAGTATTTTTATACTATGCACATGGAGGGGGTGTGATATCTCCTAAACGGTAGCTCAAAACTGGAATCTGAGGGAACGATTGCGTCCAGAATGTTCCGTTTACCCTAGGCGGGGTGTAAACTTTGCGGGTGCAAGTCTGTGGTGAGAAACGCCACCAGGGGCGTTTTCGTAAATATGTGGCGAAGTTAGTGGGCGAGCGTCGGCTCGAATAACTTCTGATCGGAGTCTCGGATGGAAAATATGAGCCTGCCATTGCGTTCAGAACGGCGCATTTACCCTAGTGGTAACCTTAATTTTGTTCGAATCGGGCGTCGGGTCCGAGGCGGGTTTGACGTCGGCGGGCAGCTAATATAAATATCACCCCCCCCCCCCTTATCGTTCCTCTCGGCGTTCTTTGCCGTTTTTCACCGCCGCTCCACTGAATCGAGAAAACGAAGCGCCCACGAGCTCGGAATTCGACGGTGGACGTTCCAGGAGCACGCAGCAGAAGCTCTGGAGCGCAGATCTGAGGCAGAACGTCGGCCTTTCGCCCGCGATGTAGGCAGATTTGAGTTTTAAACCCCGATCTCGTTTTTGCTGCGTTTTTCTGTAAATTGAAGCTCTAGCAGTATAGATCGGGTCCCGAGGGTCGCGTAGACGCCTCCAGATCGCAAAACGGACCACCGGGGTGCCCCCGGCGGTCCACGGAAGATCCGCCGGCGCGGCGGCGCGTGGCGGAGGGCCGCCGGCCAGGGCAGGCCGGCGGCGGCGGCCGATCCGGCCTCTTTTCTGATACAGGGGTCTTTAAACCCCCGTATCTTGAAATCCGGGAGCCGGATTCGCGTGCCGTTTGCGGCGACATGACCCTGACGACGAGGCAAACCCTCTGGTGTGGGTTGGAGGGTTTCAATGTTTGGGATCGTGGCCCGGGCGCAAGAAATGTCGTATAAAATAATATTATTTTATTATTTTACGACTTCGGGCCGTTGTAACTTCTACCCGGAGCGTCCGATTGACATGCCGTCAGTGGCGTTGAGACCCTGATGGTACGGCGGACTTTTGAGATGGTTTCCGGGTGTTGGGACTGAGAACGGGGTGTGGGCCCCACGAGGCCGAGTTTTGGCGTTTGCGGAGAAACGCAGCTTTTGCACCAAGAGTCCGAATTTGGTGGATGAATAGTCGATCATGTGTGTTTTCCCGAGAGGAACGCAATGGTGCGATTCGTTCGATGAGTTTCGGAATCTAGGCGTGGGCCCCACCCGAGCTAGCCTTCGGTGAATAGTAACTTTTTCACCGGGTTTCCGTTTTGGACGAGCGAGTAGTCGATTCCGCTTGTTTTTCCTAGGGGATCACCGTGGTGTGATCCGCTCGATGGGTTTCGGGATCGTTGTGTGGGCCCCACACGAGCTAGCTACGGTGAATAGTGCCTTTTTCACCGGTGCTTCGTTTCGGGCGAGTAAACAGCCTTTCCTGCATTTTTTTCCGCATGGAATGCGATGGTGGCCTCGGTTTTGGCCTAGGAGGTGCACAGTGTGGCGTTGTGGGGGGTCACTCGGGTTAGCGACGTTTGGACCAGCAGTGTTTGAGGGTTCTCCCTTGGTTCGTTCCTACGAGGGTTTATGTGGCATCAGAACTTTCGTATGGGTTTGTGATCCTCTCGATGGGATGTTTAAACTATTAGAGTTGTGGTATCCCTCCGGTGGGCCCGGAGTGGATCCTCTAGCATCTTTACCCTAGATAGGGTTCTTGGTATCACTGTGACCACTTATTTATGGGCGGCGATCCCCTATCTTGCAGGTTAACCCCGTAGGGTTTGTGGCATCATCTGAAATATGATCCCCTACGTGGTGGGCCGTGCTCAGTAGGGTTGTGGCATCGTCGGGTATACGATCCCCTACTCAGCATGTGGTTTATAGTAGGGTTACAGTATCGTTGGTTATGCGATCCCCTACTCAGCTTGTGGTTTCGGCAGGGTTGCGGCATCGTCGGTTCGATCCCCTACATTGCGAGTTATACTAGATAGGGTTCCGGTATCATCGTGACCGTCTTTATATGGACGATGATCCTCTATCTGAGTGTGGAGTTTCTGTCGAGCGCTATATCGGGTTATGGTATCCCCCAGCGGATCCTGGGTGTGATCCCTTATCTGTGAGAACTACGTATGCCAGATCGGGTCGTGGTATCCCCCAGCAGACCCTGGGGTGATCCCCTATCTGTGAGCTACCTATACCAGAGTGGGTCTTGTTATCCCTTAGCGGACCCTAGCGGAGATCCCCAATCCGAGGAGTTTGGTGGTTATGTTGTTTCAGCGAGGTTTCCTCAGTGATGTTATCCAACGAGTGTGGTCTCTCGGGTGAGCATCTGAGATGTTTGTTTGGGACATGATGGAGTGTATCTCTCGGATGAGTGTCATCTGGTATGACAATGTTCGTGGTGTACTCTCTTGGTTGTGGATAATTGCTGGTGATGAGGTCGGTACCTCTTGTGGCTTTGTGGCGTCAGCTGTGTATATTTGGATTGTTCAAGGTGTATGTATGGGCATACACCTGAGCTGAGCTAAGATGACTAGTTGTGTTTAGCCAAGGATGGTCACGGGATGGAGTTTCTCTCTCATCTGGGTTCCCTCTGGCTGGGTTGAGCGGACCGTTTCATTTCAGTTGCTCCCTTGGGGATTGGGTTTTTGGGGTGCCTGCTAAGTATGATTATACTCACCCCTGCATGGGCTTTCCCGCACATGTTTGTGTCTTGTGCAGACCACAAGCCTTTTGACGGAGTCCCAGGAGGACCCGGAGCAAGAGGAGCTTAGTGAGCGAGTTGACCGGGGTGTTTACCGGAGTTGTGCCGAGGGAGCTTTCCGGCGGGTGTTTATGGCAGCGTTTCCCTTCTTTAGAGCAGGTTGGATGCGCTTTGTAGTTTTCTTTTGGTGGGCCCTGTTTTGCCCTTGTACTTTTTCTGTTGCACTCTGGTTTGGGATAGATTGTATGCATGTATTTACTTTTCATTTTCTATATCTCTACACTATTTCATGGAGGTGTTTGTGGGTGCATGTGTACAGGTACCTTAGGCTAATGCTTCCCATGTGTGTGATAGCCTACTCGGCTCTAGTCGCCAGCCCCTGGCCTATGGGAGGTGGGCTTGGGGAGTCGCGGCTCGAGCCCCGTTGGGTTGGGTTGTGACATATTTCATCCACCTACCACAACCACAACCATATCCTCATCATGAATGACCAAAAGAACTCAAGCTCGATGATTGAGGAGAAACTGGTAGTCCTGCTCCTCATCTTGGATTCATAACAGATTCCATCTCACTATATGTTGGTGAGAACTTTAGGCCAAAAAACGCTGATGATAACCCATCTTGCCACAAGATCAGCACTAAATTGGGTCTCTAGAGCATAGAGGTTTCAAGTTCCCACTCTTTCTCCACTGGTAGAACCTCACTTGGATACTATAAGATTCATCTCTACTACTAGAATCACTGCGCAAAGGCTTCTTATGGAACTTCCAACTATAAAATCGAAGAGTACAAACCGTAGATACTAAACCACATTGATAGTAGCTCCCAAATAACATTTATTTCACTATTTAATCTACACCGGATTTACTATAGTAGTTACAAAATTCGTCATGAAAATATTCACCTACAATCAGATTTCATACATTTCATAATCCTCAATTCTCTTTGTCAGTGAAAATGCATCAACCCTAGAACTTGTGAGAGTCTCTGAAGCTCTGTAAAGATAAAATAAAAATCCATCACTAAAATAGATACCTACTCCAAATTCATGAACTCCCTGGCTTTGTTATCCCTCAACAACTTGGGGCAGAAGTAATCATAGAAATTCCATTTAAACTCTTCCCAATCCATATCCTGGTGACATCCCACCTATGAGATAACATCCCACCATATCGTGATATAATCATGTAGAATGTACGTCATGAGCTTCACACTCTTCTCAAAAAGAATATCCATATGATCAAAGATAGAAATCATGGCCTCTAACCATGAATCTGTAGCCTGTGGTCCTTCATCCCCTGAAAAACTAGTAGGATACTACTTCTGGAACACCAGTGTCGAGTCTGCCATAGTCGGGGTAGGATGTGGTGCACCCTGAATGGTCTGTATCATCAACATAAAGCCTTCATGGAACTATGCATCCTCACTGAAGCCTGGTATAACATTTGGTTCCCTGACTTGCATGACATGATGATTTTCTGGTAGTCCCTGATCTACCATTTCCAATGTCTAATCATCACCAGGTACCTAGCATACAACTAGAGGATGTATCGTGGGCATGACTCGATTAGGTCAAGATCATACCTTAGTACAATATTATCAAGGACTATAATATAGAAGTTCAAGAATGGATCAGGAGAAGGAAAACATTCATGTTTTAAAAAAGGGGGTTACACAATGTGTAGAACCACTACACAGTGTATTCCCTTGATTCCTTAACATGGGTGTGTGCCTCTGCCATCTTGGTCCGGTAACACCCATACACGTGGAATGTTCCTCCTGAGGCACATCATGTACTTGAATATTCCATCCTTCCCAGGTACCTCTACATAGTTATTACTACACAAATCTTCCGGTGTAACACAACTTGGTGTGTTCACCCTATACATGGCATGTACTCAAAAGTTCGATCCACCTGTGTTCTTTGTCACATGGTCGGATACATGGGTGACTATAACCTGGAATGTACTTCCAATACATGAAATCTTATACCAAATGTTTTTCCAACCCCGTGTCTCTACTCACACAATCAGTCACACGGTCAAAAACTACAAAACATGTACATTCCGTACATGGTGTGTATATAAGAAAAATTAATTTCTTTCAGAACAAAAGGACAGATGGCTTGTGTTTATAACATCACACACTGTGTTTTCTGGGTTTTCAAGACTATAAGCCTCTGAAAAATCTCTAAAACCCCCAGAATCATATAATTTGGCAATGGCATGCCATGTTCGGATCTGTGAGAGCCCATACTCTCTAAGAATCAAAATTTGGAATCCTTATTCATATCATTTATTAAAATAATTCAATTAATGTTCAAACATGATCCACCAATTTCCAATCCAAGCGGGCCCATAACACTATAGAGATTATATCTTGGTATTCATCCAACTGAAACTTTTCATATACCAATTCCCTATCAAAATAGATGGTATTTCTATCATGGAGTTTACCTAAACTTCCTGCATATATAGCACAACATTAATCAAAAAAGTCTGCAATCAGTAATGCATCCTAAATAGCATGGAAAAAAGGAAAGACATGTGATCTCTAGCAAGTGTCTATATGATGCATGAGATAGAATACCAACATCTCATCATATTGGAATAGTAAAAGATCCATAATGATATAAATCATAAAAATTCAAAGCAAGTGAATCACCCAATTGTGAAATCAAATCAACAGTAATAATTGCAAAACCAAAAAAATCAATATTAGCGGTAACTTGGATTTTCCATCTACATGAGATAGCTACTCCTGAAAAAATCGTATTACCAACTACAAATTTCTTCCTATATTATTATATTGGATCCATATAGTAAGGAAAAGAAGGAAAGAAAATTACCCATGATACCACTTTTTAACGTCATGGGTCCGAGTGACAGCCAATGGTGCCCCAAACCCAGTTGGTCACATAAAATCAAGTGCATTTCCCCAAATGAAAGATGATGCCGACTAGTATTGAGGGCCAAGGGGTAATATTTTGGAAACTATTCCATCATTGGAAGAATACAGGTAGTGGAAAAAAAGGTTAACAATAGAGGAAGAAGTAATACCATACAATATAAGTTTATAGGGGATGACTGATACTAATAAAACAATTGGAGTGTATATATATATATCTTGTAAGAACCTAGTTTTCACAGTGAAAGTCTTTGGAACATTCTTGATGATATTCCAGAGCAGCACCTTCAGAGGGCATGCGATTCCGAGCACCGGAGTGGCCGGAATTAAATTTTCAGTGTGTTCACACTGGAAATGCTAAATAAATGGGGTAACTCCTAAACGGAGCTTCAGATCAGAGATCCGACTGTACGGATGGGTCCGGAATGGGGTGTTTACCCGAGGAATGACATAAAACTTTTCGGCGCGGGATGTTTGGACCCCTCTCCCACTTCTGGAACGTTAAACGGATTAAATAAATTAATTAATTCATTTAATGCTAAAACTCGATTATCTCTTAAAAGTTGGCTCGGATTGGAAAATTGAGGGACCCATTGAGTTCGGAGTGTGCCGTTTACCCTAGGAGGGGTATATGTTTCGCGGGCGCAGGCCATTTGTGAAAAATGGCTCTAGGGGCGTTTTCGTAATTTAGCAGCTTCAGACGTCAAATTATATAACTTTTGAACAGGGTCTCGGAATAAAATTCTGAGACCACTGTTGCGCTCGGAGCATCATGTTTACCCCAGGGGAGGCTTAACCTCGACACTGCTGAGGGTTCAGGTTCGGGCCGACGGGCGGGTGGTTAAGCGTTTTCTATTTAAATGCTTAACACACCCCTTCCTCTTCTCCTTCCACATTCCCCTTGGCAGCCCCTCCTCTCCCTATCCTCCTCCACCTCCGGAAAGGAGGCTCTAGAGAGGCAGCTCCGGCAAGGCGGCGGTTTGGCGGGGAAGCTCCGGGCAACGCCCACGAGGTAGGGTTATGCGTTTTGCGTTTTAAATTTCTGAACCCCCCCCCCTTGAGTTCGATTTTATGTGTTGATTTGAAGTTAAACCTTCAAATAAATCCCATATATGCGTAGTATAGAATCTTCTATTTCCAGCTCTTGTTTCGGATTTGAAATTAGATTTCGGAGGCGTTCGTAATCGTCCGCCGAAGTTGGAGGGTTTTCGGTTTCCGGCGGGTTCGAGCGGCGGCACGACGAGGGCGGACGGCGCGGCAACGGGGTGTCCGCGGGGTGTCCACGGGTGTCCAGTGGAGGCAAGGGGTGCAGCATCGGGTGTTTGGTGGAGGCGCTGGGCGTTATCAGAGGGGTGCTCGGGCGTCGGCGGGGGCATCTGGCGGAGCGCCCGGCGAGGCGACGGTCGCCAGGGAGCGGCGACCGCAGGGCCGCGGCGCGCGCCCCTGTGCGGTGACAAAGACCCGCGTCGCATGGGTCTTCACGCGGCGGCCACAACCGGTCCTCGTGGCTGGTATACGCGTGGAATGCGTGTTCGCGGCCTGGCCCAGGCCGGGCGGACCGGCCGGTCTAGGCCGGTCCAGCCCCAGGCGTCTTTCCCCCTCGGTGTTCGGACACCCGTATTTTCTGCTACGTGTGTCCGTTTTGAGTACCGTCTACGGCGGTGGAACCGTATCGATGAGGAAGACTTTTTGAGATGGTTTTGGGAATTTTTAATTCCCGAAACGAGGGCCTCGGAGGCACGACGTGTCCTTAAGTGGACGAGCGTTTTCCCCGAGATTTTTGTTTCGTACGGTGCGGGCGCGTCCGACGTCCGTTTTAAGTGCCGTCAGCAGCATTGGAACTTTGGCGTCGAGGCGGAGGTTTCCAGGGTGGTTCCGGGTTTTGAGGCCGAGGTTGAGGCATGGGACCACGACCCGTCTTTTGAGCTGCGTGCTGATTTTAGCGACTTCTTCCTAGGACGTCCGTTCGGAGAATGCGAGCGGTCGTTTTTAGATGTTTTTCCAAGAGGATTGAAATGGTGCAATCCGCCCGCTCTAATTCGGCACGAGGTTGTGGGGCCCACAAGGGTCGTTTGGGCATCAACGGTGATTTTACATCTCTATCACTGGGCGACTGTTTTGGACAAATAAGTAGTCCACCTTGTGTGCTTTTGCGAGAGGATCGCAACGGTGCGATCCATTGGCAGCGCTTTGTGACTGGGGTGCAGGTCCCACGTTGTACCACTCATGCGCGGGGAGCCGGAACGTATCTATTTCTCTCGATATCCATTTCACTCAATTGAGTAGTGGTTTTGACGTGTTTTCCCGAGGGGGTCGCAATGGTGCGATACACCCGACTGTTTTCGGGGCTGAGGCTCGGGATCACGGGACGCCGTTCGGGTGTGAGGCAGTGTTGGTGACTTTTCCATCGGATATTCGTTTGAGGCGAGTAAGAAGTTGATCTCGCGTGTTTTTCCGTGAGGATTTCAATGGTGCGATCCATTTGGTTGTGCGGAGCCTCTTGCGTGATCTTGTTAAATGTGGAAGCATGGAAGGTGCTCTAGTGGTGGTTTGCCCTACCTTGTTTGTAGTGGACCCATGGCGTGTGATCGCGCACTCCTGGGAGAGTGATATAAATGATTCACAAGATGTGGTTGGCCGTGCCTGGGCCTTTGAGGTGGAGTTTTTATGTCATGCCTTCTCGTTGATGTTGGGTGTCATGTACACGATAGCCTTTGGGCTAAAATGAGGCATACTCTGGGACTATACAGGATCTCTTGGAGGTACGTGTGGTTTGTACCTGAGAATGTTTATGCGTTCAGTTGGGGTTGACGCGGGGCCACACTTCATGTGGGCCCCATGTGAGTGTTGTGTTCTGCTTTGCGTACTTTGACCTCTCGCGATGTAGAGGGTCCCTCTGTGTGTTTGTTTGACCAGAAGGGTGGATCTATTCCCCTGGCTCGGTGCTTGTTGGTTTGACCAGCAGGGTTGAGTGGTCTCCCACTGGTTTCTTTCTCGATGGATCAGCTGGTAGCGGTGCTAGTGACACCCAATGATGGAGAAGATGCTGAGCCTCTTTGGGGTGAGTTGTTTTGGAGTTGGGTGGTTGCGCGATACCCACTCCGTGTTCGGTTGGCCAGTGTTGTACCCTCCAGTAGAGATGACCAGAGCAGTTCTGAGTTTTACCCTCTAGCGGGGCTGGGCAGTGGGTTACTCATCGACTTCTTCAGGTTTACCCTCCAGCAGGGCTGGGCAGTGGGTTGCTCACTGACTTCTAGGGTCTACCCTCCAGTAGAGACTGGGCTGTGGGTCACCCGACGACCTCTTAGGGTCTACCCTCCAGCAGGGCTGGGTAGTGGGTCGTCCGTCGTCTAGTTCCATGTCTACCCTCCAGCAAGGCTGGGCAGTGGGTCGCCTGTCGAGTTATTCAAGGTTTACCCTCCAGCGGGGCTGGTCAGTGGGTCGCCTGATGATTTTTTAAGGTCTACCCTCCAGTAGGGCTTCCAGTGGGTCGCCCGTCATCTTGTTCTAGGTCTACCCTCCAACAAGGTTGGGCGGTGGGTCGCCTGTCGAATTATTCCAAGTTTAACCTCCAGCGGGGGCTGGGCAGTGGGTCGCCTGATGATGTATTAAGTTCTACCCTCCAACGGGGCTGGGCAGTGGGTCGCCTGATGATGTATTATGGTATACCCTCCAGCGGGGCTAGGAAGTGGGTCGCTTGATGATGTATTCAGGTCTACCCTCTAGCGGGGCTGGGCAGTGGGTCACCCGATATCTGGTTATGAATTACCCTCCAGCGGGGCTGGGCAGTGGGACACCTATTGGTATTCCAGACTCAGTCCTTTCTACTAGGCTAGTCTGTGGCTTTCCTCCGTGACCACCGGAGCGGGACCCTTGGTTGTACAGGTCGGTGATGTATCAGCATTGACATTGAGGAGACCTCTCGACTACAGGGCAGTGACGAGGTGTGGTTTGACTTTCCCTAGAACTGTCAAGTACGAGGGGTAGTTTCCCCACCGAGACATGTTCTTGTTACGCGATCTAAAACTGTGCAGGCGAGTTAGTGCCGCCCAAAGCGGATAGTGTCAATGTGAGGTGATTGAGCCCCTTGTCTTGCGGTTCGGGGCAGACATGCGGGATGCTGGGCAGCGATGGAGTTTACTTCTGGGACTGTTGGGGACTCTTTTCTTTGGCTGAGCTATGGGATGAATATCCCCTTATGAGCTTGTTTGTGTTTCTTATTGAGCATACAGATATTTAGATACCTTGTTTCTGGTACCCACTTCTTGGGTTTTGTTACTCTCCTTCCAGTAGAGGCAAAGACTCGCGGTGTATGCCACATGCTTTCCGTGTCTAGCTTCTCATGGTGGGACAAGACTACTCTCCTACTATAGATAGCGAAGAATCAATGGGAAGTTCATCTTCTCACCATTTACAGCTCCTTGTGCCTGGGCGAGTCTACTTTCTTTCCTCTTGTTGGGTTGAGCTAGAATCTTTACTGCACTCTCAGTTGTACTTCACTACGTTTCTTTGTTCTCTCTACTTCTCACCCTTTGGTACATTCTTGTTTGCTCCCTCGAGCCTTCGGGGTATCCTACTGAGTATTTTTATACTCACCCCTTCTTAGGATTTTCCTGCACTTGGTGTGCCCTTGCAGATGACGAACATGTGGAGCATGACTTCAGTGGAGCGTAGGAGCTTGGGAGCTTGGTCCGCGTGCGGTGGTCATAGTCAGGTTTCAGGTGGGAGACTTGTCAGTTGGTTCTTTTTGTTTACATGTTGCCAGGTTGTGGCACTTTTTGGTTGGGTGCGTGTTTTGCCCCTTTTCTGTTCAGTTTGTACTTTGTACTATTTAGAGGTCAATGCACGTATGTGGTTTATACATATAGCAGTTTCTCTTTTACTCTGCTTGTCTCTTCTTTTACTCTGCACTTTTGCATTGAGTGTGCTACGTGAGTGTGTACAGGTGATTAGGCAAAGGCCTCCCTGAGTTGTTGTGCCTTCGGCACTGGTCGCCAGCCCCTGGCCTATGGAGGCGGGGTTGGGGTAGTTGCGGCTCGAGCCCGGGTAGGGTCGGGTTGGGACAAAGTGGTATCAAAGGTGGTTCGTTCCTTAGGACACTGTTCGGACGTCCCTAAAATGAATGGAATTGGTTGGGAATTATGGAAATAGTGTTAATGTGTCTCGAGAGCGGCTCTCAGGCCAGGGAGTCCAGTGATGGTGCAGCGGCCGACGTATCCATTCACCAGGTCCTTGATAACCTACTTGTCAACTCGGCATGCGTAGACACTTGTTGTAGGGAAAATTTGTTTGTGCATCACATAGGATTGAGTCTTTGACTATCCTTCTTGTGTCAGCTCCCCATCGTTGTTATTGGTATATACATATACGCTCATCTGACCGCGACACTGCTTGATGATATTCAGGATGTCTCCGCAAAGACAACCAGCCAAGATACCAGCTTCGGTGCATGACGATGACCCTGTGAGCTACGAGGACTCCGTCCAAGACCCATCATAAGAGCCCTTTCTCCGGGTGGGCCGGTAGCAACACCCCCACCTGTTGAGAAGCAGATAGTTTCAGCAGAGCGGGCTGAGCATGAGTGCAGGTTGAGCGTGCTCTGTGAGTTCCAGCGGTAGAGACCACTGAGGTTCAGCGGCGAACCAGACCCTCTGGCAGCAAAGGTTTGGCTAGCGACAGTGGTTTTCCTTTTCAGGCTTGTGGAGACGCCGACAGTTCAGAGAGTGGCTTTGGAAGCCAGCCTTTTTCGTGGAGTAGATTGGCGTTGGTGGAGTTTAGTGACTCAGATTCTTGACGAGTCGTCGCTTTCGTGGGATGACTTTAAGTTGTTGTTTCATGAGGAGTTTTGGCCCTCCTGCTTGTGCTCCGTTCGGATTCAGGAGCTCCTGCAGTTTCAGTAGGGAGGGATGATGGTGGCCGAGTACGTGGCTAGTTTTGTAGATAGTGCACGCTTTTATCCGGACGTGGTCTATGATGATAACTCGTGAGCGCGGAAGTCTGAGCATGGTCTCCGCCGAGAGATTTGGGCTGTCATAGTACCCTTGGGAATTTCTACATATGTCGGGGGTGCTAGAGAATGTGTTGGTGACAGATAGCTTCCTGTCACGTCTTGCAGTTCGTAGTGGTTTTGGGCATGACAGAGCTGAGACGTCTGCCGTAGCTAGGAGGCGCCGGATGACATAACCTCAACGGAGGTGGCTTCTTGAGGTCCGGACTTAGGGGCGTGGTCGTACACCACAGTGGCGTCGTAGGGCACCAGTGCAGGCCAGAGAGAGTCGGTGCTATGCTTGTGACGGGTTAGGTCACTTGGCACGGGACTGCCCGACCAGGCATGCGGAGAGCCTCAGGCAGGCAGTAGGTGCACCATCACGATGAAGACAACCTCATGATCAGAGTAGCGCCCAGCGAGGTGGTGCTAGCAGAGGAGCAGGAGGATCTGGTAGTGAGGGATGACTTTACGAGGTCTTCTCATCAGCACTAGGCGGTCCACGTCAGGCTCCAGGAGCTGACAGTGGGACCACAGACAACCGCGAGCTTTGGATGTCTACTATCCTGCAGATCATGAGGTGATAAGAGGTACGCTCTACAGCTCTACTACCTATTTGCAGTAGAATTGTTAGACTTTTTGTGTGGAATGTTTTCCTCCTTGATCCTTGCTTGAGGTGTTACCAGGGTGACGCAGGGCGGAGGGTGTAACCCTGTGTTGGTAATGTAAAAGGTGTGGGACCTTTTTCATTAGTCGATGGCGTTGACTCCATTGCTTTTCGAGCGTGTAAGAGAGTCTTGGTTGTGAGACATCGACTGTGAAATCTCACATAACCAGATATCATTGGGTGTTACACCATATGGATATTCTGAAGGAGGGAATCATCGGGCCTTGTTCCAGGTGTGGGCGGTGATTCCAGTCGCGGAGTGCGACGTAAGGGTTCGGTCAGGGGGGGTGAGCTACCCTCAAGAGCCTTTGGGCTGTTTGAGACCGTGAAAAGGGATGGCGAGGTTCCCTACCACCTTTCCCTAACCCCAAGGTCTGGATTGGGTGCACGACATCGGCAAGGGCCGACCTCGCGTGAACAGATCAATCCTTTGGTCTGTGTGTGGAGGCACAGAGCTATGAGTGGGTTCTTCTGGGTATGGGAAAGCTAGGTGTGGGCTTAGTACCCTGTGTTACTCCATAGTTTTTGCTTTTCGGGGACGAAAAGCTTGAATGAGGGAATGATGTAAGAACCCAGTTTTCACTGTGAATGACTTTGGAATATTCTTGATGATATTCCAGTGCAGCTCCTTCAGACGGCAAGCGATTCCGAGCCCTAAAGTGGCCGGAAATAAATTTTCAGTGCTTCCAGACTTGAAATGCTAAATAAATGGGATAACTCCTAAACGGAGCATCAGATCAGAGATCTGAGTGTACGGATGGGTCCGAAATGGGTTGTTTACCCTAGGAACGACATAAAACTTGTCGGCGCGGTATGTTTGGACCCCTCGCCTACTTATGGAACGTTAAATGGATTAAATAAATTAATTAATTAGTTTAATGGTGAAACTTGAGTATCTCTTAAATGGTGCCTCGGATTGCAAAACTGAGGGCACCGTTGAGTTCGGAGTGTGCCGTTTACCCTAGGAGGGGTATATGTTTAGCGGGCGCGGGCCGTTTGTGAAAAATGGCTCTAGGGGATTTTTTGTAATTTAGAGGCTTCAGACGTTAAATTTTATAACTTTTGGACGGGGTATCGGATTAAAATTCTGAGACCACCTTTGCGCTCAGAGCATCGTGTTTACCCCAGGGGAGGCTTAACCTTGACCCTACTGAGGGTTCGGGTTCGGGCCGACGGGCGGGTGGTTAAGCGTTTTCTATTTAAACGCTTAACACACCCCTCCCTATTCTCCTTCCCCTTTCCCCATGGCAGCCCCTCCTCTCCCTCTCCTCTTCCACCTCTGGCGAGGCGGCTCCGGCTAGGCAGCTCCGGCAAGGCGGCGGTTCGACGGCGAAGCTCCGGGCAACGCCCACGAGGTAGGATTATGCATTTTGTGTTTTAAATTTCTGAACCCCCCCTTTTAGTTCTACTTTATGTGTATATTTGATGTTAAACCTTCAAATAAATCCCATATATGCGTAGTATACAATTTTATATTTCCGACGCTTGTTTCGGATTTGAAATCGGAGTTCAGAGGCGTTCGTAATCATCCGCCGAAGTTGGTGGGTTTTCGGTTTTCGGCGGGTTCGAGCAGCGGCGCAGCGAGGGCGGACAGCGCGGTAGCGGGGTGTCCTCGGGTGTCCGGTGGAGGCGTTGGGCGTCGGCAGCGGGGTGCTCGGGCGTCGGCTGGGGCGTCTGGCGGAGCGCCCGTCGAGGCGGAGGTCGCCAAGGAGCGGCGAACGCTGGGTCGCGGCGCGCGACCCCTGTGCGGCGACAAAGACCAGCGCCGCGCGGTTCTTCACGCGGTGGCCGCGACCGGCCCTTGTGGCTGGTCTGCACATGGACCGCGTGTCTGTGGCCGGCCCGCGTGGCTAAGCCGCGGGCCGGCGCTGTGCGGTCCAGCCCCAGGGGTCTTGCCCCCTCGGTGTTCGGACACCCGTATTTTCCGCTACGGTTGTCCGTTTTGAGTGCCATCTGCGGCGGTGGAACCGTATCGAAGAGGTGGACTTTTTGAGATGGTTTTGGGAATTTTTAATTCCCGAAATGAGGGGCCTCGGAGGCACGACATGTACTTAAGTGGATGAGTGTTTTCCCCGAGACTTTTGTTTCGGACGGCGCAGGCGTGTCCGACGTCCGTTTTAAGTGCTGTCAGCGGCGTTGGAACTCTGGCGTTGAGGCGGAGGTTTCCAAGGTGGTTCCTGGCATTGAGGCCGAGGTTGAGGCGTGGGCCCCATGGCCCGTCTTTTAAGCTGCGTGTAGCATTTAGCGACTTTTTCCTCGGACGCCCGTTCGGGGGGTGCGAGCAGTCATTTTTGGATGTTATTCCGAGAGGATTGCAATGGTGCAATCTGCCTGCTCTAATTCGGCATGAGGGTGTGGGGCCCACGAGGGCCATTTGGGCGTCGACGGTGATTTTCCATCTCTATCACCGGGTGACCGTTTGGGACAAGTGATTAGTCCACCTTGTGTGCTTTTGCGAGAGTATTGCAACGGTGAGATCCGTTGGCAGCGCTTTGGGATCGGGGTGCGGGTCCCGCGTGATACCGCTCGTGCGCGGGGAGACGGAACATATCTTTTTCTCCAGATATCCGTTGCACTCAATTGAGTAGTTCTTTTGACGTGTTTTCCTGACGGGGTCGCAATGGTGTGATACGCCCGACTATTTTTGGGGCTGAGGCTCGGGATCACGGGACGTCGTTCGGGCGTGAGGCAGTGTTGGTGACTTTTCCGTCGGATATTCGTTTGAGACGAGTAAGTAGTTGATCTCGTGTGTTTTTCCATGAGGATTACAAAAGTGTGATCCGTTTGGTTGTCTGGATCCTCTTGCGTGATCTTGTTAGATGTGGAAGCATTGAAGGTGCTCTAGTGGTGGTTTGCCCTACCTTGTTTGTAGCGTACCCTTGGCGTGTGATCGCGCACTCCTAGGAGAGTGATATAAATGATTCACAAGATGTGTTTGGCCGTTCCTGGGCCTTTGAGGTGGATTTGTTAAGTCACGCCTTCTCATTGATGTTGGGTGCCGTGTGCACGATAGCCTTTGGGCTAGAACGAGGCATACTCTGGGAGTATACGGGATCGCTTGGATGTACGTGTGGTTTGTACCTGAGAATGTTTATGTGCTCAGTTGGGGTTGACGCGGGGCCACACTTCGTGTGGGCTTCATGTGGGTGGCATGTTATACTTTGCGTACTTTGACCTCTGACGATGTAGAGGGTCCCTCTGTGTGTTTATTTGACCAGTAGGGTGGAGCTTTTCCCCTGGCTCGGTGCTCGTTGGTTTGACCAGCAGGGTTGAGTGGTCTCCCCCTGGTTTATTTCTCGATGGATCGGCCGGGTAGCGGTGCTAGCGACACCCAGTGATGGAGTAGGCGCTGACCCTCTTTGGGGTGAGTTGTTTTGGAGTTGGTTGGTTGCGCGATACCCACTTCGTGTTCGGTTGGCCAGTGTTGTACCCTCCAGTAGAGATGACCAGAGCAGTTCTAAGTTTTACCCTCCAGCGGGGCTGGGCAGTGGGTTACTCATCGACTTCCTCGGGTTTACCCTCCAGCAGGGCTGGGCAGTGAGTTTCTCACTGACTTCTAGGGTCTACCCTCCAGCAGAGACTGGGCAGTGGGTCACCCGACGACCTCTTAGGGTCTACCCTCCAGCAGGGCTGGGCAGTGGGTTGTCCGTCGTCTAGTTCCAGGTCTACCCTCCAGCAAAGCTGGGCAGTGGGTCGCATGTCGACATATTCCAGGTTTACCCTTGAGCGGGGTTGGGCAGTGGGTCGCCTAATGATGTATTAAGGTCTACCCTCCAGCAGGGCTGGGCATTGGGTCACCCGTCGTTAAGTTCCAGGTCTACCCTCCAACAAGGCTGGGCAGTGGGTCACCTGTCGACTTATTCCAGGTTTACCATCCAGCAGGGCTGGGCGTGTGGGTCTCCTAATGATGTATTAAGGACTACCCTCCAGCGGGGCTAAGAAGTGGGTCACCTGATGATGTATTAACGTCTACCCTCCAGCAGGGCTAAGAAGTGGGTCGCCTGATGATGTATTAAGGTCTACCGTATAGCGGGGCTGGGCAGTGGGTCACCCGATATCTGGTTAGGAATTACCCTCCAGCAGGGCTGGGTAGTGGGACACTTATTGGCATTCCAGACTCGGTCCTTTATACTAGGCTAGTTTGTGGCTTTCCTCCGTGGCCACCGGAGCGGGACCCTTGGTTTTACGGGTCAGTTATGGAACAACTTTGACTTTGAGGAGACCTCTCGACTGTAGCGTAGTGACGAGGTGTGGTTTGACTTTCCCTAGAACTCTCAAGTACGAGGGGCACTTTCCCCAATGAGACGTGTTCTTGTGACGTGATCTAAAACCGTGTGGGTGAGTCAGTGCCGCCCAAAGCGGATAGTGTCAAGGTGAGGTGATTGAGCCCCTTGGCTTGCAGTTTGGGGCAGACGTGCGGGATGCTGGGAATCGATGGAGTTTACTTCGGGGATAGTTGGGGACTCTTTTCTTGGGCTGAGCTATGGGATGAAGATCCCCTTATAAGCTTGTTTGGGTTTCTTGTTGAGCATACAGATATGTATATACCTTGTTTCTGGTACCCACTTCTTGGGTTTGGTTACTCTCCTTCCAGGAGAGGCAAAGACTCACGGGGTATTCCACGTGCGTTCCGTGTCTAGCTTCTCATGGTGGGACGAGTCTACTAGCCTGCTATAGATAGAAAAGAATCAACAGGAAGTTCATCTTCTCACTGTTTCCAACTCCTTGTGCCTGGACGAGTCTACTTTCTTTCCTCTTGTTGGGTTGATCTGGACTCTTTACTGCACTCTCAGTTGTACTTCTCTACTTTTCTCTATTCTCTCTACTGCTCACCCTTCGGTACCTGCTTTTTTGATCCCACAAGCCTTCAATGTATCCTCCTGAGTATTTTTATACTCACCCCTGCTTGGGCTTTTCCCACACTTGGTGTGCCCTTGCAGACGAAAAACAGGTGGAGCGTGACTTTAGTGGAGCATAGGAGCTTGGGAGCTTGGTCCGCGAGCGGTGGTCATAGTCAGGTTCCAGGTGGGAGACTCGTCAGTTGTTTCTTTTTGTTTACTTGTTGCCGGGTTGTGGAACTTTTTGGTTGGGCGTGTGTTTTTCCCCTTTTCTTTTCAGTTTTTACTTTGTACTATTTAGAGTTCAATGCACATCTTTGGTTTATACATATATCAGTTTCTCTTTTACTCTGCTTGTCTCTTCTTTTACTCTGCACTTTTGCATTGAGTGTGCTACGTGAGTGTGTACAGGTGCTTAGGCAACAGCCTCCCCGAGTTGATGTGCCTTCGGCGCTGGTCTCCAGCCCCTGGCCTATGGAGGCGTGGTTGGGGTAGTTGCGGCTTGAGCCCGAGTAGGGTCGGGTCGTGACAAAGTTGTATCAAAGGTGGATCATTCCTTGGGACATTGTTCGAACGTCCCTAAAATGAAAGGAATTGGTTAGGAATTAGGGAAACAGTGTTAATGTGTCTCGTGAGCGGCTCTCAGGCTAGGGAGTCCAGTGATGGTGTGGCGGCTGACATATCCATTCACCAGGACCTTGATAACCCGCTTGTCGACTCGACATGTTGAGACACATGTCGTAAGGAAATTTTGTTTGTGCATCACATAGGATTGAGTCTTTGACTGTCCTTATTGTGTCAGCTCCCCATTGTTGTTATTGGTATATACATATATGATCATCTGACCGTGGAAATCCTTGATGATTTTCAGGATGTCTCCGTGAAGACAACCAGCCAAGATACCGGATTTGGTGCATGACGACGACCCTGTGAGCTACGAGGCCTCATTCCAGGACCCATCATGCAAGACCTTTCTCCGGGTGGTCCGGTAGCAGCACCCCCACCTCTTGAGTAGCAGATAGTTTCAGTAGAGCAGGCTGAGCTTGAGCGCAGGTTGAGCACACTCCGTGAGTTCCAGCAGCAGAGACCGCTGAGGTTCAGTGGCGAGCCAGACCCTCAGGCAGCAGAGGTTTGGCTAGAGACAGTGGTTTTCCTTTTTAGGCTTGTGCAGATGCCAGCAGATCAGAGAGTAGCTTTGGCAGCCAGCCTTTTTCGTGGAGTAGCTTGGTGTTGGTGGAGTTTATTGACTCTGCTTCTTGACGAGTTGTCTCTTTCGTGGGACGACTTTTAGTTGTTGTTTCGTGAGGAGTTTTTCCCCTCCTGCTTGCGCTCCATTCAGATTCAGGAGCTCCTGCAGTTTTAGCAGAGAGGGATGATGGTGGCCGAGTACGTGACAAGTTTTGCAGATCGTGCACACTTTTACCCGGACTTGGTCTATGACGACAACATCCGAGCGCGGAAGTCTGGGTAGGGTCTCCGCCGAGAGATTCGTGCTGTCATAGTGCCCTTGGGAATTTCCACATATGCCGGGGTTCTAGAGCAGGCGTTGGAGATAGAGAGATTCATGTCACGTCTTGTGGTTGGTAGTGGTTGTGGGAATGATAGATCCAAGATGTCTGTCGTAGCTAGCAGGCGCCGGATGACAGAACCTCAATGCAGGTGGCTTCCTGATGACCAGAATCAGGGGCGTGGTCGTACACCACAGTGGTGTCGGAGGGCACCAGTGCAGCCCAGAGAGAGTCGATGCTATGTATGTGACGGGTGAGGTCACTTGGCACGGGACTGCCCGACCAGGCATGCGGAGAGCCTCGGGCAGGCAGCAGGTGCATCATCACGACGAAGGCAGCGTCATGATCAGAGTAGTGCCCAGCGAGGTGGTGCTATCATAGGAGTGGGAGGAGCTGGTAGTGAGGGACGAATTTATGAGGTCTTCTCATCACCACTAGGCGGTCCATGTCAGGCTCCGAGAGCTACATTGGGACCACAGATAGCCGCTAGATTTGGATGTCTACTATCCTGCAGAGCATGAGGTGATAAGAGGTACGCTCTACAGCTCTTCTAAAATTTTTCAGTAGAATTGTTAGACTCTGTGTGTGGAATGTTTTCCTCCCTTATCCTTTCTTGAGGTGTTACCAGGGTGATGCATGGTGGCGGGTGTAACCCTGTGTTGGTAAGGTAATAGGTGTGATACCTTTTTCTTTAGTCTATAGTGTCGACTCCATCGCTTTTCGAGCGTGTAAGAGTGTCTTGGTTGTGAGACATCGACTGTGAAATCTCGCATAACTAGATATCGTTGGGTGTTACACCATATGGATATTCTGAAGGAGGGAATCATCGGGCCTTGTTCCAGGTGTGGGTGGTGATTCCAGTCGCGGCGTGCGATGTAAGGGTTCGGTCAGGGGGGGGGGGAGGTGAGCTACCCCCGAGAGCCTTTGGGCCGTTTGAGACCGTGAAAAGGGATGGAGAGGTGCCCTACCACCTTGCCCTAACCCCAAAGTCTGGAGTGGGTCCACGACTTCGGCAAGGGCCGACCTCACGTGAACAGATCAATCCTTTGGTCTGTGTGCGGTGGCACAGAGCTGTGAGTTGGTTCTTCTGGGTATAGGAAAGCCAGGTGTGGGCTTAGTACCCTGTGTTTCTCCCTAGCGTTTGCTTTTTGGGGACGAAAATCTTGAAAGAGGGAATGATATAAGAACCCAGTTTTTTCTATGAAAGACTTTGGAACATTCTTGATGATATTCCAGAGCAGCACCTTCAGAGGGAATGCGATTCCGAGCATCGGAGTGGCTGAAATTAAATTTTCAGTGTGTTCACACTGGAAATGCTAAATAAATGGGATAACTCCTAAACAGATCTTCCGATCAGAGATCCGAGTGTACGGATGTGTCTGGAATGAGGTGTTTACCCTAGGAACGACATAAAACTTGTCGGCATGGGATGTATGGACCCCTCGCCCACTTCTGGAACGTTAAACGGATTAAATAAATAAATTAATTCGTTTAATGGTGAAAATCGAGTATCTCATAAACGGTGGATCAGATTAGAAAACTGAGGGCACCGTTGAGTTCGGAGTGTGACATTTACCCTAGGAGGGGTATAAGTTTCGTGGGCACGGGCCGTTTGTGAAAAATGGCTCCAGGGGAGTTTTCGTAATTTAGCGGCTTCGGATGTTAAATTTTATAAAATTTGAATGGGGTCTCGGATTAAAATTCTGAGACCACTGTTGCGCTCAGAGCATCGTGTTTACCCCAGGGGAGGCTTAACCTCGACCCTGCTGAGGGTTCGGGTTTGCGCCGACGGGCAGGTGGTTAAGCGTTTTCTATTTAAACGCTTAACACACCCCTTCCTCATCTCCTTCCCCATTCCCTTTGGCAGCCCCTCCTCTCCCTCTCCTCCTCCACCTCCGGCGAGGCGGCTCTGGCAAGGCAGCTCTGGCAAGGCGGCGGTTCGGCGGCGAAGCTCCGGGAAAAGCCAACGAGGTAGGGTTATGCGTTTTGTGTTTTAAATTTCTGAACTCCCCTTTGAGTTCGATTTTATCTGTCGATGTGATGTTAAACCTTCAAATAAATCCCGCAGATGCGTAGTATACACTTTTATCTTTCCAACTCTTGTTTCGGATTTGAAATCAGAGTTCGGAGGCGTTCGTAATCGTCCACCGAAGTTGGCAGGTTTTCGGTTTCTGGTGGGTTCGAGCGGCGGCGCGGCGAGGGCGGACGGCGCGGCAGCGGGGTGTCTGCGGGGTGTCCGCAGGTGTCCAGTGGAGGCGCTGGGCGCGACAGAAGGTGTCCGGTGGAGGCGCTGGGCATCGGCAGCGGGGTGCTCGGGCATCGGCGGGGGTGTCTGGCGGAGCGCCCGACGAGGCGGCGGTCGCCAGGGAGCGGCGACCGTGGGGTCGCAGCACGCGATCCCTGTGCGGCGACAAAGACCCGCGCCACGCGGTTCTTCACGCGGCGGGCGCGATCAGCCCTCATGGACGGTCTGCGCGTGGACTGCGTGTCCGCGGCCAGCCCGCGCGGCTAAGCCGCGGGCCGGCCCAGGCCGGGCGGACCGGCCTGTCCAGGCCCAGGGGTCTTGCCCCCTCGGTGTTCGGACACCCGTATTTTCCGCTACGGGTGTCCGTTTTGAGTGCCGTCTGCGGTGGTGGAACCGTATCTACGAGGTGGAATTTTTGAGATGGTTTCGAGAATTTTTAATTCCCGAAAAGAGGGGCCTCAGAGGCACGACGTGTCCTTAAGTGGACGAGCGTTTTCCTTGAGATTATTGTTTCGAACGGCGCAGGCCTGTCCGACGTCCGTTTTAAGTGCCGTCAGCGGTGTTGGAACTCTGGCGTCGATGTGGAGGTTTCCAGTGTGGTTCTGGGCGTTGAGGCCGAGGTTGAGGCGCGGGCCCCATGGCCTGTCTTTTGACCTGCGTGCAGCTTTTAGCGATTTTTTCCTCGGACGTTCGTTCGGGGCGTGCGAGCAGTCGTTTTTGGATGTTTTTCCGAGAGGATTGCAATGGTGCAATCCACCCGCTCTAATTCGGCATGAGGGTACGGGGCCCAGGAGGGCCATTTGGGCATTGACGATGATTTTCCATCTCTATCACCGAACGCCCGTTTTGGACAAGTAAGTAGTCCACCTTGTGTGCATTTGCGAGAGGATCGCAACGGTGCGATCCGTCAGCAGCGCTTTGGGACCGGGGTGCGGGTCCCGTGTGGTACCGCTCGTGCGCGGGGAGCCAGTACGTATCTTTTTCTCCAGATATCCGTTTCACTTAAGTGAGTAGTTCTTTTGACGTGTTTTCCTGAGGGGGTCATAATGGTGTGATACGCCCGACTGTTTTCGGGGCTGAGGCTCGGGATCACGGGACGCCGTTCGGGCGTGAGGCGGTGTTGGTGACTTTTCCATCAGATATTCATTTGAGGTGAGTAAGTAGTTGATCTCGTGTGTTTTTTCACGAGGATTACAACGGTGTGATCCATTTGGTTGTGCGGAGCCTCTTGCGTGATCTTGTTAAATGTGGAAGCATGGAAGGTGCTCTAGTGGTGGTTCGCCCTACCTTGTCTGTAGCGGACCCTTGGCGTGTGATCGCGCACTCCTGGGAGAGTGATATAAATGATTCACAAGATGTGGTTGGCCGGGCCTAGGCCTTTGAGGTGGAGTTGTTACATCACGCCTTCACGTTGATGCTGGGTGCCGTGTGCACGATAGCCTTTGGGCTAGAACGAGGTATAATCTAGGAGTATACGGAAGCACTTGGAGGTACGTGTGGTTTTTACCTGATAATGTTTATGTGCTCAGTTGGGGTTGACGCGGGCCAACACTTAGTGTGGGCCCCATGTGCGTGCCGTGTTCTTCTTTGCATACTTTGACCACTCGCGATGTAGAGGGTCCCTCTGTGTGTTTGTTTGACCAGCAGTGTGGAGCTTTTTCCCTGGCTCGGTGCTCGTTGGTTTGACTAGAAGGGTTGAGTGGTCTCCCCCTAGTTTCTTTCTCGATGGATCGGCCGGTAGCAGTGCTAGCGACTCCCAGTGATGGACCAGGTGCTGAGCCTCTTTGGGGTGAGTTGTTTTGGAGTTGGGTGGTTGCGCGAAACCCACTTTGTGTTCGGTTGGCCAGTGTTGTACCCTCCAGTAGAGATGACCAGAGAAGTTCTGAGTTTTATCCTCCAGCGGGGCTGGGCAGTGGGTTACTCATCGACTTCTTCAGCTTTACCCTCCAGTAGGGCTAGGCAGTGGGTTGCTCACTGACTTCTAGGGTCTGCCCTCCAGTAGAGACTGGGCAGTGGGTCACCCGAAGACCTCTTAGGGTCTACCCTCCAGCAGGGCTGGGCAGTGGGTCGTCCGTCGTCTAGTTCCAAGTCTACCCTCCAGCAAGGCTTGGCAGTGGGTCGCCTGTCGACTTATTCCGGGTTTACCCTCCAGTGGGGCTGGGCAGTGAGTCTCCTGATGATGTATTAAGGTCTACCCTCTAGCAGGGCTGGGTAGTGGGCCGCCCGTCGTCTAGTTCCAGGTCTACCCCCCAACAAGGCTGGGTAGTGGGTCGCCTGTCGACTTATTCTAGGTTTACCCTCTAGCGGGGCAGGGCAGTGGGTCTCCTGATGATGTATTAAGGTCTACCCTCTAGCAGGGCTGGGAAGTGGGTCGCCTGATGATGTATTAAGGTCTAACCTCTAGCGGGGCTAGGAAGTGGGTCGCCTGATGGTGTATTAAGGTCTACCCTCTAGCGGGGATGGGCAGTGGGTCACCCGATATCTGGTTATGAATTACCCTCCATCGGGGCTGGGCAGTGGGACACCTGTTGGCATTCTAGACTCAGACCTTTCTACTAGGCTAGTCTATGGCTTTCCTCCGTGACCACCGGAGCGGGACCCTTGGTTGTACGGGTCGGTGATGGAACATCATTGACTTTGAGGAGACCTCTCGACTGCAGGGCAGTGACGAAGTGTGGTTTGACTTTCCCTAGAACTCTCAAGTATGAGGGGAACTTTCCCCACCGAGGCGTGTTCTTGTGACACGATCTAAAACTGTGTGGGCGAGTCAGTGCCGCCCAAAGCGGATAGAGTCAAGGTGCGGTGATTGAGCCCCTTGGCTTGCGGTTCAGGGCAGACGTGCGGGATGCTGGGCATCATTGGAGTTCACTTCTGGGACTGTTGGGGACTCTTTTCTTGGGCTGAGCTATGGGATGAAGATCCCCTTATGAGCTTGTTCGGGTTTCTTGTTGAGCATACAGATATGTATATACCTTGTTTCCGGTACCCACTTCTTGGGTTTGGTTACTCTCCTTCCAGGAGAGGCAAAGACTCGCGGGGTATGCCACGTGCTTTCTGTGTCTAGATTCTCGTGTTGGGACGAGTCTACTATCTTGCTATAGGTAGCAAAGACTCAATGGGAAGTTCATCTTCTCACCATTTCCAGCTCATTATGCCTAGATGAGTCTACCTTATTTCCTCTTGTTGGGTTGAGCTGGAATCTTTACTGCACTCTCGGTTGTACATCTCTACTTTTCTCTGTTCTCTATACTGCTCACCCTTTGGTACCTCCTTTGGGAGCTTGGACCGCGTGCGGTAGTCATAGTCAGGTTCCAGGTGGGAGACTCGTCAGTTGTTTCTTTTTTTTACCTGTTGTCGGGTTGTGGCACTTTTTGGTTGGGCGCATGTTTTTCCCCTTTTCATTTCATTTTGTACTTTGTACTGTTTAGAGGTCAATGCACATCTGTGGCTTATACATATAGCAGTTTCTATTTTACTCTGCTTGTCTCTTCTTTTACTCTTCACTTTTGTATTGAGTGTGCTACGTGAGTGTTTACAGGTGCTTAGGAAAAGGCCTCCCTAAGTTGTTGTGCCTTCGGCACTGGTCGCCAGCCCCTGGCCTATGGAGGTGGGCTTGGGGTAGTTGCGGATCGAGCCCAGGTCGGGTTGGGTCGTGACATACCTGATGCAAGACACATGTGTCTAGGAATGTAGTCAAAAACAATAACAATGTTGGAAATACATCAATAAAATTAATGTACAGAAAATAAAAGTAAACTCTAATAGTGTTTCAAGCCTCATCGTGGTCCCACGCTCTCCAACTCCCATAGTAATAAAGTACATGATGAAGAAGGATGATTGCCCATATCTATACCTTCAATCGTATAATCTTCTTGGGTACAACACCTAACCAAAATATAGTGTGATATGATTCCTACTAAGAAACAAAAAATAATCTATGCCTAACTATTATAGAATATATATAGCATGTATAATGAAATAATGAAGCAATAAACTAGTATAACTCAAAAATAATCAATCCTACAATTTTCAGTTACATTCATTTGCATTTATTATTCAACCTTTTAATCATGTAATCTAGGGATATATCCTATGATCTATATCCCCATGTTTAATAATAAAAATTAGATGCCATAGAAGACCATATAAAAAATCAATTAAGATCAATTCCAAGCTTCTGCTTTGGCTTGGCTGACTCGTCACAGTCATTCAATCATGCATAAAAAACCATGTGGTGAACTCTCTCATGGTCTAACCCCATTGTTTTAACATATCACCAATTCATTAAACAAATATCACCTAGACACCTCTCATGGTCAATACCCCGTTGACAACATGGCATCAATAAATTATAAATAGCCTCCTAGTTAGCTCTCACGGTCAATACCCCTTTTCCTAAATAACATCAATAAATTACAAATTATCTCCTTAGTAATTATCATAGGCAATACCCCTAAGTCAAACATATAATCCAAGTGCCTCACAGTCCTATATAAATAATTTGAAAGACCCTGCATTCTTCCTGGACCAAGGTTCTCATGGTATATTGATAAAACATGCGCATATAATATTAATGCATCTCAAGAAATCTAAATCTACTACGTGGTTAATCATTCCCAAGAATATCACATGAATTTCATATAATCAATAAAAATCCATTCTAATAATCCAAGGAATGGAAAACAAGTGATGGATAAGAGGAATCCTAGACCAAATGACCATAACTAATCAATTAATGGAAACTCACGCATTGGGTGTCCCATAAACAAGGTATCCCACCTTACATATAAGCAACCACCGGTTATCAATTAAATAAAAATTTAGGTGATAAACCATGTTATATTCCAAATCAAGAAATAGAGTGAATGTGGGTATGTAGAACCTTAAGCATATATAATTCATGAAAACACAATTAATAGGACAAACCACCTACCTCGATGTCATGCAATTGATATACTTGACCATGAGCCCTAGAATAGTCCTAGATCGGAATAGGTCTACAAAATGGAGAAAAAATACCAACCATGAATAACTCAAAAGAGAGTAGGAATCATTAATAAAGGATCTCGATGTTTTAATAACTAACTGGTGGAATTCCAATGCACTCAATGGAATCTCAATCAGATATTGGATAGAGAATTGGGAGGGGTTCACTGTTCTTTTCTCATTCTATCGCTCTCATGTATGAACCATGGGGGGAAGAAGATGTTTACGGAAATAAGATGTGACCCCATTCAGATATATAAAATAAAATGAAAAATAAACGGTATGTTCATTAGAACTACACGCCATGTAGTATCCTAAACTATCCCCTCACTTAAGCTATCTAACAGGTCATCACATGGCCATATACTCAGTCGCTACACGGCCAGTATGTGGCTGTACGTGCAACCAGGAACACGGTGTGTACATATATGTACAAGGATTGTACTAAAAAAACCCCATTTCAACATTTTTCCTAAAAACT
Organism: Viscum album; assembly: GCA_963277665.1. NCBI lineage: Eukaryota > Viridiplantae > Streptophyta > Magnoliopsida > Santalales > Viscaceae > Viscum > Viscum album. The sequence continues at coordinate 2,029,544,100 of OY728150.1, forward strand.
CCCAAAATCAAGATCCATATTTGAAAAGTAGATCATAGTTCTTACATTGTGTTTAATTATTAAAGAAATTTTGGTACATTTTATATTTTAATTTCTATATGAATGTATAAATTGATTATGTTAATCCTATTCATATGAGAAATACATTGGACTTAGTATGTGATGGGGTGGCCAGCGATAGCCCCTCGATGCATTGGTAGGTCTAATGAGAGAAACTATGGTCGTGGCTTGGTGCCTTCAAATTTTTTTTGTGGTCTTGGATCAAGGCCTTGGAATTATGGTTACGATGTACTGCATTATACATTCCCTAATTATTAAACAATTAATTAAACATTCATGTGATTATTTTACTAGTAGAATACCCATGAAAATTCGTTATTATGGCATATTTACTCATCTGATTTCCTGTCATATTATGTTCACGATTATTTTTAAAGGCATGTGTTTTAGTAATTCACCATGCCTAATGTACTTATTTTATTTATGGTTCTACTTCCTCCCAATATATTTTCATTATGTTTTATAAAATAATCACATAAAATTAAATTTTATTTAATGAGAACATTATACATCATGAATAAATTTGGAATAGTAAAATTGTGTGAAGAAAAATGTTATATACACATTTAAAAAATAGTTTTTATTAATGAAATATATGTTCAACTGAGAAAAAATTGATAAATATACCTTTTGGACACAAATATCACATTTCTAAAATGATATAATTATTAAATGAAATTAAGGTATTATGAATAATGAATGCTTTAATAAAATATTATGATTAAAACACCAATTTATAAAAGTAAATGATAAATTATTTTTAAGATTTAGAAACATCACTATACATTTTCCATCAGCTATTTTTTAATAAAAAATGATTTATATATTTATAATAAATTTATCTTACATAAAGAATTATTATAGTAATATGAATTTTTTTTTAATTTCGAAGGTCCAAATTAATCTAGGTAGAAATTTTATAGTTTTGTAAAAAATTCTATTTTTGATGAATAATATTTTATGGATATTAATTTTTGATGAATTGAATTTTATGAATATTTATTTTTTTATGAATTGTAAAAAAATATTTTATTACGAAATAACTATTTCTGTGAAATGATTATCGAAAAATGGACATACATGGTTGCAATCAGGGAGATATTTAATGTTTAATAGGATTAACATAATTTTTCAAGGGAATAATAACATTACCCTTTGGAATAGTAATTTTACCCTTATGAAAGGTAATTTGAACAATGGAATATTAACCTCACCTATGGAAGTATAAATATGTTTATTCATCTTTAGTGGTAATGTGATATAATTACATCATAGTATAAGTAAATAAATATTTTAGAAAATACTAGTTATGTATTAGTATTTTATTTTTTTAATTTAATTTAAAAGGAAATTAATATTTAACAAATGGTGTTTATTTTTTAATTATACATGTCAAAAAATGGTTACTATGAAATTAGGTGATTTTTTTGAAATAATCGAATTTTCGATGAATAGTGAAAATATGATTTTTCGTTTTTTGTATGTTTAGTGATATCATAACTATGTCATAATGATATAATAATTAATATAATATTCTGGTTAACTATTATGGTTAAAAATATTATATTATTTCTTCCATTGGGCCAATAATATGGGAAAATACTACGGACAAGCCCATAGTTTTTTAAATACCACTAATGAGGTGTCTTTCAAAATTAATAAAATATTCCCTCTGTTTTGATATAAATACCCACCTATTATTTCATTTCCTTTCATTCCAAAATCATTCTCCATGAATTTATGATGGTATTTCCCAACAAGAAGTCCTCCAAAGGTTTCCTTAAGCCTGCAAGGTCCCGATTATAGTGTTTTAGAAGTTACTCTTCACGGTACGGGAATCTACCACCCTTCCCTTTTCAAGAACCTCTTTTATATTATGTATATTTAATTTCTATTTATATGTTAGGAAATGACATTAAATATCCCCCTTATTCTATATATTATTTATAATTTATGTGAGACACTTTTTCATCTCATCAACTTATTTTATGAATTTTTATGTGACCATGTTCGGCTACTAAAATTTCATAAGGGTTTTCTCAACATCTCTTTTTTCCTTTCAAGTTCTCTGTTATGTGGAATGTCTTTCAAATTTCCATACTGTGTTTATATTTCAGTTTTATTTTGACCCTATAATATCTTTTGAGACTATTGTGAATGGTTTACCCATGTCCCCTTTATTTTAATTTTTCTAAAACCATGCTACAAAGTTGTTATGCTGCAGAATTTTCATCTCAAAAATATCTCTCTTTTTGTAAAGAAATTATTTTATTTTCTTTATGTAAATACCCAAAAAAAATTCATTTTTTGGGTTATTCAAAAACATGTATAAAATTATATATAATTTTTAAAATTAACATACATAAAACCCACATTCCCTTTCTATGGGTAATAAATAACATAATGATCATGATTTTAAGCACTCTTTAAACCATCAAGATTTTGATTTGAAACCCATTTTCTTTATTATCTTTAGGTTATTTATGAACTCTTATATTATGACCTATATGGATCACATAAAAATAAATACATATTAATGGTTCACCAAAATAGTTCTCCATTGCATTGGGTGAGGAGTTTAATATCCATATATGACATGTTTTATGATACCTTGGTGAACTACAATGTGATATACACATTTAAAAATAGTTTTTTCAAAATAAAATATATGTTTAACGGAGAAATTTTCAATAAATTTTAATTTTTGACCCAAATTTTACTTTTTAAAATTTATATAATTATTATAATAAATGAATTTGTTATTAATAAGGATTGTTTTATTGAAATATTATGATTAAAACACCCCATTTATATGTAAATGATAAAATAATTTTACTTTTATAAGTGTTAGAAATTTAACAATTTAATTTCATCCAATTTTATTATTAATAACTAAGGATTTTTACATTTCAACGATATATTTCTAATAATTTAATAATTATTATGGTAATATAAATTCATTTTTTAGATTCAAATGTCAAAATTAATTTAGGGTTAATTCATAGTAGTTTTCTAAAAAGTTTATATTTTTGATGAATAGTATTTTTATGAATAGTATTTTATGGATAAAATTTTTTTGATTAATATTATTTGAAAAATAAAATTTTTTTAAGAATAGTGAAAAAAATATTATTAAATAACACTTCCTGTTAAATTTTTTTTGAAAAAAAGACATACACGGTTCCGATTGAGGAGATATTTAGAGTCTAATAGGATCAAAGTAATTTTTAGTGAGTAGTAACATGACCCCCTAAAATATTAATTTTACCTTTATGAATGTTTTATTAAAAAATTTCATATTAACATAACCTTAGGATGTATAAATATATTTTAGTCATTTTAAATGGTAATGTGATATAATTTTTTTATATTATAAGTAAAAAATGTTTTAGAAATTATTAGTTAATTATTAGGATTATATTTATTTAATTTAACTTAAATTTTAATTATTTTTTATAAAATAGAGTTATTTTTTGAATTCAATACGTCAAAATAAAATTGGGTGAATTTTATTTGTTTTTCTAAAAGAGTGGAATTTTTTATGAAAAGTATAAATATAGTTTTGGGTTTTCACTATGTTTAATGACATCATAACTATGTAATAATGACATAATGTGTAAAATAAAATGATTTTAGACTCTAATGGATTAAAATATTATATGAGGTATTACAAGTATCCAATACCATAAGGAAATACCATGGGCAAGCCCATGGTTTTTTTAAATAACACTAATGAGGTGCCCTTTGAAATTAATAAATCATTCCCTCACTTTGTCTATAAACAACCACCCATTCCATCAATTCCATTCCTTCTAAAATATGTATCCAGAAATTTATGATAGTATTACCTCTCAAATAATCCTCCCAATGTGTGCCCAATCCCCCAAGGTCCCAATCCTAGATTTTTAGATGTTACTCTTCAAGGCAAAGGGAATTCTGAACATCTCTTTTTTCCATTCAAGTTCTATTTTATGTGGTATGAATTTCATGTTTCTATAATATATTATTATTTACCATCTATTATGACCCTATAGTATATTATGATACCTTTATTAATGGGTGACCACTATCCACTCTCTTTTTACTGTTTTCTAAAACCATGTTGCATAGCTGTTATGCTGTAAAATTTTCACCTCAAATTCTCTCTTTCTTTTCTCAATAAGTCCTATTGTTTTGATTATGTGAATAATAAAACCTATTTCATTTAAATTCTATTCATCATGACATAAAATGATATATTTTATTCTGTAATTGACATACATAAAACCTTTATTCCCGTTCTATGGGTTATAAATGACATAGTGATCATGTTTTTAAGCACCATTTATAACATCACGATTTTAGATATGAAACCCATTTTTTTTATTATCTTTGGGTTATTTATGACATTGTTTATTATGATATATATGGATCATAAAAAAATGAATACATATTAGTAGTGTTTTATAATATCACTTTTATGAATTGGGTTAAGAAAATAATTTTTAGAGATGAATAGTCTAAAGATACGTCGGAGAATAACATTGTTAATTTTTATGATACCTTGGTGAATAACCTTGGTAATTTTTATGATAAATTGGTGAATAAATTTGGTGTTTTTTATAAAAACTTACGGATATAACTTGATAATATTCTTATAAATGTATAAATTAAATGTTTTAGCACATTTACAAGTAATGATTCATGCTATTTCCATTTATGGTATGCCTCATTTACATGTGATCATTGATAGTTATATGCCTCTTTCTCCCCTTCAATGTGTTTTCCCTTTCTAGGTTTGTGCTCATCCCTTTATTTTATGTATATCCTCATGTTATGAGATGAATTATAAGGAGAGAAACTCTAAATTTTGATTCAATTTCCCCATAATCACTATGAAGTTTCACATATTAATGAATTATGTGGATGAAAAAATTCATTGGTAAATTGCATATTAATGGATTCATGTGGTAAATTATACATGTTATGATTCATGTTATTAAACACTTGTTGATGAAGTATAATTTTGATTATTTTATGTGTTTGATATGTGTATAAGTACAAGAATAAATTATGTGAATATTCCAGAATTAGGCATGGTGAATAACTATGAACACATGCCTCAAAAAATAAACATGTACATAATATGGTAGGAATGTGAGCTAAGTCAATACACCATAATAAAGCACAATAATGGGAATTATAATATTCAAATAACCACATGAAATTTTAATTAAATGTTAAATAATGAGGGAATTCATAATTAGGGACATCATAACCATATCATCAAGGCCTCATGACAAGACCATAAATAACCATTTTACAAGGCCTCGTACCAAGATTATAGTTTGTCTCATGAGACCTACCGATTCATAGAGGGGATATCACAGGCCCCACACACAACTTTCTAAGTATAATTCATTCCTCATATGAATTTAGTGAACATAATCATCATTTTTATGCATATTTGAACTAACATATGAAACATAAATCCTTTCCCTAATCATTAAGTAGAAACAGTAACCATTCAGAGTAAATTGGGGAATGGTTTTAAGATAGCACATCAATAATCTAACTAATCATAAACCATTAATTTAATATAGAAGATGATTTAATAAAACATATAACTTAATTAAGTACAAAATTTGACAAGTATTTTGATATATATGAAGATTCTTTTAAATGATAGCATTAAAAATCTGTTGAAGAAACAATCCTTAATCATTTCAAAGTATCCCACACCACCTTGAAACATTCAAATCATAAAACATTAGAATATCGTGAAAATAATGATATGATTGATATGATATACCAATGATAAATACATACACCACGTGCATGGAATAAGTTCTTTGTAAGGCATGTATCTCATAAATGATAAAGTGAGATGAGAAAAATCATTTTTACTTTGGAAAGATGTGTTTTTTTGAAAAATAATGTGTTTTTGTCATGAAATCAGATTTTTAAACATTTATATCCCAAAACATAATAGGTAACAATACTGAAATTTTATTTGAGTCATAAATGTTGTCTCCTTGAAGTGAAATAATGTAAAAAGTGTTTTTATAGAAGCTTTAGAAAGAAAACATTTTAGTGCGGTTTTTGGAAAAAATTAAATATATTTTAAAATGTAAAAGAATGATTTCATTCATAAAATCATAAATGAACCAATATAGATTCAAATGATAAATTTTTTTATTTTATAAAAAAAATAATTTCTTAAATTAGATTACATAGTGCCCTTAAAAAGTGGAATGGATTTGGGATGTTCCCTTTAAAGGGTTTGTTTATTGGGGGAATAATTGAAAGGTCCTTATAAAACAAGTGAATCCATAAAATTATGAAGTATTGTGTTTGGTAAAAATATATATATAAAATTAAAATATAATTTATGAAGAGTAGGGAAAAATATTTAAGGATTTCATTTATGTGAGTAGGGAATAAGAGAAACCTGAACGAAAATGGAGGTTCAGGTAGAAAACCCTTACCACTTTGTAACCAATCCCATCATATACCTAAAAATTAATTACCACCAAAAGATAAATTCAATACCATGAAAATAAAAATATTCATTATATTATACAACTATGTGGAGTACACATACACCATAGAAAAGTAATAGTAGGTAATAAGGAATGTCTCTCAAAAATGGAAGTGAGATGAGAAAACCCTTACCTTAAGTCTGATGATGTTCCTTACATGATCTTAGATTTCTAGATTACCAAATTAAATTAATTAATTAATATTTATATAACCTTCTCCTTGTGAAATATATTTATTATATCTTTATTAAATTTATTCATGGACTTCTTGATGGGTTAAATTGGTTCAGTTTTTTTTCGGGGAGCATTTTCTTCTTTTGTATTCATGACTGATTTACTTATATACATGTAATGATAAAAATATATTTTGAGAATAGTTATCTAGAATGGAATATGAATTTATTTGTTTATATCCATAATATTTCTTTTTTATATAAATTATTTGGTTATTGGGAGTGATGATGAATCATTATATTATACATAAATGATATTTATTTGAGTTAATTGGCAGTTTTTTATCACAATAAACTCATTTTGATATTTCAATTAATATCATGTGTAAAAAAATGATTAAAAAATCATAAATGAGTTATTATAAATATATTAGAGTTTTTTCATCCATAAAAATTGTTTCATGGCCATAATTGAATTTGGTAATAGAAATTGAAAACTTGTCGTCCTTGAATGTGATAAATTAACACATCTCGGTTGGTGTTTTCCTTTCTAGTATGTATGATGGGGAAAGAAGAGATTATGATGAATTATTACATTATAATAACATAATCCCACTAAATTTATTATACTTCAGTTATCATAACATTATGATTAAATGAGGTGTGGAAAAAAATAAAGGAAAAAAAACAATCGTTGAGAAATCCCTTATGAAAATTTGGCAGCCTAACGATGTCACATAAAAATTCATAAAATATTTTTATGGGAAAAAATGGGTATATCATAATTCATTAATAATATGGATATTAAGTTGATTTTGAATTTAATATCCCAATATTATCCATTTGAAATTAAAATATAATAACATAAAAATAGTACTTGAAAAAGAGAAGGGTGATAGATTTCCATACCTTGTAAAGTAACTCCAAAAACAAGGCGGTTGAGACCTTGAGAGATTAACCAAACCTAAAGAGGAATCCTAATAAGGTAAAACTACCAGAACATTGAAGATGATGATTTTGGAATGAATTTATACATAGTAATGGGTGGGTATTTATATTAAAATAGAGGACGTTTTTTATTAATTTCCATGGACATCTCAGTAGTGTTTTTTTCAAATCAATGGGCTTTACCATGATATGTTATCATGGTATTGTCCACATGGGAAACCAAATATCATATTATATTGTAAAAAATTATACTATAAATTTATATTAATTATTATATCCTTATGATTTCTTTAAACATACCCAAAACACTAAATTATATTTTTACTATTCACAAAAAAACAAGTATTTTAAAAAAATCCCAAAAATTCACCGAAACCATTTTTAAATTCATATAATTAAAAAATGATATCCGTTTTTTGAAAATAATTTTCTATATTTTTTAAAATTATTTTTTAAATAAAATCAATATTTATTCCAAACAAAAAACAACATTTGAACTATAATTCATTTTATAACACGTTGAAAATTTAATCAAGGTATTATAAAATTGTCATATAACCGTAATGAAACAAAATAAAAAATTATGATTAAATTTTATGAAAATAAATTTCCATTTTAAATTATAAAATTAATCATAAAATTATAATTTAAATATTTATGACTTAAAGAAAATACCAATACTTATACTATGATAATTATTTCACTTATAAGATGTCTAAATTGTATTAAACATTCATGAGTGATGTTTCTATTTTTTGGTCATTCTACTATTCATTACTATTAATAAAAGTAATTGTACTATTCATAAGTGTATGTTACTATTCCTAAAGGTATATTTCTATTCACTAAAAAAACAATGTTGATCCTATCAGACTCAAAGTATCTTACTGAACCTGAAAAAGTATGTCAATTTTCAAAATACAAAACACAAGGGTGGAAAAATTATGTTCATTGGTTATTTTATAACAGAGTGTTGTTTTGTAGAGACTTACTGTTTCATTATTTCTATATTAAATCTATTTTTTACTCTTGGGAAGTTATATTCTCTGCTCCTTAAAAAAATCTCTTCCTCAAAATTTCAAATTGATCTTCGAAAGTTAGTGGTTGATTCTTGAAAATTACATAGTGGGAAAACCACACTAAGAATACTATCAAAATATCATCTTAATAAGTGGGAAAGATAAATGAATTGGTTAATACAAAACTACACATTCTAATTGGACAACAAGTTCACGGAAGAATAATCAAACCATAATGTTCTGATGGGAATTGATAGCGACCATGATCAGATGAAAGAAAATTTCCAAAAAAAACTAAAACTACATTTATGAAATATTTTATTGGTATCATGAAAAAAATGATAATAGGACAAATTTTTTATTTAAGACTATTTTACTAGAGTTTATGAATATTTCAACTCTATAAGAGTATAAATATTCATTTCTATTTCATAAACATAATCTTATCCTTTGTGCGTGCCTTGATCTATCTATACTTAATCTCTTAGCATAGGATGCCTCATGTAGTGACAATAAGCTATAAAACCTCATTCAATGTTCAACTTAATACATTTCAATAATGGTTTAACATTCCAAAAGATTGTGATTTTATACTTAAGATTAATTCACACATCCATCCTTGTTAGATCCATATACATTGGGTCCCTTTGAATCCTCATTTATTTTGAAATCCATGATGTATCTACCTCAATGCATCTTGTACATTATATTCCTTTAATCAATATAAAGTAGCCCTAATTTTTCATATTCCTAACATGTGAATATCCTCATCATGTGTCCTCTTGAAATATGGTAATAAGTCAAATTACCATAAAACCATATTTGAAACTTGAATTTATGCTTATACATTCAATTAGATATATTCCTGATGTCCAAAAATGCTTTATACTTCATCAATGATAGCATAAACCACATGTCGAGAAGTCAACAATATGTTTTAAGGTAGTCGGTACATATCAAAATAAATCATTTCTACGTCATTATCCTAATCATCAGCAATATATTTATGCTTGTCTTTTTCTAAACCATATACTTTGCAAAGATATTAACATTCAACTGAGTCACTTATCCTTGGTATAATTCATAATACAACCTCAACTACTTAATTAAAAAGTAATGTAGCACAATCCTATTATATTTCATAATTCTTATAAATTGTAAATTGATGAAAAAGTATTCAAATGACCAGATTCTCGGAGAGGCATATTAATTATTCCACTTCATCTGCGGCAGTATCATGACTTGATGATTATCCAGTAACATCATTTGGGTAATTTTCCTTTGATTCTTGGCACATTTATTCACATAGTGTCCCATATCCATGTAGTTGAATCATTGTACATTGTAAACCTTTTTCTTTCCATTTAAATCATGAAATTGGGGTCCTTTTTCTCCACACTTATAACGAATGCACATTCCCTTCTACCATTTACTGGGGTAATTATTTCCATAGTTATCACATGTAAGAAAACCCTTCATTCCCTTCATTCCTTTATCGATCTTTTCCTCATACATCCTCTTCATTTCATTCTTTATTTCAAAGACATTGGACTTAGATAATACATTAAATATCTTGTTAACACATGATACTATTTCCTTATATGATGAGGATACTTGGGATACTATATTCCATTTAAATGGTGGCTTAAGATCATAAAATATATGATTCTGCTTTCTCTTTTCATCACATGCATTAGTGAAGTTCTTATTATTTCTACTAGGTTCTATTTCTAATCATTTCCATATACTATGTCAGCTCATAAAATTATAAACTCTATATAACTCTAAACATGATATAGCACATAACATAACTTTATGCACCACAAATCCTAGAACCATATACTCTGGTCAATTTAGGGGCATAAATATATCATAATTTCCAGTAATGAAAATGTGATTTATAAAATGTATATACCCCTTGAGTGTCAAACCAAGTGTGCAGTATGGCCCATTTTCATGTACCAACACTTTTTTAGAGTTGTTACTCCTAGGTACATCTATGATAGAACCACATCAACTTGTAGTATTCAGATAAAGATGTATCTTCTAGAAAGATCCACATAATCTATTCCTTATCAAAACACCAATTTTTTCTTGAAAGTTTATCCTCAAATACTATCTGAGGGTTTTGTTCCGAAATATTTGTTTTCTAAATCTAGTTTCCATGTTTTCTACTAATCTTCCTCTGATACCAACTGTAATGCCCTGAAACCTATTGCCCAAAACAAGTGCATTATATTAAATACTTGTCAGGATTACAAGGAATCAAATCCAAAAGGACCGATTAGTTTATTAGTTTTGGAAAACTAGATACATCCATCGGTTAAACATTACAACTGGAAATTAAATACAATAAGATTTACTGGGAACATCCCCAACTCTAAGTTTATCCTTGTAGGAAATTCATAATAAACTTATTCTTGTCCTGAAAAAATGAAACATAAGAAAGGGGTATTCTTAGATGCTGAGTAAGGGTAAGAAATATAGTGGAATATATCCTAAGCATAATCATTAGGCATGGTGAATAACTAAAAATACATACATTAAAAAATAAACATAAACAGTATATGGAATGAATATGATATGAGTAAACATGCCATAATAATGAACTATCATGGGAATTCTACTAGTAAAATAAGCACATTAACTTTCAATTGCTAGTTTTATAATGAGGGAATGCATAATGAAAAACTTTATAACTATTCCATCAAGGCCACATTTCTAGACAATAAATAACTATTTTGTTAAGGCCTCGTGCTAGGTCCATTGTTTGTCTCAAGAGACTTACTGATGCATGGATGGTTTATAACAGGACCCACCCATCACATAAAATGTCCAATTCATTCATAATATAAATAGGGTTAACATAATAAAAATATTCATTAATATTGTAACTAACATTTGAAATGTAAATACTTTCCCCAATCATTAAGCATAAATACTATCAATTCAGAGTAAATTGGTGAATGGTTAATAGAATGCACATCCACAATAAATCTAATCATAAACCATTCAATTATATATGGTAGATGATATCCTTAATGATAAAAGTTAATTAAATACAATATTCAATTATTAATTTCAAATATATGAATATAACTTTAAATAATACCCTTGAAAATCTCTTTAAGAAATAATCCTTAATCACTTCGATGTGTCCTATTCCAACTTGAAATTTTCAAATCATATCCATTAGAATATAATTCGAATATGTATTCTCTTGATATTATATACCAAAGTTAAGTACATACACAACATACACAGAATAATTATTGAGAAATGTGTATATTTCATAAAACATAATGTGAGACAAGAAAAAACATTTTTTACTATGGAAATAAGAGTTTGTTTAGAAAATCATTTGTATTTGTCAAGAAATAACATTTGTAAACATCTATTTCTTAGAAAATAAGAGGGAAGAACATTGAAATTATATTTTAGGGATAAATATTTTCTCACTTAATTGAAATCATGTAAAAGAGTTTTTAAAGAAGCATTAAAATAAAACATTTTAGTGTGGTTTTAGGAAACACATTAAGAGATTTTAAAACATAAATGTGTTTTTTCTTTCTAAAATGATAAATGTAGGAATATGGGTTTTAATGATAATTTTTTTGATTTAAAAAAATAATAATGGATTAAATAGATGACATAGATCCCTTCAAAAGAGGTAATAATTTGACATTTTCCCTCGACACGAGGTTCTTTATTGGGTAGAATTTTTGAAAGAACCCTTTAAAAGATGTAACAAAAAAAGAAATAAGGATTATGTTTGGTACATATATATATAAAATCAGATAATAATTTTTGAAGTTTATATAAGAATATTTACGAATTTTATTGACTTGACAAGAGTATAAGTGTAACCCGAAAGAAAATGGAGGTTCAGGTAGAAAATCATTAACGCTTTGTAACCAATTTAAGAATATGCCTCAAAATTAATGATGGCAAAATGATATATTTAATATAATGAAAATAAATTTATTTAAGATATGATGCATCAATTATTATTATACATTCACCTTACATAAGTAATATTAGTTTATAAGGAGTGTATCTCAAAAATGAAAGTGAGATGAGGAAACCCTTACCTTAAATTCGATGGTGTTCATCATGTGATCTTAGTGTCCTAGATAACCAAATTAAATTAATTAATATATATATATATATAAACTATTAATTATTTAATTGAACTATTATATTCTTATTATGTACATTTATGGACTTCTTGATGGGTTTTAGAGGATCAATTCTATTATTTGAGAGTATTTTCTTCTTTTGTATTAATGACCAGTTTACTTTAATAAATGTATGGATAAAAATGTAATGTTATATTTTCTATATATATTAGAATTTTTATTTTATTTTTTAAAATAAATAATATTTTATGTTTATATAATTCAATTGGTTTTTGGGAGTGAATATGAATCATTATATAAATCATTAATGATATTTGTTTGGGTTAATTGGTCATTTTTTGATCTCGGTGTACTCATTTTGATTTATAAATATATATTATGTGTAAAAATATTCCTGAACTTAAAATAAGTTATAATATATATATTATAGTCTGATTCAGCAATCAAAATACTTTCACGGCCATAATTGAGGATGGTAATAGAAATTGAAAACTCATCATCCCTGAATGCGATAAATGTACACATCTCAGACGGTGTTTTCATTTCTAGTATAAATGAAGGGGAAAGGAGAGATGATCATGAATTATTCCATTTTCCAAAAAATAATTCGTGTACATTTATGGTTCTATTTTTATCATACGATTTTGACAAAATGAGGAGAGGTAAAAATAAAGGAACTCAAAATAAAATAAAAGTTGGGAATTCCCTTACAAATATTCGACATCCCAATATTGTCACAAAAACATATCATTAAATATTTCAATGAGTTAAAAGGGGTTTATCATCATTATTAAAAATTATAGAAATTAAATGGTATATTTAATGTTATATCCCATTATAATCCAATTGAAATTAAAAGAGAAGAACATAAAAAAATGCTCGAAAAAGAGAAGGGTGATAGACTCCCTTACCTTGTATAGTAACTCCTAAAACATGAATATTGGGACCTTGGGGGATTTAGGAAACCTTGGGAGGACTCATATCGAGGTTAAACTACCAGATTTTCAAGGATGTTGATTTTGGAATAAATGAAAATGATGGAATGGGTGGGTATTTATACTAAAAGAGAGGGAGTGTAAAATTAATTTCAAAGGACACCTCATTAGCGGTTTTTGCAAAACCATGGTCATTCCATGGTATTTTTTCATGGTATTAACCACTTAAAACAACTCATATCATATATTAATGTAAAACTAGTCGACTATAATTTTATATTAATTATTACATAATATTATGTCAATAAACATACTGATAACTCAAAACTATATTTTTACTATTCACAAAAATTCATGTATTTTAGAAAAATCCAAAAAATTCACCCCAACCATTTTTCGACATGTATAATTTAAAATTGAAATCCATTTTTTTGAAAATAACTTTCTAAATACTTTTAACTTAATTTTTAAATAAAATTATAATTTATTCCAAAAGAAAAAGTTTATAACTATAACTTGTTTAATAACACCTTGAAAAATAAATTCAGGTCTCATAAAATTAGCATATATCCATATGAATAAAATATTACTATTTATGATTACATTTTACAAAAATACATTTCAATTTTAAAATAATCAATTATTCATAAAATTGTAATTAAAATATTTATGAATTAAAAAAATACAACTACTTATACTATAATCATTTTATCACTTACAAAATTTCTAAATTGTATTTATACATTAATGGGTGAAGTATATATTTTTGTAATATCTACTATTCATTACTATTCATAAGAGTAATAGTATTATTCATTAGGGTATGTTATTATTCATAAGGGTATGTTGCTACTCAATATATTTAATGATATCCTTGATAATGTAATCATGATGTAATAATTCTGGTCGACTCTTGAGTAATAAAATATGATATGAGGTGTTCCAACTAGAAAATACCATTGGAAAATACAATGGGAAATCCCATAGTTTCACTAATACCACCAATGTGGTGTCACCGGAAATTTATAAAAAAAACTCCTTCTCTTTTACTGTAATTACCCACCCATTCCTTCATTTTCATTTATTCAAAATTTAACATCCTGGATGCCCTAGTAGTTTTACCTCTCTAGAAGTCATCATAATGTGTCATCAATCCTCCAAGGTCCCAAACTTCATGTTTTAGGAGTTACTCTATAATGTAAGGGAATCTACCACCTTTCTTTTTTTAAGAACACCTTTTATGTTATTATTTTTTAATTTATATTGTCTTATGTTGGGATATGTCATTATATATCCCCCTACTGTCAATATTATGTGTGAATTATGAGTGACCCCTTTTTCTATCATCAAACTATTTTATGAATTTTAAAGTGACGTAGTTATGCTTACGAGTTTTCGTATGAAATTTCTTGTCTTTTATTTTATTTTGAGTTCCTTTATTTTCTTTTTATTTCCTCACATCATTTTAGACAAAATATATGATGACTCTATAACCTTACATGTAATGGGATTTGGTTTTGATAATGGTATAAATCCTCATCATTTGTCATTTCTCCTTCTTTTATACTAGAAATGAAAACACCATCTGAGCTGTGTTATTTTATCACATTGAAGGACGGTGAGTTTTCAATTTCTAATACCATATCCAATTATGGTCATGAATCTATTTTCATAGTTGAAATAGACAATAATATATGTATTAAAACTTATTTAAGATTTTTGAATAATTTTTTATACTTTATATTAATTATTAAGTCCAAATGAGTTTTTTGTGATAAAAAACTGCTAATTAACCAAAAAAATTATCATTAAGGTTTTATATAATGATTAATCTTTACTACCAATGACCAAATGAATTTTATAACCATGTAATATTCTAGATGTTAATGAATAAAATAAAATTTATATTATGTGCGACCATTCCCATCTTACATGATTTTCCATACGTGTATATAAGTAAACCGGTCATGAATACCAAGGAAGAAAATGCACCCAAACAATTAAATTGAACCTCTTAATACCAAAAATAATTCCAGGAATGAACATAATAAGTCAATAATATATAAATTAAATAATTAAGAGGTTCTATAAATATTAATTAAAAAATCTATTTTTTATGGGAAATAAGATAAAGTTAATAACACCATCAGACTTAAGGTAACAGTTTCCCCATCTCACTTCCATTTATGTGAGATATATTGTATCAACAACTATTTATTATGTATGGTGTATGAATACTTAACATTGATGTATCATATCATGAATAAATTTATTTTCATGGTATTAAATTTATCAATTAATGATTATCAGTTTTGGGGGATATGATTTGATTTATTACAAGGTGGTTAGGGTTTTCTAATTGAAACCCTATTTTCATTCAGGTTATTCATGTTCTCAACATACCTGAAGTAAATTATTATTTATTTATATTTACTCAACAGAAAATAAATTTTAATTTTATATATATGTTTACCAACAAGAATCTTAATTTATTTTATGGTTAGTTACATGTATTTAAAGGATCTTTTGAAGATTATTCCTGATAAACAAACATGGATCAAGGGAACAAATCGAATTCTTACCTATTTTCAAGTGCTTCATATAATCTATTTTAATGAATAATTTTTTTAAATTCCAAAAAATTTATCATTAAAACTTTTCTTGGTTCATTTCTGGTTTTATGAATTCAAACATGACTTTCCATTTTAAAATAATATTAATATTTTCTTAAAATCTCACTAAAATGTTTAATTTTTAATATTTCATTAAAAACTATTTTTACCTGATTTCACATCAATGGGATAAAATTTATGCCTCAAATATAATTTCAGTATTCTTCCCTATTTTTATAGTATATTCATGTTTACAAATATTATTTCATGATAAATACAAATTATTTTTCAAAAAATAACTCTTCTTTCATAAGTAAAAAAGGAATGATCTCATCTCATTCAAAATTTTATGATATATATGACTTTTTCACCATTTTTCCTTTCATGTGGTGTATTTAGTTTACTTTGGTATGTAATATCATGATTCTCATTATTCACATTATATTATATTGGATTATGAATTGAAATATTCATGATTGTATGGGACATAAAATGAATAAAGATTCTTTCCTCAAGAAATATTCAATGGTATAATTTAAAAGTACCTTCATTTATGTCAACATCCTTTTTGAATCTTGTACTTAATTGAGTTTTATCTATTATAACATCATATATAATATATTGCTTAAGGAATTTGGATTTGTTTGACTATGGGTGTGATATCCTAATAAAATTGACCACATTACTCTAAATTGATAGTGTCTATGATTAATGACTGGGGAAAGTTATTTACAATTCATATGCTAGTTTCAATATGAATTTATATATTTTTTATGTTCATCCCAATCATATAAATAACGCATTGGAATTACTATTTTATGGGTGGGGCCTATGATATCATCTCGATGCATTAGTGGGGTTCATGAGACAATCTACAGTCTTGGCATGAGGACTTGAGAAAATGGTTTTTATGGTATTGGAATGTAGCCTTCACAATATGGTTATGATGTTCCACATCATGAATTCCCTAATTAAGAAACTAGTTAATGAAATTTCATGAGGTTATTCAACTAAGATAATACACATAGTAATTCTTTATTATGGAATTATTTATTCATCTTGTATTCATGCCATAATTGGTTAAAGTTTCATGTTAAAGGTATGTGTTTTTAGTTACTCACCCTGAATAATGAATGTGATTATGATATATTCCAATGTATTTCATACCCTTAATGATAATTTTGGCTCACACATTTCTTATGGTTCATTTTTCTAGGACATGAAAATGTATATTATGAATGACATGTAGAAATAACCTAGGATTGGTTGATGTTGTCATAGGAATTACTATATTGTATTTCCAATAAACTTGTAATATTGAAATTTTGTTTTTATCTGGTTTTCCAAGACTACTAAACTATTCGTTCCTTCAGGATACAATTTTCTTGTAATCATTCCAGTGTAATTAAAAATGAATCATCTCTATAAAAATGGGGTAGGGGTCTTATAGTTGGTAACAGATGAAGTTTAATAGAAAACATGGAAACTATAATTACAAAATGCAAATTAGGGAACAAAACCCTAATATTGAATTTGGGGATAAATATACCAGAAAATCCTAAAATTTGTTTAACTAATACATTGTGTGTATCTATCTAGAAAATAAATCCCTGACTAGATACTACAATTAGACGTTGTTCTAGAATATATTTTCCTAGTAGAAACAACTCTAACAAGATGTTTCGAGTTCAAACTCGGGTATCCTATTACACGACAATGGTCCTTATTGTGGACTTGGTTTGATACTCTTGGGGGGATATACTTGGGATATTTCACATTTTCATTACAAGCCATTATGAAGGATTTATGCCCCTAATGTGACCATAGTATATGCTTCTATGATTAGTAATTTATAAATTTATATTATGTTCAATAACATGTCTACAGTTATATAGTGTTCTATTTTTTATGTGCTAATATAGCAGATGGAATTGATTAGAAATGGCTCCTATTAGAAGGAATAATGAATTCACCAATGCACGTGATGCAAAGAGTAAGATGGATCAGATCTCTTATGTTCTTAAGCCATCAGTTTGACGGAAGATAGTCTCCCAAATATCCTCATCATATGAGGAAAAATTATCATGTGATAAAAAGATATGTAAATAATTCTATGAGTCCTATGGATTTTAAGGGATGTAAGAAAAGGAGAGGATGGAGGAGAAAAATATAGATAATAGAAAGAATAGAAAGAAGGGTTTTCCCACATGTGATAATTGTTGAAAGAGTCACCCTAGTAAATAATAGAATGGAATGGGAGGTTTTTATATGTGTGGAGAAAAAGGACACAAATTTCCTAATTTCAAGGATAAGAAACAGGTTTCTAATATAAAATTCTTAAACAAGAATGAGATTGGACACTATGTGAATCAATGTCCCATGCTTCAAAGGGATATTCCCAAAATGATGTTACTGGATAATAATCAAGTCAAGATAATATTGAAGATTAACTGGAATGATTAATATGTCTTTTCAATAGTCACACAATTTGAATATTTTATCAGCAATGTAATGGTTATAAGAATTATGGAATACATAAGGAGTATACTGCAGTACTATTTCATTAAGTATTTGAGATCGTATGATGAATTTTACCAAGGATAAGTGACACAATAGAAAGTTAATATAATGGGAAAGAGTATGGTTGAGGGAAATAAAATCCTAAATATATTCCAAATGAATAAAATAATTATTAATAAATGGTTGAATTGGATAAGTACTATCTACCTCCAAACTAATTTTTGACTTGTCGACAAGTGGTATATTCTATCATTGATTGAGTTTTCAACATTTTTTTGACATAAGTAATATATCCAATATCATGTGTAAGGATGAATTAATGTTTCCAATACAGTTTTATGGTAATTTTAGTTCTTACTATATTTAAAGAGGACATGTGATTAATATTTTGACACGGTTGGAATGTGAAAATTTTGGGATGGTTCATGTTTATTAAATGTAAATAAGGTTGTCGATGCATTTAGTGGGATAGATCATAGAGTTTGAAATAAATGAGTATTCCTATGGACCCTATATACATGTATATAGAAATGATAGATATGATAATAATTCTAAATTATTGGATCATAATATTTTATAATGTTAAGCCATTATTGAAATGGCTTAATTTGATCATTGTATATGATTTTAGAGGTTAATGTCACCACATGATGCAACATGTGCTAAGTGTAGAAGTATAGATAGTTAAGGGCACAAAAAAAGGATATGATTCTGTTTATTAAATAGAAATAGATATGTATACACTTATAGTGTAGAATAATCCATCAAAACTAGGAAAAGAGTTTAAAAAAATGTTTTTCTATTATCATATTTTTTTCACGATATCAATGAAAATTTTCTTAACTATAGTTTATGGTTTTGTGGTAATGATCTTTCATTAGAGCATGTTCTCTATTAGTTTCCATCAGAACATGATGGTTGGATTATTGTTCAATTACCATGTTGTCTAATTTGAATTCATAGTTTTTTAGAAACCGATGCATTTCCCTTTCCCTCATATTAGGTGGATATTTTAATCGTATTCCTGATGTGGGTTTCATATAAGAGAATTTTCAAGAATCAACCATTATATTTTGAATTTCAATTTAAACTTTCAATAATGAAATATTTGTATTGAGGGGAGAATGTAACACCACATGTATTTATAAATTTATTTAATACTAAAATAATTAAACACTAAGCCTATACAAAACACCGATTTGTTATAAACTAGTTAGTAAACATAATTATATCACCTCTATGGTTTGAATTTCAAATATCTAACATACACGGTTGTCTTCAGTAATATATTTAGATTCTGATAAGACCAAATTAATGTTTCGGGAATATTAACCTACCCTTATGAATAGTAACATACCCTTGTAAATAGTAATATATCCCATGGATTAGTAACGTCACATAAGAAATTATAAATAAATTTCTTGTTCCAACATTTCATTTTTTAGTTTAGTTAATCTTAAAATTATGATGTATTGGATAAATTGATTTTGTATGAAAAACATGTACATTTCATAGATATATAAATTATTATATAACACTAAGGAATTATTAACTTTTATAATAATTAATTAGACTTTTCAAAACACACTTTTTTAATTAAAAAATATAAAATAAGGTAAATATTTTATGTGGCAAAAATATTATTATGCATTTTATAATTCATTTTGTGTCTGCTATTATTTTTAAAAAATATGTTTTTTCAAATATAAAAGTAAAATTTTTTATATTTATAGAATTATTATGATAAAATAAATTTCATTTTTGAATTCATAACTTCGATAATATGTTACGATGAATTTATGATAATTTTAAAAAATACTTTTGTTTTTGTGAATAGTAAAAATACAGTTTTGACTTTTCTGTATTTTTAATGATATCATTAATGATGAAATCATGATGACAAAATTATAGTCAACTCATGAGTAATACAAGATTATATTAGGTTTTCCATGAGGCCAGAACCATGGTAAAATGCCATGGGAAATCACATAGTTTTGCATATACAACTAAAGTGGTGCTATTAAAAATTAATAAAAAAACCTCCCTTTCTTTTACAATAAATACGCACCCATTCCATAATTATATTTCATTCCAAATTCATCATCCTCGAATCACTTGTAGTTTTACCTACCTAGAAGCCATCCCTAGGTATTCTCAATCACCCAATGTCCCAAACATCAGGTTTTAGGAGTTACTCTACAAGGTAAGGGAATAAACCACCCTTCTCTTTTCGAAGTACTCATTTTATGATATTCTTTTTTAATTTCTGTTGTATTATTTTGGTATATTTCCTACCATATCCCCATTACATTCCATATTATTTAATAATTATGGGAGACCCATTTCTTACTCATCATAATAATTTATTATGTTTAATGTGATGTCGTTAGGCTGTTAATTTTTCGTAAGGGATTTCGAAACTTTATTTTATTTCGAGTTCCTTTATTTTCTTCTTATTTCTCCACCTCCTTTCATAAAAATGTTATGATAACTCCAGTAACCTAAATTTACTATAATTTCGTTGTGATAATGGAATAATTCATCATCTTTTATCATCTCCCCTTATTTTATACTATTAATAAAAACACCATTTGATATATGTTAATTTATCACATTCAAGGAAGGAAGATATTCAATTTCTATTACTATCTTAAATTCTAGTCATGAAACAATTTGGATGGTAGAGAGAATCTATAATATATTTATAATTACTTATATTAGGTTATATTATAAGGACATGGCCTTAAACATTACATAATATTGAATTAAATGTATAATTCACATTGAGGATCTTTTCAGTTTTAGAGTATTAGAGAATTGGGACATAACTATTACATCTCAAAATATTATAAGGTAGAAATTTCTACAGAGTTTCCATTTTTTTCATAAATTAAGTACTATTGAAAAAAAGAGTCTTGTATAGTTCCATGTTTTAGACATCATGACTTTTCCTTGATCCCATTCTTGACCATATTCATATTTAAGTCCTGTGAAAACATTTCAAAACTTAGGATGAGCATAAAAAGTTCAGTAAGGGTTATAAAACAATGAATGAAAACATTTTTTCATAAATATATTAAAAAAGCATGAAATATTTTATTTACCTTTTGAAATTAGAAGATTTATGAAAGACACATAGAAATCATAAATCATAACGTAACTTGTGGCATCCATATCATACATACATTGTAGCAATCACAGCTACATAGGGAGTTACTTTGGAATACCCATCACAGTATATTCCCTAAATATCTTATGAGAAACATTTAGGTTTACCTCCGTCACGTTACCCAATGCATTGGAGAGCTATCTCAGGCTCACCCGCCCAAGGATTATCACGAAACCACCCATATACATAAATAATTCCCAATAACCATAACATGATGATAACACATAACATAAGCATAAGGGAAAGATAACATTTCCACATTGTAATAATAAAATATCATTTCAAGATATTGAAATAATAAATCCATTTTAAAAATCATTTTCAATACCAAAATACGTAAAAAGAGTATATGGTAGTTATTTTTCCTTTTAAAAACATCTTGGCTTGTAACGGAAGCCAAAGATAAAATAATACTCACAGCGGCGGAAAGGTCGTTGTCACCGCTTACGTAAAAAAACATTCCTTTTTCTCATTTAGTAAAATTATTCATATTAAAAAGATTCCCTTTTAATAAAATGAAAATTCAAAGGGGTTTATACGCCGTATAAAATAAAGTTGTGTATAAAACTAAAAATGTCTTAATGAAAGGAGATTGAGACAAAGTCCCTTACCTCGTGTCCGACTTGACCTGTTCATTCATTAATCTCTTGAATAATAAACTAATGTTAATTTATAATTTATTAAGAACTTTTTTCATGTTTATTATTCCTTTTATATCACTTATTACCATGTTATAAATATTATTTAATCATTTCAGTTAATAACGTTCGTTTTACCCATATTTGGTACTTGAGCCAAAAATTAACACCTTATATTTACAAGTTGTCATTGTGGTCAATAGTCCATAATATGAAGAATGGTGTTCATGATTTATATATCATATATATCATATATATCCAGTATATACAAGTATTTATAATAGTACATAACATTTTGAGGTAAGAAATGAAATGAACCGTTCATGGAGAAGGTAAGCCGTACATACGCATGAAGGCTACTTTGATTTCTATTTCTTATTTTAATGGACTTAAAACATAATTATACATTGGTATATTATAAGTCTAGTATAATATCATATATAATATCATTAACTCTATCCTTTATACATCCCACATAAGGCATTAACGAGTCACATCACTATCTGGGGGCGGTAGTCCGCACTTCCTCAAATGAGATTATCGTATTTACCCACTATGGAAACCATACAGGTTTGATATTATTGGGAAGTATAGAAGAATAAATAAATAATAAAATAATATATATCATATATAAATACATTTTCATCATAATGGACACCATGAGAGGTGGTAAGATGTAATTGAACAATCATTATTTCGTGAGGCGTTAGTTTTCCATCCACAGAAACATTATGTTCTTTATCCATTAAATGGAGGTTTGTGTTAGTGTAGTTAGAATCCTTCTCATGAAAACATCCTAGTATGTTGAGGATACTGGTGTTGTTATAAAATAAGGAAATAAAAAGAGTTTAGGGGTTGGATAATTAAAATAAAAGAAAACAACTTAAGAGAAACCGTTACGATTAATTGGGGTAACTCTCTTTGGTTTGAACCAAAGGATTTCTTGAAATGCCTTCTGCCTAATTTAAGGCTTCTAGGAGGAGGAGAGCGATGTAGGGAGATTAATTGGGAAGAGTTTGTATGAGCCAAATGGCTTGAGATGTGTGAGGAATTGGATATAAATGGTCTCTTTTTATAAGGGAGAGGAGGGGCTCTTTGGGAAAGTGTGAAAAAATTATTTTATTATATAATGATATTCGTTTTCTAAAGGTCCAAAAATTATTATATTCGAATAAAAGATGACTCATATTCTAAATAAAATCATCCTATCCGAATTGGACATGTTTTGGATAATATTTTAATCTTCATAATATTATTTATTTTAATCATTTATTAATGAGGTAAATACTGCATCATTATTGTGTCATAAATAATTTAATTTATTCAATGTATAAAAATTATAAAAAAAATACTATCATCTAGGAAATATTTTTAGTTTTCCAATTAATCATTATAGTTGAAAATAGGTCTTATATAACACCATATAAAAATTAATTACTAAAATAGTTTTTTTAATGTCAATTTTGTCTTCACATTAAATTAATTAATCTAAATTGTAATTTTCACTCCCAAGTGGCTCAATGGGGCCCCAAAATCGACCCAAAGATTCCCATGGTCTTTAATGACTCAAACAATATGGTTTGAAGATGTGTTAATTTAATTTTTAATTATTATAATATTCTTTTTACCTTGAATTAACTTATTTACCTTTAACCGTGGTAAATAAAAGTCAAAATTTACTATTCACCAAAAATTATTTTCATCTTATTGAACCACATTTTACTTCTTAATAACAACCACGTATGTCGGATTTTCAAAATTTAATTCATATAAGTGGTAAAATTTCATTTAAATGAAAAAGTCAGTTTTTTTAACTCCCACTATGTGGTTTCACTATTCATCAAAAATTGAAGTTTTTCAGAAAAATACAAGAAATTCAGCCTAAGAATTATTTGATATTCCGAATTCAAAATTGATGTCTATTATAAAAAATTCAAAACATAAAATTGGAATTATTTAATTTTAAAATTAATTCCCATTATCAAAACAAAAAGCGTATTTTTAAGAAACAATAACTATCAAAATATTAATACTTATTTATGTCCAATTTCGAAGTAAAATAATTCCAATGACCAACATTGGATTAAATTGTAAAAATATATTTTAATTTCACATTAAAGAAAATTAAAAATATAATCTATCCATATAAGTAAATTACATTAAAATACACTTTTGAATTAAAATACAATATATTTCACTATTCATTTAAAAATGGACTTTATCATAAAAATACCAAAAAATAACCCAAAGTAAAATTTGATGTCCCCATTCTAAATAAGGGTTTTATTTGGTCAATTAGAATGTATTAAAGTGACCAAAACTATATTCTAATAGGGTTCTCCATTAATAGGCGATAAATCGTCATATTAATGTAAATTATGCTTAACATTAGATTCATTCTCATTTTAAGCCTCTAACTTTTATTGGATAAATGTAAATAAATTTAACAAATATGTATAATCATATTTAGTTAGTTTCATTCATTCCCTCCAATACAACGGCTATGAGAGAAATACCATTTAAAAAAAATTATATTATATTATTCGTGTGCAACGTAAGATTCCAAAGAAACCCATTGTTGCGTATCGGGTACGCTATCGAACATATCAACCCCATTAAAGTAAAATTAAAATTTAATTCAAAAATATTAATAAATATGAAATATGTCTTATTCTTCATTTACCCGGGATGTTACATATATTATATTTTTTAACCATCATATTAATTTTTAAATCAAAATGAGTTTGTTGTGAACAAAAACTATGAATTAGACCAAATAATTATCATTGGGGATTTATAAAATGATTCATATTGACTCCCATTGACCAATTGAATTTTATTACCATGTAATCTTTTGGATGCTAACAAATAAAATAAAACTTCTATTATAGACATCCATTCTCATATTATTTGTTTATCAGATATGTATATAATTAAACAAGTCATGAATACCGAGGAAGAAAACTCTCCAAAAACAATAAATTTTATCCCATAAAACCCATCATGAAAACCATGAATAAAATTAATAATTCTATAATAAATCAATTACATAAAATATAGGTTCTTGAAATATTAATATTTTTATTATCATTAATCTTTTTATTATAATTTTATTAAATGTATCATTTGTTGGTCATTAATCGTGGGGCATATGATTCTATTGGTTAAAATATTTTAAGGGTTTTCTACCCAAACAACCATTTTCTTTCGGTTTACTCTTATACTCTACTCACCTCAGGTAAATTCATTAATATTATTATGTACTCTTCATAAATAGTATTTGAATTTTCTATATATATGTAACAAATATAATACTTATTTTTTCTATGGATTTACACATTTTAAAAGGATCTTTCAAAAATTATCCCTAATAAAAAACCCCATTTCAAGTGAACATTTCAAATTCTTTCCTATTTTCAAGGTAACTATGTAATCTATTTTAAGCCGTGGTTATTTTTAAAAAATGATAAATTTTATTTTTAAAAACCATCATGGTTTATTTATGATATTATGAAATAAAACACAATATTTCTTATATAAATCTCTTTAATAATTTCCGAAAACCACACTGAAATGTTTTATTTCATAATCTTCTTTAAAAAATTATTTTTTCTTGATTTCACTTTAGTGTAACCACATTTATGCCTCATATATAATTTCAATATTATTCTCTCTTATTTTTTGGGATATAAAATTTTAAAAATATTATTTCATGACCAATACAAATGAATTTCATAAAAAACTATTGTTTCCAATGTAAAAAGTATTTTTCTTGGCTTGCATTAAATTTTATGAGATATAGGCCATTCTCAACACATATTCCATGCATGTGTTGTATGTACTGACCATTGATGTATCATATCAAGAATCTCCTTATTCTCATGATATTCTAATAGATTATTATTTGAATGTTTTAAGGTGGTATTTAACACTTTGAAATGTTTAATGATTATTTCCTATAGAAATTTTCAAGGGTATCAATTAATAGTATCTTCATCTACATCAACAGACTTGTTGAATCTTGTATTTTAATGAGGTTTATATTTTATTATAACATCTTTAATATTTAATTGAATGGATTATGATTAGTTTAACTATATATGTGCTATCATAAAACAATTCACCCATTTACCCTGAATGTCCAGTGTTTATGCTAAATGATTGGGGAAAGTATTTATATATCATATGTTAGCTTCAATATAGATATATGTGTTCATTAAGTTCACCCAAATCATATGAGGGATGCATTGGACTTAGTAAGTGATTGGTGCCCCCCCAAACCCTTTAATGAATCTGTAGGTCTCATGAGACCAACTATGATCTTGAAATGATGCTTTATTAGTTTCCTAACAAGGTAATTCATACTGAAGGACATCATAACCATACTGTCAAGGTTTCTTGCCAAGACCATAAATAATGATTTTGTCAAGGCCTTGTGTTAAAACTGTATTTTGACTCATGAGACCTACCATTGCATTGAGGGTATATCAAAGGCCCCACCCATCACATACCAAGAAAAACTATTTCCTCATATGAATGAGGTGAAAATAATCAAAATAAATATTCATTTTGAATCTAATATATTAAATTTTACTAAGATTCCCCAATCCTTAAACATAAACACTAACCATTTTGAGTAATGTGATGAATTGTATCATGATAGCACACCAATATTCAAACTAATAAAAAACGCTTCAAAAAAATATTATTGATGATATCATTATATATACACCTTAATGAAGAAAAATTTTCAACACGTAAGTTGACATAAATGAATATACTTTTAGATGGTACCAATGAAAATTTCTTGTGGAAGTAATCCTAAAACAATACAATGATTCTAATAACACCTTGAAATTTTAAAATCATATTCCATAAAATTCCATGAAAATAATGATACTATTGATATGATATACCAATTTTAATTAAAAACACAAAATGCAAGGATGAAGTGTTGAACAATTCATATATCTCTTAAAAGTTAAAGTGAGACTAGAAAAATCCGTTTTTACTTCGGAAAGAAGATTTCCTTTGGAAAATCATTTGTATTTGACATGAAATTATATTTTTAAACATTTAAATCCCAAAAAATAAGAGTTAATATCATTGAAATTATATTTTAGGCATAAATTATGTCCCACTAAAGTGAAGTCATGTAAAAAGATCTCTTGAATAAGCATTAGAAGTAAAACATTTTATTGTAGTTTTAAAATAATATTAATGTGATTTTAAAATAGAAAGGAATGTGTAATTCATAAAAAAATAAATAAAACATGATTTTTTTCATGATATAAAATTTTATTTTACAAAAAATTTAATTAAAATAGATTACATATTTCACTTGAAAATAGCTATGAATTCGAGATGTTTCCTTGAAAGAGGGTTGTTTATCAAGTAGAATTTCTGAATGATCCTTTTAAAAATATATTTCTCATAAATTAAGGTATTATAATGAATGGTACACATATATAGAAATTAAAACATAATTTATGAGTAGTACATCTGTATAAATAAGAATTGAATTTATGTACGTAGAGAATAAGAGTAACCCAAATGAAAATAGAGGTTCACGTAGAAAATCCTTACCAGTTTGTAATCAATCCAATCATATTCCCCAAATTAAATAATTATAAAATGATACATTTAATACCATAATAATAAATATATTAATTATATAATACGTTAATGTGATGTATCCATACACCATACACAAGAAATAATTTTAAATAATGAATGTCTCACAAAAATGGAACTAAGATGAGAAAACCCTTACCAGTTTGTCTGATGGTGTTCATCACTTGATCTCAATATACTAGAAAACAAAATTAAATTAATTAATTAATATTTCAAGAATCTATTAGTTATTTATGTTATTTATTATGACCTTATTATGTTCATTCATGTACTTCTTGATGGGTTTAAGTGGTTCAATTTTATTGTTTGCAAGTGTTTGCTCCCTTGGTATTCATTATCAGTTTACTTATATATATGTAAATATAAACATGTAATATGAGAATTTTTATCCATAATGTAAGTTTTATTTTATTTTTTAACATATATAATATTTATTGATTATATAATTCATTTAGTTATTGGGAGTGAAGATGAATCATTATAAAAAACGTTAATGATAATTGTTTCGATTAATAGGTGGGTTTTGATCATAATAAACTCATTTTGATTTATAAATAAACATCATGTGTAGAAATAGAATAAAAAACTTTAAATAAGTTATAATACATATACTATAGTATGGTTCAACAATCAAAATGGTTTCATGACCATAATTGAAGATGATAATATAAATTAAAAACATTTCATACTTGAATGCGATAAATTAACACATCTCGGATGGTATTTTTCATTTCTAGTATAAAAGAAGGGTAAATAAGAGATGAAGCTGAATTATTACATTATCAATTAAATAAATTAAGTTTTAGGTTCTAGATTTATCATAATATTTGGATTAAAGGAGGTTATAAAATAAATAAAGGAACATGAAATAAAGGAGAAGTTTAGAAATCCATTAAGAAAATTTAGCAGGCTAACGACGTCACATAAAAATTCATAAAATTTAATTTATTTTTTAGCTGGCTAACGACATCACATAAAAAGAATAAAAAACCTTAAAAAGTTATAATACATATATTATAGTATTGTTCATCAATAAAAATGATTTCATCACCATAATTGAAGATGATAATAGAAATTGAAAACATGTCATCCTAGAATGCAATAAATTAACCCTCTCGGATGGTGTATTTCATTTCTAGTATAAAAGAAGGGTAAATTAGAGATAAAGATGAATGATTACATTATCAAAACAAATAATGTAAATTTTAGGTGTTAGAGTTGTCATAATATTTGGATTAATGTAGGTTAGAAAATAAATAATGGAACTCAAAATAAAGGAGAAGATTAGAAATCCCTTAAGAAAATTTAGCAGGATAACGACGTCACATAAAAATTCATAAAATATTTTGATGATAGAAAAGGGGTATCCATAATTATTAAAAAAATATTGAAGGTAAGGGGATATAGAATAGAATATCACAGTAGAATCCATTTTAAATTAAAAGAGAATAACATAAAAAGAGTGCCTGAAAAAGAGAAGGGTGATAGATTCCATTAAATTATAGAATAACTCCTAACCCATGACGGTTGGGACCCTGGCCGATTGAGGAAAAATTGGGAGGACTCATAGGGAGGAAAAAATAAAATTGATTCAAGGATAAATGATGAATGGTTGGGTATTCATATAAAAACACACGAATTTTTTTTATTAATTTCAAAGGACACCTCATTAGTGTTTTTTATAAGAGCATGGGATCAGCACTGGTATTGGCCACATGGTAATCCTCATATAATATTTTATTGTAAAAAATTAGACCTGAATATTATATTAATAATAACATCATTATTATGTCATTAAACATACTAAAAACTCAAAAATTTATTTTTATTATTCATGAAAAAATCAAGTATTTTAGAAAAATCCCAAAAATTCACCCCAACCACTTTTCGACGTGTAGAATTAAAAAATAAAATAATTTTTTTACAATTTATTTTCTATATATTTTTAATTTAGTTTTTAAATAAAATCATACTTTATTCCAAAAAAAACAAAATTAAAACTATAACTCATTTTATAACACCTTGAAAAATTAATCAATGTCTCATAAAATTATATTATAACCATAGGAAAATAAAATAACATCTTATTATTACATTTTATGAAAATAAATTTCCATTTTAAATTATTAAATTAAACATAATATTGTAAATAAAATATTTATTACTTATAAAATACTAATATTAATACTATGATAAAATTTTCACTTATAAGATGTTTAAATTGTAATTATACATTCATGGGTGACATTTTTATTATTTAAATGATGTCCTATTTATTACTATTCAAAAGAGTAATAGTACTATTCATAAAGGTATGTTACTATCCACCAAAAAATTGATTCGATCAGGCTCTATATAACATACAAAATGTAACTGTGTGTGTTAGTTTTTAAGAAATCAAATTTAAAAATAGGAAAAATTATTTTTATTGGTTACTTTATAAAAAAGTATTTTTTAGAGACTCAGTGTACATTGCATTCTATATTAAATCTATTTTAGATATCTTGGGGTATTAAATTATCCCCTATTAAAAAAATTCATCCTCAAAATTTGAAATTTAACTTCAAAAGTGAATGGCTGATACATGAAAATTCCATTGAGGGAAACCCAGATAAATAATATGGTTAAAATATCTTATTAATAATAGAGAAAGGGTAACGCATTAGTTATTAGAAAACTATGAATTTTAATTGGATAACAAGGTCTTGAAGAATAATCAAACCATTATGTTATGATGGAAAATTATAGAGAATATTGCAAGATGAAATATCATTACCTCAAAACCTTAAACTACAGTTATGAAATTTTTTATTGATATCATGAAAAAAATTATAATAAGACAAATTTTTTTAAAACTCGTCTCCTAGAGTAGATGAATTATTCAACTATATAAGTGTATAAATATAAGTTTATATTTTATAAAAATAATTATATCCTTTGTTTGTTCTTTGAACTATCTATACTTCATCTCTTAGAATGACTTGAAACATGTAGTGACACTAATCTCTAAGACCTCATACAATGATCAACTTAAACCATATAAAAAATGGTATAACTTTCCAAAAGATCGTGAACCAATAAATTATAATCAGTCTCATATCCATGATTTCTAAATCCATGCACACAGGGTCCTTATCCATACTCATTTATTAATAACTCTTTAATCTATCATGCTTAATTCCTCTCCAACATTATTTTTCATTAATCAACATGTAGCAGCCCTAAATTTTCACATTCTTAAAATATGAATATCCTTATCATCTGTCCTCTTGAAATATAGTAATAACCTGAATTTTTTTAAAACCTTATTGAAAACATGCATTCATCCTTACACATACTATTGGATATATTCATTATATCGAAAAAAAATTTAAACTCAATCAATGATAGCATAGGCCACTTATCAAAATGTCAACGATCTGTTTTGAGGTAGTCATTACATATCATAATAAATTATTTCCTCATCATTATAATAATCATATAGAATATATTTATAGTTTCCATTCCCTTAACCATGTACTTTCCCTAGATATTAACATTATACTGACTAACATATCCTTGGAACAATTCATAATACGACCTCAAATACATAATGAAAATGTACTTCAGTACAATACTCTTATATTCCATAATTCTTATAACCATAACATTGTTGATAAATTATTCAAATTATATAATTCATAAAGAAAAATATTATTCACTCCACCTCATCTATGGTAGTTTCATAATTTGATGATTATCCAGTAACATCATTTGAGGCATATTCATTTGATGCTTGTGATATTGATTTGGATAGTGTCCCATATCATTGTAGTTGAATCATTATATGTTAGAAACCATTTTCTTTCCCTTAAAATCAGGAAATTAGTGTTATTTTTCCCCACAATTATAACAGACTCACATTCCCTTATACCACTTACCAGGGTGATTCTTTCCAATGTTATCACATGTGGGGAAACCCTTTTTCCCTTCTTTACTTTATCAAAAATTTTCTCCACCATCCTATTATTTTCTTCCTTCCATAAAAATCCATAGGACTTAAAAAATTATTTACATATCTTATTAAAATGCAATACTATTTCCTTATATGGTGAGGATACTTTGGATGGTATCTTCCTTTGTAATAGTGGCTTCAGACTATAAAAGATATGATCCTTCTTACTCATTACATCACATGCATTGTTGATGTTATCATTCATTCTACTACAATCCATTTATATTCAATTCCATATACTAAATTATCTCATAAAATTTTGAACTCTATATATCTTCAAACATTATATAACACATTACATAAATTTATGCATCACAAATTCTATAACCATATACTTTGGATACAATAGGGCTATAAATCCATCATAATGGATTGTAATGAAAATTTGAATTCTCCTAAGTATATCCCCTAGGAGTGTCAAACCAAGTGCGCAGTGAGGCCCATATTTGTGTACCAGGTTACCTCGGGTCAAGCCTGAAACACCTTTCCAGGGTTGTTAATCCTAGGTACATCTTTTATAGAACCACTTCCATTTATAGTATCCAAACATGGATATATTTTCTAGAAAGATCCATAAAATCTATTACTTACCAAAATTCAGGGATGTTCTTTTATGTTTATCCCCAAACACTATTTTGGTTGTTGTTACCTAATATATTTTTTCTAAATCTAGTTTCCTTTTTTTTCTACTAAATCCCCTATGATACCAATTTTAACACCCCGACCCCAATCCCCAAGAGTTGGTGCATTATTTTTATACATTGGAATGATTTCAAAGAATCAAATCCTGAAGGACTGATTAGTTTAGTAGTTTTGGAAAACTAGTTACATTTATAGGTTCAAAATTACAACATGAAATGAAATACAATAAGTTTTATTGGGAACCACCACAACTCTTTGTTTATCCATACATGTCATTCCTAATAAACATCTACATGTACTGAAAAAATGATACATTAGAAAGGGGATAGATGGGATTCTTAGTAAGGGTAATAAATACAACGAAATATATCCTAAACATAAACCTTAGTCTTGGGGAATAACTAAAAACACAAGCCTTCAAAAATAAACCTGAACATAATATGGAAGGAAAAGGGGATGTGTAAATATTCCATAATAAAGCACTATAAGGGGTATTATACTAGTCTAATATCCACATGAACATTCAATTACTAGTTTTGTAATGAGGGATTTCATAATTTTGGACATCATAACCATATCACCAAGGACTTTTACCAAGACCATAAATAACCAGTGTGTAAATTTATCATGCCAAGACCATTTTTTGTCTCATCAAACCTATAGATGCATCAAAGGGCAATCATGATCCCCACCCATCACATACTAAGTCCAATGAATTCCTTATATAAATGGGGAGAACATAATAAATATATAAATTCATCTTAAAACTAACATATTAAATGTTACTAAATTTTACCAATCATTAAATAGAAACACTAAAAATTTAGAGTAATGTGGTGAATGTAATCAGTATAACACATCCATATTCAAACTAATCAAAAAACCCTTATACAACATATAGTATATGATATAATTATAGATATACCTTAATGAAGTATAAGATTTAACAAATATGTTCAAATAAATGATGATAATTTTAGATGATACCATTGAAAATTTCATGACAAAATAATCATTTAAAATTCTTATGTTTCAACATTTACCAATGGATGTTTACATCTAAAAGTATCTTCATATTGGAATGCAATTTTTTAGAGTTGGAATAAGAATCATTTTTGAAAAATTGACTTTTCAGGTAAAAATTTCACATTGAAAATATATTTAAATTATTATATAATACTAAGGTTTTATTATAGTTTATAATAATAAAATATTCTAATCAAAACACTCTTCTTTTATTGCAAAAGATACAATAATTTTATTTCTTTTAAGTGGGTAATTGCTTTCTATGCATTTTATGTTCACTATTATTTTTAATAAATAAGTATCATAATAGATAAAAGTAAATTTTTTAATATTTATAGATTTATTATGATAAAATAAATTTAAATTTTGAATTAATTACATCAATATTAGTTTACTCTGAATTTATGATATTTTATAAAATATTTAGTTTTATATAAACACTAGAAATATAGTTTTGAGTTATTGGTATGTTTAATGATTTAATTAATGATACCATTTATGATTTAATGCTTATTTAATAATTTCTCACTACATTTGAGTAATAAAATATCATATAAGGTGTCCCATGTGGCCAAAAACATGTGAAAATATCATGGTAAAGAACATTTTTTTCAAATACCGCTAATGAGGTGTCATTAGAAATTAATAAAAAACTCCCTATCTTTTACTATAAATACCCACCATTACTTAATTTTCATTCATTACAAATTAAAAATACATTATGTTCTAGTATATTTACCTCCCTTAATGTAATCCCATGGTTTACTCAATCCCCCAAGGTCCAATCAATCAATTTTTAGGAGTTACTCTACAAGTAATGGAATCTACCAACCTTCTCTTTTTCCAGCACTTCTTTTATGTTATTATTTGTTAATTTTTACTGTATTAGATTGGTATATGTCATTAAATAACCCCCTTATGGTTAATATTATCTAATAATTATTTGATACACCATTTTATATCATCAAAAATTATGTGTTAATTGTTATGTGACATCATTTGGATGTCGAATTCTCGTAATGGATTTCTCAACATTTCTTTTATTTCAAGTTCCTATCTTTTCTTTTTCTTGATTAACCTCCTTTAATCCAAATTATATGATAACTATAGTAATTTAAATTTACTATAATTTTCTTTTTATAATGTAGTAATTCATTATCATCCATCCTTTCCCCTTATTTTATACTAGAAATGAAAACCCCATATGAGATTGGTTAATTTATCACAATCAAGTACGATAGGTTTTCAATTTCTATTATCATCTTCAATTATGTTCATTAAAGAATTATAATGGTTAAAATAGACTATAATATATGTTTTAAAACATATTTATGGTTCTTTAATGTTTTTATTTACATGATATTAATTGGTAAATCAAAATTATTTCGTTGTCATCAAAAACAGTTAATTAACCCAAACAATTATCATTAAGGTTTTATAAAAGGATTCAACTTCACTCACAATTAACAAATAAATTTAATAACCATGTAATATAATATATTTTAACAAATAAAATACATCTTATATTATGTAAAACCATTCTCATCTTACTTTTTCATCCTTACATGTAAATAAGTAAACTGATCATGAATACCAAGGAAGATAACACTCCCAAAAAATAAATTTAAACCTATTAAACCCATCAAGAAGTCCATGAATGAACTTAAAAAGGATATGATAAATAAATTAAATAAATAAGAGGTTTTGGAAATATTAATTAATGAACTTAATTTGGTTATCTAGGACACTATTAGCAAGTGAAGAACACCATCAGACTTAAGGTAAGGGTTTCCTCATCTCACTTCCATTTTTGTGAGATATTCATTATCCACCAATATTTCATATGTATGTTTTATGTATACTTCCAATTTATATATAATATCCTGACTATATTTTTCATGGTTTTAAATGTATCATTTTATGATTATTAATTTTGGTGAATATGATTCTATTGATTTTAATGTGGTATGGGTTTTCTACTTGAACCGCCACTTTCATTCAGGTTATTCTTATTCTATACTTACCTCAATTAAATTCTTATTTATTCATATTTATTCACGATAAACAATATTTTAATGTTATATATTATTTTTTTCAACTATAATCCTACTTTATTTTGTGTAGATTTATATTTTTTAAAAGTATTTTTCAAAAATTCATCTCGATAAAGTATCCTGAATCAAGGGAACATCTAAAATTATACCCATTCTAAAGTGAAAAATATAATATATTTTAATCCATCATTATAATTTTTAAAAAATAAATTTTATCATTAAAAACTATCTTGGTTAATTTAGGGTTTTATGAAAGATAACATGCCGTTCTATTTTAAAATCCCATTAATTCTTTCCTAAAATCACAGTAAAATGTATAATTTCTAATGTTTCTTTAAAAAAACTTTTTACCTGATTTCACTTCAGTGGGAAAAAATATATGTCCAAATATAATTTCAATGTCTTGAACTCTTATTTTTTGGGAAATACATATTTAAATATTTGATTTCAGGGCATATACAAATGATTTTTTTTAAAAGATCTTATTTCCAAAGTAAAAAAAGGATTGTTATCTTCACCAGTAAAATTTTATGATATATGTGACTTAATCACCACTTCATACATGAATGTGGTGTATCTACTTTACTTTGGTATATATTATAAATATTCTAATCATTCTCATGATATTATAAGGGATTATGTTTTGAATGATTGAAGGTGGTATGGGGCTCTTTGAAATGGTTAAGGATTATTTCCCCAAGAAATTTTCAATGGTATCATTTAAAAGTATCTTCATTTATTTCAAAAGAATTGTTGTATTTTTTTACTTCAATAAGGTTAATCTATTATTAAATCATCTAAAATAATTTTTTAGGGGTTTTTAAATAGTTTGAATATGGATGTGATATCTAGATACAATTCAACACATTACATAGAATTGTTAGTGTTTATGTTTAATGATTGGGGAAAGTTCTTTATATTTCACTAGTTAGATTCTATATGATTGTATATAATGGTTATGTTCACCCCATTCAAATGAGAAATTTATTGGACTTAGTGAGTGATATTTGGGCCCCACAATATCCCATCGATGCATTAGTAAGTCTCATTAGACAAACTACGGTGTTGGGATGAGGCCTTAACAAATTTTTTAAGGTCTTTGCATAAGGACTTGATGATATGGTTATGATTTCTTTCATTATAAATTACCCCATTTTGAAACAATTAATTGAATGTTCATTAAATTATTCAACTAGTATAATACCCATGGTTTTTCTTTATTATGGAATTATTTATTTAAATATTATTAATTTCATAATGGGTTCAAGTTTATTTTTTAATTCTTGTGTTTTTAGTTATTCACCCACATAATGATTATGTTTATGATATCTTTCATTATATTTCCTACCCTTATAGAGAATTTGAGCGCACCAATTTCTTATGTTTCATTTTCCAAGGATAGGAATATATATTTTTTGAATGACATGTATAAAGAACTTAGTATTTATGGATATTTTCAAAAGAATTTCTATATTGTATTTCCATTAATGTTGTCATATTGAACTTATGTATGTATCTAGTTACCCAAAACTACAAAACTATTCGTTCCTTTGGGATTTGACTTTCTTGTAATCATGAAAATATAATGAAATAATTCACCACCCCCAGGAAATTGGGGTTGGGGTGTTGCAGCTGGTATTAGAGGATGTTTAGTAGAAAACATGGAAAATAGATTCAAAAAATGTAGACTACGGAACAAAACCATAATTTATAATTTTAGGATAAACATACAAGAATGTCCTGAAATTTTGTTAAGGATTTTATTATGTGGATCATTCAAGAAAATAAATCCATGTCTAGATACTATAAGTGGATGTGGTTCCGGCACAGATGTAGTTAGGAGTAAAATATCAAACAATGGGTTTTGGGGTTTACTTGAGGAATCCTGGTACATGAAAAAAATATTTACAGTTCACCTGTTATGATACTCTTGGGGGATATTCATGGGATAATTCATATTTTCATTACATTCCATTAGGAAGGATTTATGTCCCTAAAGTAACTAGAATATATGGTTCTGGATTTATTTATCCATAAATTAATTTTTTGTTATATATCATGTTTAGATTCATATAGAGTTCATAATATTATGCTCTAATATAGTATATGGAATTTATTAGAAGTAGAACCTACGAGAAGGAATGAGAACATCACCAATGCAAGTGATGTAAAGAGTAATAAGGATCATATATCTTATGGTCTTAAGCTATCATTTTGATGGAATATACTCTAAAAAGTATTCTCATCATATGAGTAAATAGTATCATGTTTTAATAAGATATGTAATTTATTATTTGAGTCATATGAATTTGACGGGAAGCAAGAAATGAAGAAGATGGCAATGAAAAATATAGATAATAGAAAGAAGGGAATGAAGGGTTTTCTTACATGTGATATCTATGGAATGAATCAACCTAGTAAATTCATGATGGGAATGAGAGTTTGTTATATGTCTGGATAAAAAGGAAACCAATTTCATGATTTTAATGGTATGATAAAGGTTACTAATGTATAATGCTTCAACTACAAGGATATGTGACACTATGAAAATCAATGTCCAAAGTGTCAATGGAATATACCCAAATGATGTTACTGGATAATGAATAAGTCATTACACTACAAACAATGAAGTGTAATGATTAATATTCCTCTTCCATAGTCATGTTATTTGAAAATTTTATCAGCAATATAAAGGATATAATAATTATGGAATATGTGAGGATTGTACTGCATTAATATTTCATTATGTATTTTAGGTCATATGATAAACTGGACAATAGAAAAGTGAATCGTTAAAAAGTTAATATTGTGAGAAAGTATATGGTCGAGGGAATTAAAACCTGAAATATATTACTGATGATTATTATAATGATGACTAAATTGTTGATTTGGATAAGTATGGACTACCACAAAACTAATTTTTGTCTGGTCAAAAAGTTGTCTATGCGATCATTGATATCGTTTACAACATTTTTTGGATATAATGGATATATGAAATAGTATATGTAAGGATGAATTAATGTCTCTAATAAGGTTTTATATTAATTTTAGTTGGTATCATATTTCAAGAAGACAGATGATGAAGATATTAACATGTTTGGAATGTTAAAATTTAGGTATGCCTCATGTTAATTAAAGGAAGATAAATTAATACATGCATAGAGAATAATAGATAATGGAGTTTTAAAAAATGAGTATTGCTTAGGACCCTGTGTACATGGATCTAGAAATGATAGATATTAAAATGAATCTAATGTATTGGGTCATGATCTTTTAGAAAGATAAACAATTTATGAAATGGTTTAAGTATTTCATTGAATGAGGTTTTAGAGTATAATGTCACCACATTATGAAACATGTTCTAATAGATAATTTATATATAGTCCAAGGCACAATCAAAGGATATTATTTTTTTTATGAAAAAGGAATGTTTGTTTATACTCTTATAGAGTGGAATAATTCATCAACTCTTGTAAAATATTCTTAAATAAAATGTTGTCCTATGATCAAATTTTTTTACTCTTATCAATGAAATTTTTCATAAAAATAGTTTGTGGTTTTTTGGGAATTATATTTCATCTAACCACATTCTCTATAAATTTCAATAAAAATCTGATGGTTTTATTATTCTTCCATGACCATGTTTTCTAATTATAATGCGTTTTTTAATAACCAATGCATTTCCCTTTCCTTCTTATTAAGAGGATATTATAACCATATTCCTGATGTGGGTTTCCCATAATGAAATTCTCATGTATCAACCATTAACATTCCAAATTCATTTTCAAATTTCGAGGATGAAATTTCTGTAAGGAGGTGAGAATGTAACACCTTAGGGATTTTTAAATAAATTTAATATTGGAATCATGAAATAGTGGGTGTATTGTAGTTGTACTATCGCAACGAATATACTATAGCAACGGTGGATACTGTAGCAGTGGTAGGACACTGTAGCAGTGATATGGCATTGTAGCAAGTTGGTACTGTAGATGTACTATTCACAAAATGGGCCTTGTGCTAAAATTTTGGGCCTATAGGCTATGTAATTGGCTATATACCCACTATGCCATCGAGCTATATAATGGTTCTCCCTCTAACCTATTAATAAAGGACTATGATTTTATTTAATAATAAAATGAGACTTTAACCCCATCGTTTAAAAAACCTTTGTTATAACCTAGCAAGTAAACATATTTTTTTCTCCTTGGTGATTTGAATTTCTAAAAACTAACATACACGGTTGTGTTCAGCGATATATTTATAGTCTGATAAGCCAAATGTAATATTTGATGAATTGTAAATTAACATTATCAATATTAAGATGTCAAATGGAGTAGTAACCTCACTTAAAAAATTACAAATAAATTTTTTGTTACATCATTTCTATTTTGAGTATAGTTTTTCATAATAATATAATGTATATAATACATTTATTTTTCATGTATATAATTAACATTTTTGAGTGATTTAAATTATTATATCATACCAAGGTTTTATTAATTTTTATAATATGTAAATATTATTATAAAAAAACTCTTCTTTAATTACATATGATAAAATAATTTTATTTTTTTAGTGGTGAAAATTTTATTAT
Source organism: Viscum album (assembly GCA_963277665.1). Lineage (NCBI taxonomy): Eukaryota > Viridiplantae > Streptophyta > Magnoliopsida > Santalales > Viscaceae > Viscum > Viscum album. The sequence goes on from OY728150.1 coordinate 2,029,584,778, forward strand.
GCATTTTACTATGCATTTTATCTCCAAAAATATTTCTCACAAATAAGTATTTTCTGGGATAAAAGATAAAAATTTTATATTTATAAAATTAATATGATAAAATAAGTTTCATTATTTTAATACATAACATTAATATTTGGTTACACTTAATTTATGAGAAATTTATAAAATAATTTAGTTTTTGTGAATAGTAAAAATACAGTTTTCAGTTTTCATTATGTTTAATGATGTCATTAATGATGTAATAATTAAGTAAAATTGATGGTATAATATTAAATAATATAATATAATCTGAGTGCCCTAGGTGGTCAAAACCATTGTAAAATACCATGGAAAAGCCCATGGTTTTGAAAATACCTCTAATAAGGTGTCATTGGAAATTAATAAAAAAACTCCCTCTCTTTTACTATAAATACCCACCCATTACATAATTTTATTTCTTTTTAAATTCATCATCACATTATATCTATTAGTTTTACCACCCTATAAGTCATCCCAATGTGTCGTCAATCCCCTGTGGTCCCAACATCCATGTTTTAGGAGTTACTCTGTAAAGTGACATATTCAATTATGCTTCTCTTTTTCAAGAACTCATAATATGTTATTCTTTTTTAAATTACAGTATATTAAGATGGGATAAGTCATTACAAATCCCCATTACTGTAAATATTACGTAATAATGATGGGAAATCCATTTATCTCTCATATAAATATTTTTTGAATTTTAAAGTGACATCGTCTGGCTATCGAATTTTCCAAAGATATTTCACAAAATTTATTTTATTTTGACATCCTTCCTTTTATTTTTCTTTCCAAAACTACTTTATTTAAAATTTTATGATATCTCCAGTTTTATAAATTTACTGGAATTTTATTTTTATTATTGAATAATTCATCATCATCTCTCATTTCACCTTTTTTATACAAGAAATTAATACACCATCTGATATGTGTTAAATTATCACATTCAAGGGAGACATGTTTTCAATTTATATTATCATCTTCAATTGTTGTCATAAAACAATTTTAATGGTCTATTAAGACTGTAATATGTTTATTATATCATATATAAGGTTCTTAAATCATTTTTTACACATTATATTAATTTTTAAATAAAAAGGAGTTTGTTGTGATCAAAAACCCCCATTAACCCAAACAATTATCATTAAGGTTTTATATAATGACTCATCTTCACTCAAAATTACCAAATGTATTTTATAATGATTAAATCTTATATATGTTGGAAATTAAAATTAAACTTCTATTCTATAAAACCATTATCATCTTACATGTTTATCATTACATGTATACAAGTAAACCGGTCATGAATACTAAGGAATAGAATACTCCCAAAAAATAAAATTAAACCTCTTAAACCCATCAAGAATGAAATGAATGAACATAATAACGATATAATAAATTTATTACAAACAAAGTTCTTTATGTATAAAATAATGAATTTTATATGTTTATCCATGACACTAAGATCATGTGATGAACATTATCACACTTATGGTATGAGTTTCCTCATCTCACTTCCATTTTGTGAGATATTCGTTATCCACCATTATTTCTTATGTATGGTGTACGTATAAATACCATTGATGAATCATATAATGATAGTTTGTTTTCATGATATTCAATTTATCATTTGATGAATATTAATTTTGGGTAATTATATTTGATTTATTATAAAGTGGTAAGGGTTTTCTACCTGAACCTCCATTTTCATTTTGGTTATTCTTATTCAATAATATCTTAAATTAAATTTTAATTTATTAATATTTACTCCAAAAAACTCATTTTAAATTTTATATATATGTGTACCTACAATAATCATACGTTATTTTGTGGAGATTTACATGTTTTAAGAGTATATTTCTTAAATTCTTTCCGAAAAACCAGACCGAATCAAGGGAACATCTTGAATTATTACCAATTATCAAGTGAGATGCATAATATATTTTAAACCATAATTATTTTTTAAATGAAAGACAATTTATCATTAAAAAATTTCTTGGTTCAGTTGTAGTTTTATGAAAGAAAACATGCCTTCCCATTTTACAATCTTTTTAATAAATTCCTAAAATCACATTAAATGTTTAATTTCTAAAGATTCCTAATAAACTATTTTTAAATGATTTCACTTTAGTAGGAAAACACGTATTCCTCAAATATTATTTCAATGTTAGTAACTAGTATTTTATGGGATATACATTGTAACGACCCAATCTTTTTGAGTAGTATATTAACATAATCTTATTGATTTAATAAGATGTTCATGGTTAATGCAGAAAGAGGAGTCGATGGCTTCATCCAGTAGACTCAACCCTTACGAAGCCCACTTATCAGAGCTTGGGAAGGAGGTAGCATCTGTGGGCTTCGCTTTGGACCAAGCCCAAGCCGAGCTCCAGCGTGTCAAGCTTGAACGAAAACGCTTGCAGGAGAAGTTCAATTTTGTGGAGATTGCTACTAGGGCAATGTTATCTGAGACTCCCTCAGATTCTCTCACCATATCACACCTTACACTTAGGTCTTATGCCAGTGTTATAAGGGGCTATGTGATGAGACCCTAGTTTCCTTGTGTAATCCTCTCGGGTGAATAAATTGATATTTCTTCCTTTAGTGATGTTTGTGAAATTTCAAATGTCTAGATAACTTTAGAATGTATTTTATTGATGAATTTTTGAAAAAGGGATATTTTAAAACATTTATGTAAACCCTAAATAACTAATGATGTGTAATGATTTTCAAAAAATGGTCTTCTACAAAAGTGTTCATTAAGGAATTTGGAGTCTAATAAGATCAACTTAATTTTTGATGAATAGTAAATAGTGAATAGTGATTTTACGCTTAGGATTAGTAATGTGACCAAATGGATTAGTAATCTCACTTAAATAAAGTTTTAAAATAATCTAGGCACCTTGATTAAGTAATGTGATTCAATAAAATGGGTAAATAACAGTTTCATAAATTATTATTCAAGTATTAGTTTTTTTCGGATGAATAGTGTTTTTTAATTAAAAATTTAATCAAAAATAATTAGAAAATTATTTTTATAAAAATGACATTATTTTTGAACTCAGAGCATCGATATTATGTTATGGTAATTTTTGGGGATTTTTCTGAAAAAATGAATTTTCGATGAATAGTGTATTTATTTAAAAATAAAATTAAAAATATTTAGAAAATTATTTTTATAAAATGGAGTTCATTTTTGAAATCATAGCATTGATATTTGGTTAAGGTGAAATTTTGGGATTATTCTGAGAAAGTTGAATTTTCGGTGAATAGTGAAAGTATAGTTTTTAAGTTACGGGTGTTTAATGACATCATTAAATGATGTATTAAGTATATATTCAATATGGTCGAATTATGAATAGTAAGATAAGGTGTGAGGTGTCCCAAGTGGCCAATACCATGGGCAAATACCATGGGCAAGCCCATGGTTTTGCCAAAACCACTAGTGAGGTGTCCCTTGGCCATTAATGCTTTGTCCCCTCACTTTCCCTATAAATACCCACCCTTTCCTCCCTTATTTTTCACTCCCAACTCTCCCCCAACGAAGTTCTGGTCTTCTTACCTTCCAAGGAGTCCTCCCAAGGTTCCCCCAAGCCCTCAAGGTCCAATCCTTTGAGTTTCAAGAGTCACGTTTTAAGGTAAGGGATCTGACCCCTCTCTTTCTTTTTATGTAATCTCTTTTATGTCATTCCTTTTCTGCTCCATGTTTTTATGTGAGAGGATGTTCTTTTATATTCTTCTTACTGCCCTTTCATGTTTATATGATGAGAGATCCCCTCTTACTCTCATCATTTCGTTTTATGAAAGTTTAAGTGACGCCGTTAGGCTGCCGAATTTTTAAGGGATTCTTTCACCCTTCTCATTTTTTTCAAGTTCGATTTTCATGTCAAGTCTTTCAAGTTCCTTTTTATTATGTTGGGGTATGATCTCTATATCTATCATACTGATCTCTTATGATAATATGATGAGGGACCCTATTTGATCTTGTCAAATCATTTTCTTTTGAAGTTAAGTGACGTCGTAAGGCTGCCAAATTTTCATAAGAGAAATCTAATCTTTTTTTTCCTTCCATGTTTTTCATTTCAAATGGTATGTCCCTAAAATTTCATTACCATGTCCATATTTCCTTCTTATTCTTTCACCCTACTGTTTTATGGATCATTTATTAGTAGGTGACCCATGTCCCCTCTCATTTCAATGTTTTCTAAAACCCCGAAACTTAGCCGTTATGCTGCAGAATTTTCCCCTCAAAATGCCTCTCTCTTTTCTCAAAAATTATTTTATGTTATAAAGTGAATACTCAAAGCTCTTATTTCTACAAGGGTATTCACATATATATCAAAATGTTCCATTTTAAATTCTGGGATTTACATACATGAGACCCGCTTTCCCTTTCTGTGGGTTTAAAGTGACGTAAAGATCATGTCTTTAAAGCAGTTTTTAAGACGTTATGATTATGAAATGAAACCCATTTATTTTATGCTATGTGGGTTATTTATGAAATGTTTGATGATGATATATGTGGCTCACATGATAATAAAGGCAAATTTAAGGGTGCTCCCTGATAGCGCTCCAACGCATTGGGTAATGATGTAACCACTAGAGATTACAATTTTCATGATACCTTGGTGAATAACCTTGGTAATTTTCAAATGACACCTTGGGGATGGACCTTGGTGATTTGTTCATGATTGTCTATGTTAAATGATGTAGCCACATCTTCAAGTTATGGAAAATGTTATTTTTATTATGAAATGCCTCATGATTTTCTTTCTCATGCCTTAAAGTTCTTTTCATGTCCTTATTGAAGTATATCAAGTTCACATCTAAAAATGTTCCTCTTGTTTCCCTTACTGGGCCTTCTGCTCACCCTCTCTTTTGATGTATGTCCCCAGGTTATGAGATGCAGTAATGAACCTAGGATGAACTTAAGGAGAAGCCTTTCAAGTGTTTAAGAAGAATGCTTTATGTTGTTTTCATGTATTATGTTCCTGGTTTCCAAGACACTAGACCTTAAAGATCCTCAGTTTTGTGTAATGTAATGAAAGTTTATGTTATAAAATGGAGGGATGTTATAGTTGGTATCAAAGGATGGTTTAGTTATTTGTGGAAATTAGGATATAAAAACTTTAGGAAGAACCCTATAGAAAAGTTTAAATATAGGAAAACTTCCTGGTATTTTGGTAAGTATTGAGTAAGTGGTCTATCAAACAAATACATCCCTGTCTGGATACGAGCAGGTAGAGGTGGCTTTTGCACAGATGTACATAGGGGTAAAACCCGAAAACACCGCTTTGAGCTAGACTCGAACGGGAACTGGTGCACGATAACGGGCCTTGCTGCACTCTTGGTTACGACACTCCCGGGGGATATGTTTGGTTAATCACAAGCTTTTTATGAATCATTATGAAGGAATTATAGAGAAGTATAATTGTTTAAGCATGAAGTCTTAGTTAAAAGATTCATAAATGAAATAAGTTTCTCACTAAGGTTTTATTCTTTTAGAAGATGGCGGGAAATAGGAGGAACAGTGCCGATGGTGACCGCAATGCACCATGTGCTGATGGACCTCCGATGGAAGCCGGAATGGAAACATTCATGCGAATGATGAACCAACTGACTCAAGTTATGAATAATAACTTGAATCAAGCTGAGAGGCCGACCTCACCATGAAGGGAACAACACTCTGTTGAGTCCTTCATGCGTCAACGACCGCCAACATTCAGTGGATCTACTGACCCATTGGTTGCGGAACAATGGATAAGCTCCATTGAAAAGATCTTTTCTGTACTTCATTGTTCGGAACAAGAAAAAGTCACCCTTGCTGTTTACCGCCTTGAGGGAGAAGCTGATCAGTGGTGGTCACTGATCAAAAACACGAAGCCACGAGGAGAGATGGAAGCTATGGAGTGGGAAGAATTTCGGGGGATTTTCTTTAACAAGTATTTCCTTCGTTCCATGAGAACGAAAATGGAGAAAGAGTTTCTCGAGCTGAAGCAGAAGGAGAACGAATCTGTCGGAAGCTATGAGATGAACTTCACAAGGCTTTCCCGTTATACCTCAAGCTTTGTCATGGACCCTAATGGGAAGGTTGATAGATTCTTTGGCGGACTACGACCACATCTGCGGAAGAATCTAGCCAACAGGGACTACGATAGCTATGAAGAAATAGTTCGAAGTGCTATGAAAGTTGAACTAGAGTTCGGGGAGACACAATGGTCTCACAAATCTAATGAGAAGAAGAGAACTCTAGAACCAAGCCTGGGAAGAAGTTTTGATCAGGAAAGAGGTGGAAAGCATATGCAACATGCCACATGCAATAAATGTGGGAAGAAGCATCCGGGGAACTGCTTGATCGGAAGTGGAAAGTGCTATAGGTGTGGAAAAGAAGGCCATATTTCTTGGAATTGTCGTGGTGATGTGAAGCCTCAACTTCCCAACACTAACGACAGAGGAAAGATGGTTATGGTCCTACCCGAAGTCACATGCTTCAAGTGGGGACAGCTTGGGCACTTTGCTAATCAATGTCCAAATCCAAGGGCGGTGGAGGGGAATCACCATCAACCTCAGCAGAGGCCAAGGGAGCAAGGTCGTGCTTTCGCTATCACAACAACTAAAGTTGAAGTTCCGAACGATGTGGTAGAAGGTACTCTTGTTGTCCTCTCAAAGCTAGCAAGTACTTTATTTGATTCTGGTTCTACGCATTCCTTTATTTCCTCCAAGTTTGCAAGGAATATAGAATCAATCCCCGAACTGCTAGAGGTAGAGTTGTCAGTCAAGACTCCAAGTGGGATTATCCTTGCATCAAAAGTATTTAGAGACTCAAGTGTTTACTTTGGTGAGCTCAATATTATCGCAAATCTAGTAGTCATTCCCATGATGGAATTCGACATTATACTAGGGATGGACTGGCTCTCAAAGTATAATGCTAAGATCAAATGCAGAAGTAAGGAAATCTCAGTAGTCTTGAATGAACAACCTACAGTTATCTTCCAAGGAGAGATATCCCGAACTGATCCCTATCTAGAAGCACCTCCTATAGCTTTCTTTATGGAGTTAATCAGTGATGAGGATGAAGGGAAAGTGAGCATGCAAATTGAAGATGTTCCGATTGTTCAGGAATACATGGATGTATTTCCTGAGGAGTTACCTGGACCTCCCCCAGAAAGAGAGGTAGAGTTCTCCATTGAACTCGTACCTGGGTCTCAACCGATATCAAAGACTCCGTATAGAATGGAAAATGTGGAGCTAGAGGAGCTAAAGAAACAACTCCAAGACTTGTTGGAGAAGGGTTTTATCCGACCGAGTGTGTCTCCTTGGGGAGCACCAGTTCTCTTTGTGAAGAAGAAGGATGGATCAATGCGGCTATGCATTGATTATAGAGAACTGAACGGGATCACAGTGAAGAACAGATACCCTCTTCCAAGAATTGATGATTTATTTGACCAACTTCGTGGGGCTCAATTCTTCTCTAAGATTGACCTTCGATCTGGTTATCATCAACTGAGGGTGAAGAAGGAAGATATTCCAAAGACTGCCTTTCGATCAAGATATGGGCATTATGAGTTTACTGTTATGCCCTTCGGCTTGACTAATGCTCCTGCTATTTTCATGGATTTGATGAATAGAGTCTTTAAGGACTACCTTGATAACTTTGTGGTAGTTTTTATTGATGATATTTTGATATATTCAAAAAGTCACGAGGAGCATGAAGATCATCTGAGGGTTATTTTGAAAACTCTACGGAAGGAGAGGCTCTTTGGGAAGTTCAGCAAGTGTGATTTTTGGTTACAACAAGTGGCTTTCTTGGGGCACATCGTAACTAATGAAGGAATCTCGGTTGACCCTACAAAGACAATGGTTGTGGAGGAGTGGCCTCAACCCACAAGAGTAACTGAGATTCGTAGTTTCCTTGGTTTAGCGGGATATTATAGGAGGTTTGTGAAAAACCTTTCACGGCTTTCTAATCCACTAACCAAGTTGACTCGAAAAGGGGTTAAGTTCATCTGGACAAAGGAATGTGAGGAAAGTTTCCAATAGCTGAAGAAGAGATTGGTTACTGCACCTGTGTTAATACTACCCTCTATCGGAGAAGGATTCGTTTTTCTTAGCGATGCATCTCTGAAAGGGCTTGGGTGCGTCCTCATGCAAAATGACAAAGTAATTGCTTATGCATCTCGACAGTTGAAGATTCATGAGCAGAATTATCCTACGCATGATCTAGAGCTGGCGGCAGTTGTTTTTTCTCTAAAGATATGGAGGCACTATCTTTATGGGGAGAAATGTGATATATACAATGACCACCAAAGTCTAAAGTATATTTTCACACAGAAAGAATTGAACATGAGACAAAGGAGATGGTTGGAGCTTATTAAAGACTATGATTGTTCAATTCATTATCACCCGGGAAGAGCAAACAAAGTCGCTGATGCATTAAGCAGGAAAGATCCTGTTGTTTTGGCAACAATGAGGATCTTAGGAGATCCCTTGATTAAAGATCTAGTAAAACTGGACATGGGAATTATAAGGAAAGGGACATCATCAACCCTATTCCAAATGATTTCTCAACCTTCATTACTAGAGAGGATCAAGAAGGCTCAAAAAGAAGATCCTTTACTGCAGGAGAAGTTTGAGGCTGTAAAGGATGGGAAGTTCCCTGATTTCAATATTGATCAAGAAGGTGTATTGAAATTTCGTACAAGACTATGTGTTCCATCTATTCCGGAGATAAAGAAAGAACTGATGGATGAAGCTCATAGCTCTACTTTCTCTATACATCCGGGAAGCACTAAGATGTATAGAGACCTTCGTGATCATTATTGGTGGGATAACATGAAGAGGGAGATTGCCGATTACAGTACAAGGTGCCTGGTGTGTCAGCAAGTAAAGGCAGAAAGACAACTTCCTAAGGGGGTATTACAACCACTACCCATACCAGTATGGAAGTGGGATAATATCACAATGGACTTTGTAACTGGTCTCCCAAAAACATCCAAAGGAAACAATGCGATATGGGTTATTGTGGACCGTCTCACCAAGACAGCCCATTTTATCTCTATTCGGGAAGATTTCTCTCTGGATCAGCTTGCCAAGATATAAGTGAAGGAAGTGGTAAGGCTGCATGGGGTACCACTATCCATCGTATCTGATCGTGACCCAAGATTCACATCAAAATTCTGGAGAAGTCTTCAACATGCTCTGAATACTGAATTGAATTTTAGTACGGCCTATCATCCTCAAACTGATGGCCAATCTGAAAGGACTATTCAGACACTCGAAGACATGCTGAGATTATGCTCAATGGAATTTAAAGGTGGATGGGATCAACACCTCCCATTAGTTGAGTTCTCCTATAACAACATCTTCCATTCGAGTATTCAGATGGAACCCTATGAAGCTCTATATGGAAAGTAGTGTAGAACTCCTACTTGTTGGGATGAAACTGGTGAGAGGAAGCTTCTTGGGCCTGATCTCGTGCAAGAGATGACGGAACAGGTTCATGCCATCCAACAACACATAAAGGCTGCTCAGAGTCGGCAGAAGAGCTATGCTGACAATCGTCGAAGGGACTTGGAGTTTGGTGTTGGTGACAAAGTCTTCCTTCGAATTTCTCCATGGAAGAGAGTCATGAGGTTTGGGAAGAAAGGGAAGCTCAGCCCTAGGTACATTTGCCCCTATGAAATCCTTGATCGCATAGGAGCAGTGGCCTATCGTCTAGCACTTCCACCGAACCTAGCTCAAGTTCATGATGTCTTCCATGTATCTCTCTTGAGGATGTACATACCCGACCCTTCGCATGTACTGAACCCAGAGGTGGTAAAACTTGAACATGACCTCTCTTATGAAGAGCAGCCAGTGGAGATCTTAGACCGTAGAGACAAGGTCCTACGAAACAAGACTACCCACCTTGTGAAAGTGTTGTGGAGGAATCATAAATATGAAGAAGCGACTTGGGAGCCTGGGGAAACAATGAAGCAAAAGTACCCTCACCTTTTCGACTAGGCCTCAAGTGTAAATTTCGGGGACGAAATTTCTAAAGGGGGGAAGAATGTAACGACCCAATCTTTTTTAGTAGTATATTAACTTAATCTTATTGATTTAATAAGATGTTCATGGTTAATGCAGAAAGAGGAGTCGATGGCTTCATCCAGTAGACTCAACCCTTACGAAGCCCACTTATCAGAGCTTGGGAAGGAGGTAGCATCTGTGGGCTTCGCTTTGGACCAAGCCCAAGCCGAGCTCCAGCGTGTCAAGCTTGAACGAAAACGCTTGCAGGAGAAGTTCAAGTTTGTGGAGATTGCTACTAGGGCAATGTTATCTGAGCCTCCCTCAGATTCTCTCACCATATCACACCTTACACTTAGGTCTTATGCCAGTGTTATAAGGGGCTATGTGATGAGACCCTAGTTTCCTTGTGTAATCCTCTCGGGTGAATAAATTGAGATTTCTTCCTTTAGTGATGTTTGTGAAATTTCAAATGTCTAGATAACTTTTGAATGTATTTTATTGATGAATTTTTGAAAAAGGGATATTTTAAAACATTTATGTAAACCCTAAATAACTAATGATGTGTAATGATTTTCAAAAAATGGTCTTCTACAAAAGTGTTCATTAAGGAATTTGGAGTCTAATAAGATCAACTTAATTTTTGATGAATAGTAAATAGTGAATAGTGATTTTACGCTTAGGATTAGTAATGTGACCAAATGGATTAGTAATCTCACTTAAATAAAGTTTTAAAATAATCTAGGCACCTTGATTAAGTAATGTGATTCAATAAAATGGGTAAATAACAGTTTCATAAATTATTATTCAAGTATTAGTTTTTTTCGGATGAATAGTGTTTTTTAATTAAAAATTTAATTAATAATAATTAGAAAATTAATTTTATAAAAATGACTTTATTTTTGAACTCAGAGCATCGATATTATGTTATGGTAATTTTTGGGGATTTTTCTGAAAAAATGAATTTTCGATGAATAGTGTATTTATTTAAAAATAAAATTAAAAATATTTAGAAAATTATTTTTATAAAATGGAGTTCATTTTTGAAATCATAGCATTGATATTTGGTTAAGGTGAAATTTTGGGATTATTCTGAGAAAGTTGAATTTTCGGTGAATAGTGAAAGTATAGTTTTTAAGTTACGGGTGTTTAATGACATCATTAAATGATGTATTAAGTATATATTCAATATGTTCGAATTATGAATAGTAAGATAAGGTGTGAGGTGTCCCAAGTGGCCAATACAATGGGCAAATACCATGGGCAAGCCCATGGTTTTGCCAAAACCACTAGTGAGGTGTCCCTTGGCAGTTAATGCTTTGTCCCCTCACTTTCCCTATAAATACCCACCCTTTCCTCCCTTAGTTTTCACTCCCAACTCTCCCCCAACGAAGTTCTGGTCTTCTTACCTTCCAAGTAGTCCTCCCAAGGTGCCCCCAAGCCCTCAAGGTCCAATCCTTTGAGTTTCAAGAGTCACGTTTTACGGTAAGGGATCCGACCCCTCTCTTTCTTTTCATGTAATCTCTTTTATGTCATTCCTTTTATGCTCCATGTTTTTATGTGAGAGGATGTTCTTTTATATTCCTCTTAATGCCCTTTCATGTTTATATTATGAGAGATCCCCTCTTACTCTCATCATTTCGTTTTATGAAAGTTTAAGTGACGCCGTTAGGCTGCCGAATTTTTAAGGGATTCTTTCACCCTTCTCATTTTTTTCAAGTTCGATTTTCATGTCAAGTCTTTCAAGTTCCTTTTTATTATGTTGGGGTATGATCTCTATATATATCATACTGATCTCTTATTATCATATGATGAGGGACCCTATTTGATCTTGTCAAATCATTTTCTTTTGAAGTTAAGTGACGCCGTAAGGCTGCCGAATTTTCATAAGAGAAATCTAATCTTTTTTTTCCTTCCATGTTTTTCATTTCAAATGGTATGTCCCTAAAATTTCATAACCATGTCCATATTTCCTTCTTATTCTTTCACACTACTATTTTATGGATCATTTATGAGTGGGTGACCCATGTCCCCTCTCATTTCAATGATTTCTAAAACCCCGAAACTTAGCCGTTATGCTGCAGAATTTTCCCCTCAAAATGCCTCTCTCTTTTCTCAAAAATTATTTTATGTTATAAAGTGAATACTCAAAGCTCTTATTTCTACATGGGTATTCACATGTATATCAAAATGTTCCATTTTAAATTCTGGGATTTACATACATGAGACCCGCTTTCCCTTTCCGTGGGTTTAAAGTGACGTAAAGATCATGTCTTTAAAGCACTTTTTAAAACGTTATGATTATGAAATGAAACCCATTTATTTTATGCTATGTGGGTTATTTATGAAATGTTTGATGATTATATATGTGTCTCACATGATAATAAAGGCAAATTTAAGGGTGCGCCCTGATAGCGCTCCAATGCATTGGGTAATGATGTAACCACTAGAGATTACAATTTTCATGATACCTTGGGGAATAACCTTGGTAATTTTCAAATGACACCTTGGGGATGGACCTTGGTGATATGTTCATGATTGTATATGTTAAATGATGTATCCACATCTTCAAGTTATGGAAAATGTTATTTTTATTATGAAATGCCTCATGATTTTCTTTCTCATGCCTTAAAGTTCTTTTCATGTCCTTATTGAAGTATATCAAGTTCACATCTAAAAATGTTCCTCTTGTTTCCCTTACTGGGCCTTCTGCTCACCCTCTCTTTTGATGTATGTCCCCATGTTATGAGATGCAGTAATGAACCTAGGATGAACTTAAGGAGAAGCCTTTCAAGTGTTTAAGAAGAATGCTTTATGTTGTTTTCATGTATTATGTTCCTGGTTTCCAAGACACTAGACCTTAAAGATCCTCAGTTTTGTGTAATGTAATGAAAGTTTATGTTATAAAATGGAGGGATGTTATATACATGTTTAGAAATCACATTTCATGTAAAATACAAATTATTTTCCAAAAGAAATCTTCTTTCCAAAGTTAAAAATTATTTTTCTCGTCACACATTAAATCTTATGATTTATATGAATTGTTCAACAATTTTCATTTAATGTGGAGTATGTACATCCATTTTGTATACCATATCATGTGTTTCCATATTCTCATGTAATTCGATGGTAATTTTATTTTAATGTTACAAGATGGTATGCAACACATTGAAATGTTTATGGATTTGTTCCTCAAGAAAATTTTCATGATATCTTTTGAAAGTATCTTCATTTATGTCAACATCATTGCAGAATATTATACCTCATTGATTTAATATCTTGTTATATCATCACAAATATGTTCTTGAAGGGTTTTTAATTATTTGGATTACGGATGTGATATTTTGATACCATTCACCACATTACTCCAAATATTTAGTGTTTATGTTTAATTAATGGGGAATGTTATTTACATTTCATATATTACTTATAATATCAATGTATATATTTTTTATTTTCACCCCAGTCATATTATTAATTCATTAGACTTAGTAAGTGATAGGTGGGGCCCACGATAACCCCTCAATGAATCTGTAGGTCTTATGAGATAAACTTCGTTCTTGGAACGAGGCCTTGAGAAAAAATAATTATGTTCTTGGATAGATGCTTTGATTTTTTGGTTATTATGAACCTAATTATGAATTACCACATTATTAAACTAGTAATTTAATTTACATTATGTTATCCGACTAGTAGAATACCCATATTTATGCTTTATTATGCCATTAATTATATATTCTTTTCATATTTTGTTGAAGTTTATTTTTGAAGGATTGTGTTTTTAGTTAATCACCATGACTAATATTTGTGTTTATGATATATTATACTATATTTGTTACCCTTACTAAGAATTTGAGATCATCCCTTTCTTATGTTTCATTTTCCCATGATATGAAGAGGTATATTATGATTGACATGTAAAAATAAACTAGGAGTTATGCATCACCAACTATAAAGACTGGTTTTATATGATAAAACAATAAATGAACTAAGATGATTTATTCATGATAAAATGTTTGATATTACAAAAATAATAATGGATTAAAATTTATAACATAGTGCACTTGAAAATAGGTAAGAATTTGAGAAGTACCCTTGAAATAGGGTTATTTATCGAGAATTTGTTTTCAAATATCATTTTAAAACATATAAATCCCATAAATGAAAGTTGGATTATAGTTTTTACGCATATATATACATTAATAAAATTATTAGGATTTAATATGAATAAATAATAATTTAATTTTGGTACGTGTAGAATAAGAGTAGCCAGAATAAAAATACAGGTTCTGGTAGAAAACCATTACCAATTTGTAACCAATCAAATCATATGCCCCAAAATTATTAATCATCAAATGATATATTAAATACCATGATATTAATTATTTAAATGATATGATTCATCATTTGGAATTATCCATACACCATACATAAGAAATAATGGTGAATAAGGAATGTCTCACAAAAAGGGATGTGAGATGAGAAGTCCCTTACCTTAAGTATGATGGTGTTCTTCACTTGATCAAAGTGTCCTGGATAACTAAATTTATTTAATTAATTAATATTTCCAAAAAAATTATGTAATTATTTTAGGGTATAAATTTTATGTTCATTCATGGCCTTATTTATAGGTTTAAGAGGTTCAGTTTTATTGTTTGGAATCATTTTCTTCCCTAGGATTCAGGACCGGTTATCTTATATACATGTAAGGATAAACATGTAATATGAGAATGGTTATAAATAATGGAATATCTAATTTAATTTTTATCATAAAAAATATATCATTTTTATATAATTTATTTGGTTATTGGGAGTGAAGATTAATCATTTTATAAAACATTAATGATAATTGTATGGTTTAATTAGTGGTTTTTTATCACAATGAACTCATGTTGATTTATAAATTAATATCATTTTTACAAAAATATTACTGAACCATAAATAAGTTATATTAAATATATTATATTATATTTAATCCATATAAATGGTTTTGTGAACATAATTGAAAACAATAATAGAAATTGAAAACTCATCATCCAAGAATGTGATAAATTAACACATCTCAAATGGTGTTTTCCTTTCTACTATAAGAAAAGGGAAATGATAGTTGACAATGAATTATTCTATTATAAAAAAGAATTATAGTGCATGTATATTATTGGATTTATCGCAACATTTTTATGAAATTAGGTGAGGAAAAAAATAAAGGAACTCGAAATTAAAATAAAAGTTGAGAAATTCATTAAGAAAATTTGGTCGCCTAACGACATCACATGAGAATTTAAAAACAAAATTAAGAGATAAAATGGGTATATCATAATTATTAAATAATATTGATATTAAGGGGACATGTAATGTAATATCCCAACATAATCAGATGGAAAATAAAAGATAATAACATAATAAAGAGTGATTGGAAAAGAGAAGCGTGATATATTCCCTTACCTTGTAGGGTAACTCTGAAAACATTATGGTTGAGACCTTGGGGGATTGTTGGCACCATGGGAGGACTAATACGGAGGTATAAATAACATATTATTGATAATGATGTATTTTAAATTAATTAAAATAATGTAATGGGTGGGTATTTGTAGTAAAATAGAGAGAGTTTGTTTATTAACTTCAATGGAAACCTCATTAGTGGTTTTTGAAATAACATGGGCTTTTCCACGGTATTTTCCTATGGTGTTGTACACTTTAGACACCACATATGATATTTTAATGGAATAAAGTCTAAAATAAATATATATTAATTATAACATCATTATGATGTCAATAAACGTATCAAAAGCTCAAAACTGGGTTTATATTATTCACAAAAAATTCATGAATTTTATAAAATTCACAAAAAATCACCCCACCCATTATTTCAACTTGAATAATTCCAATATAAAATCAATTTATTTAAAATAAATTGATTTTTCTTGGTGTTATGTTACACATTGTAATGTTTGAGTATTATTTCATCGTCAAATTTTTAATGGTATCATCTAAAATTATCTTCATTTATATCAAGATCATTTTTGAAAAAAGTGAAAATTTAACATATTAATGATGTAAAAGATTATATTATGTTAATATTTCAACATTTTTCAGGGTTAATAACTAAAAACACATTAATTTAAAAATAAACTTCAACATTAAATGATTTTATTGCATAGTGAATTTGCATGTTCTCAACCTCCCATGGATTCATCTTCAAGAATCGTGTCATTTGAAATTTCATAGTGAAATTTCTATGACATAAAAAATAAAAATAAGTTATCTTTTACATTAATTTTTTTTTCTAATCATAATATTTCATTAAAACAATCATTAACAATAATACCTGAATTTATTATAATAATTATATAATTTATGAAAATTACAATTTGGGTTGAAAAAGACAATTTATCAAATTATCCTTAGTTGAACATATATTTTATTATGAAAAATGATTCTTAATGGTTTATATCATATTATTGTTAATATTTGTACTAATACAAATTTAAGCATGATGTATGATGTTATCATGAAATAAAAAATTCACTCTATGTTCTTCTATTGTAAAACATTATAAATATTTATTGGGAGGAAAGAGATATATAAATAAATGAAGTACATTTTTCAAGTCCTTACATTCTTCCCCCATTAAATAAAATGTGTCATCAAAGTTATATCTTATTGAAAAGTTCTCAATATTATGAATCCTATAATTCTAAATTAATTTAATGTGTTAAAAATTCATGTTTCAAAAAATATTACTCTTTACAAATATATACATTTTTTTATAAATCCTTCATAATTGTTTATAAAAATATTGTGATTAAGAAAACATATCTCTTGGGGGTGTCAAAAAAGGATTAAAGCAAGGCTTGATGTCATGCACCAGTTCCAGTTTGAGTCTAGAAAAAATAGTGTTTTTTGTTTTTACCCATAGATACATTTGTACCAGAAGAACATCCACTTGTTTATATCCAGAGAGGGATTTCTTTTTTTTGAAACCAATTAAATAATATTTCACCAAAATACTAGGATTTTTTTTATATTCAAACTATTTTATAGTATTTTTCCTAACGTTTTCATATCCTAATTTCTAAATATAACTAAAATAACCTTTTATACCAACTTTTACATCCCAAATTTTTATTATATATCAATTCATTACATTTTACAAACATAAGATCTTTTAAACATTACTGTTTCATAATTAGGAACATATAATATGAAAAAATAAGACTCTTCTATTCGACATTAAATGCTTCATCAAAGGTTCATCCTACATACAATGGTTTTATCTCATAAGATGAGGACATAAATCAAATAAAGGGCTTAGCATAAAGCCTATCAAGGAAAAAACATTGAATTTGAGCCAAAGGCATATAACTAAGAACAATCAATTGAAAATGAGGCATACCATTAAAAAATAACATGATTCATCACCTCTAAATGTGGAAAAAATTTAATTTGTACCTTCATAATCAAATCACCATGTTCCATCCCCTATTATTCAGTATGGTATCATAAAAATCTCCAATGGTATTCACCAAGGTATAATAAAAATTACAAAGGTTATCCACCAAGGTATTGTAAAACTTATCATCTCTAGTGATTAATTTCATTACCAAATGCATTATAGAACTATTAGTTCACATCATTTATAAATAATTATTTTCATGTGAGACACATATATCGTAATAAAACATTACATAAATACCCCTTATAGGAAAAAATAAAGGGGTTTCATATCAAAATCGTCGCATTTTTAAAAGTTATTAAAAATCATTATGTAATTCATTACCCACAGAAAGGGAATGAGGATTTTTTGTATGTCAATTCTAGAATAAAATATATCATTTTAATGACTTTATTAATACCACTATAAATTAAATAATTTTTGGTATTCACATAATGAAAAAACATGTTTTCTTGACAAAAAGAGAGAGATTTTTAGATGAAAATTCTTTAGCATAACAGTTATGAAACAATGTTTTAGAAAACATTAAAAAGAGAGGGGACAAGGGTCACCGATTCATACAAGACTAATAATATAGTATTAGGACATAATAAAATAAAAATAAGTATTTGTTTTGGAAAAATTAAAGACAAGACACATAAAATAAAACATGAATAGAAGAAAGAGAAGTTGAGAAATGCCATTCCCTTGATGTGTAACTTCTAAAACTATATGATCGGGAGCTTGGGGGCCTGAGGAAACATTGGAAGTTCTCCTTGAAAGGTAATACTCTAATAATTTCGTGTATAATTAATTATTAATGAATTGAAATGAAGTAATTGGTTGGTATTTATAGAAAACTTTAGTGAATATTTTATTAATTTCAAAGGACAACTCATTATATGTATTTGCAAAACCATGGGCTTTCCCAAGGTATTTACCCATTATAACAGACACATGGGACACCTCATATCATATTTTAATCCATTAGAGTCTAGAATAATATTATCTTTCTCATTACATCATTATGAAATAGTTATTATGTCATGAAACATACAAAAATCCCAACACTATATTTTACTATTCATAGATAATTCTACTATTTCAAAAAATTCTCCAAAATTCACCCTAACAAATTTTTGATGTGTGGGAGTAAAAAATGTAATCAATTTTATATAAAATTAATTTCATTTTAAATTTAATCAAAATAAATAAAATATTAATACTTAACTAATAATTTCTAAAACAATTATTTACATATATTATGATATAATTATATCACATTACTATTTGAGATGACTAGACTATATTTATACTTATTTAGGTGAGGTTACTATTCCATTGGTTAAATGAAAATTAATCGAGGTAAAATTTCTATTCCAAAGGGCCAATTTACTATTCACCAAAAAAATTATGCGGATCCTATTAGACTCTAAATATCTCTCAGATCACAACAGTGAATGTCCATTTTTTGAAAATCCTTTCACAAAAAATGTTATTTAACAATAAATATTTTTTTACTATGCTTCAAAAAAAACTATTCTTTAAAATAAAATACTATTCATAAAATACTATTCATAAAGAAAATATTCTTCATCAAAAAATTGCAACATCTTAAAAAACTACTAAAAAATCACCCATGATAAATTTCGACATTTTCAATTAAAAAATGTTGTTATTTATTGCATCTACTGTATGTAAAACCCTTCGGTATAACATATCAAGAGTCTCTTTATTATCCTGATATTCTAAAGCATTCTGATTTTAATGTTTCAAGATGGTATGTGGCACTTTGTAATGTATATGGATTATTTCCCCAATAAATTATCAATGGTATCAACTAAATGATTCTATATTTATGTCAACATCCATGTTGTATAATGTAATTCATTGAGTTGTATCTCTTATGATATCATTTATAATAAGTTGTTGAAGGTTTTAATATTAGATTGAAAATGAATGTGCTATATTGATACCATTCACCACATTACTCTGAGTGGTTAGAGATTATCTTTGATGATTGGAGAGAGTTAGTTATATTTCATATGTTAGTTTCAATATTAATATATATATATATTGATTATGATCACCCAATTCATATGAGGAATGAATTGGACTTAGTATGTGAAGGGTGGGGCCTATGATACCTCTTTGATTCATTGGTAGGTTTCATGAGACAAACTATGGTCTTAGCATGAGGCCTTTACAAAATGGTTATTTATGGTCTTGGAACAAGGACTTGACGGTATGGTTATAATGCCCCTTATTATGAATTCCCTCATTATGATACTAGAAATTAAAATTTCATGTGGTTATTCGATGAGTAAAAAACCCATGATAGTTATTTATTATGGAATATTTACTCAAATCATAATCTTGAAATATTGTGTTTAGGTTTATTTTTAGGTTCATGTGTTTTTAGTTATTCACCATGCCTAATTTTTATGTTTATGATATCTTTTGTTGTATTGGTAAACCTTACTAAGAATCCCTAACCCTAGTTTTCTAGAGCCAACACATTATTTTAATACATTGGAATTATTACAAGGATTAAGATCCCAAAGGACCAAGTAGTTTTGTATTTTTGGAAAACCAGTTACATAGATATGTTCAACATTACAACTTGAAAGTATATACAATAAGATTTACTGTGAACATAAAAAACTCTATGTTTCTCCCTTTAGGTAATTCATATTGTTTGTTTAATTTTGGAGATTAATAGTAGTATTTATTTTTATAAAAGGTTGTACTTTTGGGGATTATCTGATCTTTTACTAACCATTGTGGTTTTGGTTAATGTCTAAAGACAAGGTAAATATATAGTTCATGTTTTTTGGATTATATTATTCCTAGAAGTTGAGTCCCATGCTTCATATGTGACCGAGTCATCTTGAATACTCATCATTTGGAGAAAATATGTGTTTTTGGTATAATATTGTTAATGGATGAAAATCTTCTTGAAAAGAATGTATATTTAATTATGTTCCTAGTCAAGCTCACAAATAAATTCCTCAACTTTATGAAAGGGAACATAAAACAAAAAAACATTATCTGTTTAATTTTATCACTGGGAAATAAAATACCATTTCACCCATCAAATTTTTATTATTTTCTAGTGGTTACCTTTCTTCTAATCATGTATTCTCTCACTCTCCATCAGAACTTGATGGTTAGTTTCTCTTCCATGTCCATGTTTTCCTACATGGAATCCCGATATGGGTTATCTTGGGTGACCATTGTACTTCTCTATATTTCTTTTAAAGTTATAGTTTTATTTAATTTTTTTTAATGTGATGCATTTAATGAAGTTTCCAAGACCAATTTTAAAATTTCGTGAATGCAATTCCCAAATGGGGGAAGGATGTAACATCCTATGTAAATAAAGAATATGACCATTTTAAATTTATTAATATTTGTGATTTAAAAATTAATTTTACTTTAAAGGGTATTAAATGTTTGATAGCATACTCAACACGCAACAATGGGTTTCATTGAAATCTTATGTTGCACAAAACATTGAGTTATACTGAAAATAATGAAATATTATTATTATTTGAAATGGTATTTAACGAATAGCCATTGTATTTATGGAAATGAAAATAACAAACTCAATTATGCTTTCAAATATTTTTTAAATACCTTTACATTTATCCAATAAATTTTATATGCTTAAAATATGAATGAATACGAATTTAGGCATTAAATACTCTAATTTTAATTAAAAGGTCGATTTACCGCCTATTGATGGAGAACCCATTTTAAATCTAGTTTTTTTCACTTTTAGTTGTTTTATTAGAAAAAATAAACATCTTCTTTAGAAGCGAGATATCTCAATTTACTTTGCGTATATTTTTGTTATTTTTATGATAATGGTTATTTTTAATGAATAGTGAAAAATACTGCATTTTAAGTTAAAACTATCTTTTAATCTAATTTATTTATATAGTTATATTGTTCATTTAATTTTTTTCAAAGTGTAATAGATTATTTTTTTACTATTTAATCCAATTTTCTACATTTAAGTAATTTCACATTTTAATTAGACATAAACACATGTCAATCTTTTGATATTTATTATCTCTTAAAAACACGCATTCTTGTTTTGACAATAGGAATTAATTATAAATTAATTTATGTAAATTATATGTTTTGAATTTGGAAAAATTTATACCATATTAGGAATAAATATGTCCAAATTTTTTAAATAGGAAACATTTATTTTTAGATATTATGAATAGTTACTTCAGCAAAGATTTTATTTACCATGGTTAAAGGATAAATCTATTAAATAAGGTTAAAAAATAATATTATAATAATATTAAATTACTCTAACATGTGACCTAACCCAATTGGATGATAGATGTCTGAACATGGGAATTTTTGGGTCTATTTTGGGACCCCAAAGAGCCACTTGTATGTGTAAATGACATTTTATAAAAATTAATTTAAAGTTGAGAAAAAACCCAACATAAACCTATTTATTTTAGTAAAACAATTTTTATATGGGGTTATATAGGTTATCTATTTGACTATAAAAAGTATTTAGAAATATAAAAATATATCATGAATCATGGTAGTTTATTTATAATCTTTTAAACATCTAATAAATAAATTTATTTATGACGTAATAATAATGTTGGGATTACCTTATTAATGTGCGCGCGCAAATCATATTTTTCTTTTTTTTAAGCCGGTTTTAAGGTTTTCGGTACCCGAACAACAGTAACACTGCCATCATCACACAACATTTTGAAAATTCAAAATTCAAACCACTGCCATCATCACCTCGAGCCACGAGTCTGCACTACCTCGAGCCATGCACCTACACCGGTTCTGACACGTTCAGACAAGTCCGGATCGCCGATGAGCTTCACCGGCGTCCGTCGACACCGCAATGACATCTTCTCTGGAATCTCCAGTGCATCACCACCGGCGGACACATCCAAAACATCACCTGCCCCACGTTCAATGAATCGACGAAGAGACATCATGCTCCGAGCCATGAACCACCATAACGCCTGCTCTACGACGACTCAAACCACATCCTGCCACGAAGTGAACAGGTTAATCCGCATCAACCAGAACGGCAGTGAGCTTCACCGTCGTCTGACGTCACCTTCACCGTCAATGATCCAGATTCAAAACCGCCGACGTCAAACAACCAAACAACAGACCGATTCAATAAAATTTCCCCAAATCAAAAAACTAACACTACAACAAAAGCCCAGCACAAAATCATAAAAAAATAGTAAAACCAAAGAACACGACCCAAAAAACGGAAAAGAACCCAGCTCAAAGCCAGATCCAGATCCCCTCGCCACCATCCCGAATGCTTGCAGGGGCCATGCCCAATCATCCATTGCACGCATTCGAGGACGCAGCAGCTCCCTCAACCCACAAAAACTGGGACTCGATCTCTAGACAACTACGCCGCCGTGGAGCCCTATCAAGAGCATGTGTAATTTTATTGTAAATATATTAACCATATAGTATGAATATTCAAGAGTACATGGTAAAAGTTAAATTAGTTATCTGGGGGTTAGAGATAAAAGATATGGTTACTTTTATTCTCTAAACTTGTCTAAAACACATTTTACGAAATAGTTTCAAATAATCCTACACTTATAATATAATTAAATGATTTTGAGGCCTTTGGAAATAAATATTCAGTTTATAATAAAATAATACATTCAAACCTTTTTAATGTTTCCCTCTTCCCCCTTATAAAAGACCATCACATATATCCCATTACTCATTACTCTAAATCCATTTGTATCATCCAAAATCTACACCAATAAGAACCCAACATACCTATATTTTCTTAATAATCCCTCCCCTATGAATAAAGTAATTCATGAAAGCCTTTTGGTTCAAACTAAAGGCAGTTACTAGATTTAAAGGTAGCGTCTTCTCTGAAGTTCATTTCTTTTATTTTCCTTCTCCAACCCATATGATATTATTATTTTTTATTTAAATAATAACACCATTTTCCTAAATATACTATTTTTTTATGATAATGATACAAACTACATCTACAAACACCAGCTTCTATTAGATAAGATTAGAATGTTTCTGTGTTTGGCGAACTACTGCCTCATGAAATGATGATTGTTCAATTTTCCCTACCACCTTTTATAGTGGTCATTATGAAGGCACTGTATTTATAAGTGATATATATTATATTTATATTGTATTTATTCTTCATTATTTTTCATTTATATCATACCTTTATGGTTTCCATAATGGGTAAATATGATAATTTCATTTGAGGAAGTGCAGACTACCGCCCTCTCAAAGTGATGTGACTCATTCATGATATACATGAACGTGTAAAGGATGGAATTAATGAAATTATGTATCATATATAAAATATATATTGTAATGGAGTTAAAATATTACTATTTATCATTTGGTTTTCATTCCTTTAAAAATAAAAAAAATGAATGTATAGTTCATACGTTCGTACGGATTACAGTCTCCATGAACTGTGCGTTTCATTTTCATATATCCAAAAGTTATGGACTATTTTAAATACATATATACTAGATATAAATACATATATACTGGATATATATGATATTAAAATGATGAAATAAATTCTAGAGATAATGGACTTTTGACCCCACAGACATTGTGTAATTATAACAAGGCCATTTTTTACTCAAATACTGAACATCGACAAAAAGACTAATATGAACATGAATAATTATATGATTGTTATAGAAAGATAGTAAGTGATATAAAATGAATAATAAACATAAAAAGTTTCTTAATAATGTATAATTATTTTAATATATTATTCAGGGAGATAATGAATGAACAAGACAAGTCGGACACTAGGTTAAGGAACCTTTCTCACTCCTCTTTTAGTCAAAGACTTCCTTTATATTATGTCATTTAATTTACATTTTATTATAATGGGACATGTTTTATATATACTTATTGATATATATTTTATTTACATGTAATTAGAGACCCTTTTCTCTCTCATAAACTAATTATTTTAATTATTAAGTGACATCATTAGGCTACCAAATTTTCATAAGGGAATTTCTAAACTCCATTTCCACTTTATGGGTTTTACTCAAACATCGTTGATTATTTTATTACATGATTTTGTGGAATCAATATTTATTTATTTATTTTTTAATTTCTACTTTCAAATGTTTGAATATATTTTTTCGACACAAAATCACACCATTGATAAATTCTTATGCCATTTATACGATCTCTGTAGGAGATTTTGTCTTAATTTACATTCCACTGATACTTATTTTTGTTATACACCAGTTTACCTTATATAGTCTAGATACAACACATTGACATATTATAACATGATATTATAAGCATTGTTTAATGTTATCATGTAATTATTTTTATTCAAGTATTCTCTCAAGTGGTAAGGGACTCTTTAACTAAAACATTATTTTAAATGTATTAAAGATTTATTCTTCTAAATCATTCTCAATAGTGTCCATGTTTTCAAAATGGTTTCAAGGATTAATTTATATGGATATATAAGTGTTAAAATTATATATCAAAAATTTCTTTTAAAAGTTTTAAAGTGTTAGAGGACACTTAGATTCAAAAATATCATTATTAAATGTTTTAAATATTTTGGGAAATGGATTGAGTATTTCCATATCTAAACATAAATTATTGTGATTGAAAATGAAATATTATAAGTGAAATATTGATATTTGAAAATTTTATGTTTTATGATTATGTAATGGTTCTTCAACATTTGACAGGTGGTTACATGATAAACCAAATGCAGGTGGTTCCATGATAAAACTATGGTGGGTGATCCCAAGATAGCTCTCCAATGAATTGGGTAATGTGTCCTAGGTAAATGTTAATGTTTCTTATATAAGATTTAGGGAATATACTACGATGGGTATTCCAAATGTAACCCCCTATGTAGTGGTGAAAGTTACAATGTAAGTATGATTTGGATGCTACAAGTGACCTTTATAATTTTTTATTTATTTGTGTTATTCTTAAATATTATGATTTCATGAGGAATGTTAAATATATTATGTTTTATGTTTGAAAAGAAAGACTTCATTGATCTATATGTATTGATGGACTGATGTTTTTTTTCATATTTTATAACCCTTACTAAGCTTTGTATGATCATCCCATGTTTTTGAAATGTTTTTCACTAGACTTAAGATGGAAAATTGTCAATGATGTGATCAATAAAAAGTCATGTTGATTAAAACATAGAACTAAACATGATTCTTTTCATTTAAGAGTTTATTTTATGAAAAAAATGCTGATTAGAAGAGTCTACATGTAATATTCCAGTTTTTATGTATAAGTTATGAGATAATTCTCTAAATCTCTGAACCTGAAAATATCCTCAATGTGAATTATTAACTTATTACAAGATTATTTAATGATTAAGGTTGTTTTCTTATAGTAAATAACAATGCATAACAGCAGCATGGGAATTAATAATGTGTCATAACCCTTTAACATATTTATTAACTACAATTCATACTCATTTGGCCATTTTCTCATTATCATGCATCAACCCTTTAAGTGTATTCAACCACCCCTATTCCATATTCAAATTCATAAATGACCATACATTTACCCATTTATCCCATTTAGTCCATTTATCATTCCATAAGTATTTACCCATTCAGGAATTTCAAGTACATTCTCCCATATCTCATTACCCAACCACTTATTACATTAAACCATGGTATATACCCCAATTACCATGTATTAACCCATTAAACATATTCATCAATTTCATTATTAAATACCCTTGAAATTATCCCCATTCCCCATTCTCTTATCCAATTATAATTTCACCATTAAATATTCTTTAATCCTGTTAGGCATTTCTAACCAAAATTCATTAATCAATTGATATAATAGCATTCAACCCAATTTTCCAATTTCCATGTTATAATGGAAAACCCCTTATATCTTAACAACCTAGGAAACTATATTATCATTTCAATTGAATCTTAATTAACAATTATAACTTGTTTCACATGGGATTCACATTATTTCATGTCAATCCCTCACTTAACCCTACCACTCTCAAGGTTTGGGATTGCGGGTGCACCCCATGGGTCCACCTAAATTGGTCAATTCATCCTCAACACAGCCCATGGGGACTGCGAGGGTTTCAATTGGTCACTTTGACAACTATTTCTATAAAACACATCAACAGAACTAAGAGAAAAATAGAGGAAAACCAGAATACTAACTTCCATGCTCAAATCCAAAAATAAAACTATGGGATAATACTTCTTGACAACATACCTTAAATTCACTGATGAAAGCACTGTTAATCATGGATATAGATCTGGATTCAATCATCTCTTAATTCACCAACCAAGATCTAGACAAAAAAGAGTGTTTTCGGTCTTCAGAAAGAATAGAAGAAACTAAAAACCCTAATCCAAAAAAGAGCAGCAAGTGGAGCATTAGACATACCCATGGCTTCGATCCAAAACCAATGATGATCCAAATGGCCATTAATTGATGGATAACCTACCTTGGGAGATATTGGAAGGTTTGGTTCATTCCTAGGGTTCCAAGGAGGAAGGCAGAAAAAAATCATGAGCGAACCTAAAAATCATGGGGTGGAATTTTTGTAAATGTTTATATGATTATTGGTCGCTCGGTTTACCTGCACGATTTTCCAAACCATAAGAAAATCATATAGAGGCTACTTCCCACACATCATTCTCTCACATGGTATTCCAAATCATTTGAAAACCATGCTCATTGGAAACCCCTCCATGGTCTCCCCTCACATGGGTTTTCAAACCCAGCATAAATCGTACTGATTTCCTAGAAAGTCCCTTTCCCCCAATTTCATGTCCTAAACCCTCAAAACACCCCAATCCTTCTCAAGGATTTGGGAAAAAATTTAATTAACTACAAGAGGGGAGTGAAACTAAAAGCTAAACAAGAACATTCCTTATGGGGAAATTCAGGATCTTAAGTTCTATAAATCTTATAACCTGTAAATTGCTGAAAATATTCAAATTAAATGACTCTTGATAGGTATTTTAATCATTCCACTTTATATGCGGAAGTAACATGACTTGATCATTATCTAGTAACGTCGATTTGGGCATATTACTTTGATGCTTGAGAGATTGATTCATATAGTGTCTCATATCCTTATAGTTTAAGCATTATACATTGGAATCCTTTTTCTCACCCTTTTAATCATGAAATTGGTATCCTTTTTCTCTAAAAATATTAAAAACACACATTACCTTCTAGCACATATTAGGTTGATTCGTTCCACTATTATCAGATGTTGGAAAACCCTTCATTCCCTTCCTTCCTTTATACTTATTTTTCTCAGTCATCCACTTCTTTTCATTCTTCCTTTCAAATCCATGGGACTCAAATAATTCATTACATATCATGTTAAAAAATGATACTATTTCCACATATGATGAGGCTACATCAGATAATATCTTCCTACAAAATGATTGCTTAAGACCATAAGAGATATGATCCTCATTACTCTTCACAACATGTGCATTGGTGAAGTTCCCATTCCTTCTTCAAGGTGCCATTTTTAATAAATTCCATATACTACATTAGCTCATAAAATTATTAAAATTATATAACTATAAACATTATATAGTACATAACATAAATTTATAAATCACAAATCATAGAACCATATACTCTAGTTGCTTTAGAGGCATTAATCTGTCATAATGGCTTGTGATGAAAATGTGAATTGTCTAAAAAATAACCCTATGAGTGTCAAACCAGGTGCACAGTAAGAACCACTGTCCCTTATCAGGTTTCCCTATGGCAAGCCTGAATCACCTTGTCGAAGTTTTTATTCCTAGATATATATTTTTTACCGAACCACATACAATTATAGTATCCAAACAAGGATGTATTTTCTAGAAAGATTTACATAATCTATTCCTTGCCAAAATTTCAGGATGTTCTTGTACATTTATCCACAAATACTATCTTATGGTTTTTTTTCATAATCAATATTTTATAAATATAGTTTTCATGTTTTCTAATAAAGTTTCATTGATACAAATTTTAAATACCCTTACCGAATTTCCCAGATCTGGTGGTTTATTTTAATACATTGACATGACTTCAAAGAATCGAATCCATAAGGACCAAACCGTTTAGTATGTTTTGAAAAACAGAGACATACATAGGGGAAACATTATAATTTTAAACGAAATACAATATATTTATTAGGAACAAACACAAATCCATGATTATCCTTATAGGTCATTCATAATAAAATTATTCATTTCCTTAGAAAATGATATATAATAAAGGGGTAATATCATATGATCAGTAAGGATAAGTAATAAAATGGAAGATATCATAATCATAAACATTTGGCATGGTGAATAAATTAAAACACATGCCTTTAAAAATAAAATTGAACATAATATGGTAGGAATATGACCTGAGTAAATATACAATAATAAAGCATTATCATGGGAATTATACTAGACAAAAAACCACATGATCTTCCAATTATTAGTTTTACAATTAGGAAATGCATGATGCAGGAAATCATTACCATACATTTAATGCCTCATTCCCAGAACATAAATAACCATTTTATCATGGCCTCATGCCAAGAGCATAGATTTTCTCTTGAGACCTACCGATGCATCGAGGGGCTACCGCAAGCCCCATCCGTCTCTTTTTAAGTCCAATGAATTCTTTCTATTATTGGTTGAACATAATCTATATATACATTTATATAGAAACTAACATATGAAATATAACTGACATTACCCAATAATTAAACCTAAATAGTAACTATTAAGATTAATGTGGTGAATATTATAAATATAGAACATCCACTATAAAACAAATCAGAAACTATTTAGCAACATATTGCAGATGATATCACAAGATATACACCTCAATGAAGTACAAGATTCAACAGGAATGTTGAAATAATTGAAGATACTTTTAGATAATACCTTTGAAAATTTCTTAAGGAAATAATCCTTAAACAGTCTGAATTTTCTCATATAGACATGAAACATTAAAATCATAATCCCTTAAGATATTAGGATAATAAGGAGACTCTTAAATTTCCCTATGTTTTATTTATAGATCTCTTTGTAACACCCCAAATTTTTATGAGATAGATGCTTGCTAACTTCTTTAATTTATTTTTTTATACTCTACACTATCATTAGCTTTCACTATTCACAACATCGTATTAGATCGTAGTATAAACAACACTATTATTGGCTTCTGTTATGCACAATTTATTGTTATTTTGATAGAATTAATTTCACGCAATAATGAGTACAAATTTTGTTCAATGTATAAAAGAACTATTTTTTGATTATGTTATAAGAAACACCAAAGGATCCTTACACCTCATGCAACACTAACATTTCTTGTCTTACAGGCAATAGAAACCTTCCTTGATATCTTGCATTGTACACAATACTGATTTTAACTAAAAACAATATATTATTAAAATATTATTATTTTATGGAATATAGACTAGTAAATATGAATAGTATTAATAGAATTTTGAATTTTATAAAAAATAACATTCATCTTATTTATTTTATAGGACATAGTATAAGAACAAATTTATTTTTTGGATAAAAGAAGTATTATTAAAAAATGCAGTTTTTCAACCTTTTGATGGCGCACCAGTTTTAAATCTAGTTTTTGAAACATTATTATATTGAATTTTACAAAAATAAATATCTCTTTTTAAATAGGTTTATAAAAATTTAATTTGTTATACTTTTTGTTATTTTTATGATATGTTTCATTTTTTGATAAATAGTGAAAATACCAATTTTTATTAAAAACATTATTTTCATTTAATGTCATTACATAATAAAGTTATGTTTTGGATTACATTTAAATTTTAATTATTTAATTTTTATATAATTTTTTGAAGTTGTTTTATACATTAATTTATTATAAAAACTTATTCCATTTAAAAAGGGTCATTTTCTAATAAACTCTTTTTTGGGACATTTTACTAGTTTTATTATAAATTTAATTATGAAACATCCCTATTTTGAATTATGATAAATGGAAGTCAAATTTGGATTCATAAGGTCTAAATTTGTTAAGTAGGTCCCTTTTGTTTTTTACATATTTGAATAGTAATCATGGTAGATTTTGTTACCACATTAAAAGGTAAATTATGTAATTTAGGATAAAAATAAAATTACAACGACTATAATATGACACAAAAAAATTAAAAAAAAAATTTGAATTAAATTCTACCATTAAAATTTCAGGATCAAAATTATGTCATTTAATGGACACATTTCCATGAAAATTACTTAAATAATATTTAAATCAACTAAAGACAAAAGTTGTCATTTTCAATGACTTTAACATCTTTTATGTGTTAACATATGGGAAAATGGGTGATATCAACGAATATAAATGGTAAATTATATCTTAAGAAACACATTTTCATATATAAAAATATTTTTTATTGTTTGGAGATATTTTTAAGATATTATGGTATTTACAATATTTTATTTAATGAAAATTTTAAGACGTTACATTCATTTTTTAAATAATATATGATTTTTAAAATAAGGTTATACAGAAGATTAATTTGACTATAAATACTAATTTGAAATCTAAAATGTTTCAATTTTTCATGGAATCTTATTAGTAAAATTTATGAAAGAAATAATTACCTTAATGTTTTATATAAAGATGACGCTGAAAATATTTTATTGATAAAAAATAAATAAACTAATTTTATTAAAATAATAATAATCATTAAATGGACAAAACACATTAAAAATTTTATATATCGAGTACATATCAACTAAAATCATCCATGGGTCGATTTAGTGACCATTTGGATCTTTATATTATATATTTTTTCACATATATTGTTTTATTACAAGTGGTGTTAAAGTTGTCACATTCGTAATCTAATAAATATAACATTTTTAATTGGAGATTTTCCAGAGGATAAATTAATATAAAAGTATTATTATGAAATATGAGAAATTTATATTCATAATTTTATTTTATTTTAAATTTTTCTTCACCTATTATGTCTATTAAATAGATAAACAATGTTGATGTTGTAGTTATTTTATTTTGGGAAATATCAAATAAATGTTATTAAATATATTATAATATATATAATTTGTTGAAATAATTTGTATAATGATTTTTATAGATTACCTTGACCCATTAAAAATATTATTAAATATTGTTTTCGTGGATAAAATCTAATGTTGGTATTTTTTAAAAACTATGAAATGAATTGTGTCAAAATCGACACAAATGATATTTTGTAAAAATAATGTTTTATTAAATTATTTAAAAATCATAAATTTTTTTTAAAAAATATATAATAATTATTAAATGGTCTAATATGTTATAATTTATTTATTAATAATAAAATTTAAATCAAATAAGTAAATATTATTACACTTTTAAAATTGAAATATTTATCACCCAAGTTAAAATGAAATAGAATAACTATGTGTTAAATTGAAAAGATAATGTTTGAATGGACAGAGAAACTTGCCCATACTATATTTTTTTGATTATATTAAAACCCTATATCACTTAGTATTCTAAATTTGGACACTTTTTATGTTTTTATGAGGGGTTTTATTTTATTATAAATTAAAATTTTTGTGTTTTCCAAAAGTAAAACTCACCTCAATTATAAAAGGGAACTTCCTCCCTCAACACTTCACATCATTTTGAGACTTCAAGATCGACCTTACCCTGACCATTTACATACTCAACTTCTACAAAAACATTATAGAGGTTTTGGCCTTCTTAAAATACCAACTCTAGTTCACTAATAAGAGATTTAGAGGAATAACATCGAAGAAAAGGTAATCTCATATTCTTATTCAATCAAGATTCTTTATTCTTCAAAATTAAATTAATGTGGTGTTTAATTATTACATAATATATCCATTATAACTTGTTTACTGATATGTTATTGTGAATATGAAACAATCATATTTTATATTCTATCCATCCTATGAAAAACAAAATCACCATGCGTGTGTACGTACGACTTACCCTCTCCACAACGTGGTATAATATGTTTTTCATCCCCAACATACTATGATGGGTATAATTATGGACATAAAAACTATATATAATTATAATAAAATTATACTGATATTGAAATATAATACACCATCCTTGTCAATACCATTCAACAATTACGGGAATGATATCGTCGCTCATGCATATGTACACCCTACCATCTCCACGATGCGATGTGATTCGTTCTACATAATCTCCATTATAGATTGATTATATAAATTAATTTAATTGATAAATATGATATATATTGTTCTAATATAATTCAGTATATGATATAAATATTACTTAACTAGGTAAACAATAACTTATTCAGGCATAAGATCATAAAGATGTTAATATATGAATAACAAGTAATAAAGAGATGGTACTATCAAACAGATGAGAATATAATAATAAAAATTATTATAATTCTCTAATAATTCAATAATATAATTTAAATCATTATAAATAATGTTTGTATACATATGAAGCATATTGAACCTAAGGTAATAGATAACATTTCAAATCTCATTTTTATTTGAGATTGTTTATTTGTAAATATTTACTAGGGTATATTTATCATCCACAACCATGATTCCAAAATATGTATTTAAAAATATTATTTATATCCCTCTAAAATTTTTTAAAGCCATTTTTACTCATTTTTTAATTTTTACTAAATGATATGAATGGAATAATTAGTCATTTCGTTATTAGGTACTTTTTGAATTTTCAGGAAAAAGTACAAGAGGAATGTTTTTTTAAAATTATACAGGATGAATGGATTTTTATGGTTTATTGACACCTTATTTACATGAATCTTACATTAAAAAATTTTAATTTTTTTTCAAATAAATTGTTTTATTTTAAAATATCATGGAATTTTGATAAAAGAAATCATTTTTGTAAAAGAAAGGATATTTTCCTCAAGAATTTAGTTCATGTGTTTTATCAATATTATTTTCCATCTAAGATTACATATGTTTTTGTTAAAATACCTATTATTAATATGATTTTGTGTTTATGGTGTAATTATTTTTATGAAATCCATTTATTTCATATGGATTTTGATGAAATGATGTTTAAGAATCACATTTTATATCATGGGTTATGCTATGGTGAATGATTAATGTTTTTGTGGGAAATGTAAGAATTATTTCTCTATGAAATGAGTGGGACTTATTTCCCCCTTCAGTGCATTGGGTAATGATTTATATCTCATTATATATACTTGACGGG
Source organism: Viscum album (assembly GCA_963277665.1). NCBI lineage: Eukaryota > Viridiplantae > Streptophyta > Magnoliopsida > Santalales > Viscaceae > Viscum > Viscum album. The sequence goes on from OY728150.1 coordinate 2,029,618,532, forward strand.
AATGGAAAGTAAATCTAATTCAGTAATACATGGCTAGAATGGTAGGTAAAAATAGTTATGTAATGGAATCTCTCCACTATATTGGTCTTGGAAGTAAGGTATTGGCTACTATGGAAATCATATTATGGGATTATTTGTTTTCCATAATTCCATTTTCTATAGAAATTCTATATTATCATGGTTAGTGTTCCATTATTATCTTTGCCTTACATACTGCCATAATATATTTCATGACTCAAGATTTTGATATTTATTCATTATGATCATGTTTTTACGTTCTTATGTTTATGGTCTATTTTATAATCTCAATTGTTTACCCTAACTGAGCATTTTATCTCATAATTTTTATGTTTTATTTATAACAGGATAATAATAAAGGTTTTAGTTAGTAAAAGAAAATTAGAATATCTTTTTTGGAGATATTGAAAATATTTCACCAAGTTAGAAGATTATGTACCAAATTTCCAATGACACTAAACTAACATGGACATTGGGTGTATATTTATGTAGTGTATTATGTATTCCGTAAAATAAATGTAATATCCATGTAAGTCAATATTGGGTCATTAGAGTTGGAATCAGAGTGATGGTTTAGAAAACCTTTGTAGACTATGATGCGAAGACATTAGTGAGATCCCTAGACATATTTCTACGGTTTGTCTTGGGATGTCCCAAAGGTTATGTCTAACTATACTTTACATTTCTGGAATCATGGTAATGATCTTGAATAAACTAGTATTAAAACTAATATGTTATAGATTTAATGTACTCCTCCTTCATTATGTTGTCTTTTTTGTATGATTTATTATGCTCACACTATTCCATTTTGGGTTTTAAATAATGGTCGGAACCCAAAGGAACAATGTTAATGATCAATGCACTGGGAAATTCAATGATGGACCTCCTGAACAACCAAATGTTATGGGATATGGAATGGAAAATCTTATTTATATTCATATGAAATCTATGAATCATTATTAACTTCCAAATGAGTATAAAAGGGAACAACATTTTATTGAGTCCTTAATGAGGCAATGTCCACATTCTTTCATTCGGTATTCTGATACACTTATTGCTGAAAAATGAGTCAGTAACATTGAAAATATATTTTCAATCCTTAGTTGATTGGAACAAGAAAAAGACATTTAGGTTTTTTATCATTTATAAGGTAAAGAAGACCTATGGTGGACTCTAATAAAGAATACAAGGATTCGAGATGAAGTTGAATCCATGGGATGGGATGAGTTCATGAACATATTTTTCATTAAGTACTTTCATTGTATTCTTCAATAAATGATAGAAAAACAGTTCCTTGAGATTTAAAAAAATGACGATGAATTCGTTGGTCCATACAAGGAAAATTTTAAAAGACATGCAATGTATGCTTCTGGATTTATCATCTAAACTGAAATTAAAGTTGATAGATTCTCCAGTGGCGTAAAACCAAGTATTAAAAGTGAATAAGCTATAATACACTTTAGTATCTATGAAGAGATTGCGTGTTATGATATCAAGGTAGAAATGGTAGTTGGTGATACATTTCAATCTCATTGTTTTAACAAGAAACAAAATATGGACTTCAAAAAAAATCTAAAAACAATGGTGAAAAGAAGATGAATGTTTCTTTATACCCAATGTGGGGAATGAAGTATAATAGATATTGTGTTAAAGGTATTATCAGATGATTTAATTGTGAAAAATATGGAAATCGAGTAGTGGAGTACTGTTGTAATGGGAAAAAGATTTCTAATTATGATAATAGTGAAAAGACTACAGTGAATAGACCACACACACTTTAATTGTACATGATCAAGGAATTTGATAATATGTTAAACAATTCCCAAATCCAAGGGTTAATGACGATGATCAATGTTAGAAACATATTTAGTACAAAGATAAAGTAAATTCACAAGTGATCACTATTAGTGATGTTGTGTATGACAAGAAAGTGTTGGTATAGCAACCCAGCCTTTTCTTACATTACTATTACATCATTTCAAAGATAAAAAACTTAATAGTATTACACATAGAGGATTCAAAGGTTTAGTTTCTTGGGAAAACTAAGACCATAAATAACAAATACATCATCAACCATAAACATTTATTTAATTTCTTTTTCTATCACTTCTTATTGGCACTTGTCCTATCCTTAGTACATGTAGCCACCTGATGATATACATCAAAATGGGTGCGCTAAAATCCAATTAAGAGGATAGATAAGAAAAATATATCATGGGGTGATCATAATCATAACATAGGCAAAATATCGTGAACATGCGAGGAGCATAAATAATAGACTTGAAATGTGGCAATGCATAAAATGAAACATCATTTCATAGTGTTTAACAACCACACATACTTGTGAACCAAGCTAGATTCTTTTTCACACATCATTTGAAATTTACTCATGATATTAATCACTTTACCCAATGCATTGGAGCTCTATATAATTCCAGGTGCACCCGTCACATTTAAACATTCATATTGCGCTATATAATTTCGAGTGCACCCGTCACATCCTAAAATTATCATTTATCATGATTTCCACAATGAAAATATAACATAAATTAACATAATGAACCCATGAAAAGGAATAGGTTTCATCTCATAATAACATATTCATAAGCTTTGGGTTCCCAAAAGAAAGAGGGAATAACATACATGTTACAAGAACCGTTCACTTTGAGTGAGAAGTAAAATGGGTGTTCTTAAAAGAATATTTCTTTTGGAAAACATTTTTTTAGACATAAAAACCAGTGAAAAACATTTATATCCCAGAAAATTAATGGAAATTATGAAAAAATGATCTTTGAGGAGTAACTATATCAAAAATGGAGTGAAAGAGGGAGAACCCAAAGGAAGAAAATTGGGTTCGAGAATTTCCCCTTACCTTGTACCCGAATGACTCCTTCTCTTTAATGTCCTATATAATGACATTATATATATTAATTAGAAATCCATAACCATGTTTAAATTAATAGGGTTCATTCTGTTTTCATTATGTCATTTTATGTTCCTTTGGACGACTTATAGAGTTAAAAACATTGTATGGGGATGTTCGTTTTTAGGGTTTTTCTTAGGTGGTTCACTTGTATTCTTAAATTGAAGTGTGGGTAGAACATGAGTAGACATCCAGAAATGATATTACATGTTTTTTTAATGCTATTAAAGGAGTTTTAATGATCTTATAATGAATCACATTATATCCATGTGGATGAATCATTAGATAAGAATCAAACGAAGATTGTGTGGGTTAATTTGAGCGGGTTTTCAATCAAAACAAACTTTTTTTAACTTATCACTTAGTAAAATGGCCACAGGATATTTCCAAAACATTAAATAGAACATAATAAATATAAAATATTCTGTTTCAACCATAAAAATTCTTTCATTACCAGTTCTTAAGATAGAAATGGAAGAAGAAAGCATGTCGTTCTTGAAGGTGACAAATTAACACCTGACGAACAAAGTTCTCTTTAATAAAATAAAAAGAAGAGAGAAAAGTGGGTTGGATGATATAATATCCCATTAGAATCATAAAATTTCAGTATATATATAATTCTGGAGTTACAAAACAATTTTTATGAAGATAGGTGGGGAGAGATCAAGAAATGAACTTGAACTTGAAAGGAAATTAAAGGAGAAGAGGGAGGGAAATTACCTCTTGAATCCTTCTCTTGAGAACATCTTTAAGGACCTATCCTTGGCCTTCTGATGATCCCAGCAGCTCTTGGAAGTGGGGGTGGGGCTAGGGAAGGTTTTTGGGAAGATTTTAGAGAAGTATTGGAGCTTGAGAGGTGTGTGGAAATGAGGGAGTGAAGGGTGGCTTTTATAGTGGAGGGGAGAGGGGTTTCCTTAATATAAAATTCATTAGTTTATTAATTTCCCCTAAGACAAGGAATAGTGAGTCAAACATGACCAAGAATATTAAATAAGGAATGTTAGTTCTATATTTGGGTGATTACATCACTTGTGATGTCAGGAATTGTGGGTTTTAATTATAATGTATTTATTCGGTAAATTAATGTATTTTACTATTCACCAAAAATTTATGTATCTCAGAAAAATACCAAAAATTTAACCCAACTAGTTTTCAACGTGTAGAATACAAAAAAGAAGTCCATTTTTCAAAAATAATTTTCTAAATATTATTAATTTAATATTTAATTAAAATCATAATTTACTTAAAAAAATAGTTCTTAAGATTAAAACTGATTTTATAGTTCTTTCAAAAATTACGTAGGGCCTTATAAAATTATCTAAAAAATATAAGACATTGATTAAATAATTTATGAAAACATTTTAGGGAAATGAATTTACTTTTAATTTAATTAATTAATTATAATTAATTATTTATGACTTACAAAATGCCAAAACATTTACTAAGGTCAAATCGTCACATTCTAAGATGTCTAAATTTTATTTAATTATTCCTTGGTAATGTTACTCTTATGTTGGATGATTTACTATTCAGAAGGGTCATATTAAAAATTATAAGGGTATGATACTATTCCTAATGGTATGTTACTATTCACCTAAAATTATTTTTGTTTCATTCGACTCCAAAAACCATCTTGAACACAACTGTGTATGTCGTATTTTCAAAATTACAAACATAGGAGTGGAAAACTTATGTTTAATGGCCACTTATCACTTAGTAGTTCATTATTTTGTGTTTTCATGTTATTTTATAACATAAATATTAGAAGGTAATTTTCTATTAAAAAACTTAGGGTCGTTACATTCATCCCCCCTTAAGGAATTTCGCCCCCGAAATTTCACATTACACAAACAGGTAAGGGTACTTCTCCTTCAATGCCTCTTATGGTTCTCAAGTTGCTTCCTCAAACTTATGGTTCCTCCACAACACTGTGACAAGATGGGTTGTCTTGTTGCATAGAACCTTATCTCTTCAATCCAAAATCTTTACTAGCTGCTCCTCATAGGAGAGATCATCTTCCAGCTACACCACATCTAAGTTTAATACACATGAGGGGTCTGGTATGTACTTCCTTAGTAGTGATACATGACACATATCATGGACTTGAGCCATATTTGGTGGAAGTGCAAGCCGATAGGCCATGGCTCATATGCGGTCAAGGATCTCAAAGGGGCCAATATACCTTGGTCTTAGCTTCCCTTTCTTCCCGAATCGCATGACTCTCTTCCATGGAGATATTCGAAGAAAGACTTTATTTCCAATGTCGAACTCCAAGTCCCTTTGACGGTTGACATCATAGCTCTTTTTCCAACATTGAGAAGCTTTGATGTGTTTCTGGATGACTTGAACCTTCTCTGTCATCTCTTGAACAAGATCGGTCCATGTTGCTTTTGTTCTCCAACTTCATCCCAACAGGTTGGAGTTCTACATCGCTTTCCATACAGAGCTTCATACGGATCCATGTGAATACTCGAGTGGAAGATATTTTTTTATGAGAACTCAACCAATGGGAGATGTTGATGAGAACCACCTTTTAATTCAAGAGAGAAGGCTCTTAGTATATCTTCAAGCGTCTGAATAGTCCTTTTAGACTGTCCATCAGTTTGCGGGTGATAGGCCGGGCTGAAATTTAATTCACTACTCAAAGCATGTTGAAGGCTCCTCCAAAACATAGATGTGAACATTGGATCATGGTCAGAGTCAATTGAGAGTGGAACACCGTGTAGTCTCAACACTTCCTTCACATATATCTTTTCATGTTTTTCAAGCGAGAAGTCTTCCTGAATAGCGATAAAATGGGTAGTCTTGGTAAGTCGGTCAACCGCAACCCATATCACATTATTTCCATTTGAAGTGTTTGGGAGACCTATGAAAAAGTCCATAGTAACATTTTCCCATTTCCACATGGGAATACACAATGGCTGCATCATAACATTGGACTTTTTCCACTCAGCTTTAACTTGCTGACATACTAAGAACCTTGATATATATTCAGCAATCTCCTTCTTCATGTTATCCCACTAGAAGTGTTCTCGGAGATCACGACACATCTTGGTACCCCAACGATGGATAGATAATGTTGAGCTATGTGCATTATCCAATAGCTTCTTCTTTATCTTGGGTGATGAAGGCATGAAAAGCCATATTCCAAACCGAATCACACCATCATCGTCAATATGGAACTGGTGTATCTTCCCTTTCTTTACTGCATTCACCCTATTTTGTATCTCCACATTATCTCTTTATGCTTCTTTAATCTTCTCTTGGATGGATGGTTGCGCAATCGTTTGGGAAAGGTTGGATGTATCCCCTTCCCTTATGATTTCCAAATCCATTCATTGCATATCCAACAAGATAGGGTCTTTCTCAATCCGCAACATGGATAGAGTAACAGGTTCTTTTCTTCTTAGAGCATCAGCTACCATGTTTGCCTTTCTAGGATGATAGTGAATAGAGCAATCATAATCATTGATCAGCTCTAACCATCTCCATTGACGCATGTTGAGATCCTTTTGTGTGGATATATACATTAGGCTCCTGTGGTCGGTGTATATGTCACAATTCTCACCATAAAGGTAGTGTCGCCAGATTTTCAAGGAAAAAATCACGGCTTCCAGCTCTTGATCATGCGTCGGGTAGTTCTGCCCACAGATCTTCAACTGTCATGAGTTGTAGGCTATCAAATTATCATTTTTCATGAGTACACAACCCAATCCTTTCTTTGAAGCATCACTATATATCACAAAACATTCTCCACTTTTCGGTAGTGTGAGTACAGGTGCTGTGATCAATCTTCTCTTTAGATCCTTGAAGCTTCCCTCACATTATTCCGTCCAGACATACTTTACCCCTTTCCTTGTTAACATAGTTAGCGAGCATGACAATCGTGAGAAGTATCCCACAAAACATCGGTAGTACCCAACTAATCCATGAAAACTACAGATTTATGTGACACTAGAGGGCATGGGCCATTCCTTAATCGCCTTTGTCTTTTTAGGGTCCACAGAAATTCCCTCGCTTGTGATCACATGTCCCAAGAACGTGACATGACTCATCCAAAAGTCACACTTTCTGAACATGGCGTACAACTTCTCCTTTCTCAATGTCGCCAACACAAGTCTTAGATATTCTTCATGTTCCTCCTTTCTCTTGGAGTAGATGAGAATATCATCAATAAACACTACCACAAATTTGTTGATGTAATGTCTAAAGACTCTATTCATCAAATCCATGAAGATTGCAGGGGAATTAGTAAGTCCAAAGGGCATCACAAAAAACTCATAGTTCCCATACCGTGTTCGGAAGGCAGTCTTCGGAATATCTTCCTTCTTCACCATTACATGATGATATCCAGAATGAAGATCCACTTTGGAGAAGTATTTATCTTCTCTTAACTGGTCGAACAAGTCATCAATCCTTGGGAGAGGATGCTTGTTCTTTATGGTGATCTTGTTGAGTTCCCGATAATCGATACATAGCCACATTGTTCCATCCTTCTTCTTCAAAAAGAGCACTGGTTCACCCCAAGGTGATGCACTAGGGTGTATGAACCCTTTGTCCAGATGCTCTTGTAGATACCTCTTTAACTACTCCAGTTTGATAGGAGCCATCCAATAGGGGTACTTAGAGATAAGAGTACCTCCTGGTATGAGTTCAATTGAGAACTCTACCTCACGATCCGGGGGAATTCCAGGTAACTCTTTGGGAAATACATCACCGTATTCCCTTATGATAGGCATTTCCTCAAGGTTGGAACTTTCCTTCAACTCAACCATTTGGGTGAGGTATGCTTCTTCACAGGGAATCAACACCCACACCATTGAAGGATTTTTCAAATGAGATTCATGATCTTCCTTGCATTTGTAGAGGAGGATGGGATGGTTCAGAATATGAAAATATATTTCCTTATCCTGACAGTTGATATGCACTCTATATAAATAGAGCAAGTCCATTCCCATTATAGTGTCAAATTACACCAAGGGAAATATTACGATATTTTCTGAAAGAATCGCCCCACATACACAAATAGTAGAGGAGTCAAACACTAGGGTTACAATGATTGCACAACTTGTTTTTTTACAGATATCTCTACTTCACGGTTTCGGGGCATCAATTCTATAATTCTCGAAAATTTTCTAGATATAAAAGAATTCATAGATCCAGAATCAAATAAGACTTTTTCCATTATTGAGTGAATAAGAAGTGTACCCTGTACGACTTCATTATCATGCTCCACCTCTGTAGTAGTGATGGAATAAGCCTTCCCTTGTTCCTTTGGCATTGGTGGTTGCTGACACTGATTACCCTCGAGAGCTCGAGGTTTAGTGCACTGGATTGCATAGTGCCCTAGCTCCCTACAGTTGTAGCATTGAACCACAAGTGGTTCTCTCCTTTCATCAACTACATTATCCTTTCTTTTCATGTCTTTTTGACACTCTTGAGCATGGTGTCCTTCTTTCCCACACTTGAATCATTTCCCCTTCCCTTTGAGGTAGTTCCCATGGTGCAACATTCCACATTTTTGGCATGTAGGTCGTTGAGTTTTCTTCCCACCTTTATCATTAGATCCACCGGCTTGAAAATCATCATTTCGATTCTTATCCCCATACCCATGGAACTATTCTCCAAACTCCATCTCCACATTGAGAGCACACTGAACAACTTCTTCATAACTCCCAAAGTCTCGAATTGCAAGATCCTTTCGAAGGTGTGGTTTTAATCCACTAAATAATCTATCAATTTTGCTATCATTGTTGATAACAAAACCCGAAGAGTACATTTCAAGCCTTGTGGAATCTCTTCATAGGTTGTGACAGAATCTTTTACTTTTTGCTCGAGATCTATAAATTCTCTCACCATTTTTGCATGAAGAGTTCTTGGGAAATACTTATTAAGAAACATTATCTTAAATTCTTACAATTATATCTCTTCAATTTCATCCCTTGGCTTGGTGTTCTTAATAAAAGCCCACCATTGATAAGCATCTCCATCTAGATGATAGAAAAATAGAGTAACCTTCTCTGTCTTAGAATAGTAAAGCACATAAAATATATTCTCCATGGATTTGACTGATTGTTCCGCAACTAGTGGATCGGAAGATCCACAAAACGTCGGTGGGCGTTGCCGCATAAAACATTCAATAGAAAGTTGCTCCCTCTTCAGTGAAGGAGGAAGTTCCACATTATTATGGTTATTTTTCATAACCGGAGATAATTGGGTAAGCATCACCATGAAGTTTTGAACTCCACCACCCAAATCATTAGGGATGTCCTTCAGGCAGTCGTTGCATTGGCCCTCGCATGAGTTGTTGGCCTGATTTCTCATGGTTCCCACCATTTTATAAAATAGAAATGGTTAGAAAAAAGCTTAAGTAAACAAGTCTTTAATAACTTACTCATTTAAAAAATTATACCAAAAACATAACGTATGGGATCCCAAGGTAAATACTCTTGTGTGCATATTTTTACATAGTCTCGTACTAGAGGTTTTCTCTAGGGTTCACTAATCCAAATTCCCAAATTAACTAAACCTCTCTCTGATACCAACTATAGAGACCTAGCTATTTCATACATTACTATTAAATAATTTCAAAGATAAAAAAAATAATAGTATTACACATAGAGGATCCAAAGGTTTAGTGTCTTGGGAAAACTAGGACCATACATAACAAATACATCATCAACCATAAACATTTATTTAATTTCTTATTCTATAGCTTCTTATTGGAACTTGTCCTCTACTTAGTAAATGTAGCCACCTGAGGATATACATCAAAAGGTGTGAGCTAAAAGCCCAGTAAGATGATAGATAAGAAAAATATATCATGGGGTGAGAATAATCATAACATAGGCAAAAGATCATGAACATGAGAGGAGCATAAATAATAGACTTGAAATGTGGTAATACATAAAATGAAACATCATTTCATAGTGGTTAAATACAACACATACTTGTGAAACAAGCTAGAATATTGGTCACACATAGTTTTACATTTACTCATGAGATTCATAACTTCACCCAATGCATTGAAGTGTTATATAATTTCGGGCACACCCGCCACCTTTAAACATTCATATTGCGTTATATAATTCCGGGCGCATCTGTCACATCATAACACTATAATTTGTCATGATTTACACAATAAACATATAACATAAATTAACATAATTAATCCATGAAAATTAATGTGTTTAATATCATAATAAAATATTCATATTTTTGGGTTCCCAAAAGAAATAGGGAATAAAATACAGGTTACAAGAACCGTTCACTTTGAGTGAGAAGTAAAAGGGGTGTTCTTAAAAGAAGAGTTCATTTGGAAATCATTTTGTTGGACATGAAAACCAGTGAAAAACATGTATATACCAGAAAATTAAAGGAAATTATGAACAAATTATCATTGAGGATTAAATATATCAAAAATGGAGTGAAAGAGGGAGAACCCGAAGGAAGAAAATTGGGTTCGAGAATTTCCCCTTACCTGGTACTTGAATGACTCCTTCTCTTTAATGTTCTGTATAATGAAATTATATTCATTAATTAGAAATCCAGAACCATTTTTACATTAATATGGTTCTTTCTGGTTTCATTATGTTATTTTATGTTCCTTTGGATGACTTATAGAGTTAAAAACATTGTTCGGGGATGTTCGTTTTTAGGGTTTTTCTTGGGTGGTTCACTTGTATTCTTAAATTGAAGTTTGGGTAGAACATGATTAGACATACAGAAATGATATTACATGTTTTTAATTATATTAAAAGATTTTTAATGATATAATAATGAATCACATTATATCCATGTGGATCATTCATTAGATAATAATCAAACAAAGATTGTGTGGGTTAATTTGAGCGGTTTTTCAATCACAACAGACTTGTTTTAACTTATCACTTAGTAAAATAGAAATTGTCTATTCACAGAACTTTAAATAGAACATTATACATATAAAATATTCTTTTTCAACCATAAAAATGGTTTCATTACCATATCTGAAGGTAGAAATGGAAGAAGAAAGCATGTCGTTCTTGAAGGTGAAAAATTAACACCTCACGAACAACGTTCTCATTAATAAAATAAAAAGAAGAGAGAAAAGGGGGTTGGATGATATAATATCCCATTACAATCATAATATTACAGTATATATATAAAACTGGAGTTAAAAAACAATTTTGATGAAGATAGGTGGGGAGATATCAAGAAATGAACTTGAACTTGAAAGGAAATTAAAGTAGAAGAGGGAGGGAAATTACCTCTTGAATCCTCCTCTTGAGAACATCCTTAAGGGCCTAATCTTTGCCTTTTGATGATACCAAAAGCTCTTGGATGTGGGCGTGGGACTAGGGAATGTGTATGGGCAGAGTTTAGAGAAGGATTGGAGCTTGATAGGTGTGAGGAAATGAGGGAGTGAAGGGTGGCTTTTATAGTGGAGGGGAGAGGGGTTTCCTTAATATAAAATTCATTAGTTTATTAATTTCTTCTAATACAAGTAATAGTGAGTCATACATGACCAAGAATAGTAAATAAGGAATGGTATTTTGTGATTCGGGTGATTACATCACTTGTGATATCAGGAATAGTGGGTTTTAATTATAAGGTATTTATTCGGTAAATTAATGTATTTTACTATTCACCAAAAATTCATGTATCTCCGAAAAATCCCAAAAATTTACCCCAACCATTTTTCGACATGTATAACCCAAAAATGAATTCCATTTTTCAAAAATAAATTTATAAATATTATGAATTTAATATTTAATTAAAATCATAATTTACTTTAAAAAACAGTTTTTAAGATTAAAACAGATTTTATTGTTTTTTCAAAAATTACGTAGGGCCTTATAAAATTATCTAAAAACTATAATAAATTGATTAAATAATTTATGAATACATTTTAGGGGAATAAATTTTCTTTTAATTTAATTAATTAAGTATAATTAATTATTTATGACTTACAGAATACCAAAACATTTACTAAGGTCAAATTGTCACTTTCTAAGATGTCTAAATTTTATTTAATTATTCATAGGTAATGTTACTCTTATGTTGGATGATTTACTATTCATAAGGATCAAATTAATATTCATAAGGGTATGTTACTATTCCTAAGGGTATGTTACTATTCACCAGAAATTATTTTTGTTTCATTAGACTCCAAAATCATCTTGAACATAACAGTGTATGTCAGATTTTCAAAATTCCAAACATAGGAGTGACGAACTTAGGTTTAATGGCCACTAATCACTTAGTAGTTCATTATGTTGTGTTTTTACGTTATTTTATAACTTAAATATAAGAAGGTAATTTTCCATTTAAAAACTTTGGGTCATTACAGGTGGAATGATTAAGTGTTTGTGTAATGGGATTCCAAAATAGTGTTGTTTAATCTCTTTTATAATATTACGGAATATTGGAATATATATGTATTTGTCCGTTGTGTTTTTCAATATGTATATTGTACCAGTAACCATGAAAAGTGATTAAAATATTTTTCTAAAAAACAAGATATTCGCATAATAAAGGGATAAGGAGATAATGAGATATTTGATAGTATTAATGATTTAATGACTAATATAAGGTCAAAGTGATATCATGGTTTGTGTCTATAGAATTTTTGGTTTTTTTGGTCTGTGGAAAGGGATAAATTTTGATAGAACACATGTTTTCACTATGGTTCAATTGTAATTATTATTATCATGTTTAAAGTGAATATATGATTAAGGTATTCACATGTTTGTAATGTGACAACCATGAACTAACTTATGAGATATGGGAGATAAATGTTAAGTTGTTCTAGATCAAATATTTCTAATGTTTTATATTTTTTTGTTTTCTGAAGGATTGTAATGTTATCCATTTATGGATAGTATAATTTATATTCTTGTTGATTTTTTTATATTATTGTATTATCTCACTAAAGGCAGACTTATGCATATTTGATGACCTATGGTAACATTTTTGTTGAGACCAGTGGAATGATCTATAATTTTATCGCATGATCTTATAACACTTAATGAATGACAAATTCAAATTCATTTCATTAAATAAGATATTAAGTGGATATTTTTTAAGGCATTAACAATGGTGATATTGTACCAAAATCAAGTAAGTATATCTCTTTAGGGCTGGGATCATCGAAACCAAAAAGGTTAACTTAGTACCTTATTATTTGATGAATCGAGAAGGTTCCTTAAATCATCACAGATTTATGGCTTTCTCATTGTTAATTTTCTCAAAACCTTGTTCTCTATCACTCTCCATTAAAAATAATGGTTGGACTTCTCTTCCATATCCATTTTTGAAATTCTCAAATATGTTCTCTTATGTGGAATCCCAGTGATGAGTTACATTGGGTAACCATTTTTTTTCTAACATTAATTTTTAAAATTAATTTTTAGTATTCATTTTCATGATGTGGGTATCTATAAAAGAATCATTCAAGTAGTGAAACTTTTATAACCATGATGAATTTTGAGGTCCAAATTCATTTTATGGTGGGTAGAATTTAATTCCCCAAAATTTAATGAGATATATTCTTTTTAACTTCTTTGATGTCTTGTGTTATACACTACACCATGTCTAGCTTGCGCTATATACGACACCATATTATGTTGTAGTATACACAACACTATTCATGGCTTGGATTACGCACAATTTCTATTTCTTTTGATAAAATACATTTCATACAACACTGAGTATATATTTTTTTCCAATGTATAAAAAACCATGTTTTGATTATTTTATATGAAACACCAAAGGAATCATTCACTACAGGCAACACTTAATTGGATTGTGTTACACATAAGAGTGACCTTCCTCAATATCTTGTATTGTAAACAACTAGTACTCACCCATGTGTATGCACGGTGATATATATTAATTGTTATTTTTTAATAACAAAATATTATTTGTAAAAGTTGAGAAGAAATAGTAATATTGAATATATCATAATCACAATGTATTGGTGTATAAAATCGGAATAGAAGTGAATAAAATATGGGGACACCATTTAAATAGTTGAAAAAAATATGATAAATTTAAAAGTAAAGGAATTTCCAATTTTTGAAGATAGATATTTAAAATCAATTTCAATAGAATTAAAGAAACACTATTGGGTACAATGAAATACATAGTGAAAGATTCAAATGGGGAGTTGGGCATAGTTACGTCAAAAAGAGGTTAAGTTGTAAAGGATATTGTTTAGAGCATGAATGCTGGGGTATTGAAATATTATGTAGAACCATAAAAATGTATTAAAAAATATTTTAAAACACAATGTATGAGAAATTGGGATACATTTCAATATGAATTCCAGAAATATCTATGTATGACTAATAGGGATACAGTTGCTCAAAAAAATCTGGAATCAATTAGGTTTCAAAAACCTGTAGGGAATTATATAAGTTTCAGTGTCATCTAAATGTAGGTGCACTAAACTGATATCTTAAATATATTCATTGAAATGGTATTTAGAGCTATCTTTAAATTAAAATAGGAATTATTACATATCCAACACAATTGTTTCCTTAGAAAAAATTTCTCCAACTCAGGTTTTTCTAGGAGAAGAATCCAAATTCCTAGTAGAATTTAGTTCGCATCCCCAAAATGCCCAAAAAATCCACCATTACTAAAATTTAAATCATCACTTGAACAGAATGACAAGTCATAAATAGATAAACACATGATTCACTGCATCATAAAAATAATAACATAATAAAACATATTTTCAAACATATATCAAGTGATGCTTTTTTAAGATTATTATTGAATTGAAATATTTTATTATAAAACATTGATAGTGATTACCACAATTTGGTTTTACGTTATTTTTAAAAATAAAGTTAGTGATTACCTATATTTGGTTTACATTTAGTAGGGAAAATGGGGGAAAGACAAATATATAATTCATTAGTGCATATGAATGATAACTGAAATGCAAAAAAAAATACTATGTGCGGTATATAACACAAACCCAACATTGACCAATAAAAGAAAAGATATATATATTATAAAAAATCATAGTAGTGGACATTAGGTTCATACCAGTAAAACATAAGTATATAAGCACACCCAATATTTCCATTATGAGGATTATATGGGATTCATAGAATAAAATACACCATGAATGAAACACATCCACTCCCGACCCCATACAGAGGATAGAAGTCGTTAACCAAATAAGAAAACTGTCTCCCAATGTCAGCTAAAACCAACTGATGTGCTTCTTGAAGAAACAAATGTACCTCATAGACTATACTGGGATGCTCTCATATACAAGGGTTTTTCTAGTTCTAAGGGAGTCCATGGCCCAATGTCTGATTATTTCCCCAAATCGTACTTCATCATATTTTTTACATTTCATGAAGTACAACTCTTTTGCAGAAATTCCCTTGATATCTTCACGTGCAGGTTGCGTCACCTGCAATATATAAATAAAATTAATCAATATTCAACTGAAAAAAATTAAATGTGCATTATTAAAAATAAATTGTATACAATTGAAAAGGATGCCCATTTATTTATTACATAATAATAATAATTGAGTAAACTATATATATTTGAAATATGGTGTTGAAGGTACCTATGAAAATAATGTATATTGACTTATATTCTGAACAAAGTTACCTTGATACATACATTGAACAAAACTAAGTGTATTTTTTGTTGAGTACAGTGATACATTATAGTACTCTAGCTTTATCTTTAGCTCAAACTCTATACTCAACTCAATCTAAGTCAAATATAGGTGTTCAAAATTCAAATTTAATTTGATTTTTAAAATAAACAAATCAAGCCCATCCATTTAGGAACTACTAAAGTATATGAAATTAAAAAAACATATTAAACGAATTTATATATATTTTAAAATAATAAATATAATTTTTCAATAATTTATATATTAAAATAAAAACTTTGGGATTAATATCATTAAATACTAGAAGAAACTCAAAAAATGATCAATATAGTTGAGTTCAAGTTGTTGTGTAGATTTAGTATCTCAATCTCAGGTTTAGCTCTTCAATTATGGAGACCTCATTTCAATATCTCTCTTCATTTCAATATAAACTACATTTAAAAAAAAATATTTCATATAGTGAAACACACAGTTAAAGAGAAATTACTTAAATAAAAACTCACAAGATGCTCCTCATCCTTTTCATAGTTGCTAAGAAGTACAAGAATCAAATGTTTATATTGTGTCCTATGTAGTTGATTCTAAAACGCTCTATACCAACCATATAGAGGCTTTTCAGAAAAACCATCGCAATTATGATGGACATCCTTGGTTTTTTAAAAACATGCATTAATCCCCTGTTATGAGAAATGATAGAAAATCAGGTCCATGAAAATAAAAGATGAGATATTACCATATTATATTATATAAATAAAATATCACATACCCTGCTTGATCAATGAGGCTTTAAGAATGAAGTATTAATGAATTCATCAGAGTAATAAGTATTCTTCCACTTCCTGAAATAATTATTTGGAGACTTCAAATTGGATTAATATTCCATGGTAGTCAAGAACCTTGAAAATTTATGTACCTTTTGAGGGGGCATCTCAGGCATTCTAGTTTAGATGGGGATAAGTTCAATATCGTGTACATCTATTTTGAGGGGGAAGCTCATGCATTCTGGTGGAGAACCATTAGATCATCAATAGAACATCTATCTATAAACGAATAAAGGAATTCACTTCAACAGTAGTCGAATCCAATATGTGAATCGCTTGTAACAACATAATGGACATCAATGAATAGACACAGATTAAATAAACAGTTAATAGAGGAGCAGGTTTCTGGAAAAGGAAATTTGGTTACATGCAAACAAGGAATGATGGGATGGAGAGGGGTCGTGCTAAGAAAGGATCTCTTTTTGTCATACCTGTGGTCTGAAGATAGGAGATGTAAGTGAAAAAGTTAGTCTAATGATGTTACTATTATGCCAAGTCAATTGGAAACATTTTAGTCAATCAAAACATGTTATGACACCCTTTATAAAAAAATTTCATCCCTACATTAATGCATGACCAAGGGTGAAGAAAAAAGAAAATTTCTTCCTATTAAAAAAGCTTCAATACTTTTTATTAACAAGAGCTGTTCATTTCAATCACATTCATTTAACATGTTTTTAGTAAAAAATAAATTATCATATGTTATATTCCCATTAATGATGTTTATGAAAGAAAGTGTTTTAGTGATTCAAATTTCATACCATGCTACGGTAATAAGGAAGTCCATATTCACGATGATGGTGGTGAAAGTATGTCACTTATTCAGCTATATAATAGAAAAACGTGAATGAAAGAGATAGAAATTTGACAATTTATTTTATAAAACATATAAACAAAATATAATTGTTTGAAATGATCCAATTATAAATAAATAGGTCTTTGGTCCAATGATAGTTAAAGAATGGGAGAAAACACACAAGAATAATGAATGAACATGTTTCAAATCTAAAAAATGATTAAAGAAAAAACATGCATGTTTATCATTTTCATTTTAAAGAAAACACAATAGAATAACGAATGAACATCTTACAAAGATAAATAATTTAATTAAGATGATTAAAAAATAGAAAAACTGGGCTAAACAGACATGTTTAACATGTTCCTTTTATAACCGAATATGTAAAATGAATATAATAATCAAAAAATTAATGAATTTATTTAAATAATCAAACATTTAGGGGTAGTAAGACTACCTACAACAGAAATATACTTAAACATAAATAGATATACCCACATACATGGATGTGGGAAAATGAAATAGGTAACATATACCTACATGATAAGAGAAAGGATCACTATAATGAAGTTAAACACATTTAGAGGTAGTAAGACTGCCTGTAAATAAAATTTTCTTCAATATAAATAGAAATACTCAAATTCATTGATGTGGGAAAAATAAAACTTTATGTTATACCTTCATGAAAAGAGTCAGGATCACTATAATGAAATTTAACACATTTAGAGGTAGTTAGACTGACTAGAACTGAAAGATTCTTCAATATAAACCGACATAAAGTCATACATGGATGTGAGAAAATTATAATTGTAAGACATACCTCATGAAAAGTGATGGGATCACTATAATGAAGTTGAACACATTTAGAGTTAGTAAGACTGCCTACAACTAAAATCCAATTCAACATAAATAGAATTTCAAACATAACACCAAGCTTGGAAAGGGTAACATGGATAAATTCAGGTTGCACATTACTAATCTGAATAAAAATTTGAAAATTAATGAGTGATGGTCTCAAAATAATAATCATGAAAAACATTCAACTTATTATATATATATCTCTTCATAGAATGATGTATAAAATTCACCTATGGAGTGAATCTCTCCAAATAATATTCATGAAAAACATTCACCTTAACTTTTCTACGATGCAGGTTTTATCTTGCAACACGACCTCTTTTATGGAATTCCACATCATGTGCATCCTAAAATCTACAACACTAATTAATTATAACATGTATTCATTTATAGTGATGTACAAGGCTTTAGGTAGTTAAATAAAAAATACATAACTCTGATTTCATTGTACACACATTAGATTGCAATCAGTCTGCATTGTGGTTGATTTCATTGCGTGGTGATACTAAATTTTTTCAAATATTCAGAAAGTATGAAACCTAAAATTTTCTAATATGAATCTCAAAATTTCAAATGACTCATATGTGATTAATGTTTTGTTCAATGCATATAAATATTAAATTCCTTATATATTCTGGTGTGTCTTTAATTCGAATAGCAGAACCATGGGATTCAAATTTCCATCTTCTTTTAAAATCATATTTAGGTCGAGTTTCATGCACAAAAAAATTATTCTTTCAAAATTTTTAGATTCCTAGTACTTATACTACTCATCCAAAATTATTTTATTCACTATAACATTATTCTTATATACTAAACAGTGCATCTGAAGCTAGAGATTGATAATAAAACAATCAATATGCATTATTGAATTTCTATTTTAAATAGTGTAGTATAATACAATTCTTATAGAAAACATATAATCAAAAGACAAATTTTAAAATTAAAAAAACAAACATACAATATTATCTTTATAATTACGGAGAAAAATTCATCATATTCTTCATTCATCTTGTTTAAATACTCCTTTTTTGGAAATGTAGTTCAGTGGCATGGCTTGTTGTGATCACGGTGTATTGAGGTAATTTAAAGTCATTATATCATTTTTCTAACCAAATGAATGAAGGAACTATAGTGAAGAGTAATTAAATTGCAACCAAGTGCTTTCTCAATAGCAGATTGGGACACAAACTACACTTGTAGCTTCTTTTCAAGCAATAGAATCTTAAAAAAAGTGCAAAAACAATGTCAAAAAAAAGTAACACAGAGGAATCAAAATTCTAATGATGGTGAAATATACCTTGGAAAGTAAAACACAAAGTTAGATAAGCATCTAACTGAAGAAAATTATAAAAATAGAAATGACCATTATGTAAAAAAGACATGATAGGAACATGAAAAAAAAATATTTAATAAAAAAACTTATACCAACCTAAAGTTCTACTTTTTTTTGATATGTTGAAGGAGGAAGGTGTCTAAACTATTAGAATGAATATTATGAAAGATTTAATGACCGGAAGAAAGAATGTATACCTTGATAATCATGTAGGTCAATAAATCCACTATAAATATTGATGCATATTTTTGTATAATATTATCAATCATTGAATGTGAGTTGAAGTTTTAGAATGAACCAATGAATATGTCACCATGTACTGATTCATTAACTTCAAAATCCACTACCTTGTTTTCTTACATACACAATAACGATTAAAATTAATAATATAATAATAATGAATATTGAAATCTGAAAATAAAAATCATGAATGTTAACATAAAAGAGAATGTTTGAAACCAAGAAAATATTAAAAAGTGTTTCATAACATAAGTTTGTCTTGCACATAAGGTTTCATTTGTTAATAGCAGTAAATTTAACAATACATCTAAAGAAATATGAATGTTGTGAAGTGATATCATGTACATCAATGGGATTAAAAGAAATCAATAAATTTTCCATAATTTTTATTATAATATTTCATTATACTAATTTACATACATTGAATAAAATTAGTCAATTAAGAAGATGAATGTAGATAGTAAAGGGAATTTTATATTTCAAAAACAATTTGAATATGAGTTGAAGTTATAGTTTTCAATGCATATTATAAAGAAGCATGTGGTACAACATAGTAAAGAATTATATTTTTATGTCGTCATATTGAAATTGTACATTCATGAGGATACTAAATGCACAATATATTGATGTAGTCCTTTTGAAACTATTTGTTATATTGTTATTAACTAATATAGAATAATGTGTAAATGATGCATATTTTACATGAGTTGGATGTTTTAAATTTCAGTGTTACATGAAATATACATGATAAATACTACGGAATCAAGCATATTTTAATAATTTTTTTTCTATATTATTTAGAATAATGCGGGTTGAATGCACATTAAAGCTTTTTAATAATAAAAAGTGACATGATCTGCATTCGTGTTGAAATTGCATAATTAGATAAAGATTTTTTTATTACTACATGTAATAAGATCATCGATCATAAAAATAAATGACATAATATTTCGTAATCATTTAATTCTTTTTCTATTGAGAAATCATAATACATGAAAAATGAATAACTTATATTACTTCATTTGTATTCCAGAAGTTCAATTTGACTATTCTTGAGGATGAATTCCCCCCATCATTCCCATACCCATGATTTTCAATTCTATAGCTTTTATTGCATACATTCACATTAAATAATTTAAATAATTTAAAACAAACACCGTTTTGCAACTTGAAAATCATTTTATGTAGAAATTTATTAATTTAAATGAATCTATGAAGATAATATTCTCAATCGCTACAACCTGCAGATGAACCAACACTTATAGAACAATTAATTAAAATTATTTTAAGAACATATGGGTGAAAAAAAATCCAAAATCATATTAAATTTGAAAAACTAATGTTCAAATTCAATAGCCCAATGCTATGTAATCTATTAGTTCTTGGGATAATGGACATTGATCCCTAACATCCCCATTGGCTACATATATGAATGGTCTTGGAAATACTTCTAAATCTTAAATCTCTTCTCACCCAGTCACATTTTTCATCATCTAGAAACCAAGAATAATATTACATGAAAAATAAATCTCAACTTTAATTTAGAAATTATCGTTTCTTCAACATGAAACATGCGGAATTGGAGGCACGCATGAAAATCCACTCCCAACTAGTAAACATAAATACTTTGTCGAATAGGAAATGCCCATATTTTGAAAAGCTATGAAGTTGAAGATAATAATGAAGGATCACCACATATAATTTATAAATGGGTAATTTCCTTCCATTACCCATCCTAGAGTTCCTGGAATCAGTACTAGTAGCAGAAGCACCCTTCCAGCCATATAAAACATTTTAATTGTGGTAGAGATCAGGGGTCGGGAACATAGAGGAAAAGGATAAATATGGGAGAGTACTAATATGCGATGCCCATAAATACATTGAATCTATAGTTGTGAATCACCAATATTACCATTACCGAGGATTATTTTTCAAAAAATAATCCAACCTTGGTTTTTCTGGAAGCATGGAGGAGGAAAAATGAGTGGAAGTAAAATAGGTATGGGTTTGAACGGATGAAATTGAATGAAGAGCGATGCATAGGAGGGTTTCGGTATTATAAAGTCAGCATTACTTAGCGGGATGTGTTAGAGGATTGGAGGGAAACCTTGAAAGGTAGCGGGACGTTGGAGCTGCTCTGTGGAAACCCTAGCTCGAGCAGACGTAAATCATGAGTGGGGAGAAGAAGCATGGAAGTGTAGGGTAACGGGGTCACTGAGGAAGCCCAATACTAGAGGCAGGTGTTTTTTTGGTGATGTGGTCGTATAAATTGGGGACATGTTGGCTGGAGGAAGCCTAGTTTAGTATAGATAACAGATAATGAGTTTCACTAAATAATGATATATTATTAAAATATTTTTATTTAATGGAACATAATCTAACCATTATTAATAGTATTAACCACATTTTTAATTTTATATAACATAAAAATTATTCTTAAGTATTTTCTATGTCATGATATAAGAACAAATTCAGTTTTTTGGATTAAACATTTATTATTCAAAAAATGATTTTCCCCCTTTTGATAGAAAAATGATTTTAAATATAGTTTTTGAAACACTAATATATTGAATTTTCCATAGTAAACTTCTTCTTTTAATTTGGATTATAAAAATTTACATTTGTTTCTTTTTTTTATTTTCTTGATATGTTTCATTTTTTTATGAATAGTGAAAAACTGATTTTTATTGAAAATTTTATTAAAATTTAAAGTCATTAAATAGTGAAATTATGTATTGTATTAGTTTTAAATATTAATTATATAATTTTTATTCAATTATGGATTTTGAAAATGATTTTATACATGAATTTATTACAAAAATATTTTCCATTTAAAAGGGGTATTTTTCCATGAAATGGTTTTTCGTGACATTTTACATGTTTTAATTTAAATTTTTTTCTAAAACTTCTATATTTTGAATTGTTATAAATGGATTTCAAATTTTGAATCATAAGGTCCAAATTTTATATGTAACTCCCTTTTATTTTGGACATATATGAATTGTTACCATGGAAAATTTTTTTGCCACGGTAATAGGAAAATTTGTGTAATTTTGGAAAAAAATAAAATTATAATGACTATAAAATGATAAAAAAATCAGAAAAAATATTTGATGATTTAAATTAGACCGATAACATTTTATTATATAAATTAAGTCATTTAATGGATACTTTCCTATGAAAATGACTTAAATAATATTTAAAATACAGAAAGACACAAAGTTCCATTTTCATTGCCTTTATATCTGTTATGTGTTCACATGTAGTCAAATGGGTGATATCAACGAATCTAAATGGTAAATATTAACTTAATGAATATATTTCCATAATATAGAATTACATTTAATGTTTTGGGGCCATTTGAGAGATATTATGGTATTTTTAACATTTTATTTAATGAAAATCTCAAGATGTCAATTTCATGATTTAATGAATATATCATTCTTAAAATAAAGATACACTAAAGATAAATTAGAATATAAAAACACATTTGAAATCTATAATTTTTATCTTTTTCATATTAGTTTTTTATAATTTTTAGAAGTCATATAATTACCTTGATGTTTTATATATGGATGATGCAGAATTTATTTAATTGATAAAAAATCTATAAACTAATTTTTATTAAAATAATAGTAACCATTGAAAGTCCAAAACAATTCACCAATGTTAATTCATAAAATATATATTGATCATAAGCATCAAATGGTTGAGTTAAGGAACATTTAGAGCCTTATATAAGAGATTGTGACAATTATATTATTTTATTTCAAGTGCTGTTAAAGTTGTCACATTCGTAATCTAATAAATATAACATTTTTAATGGAATATTTTTGGGTGGATAAATTAAAATAATAGTATTCTTCATAAATATAGTAAATTTGTCTTCATAGTTGTATTTTATTTTCAAATTTTCTTCATCAAATAAGTATATCAAATAATTACACAATATTGATGGAATAATTATTTTATTAAGGGAAATATCAAATAAATGTTACTAAAATTATTTAAATAAAAATTAATTGAGCTAATTAATTTCACTAATAGATATTCTATATTTCCATGACCCTATAGTGATATGATAAAATAATTTTTTCTAAGATAACATATTATCTTGATATTATTAGAAATCCATGAAATGAATAATGTCAAAATTAACACAATTGATATTTTGTAAAAATAATATTTTATTAAATTATTTAAAAATTAAGAAAATTTAACACAATATATATAAAATATTATATTTTTTGAGATGTTCTAAATTATTTATTTATGATCAAATTGACAACAAATAAGTTAATATTATGCACTTTTAATGATCAAATATTTGTTATCCTAGTTAAAATGATATAGAATAATTAAGTGTTAAATTGAAAAGATATGGTTTAAATGGATAGAGATACTTGTCAAAAAATTTATTTCATGATTTTATTAAAACCCTATAAAATATATTATTAATAATTGGTATAGATTGGAGTATTTTATGTGGGGTTTTAATTTATTATAAATTAATATTGTTTAGGTTTCCCAAAGTTCCACTCACCTCAATTATAAAAGGTCACTTCCTCCCTCAACTCTTCACTTATTTTTGAGCCTTCATGCTCGACCATACCCTACCCATTTCCCTTATAAAATTACCTAGAAACATTATAGTGGTTCTTTTCTTCTAAAATACATTCTCTAGTGCTCTAATATTAGATATACATAAAGAACATTGAAGAAGAGGTAATCTCCTCTACCGATTCTATCAAATTGTTTTTTCTTCTACTTTCTCTTCAAGAGTTGTATAATCATTAAAAAATAACTTCATTATCAGTTTTATACTAATATATTATCATGACTATGAATCAACCATATTTTATCTTCTATCCATAATATAAAAAACAAAATCATTACCAGTGCGTACGTACGGCTTGCTGTCTACACACTCTGTTGTAATATGTTTTTGATCACCAACTTACCTGGATGGGTATAATGGTAGAAGTAATAACTATATATTATTTTTATAAATTGATATTTATTCCGAAATATTATACACCATCAATGTCAATACCTATCAACAATTATGGAATGCTATCATCGCTCATGCGTACTTACGACCTACCATCTCCTCAATGTGATGTGATTCATTCTTTGTGACCTCCATTAAAGCATGATTATATAAATGAATTTAATAGATAAATATGTTATATATTATGATAATTTCAATATTTATATGATATAACTATAAACTAATAAGTTAATCAATAGTTTATTCATTGATAAGAACATAAATCAGTTAATTCTCGAATAACATGTAACACAAAAATATTATGGGAGATGATGAATATATTTCACCAAGATAGAATATTATGTTCCATGATTCCAAAGTCACTAAACTAATACGGTAATTAGTTATATATTTGTGTAATTTATTAAGTATTCGGTAAATGAAATGTAATTTCTATGTAAGGTAATCTTAGGTCATTAGACTCTTTCCTCCCAATAAATATTTATTATGTTTTAAAATAGAATAACATAGAATGTAGTTTTATTTCATTAGAACGTCCTAAATCCTTCATAAATTTGGACTGGTTCAATTATAAAATATAATGGGATATACATATCTAATAATATATTTTCTTAATAAAATATATTTTTAATAGATAAAAACTTGACAAATTGATATTAGATTTAAAAAATTGTACTTTTCAATGATTTCTCATACATAGAGAGTTCGTATGGTAAAATAAACATAATTTTTGGATTTCAGTTATCAAAATTAGCCTAGGATAAATTTTTGGAAGTTTTATAAAAAGTTTCATTTTTATAGTATTTTATGAATAGTATTTGATGAATAGTAAGAAAATATTTTATTAGTAAATAACTTTTTCTGTGAAATGATTTTTGAAAAACAGTCATAAATGTTTGTAATCAGGGAGATATTTATAGTATAATAAATTCACATATTTATATGTGAATAGTAACTTGACACTTATGAATAGTAATTTGACCAATAGAATATTAACCTAACCTATGGAAGTATATATAAATTATAGTTATCTTAAAAGGTAATGTGGTATAATTATATCATAGTATAAATAAATAAATGTATTTGAAATCATTAATTAAGTATTAGTATTTAATTAATTTAATTTAATTTAAAAAGAAATTCATTTTTTTAAAATGGAGTTGAGTTTTGAATTCTCTATGTTGAAAAATGTATAGGGTGATTTTTTTAGATTTTTATGAAATAGTTTAATTTCAATGAATAGTAAATATACAGTTTTTAGTTTTTTGTATATTTAATGACATCAAAACTGTTTAATAATGATGTAATGATTAAGATAATATTTTTTTCAACTCTTAAGGAATAAAGTATGATATTAGGTGCACCAAGTTTCCATTACAATGGTAAAATACCATGGGAAATCCCATGGTTTTGCAAATACCACCAATGAGGTGTCCTCAGAATTTAATAAAAACCCCTTCTCTTTTACTATAAATACCTAGTCATTCCTTCATTTATATTCATAAAAAAAAGAATACCTCTCAAAGATCTGACTATATGACCTCACAAGGATTCCTCCAAAGGATTCTTCAAGCCCCCAAGTTCCCGATCATAGAGTTTTAGAAGTTACTCTTCATGGTAAGGGATTCTTACACCCTTCTCTTTTTCAACCACTCTTTTTATGTTATTCATTTTTTAATTTTTATTTTCTTATGTTGGGATATGTAATTCCATACCCCCATTAATTTAAATAATATGTAAAAATGATGAGGGACACCTTTTTCTCTCATCAACACATTTTATGAATTTTTTGTGATGCGGTTAGGCTGCCCAAATTTTGCAAGGGGTTTCTCTCTTCTCATTTCCATGCAAGCTCCCCTTTGATATTATACTTCTGAGGATTCATTTTTATATTTTTTTGCTAATTTAAATGATCTTCATACTATCCATTTTATGTATTTATGATGATATATTCCTTTTACTCTAATCTATCCCCCCTATGATTATTTAAGTATACCAATTAATATAACGAAACTCTATAAGGGAATTATCAACTTCTCTTTTCCATTCAAGTACTCTTTTTTGTGGTATGTCTTTAAAATTCACATACCATGTTCTTATTTACATTTCATACTATCCCTATACATTATTATTTGTCTTTTATGAATGGCTTACCCCTATCCAATCTTATTTTAATGTTTTATAAAACTATGTTTCATACCTGTTATGATGTTGAATTTTCACCTCAAAATCTATATATTTTTCTCAAGAAATTAATTTATATTTTTTATGTGAATACCCAAACCCCTTTTATTTTTTGGTTTATTTATCAATACATAAAAATTATTTATTTGATTCAGGAATTGACTTACATAAAAACCACATTCCTTTTTTGTGGGTTATAAATTACATAATGATCCTATTTTTAAGCACTTTTTAAAATGCCCGGATTTTGATATGAAACCCATTTCTTTTTTTCTCTATGGTTAGTTTATGAAATTCTAGGTTATGATATATGTGTCTTTCCTGAAAATAAATACATATTAATGGTTTTCCCTGATATTTCTCTAATGCATTGGATAAATAAATAAATCTCTATAGATAATAATATTTACGACACCTTTATGAATAACCTTGGTAATTTTTGAGATACCTTGGAGAATAACTGGGAAAATATGTATGACACCATAGTGATGGACCTTGGTGATATTCTGATGAATGTATAAATTAAATGATATGTCCACATTTTTATGTTATGATTCATTTTCTTTTATTTATTATATTCCTCTTTATCATGACATTATGATTGTTTTCTTGTTCTTATTGATACCTCACAAGCTCACATGAAACTATCTCTCTTGTTTTACAATAATGGGATTTAGGCAAACCCTTTTATTTGATGTACATGTCCAGGTTATGATATGGAGTAATTTTACATTGTATAAACTTTTTAAGAAGTATTTCAAGTGGTTTTTTAGAATGTTTTATGTTTTTATGTATTATGTACCTAATTTCCAAGACACTAATTTTTTTCAATCCTCTATTTGAAAAATTTATTTAAGTGTTGTGTAGTAAAATTTCGTTAAATTCCCACCATCCCATATTTTCTACTTCTTCTTCCTTTTTATTTTTAAATAATTACCACCAATTATATGAATCTCTTAAGAGATGATAAAATTCCCAGAAAAAATTTTCCCTTTCATTACATACCACTCTAATAATTATATTTTATTTAGAACTTATCCATTTCTCAGCTACAAATGGATTTATAGCCCCATTTAATGTGGGTGGTTTTGGTCTCATGAATCGTTATTACCTTGTTCCTCCATGTTGTAAATCAGGCAGCTCTATACAAGTAATGTAATTGTTCATTACCTGAGTTAGTTGTCCTAATATGGTTATAAGTTGTTCAGAACAAGTTCTAGCTCCTACTCCAACATCATTTTCATTCATAAGAGGGAAATCCCAACATTGATTAAATACCAAGATAAGGTTTCCACTCCATCCACTAGGTTCCATTTTTAAACAATTTCATTCACTATATTATGTTTTGAATCATAATTCATAATTAAAAACATGTAAAATACATAACATAAATTGAAAAATTATTCATAACTAATGTCATAATCATAAAGTGTTTCCTTTGTGAACATAATTAATCATTAATACTTCATAATGTCTTGTAAAGGAAATGACAATTATATTAAGTATATCCCTTGGATGAGTCAAACCTAGTGCATAGTAAGGCCCATTTTCATGTACCACGTTACCTTGAGTTAAGCCTAGAACACCGTGTCAGAGTTATTACTCCTAGTTACATCTATGAAACAACCAAATCCACTTGTAGTATCTAGAAAAGTCTGTATTATCTTGGAGTTCCCACATAATATCTACATTACAAAAATTCTAGTATGTTTCCCTATACTTATCCTCAACATATATCCTAGGATTATGATCCCTAAGATATGTTTTCTAAATTTATTTCTCATGTTGTTGAAAAACCTCCCACTAATACCAACTATAATGAAATTACCTCAGAAGCCCAAAGTTGGTGCATTAAATTAATAAATTGTCATGATTATAAGGAATGAAATCCCAAATGACCGATCTATTTAGTAGTCTTGGAAAATAGATTACAAATATGAACATTACGTTACAAATCAAAGAATGAAATGAAACATATATAATTATTTGAAAATTAAATTATTATATTATATTAAAAAATCATATTAATCAATAAACACATCTTGGAATCATGGTAAAAAAACATTAGAAATGGATGATCTTAGATGCTCGGTATGGTTACACAATATAATAGAAGATTTCATAAATAATCATAATATTTTATGGAAGGTATAAAACTGAAAAACACCATATAAAAATTATATTTATCATAATATGGAAAGAATAAATCAAATATTTCAGTTAAACATTTACATGGATATTATACTAGTTGAATAATCACATGCAATGTCAATAACTAATCTCACAATGAGAAAATGCATAATATTGAACATCATAACCATGTTGTAAGGCCTCATACCAAGACCATTACCATTCTATCAAGGCCTTTTTCCAAACCACTAGATTGTCTCATGATACTTACTGATTCATTTAGGGGATATATCGGGCCACTCCCATCACTTAATAACTCCCATGCATTCCGCATATGAAAAGATTGAAACATAACATAAACAATCATATTAAACCTAGCATACGAAATGTTAATAATTTAACTAGAAATGATGACTGGTATAAAAATATCACTTCTATAGTCAAATATTTCATGAAACCTTCAATAACATATGTAGGATTTTATCATTATAAATCAACCTCAATATAGTATTAAATCCAACAAAGGATGTTGATATAGATGAAAATAATATAATAAAATCATTAAAACTCTTTGAAAAAAATATCCTTTTAAATCATCTAAAATAAAATAAAATATAAGAAAACAATTCTTTTGAATATAAAATTGTATTCTTGTAAGGGATGCATTAACATGTTAAGGTGACATAACATTGGAAAATAGTCGCTGGCACCATATATGTTAAAAAACAATCTTTCCAAAAAAAATTGAAAAGTTCATAAAGTACCTCATTTGAAAAATGATTGATTTATTCATTTAAAAACATTTTATAAAAAGTAAAACATGGGTAAAAATGAATTTTAATTTCCATAGGATAATAGTAAAACTTTTAATGAATGAATTTTTAACAACATGGACATAGATGATGAAGATTTCCCAGTAGATACTTATATATAAACAACCTTGAATAATAATGAGATTGTGAAATTAACCCTTAAATAAAACCATTAAAATATTAATTTTTGAAAACATTTGAATGAAATAAAAATTAGAAATAAAATTTACTTTATAATTCTTTTATTTCCATATAAATAGTTTGTTAAAATAATATCAATAATATTTAAATGGAGAAAGGATTGATTCATTAATTATTCAAAGCATCCCATACCACTTTGAAAATTTAAATCATAAGCTTGATATCTTCAAATGAAACATTAAATTCCATGAAGAAAATTTATTTATTATATGAAATTTAATAGGTGCATTAAATACACCACACACAATAAATAGGTGGTGAACATGTCATTAATCTCATGAAAATTAAATGTGAGATGAAATTCCCTTACATTAGGTCTGATACTCCGCATATGTGTATGAAAATAATTTATAATTTTCTTATAAATATTACTAATGTATATCACATTAATAATAATAAATTTGATATCATTTATGATTCTCTTATGACTTTATATTACTTGTTTCTTAATAATTCCAAGTTGAATCATTGTTCCGAGTAATATTTGATTTGTTTATTGTACGTGTTTTGGCTGTTTATTCTTGATCATATTACTTAGATCATGATTTATTTACATATAGAATGTATAATATTATTTATATATCATATATATTCATAATATAAATATATATAATATATATAATATATAGATATATTCAATTAAATACACCGTTCTTGAGGATGATAGCCCAAACGTACGCATGAACGTTATTTTTGTTTTCTAATCGTATTGAATGAAAGTAAGTGAATAACATATATGTACACAAACACACACACATATATATATATATATCATTACAGTAGCATTATTATTTCATATATTTCATACTTATTCATAATATAAATTTTTATAATCATTTTTGAATGTTGAACATTGAAGATGAATCTCATCTCTTTGTAGAGACGGTAGGTCGTACGTACTCACAAGCGATGGTATCATTCCATTGATAGTTAAATGGTATGGAATTGGATGAGATATTAATTATAAATAATAATTTTAATGATCTATTTTTTCATTTACATCCATTATATCCATCATTATAATCATCCAAATAAATTAGAGTGGTATCAAAAAGTACACCACACCGTGGAGACGGTAAGTCATACACACATATGCTTGGTGATATTATTATTTGTATGATGGATAAAAAGAGGAATATGGTTTTAAAAATAATTTAATAACATATAATCATGTATATGATACTGGATATATTAATCCAGTATGGAAAAAAACAATTAAAGAGTAAGTAGAAGAAGAAAAGAATGTTGAAATTGGTGATAAAACAATTACCTCTTTCTCATGTATCTTCTTTTGATTTTCACAAAAGAACTCCATAAGTTGGTTTTCTGCCAAAAGTGTGGCCTCTAGTATGATGTGAGAAAATATGTGAGAGTTATATGTCAGTTTTTGACAAATAAAAATGGATTTGGAGGTGTGAATTAAAGATAAGTAGAAATGAAAATTTTATAACAGAAGTGGGGGAACTTTTGGAAAATCATGAAATATTAATTTATAATAAATTTATTTTCATTTTATAATAGTTCCAATGTGATTTATTTAGAGGATAAGATAATAATGGGTTGAAATCCTATCAACCAATATGTTTTAGATATGTTTAGATCTTATAATTAACCTTATCATCTATATTTAACACTTATTTAAATAAAATAACTCTTACCGTGACTTCAAGTATTTTTAAACAATACGGTTAATATAGTTAATATAAAATCCCAAAAGAATATAAATTTTATAATTAATGAAACTTTTGACGCTATATATGTCATTTTTCAAAATCATAGATTTTTATGACTATTATATCATTTAATAAAATAGAATTTGTTTTAAAAGTCATTTATGAAAATTTTGGAAATATTTAGTAATTTAATTTTCTTAAAGTCATATAAACTATATTACAATGAAAAATAATATTTAATTCATCCCTAAAATTCCAATATTATCCAAAAAATTCATGTATGAAATTAATAATCTCAAATTATATTTATTTTTATATTAAAATTAACTGTTATTTCAATCATTAATTAATAAGGTAATCACGGTACCATCATTATGTCATTAATAAATTTAATATTTAATATCTAAAAATTATAAATATATAACCATGATGTAAGAAGTATTTTTATATTTCAAATGACTATTTATAGTAAAAAATATCCATTACATAACCCCACATTAATATTGATTAAGTAAAATGATACATGTTTAAGTTATATTTGTCCTTACATTAAATTGGTTATTATAAAATGTCATTATCCCACCCATGTGAGTCCCAGATGTTTTTTGGGATGCCCATAACTTATCCAATAGGATCAACACAGAAGTTATTTTTACCCTTATTTTCCTCATTTACCCATTTATAGTGGTAAATAAAAATAATTACTAAAGTAACTATTCCAAATGTCCAAAAATAAATGTTTCCAATTAAAATTATTTGGAAACATATATAACAAATATGTAATCCATTTTTCAAGATATAAAACACATAATTTGAATTAATTAATTTAAAATTATTTCTGGTTCACTAAATGAGAAAGTAGGTAATTAAAACTAAAAACCATCAAAAGATTGACATGTGCTTATATCTAATTTTAATATTTAAATAATTCAAATGACAAGAATTGTATTAAATGAAAAAAATAATTTAATTATACTTTTAATATTATTTAAATAATAATATAAAAATATAAATAATTATATGAAAAGCAGTTTTGTATTAAAATGGACAATTTTTTACTATTCATTAAAATGTGAAACATTTCGGAAAATATCCACAATTTTTCCAAACTAAATTTTTATGTACCAATTATAAATACAAATTTATTTAGTCAAATTGAATATATAAAAGTGTAAAAAATTTAATTTAATGTGGGTGGTCCATCAAAAGGCGTGAAAACTACATTTTTTTAAAAATAATTCTTTTATCCAAATAAAATGAATTTGTTCTTATATCATGCCCAGTAAATACATAAAAATAATTTTAAAATAATTTTTAATATATATGATTAAAATTTTGGTTAATAATTTTAATAACTACTAATTTAACTACTAGGTTATATTTTATAATATTTTATTAATATATTGTTGTTAGTCAAAACTAATTCTTGCATGTGGTGCAAGCCAAATCTTTGTAGTGTGTAGAATAACATATCAATATTATCTAAAAGAATTATTGTATGACATAAAAAATTTAAAATTACGTTTATTTTAATATTTACAACATCATTTATTTCAATAATTCATTAATCTGGTAATCATTGCATCATCATTGGGTCATAAATAAATTTTTTTATTTAATGTCTAAAAAATAAAAATATAATACCATGAAATAGGAAATATTTTTATCTTTATAATGAAAATTTATAGTCAACGTTATTTTTTATATAGCCCCGCAATTATATTTTTTTACTAAAAAGATACAGGTTTATGTTATATTTCTCTTTACTTTAAATTAATTATTATAACATGTCATTATCACACTAAAGTGTCTCCTAAAGGCCCAAGGCGTGTGCCAAGAGTTGTCTTGTTCACCCATAACACATCCAATAAGATTAAGAGAAGTGTAGAGTAGTTTAATATTATTGTAATATAATTGTTACCGTTATTTACCTCATTTACCCATTAACCATGGTAAATAAAAATAATTATTAATGATACTATTCACAATGTCCACCAATAAAAGTAGGCCATTTACCCTTCAATATGAAATTATGCGTTACGATTCCAAACCAATTCTGTTGTACTCCATTGTTTAAAAATGGTTCTTATTAGAAGGAATGGACAACATATCAACTCACATAATCCAATTAGGGATTTCCCTCCTATACAAGATAGTTATAATTTAGCTGGAGATACCAGTGTGCTGAACATGTTATAAACAAATTTGGAAAGCTGACTAAAGTTGTGAATAATAACCATACCCGTATAGAGAACCCTAAACCACAATGAGTAAGATCAATTTTAGACCACTTCATGTGACAACGACCTCCAACATTCAATCGGACTACAAATCCATTTGTAGCTGAGAAATGGAGAGGTTTCTTAGAGAATATATTTATTTCTTTGGGATGTAATGAAAGTGAAAAAGTTATCACGGTAGTTTATTGTCTATCCTGATATTCAAATAAATAGTGATCATTAATTCAAAACACAAAGGAGGGTAAATAAGTAGAAAATATGGAATGGGAGGATTTTAAATAACTTTTCTTATAAAAATACATTCTTCATGAAAATGACTAGATATGGAGATATAGATTCTAATTTTGAGACAGAAGGAGAATGAGATTTTTACAAAGTGTAAATCTCATTTCACAAGCTTAGAAATGTATGATGCATACTACAAATGTAATGCAAGGATTAATATTGATCATTTCATTGATGATTTAATTCCATTTCTCTCAAAAGAATTGGTCTCCAAAAATTTCTTACTATATGAAGATATAGTCTCATGTGCTATCATGAAAGAGAC
The DNA here is from genome assembly GCA_963277665.1 of Viscum album. NCBI lineage: Eukaryota > Viridiplantae > Streptophyta > Magnoliopsida > Santalales > Viscaceae > Viscum > Viscum album. Next base: position 2,029,652,956 of record OY728150.1, read on the forward strand.
AGAATTTTTGAAGTCCTATCACATTAAGGGAATATAGGAGAAGAATATAATAGTAAATCAAGAGACAAATAATTGGGAAAAGGGAAATAATGATTCTCCCACATGACTATGGAATCTTTCCTTTTTATTATATTACTTTTCAATACATTTTACAAACATAGGATCTTTTATGGTTTAGCTTCTTTGAAATTAAGTACATAATATAGTAAAACATAAAACATTATTCTATTCCACATGAAAAGATTCATCATAGGTTCATACTCAATAAAATGATTATATCTCATAACTTGTGGATATACATAAAATAATGGAGTGAACATAAATCCCAGTAAAGAAAAACAGGGGAAATAGTTTACTTATGATATTGATGAATATCAATAAGAACACGAAGAAATACATAAAGGCATGAAAAAATCCATACCATAAGAACATAAATCATAACATGGATATGTGGCTAAAAACATTTAATTTTAAAATTAATAATCATATCAACAAGGTCCATACCCATGGTTTCATAAAAATTAACAAGTCTTTTCAGCAAGGTATCATAAAAATTACAAAGGTTATTCACTAAGGTATCCAAAATATTACCAATGTTATTCACCAAGGTATCGTAAAACATGCCATCTGTATAGATTATTTTCATTACCTAATACATTGGAGCGCTATTCGGGTGCACAATTAATATATCTTTATTTTCATGTGATCCACATATATCATAACCAAACATTTGATAAATAACCTATACAAAATAATATAAATGGGTTTCAAATCAAAATCATGTTGGTTCAAAAGGTTCATAACAACATGATCATTATGTCATTTATAACCCAGGAAAAGGTAATGATTTTTTTGTATGTCAATTCCCTAATAAGAAAATCATTTTTATGTATTCATTAATTCAACTAAAAATTTTAGATGTTTGGGTATTCATATAATGAAAATAAAACAATTTCTTGGAAAAAAGAGAGATGTTTTAAGGTGAAAATTCAACAGCATAATGGTATGAAACATGGTTTTATAAAAAATTAACAAGAGTGAGGAAATGTTTCACCCATTCATAAAATAATACTAATATAGTATAGGGACATAATAAAATGTAAATAGGAAAATGGAATGGAATCTTGAAATAAATACCCCATAAAAGATAACATCAATGGAAAAAAGAGACACATGAGCCTCAGCCTAGTTGGTGAGGACTTCTTAAGTTCATCCAGGAGACCCGAGATCAAATCTAGGAAGATGCTACTTTCTGGTACTACAACAGTACTATTGTAGGTACTGTAGTAGGTGCTGTAGCAGTAACTGTGCAGACTGTAGTAGGAACTGTGCCGACTATAGCAGATATTGTAGCAGGAACTGTAGCAGGCACTGTAGTAGCAGGGATTACTCCTCTGTTTGGGACTTCGGGCCACTGATTTATTCCATGATTCCTTTAATAACTTCGGGACACCAAGGCCTTCAGGTCTGTAAGACCTTCAGGCCAACTCAGAACCTCGGTCCACCTTAAGTGCAGATGAAAACCAGACAACCAACATGGAACAAACTTCAAAACGAAGGAGGAGCAAAGATATTTCACCATAGAAGAAGATAAAAAAGATTGCAATTACAAGAGGGTATGGATCCTACAATCAAGACAAGCCTGTTCATGCATAGAAAATCCTAGTTGAACACTCATGAGAAGGTGGAGAGCTAATTCCATGATGAAGATGCTGGGGAGGAGCAGCTCCATGTAGCTAGTCTGGGTTGTATGTAATGTTTGAAGCCTACGTGCAATGAATGGGACATGTAATACTTACACCTACATGCCTTCTAAGGGTTCTATCTCACACCTTTAAAGGTGGATTATCAAATTCAATAATAAATGAAGGCCTCCGGGCCATTGGAGGAATGGAAAAAAGAGAGGTTGAGAATTCCCTTATGAAATTTCAGGAGCCTGACAAAATCACATAAAAAGTCATAAAACCAGTGGATGAGAGAAAAATTGATATTTAATCATTTATAAATAATATATTATTTAAGGATAAAATGGAATTACATACACCAATGTTGGAAAATATAAATTAAAAAGGCATAACATAAAAGGAGTGCTTGAAAATAGCAGGGTAGAAGATTCCCTTACCTTGAAGACTAACTTCTAAAACACTATGATCGAAACCTTGGGAGCTTCAGAAAACCACGGAAGGAATACATGGAATTAAATACATTCAAAAAATCATGGATAGTGATTTTTTAATGAATGTAAACAATGTAATGGGTGAATGTTTTGAGAAAAATAGGGTGAATATGTTATTAATTTCAAAGGACACCTCATTAGTGGTATTTGTAAAATCATGGGCTTCCGCTTGGAATTTTCCCATGGTATTGGCCACCTAGGACTCCTAATATCATATTCTAATATATAATAGTCGATCATAATCTTATAATTCTCATTACATCATTATAAAATAGTTATGATGTCATTAAACATACTAAAAACCCAAAACTGTTTTTTTACTATACATCGAAAATTCAACTATTTCAAAAAAATCCTAAAAATTCACCCTAACCAATATTAAACATGTAGAATTCAGAAATTAACTCTATTTTATAGAAAAGAATATATTTTTTAATTAAATTAAATAAATAAAAAATTAATACCTAAGTAATAATTTTTTAAACATTTATTTACATATACTATTATATAAATATATTATATTAAAATTTAAGATTACTACAACATATTTATACTTCCTAATGTTATGTTACTATTCCATTTGATAAATAACCATTCATAAGGTAAAATTTAATTTTCCAAAGGGTCATGTTTCAATTCACCAAAAAAATTAAGTTGATCCTAATAGACTCTACATATGTCCCTGATCGCAACCATATATGCCCGTTTTTTTAAAATCATTTCACAGAAAAGGTTATTTAAAAATAAATTTTTTTTATATTGATCAAAAAAATATTCATCAAATACTATTCATAAAATAATATTCATAAAATACTATTAATCAAAAATACTATTAATCAAAAATAGAAACTTCTTAGAAAACTATTCAAAAATCACCCAAGATTAATTTTCACATTTGGATTTCATAAATAATGTTTATTTAACCATAATAATTCTCTATGTATGATAAATTTTACTTCTAAATATAAAAATTACTAGTTATTAAAATAATAGTGTATCTAAAATGAATAGTGATATTGTATAGTGAAATTTTTGACAATTAAAAAATATTTTATCATTTAGATTAAAAAAGGGGTGTTTTAATCATATTATTTATTTAATATTATCATTATTCAAAATACCATAATTATTTTTAACAACAATATCATTTATGAGAAGTACAATTTGGGTTTGAAAAGACAATTTATCAAAATTTTCTCTATTAAAAATATATTTTTTATAAAAACTATTCTTAAATGTGTATATCACACTATTGTTCATAGGTGCATTAATCAATATTTTTTCATAATTTACAATGATCTAATTAAATAAAAATTAATTCTATGTACTTATATTATAAAAAATACACTACCAAAAATGCGAGCAAATGAAGCACATGAGTTTTATCAGAAATAATCAGAATGCACTAAGAAAAAGGTAGCTTTTATTAGCGATAGAGAAAAGTGCTAAAAAATCTAGCCTTTATCAATGCTACTATTAACACTATAAAATGTCCCCATTTATAAGCGTTAACAAAACCTACTGATAAAAAGGAGACTTTGTCAGCACTAATAGTAGAACTGATAAAAAAATTAATATAAAATGTTATTAACTTATATTAAATTATTTTAAATATATTCAAGAATAATTTTTGTTTTATACATTAAATAAAAAATGAAAGTTTATAATTAATATATATTTTATAATCATTCATATATATATAAATTTAATTAAATAATAAATATATTTATTATGTTTATTATGTTTATTACGTTTATTATTTTTATTATGTTTATTATGTTTATAATGATAATTATGGTTGTTATGTTTGTTATGTTTTTTATGTTTATTTTGTTTTATTATGTTTATTATTATTACCTATTTATATATTTATGTATTTATGTTTATTATATTTATTATGTTTTTTATGTATAGGTTTTATTTATGTTTATTATGTTTATTAGTTTATTATATTTAATATTTTCATTATATTCATTATATTATATTTTTATATATAAATAATTTAATATATATATATAATTATTTAATATATATATATATATAAATTTATTTATTTAAATAAAAAAATGTTTTCAATGAATGGGGTCAATTAATTGATGTGTAATGGACATTCATATTCATCATGAATATTCGTTTATACATTATACCCTAATGTTGGTCATATATATATATATATGATGACCCGTTTATACTATACATGGTGTATTCATTCATGTTTCTATATATATGAAGCTTTATGTTCTAATAAATACTTAAAATCATGCTAAATATATTTAAATAAAAAATAAATGTATTTATTAAATTTAAAAATATTTTTTTATATTTAATTTTATAATTTTTAAAATATATTTATAATTATAATTATATATAAGTAATTAAGTATATATATATGGTTAAATAATTATAAAATTTAAAAATATTTCTTTTAAATGATAAATATAATTATTTTATTTATGAATACCTTTTGAATATATTTATTTATATATATATATGTCTTTATTGAATATATATAAAAACACCCACAAATATATATATTTAAATACTTATGAAATCTATATTTTATTATTAAAATATGAGTTTATTTTTATGTCACTAGTATTAAATATATATATATTTAAATATAATTCAAATTATAATAATAATAAACATATATTTTTATTAATATATTTTTATATTTTTATAATTATTTAAATATAAATATATATTTATTTAAATACATCTTGAAATTATAGAGAATATATATAATTAATAAAAATGTATTTAAATAATTAATAAATTATTAAAAATATATTAATTATAAATATTTATAAAATTATTAATGTAATAAATATATTGGTTATAATTTTATAATTATTGAAATAAATTAATATATATATATAAATGAATGAATGAATAAATAAATAAATAATGTCATGTTTTATTAGTGATATATTGGAAATTACTAATAAAACATGCCTTTATGTGCTCTTTTCTATATAGCGTAGACAAAAAATGCTTTTAGCTATATTTTTTACTAATGCTAATAAATGCTTCCCCTCATTTTATAATTGAACCTCAACTACCTAAACTTCCATTTTCTCCCCTAAATCTCTTATGGAAGCCATACACTGTGTCGCCCCATCCGCCTCCTCCGCTGCTTCCTCCTCCTCCTCATCCTCCTCCTCTACCGCCATGGCCGCTGAATCCTCCCCCTCTTCTTTTATCGAGTCCACCTCATTTTCCTCCTCTACCGCCGCTACCACCAACACCTCCTCCTTCTCCTCCACCACCGATGCCACATCCTGCTCCTCCTCCTGCACTACTGCCACATCCTTCTCCTCATCTCTCACCATTGTCATAGCTGCCGCTTCCAGTAAGTGTTTCTTATTCACTTTTAAAATCCTATAAACCCTTATCATTAAATAGATTCCTAGCTTGATTATTGAGGGTTGGTTGTTCATAAATCTTGTTTTGTTTCATGGATGATTACTTCTGTACAAACTTGAGGTAGGTTTTGGTCAATTTATATCTCTTTTTATTGATGTTTATTATTGTGTATGTGATCATTTAGTTTTGGTGATGTTCTTCACATTTAATACCATGGTAGGAAATTATAAATATGGTGTTTAAATGATCAATTGGACCTTTCATAGGCCTTGTGGGATGTGATGTTGATGGGTAAACTGGGGCTATGATCACCCAATTGGTGAGTCACTCCCCTGAACATGATTATTGAATTATTGAATGACGAACAGAAGAGGTTACAAGATTATATTAGTTTTAATTGTATTAAGAATTATAATATTGAATAGGGTGGTGTTTGTAATACATTGAATATTTTAAATTAGTTATATATTTAATGTTAGTAAAAGTGTTAATGGTTTAAGGGGGGAATGTTCATGTTATAAAATTGTTATAAAGTATCTTTAATCAATTATATTGTGAGTAAATGGTATATTGGGATATTAATAGATTGTGGTTAATTGTAATGAATGTGATGGATTATTTTAATTATGATAAATAAAAGAGTTTATCATGTTTATGTATTAATGTGATAAAAAGGTTCTTGTTTGTTAAAAACTAAAATGTATTTATTAATGAAATGAATATTTGTGTTGGTCTATATGGTTCACACCCTGATGAGAATATTTTTCATGGTGGTCTATTAAGTCATACTCACACCCTGATTGGGACATCATTGGGTACCCAATTAGACATTGTAAGGGTACCTATGGTCTATAAATGGTTTCAAAGGAGCTGTAGAAGAAACCCCCTCCAAAATATGGAATGACTCAATTATGTTGGGAAATAATCAACTAAAGTTATTTAATCCCACATTATCCATGCTCAGTGTGTGAAATTTGTATTATATGAGCATTATATATGTTATAAAAGAGCACAAAAAATATCAATGTTTTTGAGGTTTGAATGACATATTGACCATTAGAGGTTTCCCAAAAAGACTGGGGGTTGGTTAGGGAAAGACCCTACAATAAAGACTTGATTTTATGGTATGTATAGTTACATGGGGATATAAGGACGCGTTCATTTAAATTATAGTATAATAATGGATAGTGGAGAAATTACACCACTATTAATTGGGAACATAATGTGGCATGCCATTATATATTAGGGTTAAACCATTAGAGAGGATCATTGTGATAGTGTTAAGCATGGGTAGGGAACCCAATAATGGGGGATCTAACATTATGTATCAAGTATGGTTGTGAAGTTAGGACTGATGTTTGTACAGTTTAACATAATGCATAAAGTGTCTCACTTCAGATTTATGTCTTTGTGAAAATTCCTAATTGGATCTTTTATAATGATTCAAGTGTTTTGAAAATTTTATTAAAAAATTATATGTGTTCAACATACCCTTTTTGGTTTTAATTAGATTTAAAATGGTTTAAAAATTTAATTTGGGTTTTTAGTAAGGTTTTTTGGATATAATTGGGATATTTTAAAAAGAGTGTGATTTTAAAGAGGAATATGTGTAAATGGTTGTTTTTTATGGGATTTCAACTGTGATTTTTTAATGGGATTTTAACTGTTATTTTCAAAGAGTGTGATTTTTTATAAATAGTTTTTTTAATGGGATTTAAACTTTTCAAATGGTTTATTTAAATTATATATATTTTATTTTAAAGATGATTTTAAAAATATTGTTATTCTATCCTTCATTAATTTTTATATCAAAATTTTGGGTATATATATTTTTTAATATTAATTTCACCAAATCAAATAGGATGTATATGTATAAAAAATGGATATATGCCAATCTTATGACAAAATAGTATGAAGATGGACTGAAAGAGTTTATTATGTTTTCCAAATATCTTGTATATGACCCTTATCAAGTCATTTCCCCATGTTTACACTGTTGTTATTGATGATAAGTTACCCCATAGGAGTTGGGAGAACACTTGATCTTTCACAGAATAGATCGAAGTTATAAATGTTGGAATAAATATAGGGAAAAGTGGATGTAGCTAGTGGTTGGGATAACACAGTGTTTTGTGGATCATTTGATATTATCATAAGTGTTGACAATGAAGAATATTGTATCAAGGATGTGATAAATTATGTGAATGAAGATAAATATAGTATTGAGTAAATTACAAGGAGTGTTGGGAATGATCATCAAGATTGCCAAAAATTGTATGAGAAATTAAAGAGTTGTGCAATGATTCAATTGTAAGGTTGTTTCACTAAATATACAACATTGTATGTCATACAAAAGATTTATAATTTGATATAAGGAAACATATGAAGTGATAATAGTTTTACAGAAGTACATTCTCTATTGAATGAAATGCTTTTAGAAGATAATGAGCTCCCAAGCCGATCATATGATGCTAATTTAATGTGACACTCAATGTGTATGATCATGTAAAGGATAAAAGAATGCCCAAATGACTGTATACTGTTTCATAAGGACCATAAATTAATTATAGAATACCCAAAGAGTTGTGCATCTTGATAAAAGAAAGATTATTCTGATCCTATGATATTGATATTCTTATAAATGAATGTGTATAATACCTAATATAAGAATGGTAAAAAATAACATGAAGATGTTTAAACAAGGAAATGGGTTGGGAATATATAAATATGAATCCCTACTACTTATGTATTTGGAACTACCATGATTTAATCCATTACCTCAAAATTTCTCACTCATTCAAAACTAAGAAAATGCACTCTGATTGTCTTGAAAATTGGCGATAGTGATTCGTAAGTCCATGGTGATGTCTATGAAGAAATATCACATCAAATCGACACACGTTGAAACCGTTGTGACTCAACTTGTATATTTTAGGATTATAATGACATTTTAGTAAAAAGAACACAATTGGCATATATAAAACTGAGAAAACGCATTCTAGTTTCATTGCTAATTTATTAAAATGATACATGCATGAGTTGGGACATGTTGAAATCAATCCCACCTCAATCTGACGCACATTGTTGACTATATGACTCCAAATGTGTCTTCTTATTTAAAATTTACATTAATTCATGTAAAAATAACCAACATATATATTGATAATTGTGAAAATATATTTTTATTTTTTTTATACATTAGAATAATGATCCTTGAGTCAGTGGTGATGTTTAGGAATCAACCCCATATCAATCCGGTGCACGGTGTCACCAATATAAATCAAAATTTGTCTTCTTATTTTAAATTCACATTAATTCAAGTAAAAAACTGACATTCATAATACTATGGAAATACATTAATATTACTTTTATACTTTAGGAAAATGATTCATGAGTCATTTGTGATGTCTAGGACTCAATACCACATCAATTAGATGCACAGTGTGGTAGGTATGAATCCACATGTGACTTCTTGTTTATAATTATCATAAATTCTAGTAAAAAAAGGAAACTAACATACTAAAAGACATTAAAAACATTTTGATTGCTTTGATACTTTACGAAAATGATATATGAGTTATTTATGATGTTTATGAATCAACGCTTCCAAAATATGATGCCTGGTGTGACCGGTATGACTCCAAATATGTATTTTATTTAAAATTGACATTAATTCAATTAAAAAACACAACTGACAAAATGAAAACTGAAAAAAAACTTTTGGATTTCATTGATACATTAGGAAAATGATTCAAGATTTAGTTCGTATTTGTAGGAATCAATCCCTTGTCAATTAGATGCATGATGTCACCGGTATGACTCCAAATTTTTCATCTTATTTAAAATTGACATTAATTCAATAATCAAAACACAACTTATATACTAAAAACCAAGAAAACACATTTTTATTTCTTTGATACTTTAGAATAATGATCCCTGAGTCAGTATTGATGTGTAGGAATCAACCCCACATCAATCTGACACATGGTGTCACCAGTATGACACCACATGTGTCTTCATATTTTAAATTTTAAATAATTCAGGTAAAAAACAAAATTGAAAGATTAAAAACTGAGAAAGTTAATTCATATTTCTTTGATACTTTTGTAAAAATATCCCTGAGTTTGTTGTGACATATATAAATCAACCCCACCTCAATCAAACACAGTATGTGACTAGTATAACTCCAAATGTGTCTATTTATTTAAAATTAATATTAATTCAAGTAAGAAAACAAAACTCACATAATAAATACCAGGAAAATGCATTAATATTTCATTGATTCATTATTAAAATGATCCATGACTCTTTTATGATGTGTAAGAATCAATCCAACCTCAATCTGATGCATGGTGTCAACGGTATGACACCAAATGTGTCTTCTTATTTAAAATTTCCATTAATTCACGTAAAAAATCCAACTAACAAACTAAAAACAAGGAAAATGATTTTTTATTTCATTGATACTTTAGGAAATGAATCCATGAGTAAGTTATGACATGTATGAATCAACCCCACCTCAAACCAACACACGGTGTGACTGGTATGACTCAATATGTGTCTTCTTATTTAGAAATTACATTAATTGAAGTATAAAAACACATCTAACATACTAAAAACTGATCAAACACATTGATATTGATTTGATACATTAGAAAAATTATCCATGTGTCAATTTTGATGTGAAAGAATCAACTAAACCTCAGTCTGAAGTATGGTGTCATAGGCATGACTTCCAATATGCCTTCTTTTTTAAAGTAGACCTTAATTCATTTATAAAAACAGATCTTGCATACTGAAAAATATTAAAAAGCATTTAGATTGTTTTGACACCTTATGATAATGATCCATGAGTTAGTTGTGGCATGTAGGAATCATCCCCACCTCAAAATGATTCATGGTGTGACCTGTATGACCCCACATGTGTATTATTATTTAAAATTGTCATTAATTCAAGTAAAAAACACAACAGACATATTGAAAATTGAGCAAATGTATTCATATTGCCTTCATACTTTTGGAAAACGATCCATTTATCAGTTGTGATGTGTAAGAATCAAACCCACCAAAATCTGACACATGGTGTGACTGGTATAACTCCAAATGTGTCTTCTTATTTAAAATTGACATTAAATCAAGTAAAAACACAACTGTCATACATTAAACCGATCAAATGCATTCATATTGCATTGATACTTTAGGAAAATGATCAATGAGTCAGTTGGTACATTTAAGAATAAACCCCACAACAATCTGATGTATAGTGTGAGGGTTATGACTCGAAATGTGTCTTCTGAATTAAAATTGACATTAATTTAAATAAAAAAACACAACTAACATACTATAAATAAAGAAAACATATTCGGATTGCTTTGATACATTTGGAAAATGATCCATGAGTCACTAGTGATGTGTAAGAATATTCCCCACCTAAATATGTTGCAAAATGTCATTTGTATGACTCCAAATGTGACTTCTTATTTAAAATTGACATTAATTCAAGTAAAAAACAAAATGGACATAATAAAATCTGAGCAAACACATTTGGATATCATCGATACTTTATAACAACGATCTATGGGTCAATTGTGACATGTAGTAATCAACCCCTCCTTAATCTGATCCATGGTGTCTGTGATATGACTCTAAATATGTCTTCTTATTTTAAATTGACATTAATTCCAGTAAAAAAAACACAACTAACATACTGAAAACTGAGAAAATGCATTTGGATTGCTTAGATACTTTATGAATGTAGCAACACTGTAACGACCCAAAATTTTGAATAAATCTTATTTCCTAATTTTGTGTGTTATTTTATTTTTATACTCCAAAGAACTATTTCATTTGATAACATGAGTATAATTAAAATGATACCGTTGGGTTTTTTAATGTTATATGACCACTGGTTAATATGACCGCTAGAAACTAAAAATTTCGATATTTGTCTCTAAATACAAGTGATCTTGGTTAATTAATATAGAAAGAAGATTGGATGGCCTCACCCAGTAGTCTTGGACCAATCGAATCCCACCCAACAGAACTTGGGAAGGAATTAGAACCAATGGGCTTTGCTCTAGACCAAACCCAAGCCAAACATCATCGTATGAAGCTAGAATGGAATCACCTTCATGAGAAGTTCAAACTGATAGAAATTACTACTCATGCGATATTGGCCAAGCATCCCTTGGATTCTCTCACCTTAGCACACCTTAAACTTAGGTCATATGCGGGTGTGATAAGGGGCTTTGTAAGGAGACTGTAACTACCTTGTGTAATCCATTGTTTTAAATAGAAATTTTGATTTCTTCTTATGATGAAGTTTATGAATTTTCAAATGTCCAGATAAATATAGTATGCATATTTTTGGTGAATTTTAGAGAAAGGATATTTTAAAAAATGTTTATGTAAACCTTATATAATTAAAAATGTGTAATGAATTTCAAAAAATGGTCTTCTACAATTATGTTAAGTTCGAAATTTAGAGTCTAATAAGATCAACTTAATTTTTGATTAATAGTAAATTATGAATTTTGATTTTGTTCTTAGAATTAGTAATGTGACCAAATGGATTATTAATATCACTTAAATAAAGCATTAATATAATCTAGGCACCTTTATTAAGTAATTTGATTCAATAAAATGGTTAATTATCTGTTTCATAAATTATTAGTCAAGTATTAGTTTTTTCAGGTGAACATTGTTTTTTAATTAAAAATTTAATTAAAAATATTTAGAAAATTATTTTTATAAAATGGAGTTCATTTTTGGAATTAGAGCATCGATATTTGGTTAAGGTGAAATTTTGGGATTTTTCTGAGAAAATTGAGTGTTCGATGAATAGTGAAAATACAGTTTTAGGGTTTAGGTATGTTTAATGACATCATAACTATGTCATGATCATTTCATGAGATATTTTATGGGTTTTCCAACCAAAGTTGATTAATTATTTTATGGGAGGACCCATGTGACCAATACCATGGGAAAATACCATGGGCAAGCCCATGGTTTTTCCAAAACTACCAATGAGGTGTCCCTTGGCCATTAATGCCTTGTCAACACACTTTCCCTATAAACACCAAGCCATCATCTCATCCATTCGACTCCCAACTCACCCAAAATAATCTATGGTCTCATTACCTCCCAAGGAGTCCTCCCAACGTTCCCCCAAGACCTCAATGTCCCAACCTTTGAGTTTTAAGAGTTACGTTTTAAGATAAAGGATCCTACCTCCCTCTTTCTTTTCAAGTAATCTCTTTTTTGTCATTTCATTTATGATACATGCTATTATGTTTGAGGATGTTATTTTATATTCAGCCTAATTTCTTCTTCATGTTCATATGATTAGATACCCCCTCTTTCTCTCATCATTTACTTTTAAGAATGGTGAAGTGGCATTGTTAGGCTGCCGAAGTTTTTTAGGGGATTCTTTCACCCTTCTCATGTTCTATTTTCATGTCAAGTATTTCAAGTTCTTTTTTATTTTGTTGGGGTATGATATATAAATCTATCATACTGATATTTTATTTTCATATGATTAGAGAACCTATTTGATCTTTTCAATTCAGTATTTTGAAGTTTTAAGTGCCGTCGTTAGGCTGCCGAATTTTTTAAGGGATTCGTTCACCATTCTCATTTTTAAATGTTCTACTTTCATGTCAAGTCTTTCAAGTTTCTTTTTTATTATGTTGGGGTATGATATATATATATATAATACTGATATTTTATTTTCATATGATTAGAGACCCTATTTGATATCTTAAATTCATTTTTTTGATATTTTAAGTGACGCCGTTAGATTACCGAATATTCATAAAAGAAATATTATTTTTTTCCTCCTTCCATGATTTTCAATTCATATGGTATGTCTTTAAAATTTCATTATAATGTTCTTATATCCATTATATTCTGTCCCTATACTGTTTTATTAATCATTTATGAATGTTTGACCCATGTCCCCTCTCTTTTCAATGTTTTCTAAAACCCTGTAACATAGCTGTTATGCTGCAGAATTTTCGTCTCAAAATACCTCTCTCTTTTTCTCAAACTATTTTATTTTATTAATTTAATACTAAAAGATCTTTTTTATAAAAGGGTATTCACATATATATCAAAATTTTCTATTTTAAATTCTGGGATTTACATACACAAAAACCGCTATCCTTTTTCGTGTCCTTAAAGTGACATAAAGATCATATCTTTAAAGAATTTTTTAAAACGTTATGATTATGAAATGAAACCCATTTATTTTATGCTATATGGGCTGTTTATGAAATGATTTATGATGATATATTCATCTCAAATTATAATAAAGACAAATAATTATGCACCCTGATATCTCTCTAATGCATTGGGTAAAGACTTAATCTCTAGAGATGACCATTTAGACTGATACCTTGGTGAATAACCTTGGTAATTTTTATTGACACCTTGGGGATGGACCTTGGGGAAACAGAAACGATTTTCATTGTAAAATGTTGTAGCCATATCTTAATGTTATGAAAAAAGTTATTTTTATTATGATATGCCTCATGATTTCTTTCTCATACCATAAAGTTCTTTTCATGACCTTATTGAAGTATCTCAAGTTCACATGTAAAATGTTTCTCTTGTTTCCCTTACTGGGCCTTCTTCTAACCCTTTCTTTTGATGTATGTCCCCAGGTTATGAGATGCAGTAATGAACCTAGGATGAACATAAGGAGAATCCTTTCAAGTGTTTAAGAAGAATGTTCTTTTTTGTTTCATGTATTCAGTTCCTAGATTCCAAGACACTAAACCTTAAAGATCCTCAGTTTTTTATAATGTAATGAAAGTTTATGTGATAAAAGGGCGGGATGCTATAGTTGGTATCAAAGGATGGTTTAGTTATTTGTGGAAATTAGGATATGAAAAATTTAGGAATAACCCTATAGAAAAGTTTAAATGTAGGAAATATTCCTGGTATTTTGGTGAGTATTCAGTAAGGTGTTTCCAAGAAAACACATCCTTGTCTGGATACGAGCTAGTAGAGGTGGCTCTGGAACAGATGTATATAGGGGTAAAACCCGAAAACACCACTTTGAGATAGAATCTAACAGGAACTGGTACACGAAAATGGGCCTTGCTGCACTCTTGGTTATGACACTCCCGGGGGATATGCTTTGGTAAATTTATAAGCTTAGTATGAACCATTATTAAAGGAAAAAAGATAAAATAAAATAAAGATTCACATAAGAATATCTTATCATGGATAACCTAGATTGGGACCTAGGGGATCACAAGTTAGGATATACTTTTCTTCTACATGTTTATCCTTCCATGCTTTAAGTTTCCTTTTCATGATTATTGGATAAGTATTTAAGCCCCCTAATTATACACTTATCATAGTTAATGGCGGGAAATGGAAGAGCATGTCCCAACGACCAATGTGATTGGAAATGTGACGATTTAACCATTAATGTGATAGAGATGACAAATGATCAAGTTGACCATATTGTGATTATTCCAAACCAGCTATCAAAAATCACAATTAATAAATGGTACCTAGTTGAATACCCAAATTCGCCAAAGAAGAAGGAGACAAAGTCTCAAGGCTGTTCATCTGATAAAGTTGATAAGGGAAAGAAGACCCAATATCTTTTTTGAAAAAAGTGTGGGAAGAGGCACCAAGAGAATGTCACAAAGGAACCAGGATATGTTTTAAGTGTGGGAAGATAGGGCATAAAGTATCCAATTTCTTTTTTAAAAAATGGATAATGTGATGAATGGAGATAACATTCGATTTAATGTACCTTAAACTTTTCGATGTCGTAAATGTGGAAAAGTTAGACATTATCCAAGGCAATTCTCTCTTGGAATGGATTAGAAGCATGATGATAATAAACAATCTTTGAGGAAAAGGGAACAATGCATGTCCTATGCTGAGATGGTTCATGGTGACAGAAGTACATGTAACTTCTTCACAATAATTGTGTATGTCATGTTGTATTTTACTTCGTGCTCTATGAGCATATCTTTTATGTTTTCTAATATCATCGAGTCACTACCTAAGATGATTTTATATCATTAAGGAAAACATCTATTGTTATGTACCACATGTTGATGTAGTGAAGGTGTTCTTCTTAAAAAAAGGGTGATTTGGGGATTAAAAGATGATTATTATTTTGGAAGACATTCACTATTTTAGGAACCCTATTTGATCGAGGTAAATAGATTACTACAATATTTTCTTTGAGGAGTAACGGTTGAATTATATTTTAAAGAATCGATGAATTTAAGGTGAACTTATGGTATTATAGGTTACTTCTGGAAATGATTGACCTATCTTGGGGTAAATATGTTTAGGTTTTTTACTTTTGTTATAAGATGTTAGGAGTGGTTGATGTAGTTTTGAGATGAATGATAATGTTTATCTTGGAAGACCATGTTATCAAGTTCTTCATGTATTTGGGTTTTAATCTTAGTTTGTGTTATTTTGAGGAATTTTAAGGACTGTTATTTACAGAATGGTCTATGATGAACTTTGGGTAGTACCATGGAACATTGAATATTTAAAAGTAGTTTTCCTTCCTATGGGATTCTTTATTTTTGAAGAGTTGTTTTATCTTACCCTTTCTGTTTTTGGGATAAATGTTTAAAGATAGATAGTTTTTCTTTTGTGGAATACGTGATTCTCTAGAATATTATTCTTGTGCTTTTGATGAGACCAAGTGTTTTTGAATGCTCATCGTTTGGAGAAAATATTAGTTTTGGTAGAAACTTATTAAAGGATTAAACTCTACTTGAAGGTTGGTATATTTACTTATGTTTTTGTTCTATTTAGTAAATGAATTTCTCAAAATTATGAAAAGGAACGTAAAACAAAAACGTTGTTGGTTTATGTTTCCTACTAGGTAATCAAAGACCGTTTAAACACATCATAATTTTGGGATTTTCTCATGGTTAACTTTCTCTTAATCATGTTTTCTGTCACTCTCCATCAGAACTTGACCCTTTGTTTTCTCCTCCATGTCCATGTTTTCCTACATGGAATCCTAGTGTGGGTTAACTCGGGGGGCCTTTTTACTTCCCTTTCTTTCCTTTGAAGTAGTAGTTTTACTGAATCCTTTTCAAATGTTGGACATTCAATGAAATTTCAAAACCCAGTTTTAAAAATTGCCAGGATGCAATTTCTTAAAGGGGGAAGATTGTAACGACCCGAAATTTTGAATAAATCTTATTTCATAATATTGTGTGTTATTTTATATTTAAACTCAACAAACTATTTCATTTGATAACATGAGTATAATTAAAATGAGACATTTGGGGTTTTGACTGTTATATGACCATTGGTCAATATGACCACTAGAAACTAAACATTTCAATATTTGTCTCTAAATACAAGTGATCTTGGTTAATTAATATAGAAAGAAGATTCGATGGCCTCACCCAGTAGTCTTGGACCAATCGAATCCCATCTAACAGATCTTGGGAAGGAGGTAGCACCATTGGTCTTCTCTCTGAACCAAACCCAAGCCGAACTTCATCATATGAAGCTAGAATGGAATCGCCTTAGCGAGAAGTTCAAACTGATAGAAATTACTACTCATGCAATGTTGGCCGAGCCTCCCTCGGATTCTCTCACCTTAGCACACCTTACACTTAGGTCCTATGCTAGTGTGATAAGGGGCTATGTAAGGATATCGTAACTGCCTTGTGTAATCATTTGTTTTAAATAAAAATTTTGATTTCTTCTTATGATGAAGTTTTTGAATTTTCAAATGTCCAGATAAATATTGTATGCATATTTTTGGTGAATTTTAGAGAAAGGATATTTTAAAAAATGTTTATGTAAAAATTAAATAAATTAAAATGTGTAATGATTTTCAAAAAATGGTCTTCTATAATTATGTTCAGTACAAAATTTAGAGTCTAATAAAATCAACTTAATTTTTTTGATGAATAGTAAATTATGAATAGTGATTTTATGCTTAGGATTAGTAATGATACCAAATGGATTAGTAATCTCACTTAAATAAAGAATTAATATAATCTAGGCATCTTGATTAAGTAATGTGATTTAGTAAAATGGTTAAATAACGGTTTCATAAATTATTATTCAAGTATTAGTTTTTCAGGTGAATAGTGTTTTTTAATTAAAAACATAATTAAAAATATGTAGAAAATTATTTTTATAAAATGGAGTTCATTTTTGAAATCATTGCATCGATATTTTGTTAAGGTGAAATTTTGGGATTTTTCTGAGAAAGATGAATTTTCGATGAATAGTGAAAATACAGTTTTAGGGTATCGGTATGTTTAATGACATCATAACTGTGTCATGATGATGTCATGAGATATTTTATGGGTTTTCCAACCAAAGGTGATGAATTATTGTATGGGAGGACCTATGTCGCCAATACCATGGGCAAATACCATGGGAAAGCCCATGGTTTTGCCGAAACCACCAATGAGGTGTCCCTTGGCCATTAATGCCTTGTCCCCTCACTTTCCCTATAAATACCAAGCCATAATCTCATAAATTCGACTCCCAACTCTCCCCAACGAATCTATGGTCTCATTATCTCCCAAGGAGTCCTCCCAAGGTTCCCCCAATCCCTCAAGGTCCCAACCATTGAGTTTTAAGAGTTGCGTTTTAAGGTAAGGGATCCTACCTCCCTCATTATTTTCAAGTAATCCCTTTTATGTCATTTCTCTTATGCTCCATGATCTTATGTTGGTGTATGTTCTTTTATATTCATCCTACTTTTTTTTTCATGTTCATATGATGAGATACCCTATCTTTCTCTCATCATTTCCTTTTATGAATGTTAAAGTGGCGTCGTTAGGCTGCCGAATTTTTTTAAGGGATTCTTTCACCCTTCTCAAGTTCAATTTTCATGTCAAGTATTTCATGTTCCTTTTTATTTTGTTGGGGTATGATCTCTAAATCGATCATAATGATATTTTATGTTTATATGATGAGAGACCATATTTTATCTCTTCAATTCAGTATTTTGATGTTTTAAGTGGCGATGTTAGGCTGCCGAATTTTTTATTAGATTCGTTCACCTTTCTCATTTTTCAAATTTCTACATTCATGACAATTATTTCAAGTTCCTTTTTAGTATTATGGGGTATGATCTATATATCTATCATTATGATCTTTTATGTTCATATGGTGAGAGATCCTATTTGATCTCATTAATTCATTTTTTGATGTTATAAGTGACACCGTTAGGCTGCCGAATATTCATAAGAGAAATATTATTTTTGTCCTCCTTCCATGTTTTTCAATTCATATGGTATGTATTTAAAATTTCATTACCATGTTCTTATATCCATTATATTCTGTCCCTCTACTGTGTTATTAATCATTTATGAAAGTTTGACTCATTCCCCCTCTCTTTTCAATGTTTTCTAAAACCCTGTAACATAGCTGTTATGCTGCAGAATTTTCATCTCAAAATTCCCCTCTCTTTTTCTCAAATTATTTTATTTTAATAACCGAATACTAAAAGATATTTCTTATTCAGGTTTATTCACATATATATCAATATTATCTATTATAAATTCTGGGATTTACATACACAAAACTCACTTTCCTTTTTTGTGGGTTTAAAGTAATATAAAGATCATGTCTTTAAAGCAGTTTTTAAAATGATATGATTATGAATTGAATCCCATTTCTTTTATGCTATATGGGTTGTTTATGAAATGAATGATGAAGATATATGTGTCTCACATGATAATAAAGTCAAATTAAGGGTGCGCCCTGATAGCGCTCCAATGCACTGGGTAAAGACATAATATCTAGAGATGACCATTTAGACTGATACCTTGGTGACTAACCTTGGTAATTTTTATTGACACCTTGGGGATGGACCTTGGTGAAACGGAAATGATTGTATTTGTAAAATGTTTTAGCCACATCATAAAGTTATGAAAAACGTTATTTTTAATATGACATGCCTCGTGATTTCTTTCGCATGCCTTAAAGTTCTTTTCATTACCTTATTGAAGTATCTCAAGTTCTCATGTAAAATGTTTCTCTTATTTCCCTTACTGGGACTTCTTCTCACCCTTTCTTTTGATGTATGTCCTCAGGTTATGATATGCAGTAATGAACCTAGGATGAACATAATGAGAATCCTTTCAAGTGTTTAAGAAGAATGTTTTTTTTGTTTCATGTATTAAGTTCCTGGTTTCCAAGACACTAAACCTTAAAGTTCCTTAGTTTGGTATAATGTAATGAAATTTTATGTGATAAAATGGCGGGATTCTATAGACATGGGTTTTTCCCCTGACAGACTTTGGAATATTCCTACAAAAAATTCCATAGCTATACGTGAAAACGACATGCGATTCTGAGGCCCGGTATGCCCAGAATTAATTTTATAAAAATATTAGTTGTTTTTATATAATTCACATGGTGGGGGTGTGTTATCTCTTAAATGGTAGCTCAGAACGGGAATTTGAGGGAACAGTTGCGTCCAGAACGTGCCGCTTACCCTAGGCAGGGTGTAAACGTTGCGGGCATATGCCTGCTTTGAGAAAATCCACCGGGAGAGTTTTTGTAAATAAGTGGAAAAGTTTAATTATGAGCATCGGCTCGAATAACTTCTAAATGGATTCTTAGATTGAAAATCTTAGTCCGTCGTTGTGTTCAGAATGGCGCGTTTACCCTAAGGGCGGCCTTACTTTTTTCTGCATTAGGCATCAGGCGGAGGCGAGTCGGGAGCTGGAGATATTTGTAAAAAAAATATCTTTATTTCTTCTCCCCCCTAGATGTGCGGTGCACTCTTCCTCCTTCTTCCTTCCTCCTCCTCCTTCCGACGGTGAATCAACAACCAAATCGCATGATCAAGGTGCTGTCGAGCAAGGATTTCGGCGGTGGATGCTTTAGGATCATGTAGCAGAAGCTTTGGAGCACGAATCATCGGTGTTTCACTCGTGACGTAGGTGTTTTGAGTTTTAAAATATCGGATTTTATTTTTGTGTTGTTTTTATTCAAAGTTTCATAAGAGTTGTGTAGTTTGGCTCCCAAGCTTTCGGAAACATATTTCGGATATGTATTTGGAGCATTGGGGTGCTTCAGGTGGATCCTGGAAGTTTTCCCGTGAAAACCTGGTTTTCCAACGATGAGAGGTGGCGGCCATGGTGGAATCCGGCAGCGGCACGGCGGCGGTGCGGCGGAATCCGGCGACGGTGCGGTGGAATCTGGCGGGGGCGCGGTGGTTTCCGGCGAGGCAGGCGGTGGTCCGGCCGGGTTTTTCCAGGGGTTTTTTAAACCCCTATTTCATGCAATCCATGAGTCCTTTTCATGTTCCGTTTGTGGAGACGTGACCCTGGTGACAAGATGAACCCTTCAGTGTCTTTTTGGGAGTTTAAAGGTTCAGGATCGTGGCCCGGGAGCTTTAAAGGTCGAATAAAATAATGATATTTTATTATTATTCGACTTCGGGTCGTTGTATCTTCTACCCAGAGCGTCCGATTGATGTTATGTCAGTGGTGTTGAGACCCTGATGATACGGAAGACTTTTATTGTGGGGTTTCGGGTGTTGGGACCGAGTTTGGGGTGTAGGCCCCATGAGGCCGGGTTTTGGCGTTTGCGGAGAAACACAACTTTCGCACCAGGAGTCTAATTTTGCCGGATGAATAGTCGATCCAATGTGTTTTTCCAAGAGGTTTGAATTTGTTTGATCCATTCAATGAGTTTCGGGATTGTGCTGTGGGCCCCACCCGGGCTGCCTACAGTGAATAGTACCTTTTTCACCGGGTGTCTGTTTTGGACGATCGAGTAGTCGATCTCGTGTGTTTTTCTAAGGGGATCATAGTGGTATGATCCGCTTGATGAGTTTCGGGATCGTAATTTGGGCCCCACACGGGTAGCTACCGTGAATAGTGTGTTTTTCACCGGTTTTCCATTTCGGGTGAGTAAACAACCTATCCTGTATGTTTTTCTGTGTGGATCACGATGGTGGCATCTGTATCGGCCTTGGAAGTGTGCGGGGTGGCATTGTGGTGGGTCGCTCAGGTTATCAATTTTGGGACCAGCAATGGTTGAGGGTACTCCCTTAGTTCATTCCTACGAGGGTTCATGCGGCATCACAACCCTATTCTAGGCTTCTGATCCTCTTGATTGGATGTTTAATCTGTTAGAGTTGTTGCATCCCTCCGGTGGGCCCGGAGCGGGATCCTCTAGTGTAACACCCGAGACTTTTATGAGAAATATTTTGTTTTTAAATCGTCAAAGGAATCTTTCCCTACACACAACAATAGATTGGCTTGCTTTACACGCAATCGCGACCTTCCTCGATAGCTTGCGTCGTATGCAATACCGAGGTTCACTAAACAATGATATGCTATTAAAATATTATTAAAACTAGCCATTATGAATAGTAATAACCACTTTTTGAAATTTTAAAATTTTATTTTTCAAAATGGACTTCATTTTTGGATTTGAAATATCGAAATTAGCCTAGGGTGAAATTTTGGTATTTTTCTGAAAACTTTCAATTTTTGATGAATAGTGAAACCATTAAGTGGTAGTTAAAAAACTGAATTTTTCATAAAACATAATTTTACCGCTTCTGTGAGTGGAATTTCAAAAATCCGAGAGACACGGTTGATGTCAGTAAGTAAAATGTGGTTCAATTAGATGAAAATAATTATTTGGTGAATAGTAACTTTTTACTTTTTTTTACCACTGTTAAAAGTAAATAGGGTAATTAATGGTAAAAATGATATTATTGTTACCCTAAAAGATTTTCTAATTCTATTGAACAAGTGTAATTCGACCAAAAACAACCTTAGGAATAAGATATAACCATTTAGGCCCACTTAGATTAGATTAGGACATTTATTATAAATTTATTTAAAGAAGGGTTAAAATAGTTAATATCAATGTTTAATAAGTAAATAATTTTCAATATGGGGTTATACATATGATAAATTCGACAATAAATATTAATTATAAAGCTAAAAATATTTCCTACATAATGGTATTTTATTTGTAATTTTTAGACATTAAATAATTTAATTTATTTATGACACAATGATGATGCAGTAATTATCTTATTAATGAAATATTGACATAATTGATGTTATAAATACCCAAATAAATGTAATTTGAGACTTTTAATGAATTGCACTAATTTTATATGTTAATATGACATGTTAGTATTTATTTAAGTAACTTGGTTAGAACTAATCATTCTGTTATGATTTTCACAAAAATGAATTACTAAATAGTGTCAAAATTGACATAAAATAGTTTTTAAAACAAATATTATATTACTAATTGTTATTTTATTCCTAAAAATCTAAGGCTCGGCCAAATGACTTAGATAAGGTTATATATATTATTAATAAACAACTTGGCGTTCGTTTGGCTTGATATGGTATGATTATTAACCTTATAGTGTAAGAAAACAAGAAGACAAGGTAAAGTTAAATTATCTAACTTAAAGTTAAATCTAAATGATAAGGTTAAAATTGATACGTAAACTTGTCTAAATTCTATTAGATGATAGTATTTCGACCCCTACCCACCTTATCTTCGAAATATATCAATTTCGAGATATTAAAAACCAAATTTGACTTTATAATAAAATAATACATTTAGTTATTCCAAAGGTTCCCCTCTCCTCCCTTATAAAAGGGCACCTCCTCCCCCTCTTCCTCACACCACCATGAGCCTTCACGCTCGTCCAAATCCTGCCAATTTCTACTCTCCACTTCCCTATAAACATCCTAGAGGTTCTGGTCTTTTTCAAAAACCTATTTTAGTTCCCTAAAAGGAGGTCTCAAAGAAGCACTTCAAAGAAGAGGTAATGTCTGTTACCGATTCTTTCATCTTTATTTCTTCTTCCACTTCTTCTTATCTAGTTTTTTCATTATGAAGTAATAACATCAGTATCACTCACATAATGATATGTTATTATATGTATGAAACAAACCTATTTCACCATTTATCCATCCTACGGAAAAAGAAATCATCGCGCGTGCGTACGTACGGAATACCATCTCCATGCCGTGGTGTAATCTATTTTCCACCACCACATTACTTGGATGGGTATAACGGTGTAAATAATGACTATATATGAATATTATAAATTTATATTGATTCTGAAATAGTATACATACACTCTAATACAATTCCACGATCATAGGAATGATATCATAACTTGTGCGTACGTACGGAATACCGTCTCCACGATGTGATGCGACTCATTCTATATGATATTGATTTCATAATGATTATATAAATGAATTAAATGAATGAATATGATATATTTTACACTAATAACATTCTGGAAATGAGGTATCTATAACCTAAAGTGAAGAATAATAATGTATTCGACAAAACACGCATAAGAACAAAAAGTAATAAACACTCGAGTAACAAGTAGTAATGAAATATTACTAATAAGAAGCTAAGAATATGACCATATATGATATCATAACAATAGGTATGATTCTAGAATAATTCAATAACATTATTTAAATCATTATACAGGAGGTTCGGACACTTACGAAGCAAATCGGACCTAAGGTAAGGGAAATATCACAATCTCATTTTTATCTGAGATTCTTTATACTTTTGTATTGACTGGGTGTATTTTTTCATCCACATCAATGTTTCCTCAATATATAATATTTATATCCTTCTATAATATTTTATATTCAATTTTACCCTTCGGTGAGTTTTTATTAAAAGATATGAAAGGAATCTTTTGTCGTTTTTCATACGAGGTACTTTTTGACTTTTTCGACAAAAGTTCGAGAAGAATGTTTTTTTAACTTATACGGCATGAATGTATTTTTAAAACCTTTTTTCCAAGAATCTTCCTTTACAAGTTTTCAAGTTTATTTTTAATCAACTTCTTTTAGTTTAAAATTGTATGACATGTTAATGAAAGGAAAATGTTTTTGAAGTAGAAAGGATATTTTCCTCAAGAATGGAGTTCAAGTGCTTTATGAAAATTATTTTCCATCTAAGATAATATATGGTTCTATTTCTATCCCTATTATTACATTGCTTTGATTATGTTGTGGTGGAATTATTTTTATTAATTCCTTTATTTTATATGAATTGTTTTATGATGTCATGTTGTATAATAATCCCATTTTTATTACATGGGTTATGAAATGATGTATGATTTATGAGTTTGTGGCACACATAAGAATAGAATCATTATGAAATGGGTGGGACCTATATCTCCCTCCAATGCATTGGGTAAAGATTTTATATCTCATGAGATGGACATGGCTGGAACGGTAGGTTATACCGGTTAAGTGAAATAGGACTGAAACGAGGAGTGAACTTGGTTCAGAAAGGGACTTTGTCCACTAATATAGTATTGGCAATGAGTCTTGACTAATTAGAAATGATTCTCTATGATTATGTGTGTTTGACACAAAGATTCATGTTTTAAGTTATGATTATTGGGATTACATTTCACTACTATGATTTATCCCGTGTTATGAAACTATGATCTCTTTTGCAGGTTAAGATTTCAAAAAGTTATGTTCTTATGTATATGATGTGATTGACATTTCTTTTGTTTACCCTTACTGAGAATTTGAGCTCACATTTTTTTATGTTTTATTTTCCTAGGTCAGGAAGAAGGTTATTAAGTAGGATATTCCAAAAGGGACTCTAGGTATGATGAAATTAATGGGAGGCAAAGTAGATACTTTATGAACCAGTTGTTTATGTTTACTAGTTTCTAAAGACTCTATACCTATACGGTACTTTCATGGTTTTGTTATATGTTGTAATAAGTGTGCTTTAATTTTGAAGTATTAACAATGTATGTAATGTATGGGTCGTTATAGTTGGTATCAGAGGAAAGGTATAGTCAACCTTTGGAAACTAGGATGTACAAGCCTTAGTAAGAACCCTAAGGATAAGTCTATGCATAGAACACAATCTTAGTGTTTTAGAAATGGCCAAGAATAACCTTGGATAAGACCTTAAGTGTGAAATTTTATTCTTCATTATGTGGTTTTCCTATTATAATTAGTGTTTCTCACACTATTCTTCTTGGTTTTAGTCAATGGCTAGAACCTGAAGGAACCGTGTTAATGCGGAATGCGACAGGCAATGCAATGATTGTCCCCCTGAGCAACCAAACATTATGGGAGCTGGAATGAAAAATCTTGTATCCATGCTCACACAAATTTCTCAAGCTATGAATCATGCAGGACTTCCAAACAAGCAAAGGAAGGAGCAACATTCTGTTGAATCCTTCACGAGACAGCGTGCACCTTCATTCAGCAGGTCTACTGATCCATTAGTTGCTGAACAATGGATTAGTACTACTAAAAAGATATTTTTAGTTATTCAATGTTCTGAGCATGATAAAGTCATCTTAGTAGTGTATCGTTTGGAAGGTGATGCTAATCAATGGTGGAATCTTATTAAGAATACGAGGCAAAGGGTTGAAATTGAGTCCATGGAATGGGATGAGTTCAAGAACTTATTTTTCAATAAGTACTTCCCTCTTATTCTCCGAACAAATATGGAGAAAGAGTTTCTTGAACTGAAGCAAAAGGATGATGAATCTGTTGGTACCTATGAAGAAAATTTTACAAGAATTGAAAGGTACGCTTCTGGTATTATTATCCAACCTGAGAGTAAGATCGATCGATTCTTTAGTGGCTTAAAACCATGTCTTCAAAGGGCCTTAGCCATAAGGTACTTCAATAGCTATGAGGAAATCGTTTGATGTGATCTCAAAGTTGAGATGGAGATTAGAGTAACCCATCAGTCATATGGGTTTGATAAGAAGAGGAAAACAGAATTCAAAGGAAAATCTAAAGAGCGCACTGAAAAGAAGATGAGCTTTCCCTTATTCTCAAAGTGTGGGAAGAAACATGGAGGGAGTTGTCTTAAAGGGACAAGTAAATGTTTCAAATGTGGAATGGAAGGTCATCGGGCTTTTGAATGCTGTGTTGATGGGAAGAAGATGTCTAATGATGCAAACAAAGGAAGGGATACAGAGAATGAACCTACTACACTTCAATGTTTCAAGTGCAAGGAGATGGGACATTATGACAATAAATTCCCTAATCCAAGGGTTGATGATGATGGTCGACATTGACAAACTCATAAGGGTAAAGACAAAGGAATGTCACATGCAATTTCTATCAGCGATGTGAAGTACGATAACGATGTGGTGAAAGGCACACTTACCATCCACTCTAAAGTAGCAAATGTTTTATTTGATTCTGTATCCACCCACTATTTTATTTCTGAAGAATTTTCTAAGGGTATCACTATTTTACCTCAACAATTTGATGTTGAGTTAGCTATGACAACCCCTAATGGCACAACAGTCGCATCAAAAGTTTATAATTCTTCTCCGATCGAAGATTGTGGGAAAGTGCTTCCTGAAAATCTTGTGATCTTTCCTATAGTGTAATTTGATGTGATTCTTGGCATGGATTGGCTTTCTTTATATGGAGCTCATATCAATTTCCAAAGAAGGGAAGTCGCATTTCATATTCCAGATCAATCTACGATCGCCTATCAATGAAAGGATGAACATAACCTTCCAGTGAAAATTTCTTCCATCTTATGGGTCTTGATTCCACTAAATGAAGGTTGTTTATCTCAAATGGTTGGTGAGAAACTCATGATTAATAATATGCCCATTGTACGGGAGTTTGATGATGTCTTTCTAGAGGAATTATCAGGTCTTCCACCTAATCGTGAAGTTGAGTTTTCAATAGAACTTGTACCGGGTGCTTTGCCTATTTCAAAGACACCTTGTAGAGTGGCCCTAATTGAGTTGCAGGAATTGAAGAAGCAACTCCACGAGAATCTTGATAAGGGGTTCATACGCCCTAGTGCATCACCTTGGGGAGCACCTGTTCTGTTTGTTATGAAGAAAGATGGATTAATAAGACACTGCATTGATTATCGAGAACTTAACAGGATCACTATCAAGACCAAATATCCTCTCCCATGCATTGATGACTTATTTGACGAACTACACGGAGCTCAATACTTTTCCAAGATTGATCCTCATTCAGGGTATCATCAATTAAGGGTTAAAAGGGAGGATATACTGAAGACGGCTTTCCGTACAAGGTATGTACACTATGAATTTATAGTGATGCCATTTGGTCTTACTAATGCCCCTACTATCTTCATGGATCTGATGAATAGAGTCTTTAGAGACTATCTTGATCAATTTGTGGTAGTCTTTATAGACGATATTCTTGCCTATTCAAAGAGCAAGGAAGAACATGAAGATCACTTGAGAATTATATTGAAGACCCTGAGAAAGGAGAAGATTTATGCCAAATTTACCAAGTGTGAATTTTGGCTTCGGAAAGTTGCATTTTTGGGTCACATAATCTCAAAAGAGGGGATATCTGTGGATCAAGCAAAAACAGAGGTTATCGAAAGATGGTCGAGACCAACAAAAGTAACTGAGATCCAAAGTTTTCTTGGTTTGGCTGGATATTATCGACGTTTTGTGAAATATTTTTCATGATTATCTAATCCACTCACCATGTTGACTCGGAAAGGAGTTAAGTTTGTTTGGACGGAGGAATGTGAAGAGAATTTCAAGGAGTTGAAAAGAAGGTTATCCAGTGCACCTGTGTTCACACTACCCTATAGTGGAGAAAGGTTTGTGATCTACAGTGACGCATCCAAGAAGGGATTGGGGTGTGTTCTTATGAAAAATGATATGGTGATAGCTTATGCCTCATGACAGTTGAAAATCCATGAGCAAAATTACCCAACACATGATTTGGAGTTAGCTGTGGTAATATTTGCATTAAAGATTTGGAGGAATTATCATTATGGAGAATGGTGTGACATTTATACTGATCATAAAAGTTTAAAGTATATTTTCACACAAAAGGAGCTGAATATGCGTCAAAGAAGATGGTTGGAGCTGATTAAGGATTATGACTGCTCAATCCATTACCACCCTAGGGAAGCAAACAAGGTGGCAGATGCATTATGTCGACAAGACCATGCCAGTTTATCCATGATGAGGATCAAAAAAAATCCAATATTTATGGATTTACAAATGATGGATCTTAGAATTATAATGGAAGGGGGAAAATCGTATCTTTCTCAAATGAATGTTCAACCATCTATACATGTGAAGATTAAAGAGGCACAGAAAGAAGATGTCGAGTTACAAAAGAAGGTGAGAAATGTTCCTGAATTCAACCTTGATTGTGATGGGATAATAAAGTTCAGGAATCCGGTTTGTGTTCCTCCCATCCCCAAATTAAATATGGAGATTCTAGATGAGGCTCATAGTTCTTCATTATCTATTCATCCTGGAATCACGAAGATGTATAGGGACCTGAAATAGTACTTCTGGTGGGATGGCATGAAAAGAGATATTGCTGAATATGTCTCTCGATGCTTGGTTTGTCAGCATGTTAAAGCTGAGAGACAGAAGTCTAAGGGGATGTTACAACCATTACCCATACCTGAATAGAAATGGGAAAACATCACTATGGACTTTGTCACAGGACTTCCTAAAACATCCAAAGGCAATAATGTTATCTGGGTCATAATTGATCATCTTACAAAGTCTGCACACATCATCGCTATTAGAGAGGATTTCTCTCTAGATCAGCTTTCCAGGATATATGTGAAAGAAGTGGTAATATTTCATGGAGTACCACTTTCTATTATATCTTATCTGGATCCGAGATTTACCTCGAAGTTCTGGCGAAGTCTTCAGTATTCTCTGGATACAGAGTTGAGTTTCAGCACTGCTTATCATCCACAGACAGACGGTCAGTCTGAGAAAACAATTCAAACCCTAGAAGATATGCTGAGAGCTTGCTCTATGGATTTCAAAGGTGGTTGAGATCAACACCTACCTTTGGTGGAATTTTCTTATAATAATAGTTTTCACTCCAGTTTTCAGATGTCTCCTTATGAAGCTCTCTATGGAAAGAAATACAGGACTCCAACTTGCTGGGATGATGTTGGGGAAAGAAAGCTATTAGGACCTAATCTCGTTGATGAAATGGTAGAAAAGGTCAGATATATTCAACAACACAAAAGAGAATCTCAGAGTCGACAAAAAAGTTATGCCGACAACCAAAGAAAAGACCTAGAGTTTGAAGTGGGTAAAAAAGTGTTCTTACGAGTATCTCCCTGGAAGAGAGTCATGAGATTTGGAAAGAAGGGGAAGTTGAGCCCTAGATATATCGGGCCTTTCGAAATACTGGATCGTGTTGGGAAGGTAGCTTACCGATTGGCGCTTCCACCGAATATCTCTCAAGTTCACGATGTGTTCCATGTATCTCTCCTGAGAAAGTACATACCTGATCCTTCACATGTACTTAGCTCAGAAGTTGTACTGCTGGAGCAAGATCTTTCTTATGAAGAACAACCGATAGAGATTCTGGATCGTAGCGAAAAAGTCCTACGAAGCAAGACTACTCGACTGGTGAAAGTTTTATGGAGGAAATACCAGTTAGAAGAAGCTACATGGCATCTTGAGGATATGATGAGGGAGAGGTATCCTCATCTTTTTGTTACAAAGTGACGAATTTCGAGGGTGAAATTCATTTTAAGGGGGGTAGAATGTAACACCCGAGACTTTTATGAGAAATATTATGTTTTTAAATCATCAAAGGAATCTTTCACTACACAGAAAACTAGATTGGCTTTCTTTACACGCAATTGCGGCCTTCCTCGATAGCTTGCATCGTATGCAATACCGAGATTCACTAAACAATGATATGCTATTAAAATATTATTAAAACTAGCCGTTATGAATAGTAATAACCACTTTTTGAAATTTTATAAATATTATATTTCAAAATGGACTTCATTTTTTGATTCGGAATATAGAAATTAGCCAAGGGTGAAATTTTGGTATTTTTCTGAAAACTTTCAATTTTTGATGAATAGTGAAACCACTAAGTGGTAGTTAAAAAACTGAATTTTTCATAAAACTTAATTTTACCGCTTCTGTGAGTGGAATTTCGAAAATCCGAGAGACATGGTTGATGTCTCTAAGTAAAATGTGGTTCAGTGAGATTAAAATAATTTTTTGGTGAATAGTAACTTTTTACTTTTTTTACCATGGTTAAAAGTAAATACGGTAATTAAGGGTAAAAATGATATTATTATTACCCTAACACGTGTCCTAATTATATGGGACAAGTGTAATTCGACCAAAAACAACCTTAGGAATAAAATATGACCATTTAGGCCCACTTGGATTAGATTAGGACATTTATTATTAATTTATTTAAAGAAGGGTTAAAATAGTTAAAATCAAAGTTTAATAAGTAAATCATTTTTAATATGAGGTTATACATATGATAAATTCCACTATAAAAATTCATTAAGAAGATAAAATTATTTCCTACATAATGGTAGTTTATTTGTAATTTTTAGACATTAAATAATTTAATTTATTTATGACATAATGATGATGCAGTAATTATCTTATTAATGAAATATTGACATAATTGATGTTATAAATATCCAAATAAATGTAATTTGAGACTTTTTATGAATTACACTAATTTAATAGGTTAATGTGACATGTTAATATTGATTTAAGTAACTTGGTTCTAACTAATCATTCTGTAATTATTTTCACAAAAATCAATTACTAAATAGTGTCAAAATTGAAATAAAATTTGTTTTAAAACAAATATTATATTACTAATTGTTATTTTATTCCTAAAAATCTAAGGCTCGGCCAAATGACTTATATAAGGTTATATATTTTAATAATAAACAAATTGGGGTTCATTTTTCTTGATATGGTAAGTTTATTAACCTTATAGTGTAAGAAAACAAGAAGACACGGTAAAAGTTAAATTATCTAACTTAAAGTTAAATCTAAATGATAAGGTTAAAATTTATACCTAAACATGTCTAAATTATATTGGATGAGAGTATTTAGACCCCTACCCACCTTATCTTCGAAATATATCAATTTTGAGCTATTAAAAACCGAATTTGACTTTATAATAAAATAATATTTTTAGTTATTCCAAAGGTGCCCCTCTCCTCCCTTATAAAAGGGCACCTCCTACCCCTCTTCCTCACACCACTTTGAGCCTTCACGCTCATCCAAACCCTACTAATTTCTCCTCTACACTTCCTTATAATCATCCTAGAGGTTCCGGTCTTCTTCAAAGACCTATTTTAGTGCCCTAAAAGGAGGTCTCAAATAAGCACTTCAAAGAAGAGGTAATGTCCGTTATCGATTCTTTCATCTTTATTTCTTCTTCCACTTCTTCTTCTTTAGTTGTTTCATTATGAAGTAATAACATCAGTATCACTCACATACTGATATGTCATTATAAGTATGAAAAAACCCTATTTCACCATCTATCCATCCTACGGAAAAATAAATCACCGCGCGTGCGTACGTACGGAATACCCTCTCCACGCCGTGGTGTAATCTATTTTCCACCACCACCTTACTTGGATGGGTATAATGGTGTAAATAATGACTATATATGACTATTATAAATTGATATTGATTCTTAAATAGTATACATACACTCCAATACAATTCCACGATCATAGGAACGATATCATCACTCGTGCGTACGTACGGAATACCATCTCCACGATGTGATGCGACTCGTTCTACATGATATTCATTTAATAATTATTATATAAATTAATTGAATGAATTAATATGATTTATATTACACTAATACCATTCTGGAAATGAGGTATCTATAGCCTAAAGAGAAGAATAAGAATTTATTCGACAAAACACGCATAAGAACCAAAAGTAATAAACACACGAATAACAAGTAGTAATGAAATATTACTAATAATAAGCTAATAATATGACCATATATGATATTATAACAATATGTATGATTCTGGAATAATTCAATAACATTATTTATATCATTATACAGGATGTTCGGACACTTACGAAGCAAATCGGACCTAAGGTAAGGGAAATATCACAATCTCATTCTTATCCGAGATTGTTTATACTTTGGTATTTACTGGGGTGTAATTTATCATCCACATCAATGTTTCCTCAATATGTAAAATTTATATCCTTATACAATAGTTTATATTCAATTGTACCCTTCAGTGATTTTTTATTAAAATATATGAAAGAAATCTTTTGTCGTTTTTCGTACAAGGTACTTTTTTACTTTTCCGAGAGAAGTACGAGAAGAATGTTATTTTAACATATATAACATGAATGGATTTTTAAAACCTTAATTCCAAGAAACTTCCTTTACAAGTTTTCATGTTTATTTTTAATCAACTTCTTTTAGTTTAAAATTGTATGACATGTTAAAGAAAGGAAAAAATTTTTGAAGTAGAAAGGATATTTTCCTCAAGAATGGAGTTCAAGTGCTTTATAAAAATTATTTTCCATCTAAGATAATATAGGGTTCTGTTTCTATCCCTATTATTTCATTGATTTGATTATATTGTGATGGAATTATTTTTATTAATTCCTTTATTTGATATGAATTGTTTTATGATGTCATGTTGTTTAAGAATCCCATTTTTATTACATGGGTTATGCAATGATGTATGATTTATGATTTTGTGGCACAAATAAGAATTGTATCATTATGAAATGGGTGGGACCTATATATCCCTCCAATTCATTGGGTAAAGATTTTATATCTCATGAGATAGACATGGCTGGAACGGTAGGTTATAACGGTTTAGTGAAATAGGACTGAAACGAGGAGTGAACTCGGTTCAGAAAGGGACTTTGTCCACTAAGATAGTCATGGAAATGAGTCTTGAATAATAAGAAATGATTCTCTATGATTATGTGTGTATGCCACAAAGTATAAATGTTTTAAGTTATGATTATTGGGATTACATTTCACTACTATGATTTATCCCATCTTATGAAATTATGATCTCTTTTGCAGGTTAAGATTTCCAAAAGTTATGTTCTTATGTATATGATGTGATTGACATTTCTTTTGTTTACCCTTACTGAGAATTTGAGCTCACCCTTTTTTTTATGTTTTATTTCCCCAGGTCAAGAAGAAGGTTATTAAGTAGGATATGCCAAAAAGGGACTCTAGATATGATGAAATTAATGGGAGGCAAAGTAGATGCTTTATGAACTGGTTGTTTATGTTTCCCAGTTTCTAAAGACTTTATACCTATACGGTCCTTCCATGGTTTTGTTATATGTTGTAATAAGTGTGCTTCAATTTTGAAGTATTAACAATGTATGTATAGTATGGGTCGTTATATCTAGCATCAATACCCTAGATCAGGTTCTTTGTATCGTTGTGACCGCTTATCCACGGGTGACGATCCACTATCTTGTCGGTAAACCTTATAGGTTTTGTGGCATCATCGGGAATATGTTTTCCTACACGGTGGGCCGTGGTCAGTAGGGTTGTGGTATCATCAGGAAGAGGATCCCTTACTTAGCATGAGGATTATAGTAGGGTTGCGGTATCGTTGTTTATGTGATCCCCTACTCAGTGTGTGGTTTCTGTAGGGTTGTGGAATCATCAGTTTGATCCCCTATATCGCGAGGTATACTAGATAGGGTTCCGTTATTGTTGTGACCTTCTTTTATATTGGTGACGATCCTCTATTTGAGTGAAGTGCTTATGTCGAGTGCCAGATCGGGTTGTGATATCCCCCAGCAGACCTTGGTAGTGATCCCCTATCTGTGAGATCCTCGTGTACTGGTATGGGTTCTAGTATCCGCTAGCAGACCCTAGGAGTGATCCCCTATCCGAGGAGTTTGTTTTTCTTGCAGTTTCATCATGGTTTCCTGAGTGACGGTATCTGACGAGCATGATCTCTCAGGTGATCATCTGAGATGTTTGTGTAAAACCCGATGGAGTGTATCTCTTGGATGAGTGTCATATGGGATGACAGTGATCATGGAGCGTGTTCTCCTAGTTGTGGAAATGTTTCATGTGATGAGTTCAGTACCTCATGTGACTTTTTTTTGAGGTGAGTATATCTAGATTGTTCAAGGTATATGTATGGTCATACACCTAAGCCGAGATGACTAGTTGTGTTTAGTCGAGGATGGTCACGAGATGGAGTTTCTCTCTCGTCTGGGTTCCCTCTGGCTGGGATGAGCAGACTATTTCCTTTCAATTGCTCTCTTTTTTTGGGTTTTGGGGTGCTATTGAGTATTGTAATACTCACCCCTACACTGGCTTTGCCTGCACATGTTTGTGTCTTCTGTAGACCACATGCCTTTCGACAGAGTCCTAGGAGGACCCGGAGTAGGCGGAGCTTAGTGAGTGGGTTTGACACAAGGTTTTTACAGGAGATTTGCATAGGAGCTTACCGATAGGTGTTTTGGTAGTGTTTTCCCTCTTTATGAGCAGGTTGGAAACTTTTGTAGTTATATTTTGGTGGGCCATATTTTTCCCTTTTTGTACTTCTATTGTACTCTGGTTTGGAATAGTTGTATGCATGCATTTTCTTTTTTGTTTTATATATCTCTGCACTATTTCATATAGGTGTGTTTGGGTGCGTGTGTACAGGTACCTTAGGATTATACAAACAATTTATGTGATAGCCTACTCGGTGCTAGAAGCCATCCCCTGGCCTATTGGAGGTGGTCCTGGGGAGTCACGGCTCGAGCTCCGTTGGGTCGAGTCGTGACAAAGTGGTATCAGATGAGGTTCCACCATTGGGATCTCAGAGCGTAGATGGTCAAGCTGTGAGTTTGGTTTGGGTTTCATGGCGGAAGGGTTATGATGTTTCAAGCTCAGTGTTCAGGCCAGAGACTCCAGTGTTGGTGCGGCGGCCGACATATCCATACACCAGGATGCTGATAACTTACCTTTTGACTCAGGACATTCGTACACTAGTCGTAGAAGAAAAACGGTACATGCATCATATAAGACTGGTTTTTTGGGTTTTCCCTTATTATTCTTGAGTCATCTCTCCAGATATAGTCTTAGACTATAGATCATCTTGATTGTATTTCGGGATGCCTCCACAATGACAGCCAGTGAGGGTTCTGTAGTAGGGTTGTTCTGACAATCCACCACGTGTAGAGGTTGTGGACCGGGGCGCAGGTTCTGAGACTGGACCTCCATGTGGTCCGCTAGTTGAGCCACCACCTGTCGAGCAGCTAGTTGTGCAGGCAGTGCAGCATGAGGTTGTATGCAGGCTGAGTGTGCTGCACGAGTTCCAGAGGCAGTGATCTCTAAGGTTCCAGGGTGATCCAGACCCATAGGCAGCTGATGACTGGATTGAGGCAGTCACTCGAGTTTTCCGCCTGGTGAGGACACCTCCAGATCAGATGGTGGTCCTATCGGCAATCCTTCTTCATGGTTTGGTTGGGCGATGGTGGAGTTTGGTGATGTAGTCCCATGACGAGAAGATGCTCACGTGGGTAGAGTTTGAGCGGCTCTTTAGGCAAGAGTTCTATCCTGTAACGCTGAGG
This sequence comes from Viscum album, assembly GCA_963277665.1. Lineage (NCBI taxonomy): Eukaryota > Viridiplantae > Streptophyta > Magnoliopsida > Santalales > Viscaceae > Viscum > Viscum album. Next base: position 2,029,688,862 of record OY728150.1, read on the forward strand.
TCAGTGCGGATTCAGGAGCTTCTGCAACTTCAGCAGCATGGCATGACTGTGTCGGAGTACTCACCGAGGTTTACAGACCTGTCGCGCTACTCCCTGGATATGGTTAGAGACCCATTCTTTAGGGATTGGACCTTTGAGTAGGGCTTACTCAGGGACATCTGAGCAGGTGTGGTTTCCTTGTTCCTGCCCACCTATGCTAGAGTGCTGGAGCGAGCATTGGTGATGGAGAGATTTCTGGCAGAGTAGATCCCCCTATTAGTGATGGGAACACGAGAGAAAAGACGTCGGCATTTGGTATCCGAAGGAAGACACAGGGGACTGGGCACGAGAGATGTTTCAGGAGGTGACCCCTGGATGGAGGAACTGAGGCTCCGGGCTCGCAGGGCTCGCAGGCCACTTTTACTCAGCCGCAAGAGAGGCGGTGTTAAACTTGTGACGGTCCGAGACATTGTTTCATATATTGTACGACCCGTCGTGCTGCTGAGAGGGAGCCGGTCAATAGACTTCCTTTGCAGAGGAAGTGTCTCAAGCAAGGAAGTCCACAGGGCGGCAGACGTGGCGATGGAGCTGGTACAACATCAGGAGGTTGTAGGCGGTATCAGTTTCCACCACGCCCACCCCTAGGTGGTCCACACCAAGCTCAGGGAGCTGGTGGCCGAGGGCGAGTACAAATTCATGCCTTAGAGGCTATTGACCCAGAGGCTTCACGGTTGGATAGAGGTATACCTTGTGTCCTTTCTACTTTCTATAGTAGTTTGATAGACACTGTGTACTGGTACTCTTCCCTTTTTCGTTGGTTTCTCAAGTTCTATTAAGGGAATTGGTAATCCCCTGTGTGGGTGTTGTTCGGTGTGCTTAGAATGCGTGGGGAAGAGGCATCCTTCCCCCATCGAGATGTGTTTTTTTGACGTGATCAGAACCGTTCGGGAGAGACAGTGCCGTCCAAAGCAGATAGTGTTGAGATGTGGTGGATGAGTCCCTCTGACATATGTGTTCGGGCATGGGTGTTTGTTGGTGGAATCGCTGGTGTGGGAGACCCAGTGGAGAGTCCAGTCACTTTCCTTGTGCTTATGGATTTTCAGGGATGAATATTTCTATATTGGGGAGGATGTAGCAACTTGGGTTTTGGCCATTTCGGACATTGGAATATTCTTACGAATAATTTTAGATCTAGGAACGAAGACGACCTATATTTCCGAGGCCCGGGATGCCCGGAATTAACTTTATAAAAATATTAACTATTTTTATAATATGCACATGGTGGGGGTGTGTTATCTTCTAAAAGGTAGCTCAAAATTAGAATCTGAGGGCACGGTTGCGTACAGAATGTGTCATTTACCCTAGGTGGGGTGTAAACATTGTGTGTGTGGGGCTGCTATGAGAAAAGCAACCATGTGTGTTTTCGTATATAAGTGGAAAAGTATAATTACGGGCGTAGGCTCGAATATCTTCTGAAAGGAGTCTCAGATCACAAATCTGAGTTCGTCGTTGTGTTCAGAACGGTGCATTTACCCAAAGGGTGGCCTTACTTTTGTCTGCATCGGGCATCGGGCGGAGGCGAGTCGGGAGATGGAGATATTTGTAAAAAAAAAAAAAAATATCTTTATTCCTTTTCCACCCTGGATGTGAACTGATATCTTCCTCCTTCCTCCTCCTCCTTCCGATGGTTAATCGGCGACCAAATCGCATGATCATGGAGCCATCGATCTCAGATTTCGACGGCGGACGCTTCAAGATCGTGTAGCGAAGGCTTTGTAGCACGAATCGTCGGCGTTTCACCCGCGAGTTAGGCGGTTTGAGTTTTAAAATCCAGGATCTTGTTTTTGTGTTTTTTTCTTCAAATTTTCATTCGGGTTGTGTAGTTAGGGACCCATGCTTTCCGAAACATGTTTGGGACCTGAATTTTGAGCACCAGGGTGATCCCGGTGGCTCCCGGAAGTTTTTCGGCGAAAACCTGGTTTTCCGATGACTAGGGGTGGCGACCATGGCGGAATCTGGCGGTGGCATGGCGGTGGCGTGGTGGAATCTGGAAGGGGTGCGGCGGAATATGGAGGCGGCATGGCGGAATTCGGCAGCAGTGCGGCGGAATATGGCGGTGGCGAGGTGGTTTCGGGCGATACATACGGTGGTCCGACCACGTTTTTCCGGGGGTTCTTTAAACCCTCATGTTTGAAATCCAGGAGTTCATTTCATGTTCTGTTTACGGTGACGCAACCCTGGAGATGACGCGAACCCTTAGGTGTGGGTTTGGGAGTTTAATGGTTTGGGATCGTGGCCTGAAGGCTTGAAACGTCGAATAAAATAATGATATTTTATTATTATTCGACTTCGGGTCATTGTATCTACTACCCTGAGCGTCTGAGTGACGTTCCGTCGGTGGCATTGAGACCTTGATGATATAGCGGACTTTTCTTGAGGGCTTCCAGGTGTTGGGACAGAGTTTGGGGTGTGGGCCCCACGAGGCCGGGTTTTGGCGTTTGTGGAGAAACGCAACTTTCGCACCAGGAGTTCGATTTTGGCGGATGAATACTCGATCCTGTGTGTTTTTTCGATAAAATTGAAATGGCTTGATTCGTTCAACAAGTTTCGGGATTCTGGTGTGGGCCCCACCTAGGCTAGCTAGGGTGAATAGTGCCTTTTTCACCGGGTGCCCGTTTTAGACGATCGAGTAGTCAATCCCGTCTGTTTTTTCAAGGGGATCACAGTGGTATGATCCGCTTGATGAGTTTTGGGGTCATAGTGTGGGACCCACATGGGATAGCTATGGTGAATAGAGTCTTTTTCAACAGTTGTCCGTGTTGGGCTAGTAAAAACCAATCATGTGTGTTTTTCCACATGGATCACGATGGTGGCCTCGGTATCGGCTTTGGAGGTGGGCAAAGTGGCGTTGTGGCTGGTCTCTCGGGTTAGCGATGATGGGACCAGCAGAGGTTGGGGTACTCCTTTGGTTTGTTCCTATGAGGGTTCACATGGCATAACAACCCTAGTCTAGGCTTATGATCCTCTCGATAGGATGTTTAATCTGTAAGAGTTGTGGAATCCCTCCGGTGGGCCTGGAGCGGGATCCTCTTGCATCATTACCCTATATCGGGTTCTTGGTATCGCTATGACCACTTATCCATGGGCGACGATCCTCCATCTAGTGGGTTAACAATTTAGGGTTTGTGGCATCATCAGGAATATGATCCCCTAGGTGGTGGGCCATGCTCAGTAGGGTTGTGGAATCCTTGGGAATACGATTGCCTACACATAATAAGGATTATAGTAGGGTTGTGGTATCGTTGGTTATGTGATCCCCTACTCAGCGCGTGGTTTCTATAGGGTTGCGACATCATCAGTTCGATCCCCTACATCATGAGTTATACCTAATAGGGTTCCAGTATCGTCGTGACCACCATTATATGAGTGAAGATCCTCTATTTGAGTGACGTGCTTCTCTCGAGTGGCAGATCAAGTTGTGGTATCCCCCAACGGATCTTGGGTGTGATCTCCTATCAATGAGATCTACGAATGCCAGATCGGGTTGTGGTATCCCCCAGTGGACCCTGGGAGTGATCCCCTATCTGTGAGATCCTCATATACTGGTATGGATTCTGGTATCCCCTAGTGGACCCTAAGAGTGATCCCCTATCTGAGGATTTTGTTGTTCTTGCAGTTTCAGTGTGGTTTCCTTAGTGATGGTATTCGACAAGCATGATCTCTCAGGTGAGCGTCTGAGATGTTTGGGTGAAACCTAATGGATTGTATCTCTCAGACGAGTGTCATCTGGGATGACAATGATCATGGAGCATGTTCTCCTAGTTGGGGAAAATTTTCTGGTGATGAGCGTGTTACCTCAAGTGGCTTGTTGTGTGAGCTGAGTATATCTAGATTGTTTAAGGTGTTTGTATGGGAATACACCTGAGCTAAGATGACTAGTTGTGTTTAGCCAAGGATTTTCACGAGATAGAGTTTCTCTCTTGTCTGGGTTCCCTCTAGCATGGATGAGCGGACTATTGCCTTTCATTTTCTCTCTTTTGTTTTGGGTTTTTGGGGTGCCTACTGAGTATTGTTATAATCACCCCTGCACGGGATTTTCCCGCACATGTTTGTGTCTTGTGTAGACCATAGGCCTTTCGACGGAGTCCTAGGAGGACCCGGAGCAGGCGGAGCTTAGTGATCGAGTTTGACATGGGGTGTTTACTGGAGTAGTGCCAAGGAGCTTATCGGAAGGAGTTTTGGTAGTGTTTTCCCTCATTCTAAGCAGGTTGGACACTTTTGTAATTTTATTTTGGTGGACCTTGTTTTTCCCTTTTTTTACTTCTGTTGTACTCTAGTTTGGGATAGTTGTATGCATTCATTTTCTTTTTAGTTTTATATATCTCTGCACGGTTGCATGGAGGTGTGTGTGGGTGCGTTTGTACAGGTACCTTAGGCTAATGCCTCCCATGTATGTGATAGACTACTCGGCGGTAGACACCAGCCCCTGGCCTATTGGAGGCGGGCGTGCCGAGTCGCGACTCGAGCCCCATTGGGTTGGGTCGTTACAATGACAATTATACATGAGTTATTTTTGACGTGTAGGACTCAACATCACCTCAAATTGAGGAAACACATTCAAATTTCTTTGATTCTTCATATTAATGTTTAATTTATATCTTCATAGTATTAATAACGTAATATTTTTTTCATATATTGTTGTAATATTTTTCTCGATTTGGGATGTGTGAATCAACCCCACCTATATACGATGCACGGTGTGACCAGTATAACTCAAAATGTATCTTTTTTAACAAAAATTTACATTCTTTTAATTTATTCTTCGTATTAATGTCTAATTAATTTCTTTATAGTATTACTAACATAATATTTGTTTTTATTATATAGGTGGAAACTCATTTCGAGTTGGGGTGTAGGAATCAACCCCACCTCAATATGATGCACAGTGTGACAGGTATAACTCCAAATGTCTCTTTTTATTAAAAATTGACATTTTATTAATGTACTCTTTCTATTAATGTTTAATTTATTTCATTATAGTATTATTAAAGTATTATATTTTTATTATATAGGTGGAAAATATTTATCTAGTTAGGATGATTTTTTTGGCAACTAATACCATTAGAGGACATTTTTTAGAGGTGACCACAAACATCAAAAGAGAAAATATTAATGTTTATAACTATTTGTTAGATAATTGTGAATGTAATTATATAAAACGTTCATCCAAATGTATATATAAGTGTTTATTTTGTATATACCATGAGTGGATATTTTTGTATGCACGATGTAAATTTAATGTATATAGCATTGTTTTCCATACCATTGTGTGCGTTGCTTGTTTTTTCATCAGTTGCATCATGTATGTGGTTTTTTTGTATATATTATGGGTGGTTATTTTTTGTGAATGTTTTTACTAGTTTGGGTATTTTTATACTGGCTGGTTTGGATATATTTTTTTTGTATTTTGTTGGGTGTACTATTATAACATTTATCAGAGTTATTTTTAGTGCTGATAATGGGGACCCCCTTTATCTTCACTAATATTAACAGATATTTTATAGCCCTTTTAATAGGCTTTAATAGTACTGTTAATGGCTGCATTTTTTGTAGTGATAAAAAAATTATAGGGAGGAAATAAATCCATAAATAAATGAAGTAAATTTTTTTGGTCATTACAACATTCCCCCTTAAAGAAATCACATCCTCACAATTTTCTCATACTAGAAATTAGATAATATTAAAAATATTATAATTATAAAGTAATTTTATGTCATAAAACATAATGCATAAACAAAGTATTCATTTTAAACAATTAAATTTTTTATAAATCCTTCATAATGGATCATAAAATGCTTGTGATGAACAAAACATGTCAACCAGGAGTGTCAAACCAGGAGTACATCATAGCCTATTGTCATGCAATAGTTCCCGTTCACATCTAGCTCAAAGTAGTGTTTTCTAATTTTACCCCAAGATATTTTTGTTCTAGAGCCACATCCACTTGTTCATATCCAGATAGGGATTTAGTTGTTCAGAAACCAATTACTTGATTTTTCATTAAAATACAAGCCATTTTACCTATATATAATCTTTTCTATAGGGTTATTCTTAATGGTTTGAAATACTAATTTCCCTAAAAACATAATTGTGCTCTGATACCAAATGTGGCATCCTGTATTTTTTATTACATTACATTTCATTACAGTTTAAAAACATAGGATATTTTAATGTTTGGTGTCTTTAAAATTAGGTGATTTTTTTTAAAGGTTTTGGAAGAAGCCTTATTTTATTATTAAAGGAATGACCTCTTTTTTATCTTGGTAGAAGGAGACCCATTACTCAGCCCAATTTTCCAAGGAAAATTGGACTGAATACAAGGATTGAAATCCCATTTTTGGACAAAATGTCCCTTTGGTGAAAAGTATAGATACAAATACCATGGATTATGGAGTACCTCCACCGCTATAATACCTGCTATTGTACCTCCACTGCTAGTGTTTACGCTACAGTACCTTCTACGAACAATGATTGTATCTCCTAACCAAGGGACATATATGAAATAAAGTGGTGAGCATAAATCCAAATAAGGGAAAATAAGATAAATATTTTAATTGTGATATTGACGAATATCAATAATCACTTGAAGAAATACATAAAGGTATGAGAAAGTTCCATATCATAATAACATGAATCATAACATGCATATGTGGATACAACATTTAGATTGGAAATTCCTATGTGCGTCACCACATTCTATCCCCATGGTTTCATAAAAATTACCAAGGTTATTCACCGGGGTATCATAAAATTACTAGGGTTATTCATCAAGGTATCATAAAAATTACCAATGTTATTCACCGATGTATTACAAAACATGTCATCTCTTGAGATTAATATCTTTACCCAACTCATTGGAGCTCTATTACGGTCAAACCTTAATATTTCATTATTATAATTTGATACACATATATCAAAATCAATAATCTCATTAATAACCCATAGTGAATAAATGAAATGGGTTTCATATCAAAATAATGGAATTTTAAAACATGCTTAAAAACATGATCATTATGTAATTTATCACCCATGAAAAATGAATGAGGGTTTTATGTATGTTAATCAAATAATCAAATAAACTATTTTTATGTATTGATTAATAATCCTTGAGATGAAATATGATTTAGTATTGAAATAAGGAAAATAAAATAATTTCATTAGAAAAAGGGAGATATTTTGAGATGAAAATTTGATAGCATAACGGTATGAATAATGGTATTATAAAAACCTATAAATAGAGAGGGAATGGCTAAAAGATTCATAAAAGACTCATAATATAGTATAGGTATAAAATAAATCTGAAATTTAAAAAAAATTATCGAATTTGGAAAGACATACCACAAAAAAATAACATCAACGGAAAAAGGAAAAGTCAAGAATTCCCTTACAAAATTTCAGAAGCCTAACGACGTCACATACAAAGTCATAAAATGATTGGATGATTGATAAAGGGGTCTATCATAATTTATAAATATTATAGATCATAAGGGGTTATGTAATTACATATCACAACATAGGGAAATAGAATGTAAAAAGGCATGACATAAAAGGAGTGCTTGAAAAGAGAAGTGTGGTAGATTTCTTTACACTGAAGAGTAACATCCTAAACACTAAGATCAGGACCTTAGGTAATTGAGGAAACCTTGGGAGGACTACATGGGAGTATATAAAATATTAACATCATGTAGAATGATTTTGGAATGAAAGGAAATGAAGGAATATGTGGGTATTTATAGAAAAAGATATGGAATATTTTATTAACTTCAAAGGACACCTCTTTTGTGGTATTTGAAAAACCATGGGCTTTCCCATGGTATTTTCCCCTGTTATTGGCCACATGGGTCAACTAATATAATATCTTAATTCATTATAGTATACCACCATCTTACCTTACCCATTACATCATTATGATATAGTTAAGATGTCATTAAACATAACAAATACCCAAAACTATATTTTTACTATTAATCAAAAATTCATCTATTTTAGAAATATCTCAAAAAATTCACCCTAATCAATTTTTGACGTTTAGAAATCAGAATTGAACTAAATTTTTTAAATTCTATTTTCATTTTAAATTAAATAAAATACTAATACCTAACTAATAGTTTCTTAAAAAATTATTTACTTATACTATGATATAGTTATATCACATTACCATTTTAGTTTACTAAAATATATTTACACTTCCTTATGTGAGATTAATATTATATATATTAAATTACCATTCACAAGGGTAAAATTAAAATTCCAAAGGGGCATGTCAGTATTCACCAAAAAATAATGTTGATCCTAATCGACTCTAAATATCTCCTTGATCACAACTATGAATGTCAATTTTTAGGAAATAATTTCAGAGAAAAAGTTATTTAAGAATAAAATATTTAATTTATAGTCATAAAAAAATACTATTAATTAAATTATATTCATAAAAAATACTATTCATAAAATAGTATTCATAATAAAATTTAATTCATCAAAAATAGATACATCATAGAGAACTACTAAAAAATCATCCAATATTAATTTTGGCATTTGGATTTAATAATTGATGTTTATATTTCCACAATAATACTCTATGTATGAGAAATTTAAATTTAAAATATAAAAATACTTAGTTATTAAAAATAATATTGGAAATAAAATGAATAGTGATATTGCATATTGAAATTTCTAAAATATAAAAAAATTATTATTTTTATATACATTTAAATAGGGGTTTGTAATCTTTTTATTTTTTTAAAATAATCATTATTAAAAATAAATTTATTTTATATAATAATTATATAGTTTTTGAAAGGTACAATTTTGGTTCGAAAATAATATTTATCAAATTTTCCTCAATTAAACAAATATTATATTAAGAAAAACTATTCTTAAATGTGTATATCCCATTATTGGTGATAGTTTTATTAATCCAAATTTATGAATAATGTATAATGTTTTCATTAAATAAAATATAATTGTCTGTGCTTCTGTTGTAAAAAATAGTAAAATTTTACTGGGAAGAAAGATATCTATATATAAAATAATTACATATTTTGGGTCGTTATAAATATCATACTAAACGCAATTGTGTATGTCTATTTTAAAGAATTCAAATTAAAGAAGCTGAAAAATTATGATTATTGGTTAGGTTATAATGTTTTTTCTTTTTTATAGACTCAGTGGTTCATACATTCTATCTTAAATATATATGTAAATTCTCGGGGTGTTACTTTCTCCCCTCCTTAAAAAAATTTCTTCCTCAAAATTTGAAATTGAACATCAAAGGATAATGGTTGATACTTGGAAGTTCCCTTGTGGGAAACCTATATTATTAATATAGTTATAATTTCCTATTTATAACTTTGAATGGGAAATTCATCAGTCACTGTAAAACTAAAAAATTTAATTAGACAACAAGGTCATTGATGATTAATCAAACCATCAGGTTCTGATGGAAATTGATTGATAATATGCTCTGATGAAATATCATTGTCACTAAACCTTAAACTATAGTTATGAAAAAAATTATTTATATCACGAAAAAATGAAAATAGGATAAATTTTTAATTTAGGACACTTTTCCTATAGTTGTTGAATTATTCCACTCTATAAAATTATAAATATACCTTTCTATTTTATAAGCACAATAATATCGTTTGATTGTTCCTTGAACAATCTATACATCATCTCTTAGCAGAGGATGCCTCATGTAGTGACATTAATCGTTAAAACCTCAAACAATGATCAAATTAAAACATTTTACAACTGGATTCACATTCATAAAGATCATGATCCAATACTTTAGAATCATTCTCATATCCATCCTTTCTATATCTGTGTACCTAGATTTTTTAGAAGAACTAATTTGTTTAGAACCCTGTGATTTAAAATTCTTAATGAATCTCTTACCTTATTTTCCTTTAATCAACATGAAGCTGCCCTAAATTTTTATATTCCTAACATGGGAGTATCATTATCATGTGTCCTCCTCAAATATGTTAATAACTCAAATTAATATAAAACATTATTAGAAACATGAATTTATCCTTAAACAGTCTATCTGATATATTTTTTGTATCCAAAAATTTCATAAACTAAATCAATGATACCATAGACCACTTGTCGACAAGTGAAAAATTAGTTTTGAGGTAGTTAATACTTATCCAAATCAATCATTTTTTCATCTTTATCTTACTCATCGACAATTTATATAGCGTTGTATTTACCTCAACCATATACTTTCCTAATATATTATCTTTCTACTAAGTCCCATATTCTTTGTACAATTCATCATATGACATGAAATATGTAATGAAAAAGTACTGGATTACAATCCTCATATATTCCATTATTTTTTAACAAGTACATTGTTGATAAAATATTCAAATGGAATGATTCTTCAGGAGGTATATTAATCATTAAAATTATTCTATGGTAATATCATGACATGATCATTATCCAGTCACATCATTTGGGCACATTTCTTTTACACTTCAGACCTTTATTTTCATAGTGTCCCATCTCCTTGCAGTTGAAGCATTGCACATTGCAAACCTTTTTCTTTCCCTTAAAATCATGAAATTGGTTCCCATTTTCTCCACACATATAAAAAACTATCATTACCTACAAGTATTTTATAGGGTGATTCATTAAATAGTTTTTGGATCCCGATTCTTACTTGGAGGTATGGGTTTATTTTATTCCTTTTCCATGGAGTTGTTTTTGAGAAAACAAGGTGTATTTTGGAAAAGTACTGAAATTAGGGGTTACAAAACGTGTACCCCCAAGAACATGAAGTATAATATGTCTGTATATGAAGGTAATACATGGAATGTGGGAATGACAACAAGTAAAATAAAAAACCAACTACACACCTTGTACATTCTATTAAATGTCGTGTAGTCATGTCTGGAGGCCCTAGAATGTAATTCGGTGAAATTCAGCTACCAAATGAAAATTAAAGGATATTAATGCCATGAATATAGTCATACACGCCATTTATTTTTTTCTCTTAAAAAGTGTTGTAGCCTCTTCATTAGACATATTGGACAGTAGAATCATTGGAAGAACTCAAGGGGAGTGCCAGAACTTCAACCTCTTACCAGTTGATTACCCGAACACCAAATCAATTACTATCGGTCTCGTTTGAACCCAATCAGTAAGCTGTTGATTACTCATGATATGTTCATTGTAAATTTTGTTCTCTACTATGTTATTTATGATTGAGTGAGTATCCTTGTTTCATTTATCCATACAATTATATCTTGAATTGGATGTCACAGATAGATGAGGAGAGTCATACCACGATGAGGTAGGTGGTCTCATGAAAGTTGCTTAATGTCAAGTTGTTTATATGTGTCGTTGTTCCATGTTCCCATGTTTGGGGTGTTACTTTGTCGAGACTTTGACATGTGCTAATTCTTAAGGATGTTTAGATAATTAATTATATGAATGGAAGCATTATGACACTCCTTATTTTGATTGAGGGCCACCCCACGGGTGAGTTTCCCTTGGATAACTTTTGTTAGGCCTTTTTTCTTAGGATAACTATGGTTATGCCTCTATTTTCTATATTATGGCTTGTTTGAAATGAATTGGTTAATTTAATTCAAGACAATATTAATTGTTTATTTGTTAAACATATAATTGTGTAAATATTTCATGTGTTGACTTATGCTAAATTTATTATATGTTGGGTCTGGCCATGTTGAATTATTCTGCCTACGGGAAAAGAACATTCATGCTTGTGGTAAAGGATTAGTGTGCACATGGGTTGTGTTTTGTTATGCCTATGTGAAATTGACTATGTTAAAGGATTATTTTTGTATGTGGACTCCCTGATGGAAATGTTTCTAAATGGGGTTTGATTTTTTTAATGTAATATGATCAATATTCCAAGATAAAGCACGAGCTTGGATTTGATTGTCATTTTTTGATAGATTGCTTTCTAAGGTATTTGTTGTGTTTTCTTGAATATGGGATTGACTTGCAGTGACAGGATTCCAATAAATTATTGGTCGATGTAATTGAATTTCATAATGAACATGAATGGTATAAATAGAACTAGTCTTGTAGGATAATTTACTTTTCAGTACATCCTAGTTTAATTTTTTCATTATTATAAAATACTGCTAGATATACTCACTGACATATTGGCACAGGTATTTGGTGGTTTCCTACTGGGATTTATTTCTCACTACCATTTTTTGTCTTGTTTTTGGGCCTAAAAAGACTATATTTTGGTAGGTGTCGATAGGGGAAAGTCTCTTATTACAGGTACTTGATTACTGCATTGGATTAGAAGAGCATGGGACCAATCCAAGGATTGTGATTCTATTGTGTTTCAATGTGTATTTCTATACCTTATTATTGTATTGTACTTGATATTAGTTTATCTTATTTTCGTTTCTTTCTTAGAACATGTGACATGCTGCATAATTTGGATATTATACCCCTTATGGTTATATTTACCTTTCAGTCTTGAATTTTTTACATCAGTTTCATGCTGTTAATTTCTTCGCCTATTGGTATTATTTTTTCCATTGTGTTACAATCTACCAAAGAGGTCATATATTTCCAAATATCACACCCTCGTCCCTCACGGCGAGTCGGCAGCCTCTGACGTATGGGGAGATGTGCTTGAGATCTTGTGGCCAACTGGGTATAGGGCACCTTTTAGCGGCATCCGGATCCAAGACATTTCAAAGTGGTATCAAAGAGAGTTTCTTTTCTAGTTTTTTTTTCAATTTGGAAATGATACTAACGATATTTATTTTGTAAATTAGCAGTGCCAGGAGTAGCTACCTCGCATATATGGAAAATCCAAATTGCCTCGAATTCACTTGTGATTTTTTTATTTCGATTTATTACAGTTGATTTGATTTCACTGTTGGGTGACACACTTGTTTTTTGGTGTTATTATCGATATTATTGTGTTTTTATTTTGTTACAACCCGATTATTTGAGGGTATGCCATCCCATGGATCATTTTGGCACTAGATGGAAATCACATGCCATGTATAATAGCCATGCCATTTTGGGAGAATTATGGATTCATGTTTTTGTGATAGTACAATGATATATATGCCTGCTATTGTGATAGGTGTATTTTTAGATTCTATGGTTAGGATTTAATGAATACCAAACTCCGGTTCCTAAGGTGTATGGTCCCTCTTGGGAAAAAATTTGGTGGATCTTGATTTATCCATTTATATATACTTTTTCTATTTTATGTTATGTATGGGTAAAAAACCATGAATTATGGGGAATTTTATCCCTCAAAAATTGGAATTTGGCATGCCATGGTTTATTTTTTGCAATACATGGGTTTCAGTGAAGTTTCTAAGGCCTACTGTCTAGAAACCCAAACAACAAGGCATGTATTTATATGTAAACATGCCATGTGCCCTTCCTGTTTGGGGAATAAAGTGTTTTCTTAAATACCTATCATGTAGTATATGACTGTTTAATGAGCCATGTTAGAGAAAACACTGTCTATTGAGTTTTGATCAGAACATGTCATGTACTTTTAGTACACGCCCTGTGCCCTACCCAAGCAGAACCTGTGGGGAACTGAATGTGTGGGAGTACGTGGACAAGAGGACAGACCTGTGTACATGGTGTGTTCACAAGGAACACTGTGTGTTCATGTGGAACACACCATAGTCTAGTGGAACACAATGTGTAGTTGGGGTTGATACATGCACAGGTCGACGGTAGAACATGACCATGTTATAGCCTAAGGGTTCACACCATGTATTCCTTTCACATGCCTTATTGTGCTTTTTTAGTAAAACATTGAGGTTCATTTCATGAATTTTTTGGAACTAATGAATGGAAATCATTGATGATGATCTTGAACTAATGTATGTTATGGATCTTGTAGAGTCATGTTGCCGCATCGACCACGATCTATATGCCAGGAGAGCGGTGATGATCATACTTCAGAAATGGTAGGCCAAGGGCTACCAATGGATCCTCTAGTTGTGCCAGCAGGGGAACCGCCTTTTATACCATATGAAAGTGTAGATTCATAGTTCTGTGAAGGTTTTTTGGGGTTCATGCAGAACATTTAGGGATCACCACAGGCTTCCACATCTATGGAAGAGCTAATTATTATCTTCCATTAGAAGCATTCACCTACTTTTTCAGTGGATATCATACCATGTATTGCAGAGTCATGATAGGAATCATTAGTCACTATCTTCTAGCATCTAGAGACACCTCTTGAGTAGTGTCTCAATCTCACAACATATGTGATGCATGATTATGCAATAAGATGGTGGGATGTTATCACTAAGGAAGGGTGTCATCGAGATATGACATGGGAAGAATTTTGGGCTATTTTATATAATTATTCTTTTCATGAGTTGTTGGGGTCTGACTAAGCCTAGGTGATCATGCACCTGGAGTAGGTCACACTATCTGTTATGGACTATTCTACCCAGTTTATCGAGCTTCCGCAATTCACACCTATTTTGATTGGTGATGATGTATTGAAAGCTAAAAAAATTGGGGGTGGTCTCAGGATTGATATTTGATCAAAGGTGAATGTCTTCAAGTATCCTTTTGGATCTACTATTATGATTCAGGTGCTAATAAATTAGTTTAATTTTTCCAAAGTTAGTGGTGCGAGCCGGGGTGGTTCAGTAGCGGTTTTTGGTACTATCGCAATCCTCCAGAGGGAGAATAATGTGGAGTTCTCACATCGTGACAGTAGAATCCATAATGTTTCCTCTGGTGGCCAGGTGATTTGCTACCAGTATGGAATGGTTGGTCACAAGAGAACTGTGTGCCCAAGGGACCCAGTTGACTGCTGATCACACTGAAGGATGGTCCATCTATAGTACTATTATAGGGAATTTCCACCAGTGGGTAGTGAGAGAGGTTCTTTAAATATTCCAAGTTCAAGAGTATGGTTTGTATCATCTCATCATTCAAAAAACTGCAATACATCAGGGTGTTTAGGACAATATGGTGGTGTTGGACTTAGTAATCAGAACCCAGGATCTCAGCAACCATAGGGTAGGTCAGCTCATGGTATCCAAGAAGTGCCTCAGGACCGCATTGTAGGTCAGAATTTGGCAGTGCAACAGGCCCTGCCTATGTAGGATCCCAGATGTTCTACTGCTAGAGGTAATATCCTAGTTTCCTCTTTTATACCTTCTTCAATTTTTAATAATAGTTCTACACATAGTTTTAAATCTGTGTCCATTGTTAAAATACTTGGGGTATGTGTTTATAACTATTTTGATGTTATGATGTTATAAACTATGTTAGGGGTTCAAACGGATGGTGTGTTTCAGTTCAAGGAGTTCCCCCTTGAGATTGGAGTGTGTTATTTTCCATGGAACCTCTATCTCTTAGAGATGATAGGATTTGATGTCATTTTCTAACGGGACTGGTTGGTTCCTTTTCGATCATTTTGTGATTGATGTTTCCACATGGTGAGTTTCACTTAACCATAGGTTAGAGACGTTCTATAAAAGGGTGAATGGGATTTCCAGGCGAGCAGAGATGGACCCGAGCATTGTGGGTTGGGCGGGATGACATTTGATATTATGATATTATACCTGGATGACCGGGGAACATGCCTATAATATTTCCCTCGAGTGGTTGATCATTTTAGGGATGTTTTCCTAAAGGACATGTCATGATTAACTCCAGTAAGATAGGTGGATTTCACTATCGATATAGTTCTATGTGATGGACCCGTATCCATTCCACCTTACAAGATGGCTATAATGGAATTTCAAGAGCTCAAGTTGAAGTTGGAAGATCTAGAATCTATGGGGTTTATCATACATAGTACATCACCATGGGGTTCACTGGTCCTTTTCACGAAAAAGGAAGATGGTACCATTAGGATATGTGGGGACTATTAGAAACTAAACCAGTTCATGGTTAAAAAACCGATATCTATTTCCACAGATAGTTGGCATGTTTGATCAAATTCTAGGAGCTCATGTATTCTCAAAGATTAAATTGAGTTTTGGATATTAGTAGGTATGTGTTTGACCGGAAAACACACCTCTTACTGCATTTTGTAGTAGGTAAGATCTATATGAGTACCTGGTTATGATGTTTGGTCTCATAAACATGCCATAAATTTTCATGGTGATGATGAACCAAGTGTTCCATTCTAAAATAGATTTTTTTGGTGGTTTTCAGGGATGATATCGTGGTGTATACTCAAAATCGAGAGGACCATGAAAAAAAAATTGAGATAATTTTGAATACAATAATAGGGAATCATTTATATTCTATTATTTCTAAATTACACTTCTGGATGGATTTGATTCACTTCCTTGGTCACGTCATCTTACTGACTAGAGTATTAATAGACAAAGAGAAGGTGATAGCAGTAGTTACCTAAGAGAAACACCAGAACATTTTTGAGGTACAAAGTTTCTTGGGGCTCCATGTTTACTACCAATGTTTTATATAGGATCTCTCACACTTAGAAACACTGATGATGGGCTTCACTAAGAAATATGTGAAGTTTGAGTGGTCAAATTCTTATGACACAAAATTTCAGGAGATTAAGGTATGTTTGACATCAATTATGATACTTATATTACTTGAGACGAGAAGAAGAAAATTATGTACTATAATGCTTCAAGTATTAGGTTGGGATTAGTACATATGCTAGGGGATCGACTTGTTTCATACATTTTTGTGCAGTTGAGGCCACATGAGAAGAATTAACCAATTCATGATCTTGATTTTTCTACATTTTTTCAGGGTTTTTACTTTTGTAGAATTTATTTAGTGGGATAACATTATGTGGTGTAAACTGACAAAAAAACTCAATTATATCATTACTCAGCATGATCTGAATTTGAGATAGTGAAGGTAGGTTGAGTACCTTTAGTCCGTTTACTTTGAACATGCCTATATTCCTGGGAAAGGAAAGGAAGTGGCTGATGCATTGTGTAGAAGTAATCAAATACATGCAGTTTAAGAGGCTAGAAGTGAGTGATAGCTTGTTGATTTGTTCTCTGAGGTGCATTTAGAGGTGCGTAATTGTCAGGTAGAAACATATATTTCATCTTTGGTAGTTACATCAACCGCAATGGAAAGAGTGAGGATGAAGAAACTATCAGATTACAAAGGCTTAGTTCAACAAGAGAGTGTGGAACCACCTCTTAGATGGACGATAGGTGAGGATAAAGTTAAACATATACATGCATGTGTGTGGGTTCCATGGGATATTCGCGAGGAGCTGATGTAGGATTTTCATGCTTCATCTAGGGCAGTGCATCCTAATGTCACCAAGATCTGCCGTGACTTGCTCTGTCAGTACTGGTGGTTGGGTATAAAGCAAGAAGTAGCTAGTTTTGTTATGATATGTTTCATCTGTCAGTAGTTGAAGGAGGAACATCAGTAGATGCTTAGGATTTTACAATCGTTACCTATTCCAGAGTGGAAATCTAATGATGTTGTGCTGGATTTAATGATGGTGTTATTGAGGTTTCCTAGAGGAAACGATGTTGTGTGGGTCGTAGCTAATCAAGGATGCGTTCAATGTTGATGATATTAGAAATATGTATATCTAATAGGTGTTATGATATCATGGGGTCCCATGTTATATCATTTTAGATAGGGACTCCCACTTTATGTCTCGTTTCTGGTAGATTTTTCATTGGGTGTTTGGTACACAGGTTCTTATGAGAACATCATACCACCCTCAAATTAATGGCCAATTAGAGTGTATGATAAAGGTTCTAGATGACATGTTTTGTGCATGTGTCCTAGACATTGGGGGATCTTTGGAGAAGAAAATTTTACTATTTGAGTAAACCTACAGTATTAGTTTTTAGGATACTATACCAATGGAAAGTTATGAGTCTTTATATTGATGGTCATGTCATTCTCCAATGTACTGGTTAGAGGTAAGTGAGGAAGCCTTATTCGGACCATGTCTCATGCAGGAGACCACTAAAAAGTTCAAATTGATTTTGAGACAGATGCATACTATGTAGTCTTTCCAAAAATCTTATGCCAATCATCGTAGATGTCCCTTAGAGTTCAAGGTTAGAGATCTAGTTTTCCGATCTGTTGCACCCAGGATGGGACATAAGAGAATCACGAGATAGGGTAAACATTCACTGAGATATGTCAAACCATTTTAGATTCTGGAGCGATTCGGGTTAGTTTCCTATAGGATATCATTACCTAAGAGGTACCCAACAATTCATGGAATCTTAGAAGTATCTTAGCTAGACCACTATCACTCTAACCCATCTCACGTTTTTCAGCATTAGAAGGATGAGCTTTAGGTTAAAGAATCCTTTGAGAAGCATCTGGTATGTATATTTTCCAAGAGCATGATTCTTCTCTGAGGTTGTCCAATTCCTATCATTCAAGTGATATGGAAGCACAGCTGAGTACAGGATGTGACTTGGGAGAGGGAGGCTGATGTATGTTATCAGTGGCTGGAGTTATTCTCATATATTCCATCACCATCCTTGAAAGGGATATTCAAGGACAAATTTCATTACATGGGGAAGATTGTGACAACTTGGTTATTACTTGGAGGTATGTTTTTCATTAATTATTTTTTTCCTTTGACTTATTTTTGAGAAAAAAAATGGAAACATGGGAAAAGTACTGAAATTGTTGTTTTCACACCATATAATCCCAAGAACATGCCATGTAGTAATTTCATATAAGAAGGGAATACACGGCATGTGGGCATGTAGGCAATGAAAAAAAGAAAAACCAACTACACACCGTGTACTTCCTAGTACATAACATGTAGTCATATTAAAAGGACCTATAGACAATGTTGATGAAATTCATCTTCTAAAAGAACTATTAAATGATATACATGCTATGTATATGGACATACATTCCATGTATATTTTTTTCTTAAAATGGGAAGTAGGCTCTCCATTCAGCAGATCGGACAGTGGGCTCCCTGGGGGATCTCAAGGGGAGCGCCAAAACTTCAACCTCTTCAGGGTTGATCATCCAAACTATGAATCAACTATCATTAGTCTAGTTTGAACCCAATCAGTAATCTCTCTATTACACTTGAGTCGTACTTGGTAATTTTTTTCTCAGATAAATTATTTATAGATGAGTGAATATACATGTTTCATAGATCTCTACCATTCATGCTTGAATTAGAAGTCAGGGCTGGACAAGGAGAGTCATACCACGATGGGTTTGGTGCTCTCAAGTTAGTTGCTTAACGTGAAGTTGTTTATTTGTGTCGTTGGTCCACACACTGATGTTTGGGGTGTTTTTTGTGAATAAATTGAATCATGTTAATTCTTGAGGATGTTTAGGGGATTAATTATTTGAATTGAAGCAGACTGAGAATACTTTTTGGGCCACCCTACATGTGTATTTCCCTTGGATAACGATTGATGGGCCTTTTTCTTAGGTTAATTGTGGTTATGCATCAATTTTACATATTATGGGTTGTTAGAAATGAATTTGTTAATTAAATGAATGAAAATATGAATTTTTTCCTTTTTAACCATGTAATAGTGTAATGATTACTTGTGTTGACTTATGCTAAATTTTTTATGTGTTATTTTTGGCCCTATTGAATTATTTTGCCTCTGGGAAGAGATTTTACATGAAAGTGGGAAAGGTTTTGTGTGGCTGTTTGCTACGTTTTTTATCCTTGTAGGAAATTTCATGTGGGAAAGGATTTGTTATTTCTATAAAATTCATGAGGGTAATGTCTTGAACTATGATTTGAGAGTAGTAATGTCTTATGATGTGTCTGACAAGCTAAAGAAAAATCATGGATTTGATTTCCATTTTATCTTGATAGATTACCTGCTAAGGTAACTATTGTGTTTTCTTTAATAGGGGATTGACTAGTTATGGTCAGAACTAGATAAATCATGAGTCTATGTAATTTAATTTCTTAATAAACATGAACGGTATAAATGGAACAATAATTTTTGGATTGTTTACTTTTGAGTACTTTTTAGTTTATTATTTTCATTATTATACACTAATACTACATATACTCATGCATAGATTAGCACAGACCTTTGGTGGTTTCCTACAGGGATTTATTTTTGAAACCCTGTCTAGGTTATGTTTTTGGGACTAAATAGTCTATATTTTTATATGTGTTAATAAGAAAAAGGATCTTAATATATATACATGATTGATTCTTTGTAGTAGGAGAGAATGGGACCAAGCCAAGGCTTGTGATGCTGCTATGTTTCATTTTGTATTGTTGTACCTATAAATTGTATTATACTTGCTACATTGTATCTTCTATTCACTGATTTCTTAAAACATGGGACATGGTATATAATTATAATATTATATGCCTTCTAGTTATCTATTCCTTTCATTCTACAATTGTTTACTTCAGTTTCATGTGGTTTAATGCTATTTCTATTGCTTTCATTTCATCTGCTATGTTACAATCTTCCAATTAGGGCATAGTTTCCCCACTATCACACCTCAGTCTCTCACTATTAGTCGGCATCCTTTTGTGTTTTTAAAAAGGTTCTTGTTGTCATGTGGCCAACTGGGTACGGGTTACCTTTTAGTGGTATCCAGATCTGGGATGTTACAACAGTTATCACGCATGGGAAAACACTTCATTACCTTCCTTCCATTGTCCATCTTTTTCTCAGCCATCCACTTCGTTTCTTGTTTCCTTTCAAAGCCATTGGACTCATAGATTTAATTAAATATCTTTTTAACACATGATTTTATTTCCTCAAATGATGAGGATACTTGGTAGACTATCTT
Source organism: Viscum album (assembly GCA_963277665.1). NCBI lineage: Eukaryota > Viridiplantae > Streptophyta > Magnoliopsida > Santalales > Viscaceae > Viscum > Viscum album. Next base: position 2,029,709,625 of record OY728150.1, read on the forward strand.
CATTCAAAATGACGACTTAAGACTATATGAAATATGATCCTTCTTACTCATTGCATCATTTTCATTAGTGATGTTCTCATTACATCATTTGCATTAGTGATGTTCTCAATACATCTTCTAGGCGCCATTTCTATTCAATTCCATAAAAAATATTATATTATAAATTTATGAACTCTATATAACTATAAACATGATATAACACATGACATTAGTTTATGAATCACAAATCCTAGAACCATATACTATGGTGACATAATGGGAATAAATCATTTATAACGACTTATAATGAAAATGTGGATTACCGTTAGCATATCCCGTGGGAGTGTCAAAGTAGGTGCACATAAAGTCCCGTTGTCATGTACCGGTCCACCCCAATTCATGCCTAAAACATGCTATCTTTTCTTTTACTCATAAGTACATCTGTTCCAGAACCACATCCACTTGTAGTATCCAAATAGGGATGTATTTTCTAGAAAGATCCGCATAATCTATTTCATACCTTCTTAAATTGATAGGTATGTATTTGTTATGTTTTACAAATCCATGGTGAGTAACCATGATAATTTTTATAATACCTTGCTGAATAACCTTCTTAATTTTTACGCCACATTGAGGAAGGACCTTGGTGATATGCTTATGAATGACTAAATTTATTGTTGTACACACATTTAAATGTTCTGATTCTTGTAATTTCATTTATGGTATACCTCATTTTCATATTATCTTTTCTAATTATATGATTATTTCCCCTATTTTATGCGTTTTTTCATGTTGGGATTTATACTCACACATTTCGTTGTTGTATGTCACTAGGTTATGAGATATAGTCATTGTACATCGGATGAACTTATGAGGATTCCATTCATGTGGAATAGAATAATGTTTTTAATTATTATTGTAATATCTACCTAACTTCCAAGACACTAAACTTTAAAAGATCCTTTATTTGTAAAATTTCATTTAATGATATGTCATAAAAAGGCAGGATTCTATAGTTGGTATCAAAGGATCATTTAGTTATTTGGGCAATTAGGAACTGATCACTTTAGGAATAACCCTAAACAAATTTTTAAATATTTGAAACCTTCTTGGTATTATGGTTAAATATTATTTAAGTACATACTGAAAAAATAAATCCATATCTGGATATGAACAAGTAGATGTGACTCTAGAATAGATATTTCAAGGGGTAAAATCTAAAAACACCACTTTGAACTAAACTCAAACGAGAACTTCTACATGATAATGGGCCTTACTATACTCTTGGTTTGACACTCCTAGGGGATATGTTTTTGTGATTCAAAATATTTTTATGAATCATTATGAATGATTTATAAAAAATGTAATTATTCTTAATGAATAATATTTTTAAGCATTATTTTTATGACATAAAATTATATTATAACTATAATATTCCTAATAGTAAAAAATTTCAAATAAGAGAAAATTGTGAGGAAGAAATTTACTAATAGGGGAAGAATGTAATGACCTAAAAACGAACATTTTATATTTATGTATCTATTTCCTCCCAATAAATTTTTATTTTTTAAAAAATAGAACCACAGTGAATTAATTTTAATTTTAGGAGAACATTATACATCATTCATAGATTTAGATTAATACAAATATGAATAATAATCTGATATACACATTTATGAATAGTTTTTTTAAATAAAATATATGTTTATTTGTAACAAATTTGATATATTGACTTTTCAAACACAAATTATAATTTACAGAAATGATATAATTATTATATAATAGTATGGTATTTTGAATAATCATTTCTTTAATTAAATATTTTGATAAAAAATCCTTTTTAAATCTAAATGATAAAATATATAATTTATAAGTCCCAAAATTTTCACTTTTGCAATTTCACTATTAATTTTCTATCTGCAGTTTTTTAATAAATACGTTTTTTATATTTAAAAGATAAATTTCTCATACATACAGAAATATTATGGTAAAATAAAAATCATTTTTTAATTTCAAATGTGTAAATTAATCTAGGGTTAATTCTTATTAGTTTTTTAAGAAGTTTCAATTTATTTATGAATATTTATTTTGATGAGAAGTATTTTTATGAACAATATTTTATAAATAGTATTATTTTTTATTTGTTGAAAAGAAATATTTTTTAAAGGAAATATAAAATAATTGATTATATGAAATTATTTTCCAAAAATAGACATACTTGGTTGAGATCAGTAAGCTATTTAGAATCTAATAGGATCAAATTATTTTTTTGATTAATAATAACTCGAAACTTTTGAATATAAATTTTACCCTAATGAATAGTAATTTGACTAGTTGAAATATAGCATTAGGTAAGGATGTATAAATATATATTAGTCAACTAGACGATAATTTTATATAATTATATCAAATTATATGTAAATAAAAGATTTATAAATTATTAGTAAGTATTAGTATTTTATTTATTTTATTTAATTTTAAATGAAATTTATTTTTATAAAATAAATTTAATTTTAGAATTCTACACATCGAGAAATGGGTAGGGTTAATTTTTTGTATTTTTTCTGAAATAATTGAATTTTCAATGAATGGTCAAAATATTATTTTGAATTTTTGCTATGTTTAATGAAATAATAACTATGTCATTTTTTTTTGAGAGAAAACCCCTTTCATCTAGTTTAGAAGAAATGAATGCGGCCCTAGAAGCTAAACCCTCTAATGATAGAGGGTGTTATGGAAGCCAGCTAAGTTACAGAGAAGGGGGCGTCATCCCCATAGTCTGGGTAGATTTTTTCCTTATCACAACATGAGCACCGCCCACGTGCGCTCTAAATGGTCGAATTAAATTTGATATTTTTTACTTTTCTTTGAAAAATTTTATATTATATTGTTTTATTTTTCTAGAGTGGTAATTTTTAGTTGACAAAATAACTATTTTCATGATGATTTAATAAGTAATATAACATTATAGTTGAGCCTTATATATTTAAATATGATATGTGGTGTCCCAAGTGTCCATTACCATGGGAAAATATGATGGGAAAGCCCATGGTTTTGAAAATACCACTAATGAAGATTCCATTAAAATTAATAATAAACTCCCTCTCCTTTACTATAAATATCGACACATTCCATCATTTCCATTCATTCAAAAATTATTCTCCATGATGTTCCGATAGTATTACATCCCAAGGAGTCCTCCCAATGTTCCCTTATTACCCCAAGGTCGAGATCATCTAGTTTTAGAATGTACTCTTCAAGGTAAAGGAATATACCACCCTTCTCTTTTGAAGCACTCCTTTTATGTTATACCTTTTTAATTTCTATTTAATATTGTTAGGATATTTCATTACAGGCCCCCTTCATCTCCATGTTATGTAAAAATTATGAGAGTCCTATTTTTCATATCAAAACATTTTATGGATTTTTAAGTGATGTCGTTAGGCTACCAAAATTTTGTATGGGAATTCCCAACTTCTATTTTACATTAATGTCTATTTTATGTAGTATGACATTCAAATTTCTATAATAAGTTATTATTTATATTTTATTCTTTCCCTATACTGTATTATGAGTCTTTTTTTAGTGGGTGATCCGTGTCCCCTCTATTTTTCATGTTTTATAAAACCTTGTTTCAAACCCGTTATGTTGCAGAATTTTCGTCTCAAAATCTATCTCTTTTATCAATAAGTTTTTTATTTTCATTATGTGAATACCCTAACCTCATTAATTTTTAGGTGTATGCATAAATACATAAAAAATATTTATTTGATTCTGTAATTGACATACATAAAACCACCATTCCCTTTTCTTGGGTTAAAAATGAAATAATGATCATGTTTTGAACAATTTTAAAAACTCCATGATTTGATATGAAACCCATGTATTTTATTCTCTATGGGTTAGTTATGATTTTTTTTATTATGATATATGTGGATCACATGAAAATATAAAAGTATTAAGGGTATGCTCTGATGGTGCTCTAATGCCGACCCAAAAAATGTACTTCCATTTTTATGGATCTCTTTCCTCCCAATATCATTTTATTATGTTATACTATATAAGCACATAGAAATAATTTTCACTACATGAGAACATCACACATAATGTATAAATTTGGATTTGTAAAAGTATGAATACCAATGTGATATACATATTTAACAACTGTTTTTTAATAAAAACATATTTTTAAATGAGGCAAATTGGATAAAATGATTTTAGATGTAAAAAATTCAACTTTTCAGATATTTCTCATACCTAAATAATTATTATGGTTAAATAAACATTATTTTAGAATTCCAAAAGTCAAAATTAATCTAGGGTTATTTTTTAGATTTTTTATTAGAACTGTCAATTTTTTGATGAATTGTATTTTTTTCATGAATATTATTGGATGAATCATGTTTTTATAAAAAATAGTACTTTATGAATAGTGTTTTTTGATAAATATAAAAAATATATATTTTATTATTAAATAACATTTTTGTGAAATAATTTTCAAAAATCAAACATACACGGTTTTAATTAGGGTGAAAAATATTTTTCAATAAGATCAAAATAATTTTTTGGTGAATAGTAACCTCACTTAATAAAGAATAAATATGTTTTAGTCATCATAAGCGGTAATGTCATATATTTATATCATATTATAATTAAATAAATGTTTTAGAAATTATTAGTTATGTATTAGTAATTTATTTATTTAATTTAATTTTTTTTAAAAATAATTATTATAAAAGGGAGTTCACTTTTAAATTCTATACGTCGAAAAATGGTTAGGGAGATTTTTTGGGATTTTTCTGAAACGGTTGATTTTTTAGTGAATTGTAAAAATACAGTTTTGAGTATTTAGTAGGTTTAAAAACCTCATTTGTATGTAATAAAAATGTAATCGTTATGTAATAATCCTGGTAGACTCTTAATGATTAAAATTTTATATAAGGTGTCCCAAGTGGCTAATACCATGGGGAAATACCCTGGGAATGCCCATGGTTTTTCAATTACCATTTACGAGGTGTCCATTGAAATTAATAAAATATTCCCTCACTTTTTCTATAAAATCCCTCCTATTCCTTCATTTAACTTCATTCCAAAAATAATTAACCATGAATTTGTAATATTATTACCTTTCAAGGATTCCTCCCAATGTTTCCTAAATCACCGAAGGTCTCAATCATTATGTTTTAGAAGTTTCTCTTCATTGTAAGGGAATCTTCCACCCTTCTCTTTTCAAGCACTCCTTTTATGATTTTCCATTTTATTTATATTTTATAATGTTGGGATATTTTATTACATGTCCCCCTTACATTCGATACTATTTAAAAATTATTAGAGACCCATTCTTACTATCATCTACTCAATTTTACCAAATTTAAGAGAAGTCGTTAGGCTGTCGAAATTTCTTAAGGGAAATCTCAAACTTCTACTTTCCTTTCAAATTCACTTTTATGTAGTATATCATTAAAAATTACAAACCATGTTCTTATATATACATTATTATGCCCCTCATATTTATTATTAGTCATTTTTTAATGGGTTCCCAATGTCCCCTACCATTGAAATGTTTTCCCAAACTATGTTTCATAGCTATTATGCTGCATAATTTTTCTCACAAAATCTCTCTCTTTTTCTCCAGAAATTATATTATTTTATTTATGTGATAACCCAAACATATTTCATTTATAGAATTTTTCATCAAGACATTAAAATGATATATTTTATTATGGTATTGACATATATGCAAATCCTATTTCCTTTTTGTGGGTTATAAATGGCATAATGATCATGTTTTTAAGCACTTTTTAAAAAATCATGATTTTGTTATGAATCCTATTTCTTTTATTCTATTTCGGTTATTTATGAATTTTTTTTATTATGATCTATGTGGATAACCTAAAAATAATGAAATATTATGGTCTCTCTCTAATATCACTCCATTTATTGGGTAATTAAATTAATTTCTAGAGATGACATGTTTTACGAAACCTTAGTGAATAACGAGAGTAATTTTTATGAATCATTGAGGATGGACCTAATTTATATAGTTATTAATTTATAAATTAAATTTGTTAGACACATTTTCATGATATGATTCATGTTATTTTTCTTATGATATTCCTCTTTTTCCATTTATCATGTCTTTATTTGTTTTTTCTAGTTCTTATTGATATCAAAATTAAACGGTTTCCCTTGTTTACCCTTAATGGGCCTTCTTCTCACCCATTCATTTGATGTATGTCCCTAGGTTATGAGAAGCATTAATTGTACATAGAATGAACCTATTATGAATCCCATTAAGTAGATTTGAATAATGACTTATGTTTTCATTTATTATGATCCTAATATATAATAAATTATGCCCATTAGATACTATATTTGTAAAATGTTAATGTAAAGTTATGTAATAAAAATGTGGGATTCCATAGTTGGTATTAAAGGATAGTTTACATATTTTTGGAAATTAGGATATGAAAACACTAGGTAGAACCCTATATAAAATTTTAAATATATTCAAAGATGCTAGTATTTTCACATCTATGACATATTTTAAATGTATTTTTTTTATTTAATTTCCATTCTTGATTTGTTTTGGGGGGTTTCCCATACATTTTTTTAGGAAAGGGTGAGTTTTCGAGATTTGGGAAAAAATGTGAGACCATTTCCCGATTTCAAAACCAATTTTTTTCCTTTATAACTCTTTAATTTTACACACATTCTACTTCCCAATTGGAATCCCCTAGTATATTAAAACCACCATTTCCATTTGGACCTAATATTAATCCATAATCTTGATAGATTTGAGTTTTTATTATGGTATTAAGCCATCCCGAAATCCCATTCATACTTTAATTTTTTTTAGTCCTTTAATATCTCATATAATTATTATGGTTTTTTGGTGATTACAACTCCCACTCGAGCCCACTTACCCAAGGCACGCCCCATGCTCTCCTCCCCCTCTTTGGAGCTCATATTCATTATGAATTTAGGAGAAACATCTATGGATTTCTTAAATCGACCATATTTGAAGTTATAAATTGCTTCTTTGATAACTCCTTCAATTTTTACTCTTTTCCCTATTCTAGTTCCTACATGACCTCCCCAGCCTTATCAAAACATCACTTTCATTTTTTCTATTTGTAAATTCTACTCCGGTGTATTTGGGTCATTTTATTTATTGTTTATTCAAGTAAGTGTTTCTCTCTCCATTTTCGTCCTTCTCCTCAGGTTTTCCTCCCTCTTTCATTAAGTTCTAAAATTTCCAAAAGTTAGGGTTCATACCTAGGGTTTCATTTGGTGTATTCTTTGATTGATCTTGGGGTTTTAGGTTGTATTTTACTCCCTCATGGTGCTGCGGTGGTGAGGTTGATGTTTCGCACAACGAATTGGTGATTTGACACAAAATGTTAGTGGTTCCATGTGTAAGCATCCTAAGATGAGTTAGAATTTATTACTTCATATTTTTATCATGGCCCTCTTAAATGTTTCTTGGTTCATGAACTACATTTGGTATTATTGATTAAGTGTTTAGTTTTAAAGTTGCATATTTTTTTGAAAATGTGTGTCTTCCATGTGTATCATCTATTATATCATTTGAGGTAATTTGATAACCTTTTAATGTGGATTAATAAATATTTCTAGGGATGCCATTTTTTTTGTATAGGTATTGGGGTGATTATTTCCTAAAAAGTGGGGTTTGAAATGGGTTTTGTTTGTATAAAATGGTTATACACCTTAGTATTGTTTTAGAAAAATTGTAAGTGAGTTATTGAGATAAAAAAAGATGGAAAATGATGTACATGTAATTTTTTGGTGATTATGTCCACTTATGATGTGTTTTTTAAATTTAAAGTGGTGATTTAAGATGTAAAACATTTTTTTAATGTTTTATACATTTCTGAAATGATTTACCAAATTGAAAGAAAGGTGAGAAACATGTTAGTGGGTTGATTTGTGTGAGTATGATGTGAAAAATTAATATTTGTTTGTAAAAAGAGTATTATGTGACATGTGTGTGGGCTGTTTGGAGTGTGTGTGACATATAACTGGTATTTTTATGTGAAAATTGTATTTCATGGCTTGTAGAACATGATTGAGCACAAGAGGGAAAACATGGTTATCTTAGTGGGTGACGTGTACTAGTATTATAGTGATCATGTGGGGTTTTGTCTATAGTTTCACATTTCATGTTTGATGATTAGAATACTAAATAAACTATGATTATGATGATGAAGATGTTGGGAGACCACTAGGTTATGGGTATGATCCCTACTAGTGGCTCGTGTGCATGCGAATGAATATTGTGACGGTTAAAATCACTGAGATACGAGGTACCTGGGACCCACAGTGACCTAGTGCCTAGGTATTATTTCTTGTTTCTTATGATCATTAGATAATTTATTCATACTATCAGTATATGGTGTGTTTGGATGGAAAATTCAGTATCTTTGGCATTCTATTTCAAACTGTTGATTCTTTAATGTAGCCCACTTGAAAACTACTTTTATTTAATGTTTAATCTCGTTAAAATTATTATTAGCATTTTGTTTTTATGAAAACATTCCAGATTTTCATCCTTGAATATTTGTCACCTAGAAACTTTTAGTGGTGGAATCATACTAGGATTTTCTCAAACCCTACTAACACCCTTGGGTGCAAGTAGACTTGGTTATTTTTTCACAGGTTTGGGTAATGATTTTAGTGCATGTGGTTGAGGATTCTAGCAGTCCTTCGTGGCGCAGTGTGATGGAGATGGCTTGAGGGTGGTGACCCTTTCCATGAGGAGGTTCATGGGATGTCAATTTCAGGTTTATTTATTTTTTATAGTCTTTGGGAATTATTTTAAATTCTTTAATTCAATTCTGAATTTTTGTAAAAGAAGGTTTGTTTTGAAAAATCTAGATTTGTTATATTTGATTTGTTTGTTTTTTTATGTTTATATTCGTGGGTAAATCATTCAGAAATTTCATTTTTGTGATACCCAAGTCATTGTGCCAGCCCATGGGGGTTAGTAATGCCCTTTGGGCCTTACCACAAGCTGGGTGGGGTACCTATTTTGATGGCGACCATATTTGTTTCGTGACAAAATAGTATCAAAGGAGGTTATGTTCACTCTTTGGGTCATGTTATTTGTGGAAGAGTTAGGATAGTCTAGAGCTATGATTTTTATGACAAGACATTCCAGTAAATAGTAGTGTTCTTGGCCAGCATACCTCATGATGGGATTCAAGTCACTAGGGGATGTAAAGATTTATCTGAGTCCTTTGGTTTTCTTGGTTTTATATTGATTAGGGGAAATGGAAAGTGACTTGGATTAGTTGTATAAATGAGCTCGTAGGGTCGTTTATGCTATGTGGAGACAAGGATATTTCCCTAAAACACTCTCCATGAAAGTGAAGTGATTTGTTTATGGCCTCTAAACATATTTTTATGCCACATACTGAAACTAGTTTCCTCTCGTATTTTATCATGTCTCTTTGTGTTGGAATCTTGGAACATTGTTTTATGGAAAAAAATACTTGATTTACGATATGTGAACATTTATGAAATGATTTTTCAGTTAAGAATATGTGGATTGTTTTATAAAATAGTAGAACTAAATTTCTAGAATTTTTTTGAAATGTGAAATAGTGTGTTTTCACCTCTTTTGAAAGAAGGAAATTATGTTAATGTTTGTTTTGAAAAAGTGTTTCCAATAGAGATTTCTAAACTATTGAAAGGTGTTTTAATGGTTTGGAATGTATTTTAGGTCATGTTTGGAGTTTATAAAGATATTTTTATTTTGTAACTATATATCATTTGAAATGTTTTATGATGTTTTGGAATCATGTTTTGAAATGATAAGATTTGAGTTCCCAATTTAAAAGGGATTTATGAAATGGAGTTTGTCAGGAAATTATAAGTGTTTTGAAATGATCTGAAATTTTTCAAAATTAATGTACATGAATTGAAAGTGCGTTTTTACTGAATGATTGGTGTTGTTTTGAAAGGTTTTAAAAATCATTTGAACCCTATTTTAAATAAGAATATATGAGTTTTCAAAGGAATGAAGGTTGATAAAGGGGATTTTTATTCAACCCATGAGTGTTTTGAAATGATATGAGATGTTTTGAAATTAATGTGTATGACTTGAGAGTGTGTTCTTATTTGAATGATTGTTCCATTAAAGAAAAAAATAGTTTCAATAGATGTAAATTGGGATTTTTATTTCTTGGTTAGCAGTCATGAGAAATAAGTAAGTTCTGGTTGACTGTTTTGGTTTTGAAAAGTGAAATGAATTTTTGTTTTAACATTTTGTATTTCCATGGGATACCACATGCATGGGGTTTCATGGGATGATGTATGTCTATTAAAATGGCTAGATGTGTTCTTGGATGGATATGAGGAGGGTGCCGAGTGTGGCATGGAAACATGCATGTGTGAGGCCCATGGGGTACCATTGGTGGATACGCTTACCGCCAAACCGTTTTTTTTTAAAAGAGATGATTTTAAAGGAAAAAATGATGTCTTGAGTAATGGTTTGGGAAGGTGTGTCTTGTGTTTTAGTGGAAATGTTTTAATTGTGGGATGTTATGAGTCCAATAACCCCTCCTGTTCGAACGGTGTTTTGGGTTTGTGTTCGGTCGTTAAGCTGGGTTGAAGCACTGGTTAGTGGTATCTTGTGTGAAAAGTTTGGGAATCATTTATAGTGGTTCCCATCATCTGTTATGTTCTATTTTGGGGCATTTTTTGACCAACGGACCATCTTGGTTGGGTCCTTTGGTTCTCTCGTTTGATAAGGTATTCCCCCACTAAGAGTTAATGCACGACTGAAGTACAACCCATATTGTTTTGCTATTAGAAAATCCTCCAGTTGATCAACATAAGGAATTTATTATTGTGTTTTGGATATTGAGTATACCCCCCTTTACTTTTCCATGTTTTTGGGACCCTATGGTGGTGGTTGAGTGCTCCTGGATGGTTGAAAGAGACCATGATTTTGTATGTTACCTGATTCGTCAAAGCTGAAAGTAGTTTGGGGTTGTTAGTGTGGATGGTGTCTAAGAGGGCCTTTAGGTGCTTCATAGTTCCATCGAAGAAGGGGTTTATGTTAAACCACTAGCATATGAAATCTAGTAATGAGAGGCTGCTATGGCCACTAACTAGTATTATGTGATGTTTAGGGACATTGTTTCAGGTCCCCCTCTATTTATTGTTTTTATCAGTCGCAATGGTCATGTTCAGTGATGCATTGTGATGTTGTGTTCTTATTTGACTATAAAGTTGAAGGTTGTGAAATCATATAAGACTCTATATTTTGTAATATGTGTGACTCCCTTCGAAAAAATATCTACATAAAATTTATATATGATGGTGTTTCTATATATCCTTTCCTCTTTCTATTTCTCATCCTAAGAAACAATGGGTGATGTGTGTGCATCATCAAATCACTTGTTTTAGTGAAATGTTAGGTTAGGGTAATTTGATTTTGGAATGTGTAATGTCATGGTGAACTTATATGGGTTTGGGTAGAGTTTTCATGTGACCGAATTGAGAAATTCTGTTCGAGGGGTTTCCAAAGCCTAACTATGAGGCCGAAGATGGTTCAATAATTTGACCTCAAGCCATAGGTCCTAGAGTGAAGCTGGCGCGTCATCAGGGGAAATCCCAGGGTCATTCCAAACCATATAAAAATTCTTATACATAGGATGAATGATGTAAAGATTTTAAACCTATGGTGTCATCATCTGGCATTTTCTGTTTCCATTCGATGGGAAGAGGTGGGATGACCTCATGACCATGTTATCACCCAATGTCATTCATTCCCCATTTAGTTTCCATTTAGTTTTTTGATAAAGATTTGAGATTTGGAAATACCAGTTGAGCACATGGTTAGTAGTAACTGTTCCCTTGAAAACCATGCAGATAGAAGGATCCCCACGGTTAGCATATGGTTTCCCAAACCGTGCAGACCAACTGTGCAATCATCCCAACTCTTTATATTTGGGGGTTGTTTTGTGTTGGCATATACTATTCTGTTAATAGTGTTGGTTCTTATGGTGGTGATACCTATAATGAATCATATTTATGATATTTTGTAATGGTCTAATTAATGTATACCCATTGAACTTGGGAGTCTGTTTGGGCCTCCCCCTGTTAGTGTCATGATTCTGTCTTAGGAAAAATTTAGGTTGTCTTCTTGGGTGGGGAGCCCATTTGTGCCCCCCATACTAGTAACTCAGATTTGAAATTGGTCTTGGATTGGCGTTTGGTAGTCATCTTAAGAGATTTCTAACTACCGAAATCTTCCTTGTATGAATGTTGAGATTAGAGAGTGCCCAACAGTTTAGTTAAAGTAAGGTATGGGTAACCATGTTCGATGTTGTTGTTCATTTGGGTGAACGTATTTATTCTTGTTTGCATTATGATTGAGGTGTTTTCATTTGGGATAGAGTCTAAATGAAATTTATTGTTTCCAGAATGTGTAGTAGGTTTTGGTTTCTAATAGTATTCCTTCCTTAATTAATCATTGGAGGTGTTTTTTCCTTGCAGGGAGAATCTTGGCAAAGGGGTCCATTTCGGCATTTCGGTTGGGTTTGGTTTTTTATTTTGGCCTTGTTGCGGATTCTTAAGGGAGGAAAGATTTATGGTGGGGAGAATTTTCACTTCCATAACTTCTTTTATTGGTAATTATTTAATTTAATTTCCATTCATGCTTTTTTATGGGGGGTCTCCCATACATTTTTTGGAGGAAAGGGAGAGTTTTCATGATTTGCGCTGAACCACGAGCTCATTTCCAGATTTAAAAAGCAATTTTGTTTCTTTTATTACTCTTTCATTTTTCTACATTATACACCTATTCCATTTCCCAATCTTAATCCTCTGGTATATTAAAACGACCATATCCATTTAGACATCATAGAAATCCATAATCATGATGGATTTGGGTTTTTATTAAGGTATTGGGCCCACCTGAAAGCCCATTTCCTACTATAAATTTTTAATCATTAATATCTCATTAAATTTTTATATTTTTTTGTTGATTATAACTCTCACCCAACCCCACAAACACAACTCATTCCCCATGCTCTTCTCCCCCACTTTGTAGCTCATATTCATCGCGAATTTGGGTGAAATTCACTGGATTTCTCAAATCGCCTATATTTGAAGAGTTAAATTGTTTCATTCATAACTCCACCAATTTTTACACTTTTTCCCCAATTCCAGTTCCAACATGACCTCCTCAGATATATTCGAACCTCACATGCAATTTTTTCTATTTGTAATTTCATCTACTTGTGTATTTGGGTCGTTTTATTCAGAATTTCATCAACTAAGTATTTCTCTTTTCATTTACTTCCTTGTCTTTTGGGTTTCCCCTCTCTTTCAAGAAGTTCTAAACTTTCCAAAAGTTAGGGTTCATACCTAGGGTTGGATTTTGTGTCTTTTTAGTAAGATATTAGGGTTTTAGGTTGTATTTCACTCTCTCATGGTGAGGTGGTGGTGTGGTTGATGTTTCACCCAAAAAATTGTTGTCTTGACAAAACATTTTTTTGGTTCTATTTGTAAGCATACTAAGATGAGTTAGATTTGATTTAATCATATTGTTATCACGATTCTATTACATCTTTTTGGTGTGGGAACCATTTTTATTAGTATTGATTAAGCATTTAGTTTCAAAGTTGCATATTTTTTTGAAGATATGTGTTTTCCATTTGTATCTTTTGTTGTATCATTTGAGGTGATTTGATAACATTTGAATGTGGGTTAATAAATATTTCTAGAGATGAAAAGACTATTTTTTATTGGTATTGGGGTGATTATGGACTTTACATAGGGGTTTGAAATGAGTTTTTTGTGAATAACATGGTAATATCCCTTGGGATTGTTTTATGAAAATAGTAAGTGATTTATTGAGATAAACAATGTGGGAAAAAGATGTACATGTACTGTTTTGTTGATTGTGTACACATAAAATGGTTTTTTGAAAGTTAAGGTGGTGATTTAATATTTCACTCATTTTTAGAATGTTTTATTTATTTTTAAAATAATATATCAAATTTCTAGAAAGGCACGAAATATGTTTGTGGGCAGTTTTGTGTGAGTATGATGTCAGAAACGAATTTTTGTTTGTGAAAGGAGTATTATGTGACATGTGTGTGGTCTGTTTGGTGTGTGTGTGACTCTAAATTGGTATTTTCATGTGAAAATTGTATTTTTTGGCTCGTGGAACTTGTTTGCACACATGATAGAAAACCCAAGTGTCTAGGTGGTTGGACGTGTACTAGTATGTTGGTGATCATATGGGGTTTGGCCCCTTTTTCATATAGCATGTTTAAAGATGACAACACTAAACAAACTATGATTATGATGACGATGATGATATTAGGGGACCACTAGGTTATGGGTATGATCCCAACTAGTGGCTTATGTGTAGGAGAACAGATATTGTGATGGTTATCGAGATACGAGGTACCTGGGACCCACAACGAGCTAGTGCATAGGGGTTATTTCACACTTCTTGTGCTCATTAGATACTTTATTATTATCATTGGCATATGGTATATTTGGATAGAAAATTTAGTGTCTTTGTAATTCAATATAAATGTGTTGATTATTAAATGTATCCCACTTTAAAACTGTTTTTATTTAAAGTTGTATCTCTTTAAAATTATTATTAGCATTTCATGTTTATGAAAATATGCCAGATTTTAGTCCTTGAATTTTAATCACATGGAATATTTTAGTGGTGTAATTCTACAGGGCTTTGGGTCACACCCTAATTACACCCTTTGGATTAAGTAAAATTTGTTATTTTTTCGCAAGTTTTGGTAAGGATTTTAGTGCCAGTGGTTTGGGTTTCTAGCTGTCCTTTTGGGCGTAGTGTCCTAGAGATGGCTTGAGGACGATTCTCCCTTACCATGAGGAGGTTCATGGTCATTCCATTTTGGTTTTCTTAATTTGTTATAGACATTGAGAATTGATTTTAATTATGTAATTCAATTCATAATTTTTGTAAAAGATGGTTTGTTTTGAAAAATCCTAATTTGTTATATTGGATTGTTTTATTGTTTTATGTCTATAAACTCAGGTAAATCATTCCCAAATTCAATTTTATGATACTCGGGAACTTCTTCTAGCTCGTGGGGATTGGGAACGCCCTTAGGTCCTTGCCACGGGTAGGTCGGGTACCAGTTTTGATGGCCATCAGATCTGGGTCATGATAGTTATGTTGGTGAAATATTATGTAAGTGGTTTCCAAAAAAATACCTATATGGATATGAACAATTGGATATAGCTCTGGAACATCTGTATCTATGGGTAAAACTAGAAATAATCGCATTGAGGAAGACTTGAGTGGGAACTAGTTTATGACAATGAGTCTTGCTATAATCCTAGTTTTTGCACTCCCAGGAGATATGTTTGATTAGTCACAATATTTTAATGAACTATTATGAAGGATTCATAGAAATAGTACATTTTATTAATAATAATATTTTTTAAGAAAGATTTTTTAACATGTAAAATTACTTTAGAATTATAATATTTCTAATAGTAAAAATTTTCTAATACAAGAAAATTTGGAGGTCAAAATTTCATTAAGGGGGAAGAATGTAATGACCTGAAAATGTAGTTCCTTATTTATGTATCTCTTTCCTCTAAATAACTTTTAATTATGTTTTATAATAAAACCACATAGAATGAATTCTTTTTTCATGAGAAAATCATACATAAAATATAAATTGGGATTAGTACAAGTATTAATAACAATGGGATTTAAACATTTAAGAATAGTTTTCAATAAAATATATGTTTAATTATTATAAATTTGATAAATAGACTTTAAAAGAAAAAATTTATACTTTAATGATCTTTCTCATACTTAGTTAATTATTATGGTTAAATAAACATCATTTTTGGTTTCCAAATGTCAAAATTAATCAATGGCGGTGTTTTAGTATTTTTCTAAAAAGTATTATTTTATCAATGAATAAAATTTTTTTGATGAATAGTATTAGATGAATAGTGTTTTCTTGATGAATAATATTTTATGAATAGTGTTTTTGATGAATTGTAAAAAAATATTTTATTAGTAAATAACTTTTTCTGTGAAATGATTTTCAAAAATCAGACATACATGGTTGTAATCTAAGTTTAAAATATGGTTCAATAAGATCAGAATAATTTTTTTGGTGAATATTAAACTCATCTAAGGAAGTATAAATATTTTATCATCATCTAAAGTGGTAGTGTGATATATTTATATCATAGTATAATTAAATAAATATTTTAGAACTTATTAGTTAATTATTAGCATTTTATTTAATTAATTTATTTTAAAATGAAATAAATTATTATAAAATGGATTTAACTTTTGATATCTACATGTCGAAAAAACGGATAGGGAAATTTTTTTGGATTTTTCGGAAATGATTGATTTTTTGGTAAATAGTAAAAATATATTTTAATGATTTCGGTT
This sequence comes from Viscum album, assembly GCA_963277665.1. Classification (NCBI taxonomy): domain Eukaryota; kingdom Viridiplantae; phylum Streptophyta; class Magnoliopsida; order Santalales; family Viscaceae; genus Viscum; species Viscum album. The sequence continues at coordinate 2,029,726,060 of OY728150.1, forward strand.
AGTATTATGACCCCATAGATATGTAATAATTATGTAATCATGATTTAATAATGTTGGATGACAATTAATGATTAAAATATGATATGAGGTGTCCCATGTGGCAAATACCATGGGAAAATACCATGGGAAATCCCATGGATTTTCAAATACCACTAATGCGGTGTCCAATGAAATTAATAAAATATTATCTCACTTTTTCTATAAATACCCACCCATTCCTTCATTTCATATCATTAAAAAATTATTATCCACAACGTTGTGATTTTATTACCTCCCAATGATTCCTCATATGGTTCTTTAAAGCCCCTAAGGTCACGATCATATAGTTTTAGAAGTTAATCTTCCTGGTAAAGGAATCTACCAACCTTCTATTTTAAGCACTTATTTTATGTTTATCCTGTATAATTTATATTTTCTTATATTGGGATATATCATAAAATATCCCCCTTAGTTTCCATATTATCTTCGAATGATGAGTTATTTCTTTTTCTATCATCAACTCATATTATTTATTTTTAAGAGACGTCGTTAGGCTGCCAAAATTTCGTATCGGAATTCTGAAACATCTATTTTTCATTCATGTTCTCGTATATGTGGTATGTCTTTAAAATTTCCATACCATTTTCATATAACCATTTTATTTTTCCTTATACTATATTATTAGTCATTTATTAATGGGTGACCCCTAAGACTTATCTTTTTAATGTTTTCTAAAACCATGTTGCATAGTCGTTATGCTGTGGAATTTTTATCTCAAAATTTCTCTCTTTTTGTAAATAAATTATCTTATTTTATTTATGTGAATATCTAAAACAATATCCTTTCTAGGGGTATTAATAAAGACATAAAAATTATAATTTTGATTCCATAATTGACATAAATAAATCCCCCATTAAATTTATGTTGGTTATAAATGACATTGTAATCATGGTTTTAAACACTTTTTCAAACGTCACGATTTTGATATGAAACCCATTTATTTTATTCTCTTTGGGTAATTTATGAAATGTTTGATTATGAAATATGTGTCTCACATTAAAATAAATACATATTAATGGTTCACCATGATAGATATCCAATGAATTGGGTAATGAAATTAATCTCTATAGATGACATGTGTTTACGATACCTTTGAGAAAAACCTTGGTAATGTTTATGAAACCTTGGGGATGGACCTTGGTGATATGTTTATTAATGTATAAATTTATTTTTTTAGACACATTTTGATCTTTTGATTCATGTTATTTTTATTATGATATGACTATTTTTCCTTTTCTCGTGTATTTATGTATTTCATCAAGTACTTATTGATATCACAAGTAAATTGTTTCTCTTTTTTACCTTTACTGGGCCTTATTCTCACCCATTAAATTGATGTATGTCCCAAGGGTATGTGATATAGAAATTTTACGTAGGATAAAATTATGATGAATCCATATAAGGGGGTATTAATGTTGCCTATTGTTTTCATGTATTATGTTCCAGATTTCCAAGACACTAATCCTAAAATATCCACTATTTGTAAAATGATATGTAAAGTTATGTAACAAAATGGGGGGATGCCATGGTATATCCATGTACACAAGGTCCTTAGAAATCCCATTTTGTTTAGAATACAATGATATATATTTATCAATGAATATATTTCCTTGTATTCTATTAATTAACATGAACCAGCCCTTAATTTTTACATTCCTAACATTTTAATGTCCTGATCTTGTGTCCTCTTGAAATATGGTAATAAATCAAATTACCATAAAACATTATTGGAATGATTCATTAATACTTACAAATTCTATTGTATATATTCCTTATATTTAAAAAATATATTTTAAACTCCATCAATGATAGCATGGACCACTTGTTGACAAGACATTAATTAGTTTTAAGGACGTCAGTACTTATCCCAATCAACCATTTCATCCTAATTATCTTAATCATAGGGAATATATTTAGGGTTTTCATTCCCACAAAAATATACTTTCACAATATATTATCATTTTACATAGTTAAAAATCCTTGGTAAAATTCATCATATGACCATAAATACTTAATGAAAAAGTACTGCAATAAAATCCTCATATATTCCGTCATTCTTATAACTAATACATTGTATATAAAATATTCAAATTACATGATTCTTCGAGAGGAATATTAATCATTCCACATCATTATCATTAGTATCATGGCATGATTATTAACTAGTGACATCATTTTGGGCATATTCCATTGATTGTTGAGACATTCATTCACGTAGAGTCTCATCTCCTTGCATTTGAAGCTTTTGACATTGGAAACTTTTTTCCTTCCCTTAAAATCATGAAATAAGTTTCCCTTTACTCCAAAATTATAAGAAACTCCCATTACCATCTAGTGTTTATGAGGGTGATTCTTTCCACAATTATCACATGTGGGAAAACCCTTCTTTCCCTTATTTCCATTATCCATTTTTTTTCTTGGCCATCCTCTTCTTTTTTCTATCCATAATATCAATATGAATCAGATAATTCTTTACATATATTTTTAACACATTATATTATTTCATCATATAATGAGGATACATGTGATACTATCTTCCTGAAAAATGATGTCTTAAGAGCATGATAGAGATGACCCTTCTTACTCTTTGTATCACGTGCATGGTGAAGTTCACATTCCATCTACTAGGGGCCATTTATAATCAATTCAATATATAATAATAGCTCATAAAATTATGAACTCTATATAACCCTAAACATGATATAACACATAACATAAATTTATGCATCCCAAATCATAGAACCATATACTCTGGTAACTTTAGGGGCATAAAACATTTACAATGGATTGTAACGAAAATGTGAATTATCCAAAGCATGTCCCCCAAGAGTGAAAAACCTTATGCATAGTAAGGCCCATTGTCATGTACCAGGATACCCTAGGATTGTTAGAAAATGATACTTTGATTATTATTCCATGACCATGTTTTCAAATTAGAATGCCTTATTTTGGAAATACTAGATTAAAACATAAGTTATACATTACATATTTAATAGAAATGAAACATATTATCCTTCTTGAAAAGACACATATCCCATAGAATATCCCTACAAGAAAATCATTGTATACTTCTCCACATCTAGGGGAAAATGAAATATATGAAAGGGGTGATATCCAATGCTCAGTAAGGATAAAAAATATAGCGGATTCCATCATAGATAAGAATAAAAAATTAAGGAAATGTATAAAACTAAAACACAAGACCTGTAAAACTACATCTTCAGTATAATAATTAAATAATAAATCAAATAATTTCATTTAAACATTTACATGGATATTCTACAAATCCAACAAACACATGCAATTTCAATAATTAATCTCATAATGAGAAAGCGCAAATTGTTTTACATCATAACCACACTATCAAGGCCTCTTTCAAAGACCATTACCATATCATTGAGGCCTTGTTACAAGACAATGGTTTGTATAATGATACATACCAATTCATCAAGTGACTATAGAAGGACCCACCCACCACGTAATATGTCCAATGCATTCCTCTTATGAATTGTGTGAAAAATAACATAAACATTCTTAATATAACTAGCATACGAAATGTCAATAAATTAACCATAAACCATGAATGGTATAAACATAGAACATACACATTCAAATATATCAAATACATTTAATACAATATGGAAGATTGTATCCGAATTATTCAACATCAAATTATCATAAAATCCAACAATATAAGTTGACATAGAATAAAATAATTTAATAAATTCATTAAAAATCTTTGAAGGAAACATCCCTTTTTTACCTTGAAATCATTTAGAAGACAAACGATTAAAAAATAAAATATTTCTTTTGAAAATAGCCTAATAATCTTGTATGTACAACTTCAAAATGTTAAAGAATCAAAATGATGGAAAATTTCTACATGCACCATATAAGTTAAAAAAATCCATTCCTTAGTTATTTCGAAAAGGATATAAAGTACCTCATTTGGAGAATGATATGAAGTGTCACGAACCAGTCGGGGTCGCCATCTGACCTAGCGCCTGACCCAGTCCATGACATGGCCCAAAGTGTATTCCTGATCCCCACGGGCTGGCACAAGTGGCCAGGTATCAAAACAATGCATGGGGACGATTTACCCGAAAAAGTAAACACAAAATGACTAACAAGATAAACAAACTAAAATTGAGAACTGACAACCAAACAGACCCTCCAACTAAATTCAAATTTAATGGTTTACAAATTGAACAAACATCCAAAAGAAAACAACAAAAAAAGAAAAAAAAAACTCAAACACAACCTTCATGTAACGAGAGAGGTGTAACTATAACACCCCAAGCATCCACGGTACGTTTCCCTTTGAATAATGTAATAGTTTGCATTCTACACAACTTCGAGGTTCTAACACACTGTGACCAATCAAACTAGCTGTTATGAATAGTAATAACCACTTTTTAAAATTTTATAAAATATTATCTTTTAAAATGGATTTCATTTTTTGGATTTGGAATATCGAAATTAGATTAGGGTGAATTTTTTGTATTTTTTTGAATACTTTCAATTTTTTATGAATAGTAAAAACACAGAGTTATAGTATAAAACATAATTTTTATTTAAATAAATACTTATTTTATTTAAATTTATTTTAGGTCAAAATAGATAGATTATACCTATACATGTTCAATGTAATTCATTGGAGTCAGTTTATAATAATTTTAGATATAAAAAAATTATTGAACTTTTCACCGTGTTTTACCCACCTCCTAGGAGAATTTTCAAATTCACATAAAAAATAATTTTACTACTTCTGTGAGTGGAATTTTAAAACTACAAGTGATATTGTTGATATTAGTAAGTAAAATATGCTTCAATAAGATGAAAATAATTTTTGGTGAATAGTAACTTTTTACTTTTATTTACCATGATTAAAAGTAAATAGTGTAATAAAGGGTAAAAATGATATTATTATTACCATAACACATGTCCTAATTCTATTTTCTAAGTTTAATATGACCAAAAACAACCTTAGGAATTAAATATGATCCTTTAGGTCCACTTTAATAAGATTAGGAAATTTATTATTATTTTAGTTAAAGAAGAGTTAAAAGAGTTAAAATCAAAGTTTAATAACTAAATAATTTTTAATATAGGGTTATACATAAGATAAATTAGACTATAAATATTCAATAGAAAGCTAAAAAAATTTCCTAAACAAATTTATAATTTATAGACATTAAATAATTAAATTTATTTATGACACAATGATGATGCAGTAATTACCGTATTGATGAAATATTAAATTAATTGATATTATAAATATCAAAATAAATGTAATTTGAGAATTTTTATGAATTATACTAATATTATAGGTTAATATAACATTTTATGGTTGTTTAGATGAATTTTTTTTAATTAATAATTCTTTTATAAATTTAGAAAAAACAAATTACCAAATAGTGTCAAAATTGACAAAAAGAGTGTTTAAAACAAATATTATATTATTAATTGACATTATATTCCTAAAAATATAAGGATCGGCCAAAAGACTTATATAATGATAGGTGTATCATTAATTAACCGCTTGGGTTTCTCTCTGAATTATATGGTATGTTTATTAACCATATAATATAAAAATACAAAGAGACATGGTAAATGTCATACTATTTAACTAAGAGTTAAATCTAAAAGATAAATTTAATATAGTGACACAAACCTATCTAAAACCTGTTGGTTGAGTGTTTTTTGACCCATAACCACCATATAATTTAAATAATCTATTTTGGAGCCATTTTAAAACTAAAATGATTTTATTATAAAATAATATTTCTAGATTTTCCTAAGTTGCCCCTCACCCCTCTTATAAAAGGGAACTCCCCCTTATCTCTAATTCACCCCTTAAAATCCATTTTTCTCGGACAAACCCAGCCCAAAATACCCTCTAAACATTCCTCCCTTCATCCTAGATTCCATATTTTAGTCAAAAATCCTACATATGGAGCCCTTTTGATCAAATCAAAAGGAAGAGCCCGAATAAAAGGTAAACATTTCATCACCTCTTTCAAGTTCCTTTCTTCTTCCACTTATTCTTTATTTTTTGATTCCATTATAAATTAATAACTCTAGTATATTCTATATATTGTGATGTAATTATATATATGGTACAACCATATTCATTATTCTATTAATCATTTGAATGACATGTCACCGTACGTGCGTACGTACGACTTACCGTCTCCACGTCGTGGTGTAATTGTTATTCAATATATTATTATTAGGATGGGTATAATAATGATGTGTAATTGATGTAAATAATAAATATAAAATAATAATGATTCATAATATATGATATAAAATCCAATTATATATTATTTTAATATCAAAATAATGATATTGTCGCTCGTGCGTATGTACGAATTACCATCTCCACGAACGTGATGAGATTCATTCCCCATCGTATCCATCCAAGACTAATTTTCATTTGATGATTAAAAATAATGTTTAGAGACTTGATATAATTATATATATGAATAATATACATCCCATCCATAACAAATATTACCCACATAACAAAGAATATAAAGGATAAAGAATCCATTGACATCCGAAACATCGATAATACTAAGATATTATTATCAAAAAATGTTAAAAGATCATATATGATATCATATTAATGTATATTATTCTTGTATAATTTTAAAAAATTATTTAAACATTATACATGAGGTTAACCTACCCTCTACCGAGTAAAAAGTACAAAGTAAGGGGTTTCTTATCTCACTTTTAATTCTGTGAGATTTCTATTGTTCGCCACTTGTTTATTGGACGTGGTGTATTGTGTACTTCCATTTGATATATATTATCATGATTCTATTTATATTCATGGAATTATAAGATTCATTTGATTTATATTAACTTTTGTTCATATGACTCGATTTATTACAACAAATTAAGGGTTTTTCCTCTCACTTATATTCCCGTGAGATTCATGCTATATTGGTCACTATTTCCTTTTTATGGCATATGTACATTCCATGATTGTATTCTTGGTGTAATATAATTTAATTTATGGGTATTTACATATTCATTGTATGATCCTTCTTTCATGGGTTGTATGTTTCATAAGTTACCAAATCGGTAAGGGAATTTCAAATTTCAATTTCCACTCATTGGGCTTTACGCATAATTAATTGATTATTTTACTCCATGATTATGTGCGGAATCACTATTTATTATTATTTTTAGTAATTTCCACTCCCCTTTATGTGGATATACATTTGATACACATAATCACTCCATTGATAAATTTTCATGTCATATATATGAACTTGATAAAAGTAATTCTAACTCAATCTCAATTTATTGAGTTATACATCCAATTCATTGGTGTTGTATTTACAAGAATATGTGTGAATGTACTCTGATTTATTTACGCTGAATATCCAATCATATTGAGTGTATTTATATTATTCACACATAATTATGTCGTTGATTTATCATTAACCTAATGATACAGTCTTTATAAGAGATTTATCTCAATTTACATTCCATTGAGACTTATTTGTTGTTATACACCAAATCAATTTTATATGGTGTATATAATGTACTTTGACATAGTATAGCATTAATCTATTTATTCTGATGATATTATAAATTTTTTATTACCTCAATTATTTGTATTCAAGTGTCTCTATTTTGGTTAAGAACTCTCACTAAAATATCATTTTAAATGTTTTAAAGATTTATTATTCTAAATCATTATCATTAATGTACTTGTTTTAAAAATGGATTTAAGGATTTATTTATATTGAAATTAATGTTTGAAAATTGAAATTACTTTTAAATGTTTTAAATTTGTATAGGAAACTTTGATTCAAAAATCTATTTTTAAACAGCTTCTTGACAAATATAGTGACTTTTAAATGTTATCAAGAAAAGGGAGATTTTTCTGTCAAATAGTTTTTATGATTATTTTCATCTATGTCGATATCCTTAATTATTATTAATTGAGGTTAATCTGTTAAAATAAAATCTTCCATATTGTATTGAATGAATTATGTTTGACTGTGGATATGCTATTTTTATACCATTCATGGTTTGTGGATAAATTATTGAAATTTAATATGCTAGTTTTAATACAAATGTTTAGATTATGTTTCACCCATTTCATTTGAGAAATACATTGGACTTAGTAAGTGAAAGGTGGATCCCACTCTATCTCATTGATGTATCGATAGGTCTCATAAGACAAACTAGTGTCTTGGCACAAGGCCTTGATAAAATCTTATTTGCAGTCTTGGAACAAGGCCTTGAATATGTAGTTATGATGTCCTAAATTATGCATTCCATCCTTATGAGATTTCTTTTTGATAATTTATCTGGTTATTTGACAAGTAGAATACCCATGACTATGTTTTATTATGACTTTATTTACTCTGCTCATATTTCTTCCATAAAGTCTTCATGTTAATTATTTGTAAAGGCATGTGTTTTAAATTACTCACCATGCCTACTGTTTATGTTATCTTCCATTGTATTGCTTACTCTTACTGAGTATTTGAGCTCACCCATTTTCTATGTTTCATTTTCCGAGGATATGAAGAATTTAATTATGAGTGAATTTAAAGTATAATCTAGGAATCTTGGATGTTTCTAATGGAATAATTTAGTGTTGTTTTTCTTTAAAAGTTGCAATGTTGACCATATTAATGTATCTATTATTTCCAAGTCTACTAAACTGATCATTATTTCGAGATATGATTTACTTGTATCATGCCAATGTTATGTAATAATGCACCGACTCTAGGTAATTGGGTTCGGGGCATTACAGTTTGTATCAGAGGATGTTTAGTTCAAACTTTGGAAACTATATATAGATAAACTCTGATTAGAGCACATAGCCCTAATATAGACATTGAGGATTAGTATAGAAGAACTTCTTAAAATTTTTGTATTTTGAGATTTTGTGAGATTTTCGAGAAATAAATCCCTATCTGGATATGAGCAGTTAGAGGCAGCTCTGGAATAGATGTTCCTAGGGGTAAAACCTAAAAAAACCGCTTTGAGCTAGACTCGAATGGGAAGTGGTGCACGACAATGGGCCTTGCTGCACTATTGGTTACAACACTCTCGGGGTATATGCTTAAGATAATTTATATTTTCTTTACAAACTGATTTGAAGGATTTTAATATAAGATGAGAATAAATAACCTTGGTTGATACTAGGGTGTTTTTTATTGAAAATAAGGTTTGATGATACTTTCTAAATAATTTTATGACTATTTTTACTCACACATTGTTTTCTTATTACAGTTAATGGATGGATTCCAAGGAAGTCATAGTAACATTAAACATGATTTATATGGTGGGAACGGTGTTGGAACTGAGAAACAAAATGGAATGTTGATAGGCATAAAAGATATTGTCTTCATGCCTAATCAGTTTTCCAAAAATATGATCCAAAACATATATGTTAACCAATTCCTGAACTCAACAAAGAAGAGAAATGCAGTGAATGATAAGAGCTATAGCTGTGGAGACCATGGAGAGAAGAATTCTCAATTTCCATCATGCCGGAAATTTGGAATGAGACAGCCAAGAAGGTGTCTCAAAGGAACAAAGAAATGCTTTATGTATGGGAAAAAAGGGCATAAAGTAAATAATTATTGAGGAAAAATGAAGAGTACTATGGAAGAAAATAAAAATGATCCTAAGATTCCAATTATAGTCATTTGTCATAAATGTAAGAGATCTTGGCATCACCCAAGTGAATGCCCTATTCTACAGGATAACCTCTTGGTTAAGGAAGAACCTATGTGGAAATAAATGGATGACAAAATGTTTAAAGGTATTAGTGCACTTTGAGGTTGAGATTTCATTGGAATAATTTTCTATTATATGCGTAACCATGAAATTTATCATGTGAAAATGATATTTGAGGATAAATTATATTTTCTCTTGTGGATATAGTTATAAATAACCATTTGGTTTTATATGATCCTTGAATTTGAGGCAAGTATAAGTTATTATATTTTGGGAAGAAAATGCAAGGTATGAGATAGAATTTGTGGTTAAATTATGTTTTGGTTATTTTGAAGAATTTATCTCATTTTTTTAATGTTGTAAAATAATGTTTTGGAAAAAGGACAACACATAGACCGTGTGAAAAATCATCGCGTCGAACAAAGCTGTGGGAATCGAACCCACAACCAGAGTTCGATTCTTATTTATCACCTACCTCTGGACTATGTGAAGTCCCTGGTTTGTGTGACAAATTATTTTTAGTTAAATTATTTTATTGATCAATAATAAGTGATTTGGGATCTTATGTCTTATCAAATGAATACCCTTAGTATAGAAAAATGATTTGGTGATTAAGTGATAAATGTTATTTTGGAAGACGTTCGCTCTGTTGGGAAGACTATATGCCTAAGGAAAATAGATTACTATGAGATTTGATTTGAAGAGTAATGGTGGATTCATTATCTATGTTTTTATTGTGGATTTATAGTGATTTGGGTTATTTATGAAAATGATTAACATATAACATAGAATAACTGATTAGGTTAGTTACTTTTAAGTATGTGACTTTAAGAGTAGTCGATGTCATTTGGAGATACAATTTAACGTGGAAGACCATATAACCAAATTCGTATAAGTTTTGGGTTTCAACATTAGTTAAGATTATATTGAAGGATTTTAAGGACAATTGTTTATTGAATGGTATTTATTTAACATTGGGGTATTGTTGGTTTAATTTTAGAAATTATGATTAGTGTTTCTTTCTCTAATGGAATATCCTCTTGGAAGAACATCTGATCTTGTACAAACCGTTTTGGTTTTGATTAATCTCTACAGGAAAGGTAACTATATAGTTTATCCTTTGTGAATCATGTGATTCTCTAGAAGCTGATTCTAGCTCTTTCGGTGTGACCAAGTCATCTTGAATACTCATCATTTAAAAAAATGTGTTAGTAGTAGAAATTTATTAAAGAATGAAGCTCTACTTAAAATGTAAGTATATATATTAATGTTCTTGGTCAATCTCATAAATAAATTCCTTGTCATTATGAAATGTAACTAAAAAATGTTTTCTGTTTACTTTTCCTACTAGGAATCTAATGACCGTTTGTCTTATCACAAGTTTGTAGTTGTTTTGTTGTTAACTTTCTCCTGATCATGTTTTATATCCCTATCCATCAAAACATGACACATATTTTATCTTCCATATCCATGTTTTCCTACATGGAATCCTAGTTTGGGTTATCTCGGGTGACCTTTGTACTTCCCTTTCTTTCTTTTAAAGTGATAGTTTTATTGACTCTTTTTCCGATGTGGGAATTTCAATTATATTCCCAAGCCCAATTTTAAAAATTGAGAGGATGCAATTTCCTATATGGGGGAAGAATGTAACACCCCAAGCTTCCAAGTTATGTTTCCCTTTGAATAATGTAATAGCTTGCATTGTACGCAACTTCGAGATTCTAACACACCGCGACCAATCAAACTAGCCGTTATGAATAGTAATACTGACTTTTTGAAATTTCATTAATTTTATCATTCAAAATTTACTTCATTTTTGGATTCCGAATATCAAAATTAGCTTAGGGTGAATTTTTGGTATTTTTCTGAAAACTTTCAATGTTTGATGAATAGTGAAAAACACTGAGTTATATTTTAAAACCAAATTTTTATTTAAATAATTATATATTTTTATTTAAATTTATTTTATATCAAAATAGATACATAATACCTATATAATTTCAATGTAATTCACTGGATTCCATTTATAATAATTTTAGATATATAAAAATTTTATTGAACTTTTCACTGTCTTTTACCCACCTCCTAGGAGAATTTCAAAATTCACATAAAACGTAATTTTACCACTTCTGTGGGTGGAATTTAAAAAATACAAGATAAATTGTTGATATTATTATGTAAAATGTGTTTCAATAAGATGAAAATAATTTTTAGTGAATTGTAAATTTTTACTTTTATTTACCACGGTTAAAAGTAAATACTGTAATTATGGGTAAAAATGATATTATTATTACCATAAAACATGTAATAATTCTATTGGATAAGTGTAATTCGACCAAAAACAACCTTTAGAATAAAATACTATCCTTTAGGTCCACTTGTATTAGATTACGTCACTTATTATTATTTTATTTAATGAAGAGTTAAAAGAGTTAAAATCAAAGTTTAATAACTAAAACATTTTTAATGTACGGTTATACATAAGATAAATTCGACTATAATTATTAATTAGTAATTTAAAAAGATTTCCTAAATAATTTTAGTTTATTTATAATTTATAGACATTAAATAATTAAATTTATTTATGACACAATGATGATGTGATAATTACCGTATTAATGAAATGTTAAAATAATTGATATTATAAATATTAAAAAAAATGATAATTGAGAATTTTTATGAATTCCAGTAATTTTATAAGTTAATATAACCTGTTAGGGTTGGTCAGATGAATTTTATTAGAAGTAATAATTCTGTAATGAATTTAGTAAAAACAAAATACCAAATAGTGAAAAAATTGACATAAAAGAGTTTTTAAAACAAATATTATATTATTAATTGATATTCTATTCCAAAAAATCTAAGGTTTTTCCAAGAGACATATATATTGATAGTTGTATCATTAATGAACCACTTGGGGTTCTCTTGGATGTATATAGTACGTTTATTAACAATATAATACAAAAATACACAAAGACATGGTAAATGTCAAACTATTTAACTAAGAGATAAATCTAAAAGATAATGTAAATATAGTGACCCAAACCTATCTAAAACCTATTGGTTGGGTGGTTTTCAAACCCTACCTACCTTATCCTTTAAATAGTCCATTTTCATGCTATTAGAAACCGAAAATTATTTTATTATAAAATAATATTTCTAGCTTTTTCTAAGGTTCCCCTCACCCCTCTTATAAAAGGGAACTCCCCCTTCTCTCTAATTAACACCTTCAAAGCCATTTTTCTAGGACAACCACAGCCCATATACCCTCAGAAATGTCCTCCTTTTATCCTAGAGTCCCTCATTTAGTCATAAATCTATCATAAAGATCCCTTTTGATCAAATCAAAATAAAGAACCTGAAGATGAGGTAAATATTTCATCACCTCTTTCAAGTTCCTTTCTTCTTCCACTTCCTCTTTATTTGTAGATTCCAATATAAAATAATAACTCCAATATATTCTATATACTGTGATTTTATTATAAATATGGTACAACCATACTCATTATTCTATTCATCCTTTGAATGACATGTCACCAAACGTGCGTACATCTGGCTTCCCGTCTCCATGTCGCGGTGTAATTGTTATTCAATACATTATAATTTGATGGGTATAATAATGATGTGAAATTTATGTAAATAATAAATATAACATGATAATTATTCTGAATATATGATATACCATCCAATTATATATTATTTTCATATCAAAAGAATGATATTGTCGCTCGTGCGTATGTACGGATTACCGTCACCACGAACATGATGAGATTCATTCCCCATCGTATCCATTAAAGAATAATTTTCATTTGATGATTAAAAATAATTTTTAGAGACATGATATCATTCTGGATATGAATAATATACATCCCATCCATAACAAATATGACTCACATAACAAAGAATATAAAAAAACAAATTTTTTGACACCCGAAATAATGCTAATACTAAGATATTATTAACAAAGTAATGTTAAAATATCATATATGATATCATATTAATGTATATAATTATTTTATAATTTAATAAAAATTATTTCACCATTATACAGCAGGTTAACCTACCCTCGACCAAGGAAAAAGTACAATGTAAGGGGTTTCTTATCTCACTTTTAATTCTGTGAGATTTCCATTGTTCGCTCCTTATTTATTAGACGTGGTGTATTGTGTACATCCATTTGATATATATTATCATGATTATATTTATATTCATGGTATTATGTGATTCATTTGGTGGTTATTAACTTTTTTTCATATGACTCTATTGATTACAACGAACTAATGGTTTTTCATCTCACTTTTTATTCCGGTGATATTCATGCTATATTGGCCACAATTTCCTTTTGTGTGTCATATGTACTATCCATTATTGTATTCTTGTGGTAATATAATTTACTTTATGGGTATTTAAATATTCATTTAATGATTCTTCTTCCATGGGTTTTATGTTTCATAAGTTACCAAATCGGCAAGGGAATTTCAAATTTCAATTTCCACTCATTGGGCTTTACATATACATCATTTATTATTTTACACCATGATTATGTGTGGAATAAATATTTATTATTTGTGTAGTAATTTCCACTCCCCTTTATTTGGATATAATTTTGATACACATAATCACTCCATTGATAAAATCTCAAGTCATTGATATGAACTTGATTATAGTAATTTTAACCCAACCTCCACTTATTGAGTTAAACATCCAATTCATTGGTGTTGTTTTTACAAGAATATGTGTGAATATCTTCTGATTGATTTACACTGAATACTCAATCATATTGAGTGTATTTATATTTTTCAAACATAATTATGTCATTGATTTATCCTTAACCTAATGATACAATCTTTAAAAGAGATTCCTTCTCAATTTACATTCCATTGAGACTTCATTGTTGTTATACACCAATTCACTTTTATATGGTGTATATAATGTACATTGACATAGTATATCATTAATCCCTTTATTCTCATGATATTATAATGTTTTTATTACCTCAATTATTTGTATTCAAGTGTCTCTCTTTTGGTTAGGAACTCTAACTAAAATATTATTTTAAATGTTTTAAAGATTTATTATTTGAAATATTTATAATTAATGTCCATGTTTTAAAAATGGATTTAAAGATTTATTTATATGGAAATTAATGTTTTAAAATTAAAACACCTTTTAAAAGTATCAAAGTGGTATGGGAAACATTGATTCAAAAAACTATATTTAAACGGCTTCTTGACAAATAATGTGACTTTTAAATGTTTTCAAGTAAAGGGTGATATTTCTCTCAAATAGTTTTGATGATTATTTTCATCTATGTCGATATCCTTCATTATTCATAATTGAGGTTAATATGTTACAATAAAATCATCCATATGGTATTGAACGAGGTTTTTTTGACTGTGGATGCGCTATTTTTATACCATTCATGGTTTGTGGATAATGTATTGAAATTTCGTATGCTAGTTTTAATATGAATGTTTAGATTATGTTTCACCCATTTCATATGAGGAATGAATTGGACTTAGTAAGTGAATAGTGGATCCCTCTATAGCACCATGATGCATCGGTAGGTCTCATGAGACAAACTAGTATCTTGTCACAAGGCCTTGACAACATCTTATTTGTAGTCTTGGCACAAGGCCTTGACTATGTGGTTATGATGTCCGACATTATGCATTCCATAATTATGAGATTAGCTATTGATATTTCATGTGGTTATTCGACTAGTAAAATACCCATGACTATGTTTTATTATGGAATTATTTACTCAGCTCATATTCCAGCCATAAAGTGTTCATGTTAATTATTTTTAAATGCATGTATTTTCAATTATTCACCATACCTATTTTTTATGTTATCTTCCTCTATATTTCTTACTCTTATTGAGCATTTGAACTCACCCCATTCTTATGTTTCATTTTCCCAGGATATGAAGATGTTAGTTATGAGTGACTTTCAGGCATAATCTAGGAAGCATAGATGTTTCTAATGGAATTATTTATTTTGTTTTTATTTTCAAGTTGAAATGTTAACCTTATGAATTTATCTAGTATTTCCAAGGCTACTAAACTAATTGGTCTTTCGGGATATGATTTCCTGGTATCATTCCAATGTTATGTAATAATGCACCGACTCTGGGTAATTGGGGTCGGGGCGTTACAGTAACGTCCACAAGATAGAAACACCAACATGCACAAGATGACGATCTGTGACTCGAACCACCGTCACTAAGCAGGATTCCTCATCCTGGAATACACAAAGAACAAGGTCTACATACACCCAAAGGTGTATGTATGGTGTAATCCAAGAGCCCAGTAGGATGTCACCCAACTAAAAGGTTCTATGTATAAACATTTAATGACAAATACATTTTCAGGCTAAATAGATGAAAGGACACAAAAGCTTGAACAATTTTAAAAAAACCATTTCAATAATGAAAACACCCTCAAAGAAAACAATGTAAATAAACAAAAAACCCTTGAACTTAAGAGAATCCAAACCTTGAAGAAAACTCAAAAGCTACACCATATGCGGATGGTGAGTTTATAGTAGTCCAGGAGCACCAAAAGAGGGAGAGGACCTATCGGTACTTGCTAAACAAATGGGACCATAGAACATCACTTCTCGGTGAATAGTAGTATAGGAATCACAAAAAAAAATATTCTCTCATAAACGAGACACTAGTAAGACAACACATCCATAACCTATTGGTCTATAATCATCATTCAATGTTTCGTTAGTGTTGTAATCAACAAACTAGCTATGTGAAACTGGGCTAGAGCTGCTTTCGTATCACTAGTGTGCTAGATCTTGTCCACCCACCTAATACCCAGGCTTCCCCTTTTGTTCTCAAGATGTTCCAATTTCAAATTTCATATCATACTCAGATAAATAAAATAATCATGGTGTTATCTAAACCCAATTCCATACATGCACTCACACAAAAATCCATTTTAAATAGTAAGCACACCCGAAAGAATTTACCCAACTCAATTAAAACAATTTCAGAATTTTATTATTAAAACATATTAAATTATTTTTAAACAAATTCATTAAAAAGAAACATAGCATGACATAACACATAAAACCAACTCAGCCCTCCTTCATGGCCAGACACACCCAACTACATATCAAGAACACAAACTTCACCACTCACAACAATTAATAACCCAACCACACTGTTAAAATACCCTTTTCAGATTAAAAAACACAAAAAAAATTAATAAGAAATTTTAAAATATAACACATGACATTAAACACCAATAGTCTACTTAACCCCTCTTTTTGGAAGAAAACACATATGAACGCTAAACCAGAACATAAACCGCACACTTTGTGCATTTCACTAAACAAATGAAAATTTTTTAGAAACACTAATATATAGTTCAATGCGGGTTTTCATAGTAACAACCCACTCGACCCACACAATACCTTCCCTTATGACCAAGCACATGAAACACCCGGTCGAAAACACATTTGACACCACTTTCACAAATTAAAATCTATGTGCTCGTATTATTATAACCTAACTATTGACTAAATGCATGTTTTAAATCAAAGAACGCACCCACACCACATGAAGATGCTTCCTAACAAATCTAACACATGTAAAACTTCGAGAAAACCCAATCCGCACCCAAAAGAATAAATCAAGGAACATTAAAAATTACAAATCAATAAAATTGTTTCATTAAATAATTTATAAACGTGGAACCACCTACCTCACATAGATATCCTTTAGATAATTGGCGCAAAACACACATGCACCGCATTCTCACAACAAAGGAGTAAGAGGAGGCCTACCAAAAGAGATAGAATCCAAAACAAATAGTTAAACCTCAAAACTGGTTCCATTTAAAATAAAACACCAAGGGTTTAATGAAAGACAATTTAATTTAAATTCACACTTGAAACCTTTGAACAATACTTAGTATTTCAAGTTCCACTTGAAAGCTATGTAGCACTTTCAGGAAAACACTTTAAAATATCAAAATAAACCTTATAAAATCGACTACACTTCTAAAATTCCATTTGGGAATTTTCTCAACAAAATGGTATGCATGGTTTGTTAAAACAAATTTAAAACTAAACATTTAATGGGGATAACCCATCGCACTCCAAGGAAACAGTGATGGAATGAAATTTAGACCTTGAAAATCAACAAACACATTCCATGACACCATTAGAAAAATCACACATCATTAAAACACCAAGCCGATAATGGTTTTGAAAAATTAATTTAAGGGCATAAGGAGATCCAATCTAGAATTAATGGAGGATGGTCTGTAAAGCATCACCTTTTATGGAAAAGGCTCCAACATGCATAAGAACGACGCTCCAAACCCAAGAACCGTGAGGAGATCATGATGAAATATCCAAGAACAAGGGTTCGGAAGGGAGGTTGTCCATGATGTAGAGGGTATTGGCCAAAGGGTAAGGTCAAGCGATGTGGGTCGGCCAGGGGAGGGGTGTGACACGATCCAGGTGGGGAGAAGTGGTGGGAGGCGAGCTGGCCATGGGGAAGACTATTCCGGAGCAGCTCTATATAGAGACTTTTTGAGAA
Source organism: Viscum album (assembly GCA_963277665.1). Lineage (NCBI taxonomy): Eukaryota > Viridiplantae > Streptophyta > Magnoliopsida > Santalales > Viscaceae > Viscum > Viscum album. The sequence goes on from OY728150.1 coordinate 2,029,744,379, forward strand.
GAAGTCCTGGCCGACTTGACATATAGATGGCACGTGCGGACCGTCGGACAGAGAACCGAGTGGCTGGTGGGGGAGAGCAGGGCACTGGGCGAGAGGAGATGGAGGCGGTGAGTAGGATGGAGAGAGAGTAGGGGAGGTTTGGTGGCACTACAGGCAGGACAGGAGGAAGGGAGAACTGGGTAGGAGGGGCTGGCCATGGAGGTTGGGAGGTGGTGCGATAGACACTAGGGGCAAGTGGGGTGCGATGTGATGGGTCAAGGGGAGGCGCAATCCCCAAGAAAAAAAAGGAAAACCAATAAAGAAAAATGTAAATCACTAAAAAATGATAAATTCTAACAATTGTAATAATAATAATAATAATAACTAAAACAAGAGTAAGAATAATTAATAAAATAAATTTATTTCCATCACTATTATAAATAATAATAAAACTCAATAATAATTAGTAATATCCTCAAATAATAATATTATCATTATCCGTGAAATATTCTTATTTGTATTAAATTTTTATTTTACCGCTATTTTAATTTTATTCATTATTAATTCCTTTAATTTAATTTGATGAACATTGGGTAGGCACACAAAGAACTTGGAGAGGTCGTGTGGTGACGTAGGTGAGGCCATGCAGCTTCGACAATGGCATCCTGAATGCTGTCACGACCAAAATGCTCATTTATCAGCACAAGAGTGTGAAACCCTAGTCAGGCCTGGTCCATATTTCATATATATATATATAATAATTAAAAGTATATAAAATTATAAGATAAAAATAAAATATTAGAAACATGACACAGCACAATGTTCGGTGGGACAATTCTCCCCACCATAAAGCTTTCTTTCCCCGGAAAGCCGCAACTAAGGTTGAGGCTCAAAGAAGAAATGATACCTCAATAAGGTTCCAAGAGGATCCCCTAAATCAACAATATAAAAGAGAAAACAATTTCATGCTCAGAGAAAAAGACTCAAGGAATACTTCACAAAATGCGTAAAAAGAATTTCTAATATGTGTCACCTGCCCCAAAGAGCTAGAACGTCTCCAGTTGACTGATCAAGGAAAGGAACTCTCTCACCCACGAAAACCAACATCACAAGCTGAAACACCTCAAGTACCATAGAATGAAAACCCCACCGTTTGTCTGGAAGGAATAATCAAAATCAACCCTCATCCCATGAACACTATTATCACCTACTACAAAGTCACCTCTAGGAACAGGACCAAAATCCCAACATGGGAAAAGACCGAAGGGGCTACCCACCATTAGAAACCCACTAACGCCTGAGACAAGATTAGAAAACCGACATTGGGAGCCCTGTGCAGACTCCCCACCATGAGAATTGGGCAGTATCTGTTTATTTCTAGGGAGTTTTAGAGAGACCCTTAATAGGTATCACAATCATTGGCACTAACAAAATCAAGAGAACTAAGAGTATTATCGGCAATAACCCAGCACCCCACCAAAAGGGCAGGGCCCAACCATTGGGCATCTAAACCCTAGCTGAAGACAATCCAACATTTCAACATCCCTGGATGAGCACCATTGAACTTTGAGAGAAATTCTCCATAATATACCCCATAAAGACTGCTAAAAGCCATTGCATCTGGTGGGAAGGATCCCCCAGGACATTAAGGTAAAGAAACGACAACACCTCCACATAGCCATGGGACATCCAAGGCACCCAAATAGGTCATTTAGAATGGAACGAATACATGAAATGATTTAAACATCATTCATCTCTAACACCGATGATAGAAATAAGTTCTGGGTCCCATAAACTTATGGGGTTCCTGACCACATGCCAGCTTCACTCTGAGACCTATGGCTGTAGCCCTGATATTTGAAGCATCTCCTACACCACAGTTAGGTATTGAAGACTCTTGAACAGAGCCTCTTCTTTCCTAGTGATGCAATAAACTATACCACATTCAATACAACCCTATCAGAAACAACACACTCTCACATCCAACTACTCTCTTAGGGAACATCCACCAAAACAAGGGTTTAGATGATGCACATGTATCTCTTCTTCACCATAACCAAGAAACTTAAAAAAGAATGATGCATGACGAACACTCCCCTTTGAATAAAAAAAATTTAAAACTCCCCTAAGAGGTGGACACATCCCTATGATAATAGGGATTCTTGAATGATTCTACGAAATCCACCCTTGCTCTTCAAGAGAATTCATGATGTAGACGTCACCAAACATGACCCTTACGACCAATGGAAGAACTAAAAACCTTTCAAGACATCGATCGACCTAGATAATTCTGAACCGCCTTCACCCTTCCCCATGGGAATTCCTTTCACCATTTATAGGGGAACCTTTGAACACAACAATTTCAAACGTTGTACCCTACAACCCACATAACTCAAAGAGACCAAAACTCCCTTCGACTCCCCTCACATTTGTCACCCCGCATCGAAAGGATCCATTTAATTGTAAAAAGGAGAGGTGGGTTCAATTCTATAATTCAAGAAGAGAGTCCTCTGATCAACTGGAGGGTCGGCCAATGGCGAATTGCCTATGGACACACTTCAATTGCATGTAAACTCTTTATGGGGGCATACACTAGTCAAGTAAGAAAACCATGGACCCAACCAAATTGGCCCAATGGTCAAGAAATATCATATGAGAACACTAAACATGTAGGGGGAACCACTGCATGGGTTTCCCGAAGCACTTTCAAAATAATTCACTAACTACACACTTTCATAACAACTTATAAATAAGAATTATAACTTGGGAGAAAAATCATTCAGAAAGGACCGTCATCTCAAAACGCTTCACATTCGACATTTCCAAAATAGAAGGACACAACACAAAATCACTGACTATTAACACACCGAATTCTCATTTAACAAAACATTTTGAAAATGAGAAAATCCATTGGGTTGTACAAACACCAATGGAGTCCCATGGGCCTCACACATGCATGTTCCCATGGCACACCGGTACCCACCTCATATCCATCCATGAATTCATCCTCTAGTGCCATTGACCATTTATCTTTCCATATATAATCATGCATGTGGTTTCCCATGATAATACCAAGAATCAAAACCAAACCTTTCCATTTTTCAAAACCAAAACATTCAACCCACACCTTTCAAACCACAAACATCATTTCTTTTTTAAGGTGCTTTATTTAAAAAAAATTCCAAGACCAAAACATTTTTACTTAAAAACCAAATTCCCACAATTACAAAACAATGAAACGAGGATCGATGAAAGAGAGAACTATTGTCAGAGGGTGACTGGAACATATGGTTGGCATCCAAACGCCAATCATGCCACTAACATAGAGGGTATTCTGGTACAGCTTCCATGGCTCCACAAGGCGTGCAAGACCCTACGATCTAACTAGGACCACTGACCCTACTCCTTTTTTCATTTCACCTAAACATGATTAACCACACGGACCAAAGATTTAAACAGACCTCAAATTACATTGGAAACTCGAGTCCTGCAAAGAGGTGTGTAGGCCATGCACCTTGCTCATAGCTAGAATGTAGAGTTCTGATAACCATAACTCCAGTCTACCGTGACTCTATCCCAGAATAACACGACCGAAGGGAGAAAACCCCTCTGATACCATTTTTTCATGAACCAAGCCGGGTCGCCATCTGACCCTGTGCCCGACCCGGATCACGACATGGCCTGAAGGGTGTTCCCGATCACCATGGGCAGGCACAAGTTCCCAGGTATCAAAACAATACAAGGGATTGATTTACCCGAAAAATTAAACACAAAACCACTAAAAAAATAAACAACCTAAAATTGTGAACTGAAAACCAAACAAACCATCCAACAAAAATCAAATTTAATGGTTTACAACATGAACCCACATCCAAATGAAAATGAAAACAAAAGAAACCAAAACTAAATCGCAACCTCCAAGTAATGAGAGAGGTGTAACATCCAAAAGCTAAAAACACCATCCTGCACACGAAGACCATCGGTGACCCGAACCACCGTCACTAAGCAGGATGCCTCAACCTGGAATACACAAAGATCAAGGTATACGTATACCCAAAGGTGTATGTAGCGTGTGATCCAAGAGCCCAGTAGGACGTCACCCAACAAAAAGGATCAACGTATAAACATTAAATTAAAAATACATTTACAGGCTAAATAAATGAAATGACACCAATGTTTGAACAATTTTAAAGAAACAGTTTCTATATAGAAAACACCTTCAACGAAAACAACATAAATAAGAAAATCTTGCATTTATGAAATCCAAAAAGATAAACCCTATGTCGATGGTGATTTTATAGTTGTCAAGGAGCACCAATAGTGGAGAGGGCCTATCGGTAGTAGCAGAAAGTAATGGACTGTAGAACTTTGCGTCTCAGTGAAAAGCAGTATAGGAATCACAACAAAATATTTTCTCATACATGAGCCACTAGTATGGAAATAGATCCATAACGTAGTGGTATCCAATCATCATTTAAAGTTCAGTTAGTGTCATAATTGTTAAACCAGCTAAGTGAAACAAGACCAGAGCCACTTCTATATAACTAGCGCACTAGATCAAGTTCGCCCACCAAGTACCCAGGTTTCCCCTTTTGTGTTCAAGATGTTCCAAATTTCACATTTCATGTTAAACTCAGATGAATAAAATTAACAGGTCATTACCTAAAACCAATGACACACTTTCACACACACAAAAATCCATTTGATATAGTACGCACACTTGGAAGACTTTACCAAACTCAATTAAAACAATTTCAGCATTTTATAAATAAAACATATCAAATTATTTGTAACAAAATTCATTAAAAAGAAACATAACATGGCTTAACAAACGAAACCAACTCAGCTCTCCTTCATGTCCAAACACACCCAATTCCATGTCATGAACACAGACCACACCCCTCACCTCAATTAAAAACCCAAACTCATAGTTAAAAGACCCTTTATCTGATTAAACAAAATACTAAAAAAAATTAGGCAATTTATGAATACGACACATTACTTTAAACACCAACAATCCACTCAAACCCAATTTTTGGAAAAAAATTCATAAGAACTCTACATTAGAACATAAACCTTTCACTTGGCATATTTAACGAAAACCCAAAATTTATAGAAACACTAGTAGATAGTTCAATATGTGTTTTCACAGCAACAACCCACTCCACCCACACAACACCTTCCCATATGACCAAACACATGCAACACTCTATCAAAAACATGTTTAACACCACTTTCACAAATGAAAAACTAACTACACGTATTATTAAACACAAAAAATTGACTAGATGTATGTTTTCAACCAATGAATGCACCCACACCACATGAAAATGAATCCAAACAAATCTAATATATGGAAAACTCAAGGAAAACCCAATCTACACCCAAAATAATAAATCAAGGAACATTAAAAATTACTAATCAAGAAAATTGATTCATTAAATAATTTTTAAACTCAAAACCACCTACCTCACATAAAGATCCTTTAGATAATTGGGGAAAAACACACATGCACCACTTTCGCACTACGAAGGAGTAAGAGGAGGCCTAACCATTGAGATTGAATCCTAAAAAACAGTTAAAAATCAAAACTGGTTCCATTTCAAATAAAACTCTGGGGGTTTAAGGCTCCAGACATTAACTAAAATTCACACATGAAATCCTTTAACACTACTTTGTATTTCAAGTGCCACTTGAAAGGCCATGTAGTAATTTTGGGAAAACACTTTAAAATCCCCAATGAAACCTTATAAAATTTACCATGTTTCTAAAATTCCATTTTGGAATTTTCACAATCACATGGTTTGCATGGTTTGATAAAACAGATTTAAAACTAAACATTGAATTGGGCTAACCCATCTCACTATAAGTAAAAATTGAAGGAATGAAATTTAGACATTATAAACAACAAACAGATGCCATGCCACCATTAAAAAAATCACACATCATTAAAACACCATGAAAACAATGGTTTTTCAAAATTAAATTAATGGAATGGGGAGATCCAACCAATAATCAATGGCGGATAGTTTGGAAAGCATCGCCTTCGATGAAAAAGTCTCCAAAAATCATAAGAATGACCCTTATAACCCATGAATCATGAGAATATCACAAAGAAATTTCCAAGAACAAGGGTCTGGAAGGGAGGTTATCTGCAATGTAGAGGGGCTCGGCCAAAGGGGAAGGTCGTGCGATGTGGGTCGGCCAGGGGAGGGGTGCGACATGATCCAGGTGGGTAGATGTGGAGGGAGGTGTGTTGGCCATGGGGAAGAGCCTGTCGGAGTGGTGCTAGATAGAGAGTTTCCAAGAAGGAGGTCTAGCTGGCCGAACATGGGGATGATGTTCACAGACCGTCGGATAGAGTGGTGAGCTGCTGGCTGGTGAGAGCAGGGCACTGGGCAGGAGGATATGGAGGTGGAGAGCATGTTGGAGAGGGAGAAGGGGAGGTCCGAAGGTGCTACATGATTTCCAATAAGAAGGGAGAGCTGGGTAGGAGGGGCTATCCATGGAGGTAGGGAGGTGGCGCAATGGACACCAGGGTCAAGGGTGGTGCGACACCATAGGTCCAAGGGGAGGCGCAGACCCAAATAAAAGAAAGAAAAACAATTAAAGAAAATTGGAAATCACTAAAAATAAATGATAAATTATACCTATTGTAATAATAAAAATAATAACTAAAACAAGATTAATAATAATTAATAAAATAACTTAATTTCCATCACTAATATAAATAATAATAATATGAAACAATAATTAATAATATCCTCAAATAATAATATTATCATTATCATTGAAATCTTCTTATTTTTATTTTATTTTTATTTTACCGCTCATTTAATTTTATTCATTATTATTTCATTTCTTTTTATTTGCTGAACATTATATAGGGATGCAGAGAACCTTGTGAGGCCATGTGGTGAACTAGGTGAGGTCACGCAGCTCTGACAGTGGCACACTGAATGCTATCAAGGCAAAAACAATCAATTATCAGCATAAGAGCACGAAACCCCAGTCAGGCTCGACCCGCATTTCATATATATATATAATAATTAGAAGGAGATAAAATTATAAGATAAAAATAAAAAGTTAGTAACATGATTTGACCTAAAGTCCGGTGTGATAGAAAGGTTCCTTTAAAAATGGCTTTAAAAAATTAAATCATGGTAAAAAATGACATTAAACAATATTTGACAATATTTTGAATTACATTTTGATAGTCATGGATGAGGATGTTAAGGATGTCCTAGTAGATACATACATATAAGCAATCTTTGATAATAAAGAGAATGTGAAATTATGTCATTCCTTGTACATTCCTTTTTTCAAGGGTGTGTTAACCTCTTTTATAATGGTTAATGATTTATAATAAATTATGGTAGGTCTATCTACATATTTATGATATCATATACAATCTTATTATCTTGTTTTTTAATAATATTTCAGTATTACCATTATTTTGGGTGTTAATTGCTTTTTTTTATGCACGTTTTGTCAAGTAAGTGTTATTTCTTACACATAGGATATAATTTATTCAAATATAGAATGATATTATGTTCATAAATATAATATTTACTTATCAAAATTTTTTCTAGTCATTCTTGAATGGTTAATGTGGAGAATGAATCTCATCACATTGTGGATAAAATAGGTCGTATGTACGCACGAGCGATGATATCATTTCATTAATGGTTTAATGATGACGAATTGGATGGTATATTAATTATTCAGAATAATTATCATGTCATACTCATTAATTATGCATATTTTAATCATAATTATACACATCCAAGTAATAAATTTTTAATAAGAAATTACACCATGACATGGAGACGGAAAGTCATACGTACAGACGCATGGTGATATTATTATTTGTAGGAGGGATAAAATGATGAATATGGTTATCCTATGATTATAATAAAATCAATATATATGGATTATAGTGGATTTATTTCTTTGGAATGGAAAATAAAAAGAAAGATGTAGTATAAGAAGAAAATAACTTTGAAAGGATAGATAAAATTATTACCTATTCTTCAGTTGTCTCCTTTTAATTTTCACAAAATGACTCCATTAGATGGGTTTAATACCAAATGGTGGCCTGTAAAATTAATTGAATGAAATTATGAGTATAATTTTGTAGCGTTTTTTCATGCTAAATGGCTTTGTATGTGTTAATTAAAGAGAAGGAGAAGTGCCCTTTTATGAGAGAGTTGAGGGGCACATTAGGAAAAGAATTAAATATTAATTTATTAAAAATTGATTTGCTGTATAAAAAAGAATAAAATTAAATTATTTCTTGGATAATATAAGGATGGGTCTAATTCCTCTCAACCAATAGTTTTTAGACATTTTAGGTCACAAAATTAACTGTATATTTTTTCTGTAACCCTAAGTTAAATAAGTTAACTCTTACAATGTTTTCTTATATTTTTATACTATATGTTAAATATCGTTACTATAAATTACCAAGAGAACCTCATGTGTATCATTAAAAAAAATTTAATAAGTCATTTGGCCGATTCATAGGTTTTTATGACGATTATATCATTTAATAACATTGTATTTTTTTTAAAAAAACTCATTTATGTCAATTTTGACACTATTTAGTAATTGATTTGTTAAGTCATAACAGACTTAATAAATAAAAAAGACTATAATAACACAAAAATAATATGTCATAATCATCCATAAAATTAGTGGATGAAATAAAAAAATTTAAATTATATTTATTTTCGTATTTATAATATCATATATTTGAATCATTCATTAATAAGGTAATCACTCCATCATCATCGTGTCATAAATAAATTTTTTTATTTATTTGTCTAAAAATTATAAATAAAATACCATGACATAGGAAATATTTCTATCATTATAATAAAACATTATAGTTAAATACATCAGTTAAATAATACTATATTAAAAATATTTTACAAAAAAGATACATGCTTATGTTATATTTCTCATTAGGTTAAATTAATTATTTTAACATGTCATTATCACACACCAGTGGTTCAAAAATGAAAAAAATTATGCCAAAGAATTTTTTTGGTCTCTCATGACTCATAAAATAATATTAGGAAATGTTTTATGGTAGTTTTATATTAATATAATATTAATTTTAGCTTTGTTCACTGAATTTACCCTATAACCTATTTAAATAAAAATTAGTACTGAAGATATTATTCATAATTTAAAAAAAGGTACCTATTTACAAAATTAAGACCCAATCATTCAAAATATTGAATCCATTTCTGAAATTCAAATAACTGAAGTTGAAGTAATTAACTTAAAAGTAATCCTTGTCGTCAAAACGAGAACACATGTTTTTAAAAGAAAAAAACAATGAAAAGATTGATACGTGTTGATATCAAATTCCATTGTGAAATTACATCCAATGACTAAAATTATATTAAATTAATAAATTATAATATCATTATACTTTAAAACCAAATAAAATTATAATCTAATAACATAAATAAATTAGATGAAAAAGAGGTTTTGAATTAATGTTTAATATTTTTCACTGTTCAATAAATAGGAATGTTATTAGAAAAACACTAAAAATTTATCCAAACTATATTTTTATGTCCCTATTTTAAATAAGAAATTAATTTTTTCAAATTTTATATATAAAATACTAAAATAATGTATTTGAAAAGGGTTCTCCACTAAAAGGCGGAAAAACTGCATTTTTTTTAAATACTTATTTTTTCTGAAAATGTTAATTTTTCATTATATTATATCTACGAAACACATAAGATGAAAGTTAAATTTATATGGTATATATAAAATTAAAAATATTTTTAATAGTATTCATAACATCTTTTTATAAAGTTAGTTTGATAGGTCATGGTGCACATGAACTCGGTATTGCGTGTGGCGCAAGCTATTGAATTATCAAAAAGAAGTGTAACTGTAACGTCCAAACCTCAGTTTACCAGAGTTGGTGCATTATTTTAATACATTGGAATGATTACATGAAATCAAATCCTAATGCACCGGCTAGTTTATCAATTTGAGGAAATATATTTCTCATATGAACTTTACATTACAATTCATAATATAAAATACAACGTAGATAAACCATTGAGAACATCATTATTATCACATATTAAACATGCATATAAATAAAAATACACTTCTTGGAATGCTAAAAAAAATAAAATAAAGGGGTGAGCTTAGATTCTCATTAAGGTTAAACAATATAGCTGAATCATTCATAAATAAGAATACACTTTTACGGAATGGAATAAAAATAAAATAGAAGCCTTTTAAACATAATCTTTTGCATAACATTGAAACAATAAATCAAATAATTCCATTTAAACATTCACCTGGATATTATACTATTAAATTAATCACATTTAATTTCAATAACATATCTCATAATGAAGGAATGCTTAATGTCAGACATCATACCTTTGTCGTCAAGGCCTTGTGCCAAGACCATTACCATGTCGTCAACGCATTTTCCAAGACACTAGTTTGTCTCATGAGACCTGCTAATGCATCAAAGGGCTACAATGGTCCCTCCCATCACTTACTAAGTCCAATTAATTTCTCTTATAAAAAGGGTGACACATAACATAAATATTCATATTAAAACTAGCATATGAAATGTTAATACTTTAACCATAATACATGAATGGTATAAAAATAAAACATACACAGTCAAACATATCAAAAGACCTTCAATAAAATATGGATGATTTTATCATAATAAGTCAACCTCAATCATGCCTAAAATAAAACAATTAATGTTGAAACAGATAAAAATAAACTGATAAATTAATTAATAATATTTGAGTCAAATACCCATTTTTCATTGAATTCATTTATTCAAAATCTTCACACTTATAAAAGAAGAAATTTAAAAATTCATTTTTGAATCAAAGTTTCATATACCACTTGGAAAATTTTGAAAGTAATTAAAATTTTAAAACATTCATGTCCATATAAATAAATACTTATAACCATTTTGAAAACATGGATATTAATGAGAATGATTTAGAAGAATAAATCTTTAAAACAATTAAAATGAAGTATTAATTAATTTGTCCCTTACATAAAAACATAAAAATATTCTTTTTGAAAACATTTTAATGAAATTAAAAATAGACATACAATTTTATTTATAGATATATATATATATATATATATATAATTTGTAATATTATATCAAAAATATTTAAATAGATAAATGATTAATTCTTTAAACATTCAAAGTGCCCCATACCACATTGTACATTTAAGTCCAAAGTCTAATTTCATCAAATGAATTATTAAATACCATGAATATAAATTTATTCATGATATGAAATATAATTGGGGATGTACATACACCACGCATAAGAAATAGGTGGTGAACATTTGTTATATCTCACAAAAATTAAAAGTGATATTAAATTCCCTTACATTAAGTCTGATACTCTATGTATGTGCCTAAAACTCTTGTATAATGTTTTAAATATATTATTAACTTGTAAAAAATTCATAATAATTATTATGATATAATATATGATTCATTTATAACTTTATATTACACATTTATTAATAATTTCCAATTTAAAGAAAGGTTTCGAGTAATAGTCGCTTTCATTAACGTGCGTGTTTTGAGTTAATATTTTTTTATCATATTACATAGATCCTGATTTACATACTTCTATAATGCATAAAATTTTTTATATATGATACATATTCTAGATATAAATATATATATTAGATAGAAATATGACTTGGAGTACACCGTTCATGGAGACGGTAGGTCGTACGTATGCATGAACATTGTTTCCGTTTTCATATCGTATTGAATGGAAGTACTTGAATGACATATATGTATATATATATATATATATATATATTTCCAGTAGTATAATTATTTCACGTATTTCATTCTCATTCATAGTATATACATTTTTATAATCATTCTTTAATGGTGAACATGGAAGAAAAATATCATCACGTCTTGGAGATGATAAGTCGTACGTACACATGATTTATGACATCATTTCATTAATAGATAAATGGTAGGAAATTGGATGGAATGTGAATTTTACAGAAAATATATCATGTTATATTTATTATCAAAATTCTTTATATTCATATTTATACCAATATAAATAAATAGTACCTGAAAAACTTTTTACACCATGACATGGAGCCGCTTAGCCATACGTACGAATGTATGGTAATATTGTTTTTCATCGGATGGTTAAAATGAAGAAAATGATGGTTCCATAATTATTAAAACATATAGACATGTAGAAGGTACTTGATTTATTATTTTATTGTGGAAAAAACAGAGAAAGAGGATGCATAATTTGAAAATAACATTGAAATATGTGATAAAACAAATACCTCTTTTCGGGTGTCTCCTTTTGATTTGCACAAAAGGGCTCCATAGGAAGGATTTCTGCTGAAATTGTATCCTATATTATGATGTGAGGGATGTTGGTAGAGTAAATGGTTAGGGTTTTATTGATCCGAAGGTCTTTTTAGGTGTGAAATAAAGAGAAGTATAAGTTCCCTTTTATAAGAGGGGTGAGGGGTACATTTGGAAGATCATAAAATATTAATTTATTATAAATTTATTTTTGTTTTCAAATAGATAAAAAGTGTTCTATTTAGATTATTAGATGATTATGCGTATAAATCTACTAAACCAATGAATTTTAGACCTGTTTAGGTCTTTGAATTAACCATATCATTTGGATTTTACCCTCAGTTAAATAGTTTAACTCTCACCATGTGTTTGTGTATTTTTACACTATAGGGTTAATATATTTACTATATAATTACAATAGAACCCTAATTTGATAATTAATGACATATTTTATATTATACATGTTAGTTGGAAAAACCAAATATTTTTATGACTTTTATATCATTTAATAAAATAGTATTTATTTTTAAATATCATTTATGTCAATTTTAATACCAATCAATATTATCATTTTTTAAAAATATCAAACCTACATGATAATATAAAACAAATACATCCAATATGTCACCAACATTTCTATGTTATCTAAAATATAGTTTTATGTCAATAATTAAAAAAATTGTGTTTATTTCAATATTATTAATATCATTTATTTGATTCTTCGATTAATAAATCAATTACATTATTAACATTGTTTCATGAAGAAATTTAATTATTCAATCACTAAAATTTAAAATATATTTTACTTTTGTAGAGAAAATTATTATTTTTCCAATTAATATTTATAGTATAATTTATCTTAGGAATAACACTACATTAAAAATTATTTAGTTACTAAAATTTGAATAAGAAACTTTTAACTTTTCTTTAAATAAAATATAATAAATGTTTTAATCTAACTCATGTGGATTAAAGAGTTTCATATTTTCTTCATAAGAATTATTTTGGACGAAATATTATTATCCAATAAAATTATGAGGGATGTTAGGGTCATTTTATATTATTATAATATTATGTTTACCTTTAATTACCATACTTACCTTTAACCATGCTAAATAAAATTCAATAGTTACAATTCACAAATAATTATTTTGACCGTATTAAACCACATTTTTCATCCTTATTACAATAATGTTTGTTTTATTTTTCAAATTCAATTCAAAAAAGCGGTAAAATTATGTTTAATGCTATTCTTCTAATGTGGCTAAAAGGTGGGTAAAAAGAGGTGAAAAAATATTATATGAATCTTTATATGTAATTATATTATAAAATTAATTCCAATAACCTAAATCAGGATAATATATTTACTACTTATCTATTTTTACTTTAAAAAAAATTTAATTAATATAATTATTTAAATAACAAAGTCATTTTGAAAATAATAATGATGCGTTTTTTACTATTCATCAAAAAATGAATGTTTTAAGAAAAGTACAAAAATTCACCCTAAGATAATTTTAGATTCGAAATTCAAAAATAAAATTTATTTTACCAAATTAAATTTTTATTAGTGTATAAAAACAATTTTATTACTATTCAAAAAAATTACAGGAAAATTATTTCATTTAAGAAAATATTACTTCTAAACATTTAACTATTTAACCAAAACATATTTAATTCATTATAAATATGATTTATTTATTTAAAAAATTATACATATCATTTGAAACATATTTATTACTATTAATATTACTATATTTAATGATTTTTTTATAAATATATCATTTAAATAATTATAATATTAAAGTTTTGATTTGGAAAAACTCAATCATGCATGTTACGCAATCCGAGTCGGTGTTTCTTCCAACAAAATCTATAGATAAAAATATATAATGAAATATAGGGTTTTTATATTCTCTCTTCCTTTAATAAATTTTGTCCTAAAAATTCAACCTTGGGATTTAATACTATGGGTTGGACTTTTCAAAATATCTTAGTTAAAATACCACTTAGAAAAATGGATTAATGAGATCGCATTTTTAAAATAGCGAAAGGAGAGTACAAAGGTCACCAAAGATAGCACATAATAGGGTTCCATATATGAAAACATGGTCATTAATGAAAATATAACCATCTTGTTCTGATGGATAGTGATAGAGAACATGATTAGGAAAAAGTGGACAACCACAAAGCTATAAATTTGTGATGATCTAGGGGCCATTTGATTCATCACAATATAGAGTGTTGGGAAAACATTTTTGGTTTTATTATCATTTAGATTGTGTTTTGAGAATTAATTTCTTCATATAATAAGAATAAAATGATTCATACTTACCTGATAGGTATATTTATATCCTTTAAGTATTTTCTTTTACAAACTCATCATTCACTCTAAAGATAATAAAACTAAAAATATTATATTTATTGTAATAGTATGGGGTTCAAAAAAATGAATTTCTACTTCATCAGTTAGACAACATAGATAAATAAAAAACTATCTTATACAATCTAGGACATCACCTAGGCTAGTGGAAGGTGATTCCCCCATGTCACCCTTTGGTTGTGGGTTCAAGTCTCACGACCATGCTGGATGTGACATGATGTCGTCTTACCTACGGTTTGTCCTTTTATTAAAATTTTAACATTTGAAAAATTATTATAAGTAATGTTTTAACCTTAAATAATAGTATCCAATGTCCAACTTTATTCATTCCAACTGTTAGTGTCATAAACCAACCCGGGTCGACCCTGAACTAGTCACCCTAGCCGATCTGTAGTAAGGACCAAGAGGTGTTCGTGATCATCTTGGGCTGGCGACAATTGCCAGAGCATCAATAGAGGAAAATTTGGAATAATATCATATAGTGAAAATAAATAAAGAAGAGGGAATAAAATAGAACAATGAAAAAAAAATAAACAACGTGAAAGAGACATAACTGCCAACAACACATACTAACCGGACCACCACCCAAAATTCCACGTGACCCGGAGAGTCACTCTCAATCACCTACACCAAACATCACACAAGGTGATCAAAACCAAATCTGGAACCTGCAAGAAAAAATAAAAACAAGAAAATAATCTAGGCATGAGTATTAAAACTCAGTATGTGTACCCAACAATCTATTCCCAAAGCACTACTATTAAATAAAGAATTAAACTAATTTTAGGTTTGAACTACATCATATAAAATATTGTTTTTCACACACACATTCATTTTTAAAGCAAATAACATTCCATTTCCCTTTTTAATTGAAAAAAAGTTGATCGTTTGCTGGAAAAGGAACATTACATTTTAAAACCATTTTCAAAAATAATTTAAAATCCAAATTTTAGTTTTTATTCAAGAGGAAAACCACACAAAACACACAATAAATAAAATCGGAAAGTATCAAATAGGGAACAATAACTAAACTAGGCCCCTCAATTGTCCACCACATACAGTTAAGCACTAAAAAACAAGGGTTAAACCTATGACCTCGTGAACAATCCAGAACTTACTATACGTCTGACTCATCCTGAAGGCATACCCTACTCAATTATGGCATAATGCATAAATGCACGGTGTTCTAGTACTTTTCCTAACCAAGTGGCCCGATCCCCTAGTAGAGTAAAGTCCATAATAAGGTCTACTACCTAGAGCATAATATAATCTTTTTCAGCAATCTTTCTCATATGATTCACATACTATGCCTCGTTCCCATGGCGAGTATTAAATGAATAGAGGGGTGAGTCAACAATGTCAATCATGAAACCAATCACCATGCATGAACATCAAACACAACAACTTAAACAAACAACGTACATATCATGGTCACCCCTCAGTCACCTCAAAAAGAGTATTCAAAATCATTTACTTTATTAAAGTTAGAAACGGGCCTTAACCAATCACTCAACACCCACCCATTTCCAGAAGAACCAACATGCCACTTTAAAAACCCAAAACACACATGGAAAGATATTTATTAAACTCAAATCACCATTTTACATATAAACCACAATTACAAAATCCTTGTCATTATTTAAAAATCACTATTCACTTACAAAGACCAACCAGACAATTTTTTAAACACCTAGTATGTACATTTAATAGGAATCATTTTCAGATAATTCAAGCACAAGACGAAACTACTATCTTTCAAGAAAAACCTTATATCTAAAACAAATTACTTGATAGTATTTACAATTTATTTAAAAACAATGAAATGCCAAGCAATTAATAAATTTCAAATATAATGGTAAGTGCAGTGGGGGACCTACATCGACTCACAGTCCAAACACAATGATGCGACATGCCTTGAGATGGCACATAAGCACGCACAATCTGATGACCACAGTATCACAGAATTAGCTCGCCAATGTGCTGCAACAAATGTAAAACAATCTAAAATGCATAAACACTGACCAAAAATAACTCAAACAATTAAAAATAAAAATAATGACTACAAACATAGAAACACTGACTAAAAATTATTATTTTTTATTAAAAACACTTTTATTAAAAAAGTGAGAAACCACAACATCCGTCATTACACACAAGAACCATAAAAAGTTTAATTTGATCAAGGTTATAAAATCTACCCCTCCCAATAAAATACACCTAGATGTCTTGTCTTCACCATCGCATGACTACACAGTATGCAGTCCTGCGTATAGTTGCATGGGCATATAACCCATGGTAGATCCATACCCTCTCTAACATCCAAATCCAAATGGCATGTGTAGGTGAAAGATTCTTTCTCTTAACCTCATCTGGTATAGAAACTTCTAGAAATATGGTTGCAAGCACATCAAATATCCAACACCTATGAATAAAATCACCATTAGGATATTATGCTTCATTAATAAATCTCCATTGCATCATCAAAAAACAATCTTGCAGCATTATTAGGAGATTCTACTTCAACAAGACATCACCACTACAAACCATAACAGGTTGTTCCCAAAAGAAAATCCCAGAAAACCAGATTCAAATTGAGCAGGAAAACAAAGATGAAATGTTGGTACAACAATCCAACAAGTGAATCATTGATTCTAGATCACTAGAGAAGCATTGCCAAATGTCACGCAACACAAATCAATGAGATCCTAGAGTAGATTCATCCAAAATAATCCAATGAAAACATGCATAAATCAAAAGGAGAACCAACCTGAAAATCCAAACTCGAAAAAAGGTCAAGAACAAGAACCCATCACCAAGAAGAAACACCATTAAAAACCAATCCAAAATAAAATCCTGTCACCACCAACAGTCTGGCCGGAGAAGACCACCACGAACATTCGATGTATTCAATACTTCATCGCTTTTCTCTCCCCCATGGTGGATCTATTGTGGACTCTTATAGAACTTTTAGTGTCATGTTTTAAGCTCACCTTCTTAATCTGGTTCACGATATGGGCTTCCTGGTGCTTCAGTCCATGATCCTCAGGCATAAGACTAGTTTCCGATGAGATTGCTTTGTTCGCCGGAACCTCGGCGTGGAGACGCGCTCGACCAGCGGGGCCACACGATAGATGTAAAGGGACGGCGTGCACTGGTAGGGACTGTCGCTTTCCAAAAAAGAGTATGCAATGGACCGGAAGGGAATCGATGTAGTAGGGAAGGGGGACGACATCAGCGACTCGACAAGGGGCACGCCGCAGCTGCCGAAAAGTGCAGCAGTTGGGTCATGAGGCACCATGCAACGACCGAGGCATATAAAAAGAGTTATTCATGTACTATGGCTAGACAACATGTTCACAGGGTGATGCACTACTGAGCTGAAGGAATGCTGAGCTGGAGATGCACGCAACAGCCAAAAATTGCTTCGGTGAAAGGCGGGTCACACTGAATACTCAGTGGAGGTTGGAAGAGTCTAATGGAAGGGATATCTGTGATTGGGGGGCGGGGTGTCACGGCCGGACTAGGGAAGGGGGGAGGGTTCGGGGCATAGTCGGTGTAGGAGGGTTGAGGGAGGCACGTCGGGAGGCCGACAGTGGGCTGGATGACAGGTATCAGTTTGGTGCAGGGCAACGCTAGAGGCAGAGCATGGGGGCATGGTGGGAGGCGCTACAACGGGGAAGCTGGCTGCGGGTGCTGGGCGGCCTATGGAAGACGGCAGGCTGGAGAGGCGAGGGTGTCATAGATTGTGCGGGTAAGAGGCGGAGCCAGAGGGCATGGTGGGAGTTGCTATAAGGGGGAGGCTGGAAGAGATTGGTGGTTGTTGGAGTGGGAGCGATTGGGATGTAGATGGCCTGACCGAGGCACTGCCAGGAGGGGGTTCATTGGACCAGGGCACAAATAGAGGGTGAGGGAGGCAAGGGCTAGGAACTGCCCGCGCCACACGTAAAAGAGGGGGGAGGAATATTGGAGAGAGGGAACACTAGTTTTAGAGTTAGGGGGGAAATAGAAAAAAAACAAAAATAAAATTAAAAAATAAAATTAAACAAACAATAATCCAAAATAAAAAAAATTAAAATTAAAATTATTAATAATATTGATAAAAAAGTTATAAATTTTAATTCTTCAACCATAATTAAAATAATAAAATTTCTTAATAATAATAAATTTTTTAAAATATGTAATAAATTAAAAAAATTATTCATTTTAATTATTCGAAGGCAAGAAGATTGCGTAATTGATTAGGCGAAGCCACGTGTCATTTCATGTATCGTTTGGTGGAATTTTGTCTCATGCAGAACCATCTAATCCTATATTCTTCTAATTCAGTAAATGTTGGGAGTGGAGGACACCCATTGGTTTTATTGGACTAAGATTATGGGAATAAGTGTCAAGGTTTGTTTAAGTTCATTCATTCCTTAGTTGAAATGGATGGTTTGGGTTCTTCTTGGGGATGGTTAAGGTGATTGTGTTTTAAGGATGAGTTGTGTTTCATGGGTTTTTGGAGTCTGATTGGATCAATCAACTAATGGTGCATAAACATTGGGAGGTGGGTGAAACTTTAGGAGCATCATCATTAGGGCTAGGTCTTGTTGTAGCTTTCCGGGGGTGGAAAGCAATGTGGTTGGGAGAATTTTCACAATCCAACCTATTCAATTAATTTATTTTAATATTTCATTGGCCTTAAATAATTTTTTTGATGTTTGGGTTGAGTCCCAGAAGAAAATTTTGAGTTTATGTCCAAAAGTACATTTTTTTGGGTTGATATCATTTTTCGCAACGGTGGAGAACCTCTTGGAAATGTCGTGCGGCTTCGCCTAGGAAATTGAACGATCTGTCTGCCTTAGAATAAATAAAATGAATGAATTTTGTAAATTATTGCATATTTTAAAATTCTTATTATTATTAAGAAATTTTATTATTTTTATTTTGGGTGAAGAAAGAAAATTGATAATTTTTTTATTATTAATATTTATTTGTATTGATTTTATTATGGATTACTGTTTTTTTTATTTTATTTGTTTTCTTTCCTTTTATTTATTTCTCTTTCTCTCCCTAACCCTAAACTAAGCATTCCCTCTCTCCAATCTTCCTCCAACCCTCTTTTACGTGCAGTGTAAGTAGCTCCCAGCCACCGCCTCCCTGCCCCTCCCGGCTGCACCCTGGTCCGGTGAACACCCTCCCGGCAGCCCCCTATCTGACCATCTCCCTCCTGACCATGCTCGGTCCAGCGACCCCCAACCACGGCTAGCATCCCCCCTTGTAGCACCTTCCACCATTCCCTCTGGCTCCTCCTCTTAACCGCACCCTACAACGTGCCACCGCCTCACCAACCCGTCGTCGGCCTCAGGCTGCCCTGCACCCACGTCGAGCCTTCCTCTTGCAGTTCCTCCCACCGTTCCCTCCAAATCTACCTCTAGTGTTGCCTCATACCCAGCCATCAACCACCATCCGTCCAGCCTCCAGCCTCCTGACCTGCCTCCCACACCCCTCCTACACCGGCCGTTCAGTCCCTATGCGACCCCTTTTCCCTTCCCTGGTCGTTGCACGGTGCCCCGCAACCCACTTTCTTCACTTTCCAGCAGCCATCGCATTCTACATGCTGAGTCTCAGACATCATCCCCCTTTGATGCTCCATCCATCCCCCTTCATTGCATCATGCACTCTTTTTTTGGCCAACAATAGTCCCTGTCGGTGCACGCTGTCCCTTTCTGATTGTCAGGTGGCCCCGCTGGTCGATCACATCTCTACGCCGAGGTGGGTTATGTACTGTCCTTCCAAAAAAAATATTTTAAGTCATTCTTGCTATTTTTTAGGTATTTTTGCGATGTTTAATGTTTTTGATTTATTTTTAGTCACTGTTTCTCTATTTTAGATTTTTTAACATTTGTTGTAGTGCATTGGCGAGGTAATTCTGCAATACTATGGTCATCAGCTTGCGCGTGCTTGTGCACCTACTCGAGGTGTGTCAGGTCATTGTGTTTGGACTACGAGTCGTGGTACATCCCCCACAACACATACCATTATATTTGAAATTTATTAATTTCAAGTAATTTCATTGTTTTTAAATAAATTGAAAATAATATCAAGATATTTGTTTTAGAAATAATGTTTATTGTGAAAGATAGTATTTCCCACTTGTGCTTGAATTATATGAATATTTTTCCTATTAAATGTACATAACATGTGTTTATTAAATTTCTCGGTTGTAATTTGTAAGTGAACTATTATTTTTAAAGAATGACTTGGCTTTTGAAAATGTGTTTTAGATTTTAAATGCTTATTTGAGTTTCTTAAATGGGGTTCGAATTGAATTTTGTGTTTTAAAAGTGGCGTGTTGGTTCTTTTGGAAGTGGGTGGGTGTTGAGTGACTGGTTAAGGCCTGTTTGACACTTTAATAAAGTAAATTATTTTGAAAACTCTCTTTTAGGAGAATCAGTGGTGACCATGCTATGTATGTTGTTTGTGTGAGATGTTGTGTGCGTTGTTCGTGCATGGTGATTGGTTGCTTGATCAACATTATTAAGTCACCCATCTATTCATTTAGTACTCCACATGGGAACCTAGCATAGTAAGTGAATATTCTTAGAATGATTTATGCATTTGGTCAAATTATGCACTGGCTAGTGGCCCTTAGTATGAAATTTTCCATGTTAGGGGATTGGGCCCTTCAGTTAGGCTGGGTAGGGAAACACCAATCATTTAGAAATTATGGCGTCATTGAGTAGTTCATGCCTTCCAAATAAGTCATATGTATAGTGCATTCTGGATTTTTCATGAACTCATAAGTTCTACCCATGTTTTATTTACTGATTAATTTTATGTGGCGGGCGATTGGGGGACCTAGTTTTGTTGCTGGTCCCCAATTACTACATTCACGTTGCCCTTATTATGTGTCGTGTGTTGTGTATGGTTTTCCTCTTGAATAAAAACTAATAACAAACACTCATTCCCTTATAATAATAATGAGGCACTTTTTCTCCATGCTTATAACAAAAACCCATTACCTTCAAGAATTTACTATGGTGATTTCTTTTGAAGTTATCAAATGTGGAAATATCCTTCTTTCCCTTCTTCCCTTTATCCATATTTTTATTTTCCATTCTCTTATTCTCTTTTTCCCTTCAAAACCATATGACTTCTAGAATTCATTACTTATCTTACTATCACATGATACTATTTCTTCAAATGAGGATATTACATGGAAGACTATTTTTCATCGAAATGTTGGATTAATACCATCAAAGATAGGATCCTTCATACTCTATAGAACATTTTCATTGTGAGATTTCTCATTCCATCTACTAGAGACCATTTCTAAATAACTACATACACTAGGTTTGATGATATTATAATGGATAACCGAAAAACTACAAAAAATCTCAAAAACTGTTGAATATTTTCCTATATCTAGTCTCATAGTCATAAAAATTGTTTCTTTGGGGACATATTTACTCATAAATTCTTTATAGAAGTTTGAAAACAAAATTTGAATTATCCTATGCATATCCCTTGGGAGAATCAAACTAGGTTCAATGTAAGGCTCATTATTTTGTACAATGATACCCCGAGTCAAGCCCAGAACACCCTGTCAGAGTTATTAATCCAAGGTACATCTGTTACAGAACCACGCCCACTTTTAGTATTCAAACAGAGATATATTTTCTATAAATACACTTATAATATCTACATTACCACAATTTTACGATGTTCATCTATACTTATCCTATAAATCTGTCTTATGATTATAATCCATAATCTATTTTTTATAAATCTCATTTCCAAGTTTGTTGTTGAAATTCACATGATACCAATTGTAATGCCCCAACCCCAGTTTCCCAGAGTTGGTGAATTATTTTAATAAATTACCTTGATTACATGGAATCAAATACTGATGGACTGATCAGTTTAGTTGTCCTGGAAAATAGATTACCTACATGAACTTTACATTAAAATTCAAAACATAAAATACAACATAGATAATCCTTTTAGAAGCCTATTATTATACTATATTAACCTTGAATTTAAATAATAATACACTTCTTGGAATCCTGGGAAAATAAAATATAAGAAAGGGGTGAGCTCAGATGATCAATAAGGTTAAAAAATTCAGAATAAACTTTCACAAATAAGAATAAACTTTTACGGAAAGGTATAAAACTAAAACACAAGACTTTTAAATATAATAATTAGTATAACATGGAAATAATAAATCAAATAATTTCATTTAAACATTCACAGGGATATTCTACTAGTCGAATAATCAAAATTAATATCAAAAACTAATCTCATAATGGGGTAATTCATACCATCGCACATCATAATCATACCGTTAATGCATCATTCCAGTATCATTACTATACCATAAAAAACTTGTTACAAGACACTAGTTTGTCTCATGAGACATACTGATGCGTCGAGGGGATATAACGGGCCCATTCGTCACTTAATATGTCCCATGCATTCATGTTATGAAAAGGGTCAAACATAAATTAAACATTAGTATTAAAACTAGCATATGGAATGTTAATACATTAACTATAATCCATGAATGGTATAAATATAACACATCCACAGTCAAACATATCATTAACCCTTTAATTAAATATGGAAGACTATACCATAATAAATGAACCTTAATCTTGCATAAAATCCAACAAAGGAAGTTGACATAGATGAAAATAATCTAATAAAATCATTAAAAATACATTGAGACAAATACCTCTTTTTCTTTGAAATCATTTATTCAAAATACTCACTAATACCAGAGGACATTTAAGAATTTAATTTTGAATCAAACTCAACCATAACACTTTGAAACATTTGAATGGAATTAACATTTTAAAAAATTAATATCCATATAAATAAGTCCTTGAAACCATTTTGAAAACATAGACATTAATGAGAACAATTTAGATGAATAAATCATTAAAACAATTATAAAGAAGTTTTAGTTAACAATTCCCTTACATAAAAACATAAAAATAATCCTTTCGAAAAAGTTTGAATGAAATTAAAAATAGACATAAAATTTTATTTATAACCCTTTATATATATATATATATATTTAATGATAATATAAAGAATATTGAAACAGATAAATGATTAGTTCTGTAAACATTTCAAAGCATCCCATACCACATTAAACATTTATGTCATAAATCTGATATCATAAAATAAATCATAAAATTCCATGAAGATAAATTTATTCATTATATGATATAAAATAAGGGCAGTACATACACCACACATAAGAAATAGATGGTGGAGATTTCTTATATCTTACGAAAATGAAAAGAGAGCCGAAATACCCTTACCTTAAGTATGATACTCTATGTATCTGTCCAAAACCCTTATATAATGTTTTTAAACCTATTATTAAAATTAATTTAATCATATTAATTTTTATGATATCATATATGATTCATTTATTACATTATATTACCCATATATTAATATTTTAAAGTTAAATCAACGTTGTTTCGGTGCGGATGTGCGTCGGGTTACGCTGTTCCGCCAGGACGCGTTCGCGCGTGCACCCGTCAACCCGAGGGGATGGGCGCGCGGCTTGTGGTCCCGCAGTCCCGCTTTCCAAGGGCGGGCGGCATCCGTCCCTTATTCAGGGGCGTCTGCTCCTTGATCGAAACCGGGATGATGGGATGTCGGCTTCTCCTTCCTTGGACGTCTCCTCGGAACTTGTCGCCTAATCCGGGTCTCCCTCATAGACTTAATAATGTTCGTGAATCTCGTTCCCGGCGCCATATCTTCATGGACACCGGTTAATTACGCTGCTTCCGCCCGGACGTTCCAAGGAGTCTGGGCGGGGCAGCAACCTGCGGTGAGAAGGCCGGGTGGCTCTGGGTGCTGGGGGCGTGTTGTAACACTGCGGCTCTGCACGTCTGTCTTCCGTCCCTAATAGGGCTTCTCGAAGGCACGATGGCCTGAGGCATCCCGTACTAGGTGCGGGGAACTGTGTCACCTGAGGTTTTCCTCAGCTTCCCGTGTTTAACACGGGGTATGCCGCGAGTTTAACGTCCAGCGGGGACGGCATCGGACCGATCAACACGAAAAGTGGATCAGATGACAGAACCCCTTGCGGGGAACCTCCGACGCTGGGGCCAGCACATGGGCGGCTTCCCAAGTAACGTGGAGTGAAGTGAAGTGGCATGACCCCACCGGGATGTGGCGGCCCGGGTAAGGATCAGGGTGGATGATGGAGTAAAGAGCTTGGACCCCAGAGGGGCTTCCTACGTACCGCGCGTTAACACGGATCAAAGTCAACGTAGTTCGGGCATACAGTTTAACGTCATGCTGGACGTCGGCAAGCCGACTCACGAAGAGGTCGAGGCCGCCGGGCGGAGGATTGAACCGAACCACCTCGCACGGAGGGGGATGGAACGGCCGGGTGGATCACAGTTTCACGTCATGCTGGACGATAAAAGGGGAAATGGAAAAGGGGGGCTGTGGGGAGGCACCGTGGAGATACACACGGGCGGTCTCCCACAGGGGCGGATTCATAGGTGAATCAACGCAAGCGTGAACCCTGGAGGGGTCCACTGATGGACGAACCGACGTAAATACGACCGGGACGACCAGGTGGTGGGCTTGGACCTCAGGGAGGCTTCCTACGTACCCTGTATAGAAGACAGGGATCAAAGTCCACGTAGTTCATTCTGTCAGGACTTACGCACTTGGGGCAGCCCGGATACTGCAAAACTCAGTTGGAAGGGACTTGGACCGAAAGCAAAAGACACCTCGATCCCAGTCAGACCCTCTACTGGCTTCGGCAGTGGGGAGGTGCAATGGAGATACACATGTGCAGCCTCCCACGAGAAACTAGGGGTTTGTAATACCCTGCCCCCGTAGGGAAAAGCCACTCCCATTAAATCGTCCCAAAAGGGGGACAATCCCGACATCCCTGCAGATACGAGCGGGTGGGGGCCACGTCCAAACCGGGGGAGACCCTGCGTGCGGAGCACGGGATCAGGTTGCGGACGGTTTAGCGTCTTGCCAGACGAAGTACAGTTTAACGTCATGTGTTGAGGACGAGGCACTTGGCAGTTTAACGTCTTGCAGCACGGACGATGGGGGCTAGGCAGTTTAACGTCGTGCAGCTTGGACGGGTGTGCAGTTTAACGTCATGCTGGGCATAGGTTGCCGGACGGAGCACTTGGCAGTTTAACGTCTTGCAGCGCGGACGATGTACAGTTTAACGTCGTGCAGGACGTATATGCAGTTTAACGTCATGCTGGACGAGTATGCAGTTTAACGTCATGCTGGACATATATGCAGTTTAACGTCATGCTGGACATAGGTGCGTGTCACTTCGCGCAAGCCTGGAGGGCCGCACGGGAAGACAACGCACGGTGCGGGCACCCGGGATGAGAATCATCGGGTGCCACACAGGCGGGTAACCTTAGGAGGTCAACGGGGACGACCCTGGCAGATTGCGCGCAAAAAGGAAGCTTTGCGCGCAATACTGCGGGCCGGCGCGCAATCGGGGCGGCTGGCGCGCAATTGGGCCAGCGCCTTGCGCGCGGATTCTTGAGATTGCTCACACCGGGCTTCGGATAGCGCGCGGGGGCAACGGCTCATTCTTTAACGAATGGCCACTTGAAATAAGGGGGGGTGCGCGCAATCAGGCCGGATTGCGCGCACCCCGGGGGCAATTGCGCGCAAGCGGGTTCTTTTGCGCGCAAAGGCCTTAGGGTGAGTTTTTATTCAAATGAAAGGAGCCAGCGGGGATTGCGCGCGAAGGCGGACCCCGAGGCTTTCTTGCGCGAAAGAAAGGAGGTTACCTGAAGTTCGTCATTGCGCGCGGAAGGGGTTGAATTGCGCGCACGGGAGACGTTTCGACTTCCAGCAACCTTTGAAACGTTGGGGGTCGCCTTGTATTTATAGGCAACCCCGGGCGCGGAATCCAGGATGCGAGCGCGAACTTCCCCCCGCGGGCGCGGAATCGGGCGCGGCGCGTAAGGGAGTCGCGCGGACCCGCGGCGCGCCGAATTGCGCGCCGAGCCGGCGCATTGCGCGCATCCCGGGGGTTTTCCGCGCGGGACATCACCTTTGCGCGCGGGCCTCTGAAATTCCGCGCACGGCCTCCGGGCCCTCCGAAACATCCTTCCGACTCCAAATATGACCTCGCTTTCCGCATCCGGAGCTTCGTTTGGGAGCAACGGACTTTTCCGGCGTCTACAAAAGCCCCCCCTCGGAATCTGATCGGCGAGAGGTCGCAACGATCGGGTTCCGAGGGAGACGCCGGAATGCCGAAGTCCTGGCCGGCGCGGGACTTAGGCGCGCAAAAAGGGGCACCGGTCGCGAAATTCGCCGCTGCGGTCGCGCAAAGCGCTTTCCGCGCAGCGCGGGCCCGGCCTCGCCTATAAATAGGGGCGCTGGGTCCCGCGTTCCGTACTCTGGCCTTCCGCGCGATAAGCTCCCAAGCTCTCGTGCGCGAAATTGCCTCTTCCGGTCGCGAAATTCGCCCGATCGGCGCGCAAAACCGTCCGGATTTCGCCTGCTTTTGCGCGAAAACCCGGAACTTTGCGCGACAGTCTTCCCAATTGCGCGCCGTCCCCTTGGATTGCGCGCCAACCTTCAAACTTTTCCACCAGCCTCGTCCGATCCCGCACTCTTCATCCCTTAACCCGCACGACTCCCGAAACTTCTGAGATGGCCGCGCACAGAGGAAATGAGGGGGATGCCGCCACTCGCAGAGCTGAGATGGCGACGAACGAGGAGGTTTACGGAGCCAAGGAGATTGTTTCCAACAATCAATCCTTGTTCGACTTACTAACGCCGGCCCAGAAGACATATCCACTGTCGGACAACCTGCCGCTCTGGAACTTCGGCATCCTCGATGAGGTTCCGGTGCCAGGGTTCGAGATTGATGCGCCGCGGACCTGGGTGACCCGGGAGGACGAGCTTCTCCGCTATAACATCACCAACAATGGGCATCCTGCCAGGGAGACCAGACACTTGGATGTCTATGTCCTGAACCCGAGGACGCGAACCATTGATGGGGGTGAGCCTACTGTGGAGAATTCTCCAGCCCTCTACTCGAGCACATACCGTCAGAGTGTCACTGACGACACCAAGGGCTGGCTGAAGGACTGGGACTTGCGATCCGGGGGCAACTTTACCAGTGAATGGGCCTGGGCGTTCTGGGTACGCCACACTTGCGATCACTTCGCAGAGGAGCTGCGGTACATCGGCCTGTTCGAGGCGGTGTGGACGTCGCAGTTCCACTTCTACCAGCAGTCTGAGCTCGGGCCGGAGCTGTTCACTCGCTGGTCCCCGGATACCAACACCTTCCATCTTCACCATGGGGAGGTCGGCATCGGTCTCTGGGACATCCACTGCATCGGAGGTATCCCGCTGGAGGGCTACCAGTACGATGAGTTCCTGCCACCGAAGAACATCTGGAAGGACAGGTCACGGACTCCCATTCTGACCTGGCATCTTCTTGACCTGGCTACGCAGCGGCTCGGGATCCAAGACTTCCAGAAGGACATAGCCTACAAGGATTGGTTCGGCCAGTTCCTGGAGCATGACCCGGCGGTCAAGATGCCAGGCAGGGGGAAGCGGTGCCCGACCGCAGCTCAGAGGAGCCGGAACGGGTCGTACTGGCGGGTCCTGGAGACGGGCGATTACCGCTCATGGGGGTACCGCGTCATCGAGGCCCGGGACCCGAACGTCCGGTACGCGGCGTTCCTGGCCGCCTTTCTGAGCGGGTGGCTCCTGCCAGTGCGGGATGCGAGGATGGGCGTCCGTCCGGCGACGCTGGCGATGGCGGGCGCCATGGCTGCCAATAAGAGGTACAACCTCGGGGTCCCAGTACTGGCGAGGCTGTATGCCATTCTGGGACGCATCTCACGAGGGGGGTCGCCACGAAGGATCTGTGGGCCCTTTCAGTTCTTCCACGGCTGGGTGGCTGCTCACCTTGGTGGGTATACGTTCCCAAATGCCATCAGTCCTCCGGGCAACGGCCTGCGACCCTCCCTGCTGAACATTGCGGGGGTCGCTCCGATGACCCTCAGTGAGGAGGGCGTGAGGGTTCGGATTGGCAATCATGCCAATTTCAACTTCAGCCCGTTCCCCACTCCCGTCGGCCAGATGATCGACAACGGACAGGGCCCGCTGGAGCAGCATGAATACTTCCTGAACATGCGGGGCGGGGTGCTCGTGGCTCGGATCGACGGGAAGGTGATCTGCGAGCCTTACGTGCCGACCCGGTTCGCCAGGCAGTTCGGGTGCCTTCAGCGGATGCCGAAGAGGGTATTCACTGCTGTCCGGGAGGAGACGAACCCCGGCGTCCTTCGCCAGATGTGGCTGATGTTCGTCGCCTTCGGCTCTGGCGACGTCATCACCCTCCCTCCTACCGGAGTTAACGCAGGCTTGGCAACCGAGTACGCCGAACACTGGGCCATCGCGTACCCTGAGGGGCTCTTGCGGAAGCTAGTTCGGCGGCTCGAGGCTACCCGTGCGGAGACCGGGCGTCAAGGAAGGAGGCGAGGCGCCGCCACACGGGGGAGAACGGAGGCGCGCCAAGCAGCGGAGCCGGCGCGGGCAGGGACTTCGGCGGCGGGCGCATCGCAGGCTGCCGCCACGACCTCGGCGCCCAGAGAGGGGGCACATGCGGCGGTCGAGGAGCGGCCCGGGAAGCAGGTGAGACGTCTGCTCGAACCCTCCCACGATGCAGTCTTCCCGGCGCTGTGGTCGGCCTGGATGACCCTGCGGCAGTCACTGGGGACCGACGTCATCTGGCGAAAGATACTCAGAGAAGGAATCTATCTGCCAGAGGTCGGGCGCCTCCAGATCACCGACAGGGTGGACTTCAACCGGCAATATGCATATCTGACGGCCATGGACGAGTACGCGCGCCAACGTGGTCAGCGTGCGGAGCCATCCCTTCTGGTGAAGGTGATGCTCGGTCTCGAGCCCGCTCCGGAACAGATGCCGCCGGAAGAAGATGACAGTAACGACTCCGAGGAGGAGGAGGAGACGGGGGAGGATGAAGGCTCCGAGGGAAGGTCCCATCGGGGGAGCCCACGGGAGAGCGGCGAGGTGGCCGGCTCTGACAACGTTGATGTCACTGAGCTCCTCGAGGTCCGCTTCTATCCCTACTCAACTTGCTTCATCCATTCTCTTATGCAGCTTCTAACCCGTTTCTCCATCCTTCTCAGGAGCACACGGACGTCGGTCAGGCGTCCTCAACAGGAGTAGGAGAGGCGCCAGCAGGACAAGGCGGGGGCCAGGCACCCATTATCGAATTGACAAGTACTAAGGGGTCCCCTGCTGCAACTGTTCCTGCGGCGACCGGGGTAGCGGAAGATGATGCTCCGAACTCCCGTAAGTCTCCCTACTTTACTGCTGGTGCTTGCCATTGACGATCCGTGACTAACCATGGCATGCCCTGCGCAGTGATCTCAACATCGGAGGCTCGTCGGGTTGCCGAACCCGGGCCATCTACGAGTGGACCAGTGGTGGACATGCCGCCTGCTCCGGAACAGGCTTCCCAAACCGAGCCGGCCCCACCAACTGCTGATCAAGGGGCTGCGGACGTCGGCGGTGCTGCCACCGGAGAGAGGCTGGGGGCTGACGAGGGTGTCAGCGCCGCTGGGGAGAGAGAAGAAGGTTGCCCGGATGTTGGGGAACCTTTCCCTCGTGAGGACCTCCCAGGGGCGGACCCTGCAGCAGACCTGCTGGCTGCCTTCCCTGCCTACCGGCCTGCCGACCCAGAGGAGATGGATGACTCGGACGCGGAGGCGGTCGAGGATAGCCGGGTAACGCGACGCAGGGGGTGGAAGTGCATCCAGCGCTTCCTCAAGCGAGACCCATCGGAATGGCTGGGGCGCATGGGATCACTTCAGACCTGGCTGCGCTTCCTGTGTGCCGGGGGAGCTGATGCTCAACGCCTCCATCTGACGGTCCGTGATTTCATGGCCGAGAAGATGCGCGAGAGCCGCCGGCGTGCCGACGTCGCACAAAGTCGGGACATGTCGGAGAGCACGCAGGCGCTCATCGCGGCAGAGCAGGAAGTCCGGCGCCTCGAAGGGCAGGCGGCAGAGAAGGAGGCCTTCGTCGCAGCATGTACCGAGCTTGTGGAGCAACTATCGGCACAACTGATCGACGCTCAGGTACAGCTGACGGAGGCGGGCCAACAGATGGTCACACTCCAAGTCGAGCGGGAGCGTGCACAGGCCAGGATTGACGAACTGCGTGCTGCGACCGCCGACGAGGAGAGGGCACGCAGAGAACGAGAAGCAGCCCTGGAGGCCGCCAGCCAAAGGGTAGCGGCATTAGAAAGACTCATTCAGCACGCTAATCCCTAAGGGCTGTTTTTTACCATTCCCAGAACATTTGCTTCCGCTACTTAATATTTGATCCACTTGTACGAATCGCCATATTTATCTGCGTCTTTTGGTTTAACATGCTCAACCACAAATTGTCTCGTGGGAGCGTTAACCAAGCATCAGGCATCCATAATTGGGCCTGGGTTTCTGGAGAAAAGAGGGAGGTCATTCTTGGGAAAGGAGACCTCAGACCTAACCAATGTATCGTCCCCCAACTTGTTCCAACACACGAGCGGGACAACGCTAGGGTCGTTGAGATTTTATCCGAACATAGGGAAATGAGAAAGGGTGAATCGCGTGTCCCGAATCCAGACATCCACAACGATCGGCCTTCCAGGAAATGCCCAAGACGGTAGGCGGACAGTGGATCGACCATAACAACTGCAATAGACGGACCGAAAAAGGCCATCATTCATATTGCAGGAGGCGGACCACATGTCATCATGAATACCGCTTTGGGGTTCCTTCAGACACAAGGGTGGAAAATCCAGATCAACAGGGCATGCGAAGCGTGGGGCGAAGTGACGATTTGTTCGGACAGAATCCAACGCTCTCAAAATTGCGCCACCGTGGGGAAAGCGTATTGGGCGGATGCACTAATCTGGCCGTGAGTCACCTCAATTCTCAGACAGCATCTCTCTGACGAGGAAACTGTCGCTTCCCATCATTGCGATGGGGCATCCCGAGCTGAATCGGGGAGAATATCACAACTGCACCACTCTACCCGAAGTCAGGCCAGACGGCCGGCGACGAGGAGGGGCGGGACTTATCGATCCCTGAGGCTGGACCCGAGTCGAAATGTCCGGGCATTCCTACGTACTCCATCAGGCTGGAGATCAAGCCACACGTAGTTCTGTGAGTGCAGTTTAACGTCATGCAGGACGTAGGACCCCATTTGGGGTAGATCTTAGTTTAGGGTCTTAGAGCTCGGACCATAAGGGCTGGATCTTAGTTTAAGATCTTAGAGCTCGGACCATAAAGGTGGAGGATCTTAGTTTAAGGTCTTAGAGCTCAGACCATAAGGGCTAGAGGATCTTAGTTTAAGGTCTTAGAGCTCGGACCATAAGGGCTAGAGGATCTTAGTTTAAGGTCTTAGAGCTCGGACCAGAAGGGCTAGATCTTAGTTTAAGGTCTTAGAGCTCGGACCAGAAGGGGAGATCTTAGTTTAAGGTCTTAGAGCTCGGACCATAAAGGGGGGATCTTAGTTTAAGGTCTTAGAGCTCGGACCATAGGGGGAGATCTTAGTTTAAGGTCTTAGAGCTCGGACCATAAAGGGGGGATCTTAGTTTAAGGTCTTAGAGCTCGGACCATAAGGCGAGATCTTAGTTTAAGGTCTTAGAGCTCGGACCATAAGGGGAGATCTTAGTTTAAGGTCTTAGAGCTCGGACCATAAGGGGAGATCTTAGTTTAAGGTCTTAGAGCTCGGACCATAAGGGGAGATCTTAGTTTAAGGTCTTAGAGCTCGGACCATAAGGGGAGATCTTAGTTTAAGGTCTTAGAGCTCGGACCATAAGGGGAGATCTTAGTTTAAGGTCTTAGAGCTCGGACCATAAGGGGAGATCTTAGTTTAAGGTCTTAGAGCTCGGACCATAAGGGGAGATCTTAGTTTAAGGTCTTAGAGCTCGGACCATAAGGGGAGATCTTAGTTTAAGGTCTTAGAGCTCGGACCATAAGGAGAGATCTTAGTTTAAGGTCTTAGAGCTCGGACCATAAGGGCTCAAAGCACGCCACATCGTGGTCATATCCCCTGGATATGCGAAGATGCACTGAGGGATAGTGTCAAGAGTGTCGAGGTTTCGCCTGGTCAGAATGGGAGGTGGAAAATGTGAATCATGCGGCCATTCACTCGAGGACCGGGAGCACCTGGCGTGACGATATGAGAATACTGCCGACCGTGGCGGAAAAGCAGCATCAACATCGCACCAACCGTTGGTGGAATGAGGCAGCAAACGAGCATCGACCGCTCAATCGCAGGATTTATATCGATTTGCTGCCCGAGGCCATTGGGGGTACCGGCCCGAGTCGGTGGGAGAGCACTGAGGCATTGTGTCCGAACCGTTCACGGGGGCTCCACCCAGGGCGTAGACGATGGGTCCGAATGAAAGGGAGCACGAAGCCTGAAAAGTGGAGGAAACCTGACCAAGCGGATCCTGACCCTCCTGGCAATAAACCAGAGTACTCTTGACACCGGTGGACCACGGCAAGGGGTCGGGGAACACGCCTTGAGGGTGACCTGAAGGCGGCGGATTCCCCAGAGAAGGGGGAATCTCTAAGAGGTGGGGGGCTGGACCCGAAGTTTCAAACATCCGGGCGTTCCTACGTATCCCATAAGGATGGGAATCAAGCCGCACGTAGTTCTTGAAGCGCGGTGCAACACAATCGGGCACCAGCGCGGGGAAGAGTGCGGGTCTGACCCTCGCACACAAAAGGAGCGGCATTTGATATTTCTTGTTTGTCCTTAAAGATGAATGGTTTTTCTTTGTGCGGCGACATGCCCGTGATTGAGAAATCTCTGGCGTCGCCACAATAATCAAGCCATGGAAGGCATTGATGAATGGCGTGGTCATTAACCAGCGCCCAACATGAGTGTCCCCTGAGGAGGACATCACGATGCAGTGCCGTTTCTCGTCGGGCGGCCAAGACGATCACAGTTTACGGTCGTGTGGTAGGACCAGACAACACAGTTTAAGGTCGTGTGGTTCGGACCATGGAGGAATCCGCTTACCGCGGTACGGCGGACACGGCGGAGGTGGGAGCATACCCAGCCCTGCGGTCACGCACGATTCCAGGAGAAGAGTCTTGGGATGGGGGTCTGCGTATGTCCATCACCCGAGGGGCAGAGATGCTAGCCTCCAGATATACTGGGCCCAGAACGCAATTGTTCGGGCGACTCCCTCCTCCTTATGGGGACGAGGGTCCAGCTACGCATGGCCCTTAGGGAGGATATCTGCATATATCCTTGGTGCTCAGATCATGGGAGCCTCGAACGACATCATTACCCTGGTTGGTCTGCCTAACGTGTAGAGGCGTACCGGAGGTCGGTATGAAGAGAGTGTCAAGATCCCACTACAACGCACAAAGGCGGAGTGTGATGAGGACTGCGCAACCAATGTTCAGAGCCCGAGAGAGCTGACATGGCGATCAAGGACGTTGCTGACGCATTCGCAACACAACATCCGATCGCGTCAGCCTAAGACGGGGCAAGCAAACGAGCATCAACCGCTCAATCGCAGGATTCATATCGATTTGCGGCCCAAGACCCGCCGGTAAATCGACCCGGAGCGGTGGGAGAGCACTGAGGCATCGTACCCAAACCGCTAACGAGGATCCCTTTGAGTGAAGGCTCGAACAAGAGGAAGCGCGAGGCCTGACAAGCAACACAGGACTTGTCGGGATTGAATCTGACACTACGAGTCATAGACCGAAGCACCCCAAAACATGTTAACAGATCTCCGGAAAGGGTCGGAGGACTCACCCTGAGAGCAACCGAAGGGGGGAAGGTCCCCGTGATCAACCAAGAGACGGGGCTGGACCTGAGACACAAGCGTCCAGGCGGTCCTACGTATCCCATAAGGATGGGAATCAAGCCATACGTAGTTCTTGAAAGGCAGTTTAACGTCATGCAGGACGATGAGGGGTGTGAGGTAGTCCCACACACGGGGGAGGCGTACGGCGCGGCCAGTAGACCGACGCGAATGAGGACATAATCCCCCGCTCACGCGATACGCCTCGCACAAAAAGGAGGGGAACTGGGGCCAGAGGCCCAACGCGGGATAGGGATTCCCGGGAAATGGGGCTGGGCCTGAAACATGATGTCCAGGCGGTCCTACGTATCCCATAAGGATGGGAATCAAGCCATACGTAGTTCTTGAAGTGCAGTTTAACGTCATGCAGGACGAAGAGGAAAAAAGAAGGGGGGAGCAGAAGGCATCCCCAAACGTGGAGGGGGGCGTACAGCGTGACGAACAAACCGACGTGAATGAGGGCATAGCCCCGCACTCACACCATACGCCGCACACCCCGGGGCAACTGGGCCAAGGGCCCGAGATGGGATGGAAATTCCCGAAGGATGGGGCTGGGCCTGAAACACAAGCGTCCAGGCGGTCCTACGTATCCCATAAGGATGGGAATCAAGCCGCACGTAGTTCTGGAGAGGCAGTTTAACGTCATGCAGGACGAATGCTGAACAGTTTAACGTCTTGTAGCTCGGACGTAGTACAGTTTAACGTCGTGTTGGACGAAACACTTGGCAGTTTAACGTCTTGCAGCACGGACGATATGCTAGGCAGTTTAACGTCGTGCAGCTTGGACGTATGCAGTTTAACGTCGTGCAGGACGTGGTGACACTCAGGCAAAGTATTGCTTGAGGAACCTAGCGTTGGTGGGAGGAGTGACACGCTCACCATCCATAGTCGCTAGGGAGTACGCGCCATTGGGATAGACCTTGTGGACAACAAAAGGTCCCTCCCACTTGGGATCCAACTTGGGCGGCTTCCTGCCGGGGATCATCGGTGCTCTTAGGGCTAGCACTAGATCACCCTGTAGGAAGGAGCGGAGGCGAACCTTCTTATTGAAAGCTCGAGCCATCCTGCTTTGATGCCTCTCCAAGTTGTGCAAAGCGCGAAGTCTATTCTCATCCAGTGCTTCCAACTCGACTAGACGGGCTTCAGCAACTCTGTCCGGCGCTTGCTGGTCGTAGACCGCAGTGCGCAAGGACGGTAACTGGATCTCGATGGGCAGGACGGCCTCAGCTCCATACACCAGGGAATAAGGGGTCATCTGGGTGGAATTGCGAGTCGTCGTCCGATAAGCCCAGAGGGCGTTGGGGAGCTTGTCCGGCCAACTCTTCTTGTTCTGACCAACCATCTTTTGCAGAATGTTAGAGAGGGTTTTGTTAAACGCCTCGATCTGTCCATTCGCCTGCGCATGATAGCGAGATGTATGGTTCGAGCGGATGTTATACTTGGCGTACAACTTCTTCAACTCGGCTGCTCGGAAATTGGTTCCGTTATCCGTGAGGATAGCGTGAGGCACTCCAAATCGATAGATGATGTTGGAGGTCACGAAGTCAGCGATCGAACAGGATTTGACCTCTCTGAGCGGAATCGCTTCTGCCCACTTGGAGAAGAAGTCCGTGGCGGTCAGAATGAACCGGCACTGGCGAGCTGTCGCCGGCGGGTAAGGTCCCACAACGTCCAGTCCCCAGACTGCAAAGGGCCAGGAATACCTTGTGGTATGGAGAGGCTCCGGCGGCCGATGCACAAAGTCCGCGTGAACCTGGCACGCATGGCACCTCCTGGCGTACTCGATGCAGTCATGGATCATAGAGGGCCAGAAGTATCCCAACCTCCGAATCTGGTGGGACAGCTTCGGCCCAGTTTGGTGGGCGCCGCATGAACCAGCATGAACCTCTTGCATGACTCGTGGGATCTCAACTCCCTGAAGGCAACGGAGGAGAACACCATCAAATCCGCGTTTGTAGAGGATCTGCTCCAGGCCGGGACTGCTCTGGAGGACGAACTGCGATGCGCGGCGTCGAACTCGCTCGCGCTCGGCCCGATCTGACGGAAGAATGCCATGTTGGAGGTACTCAACCAAAGGCGTCCTCCAATCAGGGGCTGATCCGACTGCTATATCTGGGGTACTCGGGGCTCCGGGCATAGGGGCAACCGTGGTGAGATTACTTACCAACGGGCCGCGATCTTCTTCCGGGATAACGGGAGCGATGAGCCTGCGGCGCGTCACGCGGACGATCAGGTTGTCCTGTTCAGGTTCCGCAAGTGACGCAGCCAGGCTGGCCAAAGCATCTGCTCGACCGTTCTGCGACCGGGGAATATGGACAATTTCTGGCCGAGAAGGGAACCGGGCCATCAGAAGGAGGGTGCACTCCAACAATGGCACAAGTTCCGGCTTCCTGACAACATAGTCGCCATTGATCTGCTTAATGACCAGCTCGGAGTCCCCTTTCACACACAGATGGGGCACGTCGATCTCGAGAGCTAACTCGAGGCCGGTGATGAGGGCATGGTATTCCGCCTCATTGTTGGTACAGCCCTCTGACAACAGGAAAGAGTATGGCAGCACGGCTCGCTCCGGGGTAATGAAGACGATGCCCAAGCCCACTCTATTGAGCTTAGGATTATCGAGTCTTCTACCGGTGGGGCTCCGGGAGGCACCGTCAAAGTGCATCTGCCAGCATGGATCGGCTCGATCAACCGAGAGAATGGTCTCATCAGGAAAGCCTAGATCCAGCGGCTGATCCGCGGAGGTCGGGTGAGCGGCCAGAAAGTCTGCCAACGCTTGCCCTTTGATGGCCTTCTGAGACACATACCTGATGTCGAACTGCTGGAGAATCACAGCCCACCGCGCTAGACGGCCAGTCAACATAGGTCGGCTCAGGATATATTTCAACGGGTCTACCCGAGAAACCAACTGTACCTCATGGTGCTGCAAGTAGTGCCGTAATTTCTGTACGGCAAATACGAGCGCCAGGCAGCTCTTCTCGATGGGGGAATACCTAACCTCCGCATCGAGGAGCATGCGACTGAGGTAATAGAGGCTATTCTCTGTTCCCTCGTTGTTCTTCTGGGCGAGAAGGGCACCCAGGGACCGTTCCAGGGCGGTCACATAAAGGACCAGCGGCTTTCCGGATACGGGCGGCATCAGGACCGGAGGTTGAAGCAGGTACTGCTTGATTTCCTCGAAAGCGGTCTGACACTCTTTATCCCATACATAGGTGACACCCTTCTTCATAAGCCGAGAAAAGGGCTTACACTTGCCGGCCAGATTCGCGATGAATCGGCGTATATAGGCTAAGTGGCCTTGGAACCCTTGCAGTTCCCGGACGGTACCCGGGGGAGGCATCTGGCTAATCGCCCTGATTTTCTCTGGGTCGATCTCAATACCCCGGTATCTTACCACAAATCCAAGGAACTTTCCGGAGGTGACCCCAAAGGCACACTTCAACGGGTTCATCTTCAGGCAGCGAGACCGGAGGAAGCTGAACACTTTCTCAAGATCTTTGAGATGGTCCTGACGCTGGCGCGATTTGACAACCAAGTCGTCGACGTAGCATTCCACCAGTGTGCCGAGGATTGGCTTGAATATGCGGTGCATCGCCCGTTGATAGGTGGCACCTGCATTCTTCAGGCCGAAGGGCATGACCCGGTAGCAAAAGGTACCTTGGGGGGCCCTGAAGGCAGTGAACTCCTCATCCTCAGGGGCCATCCGAATTTGGTTGTATCCGGAGTATCCATCCATGAAGGAGAGGGCTTGGAACCCTGCTGTGGCATCAATCAACAGCTCTGTCACTGGAAGGGGAAAATCATCCTTCGGACAGTGGCGGTTGAGATCGCGGAAGTCGATGCAGACTCTAATCTGCCCGTTCTTCTTCCTGACCGGCACAATGTTGGCCAGCCATTTGGGGTACTGAACTTCCCTCACGAAGTTGGCTTTGATAAGCTTGTCAACTTCGGCCTCAACCATGGCACCGTGGGATGGGTGCATCTTCCTGGGAGGCTGCTTGAACCCGCGATGGTTCGCCGGGAGACCTAGGCGGTGGACGGCTACCTGAGGATCTAGCCCCGGCATCTCGTCATAGCCCCAAGCGAACACATCACGGTGCTGCCTGAGAAAGTCCACGTACTGCTGCCGCTCCTCAGAGGGCATGGCGGTACTAACCAACGTGGGTCTTGGATCGGCCTCGGTTCCAAGGTTCACCTGTATTAACTCATCGACCGTGGCGGGGACGCCCTCCTCAAAGGCTGGGGGTGCGTCTTCCATACCCTCTCCACTCGGGGAGGGATCATCCACGGGAGAGACTGCGTTGGAAACTGCATTGGGGCTACCAGATCCTGCTGGGCCACTGGTGCTGGCGCGGGCGGTCGCGGCCGTCTCATCAGGAGACTCGCGGACCGTCAAGACCATGGCGACGTCCAACCGGTGAATCGGGAGGACGTAAGCGTCATCCAGACTTGCCCAGGGATCGCTTGCAACAGCGACAGGCTCAACCTCACCTGCCAGGATCTGCTTATCCTTGCTCTTGTAATAGTCCGCGTCCAGATAGCGGGCTTCACATGAGGCAAAAGGAGAGGCATCTCCTTGAAGCACGCCTACTCGACCATTAAGGGAGTATTTGAGGCATTGGTGGTATGACGAGGGAACCGCCGCATGAAGGTGAAGCCATGGCCTGCCCATCAATGCGTTATACGCAGTGTCCTGAGAGACTACCATGAATTCGGTGTTGGCAACCAAGTCACCGAACTGGGTCTTCAAACGTATCTTGCCGACCGGGGTTTGCTCGGTGCGGTCGTACCCCTGGATCCTGAGGTCGGAGGGAATCAAGTCATCCTCAGACAACCCCAATCTCCGGAGCGTCCGAGTTGGAATCAGATTAATCCCGGACCCCGTGTCGACAAGACAGCGCCGGACTTCAAGGCCGTTGAACTGGCCGGTGACATACAGCGGACGAATTTGTCCCTGTATAGGAGGGTCTTCATCCTTACCAGAGAACGAGATAACTGCCTGACATTCGGCGTCCTCGATCGTTTCGGCGTGGAAGGCCTCTGCAGCCGCAACCTCTGTCTCAAACTGGAGGGGGCTTTTCAGGGCTTCAGCGAGTGCCTCGCGCATCTCAGATGACATGCGCAGAGCCTCAAGGATGGAGAGCCTTGCTGGGATGTCGGCCAAGTGCTTCAGGACATCATACTTTTTGGCCAAGCGCGAGCTCCTGGTTGCAGGAGATTGCTCTGCGGTTGGTGGCATGACGGGCCTTACCGGTTGGATCGGCGGCCGACTGGTACTTGGCGCATCTCGCTGTTCACTGGTCGCAGTCCGGGAAATGGTCACCGTACTGGAGTCAGGAGGCCGGGATGGACTTGTGGCAGGGCGGAGCTGGTCGCGACGCGGCTGAGGCGGTTCTGCCCGGTCCCATACCACAAACAGTGGCGGAGGCGAATCCGTCATCCCCGGATGGGGAGCCTGCGTACGTTGAGCTCGATCTTGAGCCTGCCGCCTAGTCTCAGTGGCGTGCACGGCCTGGCCGGAGGTACGGACGGCTGTGCCCCGGCGACTCCTGCTGCTGCGGTTCTTCCGACGGTGGCGACGACCGGGGACGCTAGGGAGGTCCACCTGGTGTTCTTCAACGTCGGGAACCGAAAAGGGATTTACCAGCTCGACGGTGTTAACCGAAGCGTACCCAATACCGTCGTCGGACGAATCATCCATCACCGGGCGGATCCGAGGAGGGACCCCCATCCCCGGGGGCATGAAATCGCCGAGAGTACGGGATAGTGGCGGAACTGGCGGGGCGCGCTCTTCCTTCTTGCGCTGCCGCCGTTTGCTCCTCTTGGAGGAGGCAGACTGGGACGACGATGCCGAAGCAGCACCCGCAGGTTCTGGGGGCTCAGGCTGATTCAAGCGCGCACGGATGATTCCCTGGGCGCGAATGGTCGTCTTGCGGGCCATCCAGTTATTATACTTCTGGGACCCGTGGTCGGAGACCAGCTGCCATTCGTCCTCGTTGCCACTATCGTCATCTGATCCCACGAACACGCCCGCTACATGTGCTGGAGCTGGGCCCAACCTGATTACATTGTTGTTAATCTGGTCTTGGAGCCAGTCCTTAAACACATAGCACCGCTGGATGGTGTGCCCCAGGGCCCGATGGTAGGGGCAGTAGCGGGGGTTATCCGTGAGATGTGCCTCCTCTGGCTTCCAACACTCAGGCAGTCGCACAATCCTCTGCTCCAGGGCGCTCCGGAAATAACCGGGGACCTGATCCTCATGGAATGAGTACGTCAGGTGTCGCGGGCCCCTGGGAGCGCGGTCTTGACGAGGGGCTGGAGGGGCCTGCCGAGGAGGTGGACCCTGATTATCTCGCCTGGGTTGTGGCGGTACATTACGCGGAGGGGCCGGCCGGTTCTGAGGCTGCCGCTGCTGGGCCGGGAACTGAGCCCGTGGAGGCGGATTCCTGTGAGGCGGTGGAGCTGGCCTCACCGGCAGCAGCTCCAACGGCCTGGGAGCCTCTATCTGGGCCACAGCAGCGGGCTCAGCCCTGCTGGCTCTCCTTGCAGGAATCATAGGAGGCAGCGGGTGTGCCTGGCTGGCCTGTTGCAGGGCTTCCTCAAGACGTTGAGCTTTGTCTGAGAAGTCCCTGAACCCTCCGGGGTAATTCTGAGTAATCAGGGAAGGGACCAGCTCGGTCTTGACGTTCCCGACGCACATTGTCAGCAACTGCTCCTGAGTCAATGGCATGTCAAGGGAATACGTGAGACCCTTCCATCGGGCGACGAAGTCCGCGACTCGCTCATCAGGCCTCTGCTTGCACTTGAAGAGGTCTGCGATACTCGTCTTCCGGGTCGTGGAACTGAACTGGTAGAGGAACTGTCTACGGAGGTCCTCCCAGCTGGTTACCGACCCGACGGGGAGCTGGCTGTACCAGACAAATGCTGGCCCTTCCAGTGTCTGGACAAAGCAGCGAAGCTTAGCGGCCTCTTGCTGCGCCGGAGTCCCCAACATAGGCCCGCACCTCGAGTTGAAATGGGCCAAATGTTGTGGCGGATCTCCGGTCCCGTTGAAGGGGGCGAAAGTGGGATTCCCGAATCCCGGAGGCGCCGGCATGTCATCCACCCATGCTGGGTATGGCTTGCCGTCCGGTGGGATCGCCACCTGCCGAGTCTCCAAGGCTTCCAAGCGGGCAATGAGTGCCGCCATCGGATCGTCCGGACATGGGTTCCAGTCCTGGCGAGGATCTCTAACCACGAGCGCATTGCATGGCCCTTCAATCGGGTCGTCGACCGGATCGTCGAACTCGGCAGCTCGTGGGATGGCTGGCGGAGCGGCCCTTGGGGCAGCGGGAGGAATCCGAGCGGGATCTCTCGGGTAGTCGCGCTGCTCGGGAGGGTGTGGCGAAACATACCGCGCCCTCTTGCCGTAGGCAATGGCCTCTCTCCTGTCGGCGAACACGGCGTAATCACGGTTGCCCGGGAGAGTCTCATCGAGGGGTGGTTGTTCCGGTCCCTGCTGCCCTGGCCTGGGATCACCGTAGTCAGGCCGCCGTTCTGCAGCGCGCTCGGCGAGGAGCTGGTCAACCAGCCTCTTCTGTTCGGCGAGCTGCTGACGTAGCGTAGCCTTCTCGGGATCCTCCTCTGCCTTCCGCATGGAGGCAGATGGGTCGGCGGGCCTTATAGCCTCGCTGTGCTCTTTTCCTTTGCTGACGTTTCGGCTCAACGTCAGTGCTTCAGTGGGTGTGGGGAGCCCCAGGAGGTTCCTCTGATGACGAGTAACTCTCACTGATGGGTCTGACGACGGCTTGTCTTCGGGGGGGAAGCCCCCGTCGAGAAGTTCCAAGTCGTTCCCCTCTCCCGACAGGTCAGCCATATTGACTGTCCCTGTCCCTGGGGATATACCCTCAGGGCCACCCAGCGAATCGGGCTGTCGGCGGATCACACTGAAGCGTAGGGCAGCGTACTGCCCCCATCCACGGATATACACGTGGGGAGTGGCTTCCTCGATAACTTTGCGGAGTACTTGAAAGCACTCAACGCATCGTTGTTGGAGGGCCTCGTGGTGCCCAAATGACCCGGGGTGCCGAACCGCGGGGAGCATGGCCAGGTCAATTTGACGGCACTGCTCACCAATATCCTCCAGGTGTAGTTGACTCCCGGGGTATGGCATTTGTAGGCAGTGAAGACGGGAGTGAGTCTCCCGGAGAGTTCGGCGGAAGCACTCGAACTCATCCGGGGTGAGCGATTCGGGTGCATCAAAGCCCGGTCCTGCGACTGGCCAAAACTTCTCAGGGAAGTGGCCCTCTGCAAGGACGGTCCAGAAGCTCCACGACTCAAACTCGGGACCCAGATCTCCTCGGTCCTCTTCCATGGCTGGGAACGGACGGGGAACTGGTAGTGGTGCCGAGGCGGGCCGTCGGGCCGACGGGCTGGCCGGCGGTGAATACGGCGAGCAGGCCGATTGGCCTCCATATCCCGGGCCTCCCCCTGAGGGTGGCGGTGCCCCAGCTACCACATCACGATAGGACGGGCCGGCGAGCGAACATCCTGCCGTAGCATCGGTGCTCGCCGAGGGCGCACCAGATCGTGGTTCGACCGTCGGTCCCCAGAAAAAGTCTCCGGCTTCTCTGATCGAGACGGAAGGCACTTCCGGAGGGGCCGGTACCAACCGCAAGTTTGATCCTTGGGGGTCTACCAGGCCCTCGTTACTCCGGATATACCTTCGGAGAGACGCGGGGATCACATCGATCTCGCTCTCGGGGAGCACGAGGCTGACGTGCCGCATTCCTACCCCTGCCCTTGACTGGCGGGATTGGGGAAGGGGCTCTGTCGCCGAATCGTACTCTGCCTCTGAGTCAGAGAAGCAAACCGGTCGGATCTCTGTCCGGAACTCCGCAACATTCTTCCCTCGGCGTCGACGCCTTGCCTTCCTGCCCCTGGGTGGTTCTTCGGGGCAGGGCTGATCTCTGTCCTGGCGTCCTCCGGCCGCACTGGTGCTGGGGCCGAGAGGACTGGGAACCAAGGTGCGAGGGGCACCGGGACAGATATCAAAGGGGACGCGGGGAGAGATGATCCCGGGCAGGACTCCGGGCCGGGATCGGGAGGTGGGATGACCCATGCCTCCTGGATCGGCCACACAGAGTAGATCCTGCCGGTGAATAGTGCTACCGCGAGGTGGTCCGCGGTGGCTACTGCCAGTGCCAGCAACCGGGAGAGTCAACCCAACCTGCCTTTGGGGCGGTCGGGGCCTCGATCCGGGTCGGGCATAGGAGTTCCCCCGCTCAGGATGCACAGAGGCCTGGCGACTGGAGCCAGCAGTGGCTTGGGCCAATGCGGCCGCTGTTGCTAGAGCCCCAAGGTGGGCATCCTCTTCCGCTCGTGCCCGACGTTGGCGTCGAGACAGACGAGCCGGGATGAGCGGCGCGGGCAGGTGGAGAGCCTGTTCCTCGACTTGAGGGGCCTGGCGGCGATGTCGCCGTGGCCTGGCGGGAGCCCTTATCGTGGATCCCTGGAGCGGACCTCGGATAGGGTGATCCTGGGCATCTTCC
This sequence comes from Viscum album, assembly GCA_963277665.1. NCBI lineage: Eukaryota > Viridiplantae > Streptophyta > Magnoliopsida > Santalales > Viscaceae > Viscum > Viscum album. The sequence continues at coordinate 2,029,788,529 of OY728150.1, forward strand.
ACTTCATCCGCATAGGGAAGGGAACTGTCAGAGCGCTCCGGGGATAAGCTCCCGAAGCGGTTGGACGTTGAGGTAGGCGGCGGTGCCTCCCTGCGCGGCCCTCGGGGGCGGCGGTGGTGGCGAGGCGCAGCCTCCTCAAGGTCTAGGCGAGCCATGTCCCTAGTGGGGATGACTCCCTCTTCCTCGTATCTCCGCACCAGGGTGTTGATCACCCTTCTCTGGATGACCTCCGAGGGGGAGAGAGGGCGTGGTCGTCCCGCAATTGCGGCTGCTGGGACGGCTGTGGAACGGGCGGGACCGCGCGGAGTAGCCGCGTCGGTGTTTCCCCTGTCCCTGCGCCAGTGGGCGGGTGGCGTTCGGGCACTAGATCGGGCGACCTGATTTCTGAAAGCAGGGAGAATGACCCATTAATACTGACAGGAAAAAGGAATCGACAACCAACCATTAGCGCCACGACGCCTTCCGTGGGGGGAACCCAGGCCCTCGACGTTGCGAGACGGAGTGCCCGATGTCCCTTCCCCAGCCCCTGGCGGGTAAGACTGAATGCTTGGCCGGGCAACACGCCGGTCTTCCAACACCTCTGAAAGCCATCGGTCTTCGTATCGAGGAGAAGAGATTCACGTCGGGTTCACCATTTTTCTGTTTCGGTGCGGATGTGCGTCGGGTTACGCTGTTCCGCCAGGACGCGTTCGCGCGTGCACCCGTCAACCCGAGGGGATGGGCGCGCGGCTTGTGGTCCCGCAGTCCCGCTTTCCAAGGGCGGGCGGCATCCGTCCCTTATTCAGGGGCGTCTGCTCCTTGATCGAAACCGGGATGATGGGATGTCGGCTTCTCCTTCCTTGGACGTCTCCTCGGAACTTGTCGCCTAATCCGGGTCTCCCTCATAGACTTAAGAATGTTCGTGAATCTCGTTCCCGGCGCCATATCTTCATGGACACCGGTTAATTACGCTGCTTCCGCCCGGACGTTCCAAGGAGTCTGGGCGGGGCAGCAACCTGCGGTGAGAAGGCCGGGTGGCTCTGGGTGCTGGGGGCGTGTTGTAACACTGCGGCTCTGCACGTCTGTCTTCCGTCCCTAATAGGGCTTCTCGAAGGCACGATGGCCTGAGGCATCCCGTACTAGGTGCGGGGAACTGTGTCACCTGAGGTTTTCCTCAGCTTCCCGTGTTTAACACGGGGTATGCCGCGAGTTTAACGTCCAGCGGGGACGGCATCGGACCGATCAACACGAAAAGTGGATCAGATGACAGAACCCCTTGCGGGGAACCTCCGACGCTGGGGCCAGCACATGGGCGGCTTCCCAAGTAACGTGGAGTGAAGTGAAGTGGCATGACCCCACCGGGATGTGGCGGCCCGGGTAAGGATCAGGGTGGATGATGGAGTAAAGAGCTTGGACCCCAGAGGGGCTTCCTACGTACCGCGCGTTAACACGGATCAAAGTCAACGTAGTTCGGGCATACAGTTTAACGTCATGCTGGACGTCGGCAAGCCGACTCACGAAGAGGTCGAGGCCGCCGGGCGGAGGATTGAACCGAACCACCTCGCACGGAGGGGGATGGAACGGCCGGGTGGATCACAGTTTCACGTCATGCTGGACGATAAAAGGGGAAATGGAAAAGGGGGGCTGTGGGGAGGCACCGTGGAGATACACACGGGCGGTCTCCCACAGGGGCGGATTCATAGGTGAATCAACGCAAGCGTGAACCCTGGAGGGGTCCACTGATGGACGAACCGACGTAAATACGACCGGGACGACCAGGTGGTGGGCTTGGACCTCAGGGAGGCTTCCTACGTACCCTGTATAGAAGACAGGGATCAAAGTCCACGTAGTTCATTCTGTCAGGACTTACGCACTTGGGGCAGCCCGGATACTGCAAAACTCAGTTGGAAGGGACTTGGACCGAAAGCAAAAGACACCTCGATCCCAGTCAGACCCTCTACTGGCTTCGGCAGTGGGGAGGTGCAATGGAGATACACATGTGCAGCCTCCCACGAGAAACTAGGGGTTTGTAATACCCTGCCCCCGTAGGGAAAAGCCACTCCCATTAAATCGTCCCAAAAGGGGGACAATCCCGACATCCCTGCAGAGACGAGCGGGTGGGGGCCACGTCCAAACCGGGGGAGACCCTGCGTGCGGAGCACGGGATCAGGTTGCGGACGGTTTAGCGTCTTGCCAGACGAAGTACAGTTTAACGTCATGTGTTGAGGACGAGGCACTTGGCAGTTTAACGTCTTGCAGCACGGACGATGGGGGCTAGGCAGTTTAACGTCGTGCAGCTTGGACGGGTGTGCAGTTTAACGTCATGCTGGGCATAGGTTGCCGGACGGAGCACGTGGCAGTTTAACGTCTTGCAGCGCGGACGATGTACAGTTTAACGTCGTGCAGGACGTATATGCAGTTTAACGTCATGCTGGACGAGTATGCAGTTTAACGTCATGCTGGACATATATGCAGTTTAACGTCATGCTGGACATAGGTGCGTGTCACTTCGCGCAAGCCTGGAGGGCCGCACGGGAAGACAACGCACGGTGCGGGCACCCGGGATGAGAATCATCGGGTGCCACACAGGCGGGTAACCTTAGGAGGTCAACGGGGACGACCCTGGCAGATTGCGCGCAAAAAGGAAGCTTTGCGCGCAATACTGCGGGCCGGCGCGCAATCGGGGTGGCTGGCGCGCAATTGGGCCAGCGCCTTGCGCGCGGATGCTTGAGATTGCTCACACCGGGCTTCGGATAGCGCGCGGGGGCAACGGCTCATTCTTTAACGAATGGCCACTTGAAAGAAGGGGGGGTGCGCGCAATCAGGCCGGATTGCGCGCACCCCGGGGGCAATTGCGCGCAAGCGGGTTCTTTTGCGCGCAAAGGCCTTAGGGTGAGTTTTTATTCAAATGAAAGGAGCCAGCTGGGATTGCGCGCGAAGGCGGACCCCGAGGCTTTCTTGCGCGAAAGAAAGGAGGTTACCTGAAGTTCGTCATTGCGCGCGGAAGGGGTTGAATTGCGCGCACGGGAGACGTTTCGACTTCCAGCAACCTTTGAAACGTTGGGGTTCGCCTTGTATTTATAGGCAACCCCGGGCGCGGAATCCAGGATGCGAGCGCGAAATTCCCCCCGCGGGCGCGGAATCGGGCGCGGCGCGTAAGGGAGTCGCGCGGACCCGCGGCGCGCCGAATTGCGCGCCGAGCCGGCGCATTGCGCGCATCCCGGGGGTTTTCCGCGCGGGACATCACCTTTGCGCGCGGGCCTCTGAAATTCCGCGCACGGCCTCCGGGCCCTCCGAAACATCCTTCCGACTCCAAATATGACCTCGCTTTCCGCATCCGGAGCTTCGTTTGGGAGCAACGGACTTTTCCGGCGTCTACAAACGTTTCAGGTAATAATTGCTTTATTTTTCATATGTGTTTTGACCTGTTATTTTTGATCGTATTACATAGATCATGATTTAATTACTTCTAAAATGCATAATATTATTTAAATATTATATATATGTAAGATATAAATATATATAATTTATAGTTATATTAAATGGAAGAAATTGTTCATGGAGATGGTAGGTCGTACGTACGCACGAATGTTGTTTACATTTTCTTATCATATTGAATAGAAGTAAGTGAATGACATATATATATATATATTATTAATTTATTATTATTATTTCATGTATTTAATAATAATTCTTAATATATTTTTTTATAGTCATCCTTCATTGGTGAACGTGTAAGATGAATCTCATCACGTTGTGGTGACAGTAAGCCGTATGTACTCACGAGTGACGATATCATTTCATTAATGGTTAAATGGTATGCAATTGGATGGAATATGAATTTTAAAGATACAATATAATGGTATATGTATTATTTTAATCCTTTATATTCATCATTATATTGATTTAAATAATGTGCACATGAAAAATAGTGTACACCACAACGTGGAGACGATAAGTCGTACGTACGCACACATAGTGATACTATTTTCCATATGTTGTGAAAAAGGATAAATTTGGTTGTAACATAATTATAATAAAATAAAATCATGTATAAGGTAATTTATTTTTTATTTTAGTTTGAATACAATAGGTAAATAGGATGTAGAAGAAGAAAAAAATATTGAAATAGGTGATAAAACAATAACCTCCTTTCGAGCATCTAATTTTGATTTGGAAAAGAGGACTTGACAGGTTGGATTTATGAAAACTTTTAGAATCTAAGATGACATTAGGGATGTTGGAATTGGAAATGGTCATGGTTTGGCCAAGAAAAAGGAACTTGTAGGTGTGTATTAAAGAGTAAGAGAAGTTGTCTTTTATAATAATGGTGAGGGGCATATTTAGAAGATCTTAAAATATTAAGTTATTATAAATTGATTTTCAGGTTCAAATATCCCCAAAGTGATTAATTTAGATGATAATATTATTATGGTTCATAATCATTTCAACCAATAAATTTTAGACATGTTTAGATCATAAAATTGACCTTATGATTTGGATTTAATCATTAGTTAAACAGCTTAACTCTTACAGTGTCTTCATGTATCTTTACACTATACGGTTAATATAGTTTCAATAAAATGAAAAGAGAACCCCATTTAGATCAATAATTTCTTATTTGATGTTATAAAAATCAGTATTTCGATCTTTAAATTTTGAATAATTTATTTCATTTAATAAAATTGTATTTATTTCAAAATGTTAGTTATGTAAATTTAAATACTAATCAATATTTACATTTTTTGAAAATATAAAACCAACATGACTTTGAACCAATACATCCAATATTCAACTAACATGTCTAATTTATCTATATAATCATTGAATGTAATTAATTAAAAATATTTATATTTATTTTAATATTATTAATATCATTTATTTGATTCATCCTTTAATAAATCAATTACTACATCATAATTGTGTCACTAAATAAATTGAATAATTTAATGTTTAAAAATTATTAATAATTTATAATTACGTAAATAAATTTTTTATATTTCCCTTGAATATTTATAGTCAAATTTTTCTTATGTATAACAATATATTAAAAATGATTTATTTATTAAAATTTGAATATGGCACTTTTAACTCCTCCTTAAATAAAATAAAATTGATTTTTTAATCAAACAAATGTGGATTAAAAAGGATTATATTTTCCTCATAAGGATGATTTTGGTTGAAATATACTTATCCAATAAAATTAGTACATGTGTTGCGATAATATTATATTTTGGTAATCTTATTTTTACCTTTAATTATTCTATTTACATTTAATAGAGTTAAAAAAATTAAAAAGAAACTATTCACCAAAAATTATTTTTGATATTATTAGAACACATATTTCATACTGATTATAACCACATATGTCAAAATTTAGGTATTAAATTCATATATGATGTAAAATTATGTTTAATGATAATCATCTTTTGGGGCTAGAAGGCAGGTAAAAAGACGTGAAAAATTGTCCTATGAATTTTTATATCTAATTCTATTATAATAATGTTTCTAATGACCTAAAATCAGTTAATATTTTTATTATTTATCGATTGTTACTTTAAAAAATTTTAATTAAATTAATTATTTAAATGAAAATTTCAGTTTTTAAACAATAATGCAGTCTTTTTCACAATTCATCAAAACTTGAAAAATTTCCGAAAAGTACAAAAAATTCTCCATAAGATAATTTTGATATTCCAAATTCTAAAAATAAGTCTATTTTACCAAATAAAATTTATATGAGTGTATGAAATTAATATTATAAATTTTAGCAGTATGACATAAAATGTAGTTCTTTTAAAAAATTGTATTTTTCAACAGATAAATATTTCACGAAAACATATACATTTCATTATAAATATGGTTTATTTATATAAAAACATTATAAATGACATCTAAAATTTATTTAATACTATTCATATTAAAATATTTAATGGATATGTTATAATCATATCGTTTAAATAATTATAATACTTCACTGTTGTTTTGAAAAAAAACTCAATCTTACGGTCTCTATGAAACAACACTTTTTTACAACCTAACCAATAAACGTAATTTTACTACTTCTATAATTTTAATTCTTAAAAACTAACATACAATGGTAAATTCAGTAAGATATTTAGAGTCTAATAGAATCAACTTAGATTTTTGTTGAATAGTAACAAACCCTTATGAATATTAATATACCTATATCATTAGTAATGAATAGTAGATGAACCAAAAAAATAAAAACATCACCAATGAATTTATAAACACAATTTACACATCTTATAAGGGAAAAAATTATCATAGTATAAGTATTGGTATTTTTTAAGTCATAAAAATTATAATTACATTTTTTTTATGAATTTATTAATTTATAATGGAAATTTATTTTCATAAAATGTAACCATAAATTGTAATTTTATTGTATTATAGATATGAGAGAATTTTATGAGACCTTGATTAAATTTTTAAGGTGTTATAAATTGAGTTATAGTTTTAATGTCTTTTTTGGAATAAATTAAGATTTTATTTATACATTAAATTAAAACAATATATATAATTATTTTCAAAAAAAGGATTTCATTTTTTATTTCTACTAGTCGAAAAATGGTTAGGCTTAATTTTTTGGTTTTCTTTAAATACAAGAATTTCGTGAATATTAATAATAAATTTTTGATTTTTTTGTATGTTTAAAGGCAAAATAATGTTGAAATAAATAATATAAAATTCTGGTCAATTTTTGTATATTAATATATGATATGAGTTGTCCCAAGTGTCCAATAACATGGTAAATACCATTGGAAAGACCATAGTTTTGTAAAAACCCACTAATGAGGTGTCCTATTAAAATTTATAAAAAATCCCTCCATTTTACTATAAATAACCACCCATTCCCTCGTTTTCATTCATTAAAAATTCAAAATCCCCAAAAATAGGGCAATTTTACCACCCTAAAAATCCTCTCATGGTGTCATCAAGCTCCTAATATCTCATCCATCATGTTTTATGAGTTAGTCTACAAGGTAAGGGGATCAATCACCCTTCTCTTTTTCAAGTACTCTTTTTTTGTTATTCTCTTTTAAATTCAATTGGATTATGTAGGGATATAAAATTACATATCCCAACTACTATCAATTTTATTTAACAATTATTATATACCAATTTTTTCTCATCAAAATATTTTATGACTTTTTATGTGATATTGTTAGGTTGTCGAATTTGTGTAAGGGATTTCTCATCTTTTCATTTATTTTGAGTTCCTTTATTTTTCCCCTTACTTCCTTTCATTCAAAAGTTATGATAACTTCAGTACCATAAATGTACTATAATTTTTTTTTATAATGGAATAATTTATTATCATCCCTCCTTTCTTCTTCATTTATAATAGAAATGAAAACACCATCCGAGATGTTTTAATTTATCATATTGAAGGACGACGTGTTTTTAATTTCTATTACCGTATTAAACACTAGTCATGAACCCATTTTTAAGGATTAACCAAAATTTAATATATTCATTATAACTAATGTAAAGCTCTATAATATATTTTATACATGATATTAATTTATAAATCAAAATGAGTTCATTGTGATCAAAAACTGCCAATTAACCCAAACAATTGTCATTAATGATTTATATAATAATTTATCTTCACTCCCAATACCCAAATGAATTATGTAAATTAGAAATAATTCGGATGTTTAAAAATAAAATAGAACGTCTATTCTAGATATCCATTCCCATTTACATGTTTATCCTTACATGTTTATAATTAAACCGTTCGTGAATTGTAAGGAAGAAAATGATCCAAAACAATAAAATTGAACCTCTTAAACCCATGATGAAGGACATGAATGAACAAAATAATTCTATAATAAATCAATCACATAAATAAAAGGTTATATAAATATTAATTAATGAATTTATTTTGGTTATCTAGCACAATAAGATCTTGTGATGAACACCATCAGATTTAAGTTAAGGGTTTTCTCATCTGACTTCCATTTTGGTGAGACACTCTTTATTCACCTTTATTTATTATGTATGGTGTATGGATACTTCCCATTTGATGTATCATATCTTGAATATCTTTATTCTAATGGTATCAAATGTATCATTTGATGATTATTATTTTTTGGGCATTTGATATGATTGATTACAAACTAGAAATGGTTTTCTACCCGAACCTCCATTTTCATTTGGGTTACACTTATTATATATGTACCTCAATTAAATTCCTATTTATTCAACTATTATCATCATTAATTATATTTCAATGTATATATATGTGTACCAACCATAATCCTTCTTTCAAACATGGGATTTAATTTTTTTTAAAAAGATTATTAAAAAATTATCTCTGATAAACAACCCAGTTTCAAAGGAACATCTCAAAATATCAACTTTTTTCAAGTGAAATATGTAAAATATTTTAAGCAATTATTTTTTTTCAAAATTAATAATTTAATCCTGATAAAAAAAATTGGGTCATTTATGGTTTTATGAATGTTTTTTTTTTCATTTTAAAATCTCTATAATATTTTCCTAAAACTACAATAAAATGTTTTTCATCTAATGATTCTATAAAAGATCTTTATTGAATGAAGTAACTTCAATGGTAAATCATTGATTATTAAAATATAATTTAAATTTTTTGTGATATACATGTTTAAAAATAGTATTTCATGAATCATAGAAATCCTATTCCAAAATAACTCTTCCTTCCAATGTAAAAAATGATTTATCTCATCTCAATTTAACTTTTATGAGATATATACATTGTTCACCACTTATTCCTGGAATATGTATTATGTAATAACATTTGATATATAATATCAAGAGTCTTCTTATTATCATGATATTCTAAGGGATTATGATTTTAATGTTTCAAGGTGGAATGGGACACTTTTCAATTTTTGAGGATTACTTTTCAAAAAGTTTTTTATGGTATCATCTAAACGTATCTTAATTTATGTCAAAATAATTGTTGAATCATGTAATTTATTAAGGTTTATCTCTTATAATATTATAAGGCCCCAGCCTTAAACCTTACTTAATCTTGAGTTATTACAAGATTACACATTGAGGATCTTTTCGGGTTTAGTGTTTTAGAGAATTAGATCATAAAACTTGCATTACATTCCACATATAAACAAAGTGGTTACATAAAGATAGTATTCTTCATTCCTGTCAATGGAAACACATTTAAAATAAAACATGGATTATTTCTTGACACATCCTTGACTCTATCATCTTATCATGTACCTTTCCCTTGACCTGTGAAAAACATTTCAAAAACTTGGGATGAGCATAAAAACTCATTATGGGTTATAAAAAAACATGGAAAGGAAACATGAGTTCATATATACATAAGAATGAAATCATAATTTACCCATAAAACATAGGCACTTTAACATACCTCATAAAATCATGAATAAATCATAGAAATCATAAGACATAAAGGTAACTTGAGGCATTCATAACATTCTTACGTAGGGAGTAACCCTCTTGGTTACGATTGGAATACCCATCACAGTATATTCCCTAAAATCTCTTCGGAGAAACTTTAACGTTTCACTCCTTCGCGTTTCCCAATGCATTGAAGAGCTATAACGGGCTCACCCGCCCTTAGTTTATCACGGAACCACCCGTCTTCATAATAATGCCCAAGAACCATAACATAATCATATCACATAAAACATGCATAAAGGAAACATAACATTTCCACATTTCAATCAAGAGATATCAATACAACACATTGATATAATAAAAACATTATGAAAACCATTTCCAATACCAAAGTAAAACATGGTATTTATTTTTTTCGTTTTAAAGAAAAAGTATGGCTTGTAGAGGAAGCCGAAACTCAAATAACGGTCACGACGGCAGAGAAGTCATTGTCGCTGCATACGTACGACAAAAACATTCCCTTTTGTCGTTTAGTAAACGCTTCGTATAAAAAAATATTCCTTTTGAATAAACGTAAAATTCAAAGGGGTTTATACACCATATAAAAGAAAGTTGTCTATAAAATTAAATATGCCTTAATGAAAGGAGATTGAGAAAAGTCCCATACCTCGTATCCGACTTGACCCGACTGTTCTTTAAACTCCTGAATAATAAACTTGAGTTAATCTCTACTTGCTTATGAATCTTTTTCAAGTTCATTATTCCTTTTATACCATGTTATGAACATCATGTAATCAGTTAAGTTAATAATGTTCATTTTGTCGGTATTTGGTTCTTAAGTCAAAAATAGACTTCTTATACTTACATGTTGTTAATTTGGTCAAAGGTTCATTATATCCAGAATGGTATTCATGATGTAGATATCATATATTTCATATATATCTAGTACATACATTCATTTATAATATTACAACACATTTAGAGGTAAGAAATGAAATGCAACGTTCATGGAGACGGTAAGCCGTACGTACGCATGAACACTACTTCCATTTCTATTTCATATTTTCTGGAATGGAATCATAATGATATAAGAGTATATTATAATTCCAGTGTAATAAAATATATAATATCATTAACTTTATCCTTTACACATCCCACATATGGTATTAACGAATCAAATCACTTTTAGGGGGCGGTAGTCCGCACTTCCTAAAATGAAGATATCGTGTTTTACCCATAATGGAAACCATAAAGGTATGCCCAAAATGAAAAAAACAGAAGCTTAAGGAAAACATAAACATATTATATATCATATATAAAAATAGTGACATCATAATGGCCACCTTTGAAGGTGTTAAATGAGTGTTGAACAATCATCGTTTCGGGAGCCAGAATTTCGCCATCCACGGAAACCTTATGTTCTTTAACCATTTGATGTAGTTGTGTGAGATTGTAGCTCAAATAAATCTTATAAAAACATCCTAGTATATTGAAGATACTGGTGTTGTTACAAAATATGTAAATAAAAAGAGTTTAGGGGGTTGGAGAAGCAAAATAAAACAAATGAACATGAGAGAATGAATTACCTTTAAAAATGTAACTCCTTATGATTTGAGCCTAAATGCTTCCTTTGAAAGGATTATGCCCAAAGGGAATCCTCTAGAATTAGGAGAGGGATGTGGAGAGAGTAATTGGGCAGGGGTTGGCCTAGCCAAAGGCTTGAGAAGTGTGTGAAATGAGGTAGAGGTGGGGGCCTTTTATAAGAGGAGAGGAGGGGCACTTTTGGAAAGTAAAGAAACATTACTTTATTTGAAAATGTGTTTCGGTTTTAAAAGGTCCCACATTGATAGACTTCGTGTATAAGGTGATAAGGGTTCGAACTCCACTCATACAATTGGTTTTGGACATGTGTAGTTAATATATTTTACATTATCTTTCTATTTTATTTAAATCGTCAAATAATGATGTCATCGCTGCATCATTATTATGTCATAAATAATTAAATTTATTTAATGTCTAAAAATTATAAGAAAAATACTATGATATAGTAAATTGTTTTATCTTTCCAATGAATATTTATAATCAAAATTAGGACTTGTATAGCCCCACTTAAAAATTGTTTTCGCAAAACATATTATGTTTGTGTCATTTTCACTTTAACATTAAATAAAAAGTAATTTATGTCATTTCCCAACAAAAGTGGATCCATGGGGTCCCCAAGTTTACCCATGGCTTGTAATGGTCGGCCATGACACAACCAATGAGGTTGGGACATGTTTCTAGGTCATTTCATATTATTAAAGCATTATTTATACCTTAAACTACCCTAATTACCACTAATCGCGATTAAGAACTTAATAAGTTACTATTTACCAAAAAATTATTATAATCTCATTGAACCAAATTTTACTTCTTAATGACAACCATGTATGTCGGATTTTCAAAATTCAATACACATTAGTGGTAAAATTTCATTTAACTGAAAAATCAGTTTGCTTGATTACCATTTAGTGGTTTCACTATTCATCAAAAATTGATGTTTTTCAGAAAATTACCAAAAATTCACCCTAAGCTATATTTGATATTCCAAATTCAAAAATGAAGTCCATTTTACAAAATTCAAATCATTTAAGTCACATTAATTAATTCAATAATTAATTCCCGCTACCAGAGCAAATAGCGTGTTTTTATGAAACAATAAGTATCAAAAGATTGACACCAGTTTAAGTCTAATTTCAAAGTGAAATTGATTCCAATGACCACCATTGGATTAAATGGTAAAATTATATTCTAATTTCACTTCAAAACCAATTCAAAACATAATCTAATCATATAAATAAATTAGATTAAAAAGCATTTTTGATGTAAAATGCAGCATTTTTCACTATTCATTAAAAAAAATGAACATTGTCAGAAAAATACCAAAAATTCACACAAGGTAAATTTTGATGTCTCAATCATAAAGAATAAGTTTATTTTGACAAAAATAGTTTATAAAATTGTCAAAATATAGATTCAATAATGGTTTCCCATCAAAAGGCACTAAAACAATCTTTTATGAATATTAGTGTATTCCATGCTTAAGATTGGATTTATTTTCATCTTAAGCCTCTAAAACACTATCTCAATCATTAATAGACATAGGTAAAAATATCTATTATTCATTACTTACTTGGGATGTTACATCCTTCCCCCCTTTTGGGAATTGTGTCCTCGCAATTTTATTCACTTATCAAAATAAGTGGGGGTATTTATCCCTCATAGCATTTTCAGATTCCCACATTGCCTCTTCAATCACATGGTTTTTCCACAAAACCTTTACCTGATGAATCACCTTATTCCGTAACACCTGCTTCCTGTGGTCAAGAATCTGGACCGGTTGTTCCTCATAAGATAGGTTCTCTTCCAGCTGAACTACCTCTGGACTCAAAACATGAGATGGATCTGGCATATACTTTCTCAACATCCAAACATGAAAAACATTGTGTACCTGAGATAAAATCGGAGGTAAAGCCACTCGGTATGCAACTGATCCAACTCTTTCCAGAATTTCGTATGGTCCAATGAACCTTGGACTTAGCTTTCCTTTCTTACCAAATCTCATCACACTTTTCTAACGAGAAACCTTGAGAAAAACATGATCACCTACCTCAACAGATAGATCCTTCCACCGGTTATCCGCATAACTCTTCTGCCTGCTCTGAGCTGTTCTCATGTGTTTCTGAATCAGCTGAACGTTTTCTGCCAACTCTTCTACCAATTTTGGTCCCATCAACTTTCTTTCACCCACTTCATCCCAGAAAGCTGGGGTTCGACACCGCTTCCCATATAATGCCTAAAATGGTGCCATCTGTATACTGGAATGAAAACTGTTATTATAAGAAAACTCAACCAAAGAAAAATGTTGGTCCCAACTTCCCTGATAATCCATCGAACAAGCTCGTAGCATATCCTCCAAGGTCTGAATTGTTCGTTCTGACTGCCCATCTGATTGAGGATGAAAAGCTGTACTAAAATTTAATTCAGTACCCAACGACTTCTGAAGGCCTTTCCAAAAGTTAGAAGTAAACCTGGGATCACGATCCGATACAATGGAGATAGGAACTCCATGTAACCTGACTATCTCTTTAAGATACAAACGGCAAATTTGATCAAGAGAGAAAGTATCTCGTATAGCAAGGAAATGAGCAGATTTGGTCAAGCGATCAACAATAACCCAGATTGCATTATTACCTCGAGATGTCCTCGGTAATCCCACAACAAAGTCCATGGATATGTTTTCCCATTTCCACTCTGGCACTGGTAAAGGCTGAAGCATCCCTTTCGGTAACTGCCGCTCTGCTTTAACCTGTTGACATGTCAAACACTTCACAGTAAAATCAGCAATATCTCTTTTCATTCCATCCCACCAGTAATACTCCCGCAGATCTCTGTACATCTTAGTACTGCCAGGATGAACTGAAAACGGGGAACTATGAGCCTCACATAACAACTCATTCTTCAACTGTGAATCACAAGGCACACATAACCTCTTCCCAAACCTCAAAACACAAACACAAACTTATCCAAGAACTCATGGAAAATTTTATTCATAAGGTCCATGAATACAGCAGGTGCATTGGTTAACCCAAAAGGCATAACTAAAAATTCATAATGGCCATATCTAGTACGGAACGCAGTCTTTGGAATGTCTTCTTCTTTTACTTTCAACTGATGGTACCCCGACCTCAAGTCAATCTTCGAAAAATACTGAGCTCCTTGGAGCTGATACCACTTCATTCGATGGCCCAACATCTGCTGAAGTTGTTGCAAATGATTTTACCACCCCTTTCTGCTTGTAGTCTAACTACTTCCCATCACTCAAACTCCTTGTCGGACACTCGTCTGCATAATGACCCATTTCATTACACTTAAAACATCTTACCGTTGGCTTTTCATTTCCTTCTTGATCATCTTCCTTACAGTTACGAGCAATATGACCAGACTTACCACACCGAAAGCACTTACCAGACTTGGATAAACATTCTCCAGGATGCATTTTACCACACTTCTCATAGGATGGATATTTGGTTTTCTTACCTCCTTGCTTCTTTGATGAATTCTTCCCCTTTGCCTGCCAACTAGACCTCTTATTCTGTTGTTTGTCATAGAACACCTGATCATCGGCAAACTCCATTTCCACCTTCTCCGCACATCGAACAGGTTTTTCATAACTTTTGAACTCACGAGAAGCTAAAGCCCTTCGATACTTTGGCTTTAACCCTGAGTAAAAACGGTTTATTTTACTATCAAGATCTCGTATGAAGTTTGGAGCATACCTTGCCAATCGAGTGAACTTTTCTTCATAAGTAGCCACTGAATCATCCTCCTGCCTCAATTCTAGGAACTGTTTTTCCATCCTAAGATGAACCACCATAGGAGAATATTTCTCAAGAAACATACCTTTGAATTCGTCCCAGTGAAGATCCTCAATCTCATCACTATCCCTTATATTTTTCACCATCGACCACCACTGATCAGCTTCACCTTCAAAACGGTAAACAGCAAGACTAACCTTTTGATGTTCTGAACACCCCATGACATCAAAAATCTTCTCCAGTGCCTTAATCCACCCTTCAGCTTGCACAGGGTCAGATGATCCTCTGAATGATGGGGGATGTTGCCTCATGAAATGTCCCACCACTAACATGTTCCTCTGCGGTTGATCTGGCTGATCTCGTGCATGGATACCACCACCATTTATAGCCTGAGTCAACTGTGCCATCACTGTAACAAACTATTCAGTTCCGATTCTGACCATCTCAGGTTGCTGATTTGGGAGGTTATCTTCCTCCTGATGTCGTCCCAACATAGCTGCTTTGTTTCCTCTGCGGAAAACCATTCTGAACATAGAAATATCTTAGGCGAAGAAACATGGTAATCCGTAAATGCTATATCATTTCAATCATATTATAATTTAACCCTTTTCTAATTCCTAAAGTTGTCTAAACCGACCTTTGATACCAACTATAAGGACCCAGCCTTAAACCTTACTTAATCTTGAGTTATTACAAGATTACACATTGAGGATCTTTTCAGGTTTAGAGTTTTAGAGAATTAGATCATAAAACTTGCATTACATTCCACATATAAACAAAGTGGTTACATAAAGATAGTATTCTTCATTCCCATCAATGGAAACACATTTAAAATAAAACATGGATTATTTCTTGACACATCCTTGACTCTATCATCTTATCATGTACCTTTCCCTAGACCTGTGAAAAACATTTCAAAAACTTGGGATGAGCATAAAAACTCAGTATGGGTTATAAAAAAAACATGGAAAGGAAACATTAGTTCATATATACATAAGAATGAAATCATAATTTACCCATAAAACATAGGCACTTTAACATACCTCATAAAATCATGAATAAATCATAGAAATCATAAGACATAAAGGTAACTTGAGGCATTCATAACATTCTTACGTAGGGAGTAACCCTCTTGGTTACGTTTGGAATACCCATCACAGTATATTCCCTAAAATCTCTTTAGAGAAACCTTAACGTTTCACTCCTTTGCGTTACCCAATGCATTGGAGAGCTATAACGGGCTCACCCGCCCTTAGTTTATCACGGAACCACCCGTCTTCATAATAATGCCCAAGAACCATAACATAATCATATCACATAAAACATGCATAAAGGAAACATAAAATTTCCACATTTCAATCACGAGATATCAATACAACACATTGATATAATAAAAACATTATGAAAACCATTTCCAATACCAAAGTAAAACATGGTATTTATTTTTTCGTTTTTAAAAAAAAGTATGGCTTGTAGAGGAAGCCGAAACTCAAATAACGGTCACGACGGCGGAGAAGTCGTTGTCGCCGCATACGTACGACAAAAACATTCCCTTTTGTCGTTTAGTAAACGCTTCAAATAAAAAAATATTCCTTTTGAATAAACGTAAAAGTCAAAGGGGTTTATACACCGTATAAAAGAATGTTGTGTATAAAATAAAATATGCCTCAATGAAAGGAGATTGAGACAAAGTCCCATACCTCGTATCCGACTTGACCCGACCGTTCTTTAAACTCCTGAATAACAAACTTGAGTTAATCTCTACTTGCTTATGAATCTTTTTCAAGTTCATTATTCCTTTTATACCAAGTTATGAACATCATGTAATCAGTTAAGTTAATAATATTCATTTTGTCGGTATTTGGTTCTTAAGTCAAAAATAGACTTCTTATACTTACATGTTGTTAATTTGGTCAAAGTTTCATTATATCCAGAATGGTATTCATGATGTAGATATCATATATGTCATATATATCTAGTACATACATTCATTTATAATATTACATCACATTTAGAGTTAAGAAATGAAATGCACCGTTCATGGAGACGGTAAGCCGTCCGTACGCATGAACGCTACTTCCATTTCTAATTCATATTTTCTGGAATGGAATCATAATGATATAAGAGTATATTATAATTCCAGTATAATAACATATATAGTATCATTAACTTTATCCTTTACACATCCCACATATGGTATTAACGAATCAAATCACTTTTAGGGGGCGGTAGTCCGCACTTCCTAAAATGAAGATATCGTGTTTTACCCATAATGGAAACCATAAAGGTATGCCCAAAATGAAAAAAACAGAAGCTTAAAGAAAAACCTAAACATATTATATATCATATATAAAAATATTGACATCATAATGGCTACCTTTGAAGGTGTTAAATGAGTGTTGAACAATCATTGTTTCGGGAGGCAGAATTTCGCCATCCACGGAAACCTTATGTTCTTTAACCATTTGATGTAGTTGTGTGAGAGTGTAGCTCAAATAAATCTTATAACAACATCCTAGTATATTGCAGATAGTGGTGTTGTTACAAAAGAAGTAAATAAAAAGAGTTTAGGGGGTTGGAGAAGCAAAATAAAACAAATGAACATGAGAGAATGAATTACCATTAAAAGTGTAACTCCTTTTGATTTGAGCCTAAATGCTTCCTTTGAAATGATTATGCCCAAAGGGAATCCTCTAGGATGAGGAGAGGGATGTGGAGAGAGTAATTGGGCAGGTTTTGGCCGAGCCAAAGGCTTGAGAAGTATGTGAAATGAGGTAGAGGTGGGGGCCTTTTATAAGAGGAGAGGAGGGGCACTTTTGGAAAGTAAAGAAACATTACTTTATTTGAAAATGTGTTTCGGTTTTAAAAGGTCCCACATTGATATAATTCGTGGGTAAGGTGATAAGGGTTCGAAATACACTCATCCAATTGGTTTTTGACATGTCTAGTTCATAGATTTTACATTATCTTTCTATTTTATTTAAATCGTCAAATAATGATGTCATCGCTGCATCATTATTATGTCATAAATAATTAAATTTATTTAATGTCTAAAAATTATAAAACAAATACTATGATATAGGAAATCTTTTTATCTTTCCAATGACTATTTATAATCAAAATATGGAGTTGTATAACCCCACTTAAAAATTGTTTTCGCAAAACATATTATGTTTGTGTCATTTTCATTTTAACATTAAATAAAAAGAAATTTATGTCATTTCCCAACAAAAGTGGATCCATGGGGTCCCCAAGTTGACCCATGGCATGTCATGGTCGGCCATGACACAACCAATGATGTTGGGACATGTGTCTAGGTCATTTCATATTATTAAAGCATTATTTATACCTCAAACTACCCTAATTACCACTAATCGCGATTAAGAACTTAATAAGTTACTATTCAACAAAAAATTATTATAATCTCATTGAACCACATTTTACTTCTTAATGACAACCATGTATGTCGGATTTTCAAAATTCAATACACATTAGTGGTAAAATTTCATTTAACTGAAAAATCAGTTTGCTTGATTACCACTTAGTGGTTTCACTATTCATCAAAAATTGAAGTTTTTCAGAAAATTACCAAAAATTCACCCTAAGCTATATTTGATATTCCGAATTCAAAAATGAATTCCATTTTAAAAAATTCAAATCATATAAGTCACATTAATTAATTCAATAATTAATTCCCGCTACCAAAGCAAATAGCGTGTTTTGATGAAACAATAAGTATCAAAAGATTGACACCAGTTTAAGTCTAATTTCAAAGTGAAATTGATTCCAATGACCACCATTGGGTTAAATGGTAAAAATATATTCTAATTTCACTTCAAAACCAATTCAAAAAATAATCTAATCATATAAATAAATTAGATTAAAAAGCAGTTTTGATGTAAAATGCAGCATTTTTCACTATTCATTAAAAAAAATGAACATTGTCAGAAAAATACCAAAAATTCAAACAAGGTAAATTTTGATGTCTCAATCATAAAGAATAAGTTTATTTTGACAAAAATAGTTTATAAAATTGTCAAAATATAGATTCAAAAATGGTTTGCCATCAAAAGGCACTAAAACAATCTTTTAAGAATATTAGTGTATTCCATGCTTAAGATTGGATTTATTTTCATCTTAAGCCTCTAAAACACTATCTCAATCATTAATAGACATAGGTAAAAATATCTATTATTCATTACTTACTTGGGATGTTACAAATATCATCTACAATATGTTGTTGTTGGGTTTCTGATTAGTTTGACTGTGGATGTTCTATCCTAATATCATTCACCACATTACTCTGAATAGTTAATGTTTATGTTTAATGATTGAGGAACGTTAGTTACATTTCATATATTAGTTTTAATATGAATTTATATATTGATTTCATTCACCCCATACATATAAGGAATTCATTATACTTTGTATGTGATGGGTGGGGCTCGTGATAGCCCCTCGATTCGTTGATAGGTTTTATGATACAAACTACGGTCTTGGCATGAGGCCTTGAAAAAATGGTTATTTATGGTCTTGGAATGAGGCCTTGATGGTTGGTAATAATGTCATGTATTTTTTCATTACCTCATTATCAATCTAGTTATTTAATTTTCACATGTTTTTCAGATAGGGTTATATTTCTTTATTATGGAATAATTTCTCATCTCATATTCCTTCCATATTATGTTCAAGTTTATTTTTAAAGGCATGTGTTTTTAGTTTTTCACCATGAATAATGTTTATGATTATGATACCTCCATGATATTTCTGACCATTAATGAGAATATGAGATCACTGTAATGCCCCGACACCAGTTACCTAGATTCGGTGCATTATTACATAACATTGTCATGATCAAAAAATAGCACGTATCGAAAGAATGATTACTTTTGTAGCCTTGGAAATACTAGATACATTCATAATATTTACATTACATCATAAAATGAAAAACTAAAACAACATTGTTTCTATAGGACACACTCATATCCCCTTAGACTATCCCTACCGGTCAGTCATAAAATACTTCTTCACATCCTAGAAAAAATAATACATAGAATGGGGTGAGTTCAGATGCTCAGTAAGGATAAAAATATAGCAGAAAATTTCATAAATAAGAATAAACATTTAAGGTGATGTATAAGACTAAAACAAAAGCCTTTTAAACATTAAATTAAATATAAAATTCAAAAGATAAAATCAAATAATTTCATTTACTTACTCACATTGATATTCTACTAGTCGAATAATCACATGCAATATCAATAGCCGCTTTCATAATGATGGAATGCATAATGCCATAAATTCATAACCACATAGTCAAGGCCTTTTTCCAATACAACAAATAAATTTTTTATGGCCTTGTTCCAAGACACTAGTTTGTCTCATGAGATCTACTGATACATCTTGGAGCTATAGCAGACTCCACCCGTCACATACTAAGTCCAATGCATTCCTCATATGAAATGGTTTAAACATAACATAAACATTAGTATTAAAACTAGCATATAAAATGTCAATAATTTATCCATAAACCATGAATGGTTTAAAAATTACACATCAACTATCAAACATATCAAAAAACCTTCAATAAAATATGGACGTTTTTTATCATAATAAATCAACTTCAAAAAAACTTAAAATCCATCAAATGATGTTGACATAGATGAAATCAAACCCCTTTTTAGAAAAAATACCACTTTCTATTTTGAAATCATTTAAAATCCATATAATTATAAAATAAAACACTTATTTTTGTAAATATTCTTATAATATTGTAATGGAAGCTTTTATGGGTTTATAACGGTGGAAAATAGTCTCACCCGCGGTATAAGTTAAAAAAAGTCATTCTTACCTTAATTTCGTCGAACAACTTATAAAAGACCTAATATGGAAAACGACGAAAATATTACCTTATAAACATATTAGAAAAAGTCAAAAAAGGGTATAAATGACTTTAACCCATAGTATATAAAATAGTAAGATTTTTTTGAAATACATCTTTAAGAAAAATGGATACGGATGATAAAGAGATCCGAGTAGATATTTACGTAAAAACAACCTCGAATAATAAAGAGATTGTGAAATTAACCCATACCATGAACTTTTCATTGGTAAAGGGTAGGTTAAACTACTGTATAATTGTGAAATAATTGTTATTAAATTATACAAGAATCATATACCTTAATATGATATCATATATGATCTTTTAACATTGCATTGTTAATAATATCTTAGTATTATCGTCGTTTCGGGTGTTAACAGATTCGTTTTCCTTTATATTATTTGTTATGTGAGTCATATTTGTTATGTATGGGATGTATATTATTCATATAAAGAATTATATCTAGTAATTTAATATTATTTTTAATCATCAAATGAAAATTAGTCTTGAATGGATATGATGGGGAATGAATCTCATCGCGTTCGTGGAGACGATAATCCGTATGTATGCACGAGTGACAATATCATTTTTTGATATTAATGCCACGACCCGTCCTCGGGGCATGTGTCGTGACTACCCCAAGCCCACCTTCCATAGGCCAGGGGATGGCGACTAGCACCAAGGCATATATCCCAGTAAAAAGGGAAGGCATTGCCTTTGAAAAGTAAACAAGCACCAAAGAGTAAGCAAGAGGAAGAAGTAAACACTAAGTAAAAGCTGGTACAATAGTAAGTGCGGAAGTAAGTGTGCCAGAATACAAACCCAAACTGAATGTAAAGTACAACTTGAAAGGGAAAACAACAACTGAAAAGTAAAGCCGCAACGTCAAGATGTCCACTGAATATCCCACCTGAAGGGTGGGTACAGAAAGCCTCCACTGCTCCTCGGGTCCAGCCGACCGCTCCGAGTACGTCCCGCCCAGTGGTCCACCTCCAGGTACAGTCCAGCTCCACAAGCCTCAACCACGATCAGCACTGTCCGTCGTCTGCAACCAACACAATGTAGTGCAGGCATAGCCCATGCAGGGGTGAGTATAAGCTACTCAGTAGGGACCCTGAGACCCCCGAAGGTCTCCCAGAATCCACAAAGGATAATCCACAAAGGAGAGATACAATCACGAAGTAACATCCCACACGGCTTAGGTATATGCCCATAAATATACCTAAGTCATCAATTCTCGTTCGGCTCCAACATCCGAGCCCAAGTACAACCGAGTCTACACAGGAAAGCAAAACGTAAATCCACACAGGATAGCACAACACAATCCACAAAGGAAAGAAAAATAGGATTTCAGATCACACGGGTATACTTATTGTATGACGATAGAGATTTCAGGTATTGTCGCTGATTCATCTAAGTCGTCGGACCCACAAAGGATCGATAGGTACTAACTCCCGCAATGACCCATAAGGATCGATCATGAAGTTGAACCCCAAGCTATTGGGAAACTCCTTCTCCATCAAGTACAGTGGTTATGCCGCTACAACAAAGTGCTTCATTTGTTGCCTTGGACTGCTATAGTACTCCACCTATCAAGTACTGCGGGCCTGCTGCTACAACCAAGCGCTTCCCACCACGGGTCTGCCACTACAACAAAGTGCTCCCCCTCATAGCCTCTAGAGGTACTCCTTCTGTTGAGTACCATGAGTCAGCCGCTACAACCAAGCGCTCCTCCGTTGTGGGTTTGCCGCTACAACCAAGCGCTCCCCTGTGCTGCTACAACCAAGTGCTCCTCCATCGTGGGTCTGCCGCTACAACCAAGCGCTCCCCCTCATAGCCTCCAAAGGTAATCCTTCTGTTGAGTACCGCAGGTCTGCCGCTACAACCAAGCGCTCCTCCACCGTGGGTTTGCCACTACAACCAAGTGCTCCCCACTGGGATATCTGTAACACACCGAGTCGTTCAATCAGTCGTCGTCAAGTCTCAACTGGCTCTAGGGTTTCCGCCCCCAGCATGCTCGTTCCGGGAGGGTCCACTCCACGATCTAAGAGGTCGATGCATCAACTGACATGTAGTCCGGAGTTGACGTATCCCAAGATGTACTGTAGTGGTCACTGCCGAAAACACGGAGGATTCCCATACTGTTTTCATCATCATCGTAGTCGAATCCACTGAGGATCTCTGTATAGTCGTCGTCGTCACGGTAGCAGTCGCAACCAGCTCTAGGGTTCCCGCACATAGCAACCTCGTTCGGAGGGTCCGCTCCACGAGCCGAGAGGCTGATACATCAACTGACACATAGTCCAGAGTTGATGTATCCAAAAGTTCTGTATCATCAACAGGAACTCAACGCCGCAGACAGCGCGTCAATTAGACGCCCGGTCTGAGAGTTATTGGCTTTTACGTCCCAGGGGCCCGGTTGGTTTTTAAGTCAAAACCAACCCGAACATACTCCACCTGTCTCCAAACCTCGGGTGGATTATTCCAAAAGATCCGTCTCACTTAGAGGAATTCAACAAAGTCGACAGAACGTCAATCGAACTTCCGAAGCTCAAGATATGAGCGTTTCCGCTCCGAGGCCCGGTTGGTTTCGTGGACGAACCAACCCAGCCGAACTCAAAGTATTCTGAAACCATGAGTGTGATATACTGAAACGACCGTCTCGATCCAAGGATCGCATCTCCCCTGAAGGCGCAGCGTTCAGATGCCCGTAGCTCATGTTATGAGCAAAATACCAAAAAGGTCCAGAAATAGGGGGTCTGGGCCCGGAACGACCCGGCCCAACCCCTCAGGGTCTGCCCGAACCTGGTCGACCCGACCTGGGTCCGGGTCTGACCCGGTTTGGCACGACCCGGCCCGGCCAGGGCGGCCCAGCCCGGCCTGGGCGCGACCCGGCCGGCAGGTCGGCTCGACTCGGCTCGGCTCGGCCGAGCGGCCAAGCAAGGAAGCCGTGGGGCGCGCTGCCCCCACAGGATGAGGTGTCGCGGCACCACGTGGGGCCACGATTGGTCAGCGGGCGTGGGTTTTCTGCGTTTCGTGTGTCGCCGGACCCACGCGGTCGCGAGTCTGGTTGGCCGCCGCCGCCTCCGGCCGCCGGTGGATTCAGCGGGCCACCGGAGTTGCTCCGGTGTTCCGATTCCATTTCTGTCTGCGCCGTAGCTCCTCCCGGGTCCTGTTCTTCACTGCGGAATCAACAAATCGTCTCTGCA
This sequence comes from Viscum album, assembly GCA_963277665.1. Lineage (NCBI taxonomy): Eukaryota > Viridiplantae > Streptophyta > Magnoliopsida > Santalales > Viscaceae > Viscum > Viscum album. Next base: position 2,029,812,348 of record OY728150.1, read on the forward strand.
GCCCGTTTTGTCATCGTCCGCCATTTCGCACATCAATGAAGAACTGCAGAGGGTTGTCAGGCCGTGTTTTTTTGGCCCGCACCCTCCGCGTTAGGTGATAACAATCGGGAAAAAAAATGATCAACACATGAAAACATAACTAGATTCAATTTTAATAAATTAAAATTGAAATTTGATCCCGGGATCTTTGTTTTAGAAGGAAACAACTACGGGAATAAAAATATTATTTTCAAATAAAATCCCTACCTCTTCGTAGTCGTCGAGCACGCGTTCTTCGCGGAATTGATCGTCGCAGAAGAAGAGGATCGTCGCGTCGCGGAAGGGCGTCGCGTCGTCACGATATACGACATCACGTTGACGATCTCCGAGGGGTAAATAAAACATACGGATTTAATTATAACAATTAAATCCTTACTATTGCTATAAACAAAAAAAGAATCAAAAGGTCCACAATCTCTTACCTCAACGGATGATCGAAGATTTGTCGCGAATGAAGGAACGTCGCAGAAGAACGTCGCGGGAGAAGAATCGTCGGCGTCGCGGTACTTGGCGCCACATCGTTGATATCCGAGGTCTCAGCGTTCTTCGTCGCCCATTGTTGGAGGTCTTTGTTCTTCGCATTCTTCGCGAAGGAGGATGAAGGACTTAATGTTCCTGTCAAATCCTCTTAACGAACAACACTCAAGAAGAAAAGTGTTGGTCTTATTTTATTATATGCCAACAAACGAAAAACAACCTAAGTAATGACCCATTAATTCATAGAATTAATTTCAACGAACTTAACCACCCAATTAATAGGATCGTTTAATAGTATAAGAAACGCCCCAGTTGACTTTCATTTAAAAAGGGGTTTTGCGGGTGCGTTACATAGCGGAAAAGAAACGATGGGGCTCGTGCAGGCCCCACCTCACAAATATATTACCAAGAGGGTAGGATATTTTTAATTGCACCCTACCCACTTCAAACCAGCTAAAGCAGCTTTAAGTGGCTTTTAAGTGGCTTTAAGTGAAATAAAAATAAAGTTGTCGCACACTTTGTTTTATTTCTTAACTTAACCCAAAAAAATTAAAAAACCACACCCGAGCAAACGAAACTCTGGAAGAGGTATTTCAAGCAAATACCAGCACTGTGATTCTATTGGTGCCCTCGGAATTCAATTCCACGCATTGGATCAAAAGTTATAAAAACCCGCTCATTCATTCACTGAACGTACCCGAGCCAAACTTCGAAAAATGATTCCAGGCACACCGGGCCTCGGAATCAGGTGCCGTTAGAAACTGTGTTCTTGTAAAATTCCAAATAAAATTAAGAAAAAAAAATTCCTTGAAATTTTTGGGTCATTACATCACTCCCACCTCAGGGATTTATGTCCCCGTAAAGATACATCATAAACTATGGAAAAAATGTGGGTACTAAGCACGCATCTGAGCCTCCCACTCCCAAGTGCTCTCCTGGAGGTTCCCGTGCTTCCATCTGATGCACATAAGAGGAATCGAACGTCCACGTAGGATCTACTCCTGTCGATCCTCGATCTCCATGAGGACCTCCGCAATAGTCTCCCCATCATCCACGTCTAGCTCCCCATGGTCAATGATGTGCGTCGGGTCGTGCACGTATCTCCTCAGCTGGGATACATGGAAGACATCGTCCACCCGGTGCAACTGAGGTGGTAGAGCCAGCCGATAAGCCACCTCGTCGATCCTGCTGAGGACCTGAAATGGTCCGATGAAGCGTGGAGACAACTTGTCGTCTCGGCCAAATCTCTGTAAACCACGTCGAGGTGAGACATGCAAGAAGACGTGGTCGCCATCCACAAACTCTAGTGGCCTCTGCCTCCTATCAGCATAAGACTTCTGCCTGCTCTGAGCTGCCCTCATCCGCTTCTGGATGACCTGGTCCTTCTCTGGTCCTACAAGAGATGCTGAGATTTCCTCTTTGCCGATAAGAGAAATCTGGTCTCATCCCCGGGATGAATCATGTTCTTCACCTAATACAGTCAATCCTGACATGGATGATACTATTCCATACCAAGGATGACATCGTAAGGCCTCGACGCTACTACCAAGAGATCCAACCGTTACTCTCGCCTCCAAGGGTTGAGTCACACTATCGGCATCAGTGTGTGGTCACTGGGTCTCCTCTAGTTGGCATATCAAGTGAGAATCAAGTCAACAGTTTTTTTTAAACCGGAACCACTTAGTAACAACTGAAAGATAGGACAAGAAGGTAAACACCATAAGAAAAGTTTCTTTTATTACTACAGCTCAAAGTACAAAGACACAAAACATCTATAAACAAACATCAACAACGCTAGAACAGCATAAAAAAAGTCTCTAGGTATGGAGCTAGTCCCGCTCCTGTCCATCGGCTCTCGGAGCTCCACGATCGTAGGCCTCAGCTGCCTGAAGCTGAGCTCTCCCATGTCCACCAGCTCCCTGTGGTCGTGGTGGACCTCCTGGTGGTGGTGGTGGAAACACCTCGAAGCATCGTCCACCTCCAGTTGCATGGCCAGCTCCCCTGCCATGGTCTCCTGCTCCATGTGATCCGCCTCGATCGAACCTCTGCCTCTGCCTGGGAGGTCCTTCATTCATCTGCTGGTCATCCGTATGGCGGGACGGACAGTCACGAGCCATGTGACCAACCCCACCACAAGAGTAACATTGTCCGCTCATGGTAAGACGTTTTCCACCCCGGGTGCATCGCACAAACGATCCTGTGTCATGTGGTTGACCACCGGTAGGTCTATTCCTCTTGGACCCCTGCGTCATCTGTCTACTGCCCGCTGTAGAAGAATCTGCCGCATGCCAGCTAGTGGTGGGTCCTGCTGCTGGAGACTGCTCAGCAAGGAAACTCTCTACTAAGAGGGCTCGTTCCAACACCCCTATCTGTGTCGGAATGCTGTGAGAAACAACTGAAGCTCTGATCTCTCACCTGAGCCCCTGCTCGAAGGTTTGGGACCTGAAGAATGGGTCTCATACCAAGTCCGTGGAATAGCGTGAGAGATCGGTAAACCTCTCCGCGTACTAGGCTACTGTCATGCTGCCCTGCCGCAGCTGTAGTAGCTCCTGGATGCACACCGCTCGAAGGGTGGTTGGGACGAACTCTGAACGAAAAAGGCTCTCCAAGTCCATCCAAATGATTGATGCCTCGTCGTGCACCTGGAGAATCAAGCTCTACCATCGGCCCACTGCTGCGTGTAGTAGGCTCGTTGCAAGGATCACCATGAGGTCTGGTGGTGTCCTCACTAACAGGAAAACTCGTACAACCGCCTCCAGCCAGTCCTTGGCTGCCTGGGGGTTCGTCTCCCCACAAAACCTAGGAGGTCGCTAGCGCTGGGACTCATGCAGTGCACTAAGGTGACGTGCATCATCAGCGGCTGGGGCTGGAAGCATCGGTGGCTCGGTGGGTAAAGGTACCGTCGGTGCCTCAGCTGTCAAAGGGCCCTGCAACGAGGCCTCGTCGCTTGGTGGGCTGTCGTCACGTAGAACTCTCACAACCCTAGATGGCTGCCGTCGTGGGGACATCCTAAAAAGGAAACAGGTGTGCCATGGTCAGAACAGTATACCTGGTGAGATGACACAAGTAATCACAAAGAAAACTTGAAACACACACGAAATCAATATTTTCGTGCATTACATCGGAAATCAGAAGTCAGGGTCCTGGTGTACGGATACGTCGACCGCCGCACCAACACTGGACTCCCTGGACTGATAACCACACCCAATACGCTAAACACTATTTCCTCACATAAAAAAGATCAGAGTCCGCGGTAGAACTGAACTCCTATGATACCAATTTGTCACGACCCATCCTCGGGGCCGGTGCCGTGACTCCCCAAGCCCGCCTTCCATATGCCATGGGCTGGCGACTAGCACCAAGGCGTAAATCGCGGTAAAAATGGAAGGCATTGCCTTTGTAAAGTAAAAAAGCACCACCGAGTAATCAAGAGGAAGAAGTAAACACTAAGTAAAAGCTGGTACAACAGTAAGTGCAGAAGTAAGTGGGCCAGAATACAAACCCAAACTGAAAGTAAAGTACAACATGAAATGGAAAACAACAACTGAAAAGTAAAGCTGCAACGTCGTGCTGTCCACTGAAAATCCCTCCTGAAGGGTGGGTACAGAAATCCTCCACTACTCCTCGGGTCCACCCGACCGCTCCGAGTACGTCCCGCCCAGTGGTCCACCTCCAGGTACAATCCTGCTCTGCAGGCCTCAACCACGATCAGCGCTGTTCTTCGTCTGCAACCAACACAACGTAGTGCGGGCATAGCCCATGCAGGGGTGAGAATAAGCTACTCAGTAGGGACCCCGAGACCCCAAAAGGTCTCCCAGAATCCACAGAGGATAATCCACAAAGGAGAGATACAATCACGAAGTAACATCTTACATGGCTTAGGTATATGCCCATATATATACCTAAGTCATCAATTCTCATTCGGCTCCAACATCCGAGCCCAAGTACAACCCAGTCCACACAAGAAAGAAAAACGTAAATCCACACAAGATAGCACAACACAATCCAAAAAAGGAAAGAAAAACAAGATTTCAGCTCACATAGGTATACTTCTTGTATAATGATAGAGATGATCATGTATTGCCACTGATTCACCTAAGTCGTCGGACCCACAAAGGATTGATAGGTACTAACTCCCGCAATGACCCACAAGTATCGATCATGAAGTTGAACCCCAAGCTATTGGGAAACTCCTTCTCCATCAAGTACAGTGGTTATGCCGCTATAACCAAGCGCTTCATTTGTCACCTTGGACTGCTGTAGTACTCCACCTATCGAGTACTGTGGGCCTGCTGCTACAACCAAGCGCTTCCCACCATGGGTATTCTTCTACAACCAAGTGCTCCCCCGCATAGCCTCTAGAGATACTCCTTCTGTTGAGTACCACAGGTCAGCCACTACAACCAAGCGCTCCTCCTTCGTGGGTCTGCCGCTACAACCAAGTGCTTCCTCGTGCTGCTACAACTAAGTGATCCTTCGTCATGGGTCTGCCGATAAAACCAAGCGCTCCCCCTCATAGCCTCCAGAGGTACTCCTTCTGTTGAGTACTACGGGTCTGCCGCTACAACCAAGCGCTCCACCGACGTGGGTCTGCCGCTACAACCAAGCGCTACCCACTGGGCTATCCATAACACACTGAGTCATTCGATCATCCGTCGTCAAGTCTCAACCGGCTCTAGGGTTTCCGACCACAGTATGCTCGTTCCGGGAGGGTCCACTCCACGAGCTAAGAGGTCGATCCATCAACTGACATGTAGTCCGGAGTTGATGTATCCCAAGATGTACCATAGTGGTCACTGCCGAAAACATGGAGGATTCTCGTTCTGTTTTCGTCATCGTCGCAGTCGAATCCACTGAGGATCTCTGTATAGTCTTCGTCGTCATGGTAGCAGTCGCAACCAGCTCTAGGGTTCCCGCACACAGCAAGCTCGTTCAGAGGGTCCGCTCCACGAGCCGAGAGGCTGATATATCAACTAACACATAGTAAAAAGTTGATGTATCCAAAAGTTCCGTATCGTTAATAGGAACTCAACGCCGCAGACGGCGCGTCAATCAGACGCCCGATCTGAGAGTTATTGGCTTTTACGTCCAAGGGGCCCGGTTGGGTTTTAAGTCAAAACCAACCTGACCATACTCCATCTGTGTCCAAACCTCGGGCATAGTATGCCAAAAGATCTGTCTCACTTAGAGGAATTCAACAAAGTCAACGGCACGTCAATCGGACGTCTGAAGCTCAAGATATGAGCATTTTCGCTGCGAGGCCCGGTTGGTTTCGTGTACGAACCAACCCGGCCGAACACAAAGTATTCCGAAACCTTGAGTGTGATATACCGAAACGACCGTCTCGATCCAAGGATCGCATCTCAGCTGATGGCGCATCATTCGGATGCTCGTAGCTCATGTTATGAGAAAAAGACCGAAAAGGTCCGGAAATAAGGGGTCTGGGCCCGGACCGACCCGGCCCAACCCCCCCCCCCCCCCCCCCCCCCCGGGGCGACCCGACCCTGGTCCGGGTCCAACCCGGTTTGGCGCGACCCGTCCCGGTCAGGGCGGCCCAGCCCAGCTAGGGCGGCCCGGCCCGACCTGGGTGCGACCCAGCCGGCAGGTCGGCTCGACTCAGCTCGGCTCGGCCGAGCGGCCGAGCAAGGAAGCCGCGATGCGCGCTGCCCCTATGGGATGAGGTGTCGCGGCCCCACGTGGGGCCATGCTTGGTCAGCGGACACGGCTTTTCCGCATCCCGTGTGTCACCGGACCCACGCGATCGCGGGTCTGGTTGGATGCCGCCGCCTCCAGCCGCTGGTCGATTTAGCGGGCCACCGGAGTTGCCCCGTTGGTCCGATTCCATTTCCATCTGCGTCGTAGCTCCTCCCGGGTCCCGTTCATCACTGCGGAATCAACAAATCCTCTATGGGGCCTGTTTTGTCATCATCTGCCATTTCTCACATCAACAAAGATCTGCGGAGGGTTATCGGGCCATGTTTGTTTGGCCCGCACCCTCCGCGTTAGGTGATAACAATCAGGAAAAAAATAATGATCAACACATGGAAACATAACAAGATTCAATTTTAATAAATTAAAATTGCACTTTGATCCTGGGCGCTTTGTTTTAGAAGAAAAAAACTACAAGAATAAAAATATTATTTTCAAATAAAATCCCAACCTCGCCGTAGTCGTCGAGCGCGCGTTCCTCGCGGAATTGATCGTCGCGGAAGAAGAAGATCACCGCGCCGCGGAAGGGCGTCGCGTCCTCACGGTATACGGCGTCGCGTCAACGATCTCCAAGGGGTAAAGAAAACATATGGATTTAATTATAACAATTAAATCCTTGTTGTTTATATAAACCACATAGAATCAAAAGGTCCGCATTCTCTTACCTCAACAGATGATCGAAGATTTGTCGCGAATGAAGGAATGTCGCATAAGAATGCTGCAGGAGAAGAATCGTCGGCGTCGCGGTACTTGGTGTCGCATCGTCGATCTCCGAGGGCTCGGTGTTCTTCGTCGCCCTTCATTGGAGGCCGGCGTTCTTTGCATTCTTCGTGTTCTTTGTGTTCTTCACAAAGGAGGATGAAGTACTTAAGGTTCCTGTCAAATCCTCTCAACAAACAACACTCAAGAAGAAAATTGTTGGTCTTATTTTATTATATGCCAACAAACGAAAAACAACCTAAGTAACAACCCATTAATTCATAGAATTAATTTCAATGAACTTAACCGCCTAATTAATAGGATCGTTTAATAGTTTAAGAAACGCCCCAGTTGACTTTTATTTAAAAAGGGTTTTTGCGGGTGCGTTACTTAGTGGAAAAGAAACGGTGGGGCTCATGCGGGCCCCATCTCACAAATATCCTACCAAGAGGGTAGGATATTTTGAATTGTAGCCTATCTGCTTCAACCCATCTTAAAAAGATTTAAGTGGCTTTTAAGTGTCTTTAAGTGAAATAAAAATAAAGTTATCGCACAGTTTATTTTATTTCTTAACTTAACCCCAAAAATTTTAAAAACCACACCCGAAAAACGCAACTCCGGAAGAGGAGTTTCTAAGAAAATACCGGCGCTGCGATTCCATCGGTGCCCTCGGAATTCGATTCCGAGCACCGGTTCAACATTTAGAAAAACCCGCTCGTTCGTTCACTGAACGTACCCAAGCCAAACTTCGGAAAATGATTCCGGGCACACCGGGCCTCGGAATCAGGTGCCGTCAGAAACTATGTTCTTGTAAAATTCTAAAGAAAATTAAGAAAAAAAAATTCCTTGAAATTTATGGGTCTTTACAATTAAAATAATATATTATTGGATTTATATCATATATAATGAATCATAATAATTTTATATTCATTATTTACATAAATTACTCATCATTATTATACCCATCTAAATAATAATTTATTGAATAACAATTACACCACGACGTGGAGACGGTAATCCGTACGTACGCACGTATGGTGACATGTCATTCAAAAGATATATAGAATAATGAATATGGTTATACCATATTCATAACAACATCACTGTATATATGATATACTGGATTTATTATTTTATAATGGAAACAACAAAGAAAAATGAAGTGGGAAAAGAAAGGAACTTGAAAGAGGTGGTGAGATATTTACCTCTTTATCGCGTTCTTCCTTTTGATTTGATCAAAAGGGATCCTTAGGTTAGATTTCTGACTAATGAAAGGCCTCTATGATGATTGTAGGAAAGGTGAGAGGGTATTTGGGTGGGGTTTGGCCAGAAAAATGGATTTTATGGTGTGAATTAGAGAGAAGGGGGAGTTCCCTTTTATAAGAGGGGTGAGCGGCACCTTGGGAAAAGCTAGAAATATTATTTTATAATAAAATAATTTTCCGTTTCTAGTGGATAAAAATAAATTATTTAAAATATAAGGTGGGTATGGGTCTAAAACTAACCATCCAATAAGTTTTAGATAATTTTGGGTTACTATATTAACTTTATCTTTTAGATTTAACTCTTAGATAAATAGTTTGATATTTACCATGTCTCTTTGTATTTTTATGATAAACGGTTAATAAACATACTATATACATCGAAGAGAACCCTAAGTGGTTCATTAATGATACACCTCTCATTATATAAGTCTTTTGGCCGAACCATAGACTTTTAGTAATAGAATATCAATTAATAATATAATATTTGTTTTAAAAAACTCTTTTTTTCAATTTTGACACTATTTGGAATTTTGTTTTTTCTAAATTCATAAAAGCATTATTACATTGAAAAAAATTCATCTAACCAACCCTAACATGTCATATTAACTTATAAAAATCGTTTATGGAATCAAAACTTTAAATTATATTTATTCTAACATTTATAATACCATTTATATGATTCATTCATTAATAAGGAAAATACTACATCATCATTGTGTCATAAATCAATTTAATTATTAAATGTATAAAAATTAAAAATAAAATACCATTATGTATTAAATATTTTTATCTTTCTAATGAATATTTATAGTCAAAGATATAACATATTATAACCTATGTAAAAATTTTTTTACTAAAAGATATATGCTTGTGTCATTTTTGTATTTACATTAACTTAATTAATATAAAATGTCATTATCACTTAAAAGTGGATCCATGGGGTCCCAAAATCGACCCAAGCATTCCCATGGTTGGAAATTTATCATAAAATATGGTTATAACATGTGTTAGGATAATTTAATATTATTATAATATTATTTTTTTACCCTTATTTACCGGATTAACCCTTTATCCATGGTAAATAAAATATTTATCGAAATAATTATTCAAAATGTCTAAAAATAAATGTTACCTATTTAAAAAATTTGGACATCCTGATTCTAAATATGGAATACATTTTTCTAAATTCAAAACACATAAGTGGTAGAAATTAATTTAAAATTAATTCCTATTTTCAAAACAAATAGCGTGTTTTTAAGAAATAATAATTATCAAAAAATTGATACTTTCTTATGTCCAATTTAAATGTGAAATTACATCCAATGACTAAAATTGAATTAAATGGTAAAAATATAATCTAATTATACTTAAAAACCACTCAATAATATAATTTATCACAATAAATTATTTTGATTAATTTTTTTTAATTAAAATTTAGTATTTTAAGTATTCATAAAAAATTGAATGTTTTCAGAAAAATAAAAAAAATTCACCCTAAGATAATTAAGATATTATGAACTCAAAAATGAAGTCCATATTGAATGATAAAATTGATAATATTTCAAAAAGTGGGTATTACTATTCATAAGGGCTAGTTTGATTGGTTGTTGTGTGTTAGAATTCGAAGTTGCATACAACACACACTACTGTATTATTCAAAGAGAAACGTACCATGGATGCTTGGGGTGTTACATTCTCCCATCCATCAAATAATTTCATCCTTGATATTTCTAGAGTATTACTGCATAAAAAGACTCAGGTTTTTCATCATCATATGTTTCTCAGGTTCCCACATTACCTCTTCCATCTTATGGTTTCTCCATAGAACTTTTACCAGACGGGTCATTCGGTTTCTCAGCACTTGTTCTATTGTATAGATAATCTTGATAGGCGCTTCACAATAAGACAGATCGGGTTCCAGTTCTAATTCCTCATAAGTGATTACATGCATTGGGCCAGTCATTTATTTTCTCAACAGTGATACGTGGAACACATCACGAACATTGGAGAGACTTGGTGGAATTTCCAAATGGTAAGCTACTGCCCATATTAATTCTAGAATTTGGAAAGGTTGGATGTACCTAAGACTCAATTTACCCTTCTTACCAAAACGTATAAAACCTTTCCATGGAGATACCTTCAAGAAAACATGATCTCCTACCTTAAATTCAAAATCCTTCTTTCGGTTATCAGCATATCTCTTATGCCTACTTTGAGCTTCCTTGATGTGGTTTTGTATTACCTTCACCTTTTCCATCATTTCCTCTACAAGTTCAAGGCCTACGAGTTTTCTTTCACCAAGGTCATCCCAACAGGTTGGTGTGCAACATCTCTTTCTGTATAATGCTTCATATGGTGCCATCTGAATACTTGAATGGAAGCTATTGTTATAGGAACATTCTACCAGAGGTAAATATTTATCCCACATATATTGAAAGTCAAGTGAGAATGATCTCAACATGTCTTCTAACGTTTGAATATTCTGTTATAATTGTCCATCAGTTTTGGGGTGGTAGGCAGTGCTCAAACGAAGATCTATATCCAGGGATTTCTAAATTATTTTCCAGAATCTTGATGTAAAATGGGGATCACGATCAGAATCAATCAATAGGGGTACTCCATGAAGACTTACAAATTCATTAATATACATTTTTGCTAAACGTTAAAGTGATAAATCTTCTCTTATAGTATGAAAATGTGCTGACTTGGTAAGATGATCAACAATGACCCATATTGCATCATTCCTTATAGGAGTCTTTGGTAGTCCCATGACAAAGTCTATCATAATATTATCCCATTTCCACTCACGTATGGGAAGAGGTAGCATGACTCCTCGAGGCTATTTCCATCCAGCTTTCACTTATTGACAAACCATACCTCTTGACACAAAATCAGCAATCTTTATCTTCATGATGACCCACCAAAAATGTTCCTTCAAATCTCTATACATCTCAGTGATACCAGAGTGTATAGAGAAATTGGAACTATGATCATCATACAACAACTCCTTTTTTAGATCAGGTATATCGGGAACAATAAGTCTCTTCCCAAATTTAAAAATTCCATCTTCATACACAAAGTCACTCAATCTCCCATCATACATAGCTTTAATCTTCTTTTGAAACTCTTCATCATCGGTTTGATAACTCTTTATCCTTTCTAGTAAATATGGTTTGGAAACCATTTGAAAAAGTATTGATGTTTCACCTTCCATGGTGATTCCCATATCCATCTTTACTAGATCCATGAAAATAGGATCCCTTTCAACTCTCATCCTGTTCAAAACTCCATGATCATTTCTACTCAAAGAATCTGCCACCTTATTTTCCTTCCCCATTTGGTTGTGTATAGTGTAGTCATAATCCTTGAGTATTTCAATCCATTTCCTTTGCCTCATGTTGAGTACATTCTAGGAGAAAATATACTTCAAAATCTTTAGATCAGTATATATCTCAAATTTTTCACCATAAATATAGTGTCTCCAAATCTTCAAGGCAAATATTACAGCTACTAACTCAAGATCATGAGTAGTATAGTTTTTCTCACGAATTTTTAGCTGTTGTGATGCATAGGTGATGACCCTATCATTCTGCATAAGGACACAACCAACTCCTTTCTTTGAAGCATCACTATAAATAAAAAACCCATCTTTCCCCAATGATATAGTCAATATAGAAGCATTGACTAATCTTAGCTTCAGTTATTCAAAAAATTCTTCACACTCTTTTTTCCAAACAAATTTAACCCCTTTTCTTGTGAGCTTTGTTAATGGGCTAGCCAACTGGGAAAAATTTTGGACGAAATGTTGATAATAACATGTTAAACCAATAAAACTACGTACCTCAGTTATACTCATTGGTGCTATCCATTCTTGGATTGCCTTGGTCTTTGAAGGATCAATAGAGATTCCATCCTTAGAGACAATATGGACAAGAATAGATATCTCCTAAATCCAGAATTCACATTTGAGAACCATCCCATATAAATCTTGTTTTCTGAGAGTCTTTAGAATAATGCGCAAGTTATTTTCATGATCTTTATAGAATTTGGAGTATGCCAAAATATCATCAATCAATACCACTACAAAGTCATCAAGATATTCCTTGAAAACTATATTCATTCGATCCATGAAGATAGAGGGAACAAGAGTCAATCCAAAAGGCATTACTGTAGACTCGTAATGCCCGTACCTTGTTCCAAATGCTATTTTCAGAATGTTTTCCTTTTTCACACACAACTGATGATATCCAGATCGAAGGTAAATCTTTGAAAAATATTGATCTCCAGGTAGTTGGTCAAATAAATCATGAATGCGAGGTAGGGAATACTTGTTATTTATTGTAATAGCATTTATCTCCTGGTATTCAATGCACAACCTCATAGATCCATCTTTATTTTTAACAAAAAGGATAGGGGATACCCATAGAGAATCACTAGGGTGAATAAATCCCTTATTACTCAATTCCTATAGTTGTTTTATTAGTTCCACTAATTCCATAGTGGACATTCTATAAGGGGTCTTCAATATATGCCTCGAACCAGGAATTCAATCAATGGAAACCTCAATTTCTCATTCTGGAGGATGTCTAGGTAAATCCTCTAGAAACACATCAATATATTCTTGAACAATAGGTACTTCCTCTATTTTAACATTCCCTTCCTGACCCACAGTAATTTCATTCTCTTCCTCCCCAATAATTAAATTTAGTTTAGCTACTGGGGAAGGATCTAGATAAGAATTTGGTGGTGATGTTTCCGCTCTAAATATAAGGTACTCCTTATCATCATAAAAAATTGTAACCTTTTTCTTTTTATAATAAATATTCACATCATGGTCCAAAATCCAATCCATACCGAGGATTATATCATATTCAATCATGGGCATGACGATGATATCAGTAGATAAAGAACATTTATATGTCCTAATGGAGACAAATTCACAGTACATTGATGCAATGATACTTCCCTTAGGTGTTTTGAATGAAAAATCCCTTATTAAATAAAATGGGAAATATCTAATTTTCTTATCAAACTTGGAAGATATGAAACAATGTGATGATCTAGAATCAAATAAAGCATTTTCTGAACTTTAGGAAACCAATAAATTACCTACCACCATGTCTCTCAGAGCTTCAACCTCAGCAGTTCTGATAGTATAAGCTTGGCCTTGATCCCTTGGTCTTTTTTGAGGTAAATTTCCCTGGATCATAGGACATTCATTCACATAATTCCCACTTTCTCTATAATTGTAGTTTTAACATTGAAATCCACCTTCTTCCCCTTACAATCACAAGCTTGGTGGCCTTTTTCACCACACTTGTAACAGACTCCCATTCCCTTCAGGGAAGTACCAGGGTTTTTCTTACCACACTTACTGGGAGGTGGATATTAAAATTTTCCCTTATTTACATTATTTCCATTTTCAGAGTGTTCAACCGATCTCTTCTTCTCTTGCTTTGCTTTAAAGTCATAACACTTAAAGTATTCTTTTTCTATCTTGATAACACATGAGACAATATCTTCATACAATGAGAAGGATTGTGAGACTAATGATCGACAAAGAAATGGTTTTAACCCCTCAAAGAAACGACCAGTCTTACTTATTGGGTAAAGTATATAATCTGAAACATGCCTCCCTAACCTTGTAATGTTAGCTTCGTACTTTGTGACATTATCATCCTCCATTTGCCTCAGACTCAGAAATTGTCCTTCAATATCTGCTCGATGGTCACGAGGAAAGTGTTTTTCTAAGAAAATTTCTTTAAAACCACTCCATTCCATATTTTATACTTCATCATCTTACTTTGTGTTTTGAATCAATGACCACCATTGATCAACATCTCCATTGAGGCGGTAAACTACCATGTCAACTTTTTCCCTTTCGCTACTCCCCAAGGCATGGAATTATTTCTCTAAGGAATTTATCTATTTCTCAGCTACTAGTGGATTTGTACCACCTTGAATGTTAATGGTTGTTTCCTCATGAAGCGATCTAATATTGATCCTCAATGCTATGGATCAGGGTTCTCCATATGAGTAATGTTATTATTCATAACCTGAGTGATTTGTCCCTGTATGGTGATTAGCAGATCAGCACCAGTTGCATCACCAGCTCTACTATAATTATCTGGAGTCAGAGGGAAATCGCTACATGGAGTGCATGCGTTCATATAGTTTCCATTCCTTCCACTGGGTTCCATTTATAAAAAATGGAATAAACTAGATTAGTTTATGAATCACAATACATAAATCCAAACATGTAAAACACTTAACATAAATTGAATAGTATAAGGATATAATCCATAATCACACAATTTTATTCTTTGAGGAAGTATATAATCATAAACACATCGTAATGGTTTGTAAAGAAAATGAGATTTAACCTATGCATATCCCCCGGGAGGGTCGTAACCAAGAGTGCAGCAAGGCCTATTGTCATGCACTAGTTCCTATTTGAGTCTAGATCAATTTAGTGCTTTTGGGTTATACCCCTAAGTACGTCTATGCCATAGCCACCTCTACCTACTCATATCCATATAGGGATGTATTTTTTAGGAAAATTCCCAAAATATCTACAATACCAAAATTATAGGATGTTCTTCTATACTAAGACTCAAAGTCTATCTTAGGGTAATGTAATATAATCAGAGTTTATCTAAATCTAGTTTCTAAGGTTTGTACTAAACATTCTCTGATACCAACTGTAACGCCCTGAACCTAATTTCCCAGAGTCGGTGCATTATTACATAACATTAGAATGATCATAAAAGATCAAGTCTCAAAAGACCGATTAGATTAGTATCCTTGGAAGTACTAGATACATTCATAAGGTTTACATTACATCATAAAATGAAAAACTAAAACAACATTGTTTCCATAGACCACACTCATATCCCCTCAGACTATCCCTGTAAGTCAGTCATAAAATACATCTTTACATCCTGGAAAAAATAAAACATAGAAAGGGGTGAGATCAGATGCTTAGTAAGGATAACAATATAGAAGAAACTTTTATAAATAAGCATAATCATTTAAGGAAATGTATAATACTAAAACAAATGCTTTTTAAACCTAAAATTCATCATAATATGGCAAAGATAAAATAAAATAATTCCATTTACATATTCACATGGATATTCTATTAGTCGAATAATCACATGAAATATCAATAGCCACTTTCAAAATGATGGGATGCATAATGACAGATTTTCATAACCACACAGTCAAGGACTTGTGCGAAGACTACCAAAAAGATTTTTGTCAAGGCCTTGTTCCAAGATACTAGTTTGTCTCATGATACCTACCGATGCATCGAGGAGATATACTAGGCTCCACCCATCACATACTAAGTCCAATGCATTCCTCATATGAAAAGGATTAAACATAATATAAACATTCGTATTAAAACTAGCACACGAAATGTCAATAATTTACCCATAAACCATGAATGGTATAAAAATAACACATCCCCAGTCTAACATATCACAAAACCTTCGATAAAATATATAATTTTTGTATCAGAATAAATAAACTTCAAAAAAACATAAAATCCATCAAATGAGGTTGACATTGATGAAATCAAAACCCTTTTTAGAAAAATATCGCTTTCTATTTTGAAATCATTTAAAATTCATATAATTATAAAAGAAAACATTTATTTTGGAAATATTCTTATAAGATTGTACGGGAAGCTTTGATGATGTAATAATGGTGGAAAATTGACGCACCTGCCATATAATTTATAAAAAGACATTCTTACCTTAATTTCATCGAACTGGTTATAAAGGACATTGTTTGGAAAATGACGAAATGATTCCATTATAAACATCTTATAAAAAGTCAAACAAGGTTATAAATTACTTTAAATCATAATATATAAAATATTGATTTTTTTGAAATAAATTTTTAAGAAACATGGATGTGGATGATAAAGAGGTCCTAGTAGATATTTACGTAAAAACAACCTCGAATAATAAAGAGATAGTTACATTAACCCTTACCTTGTAAATTTACTTGGTCAAGGGTAGGTTAACCTCATATAAAATGGTGAAATAATTGTTATTAAATTATAAAATAATAATATACATTAATATGATATCATATATGATCTTTTAACATTGCTCTATTAATAATATCTTAGTATTATCGTCGTTTCGGGTGTTAACAGATTCGTTTTCCTTTATATTATTTGTTATGTGAGTCATATTTATTAGGTATGGGATGTATCTTATTCATATCCATAATTATATAAAGTCTTTAAATATTATTTTTAATCATCAAATGAAACTTATTTTTGAATGGATATGATGGGGAATGAATCTCATTGTGTTCGTGGAGACGGTAATCCGTACGTATGCACGAGCGACAATATCATTATTTTGATATTAAAATAAAATATAATTTGATGGTATATCACATATACAGAATCATCATCATGTTATATTTACTATTTACATCAATTACACAATATTATTACACCCATCAAAATAATAGTTTATTGAATAACAATTAAACCACGACGTGGAGACAGTAGTCCGTACATAAGCACGTATGGTGACATGTCATTTAAAGAATGGATAGAATAATGAATATGGCTAAACCATATTCATAATAACATCATAGTATATATAAGATACTAGAGTTATTATTTTATAATGTAAACAACATAGAAAAAGGAATTGGAAGAAGAAAGGAACTTGAAAGAGGTGGTGAGATATTTACCTCTTCTTCTGGTTCTTCCTTCTGATTTAATCAAAATGGATACTTAGGTTGGATTTATTACTAAAGTAAGGCCTCTAGGATGAATTTAGGATATGTGATAGGGTATTTGGTAAGGGTTTCGAAGAGAAAAATGGCTTTAAAGGTGTGAATTAGAGAGAATGGGTAGTGCCCTTTTATAAGATGGGTGAGGGGCACCTAAGGAAAAGCTAGAAATATTATTTTATAATAAATTACTTTCGGTTTATAATAGCTAAAAAATGTATTATTTAAATTATAAGGTGGATATGGGTCTAAAAAAACTTAACCAATAGGTTTTAGATAGGTTTGAGTTACTATATTAACCTTATCTTTTAGATTTAACTCTTAGTTAAATAGTTTGACATTTACCATTTCTCTTTGTATTTTTATATTATATGGTTAATAAACATACTATATACTTCCAAGAGAACCCTAAGTGGTTCATTATTGATTCAAATATCATTATATAAGTCTTTTGTCCGAACCATATATTTCTATAAATAGAATATCAATTAATAATATAATATTTGTTTTAAAAAACTCTTTAGTTCAATTTGGACAATATTTTATATTTTGTTTTTTCTAAATTCATAAAAGCATTATTACTTCGAATAAAATTCATATAAAAACAATAACATGTCATATTAAATTATAAAATTCACATATGGAATCAAAATGTTCAAATTATATTTATTTTTACATTTATAATACCATTTATTTGATTCTTTAATTAATAAGGAAAATACTGTATCATCATTGTGTCATAAATAAATTTAGTTATTAAATGTCTAAAAATTATAAATAAAATACCATTATGTTATAAATATTTTTAGATTTCTAATTTATATTTATATTCTAAGAGATAACATATAAAACCCTATGTAAAAATTGTTTTACTAAAAGATATATGCTTATCTCATTTTTATATATACTTTAACTTAATTAATATAAAGTGTCATTATAACATAGAAGTAGCTCCATGGGGTCCCAAAATCGACCCAAGGATTCCCATGGTAAGACATGAATCATCCAATAGGGTTACAAAACATTTTAAGATAATTTAATATTATTTTAATATTATTTGTTTACCCTTATTTATAGGATTTACCCTTTAACCATGGTAAATAAAATATTTACCGAAGTAATTATTCAAATTGTCTAAAAATAAATGTTACTTATTTAAAAAATTTGAACATCATAATTCCAAATATGGAATCCATTTTTCTAAATTCAAAACACAAAAGTGGAAGAAATTAATTTAAAATTAATTCTCGTTGTCAAAACAAAAAACGTGTTTTTAATAAATAATAACTATCAAAAGATTAATACTTGCTTATGTATAGTTTAAATGTGAAATTTTGTATAATGACAAACATTGGATTAAATTGTTAAAATATGATCTAACTATTCTTAAAAAACACTCAATATTATAATTTATCACAATAAATTATTTTGATTAAAAAGTTGTTTTTAATTAAAATTTAGTATTTTTCATTGTTCATCAAAAATTGAATGTTTTCAGAAAAATACCAAAAATTCACCCTAAGATAATTTCGATATTCTGAACCCAAAAATGAAGTCCATTTTGGAAGATAAAATTGATAATATTTCAAAAAGTGTGTATTACTATTCATAACGGCTAGTTTGATTGGTTGTGGTGTGTTAGAACTCGAAATTGTGTACAACACACGCTATTGTGTTATTCAAAGAGAAACGTACCACGAACTTTTGGGGTGTTACACTCACCCCATACTTATGATTCGTTTTCTCAGGACATGAAGAAATTTATTATGAATGGAAAGTAGGGATAAACTTACGTTTGTTGTGGTTCCCAATAAAAATTATTGTATTTCACTTCAAGTTGTAATGATGAACCTATGTATGTATCTAGTTTTAGAAAACTACTAAACTACTTAGTCATTAAATATTTGAGTCCATGTAATCATTAAAATGTATTAAAATAATGCACCAGCTCTGGGAATCTGGGGTCGGGGCATTACAGTTGGTATCAAAGGATGTTTAGTAGAAAACATAGAAACTGGATTTAGAAAATGTTAATTAGGGAACAAAAACCTAAGATAGTATTTGAGGATAAACATACATGAAATTTCTCTAATTTTTTTAAGAAAATTATTATGTGGATATTTCTAGATAATACAACCCTGACTGGATACTTCAAGTGGATGTGGTTCTAGCACAGATGTACCAAGAAGTATTTATTCTGAAAATGTGTTTCAGTCTTGACCTGGGGTAAACTGGTACCCAAAAATGGGCTATACTACACACCTGGTTTGAAAATCCCCAATGATATGAATAGTATAATTCACATTTTCATTATAGTCCATTGAGAAGGATTAATGCCCCTCTATAAACTAGAGTACATGGTTTTAGGATTGTTGATGCATAAAAATATATTATGTGCTATATTATGCTTAGAGTTATATAGAGTTCATAATTTTATGAGCTAATATAATATATGGAATTGATTTGAAATGTCATCTAGCAGAAGTAATGAGAAAATTACCAATGCACATGGTGGAACAAGTAAGAAGGAACATATCTCTTATTGTCTTAATCCTTCATTTAGAAGGAAGATAGTCTCCCAAGTATCCTCATCATAGAAGGAAATAATATCATTTGTTGACAGTATATGTAAATAATTCAATTAGTCCTATGAATTTTGAGGGAAGTAGGAAAAAAGGAGGATGGATGAGAAAACGATAAATAAAGGAATGAACTGAAATATGGGTTTTCTGACATGTGATAACTGTGGAAATAATCACCCTAGAAAATTCTAGAAGGGAATGGAAGTTTTTTAAAAGTGTGGAGAAAAAGGACACCAATTTCATGATTTTAAGGGAAAAAAAAGATTCCCAATATACAATGCTTTAACTACAAGGAGACGGGACACTATGTGAATCAATGTTCCAAGTATCAAAGGAATATTCCCCAAATGAAGTTAATAGATAATGATCATGTAATGATACTGCTACATATATAGAATAATGATTAATATGCCTCTTCAAGAATCACATCATTTGAATATTTCAAAAACAATGTACTTGTTATAATAATTATGGATTATATGAGGATTGTACTATAGTACTATTTCATTAAGTATTTGTGGTCGTATGATCAATTGTAAAAATAATAAGTGACTCAGTAGAAAGTTAATATTTTGTAAATGTATATGGTTGATGGAAATACAACCTTAAATACAATCTCTATGATAAATATAATGATGAATAAATGATTGATTTGGATATGTATTGACTACCTCAAAATTGATTTCTGACTTTTCAACATGTGGTATATGATATCATTGATACAGTTTAAAACATTTTTAGAGATAATGAATATATCCAATAGCAAGTGTAAAGATGAATTCATGCTTTCAATATGGTTTTATGGTAATTTTATTTATTACCATATTTTAATAAGACACATTATGAGGATATTCACATGTTAAGAATGCGAAAACTTAGGGCTCCTTCATGTTGATTAAAGGAAAATATTGTAGGATATGCATTGAACATGATAGATCATTGAGTTCTAAATGAATGAGCATTGTTATGTACCTTGTGTTTGTGGATATGAGAAGGATTTAAAATAACTGGATCATGATCCTTTGGAATGTTAATATATTTGTAAAATGGTTGATGTTGATCATTGTATGACGTTTTAGGGATTAATGTCACTACATGATGCAACATGTGCTAATAGATCAAGTATAGATAGTACAAGGCACAAACAATGGATAAGATTATGTTTATGAAATAGATACATATATTTACACTCTTTCAGTATGTAATTATTCATCACCTCTAGGAAAATAGTCATAACTAAAAATGTTTTCCTATTATAATTTATTCCTTATATCAATAAAATTTATCATCACTATAGATTAAGGTTTTCTGGTAATGATCTTTCATCTGAGAATGTTCTTGATCTGTTTCCATTAGAACATGATGGTTTAATTATTCTTCCATTGCCATGTTTATCAATTATAATGTGTATTTTTGTAGTAAATGAATTAATTTTCTAATTCCCTCTTATCAAGAGGATGTTTTAACTGTAATCCTAATGTGGTTTTTCCACAAGGGAGTTTTCAAGTGTCAACCATTAACTTTTAAAGTTTAATTTCAAATTTCAAGGGAAATTTTTTTAAGGTGGGGAGAATGTTGCACCCTAAGAATTTTCAAATAAATTTAACATATAATCGATGGTACACTGAGTCTCTACAAAAAACACTTTATTATAAACAAACCAATAAAAAGAAATTCCACTTTTAAAATTTTAATATCCAAAAAATGACATACATGGTTTTGTAATGCAAGATATTTAGTGTCTGATAGAATCAATATAGTTTTTTGGTAAATGGTAATGTACCCTTATGAATAGTATCATAACCTTATAAATAGTTTTATTAAACTTATTAATAGTAATGAACATTAGATCAGCCAAAAAAATAAAACATTCACCCATGAATGTATGATTACAATTTGGACATCTTATAAGTGACAAAATGATCATAATATAAGTATTCGTATTTTTGTATGTCATAAATATTTTAGATAAAATTTTATAATTAATTTAATAATATAAAATGTAATTTTATTTTCATAAAATATAATCATAAATTTTTTATTTAATGTCATATGGTTAGAAGAGAATTTTATAAGACCGTGATTTATTTTTAAAGGTGTTATAAAAACAGTTATCGTTTTGATTTTGTTTTCATGGAAAAAATTATATCATTATTTAAAAATTAAA
The DNA here is from genome assembly GCA_963277665.1 of Viscum album. Lineage (NCBI taxonomy): Eukaryota > Viridiplantae > Streptophyta > Magnoliopsida > Santalales > Viscaceae > Viscum > Viscum album. The sequence continues at coordinate 2,029,834,049 of OY728150.1, forward strand.
TTATTTTAAAAAAAAATATTTTAAAAAAATGGATTTCATTATTTACTCAACACATTGAAAAATGGTTGGGGTAAATTTTTTGGATTTTTCTAAAATACTTGAACTTTTCTTGAATAGTAAAAATACAGATTTGAGTTTTTAGTATGTTTAATGGAATCATAATGATGTAATAATTATTATAAATTTTTTTTCGACTAGTGTACATTAAAATTTTTTATGAAGTTTCTCATGTGGCCAATACCATTGGAAAATACTGTGAGAATGCCTGTGGTTTTTCAAAAACCACTAATGAGGTGTTCATTGAAATTAATAGAAACTCCCTCTCTTTTTCTATAAATATCCACCAATTCCTTCATTCTCATTCATTATAAATTCATCATCATAGAATATCCAATAGTTTTCCAACCTATTATTCATCCCATGGTGTTCTCAAGGCCCCAAGGTCCAAACCTTCATTATTTAGCAGTTACTCTTCCAGTTAATGGAATCTACAACCCTTCTCTTTTTCAAGAACACTTTTTTATGTTACTCACATTTAATTTCAATTGGATTATGTTGTGATATTATATTATATATCAAACTACTTTCCATATTATTTATGAATGATTATATACCCCTTTTACCACATTAAAATAGTTTATGAATTTTTATGTGATGTAGTTGGGCTGCAGAATTTTCATATTGGATTTCTCATCTTTTATTTTATTTCGAGTTCCTTTATTTTTTTCCTCACCTCCTTTAATCCAATAGTTATGATTACTCCAATACCATACATGTACTAGAATTTTTTTTGTGATAGTGTAATAATTCATCATCATCTCTCATTTACCCATCTTTTATAGTTGAAATGAAAACACCATTTGAGATGTGTTAATTTATAACTTTCAAGGACGACGGGTTTTCAATTTCTATTTCTGTGTTCAATTATGGTCATACAACCAATTTGATGGTTTACCCAACCTATAATATATTTATTTGTAATTATTTGAGGTTGTTGAATCTTTTTTAAAACATGATTTTAATTTATAAATAAAAATGAGTTCATTGTGATTAAAAATCGCCAATTAACCAAAACAATTATCATTAATGTTATTTAATAATTCATCTGCAATCCCAATAACCAATTGAATTATATAAACATTTAATATTTTTAATTTTAATAAATAAAAAAACATCTATTATTTTCAACAATTATCATATTAAAATTTTACACATACATATATGTAAGTAAATCGGACATGAATACTAAGGACAAAAATGCTCCCGAAGAATAAAATGGAACATCTTAAACCAATCAAAAAATCCATGAATGAACTTAATAAGGATATAGTAAATAAATTATATAAAGAATATTTTATTTAAATATTAATTTATTATTTTAATTTTGTTATACAAGACACAAAGATCATGTTAAAAACAACTTCAAACTTAAGATAACTGTTTTCTCATCTCACATCCATTTTTGTGAGACATTCCTTATTCACCATTATTTATTATGTATGGGGTATGGATAATTCCCATTGATGTATCATATCATTAATGTATTTATTTTAATGGTATTAAATGTATGATATGATGATTATTAATTTTTGGGCATATGATTGGATTTATTACAAACTGATAAGCCTTTTCTACCCGAACCCCCATTTTGATTTTGGGTACTCTTATTCTCTACGTACCTCAATTAAATTATTATTTATTCATATGTACTCCTCATAAACTCTGTGTGAATGTATATATATGTGTACCAATCATAATCCTACTTTCATTTATGGGATATGATATTTCCAAAATACTTCCCGATAAACAACCCCATTTCAATAGAACTTCCTGAATTCATACCTAATTTCAAGTGCACTATGTAATATATTTGACATCATTATTATTTTTGTAAAATCACAAATTTATCATGAAGAAAAGATATTGGTTAGTATATCATTTTATTAATGAAAAATAACTTGTTTTAAAATATCATTACTATTTTCCTAAAATTGAACTATGTTTTTTTTACTTCTAATGCATCTTTAAAAGATCTTTTTACATGACTTCACTTAAGTGGGACATCATTGATGCCAAAAATATAATTTCAATGTTCATACCTCTTCTACATTGGTATATACATTGTTAAAAATAAGATTTTATGAAAAATACAAATTATTTTCCAAATGAACTCTTCTTTCTAAAGTAAAAATGATTTTTTTCATCTCAGATTAACTTTTATGGGATATATTCCTTATTCCCCACTTATTAATTTCATGTGGTGTATGTAATTCCCTTTGGTATATCATATCCATAGTCTCAATATTATCATGTAATTATAATTGATTATGATTTGAATGTCTCAAGGTTGTATGGGACACTTTTTAAGGTTTAAGTATTATTTCCTCAATAAATTTTAAATGGTATCCTCTAAAAATATATTCATTTTTGTCAAAATAAATGTTCAATACTATAATTCATTTAAGTGTATCTCTAGTTATATCATCAACAATATGTTGTTAAATGGGTTTTAAGAGGGTAAATGGGTCACCTAATCTTAAAAGACTTATAATTTAGTATATGGGAAGAATAAAATGGAAATAAGAACATGGTTTGGAAACTTGAAATACATACCACATAAAAGACAACTTGAAGGGAAATGTGAAGATGAGAATTGCCTTGAGCAATTTCGGTAGCCTAACGACGTCACTTTAAAATTCATAAAATGTTATTATAGCAGAAAAATGGGTATATCATCATTTTTACATGATATGGACTATATCAGGGATATGTAATGACATATCCTCATATAAGAAAATAGAAATTTAAAAGGCCTAACAAAAAAGGAGTTATTGAAAAGGGAAAGGTAGTAAATTCCCTTTCCTTAAAGTGTAACATATAAAATTCATAGATCGAGACCCTGAGAGATTGAGGACACATTGGGAGGACTATTTGGGAGGTTATACTATCAGAACGTCATGGTGGTTTATTTTGTAATGAATGGAAATGAAACAATGGGTGGGTATTTATAGCTAAAGTGATGGAATATTTTATATATTTCAAAGGACACCTTAGTAGTGGTAATTTCAAAAAAACGGTCCTTCCAAAGTAATTCCCCCATGGTATTGGCCTCTTGTGACCCCTCACATTATGTATTAATCCTTTAGAGTCAGCCTGAATTATTACATCATGATTACATCATTATTATGTTTCTATGATGTCATTAAACATACCAAAAACACAAACTGCATCTTTACTATTCACTGGAATTCAATTATTTCAGAAAAATCCAAAAAATTAACCTTAACCATTCTTATATGCGTAGAATTAAAAAGTGAACTCCAATTTATAAAAAAATTATTTCATTTTTTATTAGATTAAATAAATAAATTACTAACGCCTAACTAATAATTTCTAAAAGATTTATTTACTTATATTGTGATATAATTATATCATATTACCACTAATGATTACTAAAACATATTTATACTACCATAGGTGAGGTTATTATTCCATTTTTCAAATCACCATTCATAAGGGTAAAATTACTATTCTATAGGGTAATGTTAATATTCACCAAAAAATTATTTTGATCTTATTTAACAACATTTTTCACCCTGATTACAACCATGTATGTTCGATTTTCTAAAATCATTTCATAGAATAAGTTATTTAAAAATAATTTTTTTAATTTTCAAAAAAAATACTATTCATCAAATACTATTCATCCATAAAATATTATTCATGAAAAAATAATATTCATAAAAAATACTATTCATAAAAAAATATTATTCATAAAAAATATTATTCATCAAAAATAGAAACTTCTTAGAAAAATACTAAAAAATCACTGTAGATTACTTTTGACATTTGAAATTTTGAAATGAAGATTTATAACCAAAGTATTTATAATTAAATTTAATATTGAATTCATGAAAAAAACAGTCTATACAAAACACAACTTTTTTATAACCTAGCTAGTAAGAAATTTTTTTTCAACCTCTATGATTTTTCTTTTAAAAAATTGACGGACATGGTTGCGATTACTAAAATATTTATAGTCTGATAGGATCAACATATATTTTGGGTGAATAGTAACACACCCTTATGAATAGTAACATAACCATATGAATATTAATTTGACAATTGGAGTAGTAACCTAATCTAAAAAAGTATAAATAAATTTTTCATTCCATCATTTCTATTTTGATTTTATTTTTTCTTAATAATATAATGAATTTGATTAATTGATTTTTCAAGTAAAAATTGTACATTTCAGTGAGATTTAAATTATTGTATCAAATTTTGGGTTTATTAATGTTTATAATAATTTAATATTCTTATCAAAATACTATACTTTAATTTAAAATGATAAAATAATTTTAATTTTTTTAACTATTGAAAAATTTACTATGCATTTTATGTCCGCTATTATTTTGTATAAATAAATATTTTTAAAGAAGAAAGTTATAATTTTCATATATATTGAATTATTATGATAGAATAAATTTAATTTTTGATTTCATAATGTCAATATTATTTTATTCTCAATTTATGTGAATTTTATAAACTACATTATTTTTTTCATGAATAGTAAAAATATTGTTTTGAGTTTTCAATATGTTTAATAATATCATTAATGGTGTAATAAAGAATTAATATTTATGGTAGACGCTTATGTAACAATATATGATATGAGGTGTCACATGCGGCCAAAACCATGGGAAAATACCATTGGAAAACCCATGGTTTTGCAAATTCTGCTAATAATGTGTCATTAGAATTAAAAAAACCTCCCCCCTTTTACTATAAATACCCACCCATTACTTCATTTTCATTAATTAAAAATTAATATTCTTATAAGATATTTTATTTTTACCTCTTTATGATTTCTTCAAAGGTTTACTCAGTCCCCTATGGTCCCAACCATCATGTTTTTGGAGTTACTCGACAATGTAAGGGAATCTACCACCCTTCTCTTTTTCAAGCACAATTTTTATTGTTATTCTCTTTTAATTTTAATTTGATTATTATGGGATATTTCATTACATAATCATCTTAAATTTCATATTTTATTAGAATTATGAGAGACACTTTTCTCTCTCATCAAAATATTTTATGAATTTTATGTGACGTCGTTAGGCTATTGAATTTTGATGAGGGATTTCCCTACATTCTTTTTATTTCAATTACCTTTGTTTTCTTTTTCTTTCCTCAACTCCATTCCTCCAAATGTTACAATAACTATAGTGTATTACATATACTATAATTTTGAAATCATAATGGGGTAATTTATCATCATCACACCTTTCCCCTTCTTTTATACTAGAATTGAAAACACTATTCGAGATGTGTTAAATTATCACATTCAATGAGTAGGGGTTTTCAATTTCAACTACCATATTCAATTCTGATCATGAAAACATTTTTATGGTTGAAATATACTATTATATATTTATTATAAATTATATAAGGTTGGGGAATCTTTTTGTACACATGATAAATTAGAATGAGTTCATTGTGATAAAAAACATCCAAATAACCAAAACAAATATCATTAATATTTTATATAATTATTCTTTTCACTCCCAATAACCAAATAAATTACATAAATATTTCATATTATGGATAATAAAAAATAAAATAAAACTTATATTCTGGAAACCGATTTCCATCTCACATGTTTATCCTTACATGTATATAAGTAAACCAGTCATGAATACCAAGGCAGAAAACGCTCCCAAACAATAAAATTGAATCTCTTATACCAATTAAGGACTTTAATGATATTAATAAGGCTATAGTAAATCAAATACATAAATATTATGTTCCTTAAATATTTATTAATGAATTTAATTTTCTTATCCAGTATAGTAATATCATGTAAATAACACCATCAGACATAAGGTAAGGGTTTTCTACCTGAACCACCTTTTTCATTTGGGTAACTAATTTTTCCTACTTACTTCAATGAAATTATTATTTATTCATATTTACTTCTCATAAATTGTATTTTAATTTTATATAAATTTGTACCAAATAGGATTATACCTTCATCTATAATGATGTATTTGTTTTAAAAGGATTTTCATAAATTCTTCTCGAAATACAAGCCGGATTCGAGGAAATTTCACAAATTCTTACCTATTTTCAAGGGAAATATATAATGTAATTTTATAAACCATTACCTTAATAACCTAAATATTTTAATTATAAATACAAATTCTTTTCCAAATGAACTCTTTTTTTCAATGTAAAAGAGTATTTATCTCAAGGATTACTCGATGATTTTATAAGAGTATCTCCATCTGTTTCAACACTCTTGTTGATTATTATGTATTATTGGGATTAATATATTATGATATAATCTACCATATTTAATTTAATGGTTTATGATTAGTTTGACTTTTGGTGTGCTATCTTAAAACTATTCACCAATTTACTCCAAATGGTTAGTGTTAATTTTTAATGTTCATGGAAAGTTATTTAAATTTTATATATTATATTAAATATGAATGTATATGTTGTTAATGTTTATCCCAGTTCATCTGAGGAATTAATTAGACTTATTATCTGTTAGGTGGGTCCTGGTATAGCCCCTCGGTGCATCAGTAGTTCTCAGGAGACAAATTATCTTCTTAGGATGAGGCCTTAACAGTATGATTATTTATGGTCATCACAAGCAGCCTTAATGGTGTGGTTTTGATGTCCCACATTTTGAATTCCCTCATTAAGAAACTAGTAATTTAAAGTTCATGTGGTTATTTGACTAGTAAATTACCGATGATTAGGTTTTATTATTGTACTATTTATTCATCTCTTATTCCTACCATATTATGTTCATGTTTATTTTTAAAGGCATGTGTTTTTAGTTATTCACCATGCCAAATATTTAGGTTTATGGTATATTTTAATGTATTTTTACTCTTATTGGAAATTTTATTTCACCACTTTTTAATGTGTTATTTTTTCAAGTAAATTAATATGTATATTATGAATCAATTATAGGGATTACCAAGGAGATATGGATGTTTTCAAAGGAATGTCATGACATGAAAAATTTACTTCTTTTATTTATAAATCTCTTTCATCCCAATAAAAATTTAATATGTTTTAAAATAGAAGAACATAGAGTGATGTTTAATTTCATTATAACATCACAAATCGTTCATAAATTGAGATTAATACAACTATGAAATATAATATGATTAAATTATATCACAATTTTAGTAAATAAAGGTTTTAGAAATTATAAGTTATTTATTAGTAATTTTATATATTTAATTTAATTTAAAATGAGATTAATTTTTATAAAATTGAGTAAATTTTCGATTTCTAAACATCAAAAAATGGGTCGGGTTATTTTTTGGTATTTTTTTAAAATAGATGAATTTCTGATGAACAGAAAAAATATAGATTTGAGTTTTCAATATGTTTAGTGACATCATAACTATTCCATAATAATGTAATGAATAAGATAAGATGCTGGTTGACCCTTGTGGATTATAATATTATATGAGATGTCCCATGGGGCAAATACCATTGGAAAATAACCTTGTCAAGCCTATATATTTTCAAATACCCTTAATGAGGAGTCCATTGAAATTAATAAAAAACTATCTACCTTTTACAATTAATAACCAACAATTCATTCATTTAAATCCATTAAAAACTAATATTCAACTATGTTATGATAGTATAACCTCCCAAATATTCCTCAAAAGGTGTCCTTAAGCCCCCAAGGTCCCAATCATAGTGTTTTAGAAGTTATTATTCAATGTAAGGGAATATACCACCCTTCTCTTTTCAAGAAATCCTATTATGATATGCCTTGTTCTATATTTTATTATGTTATGATTTTTTATTTTGTATCCTAATAACTATCCATATTATTTAAAAATTATGATAGACCCATTTTCTCTCAACAACTCATTTAATGAAATTTTAAATGATGTCGTTATGCTGCTGGAATTTTGTAAGGGAATTTTCAAACATTTCTTTTCCATTTATGTTATCTTTTAAGTGCTATGTATTTAAAATTTCCATAAAATGTTTACATTTCCATTTTATTATATACCTATATTATATTATGAGTCTTTTATGAATGGGTGACCCGTGTCCCCTATCTTTTTAATGATTTGTAAAACCATGTTGCATTGCCATTATGTTGCAAAATGTTTGTCTAAAATCACTCTATTTTTCTCCAATAATTATTTTATATTTATTTATATTAATACCTGTCATGAACCATCCCAGGTTAACCGTAAAATATTCAACCGAGCCGACCCACAATAAGGCCCTATAGGTGTTCCCGATCATTCTGGGCTAGAGAAAAGCACAAAAGTCATCAATAGACTAATGATGGGAATGATTTTACACAATATAATTAAAAAATATGTAGAGAAATAATAAAATATCATCCCAAAATAAAGAAAAAAACCAAACAACTAAATTAGAACTGAAAAAAATAACCAAAACTAATGGTCACTAAACTCTATATGACCCTGTGGGTCACTCTCCAATCTAAAGACTCAACATTGTACATGGATATCAAGATTAAACTGAAGCCTCCACCTGAGACTAAAAATTGTATGAATTATTGTTGAGTGTATTAAAACTCTGTAGGCATACTAATAATCTATTCCTAAATTCATTTCCTTTAAATAAAGAAACATTATTATAATATTTGAACTACAATATATAAAATTAAGTTTTCACACAGTTCCCTTTAAATTAAATTATAGTTCATTACCCTTTTTATCATTCAAAACCATATTCTCTCCCAAGGAGGAACCATATGCATTTTAGAAGAGAGATGACATTTTAGTCATAAATGATACAGTGAGTATAAAACATTTACAAAACCTTTTTCAACAACCATTTGAAAACACTTAATCATTTTAGTAAAAATCCACACTATTCCAGAAGCAAGCTCAACAATAATACAATAAGGGAAATGGGTAATAACATAAGAGTATCTATCCAACACTTTTTTAAAAAATTTGTTCTAGTACACATGGGTGAAACCTAGAAGATCGTGAATAATATATAATGTACTATACATGTGACTCATCTCGAAGGCATGCCCTACATGATGATGTCATAATGCCCAAACACCGGATCATCGCTCTACCAAGCCTGATCAAGGGGCCCCATCCCATAGAAATAATAAGAAAATATCCCCTAGCTATAGGCCATTATCCAAGGTTCAATCTAAACTAGTGTAGAAATCATTCACTAAAAACTCTCTCTCTATACTAGGTTCCCATGTCATGAATAATAAGGGGGTGATCCAATAAGGTTTAAAAAGTAGTTCATCCAATATAAGTGCATCATACATGAGAAACAAACACAAAATTCACCCCCAAATCATTCCAATGGACTTTTCTCATTATTGCCATTAACCAACAACACACGGGGGATGTCCCATTAGAGGACCCCTCATTCCATCCTCATCTTACTAGTAAAGAGGTGCATCCCAAAGAGATTTTTCCAAAGAATATTATTTTATAGAAATTCCAAACTAGTCACAAGAAACCTGTTATGACAAAACCATTTCCAAATAACAAAGGAACACCAAATAATCTCCAATGAATCAAATAAACATCACCCCCAAAATCAAAACAATTTGGAAACCCATTTGAGATATACATTTGAGAAACCTAATCACATTTTAAACCCAATAAATTCTTTAAAAACCACAGTTTACATACAATGGACAATAGAGTAATTGGATAAACATTTTATAAATACTTTGTATCCACATTAAATAAAATAGTTTCATGCAATCGAACACAAAGAGAAATAAACTTTGTTTCACATTATACATTTATAATAGAAACAACCTTATATAACTAGCTAGTGTTTAATAAGGATGTGAAAAGAAAGAAATCAATAATTCTTCAATTTAAAGGCCAATGAATATGGAAACCTACCTCCAAATGGGAGGGTCCAAGATGAAAATTTCGGAACCTACCACCTTTGACAAATATTTCCCCACATTTTTGCACACATAAAATCATATATATATATACCATTAAATCCAATGCACATATTATCCATGGCATGAGAGGATATGTGAAATGTGTATATATATATATATATATATGCATACTTATGTATGTGTGTGGAACCCTCTGAGGATCCACCGAACAATCCAATTAACCTAAAGGGGAACCATGAATTAAAAAAGACTCCAAATAAAATTGAAACAAAAAAAGGGGTGAAAGAAACCAATAAAATCCACAGGCAAGCCCCTTTGTAAAACCTTTCATAAACCACGATCATTTTGAAAACATTTCTTTAACCATTTAAAAACATCAACAATTTATATTGAAAACTGAATATCAATCAACATGCCAAGGTAAAACACTTTTCATTGAAAATCCCATTTCATTCATCAAAAGTTTGCATGCCTCTTTAAAACCATTTAATTTTTCAATCAAAATTAAAATGTTTTAATAATACAAGAGAAATATCATAAATCCTCAAAAAATATCATAGTATGTTCATGTAAATCAGACCATTACACTTCCTTTTAAATAACCCCATTGAAATCTAATTTAAATTCAAAACCACGCAGTTTATTTTAAAAAAATCCATGCAACACTTATTCAATACATGACATTTCAAGTATCAAATCAAAAGTAATTCCAGAATGAATACCTTTTTGAACATCAAAAACAATTATTATAAAATTTATATGATTTTAAATGGCTATCCATGTAATCATATATAAAACTGACATGTGTAGATAATAAAAAATCAATTTTGATAAATATTTAATACTGAAATTCCCTCATCTTTCCATGAAAACTAATGTCAAATTGGATTTTCACCATAAAATTCCATAAAACATTATTAATACTATCAATATTTATTTAAAAAAGATGTTAAAATCTAGGAATCAATGGTTCTACAAATTAATGGCAATGGAATGGGGAAACCTACCTTGAATCTTGCACAGATGGTGCAGATCTCTGGATTTTGGTTGAAGGGAAATCGAAAATGAGACCACGCACCCTAAAGACCAAAATAGAATTGATTTAAAACCCAAAAACCACCTTGGGTTCTATTATAATCATGATGAATTTAAGGGGAAGAAAGATGCCAGGTGGAAGGGGAAGGAGAAAGAGAGAAAACCCTAACCTGAAGAGATTATAAAGAAAGAACATTCATGGTTTTGGAGGAGCGATGTCGGTGGTTCACAGTTCCGAAGGAGGGATGACTAGTGAGGGAGGGTTGCGAGTAGAGGGAACTGGTTGGGAGAGAGCTAGAGGTGCGACGTGGGTAGGAGTTAGGGAGGGGGTCGGTGTTGTGTGAACAAAGGAGGAGGGAGGTGATGCTTAATGGGTGGAGGGGAATATATAAGGTTTTTTTATATGTAGATTTTTATTTAATTAATTTTATTTTAACTTAACATTAATTTAATAAATTTATTATTCCAAAAAAGGATTCAAAAATAATTAAAATAATGAGAAATATCTTTGTCTATATGTGATAGTTCTCCCCACCATGACACTTTATACCCCCAAAATGTCCCAAGAGATTCAGTTGATCAAAACAAAAGAAAAAATGAACTTAAAACTAGAAAGAAACTTAGAATCTCAAAGAGAAAAGGACCAAAAATCACTTTCATTTAGATCCCATAATTACATATTCCCAAAAAGAAACTATGAGACCATCCTCAAAAGAAGTCTTACATCAAAGGAAGACATTACACAAGATCAAAGACTTCAACCAAAAATGAATAGATAACAATGAAGACTCACTATTTTATAAAAAAGATCCAACAATGATAACCCAAAACCCCAATATAAATACCTTAAAAGAGAATATCCATGAACTGATCAAGATTTCCACGAGAATTTGTCACATGACCCATCATTCAAGTTAACCAACAACTATAATCGGGGTCAGGTAGAGATAAAATAAGAAATTTCTCAATCAAGAACACCTGGAAGTTGGATTCATCAAGATTTCATCATATGGTGGTCTCTGCACCATATTAGGACTCCAAAAAACAATGATTTCACAAGACAAAATAACACGTGATTCCTAAAAATGCCAGAAAAACACAATGAAATGAAACATGGAACAGTAAACAACACTATTCTACAACAGCATTTATAACATAAAAAATATAATTCTATTAAAAAACTCCCAAAAGTACATGAATCCTCATTTTTCACACCCAAGAGAATGAAACATCATATATTATATTAATTAAAACAACAAGAGAATTTCTAACAAAAGAATATTCTTATTCATCTTTTCCTAGCTCTACATTCATCAATCTATGTTGGAATGTTCTCCATGGTAGTGGATCTAGCTCTAGGTCAGTTCCTAGCATCAACCAAGAAAAACATTTGGAAATGACCTTAATATCCAAAATAATGACATATCATAGGTGCTTCATGACATGAAAACTTCTTACGTCCAGGCTTCCCGCACTAAAAACACAACAATAAATTTATCTCGGATGAATCTGGTGAGGAAAAAAATAACAACCTTTTTGTAACTCTCCCCAACTAGCCAGATGTATCTAAATCAGCTTTGACATGAATAGACCGCCTCAAATATTCTTCCCAATCATCAAATAATTAAGGCCCAACCGAAAGGAATTATGATCAGAAACCCCTTTCAAATAATTGAGCTTCAAGAAATTCATCCCCGACGAGGTTTCGGTTGTACGACACCAGCTCAATGAAGCTCTTAACATACTCCAAAATTGTTTAATCTCCCTTCATAATACCCTACTACCTTGAATCCATAGGTTTCTTGACATCATCAGGGAAATACTACTTGATGAACAAGTCTTCAATGCATTCCCATGAGAAATTCTTCTTCAGATCATCCTAAAGAAATGATTTCAACCATTTTTGACTAAAAGTATCCAACAAGGAGGAGGAAAGCTCAAGCTTGAGTGGTTCAAGAGATTCAATATGAACAAGGTTCTCTTCAATATTTAGAAACCATTCCACAGCTTTCCCTGGTTCTGATTTCCCAAAGAGATGAGGAGGATTCGACTCTCAGATCCACTAGAAAAACTCTTGATATTGAGGGACACCAAGCTCCATATCTGAAACAAATTAAACAAACATCAAATGCTTGAATTGATCAATTGAAATACATTTCATGAATGAACCACCCGCAAATGCTTCTCAAAATTCCATAGAAATTTGTTGGGACATAATATGAAAATATGGAGCTTGAAACCAATTCAGAACATACCATAAATAAAACTTCCATATCATATTTTCTAGTTTATAATTTTACAAAATCTTTCAAAAACACACCAAATAATTTTCCAAAATGATTCCCTTTTTATAAACAGCCCCTTTTACTCTCTAAAGGATTCAATTTTTTGTTTTTTTAAACCTCATTTTTGACCAACCAATCATTTTTTCAAACCAAACATCATTTAAAAATCTAAATAATAATACACCAAAACCATATAGGTCCAACCATAAGTAAAAACATAAAAAACCATCCATATAACAGGTCAAAAATCCCAAAATCTCAAAAGGAACAAAAACAACACATCAGGGGAAACTAGTTTTGATGGGTGACTTGACCATATAGTTAGCGGTCATACACCAATCAAACCACTGTCATAGACATTATTTCATTACCATTACCACAGCTTCACAAGGCTTTCCAGGACCTGCGATATCATTAATATAATCGTAAAAGCTCCCATTTCATTTCCTAAAATTCCAAGAAACCCAAAAAAACCAAATAAAATAAGAAAAAACATACTGTTAATGGAAGCTCAATGTTCGGTCAAGAATGTGTTGGCCATACACTCTTGCAGACCTACACCCCATGTTCCCACAATCTTACTCATTCTACCTTGACATTCCAAATAACAAAGGGTGCTCTGGAATCTAGTTCATCGATGGATCATGTGCCTCTAAACCATTTTTTGTAAACCATCCTAGGTCGACCCTGAACTGGTCACCCAAGCTGGTATGCGATAAGGCCTGAGTGGCATTCCTGATCCTCACGGTGTAACAAATCTGATTGGAGATAAAATTCCTACAAACATGGCCACATCTAAGCCCATCCCACTGGAAGATATCAGGCTGGCTAGAACTATCCCCTTCTCGGTGGATACTAGACCATATAACACGTGGATGAAACTATCCACTCCCTATTGGGGTTTTCAATTCACCTCCCCATCAGCGGAAACACATGAACACAGTATCAACATCCAAAAAGAAAGCACTATAAGTACCAAATTAGCCCATATCAGGTACTCCAAGGGTTCTTGGTTTCCTGTTACATCTGTTTTCAGGGGTTCGAGTTATGGGGGAGGTGAATAAGAAACCCATCTAGGTAGGGGAAAATTCCTTCCATGTGTTCTCTAGTCCATCAAGATGTGGGGGCATGCTTTCTACCATGTGGTGGGGGTCTACTGTCATCAAGAGGTATGGGCTTGGGCATGGCTGAGCTTGTTGGTATTTTAGATCCATTCAGGTTCATTACACCTAGGCTGGTGACAAGCACCAAGGGCATCAACAGAGTGATGATGGGAACAATCTCAACCAATATAATTATATATAATGTAGCAGAATAATAAAAGATCTTCCCAAAAAAACAAACAAAATAACTAAACAATAACTAAAAAATTTAAAACTAACTGAACCTAATGACCACCTAACTCTACATGAACCCACATGTCACTCTCCAATCCCAAGACTCAACATCACCCATGGTGATCGAGATTAAACTAAAAACTCCACTTAAGTCTAAAAACTATATAAAATTATATGTGTGAGTATTAAAACACAGTAGGCATACCTAAGTAATGAATTCTCCAATGCATTCCCTTTAAATAAATAAATTTAATTTCAGGTTTGAAATACAATATATAAATGTATGTTTTCAATATATATTATTTTTAAAACAAATCATATTCCATATCAATTTTTACCATTGAAAGCCATATTCCTTTCCAAGGAGGAACTATAGGGATTTTAAAAGAGTGGTGACATTTCAGTTACAAAGGAGAAAGTGAGTAAAAAACATTTCCACAACCATTTTCCATAACCATTTGAAAACACTTTATCATTTTTTATTTATTTCACACCTTTCCATAATCAATATCAACATTCATACAACAAACCCAATGGGAAATAACACAAGATTATCTAGACGAAACTGCATCAAAACATTAGCGCCAATAAAAATTGGTGAAACCTAGGATCTCATGAATAATATATAATGTACTATACATGTGAATCATCCTATAGTGACCATACCCTTTTACACATAACATCACATGATTTTAATCATAATAAAACATCATACTACATTCCAAGGAAAATAATGTCTAGTGTTTTGCAAGACTCTTTATAGAATAAAACATTATAAAAACACCTTTATGTTTAATCCTAATAATGATCCCCTCTCATCCATTGTGCTCATGCATCTGCATAGGGTAACCTGGGTATAACATGAACAAAGGTATTAGCTAAAACATAGTAATGGAAAATACAAGTAATAATTCATTAGCACATGGGTTATAAGAAATAAAATAATGATATAAAAAGGCATGGATCATGTAATATTATAACATATTAACAAAGTATAATATAAACATGGAGTCATAATAATGATTCAGTGACATAAAACATGAACTTAAAATGATTTAATGCTCATTTAAAATAGACGGTCATAGGTCAAGGTAAACCACCAAGACCGTTCCGCATGGTAGCATGAGTGAAGGCTAACATCCACGACCATGGCACATAACATATCATGTGACTCAACTTCAGCCAATGCATGGGAGTGCTATATAGGTGAAACCATTGTAACATGTTCTTGAATATAATTTCCTAAAAACAATCATAAATAATAAACTATACATAAACATAAGGGTTTCCAAGAAAAAGAATTGGGTTTTATAATCGCGACATAAATCATAACAAATGAACAGATCATAAAGGTTTCCATGAAGGAAAGGAATTAGATAATTCATGGAATATCATAGAGTACAATAAGAATACATCATGATTTGAAATGTCAACATGAATTAATAACATGAAAAAAGTGTTTTTGGGAAACTTTATAATTTAATCATTATCGTGTTGTTAAAGGAAATATCAATGGTCATTTTAAACATAGAAGGGTGTGATAATTTATATAAAACAAAAAGTGAACCAGAAAGGGTTTCATAATTAATGGGTTGGTATTATAAAAACAATGGTTTCTTATGAATAGACTATATAATGTACATGATGATGGATAATAATTCAAATAGTTCCCTTAAAACAGGTTTGCATAACGAAAAGTATTGAGGAGGCAATCATTTAAATACATGTATATATCCCTGAAAGAGGATGAGGGATTGATCTTGAAACATGATTTTGGAGAATATAAAAATTATTTAAAAGAAGTACATTAAAATAAAGGGAAACTTAATTTGGGTAAAAATTATGAAAGAGAAACCTGAAGGAAAATAGGTGGTTTGGGTAGAATCTCTTACCGAATATTAGCATGGCATTATGTGTACTTAAGAGAGCTTAATTAGATACATAAAGAGGTTTCCCATATATGAAACGCCATGAGTGAGGTATGTTTAAGGTTTTTAATCATACCAAATCGCAAAAAAGTGCATAACATAGAGGATATTCTTGAATAAATGTGAGAAAGAGAGGATCTCTTACCTTATGTTTGATGGTGTTCTTCGCATGATCTTATTGTCCTAAATAAAAAAATTTGGTTCATTAATTAATAATTACAGGACTACAACTACATTATATTTATTTTTATAACCTTATTATGTTCATCCATTTCCTTTTTGAAGAGTTAAGATATTTAATTTCATTTTTTAGGAGCATTCGCTACCTTGGTTTTAATGATTGGTTCACTAATATTCATGTTCAGATAAACATGTATAATGAGAATGTTTGTCTGTAATTGAAGTTTTATGATACTAGTGAAAATCCAAAATATTAAATGGTTATGAAATTCATTTTGTTATTTGTACTGAAGGCTAATCTTTATATAAAATAATGATGATAAACACTTGGATGAATTTGGCGATTTTGCTCATAATTATCCTGTTTTGTATTATTATTTTACCTCTTGTGTGAAAAAAGATTCAAGAACATCACATAACATAAAATACCTAATTAATATTTTTTTTCAACCATAAAAATTGTTTCATGACTATTATAGATGAAGGTAATAGAAATTGATAACATGTCATCGTTGAATAAGACAAATTAACACATCTCGGGTGGTGTTTTCCATTTATTTCGTATAAATGTAGGGGAAAGGAGATATGATAATGAATTATCTTAATACCATAAATAACATACATTAATTTTATGGTACTAGATTTTTCATTCCATTTGTATGAGTGGAGGTTCAGAATGAAAAGGGAACAAAGGAACATGAAAAGAAAATGAAATAAAAGAAAACATGAATTTACCACTTCATTTATTCTTCCTTGAGATCCTCTTATGGTGATAGAATTTGGTATTTTGAGGCGACCAAGGGATATTGAACGTGGAGAAGGATATTGCAGAGATTTTTGGGTTGAATTTAGGGAAGGTAAAATCTTTGAGAGGACTGAAGAGGAGAGGGAGGGGTGGGTGGTTTTTATAGTGCAGAGGAGGAGGGTTTTCATAATATTTTAATCATTAGTATATTATTTTTTATAAGACAACAAATAGTGATGATTTGATAATTGAAAATTGTAATATGTACATGGGAGTTAGAACCCAATTTTCTTAAATCATCCATGACTCAATAAATATAATATTTAACACATAATCGATATATACGGTGAATTACCATATTTTACTTTTCATCAAAAAATAATGTATTTTAGAAAAATCCAAAAAATTCACCCGAACCATTTTTCAACATGTCAGATCCAAAAATTAAGTCTAATTGTCAAAAAAAAAATTCTAAATTTTATGAATTTAATTTTTCATTTAAATCATAATTTAATTTTAAATTACAATTTTTAAACATAAAACTATTTTTTTAACACTTTGAAAAATTATCCATGGTCTAATTAATTTGTCTTATAAAAATAATAAATCAAAACATTAATTTATTAATAAATTTTATGAAAAAAAATTACATTTAAATCAATAAATTAATAATAAATATTTAATAAAATATTTATGACTTACAAAATTACCAACACTCAATAAAAAATTGCTAATCTATTTATTTACCTATAGTGTGATATAATTATACCATATTGTCAGTTATAATATGGATAAATTTCATTTATACCTTCATTGGGGACTTTATTATTATATTGGCCATTTTACAATTCATAAGGGTCACAATACCATTCCAAAGGTCAAGTTACTATTTCATCGATGTATGTTTCTTAACTTCTAGAGATACCTTTTATTTCACTCATTATTCATTTATATGTTTTTATTGTGTTATATATATATATATATATATATATTCTTTGGTGGTTATAATATAATACATAATTATAATAAGGGAATTCTATTGATAAAACAAGAGGTAATTACACATCCTGGAGGTGTGCCCTAACTGATGACGTCATAATGCCCAAATGCCTGATTATCACCATGCCTGACCTGATCGAGGGGTCCAATCCCATAACAACAAAAACAAAATATCCCCCAGCTATGGGCCAAGATCCATTGCGTAATATAAATAGTGAAACAATTTTTTACTCAAAACACGCTCACTATGCTAGGTTCTGATGGCATGACTAATAAGGGGTTGATCCAACAAGTTCAAACAATCAGTTCATCCCATATATATGCATCATGCACAAGAAACACATAGAAATGTTACCCCCTCCCCCCAAATCACCCAGAGGCACTTTTCTCTCCCTTGCCTTCAACCAACAACACATGAGGGAAGTCCTATATGAGGACAACCCATTATATCATCTTTTAACAAGGCAATAGGTGCATCCCAAGGAGAGTTTTTCAAACAATCCTATTTTATAAAAATACCAAATTGGAGTCAAGAAACTATATAACACTAAACCATTTCCAAAAAAACAAATCACACTAAAAAATTTCCAAAGAATAAAATATACAAGACCTCCAATGTTAGAACCATTTGGAATCCCATTTGGGAAATCCATTTGGGCAACCCAAACACATTTTCAACCCAATACATTCATTAATAACCATAGTATACTTACAAAGTAAAACTGAGCAATTTGATTAACATTTGATAGACATTTGGAATGAATATTTAATAAAATAGCTTCATGAAATTGAACACAATGAGAAATTACATTTATTTTCCTTCAATAATTTATATTAGAAACCACCATATATCAATAGCTTTCATTTAATATGGGTGTGAACAGAAATATATCAACTTTTTTTTGCATTAAATGCTAATTCATAGGGAACCCTACCTCAAACTGGGAGTGGACCAAGGCGAACTATTTGCCACCGGATGCCTCGGACGAAGATCTCCCCACAATTGATTACACATACATTCATATATATATATATATATATAACAATTAATCTGATGATCATTATATCATCTCTCTTTTTTATCACATCAACATTCATTAAATTATACAAAACCGAGGATATTTAAGGTTTAGTGTCTTGGAAACCAGGAACTTAATAAATGATGAAATAAAACATTCTTCTTAAACACTTGAAAGGATTATTCATTTTTACATCCTATGTTCATTAAAACATCTCATAACCTGGGAGCATACATCAAAGGAAAGGGTGAGAAAAAGGCCAAGTAAGGGAATCAAGGGAAACATTTTACATGTGAACTTTAGATACATCAATAAAGTCATGATAACTAACTTTAGGGCATGAGAAAGAGATCATGAGGCATATCATAATAAAAATAATGTGTTTCCCAACTTGAAGATGTGGCTACAACATTTAACATAGAAAATCATTTCTATATCACCAAGGTCCATCCCCAAGGTGTCATTAAGAAAATTACCAAGGTTATTCACCAAGGTATTGATAAAATGGTCATCTCGAGGGATTAAGTCTTTACCCAATGCATTGGAGTGCTATCTGGGTGCACCATTAATTTGCCTTTATTATCATGTGAGCCACATATATCATCATTAAACATTTCATAAATAACCCATATAGCATAAAATAAATGGGTTTCATTTCATAATCATAACATTTTAAAAACTGCTTTAAAGACATGATCTTTATGTCACTTTAACCCCATGAAAAAGGAAAGATAGTTTCATGTATGTAAATCCCAGAATTAAAATACAACATTTTGATATATATATATGTGATTAACCTTATAGAAGAAAGATATTTTATGATTAAATTAATAAAATAAAATAATTTGAGAAAAATAGAGAGGCATTTTGAGACGAAATTTCTGTAGCATAACAGCTATGTTACTGGGTTTTAGAAAAATATTGAAAAGAGTGGGGACATAGGTCACCCACTAATAAATGATCCATAAAATAGTATAGGGACAGAATATAATGGATATAAGAACATGGTAATGAAATTTGAAAAATATACCATCTGAAATGAAAAAGTTGAAAGGAAGACAAAAATAAGATTTCTCTTATGAAAATCAGCCTAACGGCGTCACTTAAAACTTCAAAAAATGAATTGATGAGATCAAATAAGGTCTCTCATAATATGAAAATAAAAGGACAGTATGATAGATATAGAGATCATACCCCAACATAATAATAAGAAACATTAAAGACTTCACATGAAAATAGAACTTAAAAATGAGAAGGTTGAAAGAATCCCTTACAAAAATTCGGCAGCCTAACGGCGTCACTTAAAACATCAAAAAAATGAATTGATGAGATCAAATAGTGTCTCTCATCATATGAACATAAAAGTACAGTATGATGTGTAACACCTGAGACTTTTATGAGAAATATTTTGTTTCTAAATCATCAAAGGAATCATTTACTACATACAACACTAGATTGGCTTGCTTTACACGCAATCACGGCCTTCCTCGATAGCTTGCGTCGTACGCAATACTGAGTTTCAGTAAACAACGATATGCTATTAAAATATTATCAAAACTAGCTATTATGAATAGTAATAACAACTTTTTGAAATTTGATAAATTTTATTTTTCAAAAATGGACTTCATTTTTGGATTTGGAATATCGAAATTAGGCTAGGGTGAAATTTTGGTATTTTTCGGAAAACTTTCAATTTTTAATGAATAGTGAGACCACAAAGTGGTAGTTAAAAAAACTGAATTTTTCATAAAAAATAATTTTACTGCTTCTGTGAGTGGAATTTCGAAAATCCAGGAGACACAGTTGATGTCAGTATGTGAAATGTGGTTCAATGAGATGAAAATAATTTTTTGGTGAATAGTAACTTTTTACTTTTATTTACCATGGTTAAAAGTAAATAGGGTAATTAAGGGTAAAAATGATAATATTATTACACTAACACATGTTATAATTCTATTGGATAAGTGTAATTCGACCAAAAACAACCTTATGAATAAAATATGACCATTTAGGCCCACTTGGATTAGATTAGGACATTTATTATCATTTTACTTAAAGAAGGGTTAAAATAGTTAAAATCAAAGTTTAATAAGTAAATCATTTTTAATATGGGGTTAAACATAAGATAAATTCGAATATAAATATTCATTAGAAATCTATAAAGATTTACAACATAATAGTATTTTATTTATAATTTTTAGACATTAAATAATTTAATTTATTTATGACACAACGATGATGCAGTAATTATCTTATTAATGAAATATTGACATAATTGATGTTATAAATACCCAAATAAATGTAATTTTAGACTTTTTATGAATTCCACTAATTTTATAGGTTAATATGACATGTTAGTATTGATTTATTTAACTGTTTTAGAACTAATCATTCTGTTATAATTTTAACAATAATCAATTACTAAATGGTGTCAAAATTGACATAAAATAGTTTTTAAAACAAATATTATATTATTAATTTTTATTTTATTCCTAAAAATATAAGGTTAGGAAAAATGAATTAGATAAGGTCATATATATTAATAATAAACAACTAGGGTTTTTTTGTCTTGTTATAGTATGTTTATTATCCTTATAGTTTAATAACACAAGAAGACACAGTAAAAGTAAAATTATTTAAATTAATGTTAAATCTAAATGATAAGGTTAAAATAGGAACCTAAAATTGTCTAAATTCTATTGGATGAGATTATTTTGACCCTTCCCTACCTTATATTCAAAATAAATCAATTTGGAGCTATTTAAAACCGAATTTGGCTTTATAATAAAATAATATTTTTAGTTATTCCAAAAGTGCCCCTCTCCTCCCTTATAAAAGGGAACCTCCTCCCTCTCTTACTCACACCACTTTGAGCCTTCAAGCTCAGACAACCACTGAAAATTTATTATCTCCACTTCCTTAGAGACATCCGAGAGGTCCTGGTCTTCTTCAAAGACAATTTAATGCCCTAAAAGGAGGCCTCAAAGAAGCGATTCAACGAAGAGGTAATGCCTATTACAGATTATTTCATCTTTATTTATTCTTCCACTTCTTCTTATTTAGTTGTTTCATCATGAAGTAATAACATCAGTATCACTAATATACTGATATGTTATTATAAGTATGAAACAACCCTATTTCACCATCTATCCATCCTACGGAAAATGAAATCATCGCGCGTGCGTACGTACGGAATACCATCTCCACGCTGTGGTGTAATCTATTTTCCACCACCACCTTAGTTGGATGGGTATAATGGTGTAAATAATGAATATATATGATTATTTTAAATTGATATTGATTCTAAAATAGTATACATACACTCCAATACAATTCCACGATCATGGGAACGATATCATCGCTCATGCGTACGTACGGAATACCGTCTCCACGATGTGATGCGACTCGTTCTACATGATCTTCATTGCATAATGATTATATAAATGAATTTAATGAATTAATATGATATATATTACACTAATACCATTATGGAAATGAGGTATCTATAACCTAAAAAGAAGAATAAGAATGTATTCGACAAAACACGCATAAGAACAAAAAGTAATAAACACCCGAATAACAAGTAGTAATGAAATATTACTAATAATAAGCTAAGAATATGACCATATATGATATCGTAACAATGATTATGATTCTTTAATAAGTCAATGACATTATTTAAATCATTATACAGGAGGTTCAGACACTTACAAAGCAAATCGGACCTAAGGTAAGGGAAATATCACAATCTCATTTTTTTCCGAGATTGTTTATACTTTGGAATTTACCGGGGTGCATTTTATCATCCACATCCATGTTTCCTCAATATGTAATATTTACATCATTCTAAAACAGTTTATATCCAATTTTACCCTTCGATGAGTTTTTAGTAAAATATATGAAAGGAATCTTTTGTCGTTTTTCGTACGAGGTACTTTTTGACTTTTCTGACAAAAGTACAAGAATAATGTTTTCTTTTAACTTATACGGAATGAATGGATTTTTAAAACACTATTTCCAAGAATCATCCTTTACAAGTTTTCATGTTCATTTTTAATCATCTTATTTCAGTTTAAAATTGTATGACATGTTAAGAAAGGAAAAGTGTTTTTGAAGTAGAAAGGATATTTTCCTCAAGAATGGAGTTCAAGTGTTTTATCAAAATTATTTTCCATCTAAGATAATAAAGGGTTATATTTTTATACCTATTATTAAATTGATTTGATTATGTTGTGATGGAATTATTTTTACGAATTCCTTTATCTTATATGAATTGTTTTATGATGTCACGATGTTTAAGATTCCCATTTTTATTACATGGATTATGCAATGATGTATGGTTTATGATTTTGTGGCACACATAAGAATGGTATCATTATGAGATGTGTGGGACCTATATCTCCCTCCAATTCATTGGGTAATGATTTTATATCTCATGAGATAGACATGGTTAGAACGGCAGGTTAATCCGGTTCAGTGAAACAGGGCTGGAACGAGAAGTGAACTCGGTTCAGAAATGGACTTTGTCCTCTAAGATAGTCTTGGAAATGAGTCTTGACTACTAAGAAATGATTCTCTATGATTATGGGTGTATTCCAAAACGTTTCATGTTTTAAGTTATGAGTATTGGGATTACATTTCACTACTATGATTTATCCCATGTTATGAAATTATGATCTCTTTTGCAGGTTAAGATTTCCAAAAGTTATGTTCTTATGAATATGATATGATTGATATTTATTTTGTTTACCCTTACTGAGCATTTGAGCTCACCCTTTTGTATTTTTTCTTTCCCCAATTTCAGGAAGAAGGTTTTTAAGTAAGATATTCCAAAAGGGACTATAGATATGATAAAATAAATGGGAGACAGTGTAGACGCTTTATGAACCAGTTGTTTCTGTTTCCCAGTTTCTAAAGACACTATACCTATACGGTCCTTTCCTGGTTTTGTTATACGTTGTAATAAGTGTTCTTCAATTTTGAAGTAATAAAAATGTATGTAAAGTTTGGGTCGTTATAGTTGGTATCAGAGGAAGGGTATAGTCAACCTTTGGAAACTAGGATATGAAAGACTTAGTAAGAACCCTAAGGATAAATCTAAGCATATAACACAATATTAGTGTTTTATAAATGACCATTAATAACCTAGGATAAGACCTTAAGTGTGAAATTTTGTTCTTGATTATGTGGTTTTCCTATTATAATTAGTTTTTCTCACACTATTCTTCTTGGTTTTAGTCAATGGCTAGAACCCGAAGGAACCATGTTAATGCGGAATGCGATGGGCAATGCAATGATTATACCCCCTGAGAAACCAAATGTTATGGGAGGTAGAATGATAAATCTTATAGCCATGCTCACAAAACATTCTCAAGCTATGAACATACAAGACTTCCAAACGAGCAAATTAAGGAGCAACATTCTGTTGAATCCTTCATGAGGCAGCGTCCACCAACATTCAGCGGGTCTACTGATCCATTAATTGTTGAACAATGGATTAGTACTACTGAAAAGATATTTTCAGTTCTTCAATGTTCTAAACATGATAAAGTCATCCTAGCAGTGTGTCATTTGGAAGGAGATGCTGATCAATGGTGGAATCTTATTAAGAATACGAGGCAAAGAGATGAAATTGGGTCCATGGAATGGGACGAGTTCAAGAACTTATTTTTCAATAAGTACTTCCCTCTAATTCTCCGAACAAAGATGGAGAAAGAGTTTCTTGAACTCAAGGAAAAGGATGATGAATATGTTGGTACCTATGAAGCAAATTTTACAAGACTTACAAGGTACAATTTTGGTATTATTATCCAACCTGAGAGTAAGATCGATCGATTCTTTAGTGGCTTAAAACCAAGTCTTCGAAGGGCCTTAGCCATAAGGGACTTCAATAGCTACGAGGAAATCGTTCGATGTGCTCTCAAAGTTGATATGGAGATTGGAGTAACCCATCAGTCATATGGGTTTGATAAGAAGAGGAAAAGGGAATTCAAAGGAAAATCGAAAGAGCACACTGAAAAGAAGATGAGCTTTCCCTTATGCTCAAAGTGTGGAAAGAAACATAGAGGGAGTTGTCTTAAAGGGACAAGTAAATGTTTCAAATGTGGAAAGAAAGGTCATCGGGCATTTGAATGCTGCAATGATGGGAAGAATATGTCTAATGATGCAAACAAAGGACGGGACACACAGAATGAACCTACTACACTTCAATGTTTCATGTGCAAGGAAATGGGGAATTATGCCAATAAAATCCCTAATCCAAGGGTTGTTGACGATGATCGACATCAATAAAATCTTAACGCTAAAGACAAAGGAAAGTAACATGCAATTTCTATCAGTGATGTGTAGTACGATAACGATGTGGTGAAAGGTACACTTACCATCCACTCTAAAGTAGCTAATGTTTTATTTGATTTTGGATCCACCCACTCTTTTATTTTTGAAGATTTTTCAAAGGGTATCACCATATTACCTCGACAATTAGATGTTGAGTTAGCTGTGACAACACCTAATGGCACAACAGTCGCATAAAAATTTTATAATTATTCTCCGATTGAAGTTTGTTGGAAAGTGCTTCCTACAAATCATGTGATCCTTCCTATAGTGGAATTTGATGTGATTCTTGGCATGGATTGGCTTTCTTTATATGGATCTCATATAAATTTCCAAAGAAGGGAATTCACATTTCATATTCCAGATCAATCTATGATTGTCTATCGATGCAAGGAGGAACATAACCTACAGTGGAAATTTCTTCCATCTTATGGGTATTGATTCCACTAAATGAAGGTTATTTATCTCAAATGGTTGGTGAGAAACTCACGATTAAGAATATTCCCATTGTATGGAAGTTTGATGATGTCTTTTCGGAGGAATTGACGGGTCTTCCACCAAATCATGAAGTTGAGTTTTCAATAGAACTCGTACCGGGTGCTTTGCCTATTTCAAAGACACCTTATAGAATGGCCCCAATTTAGTTGCAGGAATTGAAGAAGCAACTCCAAGAGAATCTTGATAAGGGGTTCATACGCCATAGTGAGTCACCTTGGAGAGCACATGTTCTGTTTGTTAAGAAGAAAGATGGATCAATGAGACTCTGTATTGATTATCGAGAACTTAACAAGATCATTATCAAGAACAAATATCCTCTCCCACGCATTGATGACTTATTTGACAAACTACACGGAGCTCAATACTTTTCCAAGATTGATCTTCATTCATGGTATCATCAATTAAGGGTCAAAAGGGAGGATATACCAAAGACGGCTTTCCGTACAAGGTATGAACACTATGAATTTATATTAATGCCATTTTGTCTTACTAATGCCCCTTCTATCTTCATGGATCTGATGAATAGAGACTTTATAGACTATCATGATCAGTTTGTGGTAGTCTTTATAGACTATATTCTTATATATTCAAAGGGCAAGGAAGAACATGAAGAGCACTTGAGAATTATATTGAAGACCCTGAGAAAGGAGAAACTTTATTCCAAATTTACCAAGTGTGAATTTTGGCTGAAATTTTTTTCATTTTTGGGTCACATAATCTCAAAAGAGGGGATATCTGTGGATCCAGCAAAAACAGTGGTTATCGAAAGATGGTCGAGACCAACAACAGTAACTGAGATCGGATGTTTTCTTGGTTTCACTGGATATTATTGACATTTTGTGAAAGATTTTTCACGATTATCTAATCCGCTCACCAAGTTGACTCAGAAAGGGTTTAAGTTTGTTTGGACGGAAGAATGTGAAGAGAATTTCAAGGAGTTGAAAAGAAGATTATCCAGTGCACCTGTGCTCACACTGCCTTGTAGTGGAGAAAGGTTTGTGATCTATAGTGATGCATCCAAGAAGGGATTGGGGTGTGTTCTTATGCAAAATGATATGGTGATAGATTATGCCTCACGACAGTTGAAAATCCATGATCAAAATTACCCAACTCATGATTTGGAGTTAGCTGCGGTAATCTTTGCATTAAAGATTTGGAGGCATTATCTTTATCGTGAAAGGTGTGATATTTATACTGATCAAAAAAGTTTAAAGTATATTTTCACAGAAAAGGAGATGAATATGCACCAAAGAAGATGGTTCGAGCTAATTAAGGATTACGACTGCTCAATTAATTACCACCCTGGGAAAGCAAACAAGGTGGCGGATGCATTAAGTCGACAAGACCATGCTAGCTTATCCATGAAGAGGATCACAAAAGATCTAATATTTATGGATTTACAAAGGATGGATCATGGAATTATATTGGAAATGGAAAAATCTTATATTTATCAAATGAATGTTCAGCCATCTAAACATGTGAAGATTAAAGAGGCACAGAAAGAAGATATCGAGTTACAGAAGAAGGTGAGAAATGTTCCTGAATTCAACCCTGATTGTGATGGGATAATAAATTTCAATAATCGGGTTTGTGTTCCTCCCATCCCTGAATTAAAGAAGGATCTGGTGGATGAGGCTCATAGTTATTCATTCTCTATTCATCCTGGAAGCACGAAGATGTATAGGGACCTGAAATAGTACTTCTGGTGGGATGGCATGAAAAGATATGTTGCTGAATATGTCTCTCGATGCTTGGTTTGTTAGCAAGTTAAAGCTAAGAGATAGAAGTACAAGGGGATGTTATAACCATTACCCACACCCGAATGAAAATGGGAAAACATCACTATGTACTTTTTCACAGGACTTCCTAAAACATCCAAAGGCAATAATGCAATCTGGGTCATAGTTGATCGTCTTACAAAGTCCGCACACTTCATTGCTATTAGAGAGGATTTCTCTCTAGATCAGCATGACATGATATATGTAAAGGAAGTGGTAATATTACATGGAGTACCACTTTATATTATATCTGATTGAGACCCGAGGTTTACCTCAAAGTTCTGGCAAAGTCTTCAGCATACTCTGGATGGAGAGTTGTGTTTCAGCACTGCTTATCATCCTCAGACAGACGGTCAGTCTGAGAGAACAATTCAAACTCAAGAAGATATGTTGAGAGCTTGCTCTATGGATTTCAAAGGTGGTTGGGATCAACACCTACCTTTGGTGGAATTTTCTTATAATAATAGATTTCACTCTAGTATTCAGATGGATCCTTATAAAGCTCTCTATGGAAAGAAATGTAGGACTCCAACTTTGTGGGATGAAGTTGGGGAAGGAAAGGTATTAAGACCTGATCTTGTTGATGAGATGGCAGAAAAGGTCCGATATATTCAACAACACATAAGAGCAGCTCAATGTCTACAGAAAAGTTATGCCGACAACCGAAGAAAAGACATAGAGTTAGAAGTGGGTGATAAAGTGTTCTTACGAATATCTCCCTGGAAGAGGTTCATGAGATTTGGAAAGAAGGGGAAGTTGAGCCCTAGATATATCGATCCTTTCGAAATACTGGATCGTGTTGGAAAGGTAGATTACCGATTGGCGCTTCCACCGAATCTCCCTCAAGTTCACTATGTGTTCCATGTATCTCTCCTGAGAAAGTACATACCTGATCCTTCACATGTACTCAGCTCAGAAGTTGTACCACTGGAGGAAGATCTTTCTTATGAAGAACAACCAATAGAGATTTTGGATCTTAATGAAAAAGTCCTACGGAACAAGACCACTCGCTTGGTGAAAGTTCTATGGAAGAACCACCAATTAGAAGAAGCTACGTTGGAGCTTGAGGATATGATGAGGGAGAGGTATCCTCATCTGTTTTTACAAAGTGACGAATTTTGAGGGCGAAATTCATTTTAAGGGGGGTAGAATGTAACACCCGAGACTTTTATGAGAATTTTTTTGTTTTTAAATCATAAAAGGTATCTTTCACTACACACAACACTAGATTGGATTTCTTTACACGCAATCGCGGCCTTCCTCGATAGCCTGCGTCGTACGCAATACCGAGTTTCACTAAACAATGATATGCTATTAAAATATTATTAAAACTAGCCGTTATGAATAGTAATAACCACTTTTTGAAATTTTATAAATTTTATTTTTCAAAAATGCACTTAAATTTTGGATTTGGAATATCAAAATTAGCATAGGGTGAAATTTTGGTATTTTTCCGAAAACTTTCAATTTTTGATTAATAGTGAAACCACTACGTGGTAGTTAAAAAAACCGAATTTTTCATAAAACTTAATTTTACCACTTTTGTGAGTGTACTTTCGAAAATCCGAGAGACGTGGTTGATGTCAATAAGTAAAATGTGGTTCAATGAGATGAAAATAATTTTTTTGGTGAATAGTAACTTTTTACTTTTATTTACCACGGTTAAATGTAAATAGGGTAATTAAGGGTAAAATGATATTATTATTACCCTAAAACATGTCCTAATTATATTGGATAAGAGTAATTAGACCAAAAACAACCTTAGTAATAAAATATGACCATTTAGGCCCACTTGGATTAGATTATGACATTTATTATCAATTTACTTAAAGAAGGGTAAAAATAGTTAAAATCAAAGTTTAATAAGTAAATAATTTTCAATATGGGGTTATACATAAGATAAATTATTATATAAATATTCATTAGAAATCTAAAAAGATTTCCAACATAATCGTATTTTATTTATAATTTTTAGACTTTAAATAATTTAATTTATTTATGACATAATGATGATGTAGTAATTATCTTATTAATGAAATAGTGACATAATTGATGTTATAAATACCCAAATAAATTTAATTTGAGACATTTTATGAATTAAACTAATTATATAGGTTAATATTACATGTTAGTATTGATTTAATTAACTTTTTTTGAACTAATAATTCTTTTATAAATTTATCAAAAATCAATTACTAAATAGTGTCCAAATTGACATAAAATAGTTTTTAAAAAAAATATTATATTATTAATTGTTATTTTATTCCTAAAAATATATGGTTCGTCCAAATGACTTATATAAGGTTATATATATTAATAATAAAGAACTTGGGGTTCGTTTGACTTGTTATTGTATGTTTATGAACCTTATAGTGTAAGAACAGAAGAAGACGCGGTAAAAGTAAAATTATTTAACTTAATGTTAAATCTAAATGATAAGGTTAAAATAGGAACCTAAACTTGTCTAAATTCTATTGGATGATAGTATTTCGACCCATACCCACATTAGATTCGAAATAAATCAAATTGGATCTATTTCAAACCGAATTAGGTTTTATAATAAAATAATAGTTTTAGTTATTCCAAAGGTGCCCCTCTCCTCCCTTATAAAATAGCACCTCCTCCCTCTCTTCCTCACACCACTTTGAGCCTTCAATCTCGGCCAACCCCTGAAACTTTCTTAAATACACTTCCATAGAGACATCCTAGAGGTTCTGTTCTTCTTCAAAGACCAATTTTAGTGCCCTAAAAGAAGGTCTCAAAGAAGCGCTTCAAATAAGAGGCAATGCCCGTTACCGATTCATTCATCATTATTTCTTCTTCCAATTATTATTCTTTAGTTGTTTCATCATGAAGTAATAACATATGTATAACTCATATAATGATATGTAATTGTATGTATGAAACAACCCTATTTCACCATCTATCCGTCTTACGGAAAATGAAATCATCGCGCATGCGTACGTACGGAATACCATCTCCAGGCCGTGGTGTAATCTATTTTCCACTGCCACCTTACATGGATGGGTATAATGGTGTAATGAATAAATATATATGATTATTGTAAATTGATATTGATTCTGAAATATTATACATACACTCCAATACAATTTCACGATCATGGGAACGATATCATCGCTCGTGTGTACGTACGGAATACCGTCTCCACGCTGTGATGCGACTCGTTCTACATGATCTTCATTGCATAATGATTATATAAATGAATTTAATGAATTAATATGATATATATTACACTAATACCATTCTGTAAATGAGGTATCTATAACCTAAAAATAAGAATAAGAATTTATTTGACAAAACACGCATAAGAACAAAAAGTAATAAACACCCGAATAACAAGTAGTAATGAAATATTACTAATAATAAGCTAAGAAGATTACCATATATGATATCATAACAATGAGTATGATTCTGGAATAAGTCAATTACATTATTTAAATCATTATACAGGAGGTTAGGACACTTACGAAGCAAATCAGACCTAAGGGAAGGGAAATATCACAATCTAATTTTTATCCGGGATTGTTTATACTTTGGAATTTACTAGGGTGCATTTTTTCATCCACATCCATGTTTCTTCAATATGTAATATTTTCATCATTATAAAATAGTTTATATCCAATTTTATCCTTTGGTGAGTTTTTAGTAAAATATATGAAAGGACTCTTTTGTCGTTTTTCGTACAAGGTACTTTTTGACTTTTCCGACAAAAGTACGAGAAGAATGTTTTCTTTTAACTTATACGTCATGAATGGATTTTTAAAACACTATTTCCAAGAAGCTTACTTTACAAGTTTTAAAGTTTATTTTTAATCAACTTCTTTCAATTTAAAATTGTATGACATGTTATGAAAGGAAAACTGTTTTTGATGTAGAAAGGATATTTTCCTCAAAAATGGAGTTCAAGTGTTTTATCAAAATTATTTTCCATCTAAGATAATAAAGGGTTATCTTTCTATCCCTATTATAAAATTGATTTTATTATGTTGTGATGGAATTATTTTTATGAATTCCTTTATCTTATATGAATTGTCTTATGATGTCACGATGTTTAAGATTACCATTTTTATTACATGGGTTATGCTATGATGTATGGTTTATGATTTTGTGGAACACATAATAATGGTATCATTATGAGATGGGTGGGACCTATATCTCCCTCCAATGAATTGGGTAAGGATTTTATATCTCATGAGATAGACATGGCTGGAACGGCAGGTTAAATCGGTTCAGTGAAACAGGACTCGAACGAGGAGTGAACTCGGTTTAGAAATTGACTTTGTCTGCTAAGATAGTCTTGGCAATGAGTCTTGACTACAAAGAAATGATTCTATATGATTATGTGTGTATGACACAAAGTTTCATGTTTTATGTTAGGAGTATTGGGATTAAATTTCACTACTATGATTTATCCCATGTTATGAAATTATGATCTCTTTTGCAGGTTAATATTTCCAAAAGTTATATTCTTATGAATATGATGTGATTGATATTTCTTTTGTTTACCCTTACTGAGCATTTGAGCTCACCCTTTTGTATGTTTTCTTTCCCCAGGTCAGGAAGAAGGTTATTAAGTAAGATATTCCAAAAGGGACAATAGATATGATGAAATAAATGGGAGAGAGTGTAGACGCTTTATGAACCAGTTGTTTATGTTTCCCAGTTTCTAAAGACACTATACCTATACGGTCCTTTGCTGGTTTTGTTATATGTTGTAATAAGTGTGATTCAATTTTGAAGTAATAACAATATATGTAAATATGGGTCATTATATGATGGATATAGAGATCATACCCCAACATAATAAAAAGTAACTTGAAAGACTGGACATGATAATAGGATTTGAAAATGAGAAGGGTGAATGAATCCCTTACAAACATTCGGTAGCCTAATTGTGCCACTTAAACATTCTTAAAATGAATTGATGAGAAAAAGAGGGTGTCTCTCATAATATAAAAATGAAAAGGAAAGTAGGATGAATATAAAAGAACATCCCCAACATAAGAACATGGAGCATAAAATAAATGACATAAAAGAGAGTACTTGAAAAAGAAGAGAGAGCTATGATCCCTTACCTTAAAACGTAACTCTTAAAACTCGAAGGACGGGACATTAAGAACTTAGGGAACCTTGGGAGGACTTCTTGGGAGGTAAAGAGACTAGAGATTCATTGGGGAGGATTTTTAAATGGAATAAATGAGTGAAGGCTTGGTATTTATAAGAGAAGTGAGGGGACAAAGCCTTAATTGCGAAGGGACAACTCATCGGTGGTATTGGAAAAACCATGGCCTTGCCCATGGTATTTGAACTTGGTATTGGCCACTTGGTACACCTAATACCTTATCTTATATTCATAAGTCAAACAGAACTATTTCATAATTATTACATCTTTAAAGATGTCATTAAACACGAGAAACTCAAAAACTGTATTTTCACTATTCATCATAAATTTAACATTCTAAAAAAATCCTAAAAATTCACCTTAACCAAATATCGATGATTCGAATTCAAAAATGACCTATATTTTATGAAAATAATTTTCTAAATATTTTTAATTTAATTTCTAAATAAAAACACTATTCAATGTAAATTCATCTATTTCATAAAAATCCCAAAAATTCACCTTAACATAATATCAATGCTCTGAATTTAAAATTGAAATCCATTTTATAAAAATAATTTTATAAATAATTTTAATGTAATTTTTAAATAAAAAAAAGTATTCACCTGAAAAAATTAATACTTAACTAATGGGAGCCCATGGAGCCACTTATGAATGTTAATGACATTTTAGAATAATTAATTTAATGTAAAGGAAAAATTGACATAAACAAAAACCTTTTAGTAATTAATTTTTATATGGTGTTATATAAGTAATATTTTTTTACTATAAATACTAATTATAAATATAAGACAATTTACTACATAATGGTAATTTATTTATAATTTTTAGACATTAAATAATTTAATTTATTTATGACACAATGATGATGCAGTAATTACCGTATTAATGAATGATTAAGATAACTGATATTATAAATACACAAATAAATGTAATTTCAGACTTTTTATGAATTAAAATAATTATATAGGTTAATATGACATATTAGGATTGGTTATATGTGTTTTTTTGGAAGTTAAAGGTTAATAGAGTAATTCAAGGTAAAAAGAAATTATAATAATTAAAAATTACCTTAACACATTTCCTAACCTTATTTTATGAGTAATTAAATACCATGGGAATCTTTTGGTCGATTTTGGGAGCCCATGGAGCCACTTATGAATGTTAATGACATTTTAGATTAATTAATTTAATGTAAAGGAAAATTTGACATAAACAAAAACCTTTTAGTAATTAATTTTTATATGGTGTTATATAAGTAATATTTTTTTACTATAAATACTAATTATAAATATAAGACAAAATACTACATAATGGTAATTTATTTATAATCTTAGGACATTAAATAATTTAATTTATTTATGACACAATGATGATGCAGTAATTACCGTATTAATGAATGATTAAGATAACTGATATTATAAATACACAAATAAATGTAATTTGAGACTTTTTATGAATTAAAATATTTATATAGGTTAATATGACATATTAGGATTGGTTATATGTGTTTTTTTGGAAGTAATAATGCTGTTATGAATTTATCAAAATCAAAATACCCAATAGTGCCAAAATTGACATAAAAGCTTTTAAAAAAAATATTATATTATTAATTGATATTATATTACTAAAAATCTAAGGTTCTGCAAAAGGACATATATCATGATAGGTGTATCATTAATGGATCACATGGGGGTCTATTAGAAGTTTATAGTATGTTTGTTAACCGTATAATTTAAAAATTCTAATAGATACTGTAAATGTCAAACAAATTAACTAAGAGTTAAAACTAAAAGATAAGGTTAATAAAGTGTCCCAAACCTATCTAAAACATATTGGTTAAGTTGTTTTAGACCTATCCCAACCTTATACTTTTAATAATCTACTTTGGGGCCTTTAGAAACCGAATATTATTTTATTATAAAATAATACTTTAAGTTTTTCCTAAAGAGCCCCTCTTCCCCCTTATAAAAGGACACCACTTCTAACCAATTTCTCACACCTCTCAAGACTTTTGGATCGTCCAAAATTTGCCCAATTAATCTCCCTACATCCCTATACTCCTCCAATAAGCCTTACCTTAGGCAGAAGGCACTTCAAAAATCTTTTTTGGTTCAAACCAATGGGAGTTACCCAAATTAAAGATAACGACTTCTCTTAGATTCTTTTCTTTTATTTTACTTCTCCAACCCCTAAACTCTTCTTATTATTTTCTTTTGTAACAAAGCCATTATATAAAATATACTAGGATATTTTTATGATAAGTATTCGAATTACACTTACACACACAT
This sequence comes from Viscum album, assembly GCA_963277665.1. Classification (NCBI taxonomy): domain Eukaryota; kingdom Viridiplantae; phylum Streptophyta; class Magnoliopsida; order Santalales; family Viscaceae; genus Viscum; species Viscum album. The sequence goes on from OY728150.1 coordinate 2,029,869,542, forward strand.
CCATCTAATTGGTGAGGAACATAATGTTTCTGTGGATGGCAAACAAACGCCTCACGAAACAATGATTGTTCAATTATCTCCTGCCACCTCTCAAGGTGGAAATTATGATGGAAATGTAATTAAATATGATATTAATGATATTTATTTTATATGTAATCTTCTGTAATTACATTTTATATCATACCATTATTTGTTTCATGTTGTATATATATACGATAATTTCATTTGAGGAAGTGCGGACGTCCGCCCCCTCAAAGTGAAATGACTCATTCATACCATACATGGAACGTATAAAGGATGGTGTTAATGAACTTAAGTAACATATATATAATATTATATTTTACTAGAATAATAATATACCTATGTATCATTTGGATTTTATTTCTTTATAAATGAAAAATGAAATAGAAGTTGCGTTCGTGCGTACGTACTGATTACCGTCTCCACGAACGCGAAGAGATTCATTTCCCCATCATATCCATTCAAGAATAATTCTTATTTGATGATTAAATGTAATTTGTAAGGACTTGATATCATTCTGGATATGAATAAGATACAACCTATCCATAACAAACACGACTTACGTAACAATGAATATAAAGGAAAACGAATCGGTTAAAACCTGAAACAACGATAATACTAAAATATTATTAACAAAACAATATTAAAAGATAATATATGATATAATATTTATATATATGATTATTTTATAATTTAATAACAATTATTTAACTATTATACAGTAGGTTAACCTACCCTCAACAAAGGAAAAGTACAAGGTAAGTGGTTTTCATCTCACTCGTTATTCTCATGAGATTCATGCCATATTGCCACTATTACCTTTTGTGTGGTGTATGTGCTGCGCATAATTGTATTATTTGTGTAATAAACTTTAATTTATGTGTATTTACATATTCATTGTATGATACCTCTTTTATGGGGTGTATGTTTTGTATGTTACCAAATTGGTAAGGCTTAATTCCTCAATCTCATTATTATCTAAGATTGTTTATGTGTAAATATTTACTGGGAAATTTTTATTATCCATGTCAATTTTTCAAAAAAATGATTTAGAAATGAATATTTTAAGGATTTGTGAAAGGTACTCTTTATAAATATCATAATTTTAAATGTTTTAAAGATTTATCTTTAAAAATATTTTTAATTATTGTCAATGTTTTCAAATTGATTTTAAGGATTTATTTATATGGACATTAATGTTTTGAAATGATAATTCTTTTCAGAAGTTTCAAAGTGGTATGGGACACTTTGATTAAAAAATATCTTGTAAATTACTTCCTTTATAAATGTGTGACTTTTAAATGATTTAAAAAAAGAGATATTTCTCTCAAATAGATTTGATTTCATCTATGTCAAAATCCTTTGATGGATTTTAAGCTTATTTGAAGGTGGATTATTATGATACAAAACTTCCATATTGTATTGAAAGTTTTGTGATATGTTTGACTGTGGATATGTTTTTTTATACCATTCATGGTTTTTGGAGAAATTATTGACATTTCGTACTCTAGTTTTAAAACGAATGTTTATATTATGTTTAAACCTATTAATATGAGGAATGCATTGGACTTTGTAAGTGATTGGTGGAGACCGCTATATCTCCTCGATGCATCGGTAGGTCTCATGAGACAAAGCAGTGTCTTAGCACAAGGTCTTGACAAAATCTTATTTGTAGTCTTGGAAGAAGGCCTTGACTATGTGGTTATGATAGTTTTGCATTATTCATTCCTTCATTATGAAAGTGGTTAGTGATATTGCATGTGATTATTCGACTAGTAGAATATCCATGTGAATAAGTAAATGGAATTACATCATTTTATTTTTTCCATATTATGCTGAAGTTCAAGTTTAAGAGGATTTTGTTTTAGTTATACATTGCCTTAAATGTTTATACTTATTTATGAAAGTTTATGTTGTATTGTTATCCTTACTGAGCATCTGAGCTCACCCTTTCTATGTTTTATTTCTCCCAGGATTCCATGAAGTGTATTGTGATTGATATGCAGGGTTAAGGAAAGGGAATAATGGCATCTGTGAAGGTTTATTTATGTTGTTTTATATGTTATGAAGTGTAATGTAACATTTATGTATGTAATCTATTTTCCAAGACTGCTAAACTGATCAGTCCTTCGGGACTTGATTCCTTATAATCATGCCAAAGTATTAAAATAATGCACCGACTCGGGGTAACTAGGATCAGGGTGTTAGAGTTGGTATCAGAGGATGTTTAGCAATAACCATGGAAACTAGATTTAGATAAACTCTTATTAAATCACATAACCCTAAGATAGACATTGAGGATTAATATAGGAGAACATCCTAGAATTTTGGTAATGTAGAGATTTTGTGAGTTTCCAAGAAAATACATCCCTGTCTGGATACGAGCAGGTAGAGACGGCTCTGGCACAGATGTACCTAGAGGTAAAACCCAAAAATACTGCTTTGAGATTGACTTGAACAAGAACTAGTGCACGACAATGGGCCTTGCTGCACTCTTGGTTACAACACACTTAGGGGATATGCTTAGGATAATTCTCATTTTCTTTTTAAATCAATATGATGGTTTAATGAGTATATATATCCTCAAAGAAAACATTTTTGATTATTGATTATATCCATAAACTGTTCAATTTACGTTAGGTATTTTACATGTTTGGAATTATGAATTGAGATTCATAAACTGACCTACTGTACGCCATTGTTTAGAAATGGTGCCCAATAGAAGGAATGAGAACTCCATCAATACATATGATCCAAGGAGTTTGAAGTATCATATCTTAATGATATTATGCCAACATTAAGATGGTAAATAGTCTCCCATGTATTCTCAACATATGAAGAAATAGTATCATGTGTTAATAATATAAGTAAATAAATCTTTGAGTCTTATGGATTTGATGGGAAGCAAGAGAAGAAAAGGATGGAAGAGGGAAAGATAGATAAAGGGAAGAGGGAAAAGAATAATTTTCCCATATGTGATAACTGTGGGAAGAAACACCCTGGAACTAGCCTAAAGTTAATGGGAGTTTCTTATAAGTGTGGAGAAAAAGGACACCAAGTACGTGACTGCAAGGGTATGAAAAAGGCTTTAAATGTACAATGCTTCATCTATAAGAAGTTGGGACACTACGCGAACCAATGTCCAAATCATCAGAGTATGCCTCAAATGATGCTATTAGATAATAATAAAGTTATTATACTACCTTAGATGAAAAATAATGACTAGTGTTCTTATGTTTTTATTATAGGATTATTTCATTTGAGTGTTGTATCAACAATATACTGGTAATATGAATTATGGAGGTAAATAAGGATTTTAATGCAATACTATTTTATTGAGGATTAAAGATTATATGGTTCTATGAAATGTGACATAATAGTAAGCTACACTTTTTGGAAAATACATGGTTAAAGGAATGGTAATCCTTAATATGGTCCCGATAATGAGGTAGTGATTTTGAAATAAGCGATGGTTGATTTGAATAATTATATTGGATATTCTTGACTACCTTAAAACTAATTAATGATTTTTCATCATTAGAGTTTACAAAATTTTTGGATAGAAGGAGTATATCAAGTATTCTATAAAGAATAAGGAATAATGAATGTAATCAATAAGGTTTTATGGTAATTCAGGATGTTACCATGTTTTAAAATAATACACGATGAAGGTGTTCATATGTTATTACATGGAAAAAAGGATCTTCATTGTGTTTAAATTCTTTATAAATTTTGGAATGTGAGTTTGGATAATAGTATTTTGGAAAAGTCTAAAGTTTGGAATGGATTAAGTTTGAAAGGTTATTTTTGGATATTTATAAAAGGACAACACGTAGACGGTGTGACAACCCATCGCATCGGACAAAGCTGCGGTAATCGAACCCACAACCATAGTGCGATTACGATTTATCACCTAACACTGGAATACTTGATGTCCATGGATTTTATAATGTATTTTCTCTTTTTAAAGGGTCTGATATGTGAATTATAAATTCATTATATTTGGAACCCTATACGATTAGGATAAATAGAGTATTTTTGAGTTGTATTATGTATTGTAGTGAAAGATGAGTTTGTGGTAGAAATTTATTAATGGATAAAACACTAATTATAAAGTAAGTATATCTCCGTATGATCTTATCCAATCACATAAATAAATTCCTCAACATTAAGAAAAGGAACTAAGAACAAAAACGTTGTCCTAGATGGTACCTTAGATCATTACAAATTTATGGCTTTTTGATTGTTGGACTTTTCATAGCCAAGTTCTCTACCACTCTCTATCAGATATTTATCATTAGATTTATCTTCCATATCCATGTTTCCCTACATAGAACCCTCGTATGTGTTATTTTTGGTAACCTTCATACTTACCACTCTTTTTTTAAATAGAGGCCTCATTAATCCACTTTTTAATGTGGGATTTCAACTATGATATTTTGAAATGTCAACCCCAAGTTTCCAATACCGGTCATAAATTGCTTGGACACAATTTATTGAAGGAGGGGAGAATGTAACACCCCAAAAGATGACGGTATAATTATCTTTGAATAATACAATAGTGTGTGTTATACGAAACATCGAGTTCTATCACACCACCACAAATCATACTAGCCGTTAAGAATAGTAATACCCAATTTTTGAAATTTTATACATTTTATGTTTTAAAATGAACTTCATTTTTAGATTCGGAATATCAAAATTAGCTTATGGTCACCACTAAAAAAATGGGCTTTAACAGTGCAAAATCGGTCTTTAACAGCGCTAAAAAAGCACTGTAAAGCTCAGCGCTGATAAAGGGGGGGAACCCTTTATCAGTGCTTATTGAGCACTGATAAAGGGGTACTTTATCAACGCTAAGAAAGCGCTGATAAAGGAAACATTTATCCGTGCTAAAAACACACTGATAAAGGTATAATTTATCAGCGCTAAAAGAGTGCTGATAAAACAACCCTTTATCAGCGCTAAAGGAGCATTGATAAAACAACCCTTTATCAGTGCTAAAAGAGCACTGATAAATGCGTGTTTTATCAGTTCTCCTTTAGCGCTGATAAACTGATCCTTTATCACTACTTCTTTAGCACTGATAACGGTGTAGTTTATCAACGCTTTTTTAGCGTTGATAAAAGTACCATTTATCAGTGCTAAAAAAGCTCTGATAAATTCCCTGTCTGCTACTACGAAAAAATCTGTAGCAGCACACCTGAACACCTGCAAAAAAATCAGCATCTCAATAAGCTAATTAATGCATGTATACCCATACAAAATTAACACATAAATCATAAGATAATTAGATGATGTATACCCATACAACAAGTATACCCATACACCATTAACACATAATTCATAAGTTAATTAAGTACATAAAACTTTCTATTTAACCCTTTTTACTTTAGAATCACTAAAAGGTCACCATCCCTTACCAATCACTCATAATATCCACCCATCTTCTAATGAATAAATAATGTATTTATGAGCGGTAGAATACATTATGAGAATAAAAAAGTACAACACATAAGATATCGACAGAAAAAAGAAGTTAATTCAACATCCAAGCCTTCTCCACATCTTCCACCATCAGAGTTATCATGTTGTTTTCCCATTTGTATATTATCTTTCCCCTCATCTTTATATATGTATTAATCTATTATATCCCCTTTCTCTTTTTAATTCATTTTATCTCTATTATTCATTCCCTTTCTACTTTATATTTTTTCTTATCACAATTTAGATTCGTTAGAAGGTTATCATTGGTTTTAGGAGTTCTCCATCATTATTCGAGGAATATGAGGCCCTCATTCATAGGATTCCATAATTTTCTCCAAGGAAATGGGATGTATATTTTACAAATCACATGGATATCGAGTATTTTATATTATATTGAATCATATTTTACAAAATGGACAGAAACCAGGGGGAATACACATTATGGAATCTGATTCCCATCATGAATGCCTCTTCCTGGAGTTGTTAAATCCATATCCCCCTTGATAATAACTCTTTCATCCAAAAAAACTCTCAAATTTCATATTCAAAACCTCACTTGGGTGGCTAGTATATACAATGTAGAAAAATTTATGTTATCATTCTTCATTTACCCCTGGCCCATCATAAAGAATAATGTTTTGGACCCCTTATCCTTTAAAAACGCAACACTTCCACATTTGTAACCTCTACGGATTAATTTAAACAATATTTCAGAGATTATTATCATAAAATTTGGTAAAAATTTTCCACAACCTTCGGTTCAATCCCCATTATTGTGATGAAACAATGGTCAAGCCCGCGATGTAGTGGGTGTTAATCATCAAATGCCATATATTCTTCTCTAAAGTATCCATAGTGATACTATGACACAAAAAAACTAGAAATGGTGTCACCATGGATATGCCACTTTTGTTTATTTATTTGGACATCCTAGTTATCTAATTTAGTTCATGTTATCATTCATGTATTTTTCACAATATATGAAATTCATGGGGGTCATCCCAATCTCTAGATGTCATCCATGACATGTCATAACATTGATAAAATAATTTTGGATAGATGATGACCTATCTCATTAGAATCTATGTAAAACTAAACTGAGATACCCTGGTGGCATAGTGATTTTGAGGGTCGTAGGCTACGACAGTTTCATTAAGGGAATGTATGATTAAGGGAACATGAGTGGTGAGTGTAAAAATGATTTATTAGTAATTTACAATCCCCTAATCTCACCTCATCCAACATATGATAATTACATGGGATACCACTTCCATATACTTGTTCCCCTGACTTTATATTTTTAATCATGTCATATTATAGTTAGTGGAATCATACAACCTCACAATACGACCCATACAATTGATGTCCCTCATCCATTAGTGCACATAATATCCTAATGTCCCAATATTCTCTTCTACTCATCCACCTACCTCTACATTCACAATTAAATAGAATTTATTCCACAATCCATCCATGTTGGATACCCTTTATGGAATTTAATGCCCCATAACCCTAATGTATTTTCTATGTGGCTTGAACACTTTCGGTTTGGGGATAACATGGGTTGGACAAATTATTTACCTAAAAATATATAAAACACTTTATTAAGATTCATACACGTTACCAAGGACCCTTGGATCGTTCTCATAAAATATCATGTCAATCCGAATGCATTTGGTTTGGTTTTCATAGGTCAGTTGTTGTTTTCAATTAAAACTGTGTCCATTTTAAACATAAGAGAGGCCCTTTGAGTGCTAGTGGCCACACCATGCCTCATATTAAGGCGGGGATGACTCTTACACATCAAAAAGTACCCTTGGATCGTTCTCCTAAAGGATCAACACAATCTAAATGCATTTGGTTGGATATCCGTAGGTCAGTTGTTGTTTTCAATTAAAATCGTGTCCATTTTAAACAAAAGAGAGACCCTTTGAGTGGTACCTGTCTCACCGTGCCTCATATTTAGTAGGGGATGACTCTTATACTTCACAAAAGACCCATGGATTGTTCTCCTAAAGGATCAAGTAAATTCGAATGTGTTTGGTCGGATTTCCATAGGTCAGTTGTTGTTTTCACTTAAAATTGTTTCCATTTTAAACAAAAGAGATATCCTTTGAGTGATAGAAGCCACACTGTGCCTCAAATTGAAGAAGGGATTTCTCATAAACATCAAAATGGTCCTTTGGATCATTCTCTTAAAAGATCAACACAATCCGAATGTGTTTGGTTGGATTTTCGTAGGTCAGTTGTTGTTTTCAATTAAAATCGTGTCCATTTTTAACAAAATAGAGACCCTTTGAGTGGTACCGGTCACACCATGCCTCAGATTGAGGAAAGTATGACTCGTAGACATCTCAATGGACCCTTGGATCGTTCTCCTAAAGTATAAAGGAAATCTGAATGCATTTGGTCAGATTTCTGTTGGTCAGTTATTGTTTTCAATTAAAATTGTGTCCATTTTAACCAAAAGAGAGACCCTTTGAGTGATAGCAGCCACACCGTGCCCCGGATTGGGGCAAGGATGACTCGTACACTTCATAAAGGACTATTGGATCGTTCTCCTAAAGGATCAACACAATCCAAATGCGGCTGGTCAGATTTCAGTAGGTCAGTTGTTGTTTTCACTTAAAATCGTGTCCATTTTAAACAAAAGAGAGACCCTTGGAGTGCTAGCGGCCACACCGTGCCTCAGAATGAGGCGGGGTTGTCTCGTACATGACACAAAGGACCCATGGATCATTCACCTAAAGGATCAAGACAGTCTGTATGTGTTTGGTCAGATTTTCATAGGTCAGTTTTTGTTTTCAATTAAAATTGTGTCCATTTTCAACAAAAGGGAGACCCTTTGAGTGCTAGTGACCACACGGTGCCTCAAATTGAGGTGAGTATGACTCGTACACATCACCAAGGACCCTTGTATTGTTATCATAAACTATCAAGGAAATATTAATGTAAAGTCCCATAAATTTCAAGGAAATTTTTTTTTCTTAATTTTCTTTGTAATTTTACAAGAACGCAGTTTCTGACGGCACCTGATTCCGAGGGCTGGTGTGCCCGGAATCATTTTACGATGTTTGGCTCGGGTACATTCAGTGAACGGACGAGTGGGTTTTTATAACATTTGAACTGGTGCTTGAAATCAAATTCCGAGGGCACTGATGAAATCGCAGCACCGGTATTTTCTTAGAAACGCCTCTTCTGGAGTTGTGTTTGCTCGGTTGTTGTTTTTAATTTTTGGGTTTAAAGTTATGAAATAAAATAAAGTTGTGCGACAATTTTATTTTTATTTCAATTAAGCCACTTGGAAGCCACATAAAGCTGCTTAAGCGGAGTTGATACGGATAGGGCGCTATCCAAAAATATCCTACCCCCTTGGTTCGATATTTGTGAGGTGGGGCCCGCACGAGCCCCACCGTTTCTTTTCCGCTAAGTAATGCACCCACGAAAACCCGTCATTATGAAAGTCAACTAACGTATTTTCTTAATTTCTTAACGCACCATTTAATTGGGCGGTTTTCTTCGTTGAATAAATTCTATGAATTAATTTATTCGTTTCTTAACCGGTTTGAAATACATTGGCGTAATAATAAAATAAGACCAACACCGACATCTTGAGGATTACACGTTGAGAGGATTTTGATGGAAATTCTTGTGCCTTCACCCTTCTTCATGAAGAACGCGAAGAACGCGAAGAACGCCGGCCTCTGACGAAGAACGCCGAAATCGCAGAAATCGACGACGCGATGCAGTGTGCCGCGACGCCGACGTTTCCTCTTCCGCGACATTCTTCTGCGACGTTCCTTCATCCGCAACGAAATCTTCTATCTTCCGTTGAGGTGAGAGATTGCGGTTCTTAAATTTTCTTTGTGGTTTAAAACAACAATATGGATTTAATTATTATTAATTAAATCTATATGTTCTTGAACCTCGGAGTTCGTCGACGCGCACCGTATTCCGCGACGACGCCATTCCCTTCCACGACGACGCGACACCTTCCACGACGCGACGATTGCCTCCTTCCGCGGCGATCAATTTCCACGAAGAACGTGCGTGCGACGACTTAAAAAGGTAGGGATTTTGTTTTGGGAATACCTTTTTATATCCCAGTGAATGTTTCTTTTAAAACAAGAACATAGATCAAGTGCAATTTTAAATTATTAAATTTGTTTTGATACGTTTTTCATGTGTTGATTTATCCTCCCGATTGATACCGTCTAACGAGGAGGGTACGGGCCAAACAAACATGGCCCGACAACCCTCCGCCACTCTTCGTTGTTGTTCGGATTTGGCGGGCAACGACAAAGAGTGCTGCAAAGGCAATTTGATGATTCCGCAGAGAAGAACGGGTCCTGGGAGGAGCAACGGAATAGACGGGAAGGAAAATAGACCACCAGAGCAACTCCGGTGGCCCGCGGAAGGCTCCGGCGGCGCGGGTCGCCAGAGGCGGCGGCACCGGCGGCTGGAGGCAGCGGCGCCCCAGCGCACCGCTGGACAGGGCCGCCGCGGCTGAAGCCGTGGCAGTGGCTGCCAGTGGACCCGTGGCCACGCAGGTCCGGCTTGCCCGCACAGGACGCGGTAGAAGCCGTGTCCGCTGATGTCCAGCGCGGCACCTCAAGGGTCGCTGCATCCTCATCCCGCGGGGGCGGCGCCCCGCGGCTCCCACGCTCGCCCGCTCGGCCGAGCCGAGCCGGGCCTGGCCGACCGGGCTGGACCGGACCGGGTCCAGCCGGTGCAAACCGGGTCTAGCCGGTTCGGACCGGGTCCAGCCGGTTCGGACCGGGTCCAGCCGGTTCGGACCGGGTCGGGTCGACCCGGTTCGATCGACCCAGGGGGGGGTCGGGCCGGCTCGGTCCGGGCCTAGACCCCCCGTCTTCGGACAGTTTTTGGTCTTTTGCCTGTAACTTGAGATATGGGCCTATGAACGACGCACCGTCAGTGGAAACGCGATCCTTGGATCGAGACGGTCGTTTCCATATACCGCACTCAAGGTTTCAGAATACTTTGGGTTCGGCCGGGTTGGTTCGTACACGAAACCAACCGGGCCCTCGGAGCGGAAACGTTCATACCTTTAGCATCGGACGTCCGATTGACATGCCGTCGACTTTGTTGAATTCCTCTAAGTGAGATGGATCTTTTGGCTCACTCTGCCCGAGGTTTGGACACAGGTTGAGTACGGTCGGGTTGGTTTTTCCTTAAAAACAAACCGGTCCCTTGGGACGAAAAAGCCAATAACTCTCAGACCGGGCGTCCGATTGACGTGCCGTCTGCGACGTTGAGATCCTGTTGACGATACAGAACTTTTCGATACATCAACTTCGGACTTTGTGTCAGTTGATGTATCAGCCTCTCGGCTCGTGGAGCGGACCCTCCCGAACGAGCTTGCTGTAAGCGGGAACCCTAGAGCTTGTTGCGACTGCTTCTGTGATGGCGACGACGACTGTGCAGAGATCCTCAGTGGAATGCGAAGACGACTGTGTAGGGATCCTCAGTGGACTGCGACGACTACTGCACTCAGCGATCCTACATGGATCAGTGCTACAGATCCTGTGTGGGTCAGCGCTCAACGGTTCTATGTGAGCCAGCGCCTATAGGTCCTGTGTGGGCCGGATCCTGTGTGGGTCTTTGCGGGGGTTAGTTACCTATTGATTCTATGTGGGTCCGATCCTGTGTGGGTCATTGCAGGGGTTAGTAACTTTCGATCCTTTGTGGGTCCGACGACTTAGATGGATCAGTGATCATCTTTATCGTCATACAAGAAGTATACCTGTGTGAGCTGAATCTTGTGTTACTCTCCTTTGTGGATTGTGTTGAGCTATCCTGTGTGGATTTACTGTTTACTATCCTTTGTGGATTGTGTTGAGCTATCCTATGTGGATTAATTTTGCTCTCCTTCGTGGATTGTGTTGTGCTATCCTGTGTGGGTTTACGTTTTACTTTCCTGTGTGGACTGGGTTGTGCTTGGGCTCGGATGTTGGAGCCGAACATGAATTGATGACTTAGGTATATGTATGGGCATATACCTAAGCAGTGTCGGTTGTTACTTCGTGATTGTATCTTTCCTTTGTGGTTTATCCTTTGTGGATTCTGTGAGACCATTGGGGGTCTCACGGTCCCTACTGAGTAGCTTATACTCACCCATGCATGGGCTATGCCCGCACTACGTTGTGTTGGTTGCAGACGACGGCCAGTGCTGATCGTGGTGGAGGCATGCAGAGCAGGACGGTACCTGGAGGTGGACCACTAGGCGGGACGTACTCAGAGCAGTCAGGTGGACCCGAGGAGCAGTATATGCTATCTGTACCCACACTTCAGGTGGGACTTCCAGAGGACGGCTCGGTGCTGCGACTTTTCTTTTCAGTTGTGGTTTTTCCCTTTAAGATGTACTTTACAGTTGGGCTTGTATTTCCAGCCCCTTTTTACTTTCAGCACAGCTTGTTACAGTTTTTACTTAGTGATTACTTTTCCGCTTGTTTACTCTGTGGTGCTTGTTTACGTTATAAAGGCAATACCTTCCCTGTTTATCGGGATTTACACCTTGGCTCTAGTCTCCAGCCCCTGGCCTATGGAAGGCGGGCTTGGGGTAGTCACGACACGGGCCCCGAGGGCGGGTCGTGACAAATTGGTATCAAAGGAGTTCGGTTCTACCGCGGACTCTAATCTTTTCTATTTTAAGCAATAATGTTTAGCATATTGGGTGTGGTTATCAGTCCAGGGAGTGTAGTGTTGGTGCGGAAACCGACGTATCCGTACACCAGGACCCTGACTTCTGATTTCCGACTTAATGCACGAAAACATTTATTGCATGTGTGTTTCAAGTTTTCTTTGTGATTACTTTCTGTTATCTCACCAGGTATACTATTCTAACCCTGGCGCACTTGTTTCCTTTTCAGGATGGCCCCACGATGGCAGCGAGCTAGGGTTCTGAGAGTAGAGCATGACGACAGCCCACCGAGCGACGAGGCCTCGATACAGGGCCCGTTGACAGCAGAGGCACCAGCGGTACCTTTACCCGCCAAGCCCCCGATGCTTCTAGCACCGACCGCTGACGATGCACGTCGCCTCGGAGCTCTGCACGAGTTCCAGCGCCAGCGAGCACCCATGATTCATGGGGAGACGGACCCCCAGGCAGCTAAGGACTGGCTGGAGGCAGTCGCATGAGTTTTCAGGCTAGTGAGGACACCAGCAGACCTCATGGTGATCCTCACGGTGAGCCTACTGCATGCAGTAGTGGGCCGATGGTGGAGCTTGATTCTCCAGGTGCACGATGAGGCATCTCTTCTCTGGATGGTCTTCAAGAGACTCTTCCGCTCAGAGTTCGTCCCGGCCACCCTCTGTGCGGTGCGCATCCAGGAGCTTCTTCAGCTACGGCAGGGTAGCTTGACGGTCGCCCAGTACGCGGCGAGGTTTACCGATCTTTCTCGGTACTCGACCGACATGGTACGGGACCCCTTCTTCCGGGCCCTGAACATTGAGCAGGGTTTGAGACACGAGATCAGGGCATCGCTGATCTCCCTCAGCATCCCGACCCAGGCAGGATTACTAGATCGAGCCCTTCTGATCGAGAGCTTTTTGGTTGAGTCTACTTCAGCAGCGAGACCTACCGTAGGGCGATAGGTAGCGGAGTCTTCTGCAGCAGATAGCCGACGGATGACTCAGGGTTCCAGGCAGAACAGACCCTCTCGTAGACGGCCTCAGGACCCTAGCTCAGCAGTGCGGGGCACACAGCGCGGAGCCAGTCTTTCAAGAGGCAGGTAGTGTTACGCGTGCGGAGGGCAGGGCCACATGGCCCGTGACTGCCCGACCCGCCGTACCGAGGAGCAGCAGACGGTGGAGAGGCCACCTAGGCAGAGGAAGAGGGTCGACCGTGGCGGTGCGCAGGGAGGAGGCGGACGAGGAAGAGGAGTTGGCCGTGCAGCAGGTGGTGGGCGACGCTTTGAGGCTCTGCCACCACCACCACCAGGAGGTCCGCCCCGACCACAGGGAGCTGGCGGGTAGAGATAGGCACAGCTCCAGGGAGTGGAGACCTACGACCACGACGCACCGGAGATGATTCAAGGTAAGATCTATGTCCATTCCACCCTTGCTGCAGTTCTTATAGACACAGGAGCGAGTCACTATTTCATAGCCGCTGCCCTTGTTCGGAACTCGGAGATTCTGACAGAGCCGTTGGGTCGATCCTTACAGCTAGAGACCCCTACTAGAGTAGACTCGACGATTACGCATTGGTTCCGACAGTGTGAGCTTACTCTAGGAGGCGAGATCTTCGAATGGGATCTTCTTATAGCAGCGTCGAGGCCTTACGATGTCATCTTGGGCATGGATTGGTTATCTACAGTCCACACTTAGATTGACTATTTTAGGCGCAAGGTGTGATATGTGCGCATCGATGGGAGCAGGTTCTCCTTCACCGGCAAGAAGGGAGCCTTAGCAGCACAGGAAGGACTCTTTTAGAGGAGGGGACAACCCATCACTCATCAGTTGGCTAGTCTCATCCTAGGAGTAGTGGACGTGCATAGTCCTAGTTTTCCTGCAGTAGTGGATCCATACGCGGACGTCTTTCCTGATGACGTTCCAGGGCTACCTCCTCACAGAGAGGTAGAATTTTATATTGATTTGTACCCTGGAATAGCCCTGATATCCACTCCAGCGTATCAGATGGCCCCCGCTGAGCTTCGAGAGCTGTGAGTACAAATGGAGGACTTGTAGGGAAAGGGGTTCATCTGACCCAGTGTTTCACCCTGGGCTTCCCCGATATTGTTCTCCAAGAAGGCGGATGAGAGCTTGCGACTGTGTGTAGACTATCGTCGCCTGAACAAGGTGACAGTGAGGAACAAGTATCCACTACTAAGGATTGATGACCTCTTTGATCAGCTCAAGGGAGAACGGTGGTTCTCGAAGATGGACCTCAGGTCAGGCTATCATCAGCTCAGAGTTCGAGATAAGGACGTGCAGAAGACGACCTTTAGGTGTCGGTATGGCCACTATGAGTTCTTGGTTATGCCATTCGGTGTAACCAATGCTCCAGCAGTGTTCATGAGCCTCATGAACAGGATCTTCCATCCATACCTTGATCGATTTGTCTTAGTCTTCATTGATGACATATTGGTGTACTCAACGACTGAGGAGGAGCACGCCTACCACTTACGGGTTGTACTAGACACACTCCGAGAGCACCAGCTTTATGGAAAGCTCTCGAAGTGCCAGTTCTGGTTACGTGAGGTCCACTTCTTGGGGCACGTCATTTCTGAGGAAGGAGTTGCGGTGGATCCCACGAAGAGCGAAGCAGTGCTAGCTTGGGAGCCACCCAGGATCGTGACGGAGGTGCGGAGTGTCTTGGGAGTAGCTGGATACTATCAGAGGTTTGTTTCGGACATCTCCAGAGTTGCGGCGCCACTCTTAACTTTGACGAAGAAGGGGAAACCCTTTGTGTGGTCAGACAGATGTCAGCAGAGCTTTCAGGAGCTGAGGCAGAGATTTACCAACGCACCTATCTTGAGGTTGCCTGGGGAGGGAGTTGGATACGTAGTCTACTGCGATGCATCAGAGACCAGGCTCGGATGTGTCCTGATGTAGGAGCGGGCTGTGATTGCCTATGGATCACGTCAGTTGAGGCCACATGAGCAGAACTACGCTACCCATGACCTGAATTTAGTAGCAGTGGTCATCGCTCTGAAGACGTGGCGGCACTATCTGATGGGCGAGCGCTTTACAGTCTTTTCTGACCACCAGAGTCTCAGGTACATCTTCTCTCAGAAGGACCTAAACCTGAGACAGTGGAGATGGCTCGAGTTCCTCCAGTACTATGACTTTGAGATAGTCTATACTCCTGGGAAGGGTAAGGTAGTACCAGATGCCCTCAGCAGGAGGAAGAGCATTTAGCTACTTGAGGAGGCGACAGAGCAACTAGCCGCCTTACAGATATCCTTCATGGATAGAGATGGAGCATCCTTCCTTCAGTCTCTCACAGTCACTCCTCCACTACTGCAGCGGGTCAGAGAGGCACAACGTGGGGACACTGACTGTGAGACGCGGCGTGCACAGATATCCTCGGGATAGACACCTGATGGTTTCTCCCTTGGAGCAGAGCACAATTTCCTTTTTAGAGGACGTACCTTGGTACCAGTTTCTTTACGGGAGGAGGTGCTGAGAGAGTTTCACACTTCTCCTTTGGCGGTACATCCTAGAGTGGCAAAGATGTACCAGGACCTCAGACAACAGCACTAGTGGCCGGGCATGAAGAAGGTTGTGGCAGAGTTCGTTTCTCAATTCCTCACCTGTCAGCAGGTGAAGGTAGAGCATCAGGTACCAGCATGCTTGGTACAGCCCTTGGAGGTCCCGGAGTGGAAGTGGGATGGGATATCTACGGACATCGTGACTGGACTTCCACGCACTTCCAGAGGTCACGACTCCATTTGGGTGATTGTTGACCGACTCACCAAGTCGGCACACTTCTTACCCATCCGAGAGCAGGGCTTAGTGGAGAGCTTGGGGCATCTCTACGTTCAGGAGATTTTACGGCTTCACGGTGTGCCATTGTCTATCATCTCCTATTGGGACGCTCGCTTTACTTCCCAGCTTTGGAAAGGGTTGCAGGAGGTGTTCGGGACGCGGCTACGGCTGAGCACCGCCTTTCACCCTCAAATGGATTGTCAGACGGAGAGGACCATTCAGACTCTCGGGGACATGCTCCGCTCATGTGTCCTCGACTTTGGTTGCAGCTGGGAGGACCACCTACCCTTGGTGGAGTTTGTGTACAACAACAGCTACCACTCCACCATCAGGATGGCACCATACGAGGCGTTGTACGGAAGACCTTGCAGATATCCTTTGTGTTGGACAGAACCTGGGGAGTCAGCACTTGTGGGACCAGAGATGGTACGGTCCATGATAGAGAAGGTCCTGGTCATCCAGGAGCGGATTAGGACAGCTCAGAGCCGGCAGAAGTCATATGCTGACAGGAGGCAGAGGCCACTAGAGTTTGAGGATGGTGACCACGTCTTCTTGCGTGTCTCACCTCGACGTGGATTACAGAGATTTGGCCGAGGCGGCAAGTTGTCTCCATGCTTCATCGGACCCTTCCAGGTCCTCAGCAGGATTGGTGAGGTGGCTTATCTCCTGGCTCTACCACCTCAGTTACACTGGGTGCACGACGTCTTCCACATATCTCAGCTAAGAAGATACGTGCACGACCCGACACACATCATTGACCATGGGGAGCTAGACGTGGATGATGGAGTGACTTTTGCGGAGGTCCCAGTGGAGATCGAGGATCGACAGGAGCGGGTCCTATGTGGACGATCGATTCCTCTAGTGCACATCAGATGGCAGCACGGGAACCTCCAGGAGAGCACTTGGTAGCGGGAGGCTCAGATGCGTGCTTAGTACCCACATTTGTTTCCCTATTTTATGATGAATCTTTACGGGGACGTAAATCCCTGAGGTGGAAGTAATGTAAAGACCCGTAAATTTCAAGGGAATCTTTTTTTCATAATTTTCTTTGATATTTTACAAGAATTTGGTTTCTGACAGAACCTGATTCCGAGGCCCGGTGTGCCCGGAATCATTTTCCGATGTTTGGCTCGGGTACGTTCAGTGAACGGACGAGCGGGTTTTTCTAACTTTTGAACCGGTGCTCGAAATCAAATTCCGATGGAACCAATTAAATCGCACTGCCGGTATTTTCTTATAAATGCCTCTTCTGGAGTTGTGTTTGCTCGGTTGTGTTTTTTAATTTTTGGGTTTAATGTTATGAAATAAAATAAAGTTGTGCGGCAATTATATTTTTATTTCACTTAAGCCACTTGGAAGCCACTTAAAGCTGCTTAAGTGGAGTTGATACGGATATGGCGCTATCCAAAAATATCCTACCCCCTTGGTAGGATATTTGTGAGGTGGGGCCCGCACAAGCCCCAATGTTTCTTTTCCGCTAAGTAACGCACACGCAAAAACCCGTCATTATGAAAGTCAACTGACGCGTTTTCTTAATTTCTTAACGCACCATTTAAATGGGCGGTTTTATTTGTTGAATTAATTCTATGAATTAATTTATTCATTTCTTAACTGGTTTGAAATCCGTTGGTGTAATAATAAAATAAGGCCAACACCGATATCTTGAGGATTACACGTTGAGAGGATTTTGACGGAAATTCTTGTGCCTTCACCCTACTTCGTGAAGAACGCAAAGAACGCGAAGAACTCCGAAATCGACGACACAACGTCGTGTGCCGCAATGCCGACATTTCCTCTTCCAAGACATTCTTCTGTGACGTGCCTTCATCCGCAACGAAATCATCGATCATCCGTTGAGGTGAGAGATTGCAATTCTTAAATTTTCTTTGCGGTTTAAAACAACAATATGGATTTAATTATTATTAATTAAATCTATATGTTCTTCATCCTCGGAGTTCGTCGACGTGCACCGTATTCGGCGATGACGCGACACCCTTCCGCGATGACGCGACGCCTTCCACGACGCGACGATCGCCTCCTTCCGCGGCGATCAATTTCCGCGAAGAATGCGCGTGCGACGACTTGACGAGGTAGGGATTTTATTTTGGAAATACCTTTTTATATCCCCGTGATTGTTTCTTTTAAAACATGAACCTGGATCAAGTGCAATTTTAAATTATTAAAATTGTTTTGATACGTTTGTCATGTGTTGATTTATCCTCCCGATTGATACCGTCTAACGCGGAGGGTGCAGGCCAAACAAACACGGCCCGAAAACCCTCCGCCGCTCTTCGTTGTTGTGTGGATTTGGCGGGCGATGAAAAAGTGTGCCGCAAATGCAATTTGATGATTCCGCGGAGAAGAACGGGTTCCGGGAGGAGCAGCGGCGCAGACGGGAAGGAAAACGGACCACCAGAGCGACTCCAGTGGCCCGCGGAAGTCTCCGGCGGCGCAGGTCGTCGGAGCGGCGGCGCCGGAGGCCGATGGCAGTGACGGCGGCCAGCGAACCCACGGTCGCGCGGGTCCGGCTCGCCCGCACGGGACGCGGCAGAAGCCGCCCCCGCTGATGTCCAACGTGGCCCCTCGAGGGCCGCGACATCCTCATCCCGGAGGGGTGTCGTCCTGCGGCTCCCACGCTCGGCCGCTCGGCCGAGCCGCGCCCCGGCCCGACCGGACCGGGTCCATCCGGGTCGGACCGGGTCGGATCGACCCGGTTCGGCCGACCCAGGGGGGGTCGGGCCGGCTCGGCCCGGGCCCAGACCCCCTGTCTTCGGACCGTTTTCGGTCTTTTTCCCGTAACTTGAGCTAAGGGCCTCCGAACGATGCGCCGTCAGGGACAACGTGATCCTTGGACCGAGTCGGTCGTTTCGGTATATTGAACTCAAGGTTTCGGAATACTTTGGGTTCGGCCGGGTTGGTTCGTACACGAATCCAACCGGGCCCTTGGAGCGGAAACACTCATACCTTGAGCTTCGAACGTCCGATTGATGTGCCATCGACTTTGTTGAATTCCTCTAAGTGAGACGGATCTTTTGGCTCACTCCGCCCAAGGTTTGGACGCAGGTGGAGTATGGTCAGGTTGGTTTTGCCTTAAAAATCAACCGGTCCCCTGGGACGAAAAAGCTAATAACTCTCAGAATGGGCGTCCGATTGACGCGCCGTTTGCGACGTTGAGTTCCTGTTGACGATACAGAACTTTTGGATACATAAACTTCAGACTTTGTGTCAGTTGATGTATCAGCCTCTCGGCTCGTGGAGCGGACCCTGCCGAACGAGCTTGCTGTGTGCGGGAACCCTAAAGCTGGTTGCGACTACTAGTGTGACGGCGTCGACGACTGTGCAAAGATCCTCAGTGGACAACGACGATGACTGTGCAGGGATCCCCAGTGGACTGCGATGACTACTGCACTCAGCGATCCTACGTGGGTTAGTGCTACAGATCCTGTGTGGATCCGATCCTGTGTGGGTCAGCGCTCAGCGGTTCTGTGTGAGCCAGCGCCTACAGGTCCTGTGTGGGCCCGATCCTGTGTGGGTCTTTGCAGGGGTTAGTTACCTATTGATCCTGTGTGGGTCTGATCCTGTGTGGGTCATTGCGGGGGTTAGTACCATTCAATCCTTTGTGGGTCCGATGACTTAGATGGATCAGTGATCATCTTTATCGTCATACAAGAAGTATACCTGTGTGAGCTGAATCCTATGTTACTCTCCTTTGTGGATTGTTTTGAGCTATCCTGTGTGGATTTACTATTTACTCTCCTTTTTGGATTGTGTTGAGCTATCCTACGTGGATTACTTTTTCTCTCCTTCGTGGATTGTGTTGTGCTATCCTGTGTGGGTTTATGTTTTGTTTTCCTGTGTGGACTGGGTTGTGCTTGGGCTTGGATGTTGGAGCCGAATGGGAATTGATGACTTAGGTATATGTATGGGGATATACCAAAGCAGTGTCGGTTGTTACTTTGTGATTGTATCTTTCCTTTGTGGTTTATCCTTTGTGGGTTCTAGGAGACCTTCAGGGGTCTCGGGGTCCCTACTGTGTAGCTTATAATCACCGCTGCACGGGCTATGCCCGCACTACGTTGTGTTGGTTGTAGACGATGGACAACGCTGATCGTGGTGGAGACTTGCAGAGCAGGACGGTACCTGGAGATGGACCACTGGGCGGGACGTACTCGGAGTAGTCAGGTGGACCTGAGGAGCAGTAGAGGCTATTTGTACCCACCCTTCAGGTGGGACTTCCAGAGGATGGATCGGTGCTGCGGCTTTTCCTTTCAGTTGCGGTTTTCCCCTTTCAGTTGTACTTTACAGTTGGGCTTGTATTTCTGGCCCCTTTTTACTTTCAACACAGCCTGTTACAATTTTTACTTAGTGTTTACTTTTTCGCTTGTTTACTCTGTGGGGCTTGTTTACTTTATAAAGGCAATGCCTTCGCTGTTTATCGGGATTTACGCCTTGGTGCTAGTCGCCAGGCCCGGTCCTATGGAAGGCGGGCTTGGTGTAGTCACGGCACGGGCCCCGAGGGCAGGTCGTGACACTGAATGCGTTTGGTCAGATTTCCATAGGTGGGTTGTTGTTTTAAATTAAAATCATATCAATTTTAAACAAAATAGAGACCCTTTTAGTGCTGGTGGCCACACCGTGCCTTGGATTGAGGCGGGGATGACTCGTACACGTCACAAAGGACCCTTGGATCGTTATCCTAAAGGATCAACACAATCCGAATGCATTTTTTCTGATTTCCGTAGGTCAGTTGTTGTTTCAACTTAAAAGCATGTCCATTTTAGAAAAAATAGAGACCCTTTGAGTGGTTCAACATTCTTGCATGTTGTTGGGGCATATTATCTCTTAAAATGAAAAAATGACTCATTAGAGAAATGTTGTTTTATTTAATAACAATTAAAATTTTCCTACGAACATTTGTATACAACAATGTTTCATCTTTTGATCCCCTTAACCCCTCTCCAAAATGACCACCAATTGTACATGTCCCCAAGTCAGATCTTCATTGTATTTGTGTACAATCTGCCCTTAAGTATGCAGCCCACTTTTTTCTGAACACATCTATATCATCTTGTGAGTATGAGGCATTTCAGTATTCAGAGTAGTACTACAAAATATAAAAAAAGGAATTAATAAATAACTTAAAAGAACTTGTATTTGTTTTTGAAAATACCTCTTTAGGGATGCTAAAATGTTGATGAAAAATAATCTCTTTCATAAATTTACAGACATAATAACCGCAATCATTATCGTTTGTTTGTTTTGGACACTGAAAAGAAATTTATCATTAAGAGAATAACTAACTTGTGTTGAGATGTGTTTGGATAGTATGATTTTATTATATATACCCTGATATTTGTCCAGAAGTAGTACTTGATCACCTCCTTATGATTAGCCCCTATCCTCATTCCTTTTTTTAGATGATAATGATACACCACCCTATCATAATGGAATCCTTAGTAAAAGATAATATAAATTATATTACTTGTTGTTTAGACCTAAAACGTAAGATGTAGTGTCTTACAGATTCACAAACTCCATCATGTGTGGTCGGTTTGATGGATATCCTTGCTTTGAATCCGGAAAATAAATATTTGGAGTATCCATGTTCACCGTAATTAGCAACCAATGTTGCCTAAAAAAATGAATAAGTAATAAAATAATTGAAAATATAATCTATATGATTTAATCGTAGAGTATTAACCCTGCATGTTTGGTATTTAGGAAAAGTCTATCATGTGTAATCTTCCTTTCAAATGTTTTCAGCAAGTCATTCACTATTGCATCCATTTTTATGGCAATATTTTTGTTATGTGTGTTGATGTGATATGAGGACTAACGAGTCCAAATCTTGGCTCTTTGGAAAAATCCTTCAACTATTTTTCATAAATGCATATGTCAACAATATAAAATGCATTTATTTATAATTTCCACATTAGATCAGATTTTTGAAAATCAATTCATGGAAACATACCTCATATATACATTTACAACTGTGACACCTAGCCAACTGTTTTCAAGGATCTCATTTACATTTTTAGCAGCAAAGAAATCGTGACTTTCCTCTTTGTATATATTCTCTTAGAAAACCACTATATAACTATTACCATCTTTTAGCTTCATATCCTCATGAGACTCCAATGCTTGTAAATGCGGATAGAGAACAGATGGCGTTATTGTGCTTTCAGTAGCTCCTTGGGATTGGTTGGTCGATCCTTTAGATGGTTTTGAGCCCATGTTTTTCACCCCCTTCCCTTTCTCCGTCTATAACAACAATCATTGGTTCAGACCATTTTTTCTTTAATTGTTAACGGTTTATCTAGAAAAAAAAGGTAATAAATACCTCTTTGTCCGCAAGTACACTTACAAGTTGGTATGGAAATGCAATGAATGTCCCAATAGCCTTTTCGACCGTATGAATACCATTGTCATCAAATGGAATAGGTAGATTTTCATTTGGCTCATGAGCTACAGTAATCGTCACTTTCAGATGATCATTCGAATGTGGACTATTATGCAATGTGGCATCTGAGATATTGAACACTGTAACCCTCGCTACAAAGAGATAAGTGGGTGTTGACAGATATAAATCACAATCATTATCACCCTGTAGAGGATCAATACAAAAAAAATATTAGTGTTTGTCTAATTCACATTTCATGGGAACAATTATTAGAATATTTATTACCACGGCTAAGACAGTTCTTTGAGATGAATGGCTTGCCTTAAAGCTATTGGGGGTGGGGCGGGATGTTCATGCGCTGGTTGTTCCTGAGTTGTGTCTTCCCTTTATTTCCCACCCATAAAAGTTGCTAGGAACTCTCCCTGCCATTGCAATAATTCTTTAAGGGTTGCTATTTTTTCGCTCATTTGTTCCAATTTTTCATATGTACCATCTGTTTTTTTCTCCTTCTCAATATATACTCGGGGTGCCACCCCAAACCCTGCACCTCTGACATGACCGTATTTTTCTATCTTCTTCAAAGTCATCGATAATAGGTCTGTATCCACTTTAGGATTAGCTGATTCCGGTGACTGTTGTATATAGGAAAATAACTAATTATTTTTATGTAATAGCAATTTAAAACAAACATTTTTATTGTCGTTCCATACTTACACATATTTCCCACACATTTTGTGTGTTCTCATCTACTAACTTTCCTTATTTGTTCACACGTGCCTCCTTCCACAGAACATAACATGGTATGAAAGTTAATTTGGTTTTAGACTCATCAATCTACATATAAAGATTACAAAATAATTATGATGTTGTTTATTGGCACCTAACAATATTAATGTACATTTAAAATACGTACCATTTTCTTTTCTAATGAAGCATACCTCATCCATGCATTACGATAGGGGTATGTTGGTTTTGATGCACATGCCTTATTTTTAGTACAGAGTTTCTGTTTCATAAATGAAATATTGACAATCAAAGTGATGAATACAGGTATCATCAAACTACGTATAATCACCCACAATGTACCTGAAACTTCTCATCCCAACAACAACCAATAAATGTATCCCATCCTTCTTGGGATATCAGGTGAGCATGGACAATGGGTGGGTGCATGTTTATTTTACCTTTGGAATATTTCAATTGACATCTTGTTAAAATAGTTCAAAAACCTCGTTGAATTCTTACTGCAAGCCTTAGTACACAATACTTATGTGAATCTTCTACTATAAATGTACTTTTCAAGAGATTATGAAGAGTAAGAAATTGTTTCATTAATTTATTTGATAGTAAATTAAATAAAAAAATTCATAATGTTACCATAATTTCTTCCCAGATCACATCCTTTAGCCCTGACAGAACATGGTTCCATGAATCTATGTCAATCGCCATGCATTTCCGAGTGACAAATCCAATGTAGCTGCTAAACATAGCCTTGTTGGGATTTACATGTTGGACTTGTGCATTCCATCTGACTTCAAATTTGATGCATTTTCTTTTCGCCAAAATAAATTTGGCTAACACCGTAAAACTACGATGCACTTGTGTTTTCTGCAACATCAGTCCTTCATTCCCGACCTTTTCATCGATATCAACATCATCTACATGTTCATCTGAAATGGTATCAACATCATGTGCTGATGGTTGTTGGACGTCAACACTAGGAGCAGAAGGATCCGCAATAGCAGGAGCAACAACAAGCGTAGTAGAAGCAGCAAGAGCAGTAGGAGCAGTAGCATGAGGAGCAGTAGGAGCAACAGGAGTTGCAGCAAGAGTTGTAGCAGGAGCAGCAGGAGCTGCAGGAGTAGCAGCAGCAGCAGCAGCCGTAGCAGGAGTAGCTTGAGAGACTTGTTCAGCCTCAAGTTTAGGAGCACCCGAATGTGCAGAAGTCAATATCTGCAAAAGTGGTTTAACTGTTAATTTAGATTACATAAATTCAGTAATGATAAGATAAGAACATGGGATAACAAGATATAAATTACAAACAAAATATAACATGTTTATTGAACTCTCTTTATTTTGTTGAAAGGTTGAAGGGATTTTACACCTCTATCAATTATCCAAATCCCTTCATTGTGGTCTCCTCTAACATACAAAACATCATCTTCATTAAGACCTCTCCAAAATGAGTGCGACGTACCACTAAAAAGATCATCCTAAACTGAATTTTCATCAGAACCTTCAGTAGTTTTGGACGATAATAGAACAATCGACCACTTTTGGTTTGCGGGATCTTGAACATAAAAAACTTACACCGCTTGTGATTCCATTATAAACTCTTCGTCTTTGTACCCTTCTATACTAAAATCAACATTCAGAAATCCCCATTCATCTATTTTAACACCACTATTGTTATCAACCCATTTTCATTGAAAAATCAGCAATTGTAATGTCGTATAATCCAACTCCCATATTAGTTGGATAATTTCAAAGTATGACATATTTTCATAAATTGGATTTTTGTCCTTACTATCAAAAACATGAATCACTTTATCCACTAGTGTAACTCCACTATTTTTCATGGTACTATCTTCATCATGTTCATCTGTATAGAATGTATAACCATTGATTACATAACCATTGTAAGATAATACATACACACTTGGTCCTGCGGCTATCCATAGAAGTCGTTCTGACATTGAATTCAGATTTTCATCCAACTGCATAAAAATATGGTCCTGAAACCAACATATAAACTACTGATTATGTGTATCTGATAACCACTTTCTACCCTTGATGGATTCAACTGCCTAATAACTTTTTTGTGAGTTTCAATATATAGAGAAACCTCCCAACTGTTATGCAAAACATAAAGATGGTCATGCTCCCAATATTTAATACTTATTTTCACAACATCTCTTCTAGAAATTCCCTTACCCTCAATGTTTCTAGTGTGACGAGATTTTGGGAGACCAATTCTTTGCACATTAGATAGGTATTCAGTACAAAATTCAATGGCTTCCTCAACAATATATCACTCCACTATACAACCCTCTGGCCGAATTTGATTTTTGACATACCCTTTCAAAATCTTCATATACTGTTCAACAAGATACATCCATCTATAGTGAACAAGACCACAAAGTCAAATGTCTCTCACCAAGTGAATCATCAAATGAACCATAATATCAAATAATGTTGGTGGGAAGAACATTTCTAATTCACATAATATGATGAAAATTTCTTTTTCCATAGCTGGAAATTTCACCGGGTCTAAAAATTTTCTACATATAGTGTTGAAAAAGAAACAAAGTTTGGTTAACGTATGATGAACATTCTTGGGAAAAATGCAACGTAAATCTATACGAATTAGATCTTGCATCAAAACATGGAAATCATGTGATTTCAAACCTTTTAACATCAAATAATTCATTGACATAATGTTCTTGATATTTGATGAGTACCCCTATAGAACATTTACATCATTGATGAAGTTGCAAAACTGACATCTCTCCTCCTTAGAAAGAGTATAAGTAGCTGGAGGAAGAAACATTTAATTTTCACACTTCACGAGAGCCAAATCTTTTCATATTCTCATGTCAACCATGTCCAACCTTGCCTTAATTCCATCTTTTGTTTTTCCAGGGGCATTTAGCAATGATCCGATAACACTGTCACTTACATTTTTTTCCACATGCATCACATGAAGAAAATTTCTGACCTACAAACAATTACAGTATTGTAATTCAAAAAAAAACTGATCTTTTTTTCAACCGATTTTCGTAAGGTTTTTTAAAAATCATTTACCAAAAACAGTGTTCCGATATTTTACTTTCTCAAAGAGCTGATCACCTGTTAGTGGAGATGGTGTTGCACGTTATTCTGAACTTCTATTGAATGATGTCGTCTAAGATCGGTATTTATTCCGATGAGGTAGAAATCTAGGATGTCCTAGAAACACATATTTTGATGAATGTTTCAACCTAATTGATTTTGTATCATCTTCGCACATGGGACACCCTTGAGTTCCTTTAATGCTATAGCCTGAAAAATTTCCATAAGCAGGGAAATCATTTATTATCCCATACAACATTACACTCAATTTGAAGTATTAACTTTTATAAGCATCAAACAACATTACACTTGAATCCCACAATAACATCAAATCCTCGATCAAAGGAGCTAGATAATCATCAATATCGTTACCTGGTTGTTTTGGTCCTGATATAAGAATAGATAACACGATGAATTTCTGGTTCATGCATAAACAGGGTGGCAAGTTATAATTTACCAAGATAACATGCCATGTACTATGAGAACTGGTTGGAGAACCAAAAAAAATCACTCCATATGTAGATAATGCAAGACGGAGGTTTATCAGCTCTTTTCCAAACTCAGGATACTCATGATCAATTTTCTTCCACTGAAGAGAGTTTGCTAGATGACATAATTTCCCATATTTATTTATTTTATCTGCATACCACGACAACTGTCTTACAGTTTCTTCACTTCAATATAGACACATAAACCTTGTAATGATTGGAATGTACCATAAAACATTCATAGGATTGGATTTATCTTTCTTATATCGAGAAGCAACACACTTTAGGAATTCTATAAGTGATTTGTTCTCCTAGCGAAATAATATACAGTCTTTCGGGTAGGCATGTATTCTTTCAGAAATCATACCCATCGAGAGTAGCATTCATCTAGCTTCAAATGTTCGGCATGGGAGCTCATTATCTTACGGGAGCATGTCATTAACGAGACCAAGTAGTTCTGTATAACTGACATCACTCCATCCATTGATTGCTTTCAATTTATACAACTTCAGTACAGCTGACAATGTTTTATACATAGTGCATGCAGCATACAATGACATCTTTGCACAACTCTTTAACTTTTCAAACAATTTTGGGCAATCACGGAGTTAATATTCAATTGTCTTTGTCATTTCCTCAATAGGATATTCATCATCATTGACATCTGTAATCAAATCCTCCATATGATCTTCTTCATTATCCATATTTGTATTCATATCTGATGATCCATTAAATGCAGTTTTATCCCATCCAGTAGCTACATTCGCTTTTTCTCCGTGTTTATTCCAACATTTATAACTCTGATCTATTCCATGTCATATAAAATGTTCGTCCAAATCCTCTAGAGTAAGTAGTCTAGAATAACAACAACGTAAACATGGACAAATGATTTGATAAGGATCATTTCCTTGATCCCTTGAAAACTTGATGACCTCTTTCACTCTGTTATCATACTATATTGTCAAATGATTAGCATCCATCCAATATTTATTCATCTTCATCCTATTTGAATATCAAATATTAGTATTTATGGTTCATGTACACAAAAAAGGACATCCAAATATAGTAGAAGAGAACCAATTCCTTATAAAAATAGAGATTAATAGATCCTAACCATTAGTATTTATTCATATTCATTAAATATAATTACTTTAGATTCATTATAGTTTCCTCAAATCACTCCAGACCAAACACAAGAATAATCAAGAATGATACATCTACCACTCCTAGGTCTCTACCCTAAATTCAATATCGTCTGGCCTAAATACCCATATATCCACACATACACATGTCACAAACACATAAAAAACCATATCCAAGTCAGAACCAATGTACCAATATGGATTTCAATCAGGTTACTCGACTCAAGTTGTGGTGTGTAATAAATAATAAGAAAATATAATAAGTATATAGTCATACATAAATCTCAAACTGGTGTTAATAATCAAATAAACCAAAGGTATCCTTCCATCTATCAAAATACTCTGAAAGAGCCCATATGCGACAGTAGTCCCAGGTGGGGAAGGTTCCTGAGGAGGAAGGGGAAAACACACACCTATCGGGGTTCGAGGTCAGGTCACTGAGGTTAAACGTGGCCCGATACTCCTACAATGGTTCATTCCATATTTCACAAACCATGTCTTGGTACCATAGGATGTTAACCCACTGCTGGTGTAAGTCAAACCGTTCCTGATGATCATGCCAAGAAGAAATGGAAACCAAGAGGGGGAGTGAATCAAAATACCTCAAGATAGATGGAAAAACATGGTATTTTAGAATAGGTTAGTGGCTTTCATGTTGTCTAGACACCAATCAAATAGACCCCCAAAGCAGTGATGGCCCCAACAGTTGTTACACCAGGTGAAACTGTCAACTGAGAAGGTGAGTTCAATGAGTCCCTTCCTAGCCATGAACTGAACAAAGTCTATGATGGCCATCTTCTGGAATGGGCTTCTACCGTTCTTTTCCTTTGGGTTGGAAATGACATTAATGTCACCCCCAAAAAACGATGGATGGTGGTCTGGATTGAAGGTATTTTGTTCAAAAGGACAATCAACCCCCCTCGATTTTTTAAAATACCAATACCATAAAGCATTTAAAAACAAAACATTTTAATTTATTTTGGAAATCATTCCCAAAAAAATTCAATAAAAAAACACATGCCAAACCATTTGGAATTTTATTTAAAGAATCAACTTATATTTTTTTTAAACTATGATTTTCATTTATAATATAAAATCCCTCAACGGTAGAAGGAAGCCTAATTTATGTCCATGAAAAAGGTTAATTCACAATAAGATACCATCCATTCCATATATTATTTTAATTAATAAGGTTATTTGGTGCGTCAAAATGATCAAAACATGTATAACCAACTTCAAATGGATAAACTAGGAATTAAGGAAACACATGAATCCCAAAAAGAAGATATAGTATAGAAACACCCACTTGGAATATTTGGGATCAAAACAAAATGAATCTAAATGAGTCTACTCAAATGAAGAACATTGAATCAAATAAAAGTTATCTCAATAAAAGTTAAAAGAGATACTATAACCATAATTCCCCAAAAAAATTATAGTTCCAGTAAATACCCAGGCTTCCATATCCCCCAAGAACAATGAATCAAGTGATGGAGAGAGATTGAAGTTCAAGAAAAGAAATAAATACCAAAATAGGATCACCATTTCGAATGAAACGTCAATCCACCAAGTGATGAGGATAGAAGAGCCAAACTATCTAAAGGGGCTCCCAAGGCTTGAGTGGGTTGACTTAAACTTGAGGGAGAAGATAAAATAAATAAATGGGGGTGTCGGGGTGCAATTACCCTACTACCTCTATGCTTCCTCATATACAAAGACACCACTTGCTAGATAGTGGCCCTCACCAGCTAGACAATGGTTATAGTATAAATGTTATAACCATAGGTTATCCCACTGGCTAGTCACTACAGACCCACCAACTAGCTCATGGCTATAGAATTTTTTTTGTATCCATTGTGAATCCCATTTCATAGCCAACTACCCTCACTGGACATTCGGTGGACCACATGAAGCTTTTCAACCTACATTTTCACGTCCACACCTTCTATGATAGTCTGGGACATCCTATGACCCCTCAAGAAACCCAAAAAAACTCAAAGAGAACTGCTTTGATGAAAGAGATACTAAGATGTTTCAATTCTCCCCATCATTCCGCATTTTATCTGAATAAA
Organism: Viscum album; assembly: GCA_963277665.1. Classification (NCBI taxonomy): domain Eukaryota; kingdom Viridiplantae; phylum Streptophyta; class Magnoliopsida; order Santalales; family Viscaceae; genus Viscum; species Viscum album. The sequence continues at coordinate 2,029,899,432 of OY728150.1, forward strand.
TATTCTAGTACGAAGGATAGAAAATCACAAGACAAAAATAAATTCCACGCAATAATTATTGTTTGGAAAATTCAAAAAAAATATAGGAAGATTCACCGAATAGAGGACCACTACAAAAAAATTAAAATGAATAGATGACCAATATTCACAAGAACCCTTAATGTATATCATCCAAGAACATAATACATCTCCAAATGACATGTCTACATCACTAAAAAGAGTGAAAATCCCAATAATGTCCACAGACGTCACATAGGTCACCCAACCATTTAAATTTTCACTAAAATGGTGGGACATAAGATGGACATATGCTAAGATCAAATCCCTTCACCCAAATAAGAGACTACAACCACTAACCATGATCATCCACTAAGATCTTAATTCGAAACCTAAGGAAGGGTACACCCAAAACATACCAATGAATCCAAATGAAATAACACAATCAATATCTATAAATGATTCAACCAACAACAAGAAAGTAATTAACTAAAAAAGATTTATTCCTTGATCAAGTACTCGATGGAAACCTTGAATTCCCACTATAGAGTGTCACCCATCGATGGTCTCATTGAAGTAGACAACAACAACTCCCAGTGCCTGGTCCATCAAGAGATTTCATAATCTTATTCATTTGAGTACACACTAAAATCCTATCTATGTCCAACCATAAATAGATCATATAAAATGGTTTTCCCACAAAGATGGAAAACTAATCTCTTAAAAGATAGACCACCCAACACATCAAGATTGAGCTCTAACCAAGACGTTGTGAATCAGAGGATAATAAGTAATAATAACCACCTTAATGGTCTCGAACACCCAACCAAATAAGACAACCATGGAAGGAAACATAAGGTATTTTTAATGGAAATAACCTAAAACATCCGTAGGATTCCAGAAAAGGATGAATCATGTAGCCTATAACCATCACAATCTCAAATATCCATTAAATCTATCATGAAAAATCAACATATGGTTATGAGTGATGGGAGAGGAGAACTATATTAAAAAATGATTTGGAAAACATGCCTTAAAGGGAGGTCCATCAATCCAAAGAACAAGAGAGTTGAGGGTGGCGGAGGTCCGGCAATGAGATGCGAGGGCGGCGGAGGTCTGGCAGCGCGAACTCAGTGGGCGGCAGTGGGGAGTCGCAGGGTTCCAGTACCGCGAGAGCTTTAGGTCGTGATAAAATCAGGGCACTGTGCGACCTACATTATAAAAAAATTGACTAAGGTTTTATCAGTGCTAACAAAGCACTTATAATGACTACCTATATCAGTGCTAAAATTTTAGCACTGATTCATGGATTCTTTATTAGCACTTTTCTAGCACAGATAAAGGGTCATTTTATCAGCACTGATAAAGGGTAACCTTTTTCAGCGATTTTTTTTAGCACTGATATAATGGGGCTCTTCCCTTGCCCGTTTTTGTAGTAGTGGGTGAATTTTTGGTACTTTTCTGATAACTTTCATATTTTGATGAATATTGAAAATTACTAAATTTTAATTAAAAAAAATTTTTTAGTCGAAATAATTAATTGTGATAAATTATGAATTTGAGTGATTTTAAATTATAATTAGATTATATTTTTACCATTTAATCCAATATGGGTTATTGGACATAATTTCACATTTAAACTGGACATAAGCAAGTGTCAATCTTTTGATAGTTATTATTTCTTAAAAACATGCTATTTGTTTTGACAACAGGAATTAATTTAAATTAAATAATGCAACTTATATGTTTTGGATTTGGTAAAATAGAAATCATTTTTTAATTCATAATAACAAATATATCTTAGGCCGAATTTTTGGTATTTTTCGGAAAACTTTCAATTTTTGATGAATAGTGAAAACACTGAGTTATAGTTTAAAACCGAATTTTTATTTAAATAATTATTTATTTTATTTAAATTTATTTTAGGTCAAAATATATACATAATTCCTATATAAGTTAAATGTAATTCATTGAAGTCAGTTTATAATAATTTTAGATATATAAAAATTTTATTGAACCTTTCACCTTCTTTTATCCATCTCCTAAGAGAAAATGCAAATTCATATAAAAGTTAATTTTATCACTTCTGTGAGTTGAATTTCGAAAATCTGAGAGACGCAGTTATTATCGAGGAGTAAAATGTGGTTCAACAAGATACAATTTTTTTTGGGTGAATAGTAACTTTTTACTTTTATTTACCGTGGTTAAAGGTAAATATGGTAATTCAAGGTAAAAATAATATTATAATAATTCAAAATTACCTTAACACATGTTCTAACATTATTTTATGAGTAATGACTGAACATGGGCATCTTTGGGTCGATTTTGGGACCCCATAGAGCCACTTATGAATGATAAAGACATTTTAGATTAATTAATTTAATGTAAAGGCAAAATTGACATAAATAAAAACCTTTTAGTAATTAATTTTCATATGGTTTTATGTAAGTAATATTTTTTTACTATAAATATTTATTACAAAGATAAAAATATTTCCTACATAGTGGTATTTTATTTATAATTTTTAGACATTAAATTATATAATTTATTTATGAAACAATGATGATGTCATAATTACCGTATTAATGAAAGATTAAGATAATTGATATTATAAATACCCAAATAAATTTAATTTAGACTTATTATTAATTATAGTAATTTTATAGGTTAATATGACATATTAGGATCGTTTATATAAATTTTTTTCGAAGTAATAATGCTGTTATGAATTTATCAAAAACAAAATACCCAATAGTGCCAAAATTGACATAAAAGATTTTTTAAAACAAATATTTTATTATTAATTGATATTCTATTCCTAAAAATATATGGTTTGGCAAAAGGACTTATATTATTATAGGATTATCATTAATGGACCACTTGGGGGTCTATTGGAAGTTTATAGTATGTTTATTAACCATATAATATAAAAATACAAAGAGACATGGTAAATATCAAACAAATTAACTAAGAGTTAAAACTAAAAGATAAGGTTAATAAAGTGACTCAAACCTGTCTAAAACCTATTGGTTAAGTTTTTTGTGACCTATACCCACCATATACTTTGAATAATCCACTTTTGAGCCATTAGAAACTGAATATGATTTTACTATAAAATAATACATTATGTTTTTTCTAAAGAGCCCCTCCTACCCCTTATAAAAGGAAACCACTTATAACCAATTACTCACACATCTCAGGCATTTTTGGCTCGTCCAACCTCTTCCCAATTAAGCTACCTACATCCCTCTCCTCCTCCTAGAAGCCTTACCTTAGGCAGAAGGCACTTCAAGAGTCCTTTTTGTTTCAAACCAAAGGAAGTTACCCAAATTAAAGGTAACGACTTCTCTTAGCTTCATTTATTTTATTTTACTTCTCAAACCCCTAAACTCTTATTATTATTATTATTTTGTTATAGAACCAGTATAAAAAATATACTAGGATATTTTAATGAGATGAATTTGAACTACAGTTACACACACCTCCATCTAATGGGTGAAGAACATAATGTTTTTGTCGATGGAAACAAAACGCCTCACGAAATGATGATTGTTCAATTATCTCCTACCACCTCTCATGGTGGACATTATGATGTCACCATAATTAAATATGATATTAATGATATTTATTTTATATATAATATTCTGTAATTCCATTTTATATCATACCATTATTCATTTCATGTTGTATATATATTCGATAATTTCATTTGAGGAAGTGCGGACTACCGCCCCCTCAAAGTGATATGACTTATTCATACCATACATAGAATGTATAAAAGAAGGAGTTAATGAAAATAAGTAACATATATAAAATACTATATTATACTGGAATAATAAAATAGCTATGTATCATTTTATTTTGATTCCTTTTAAAATGAAAAATGAAATGGAAGTAGCGTTCGTGCGTATATACGGATTACCGTCTCCACGAACGTGTTGTGATTCATTTCCCCATCATATCCATTCACGAATAATTCTCATTTGATGATTAGAAGTAATTTTTAAGTACTTGATATCATTCTGGATATGAATAAGATACAACTTATCCATAACAAAAATGAGTTACGTAACAAAGCATATAAAGGAAAACGAATCAGTTAACACCCGAAACAATGATAATAATAATATATTGTTAACAAAACAATATTAAAAGACCATATATGATATATATATATATATATTATTATTGTATAACATAATAACAATTATTTAACTATTATACAGGAGGTTAACCTACCCTAAACCAAGGAAACATACAAGGTAATGGGTTGTCATCTCACTCCTTATTCTTGTGAGATTCATGTCATACTGCCACTATTACCTTTTGTGTGGTGTATGTGCTGACCATAATTGTATTGTTTTTGTAATAAACTTTAATTTATGTGTATTTACATATTCATTGTATGATACCTCTTTCATGAGGTGTATGTTTTGTAAGTTACCAAATTGGTAAGGGTTAATTCCTAAATCTCATTATTATCCGACATTGTTTATGTGTAAGTATTTACTGGGAAATTTTTATTATCCATATCCATTTTTCGTAAAAATAATTTGAAAATGAATAATTTAAGGATTTTTGAAAGGTACACTTTATCGAGATCATAATTTTAAATGTTTTAAAGATTTATCTTTCAAAATTTTTTTAATTAATGTCCATGTTTTCAAATTGATATTAAGGATTTATTTATATGGACATGAAATTTTTGAAAGGATAATTTTTTTCAAAAGATTCAAAGTGGTATGGAACACTTTGATTAAAAAATCTCTTTTAAATTAATTCCTTTATAAGTATGTGACTTTTAAAAGATTTCAAAAAAGAGATATTTCTCTCAAATAGCTTGGATTTCATCTATGTCAAAATCCTTTCATGGATTTTAATCTTATTTGATGTTGGTTTATTATGATACAAAACTTCCATATTGTATTGAAGGGTTTATGTTATGTTTGATTTTATATGTGTTATTTTTATACCATTCATGGTTTATGGAGAAAGTATTTACATTTCTTATTCTACTTTTAATACGAATGTTTATATTATGTTTAAACCTATTCATATGAGGAATGCATTGGACTTAGTAAGTGACGGGTGGATCCCGCTATATCTCCTCGATGCATTGGTAGGTCTCATGAGATAAACTACTGTCTTGGTACAAGGCCTTGAAAAAATCTTATTTTCTGTCTTGGCACAAGGCCTTGACTATGTTGTTATGATAATCTGGAATTGTGCATTCCATCATTATGAAAGTGGTTACTGATATTGCATGTGATTATTTAACTAGTAGAATATCCATGTGAATAAGTAAATGGAATTAAATCATTTCATTTTTTCCACATTATGCTGAAGTTCAAGTTTAAAAGGCTTTTGTTTTAGATATAGATTACCTTAAATGTTTATGTTTATTTATGAAAGTTTTCATTGTACTGTTATCATTACTGAGCATCTGAGCTCACCCCTTTCTATGTTTTATTTTTCACAGGATTATAAGAAGTGTATTGCGATTGATATGAAGGGTTATGTCAAGGGAATAATGGAGTTTGTGAAGTATTATTTATGTTTTTTTGTATGTTATGAAGTGTAATGTCGCATTCATGTATGTAATCTATTTTCCAAGACTACTAAATTGATCGGTCCTTTGGAACTTGATTCCTTGTAATCATGCCAATGTATTAAAATAATGCACCGACTCTGGGTAACTGGGGTCGGGGTGTTACACTTTTCCTAAAATTCATCAATAATATGAATACTATATTTATTCGGACATTTAAAAATTCACAAACTTCACCATAAGAAGACATCAAATTTTTTTATTTAAATCAAAGGATTACACAAGGAAGTTACGAACTTGTTACATAACCCCTTATAACACTAGCATAGGACCTAAGAGTAAGGTGTTCTAGGGTGGTAGAATCTTGGGGCGGCTCAGCCAACATTTCCAGAGTAGTGATTTCTATCAGCTTGAACTTCTCGCGAAGGCGATTTCATTCCAGCTTCACACGATGAATTTAAGCTTGGGTTTGGTCTAGAGCAAAGCCCAAATGTGCTACCTCCTTCCCATGTTCCACCAGATGGGCTTCGATCGGCCCGAGACTACTGTATGGGGACATCAAATCTTCTCTCTATATTAATTAATCAAGATCACTTATATTTGTAGACAATAATCGCAACATTTAGTTTCCAATAGTCATATTGGTGAACGGTCATATAACAGTCAAAACCCAATGGTCTTCTTTTAATTATACTCATTTGGTTAAATGAAATAGTTTTGTTGAGTATAAAATAAAATAACACACAAAGTTAGGAAAAAAAATTATTCAAAATTTAGGGTCGTTACAATCTTTCCCCCTTAAGAAAGTGCATCCTCCCAATTTTAAAATTGGGATTGGAAATTTTTTTGAAAGTCCCACATTGTTAAAAGAGTCAGTAAATATATTACTTTAAATGAAATAAAGGGAAGTAAAAAGGTCACCCGAGTTAACCCATACTAGGATTCCATGTCGGAAATCATGGATATGGAAGAGAGAACAAAGTGTCATGTTCTGATGGAGAGTGATAGAAAACATGATTAGGAGAAAATTAACCACAATAAGATCACAAACTTAAGATATGTTAAACGGTCTTTGATTAACTAATAGGAAACATAAACCAACAATGTTTTTGTTTTACGTTCCTTTTCATAATATTTAGGAATTCATTTACAACATAGAAAAAAACATAAGGAAATATACTTACCTTCAAATAGAGTTTTACCCCTTAATAAGTTTCCACCAAGACTAATATTTTCTCCAATCTATGATCATTAAAAAAGACTTGGTCTCATCAAAAGCACAAGAATCATCTTATAGACAATCAAATAATCCACAAAATAATAACTATATTTTTCCCTTCTGTTTAGTCATTAACTAAAACTAAAAAGGTTAGTACGAGATCATATAATCCCCAAAAATGATATTCCTTTATAAAAAGAAAAAAATACAATTAATCTCCAAAATTCAACAAAAGTGCCCAAAGTTCCAGAAAGGCCATTCAATACAAAATCATCCTTAAACTTTTTCAGAATAATCCAAACTAAGATTGGAACCCAAAACTCAGAAGGATTTAATCACATAGTCTTCCCCAAGAAATCTTAACATTTATCGGAAAATTACATCAACTAATATTAAAGTCTCATACTAAAGTGTTATTAACCTATTCACATATTCTCTATGCTAGGTTCATCATTTTCCAGAAATAACCCAAATCACCATATGTCCACAAAAAAAAATTCAACCATTCCTCCTCAATTTAAATCCGGTAGTATTTTATTTCTGTTAGGCACATAGTACTTCAAAAGAGAAAAGATAGTTGAAAATAACCTTTATCATTTAATCACCAAATCATTTTCTTATAAAAATGATATCCATTTGATAAAATACAAGTTTCAAAATTAAATTTATTCTTCATCCATAAAAATAGCAGGTGCATTAGTCAGTCCGAAGGGAATAACAACAAACTTATAATGCCCATATCTTGATTAGAAAATAGTTTTTGGAATATCATCATTCTTCACCCTCAATTAATGACAACCAGAACGAAGATCGATCTTAGAGAAGAATTGAGTTCCACGAAGTTGGTCAAATAAGTCATCAATTCATGGAATAGAGTATTTTTTATTCACTATGATCCAATTCAGTTCTCTATAATCAATGCATAGCTGCATTGATCCATCCTTCTACTTCACAAAGAGAACTGGTGCTCCCCAATGAGACACACTTGGTCGGATAAACCCATTTTCCAAAAGATCTCAGAGTTGTTTTTTTAATTCCTCTAGCTCCACATTTTCCATCCTATAGGGGGTCTCTAACATCGGATGAGGTCCATGTATGAGTTCAATGGAGAACTCTACCTCTCTTTATGGGGGAGTTCCATGTAACTCCTCCGGAATTAGGTCAACGTATTCCTAGATGATGGGTACATTTTCTAAAAGAATAAATCCTTCATGAGAAACTTATTTCATTTACGAATCTTTAAACTAAAAAGGATTTTATGTCTTAAAACATCATGCTTAGACAATTAAATTTTTCTATAATTCCTTCACAATGATTCATAAAAATAATGCGATTATCCAAAAATATCCCCCAAGAGTGTCATAACCAAGAGTGACGCAAGGACCATTGCCTTGTACCAGTTCTAGTTAAATTCTATCTCAAAGTGGTGTTTTCGGGATTTACCGATATGTACACTTATTCTAGAGCCACCTCTACCTGCTTGTATCCAGGCAGGGATGTATTTTCTTGATTAACCACTTACTCGATACTCACAAAAATACCAAGAAGATTTCCTATATTTAAACTTTTCTATAAGGTACTTCCTAAATTTTTCATATCCTAATTTCTTTAAATTACTAAAACTTTCTTTGATACCAACTATAGCATCTTGCCTTACTATCACATAAACTTTCATTACATTATACAAAACCAAGGATCTTTAATGTTTACTATCTTGGAAACCAGGAACTTAATACATGATGACATAAAACATTCTTCTTAAACACTTGAAAGGATTCTTAATTTGTTAATCCTATGTTCATTACAGCATCTCAAACTTGGGAGCATACATCAAAGGAAAGGGTTAGCAGAAGGCCCAGTATGGGAAACAAGGGAAACATTTTACATGTGAACTTGAGATACATCAATAAAGTCATGATAAATAAATTTAAGTCATGCTAAAGAGATCATGAGGCATATCATAATAAAAATAATGTGTTTCACAACTTGAATATTTAGATACAACATTTAACATAGAAAATAATTTCTGTATCACCAAGGTCCATCCCCAAGGTGTCATTAAAAAAATTACCAGGGTTATTCACCAAGGTATCGTTAATATGGTCATCTCTAGAGATTAACTCTTTACACAATTCATTGGAGTGCTATCGGGGTGAACCCTTAATTTGTCTTTATTTTCATGTGATCCACATATATCATCATCAGAAATTTCATAAATAACCCATATAGCATAAAAAAATGGGTTTCATTTCATAATTATAATGTTTTAAAAACTTTTTTAAAGACATGATGTTTATGTCACATTAATCCAATGAAAAATGAAAGAGGGTTTCATGTATGTAAATACCAGAATTAAAATAGAATATTTTTAAATATATGTGAATATCCTTTTAGAAGAATTAGCTTTGAGTATTCACATAATAAAATAAAATAATTTGAGAAAAAGAGAGAGGCATTTTGAGATGAAAATTATGCAGCATAACGGCTATGTTACAGGGTTTTAGAAAATATTGAAAAGAGAGGGGACATAGGTCACCCACTCATAAATGATCCATAAAACAGTAGAGGGGCAGAATATTATGGATATAAGAACATGGAAATGAAATTTTAATGACATACCATATGAAATGAAAAACAAGAAAGGAAGGCAAAAATATGATTTCTCTTATGGAAATTCGGCAGCCTAACGGCGTCACATAAAATTTAAAAAAAATGAACTGATGAGATCAAATAGAGTCTCCCAGCATATGAAAATAAAAGTAAAGTATGATGTATATATAAATCATAACCCAAAATAATAATAATGAACTTTAAAGACGTCACATGAAAATAGAACTTAAAAATGAGAAGGGTGAAAGAATCCCTTACAAAAATTCGGCAGCCTAACAGCGCCACTTAAACATATTAAAATGAATTGATGAGAGAAAGTGGGGGTCTCTAATCATATGAAAACGAAAAGGAAAGTATGATGAATATAAATGAACATCCCCAACATATGAACATGGAGTAAAAAATAATTGACATAAAAGGGAGTACTTGAAAAGAAAGAGAGAGGTAGGATCCCATACCATAAAACGTAACTCTTAAAACCTGAAGGCCGGGACCTTGAGGGATTGGGGAACCTTTGGAGGACTCCTTGGGAGTTAAAGAGACTATAAATTCGTTGGGGAGGATTTGGAAATGAAATTAATGAGGGAAAGGCTTGGTATTTATAGGAGAAGTGAGGGGACAAAGCATTAATTACCAAGGGACACCTCATCGGTAGTATTGGAAAAACCACGGGCTTTCCCATGGTATTTGACCATGGTATTGGCCACTTGGGACACCTCATACCTTATCATACAATTCACAAGTCGAGCAGAATTATTGCATAATTATTACATCCTTAAAGATGTCATTAATAACAAGAAACTCAAAAACTGTATTTTCACTAGTCATCGAAAATTCAAATTTCTCAGAAAAATCCTCAAAATTCACCTTAACCAAATATCGATGCTATGAACTCAAAAATGACCTCAATTTTATTAAAATAAATCTCTAGATATTTTTAATTTTATTTTTAAATTAAAACACTATTCCCTGAAATTTCAACTGTTTAATAAAAATCCCAAAAATTCCCCTTAATATAATATCAATGCTCTGAATTCAAAAATGAACTCCACTTTATAAAAATATTTTTATAAATATTTTTAATTAAATTTTTAAATAAAAAACACTATTCATCTGAAAAACTAATACTTAACTAATAATTTCTGAAACAGTTATTTACCTATTTTATTGAATCACATTACTTAATCAAGGTGCCTAAATTATATTAATAAATTCTTTAAGTGATATTACTAATCCATTTTGTCACATAACTAATCCTAAGCATAAAATCACTATTAATAATTTACTATTCATCAAAAATTTAGTTGATCTTATTAGACTCTAAATTTTTTACTGAACATTACTGTTGAAGAGCATTTTTTAAAAATCATTACACATTATTAATTATTTAAGGTTTACATGAATATTTTTAAAATATAATTTTTCTAAAATTTATAAATAATATGCATACTACATTTATTTAGACATCTGAAAATTCACAAACTTCACCATAAGAAGACATCACAATTTTATATTTAAATCAAAGGATTACACAAGCCAGTTATGGTCTTGTTACATAACCCCATATAACACCAGCATAGGACCTAAGAGTAAGTTGTGCTATGGTAATAGAATCTCGAGGCCGCTCGGGAAACATTGCATGAGTAGTGATTTCTATCAGCTTGAACTTCTCGTGAAGGCGATTCCATTCCAGCTTCACACGATGAAGTTCGGCTTGGGTTTGGTCCAGAGAAAAGCACAAAGGTGATACCTCCTTCTCGAGTTCCATGAGATGGGCTTTGATCGGCCTGAGACTACTGGATAGGGCCATCAAATCTTCTTTCTATATTAATTAATCAAGATCACTTGTATTTATAGTCAATAATCGCAACATTTAGTTTCCAATGGTCATATTGGCCAATGGTCATATAACAGTCTAAACCCAATGGTTTTATTTTAATTATACTCATTTTATTAAATGAAATAGTTTTGTTGAGTATAAAATAAAATAACACACAAAGTTAGGGAAAAAATTTTCAAATTTTTGGGTCGTTACAATCTTCCCCCCTTAAGAAATTGCTTCCTCACAATTTTAAAATTGGGATTGGAAATTTCTTTGAAAATCCAACATTGGAAAAAGAGTCAGTAAAACTGTTACTTTAAAAGAAAGAAATGGAAGTACAAAGGTCACCCGATTTAACCCATACTAGGATTCCATGTAGGAAAACATGGATATGGAAGAGAGAACAACGGGTCAAGTTCTGATAGAGAGTGATAGAAAACATGATTAAGAGAAAATTAACCACAAGAAGATCAATAACATATGATGTGTTAAATGGTCGTTGATAACCCTGTAGGAAACATAAACCAACAATGTTTTTTTACGATCCATTTCATAGTTTTGAGGAATTCATTTACTACATAGAATAAAAACATAAGGAAATATACTTACCTTCATGTAGAGTTTTATCCCTTAATAAGTTTCCACCAAGAATAATCTTTTCTCCAAACAATGATCATTAAAAAATACTTGGTCTCATCAAATGCACAAGAATCATCTTCTAGACAATCATATAATCCACAAAAGAATAACTATATTTTTCCCTTGTCTCTAGTCATTAACTAAAACTAAAAAGGTTAGTATGAGATCATATAATCCCCAAAAATGATAATCCGTTATAAAAAGAAAAAAAGACTATTAATATCCAAAATTCAATGAAAGTACCCAAAGTTCCAGAAATACCATTCAATACAAAATCAACCTTAAAATTCTTCAGAATAATCCAAACTAAGATTGGAACCCAAAACTTAGAAGAATTTAATCACATAGTCTTCCCCAATAAATCATAACATTTATCTGCAAACATCATCAACTTCTATTAAAGTCTCATACAAAAGCGTAATTAACCTATTCACATATTATCTTTGCTAGGTTCATTATTTTCCAGAAATAACCAAAATCACCATATGTCCACAGAAAAAATTCAATCATTACTCCTCAATTTAAATCCTGTAGTATTATATTTCCCTTAGGCATATAGTACTCCAAAAGGGAAAACATCGTCCAATATAAACTTATCATTTAATAACCAAGTCATTTTCCTATACAAAGGATATCCATTTGATAAAATATAATTTTCTAAAATCAACTTATTCTTGTTCCATAAAAATAGCAGGTTCATTATTCAGTTCGAAGGTCATAACAATAAACTTATAATGGCCATATCTTGATTGGAAGGCATTTTTTGGAATATAATCATTCTTCACCCTCAATTGATGATAACCAGAATGAAGATCAATCATAGAGAAGAATTGAGTCCCACAAAGTTGGTCAAATAAGTCATCAATTCTTGGAAGAGAGTATTTGTTATTAAGTATGATCCAATTCAGTTCTCTATAATCAATGAATAGCTGCATCGATCCATCCTTCTTCTTCACAAAGATAACTGGTGCTCCCCAAGGTGACACACTTGGTCAGATAAACCCATTTTCCAAAAGATCTTGCAGTTGTTTCGTTAATTCCTCCAGCTCCACATTTTCCATCCTATAGGGGTTCTTTGACATCGGATGAGATCCAGGTATGAGTTCAATGGAGAACACTACCTCTCTTTCTGGGGGAGGTTCGGGTAACCCCTCAGGAATTACGTCAACATATTCCTAGATGATGGGAAAATTTCCTAAAAGAAACAATCCTTCTTGAGAAACTTGTTTCATTAATGAATCTTTTAACTAAAAAGGATTTTCTGTCTTAAAACTTAATGCTTAGAAAATTACATTTTTCTAAAATTCATTCATAATGATTCATAAAAAGCATGCGATTAGCCAAACATATCCCCCAGGAGTGTGATAACCAACAGTGCAGCAAGGCCCATTGTCTTGTAACATTTCTCGTTCGAGTCTATCTTAAAGCTGTGTTTTTAGGTTTAACCCCTATGTACATCTGTGCCAGAGCCACCTCTACCTATTTGTATCCAGAAATGGATTTATTTTCTTGATAAACCACTTACTCAATACTCACAAAAATACCAGGAAGATATCCTATATTTATACTTTTCTATAGGGTTCTTCATAAAGTTTTCATATCCTAATTTCCAGAATTAACTGTACCTTCCTTTTATACCAACTATAGAATCCCGCCTTTTTATCACATAAACATTCATTGCATTATACAAAACCGGGGATCTTTAAGGTTTAGTGTCTTGGAAACTAGAAACATAATACATGATGACCTAAAACACTCTTCTTAAACACTCGAAAGGATTCTTCACATGTTCATCCTATGTTCATTACATCATCTCATAACCTATTAGCATACATCAAAGTAAAGGGTGAGCAGAAGGCCTAGTAAGGGAAACAAGGGAAAAATATTACATGTGAACTTGAGATACATCAATAAATTCATGATAAATAACTTTAAGACATGAGAAAGTTTTCATGAGGCATATCAAAAAAATAACATGTCTCACAACGTGAATATGTCGCTATAACACTAAACATAGAAAATCATTTCTGTATCACCAAGTTCCATCCCCAATGAGTCATTAAAAAAATTACAAAGTTTATTCTCCAATGTATCGTTAAAATGATCATCTCTAGAGATTAAGTCTTTACCCAATGCATTAGAGCCCTATCATGGAGCACCATTAATTTGTCTTTATTATCATGTGATCCACATATTTCATCATCAAACATTTCATAAATAACCCATATAGTATAAAATAAATGGGTTTCATTTCATAATTGTAACGTTTTAAAAACTGCTTTAAAGACACGATCTTTATGTCACTTTAAACCCATGAAAAAGGAAAGAGGGTTTCAAGTATTTAAATACCAGAATTAAAAGAGAACATTTTGATATATATGTGAATACATTTATCGAAGAAATATCGTTGAGTATTCACTTATTAAAATAAAATAATTTGAGAAAAATATAGAGACGTTTTGAAACAAAAATTCTCCAGCATAACGTCTATTTACAGGGTTTTAAAAATTATTGAAAAGGGAGGGGAAATAGGTCAGCCACTCATAAATGATCCATAAAACACTATAGGGACATAATATAATGGATATATGAACATGGTAATGAAATTTTAAAGACATACCATATGAAATGAAAAACTTGAAAGGAAGATAAAAATAAGATTTCTCTTATGAAAATTCGGCAGCCTAACGACATCACTTAAAACTTCAAAAAATGAATTGATGAGATAAAATATAGTCTCTAATTATATGAACATAAAAGGAATGTATTATGGATATAGAGATCATAACCCAACATAATAATAGGGAAATTTAAATAATTCACATGAAAATAGAACTTGAAAATGAGAAGGGTGAAAGAATCTCTTAGAAAAATTCGACAGCCTAACAGTGCCACTTAAAAATTATTAAAATTAATTAATGAGAGAAAGTGGGGGTCTCTAATCATATGAAAATGAAATGGAATGTAGGATGAATATAAAATAACATCCCCAACATAAGAACATGGAGCAAAAAAAAATTGACATAAAAGGGAGTACTTGAGAAGAATGAGAGAGGTAAGATCCCATACCTTAAAACGTAACTATAAAAACTCAAAGGTCGGGACCTTGAAGGCTTTGGGAACCTTGGGAGGACTCCTTGGGAGGTAAAGAGACCAGAAATTCGTTTTGCAGGATTTAGAAATGTAATTAATGAGGGAATGGCTTGGTATTTATAGGAGAAGTGAGGGGACAAAGCATTAATTACCAAGGGACACCTCATCGGTGGTATTGGAAAAACCATGGGCTTGCCCATGGTATTTGACCATGGTATTGGCCAATTGGAAAAAATAATACCTTATCTTACAATTCACAAGTCAAACAGAATTATTGCATAATTATTACATCCTTAAAGATGTCATTAAACCCCAAAAACTCAAAAACTGTATTTTCACTATTCATCGAAAATTCATCTTTCTTAGAAAAATCCTAAAAACTCACCTTAACCAAATATTGATGATTTGAATTCAAAAATGGCCTCCATTTTATGAAAATAATTTTCTATATATTTTTAATTTAATTTTTAAATATAAACACAATTCACTAAAAATTCAACTGCTTCATAAAAATCCCAAAAATTCACCTTAATATAATATCGATGCTCTGAATTCAAAAATGAACACCATTTTATAAAAACAATTCAAAATATTTTTAATTTAATAAAACCACTATTCACTGGAAAAAACTAAAACTTAACTAATAATTTCTGAAATATTTATTTACCTATTTTATTGAATCAAATTACATAATCAAGGTGCCTAAATTATATTAATATTTCTGTTAAGTGAGATTACTAATCCATTTGGTCACATTACTAATCCTAAGCGTAAAATCACTATTCATAATTTACTATTCATAAAAAATTCAGTTGATCTTATTAGACTCTAAATTTATTACTGAACATAACTGTAGAAGACAATTTTTTAAAAATCATTACACATTTTTAATTATTTAATGTTTACATATATATTTTTAAAATATCCTTTTCTAAAATTCATTAATAATATGAATACTATATTTATCCGGACATTTGAAAATTCACAAAATTCTCCATAAGAAGACATCACTATTTTTTTATTTAATTAAAATGATTACACAAGGAAGTTACAGTCTCATTACAAAACCCCTTATAACACCAGCATAGGACCTAAGTGTAAGGTGTGCTAGGGTGATAGAATCTTGGGGCGTCTTGGCCAACATTGCCTGAGTAGTGATTTCTATCAGCTTGAACTTCTCGCAAAGATGATTTCATTCCATCTTTACACGATGAATTTTGACTTGGGTTTGGTCAATAGCAAAGCCCAAAGGTGTTACCTCCTTCCTGAGTTCGGTCAGATGGCCTTCGATCGGCCCGAGACTACTGGATGGGGCCATCTAATCTTCATTCTATATTAATTAATCAAGATCACTTGTATTTATAGACAATAATCGAAACATTTAGTTTCCAACAGTCATATTGGCCAATGGTCATATGACAGTTGAAACCCAATGGTCTTAATTTAATTGTACTCATTTTATTAAATGAAATAGTTTTGTTGAGTATAAAATAATATTACACACAATGTTAGGAAAAAAATTTATTCAAAATTTCGAGTCGTAACAAATATATTCCCCATTCCATGAGGGAATATGTGTTGGGAGGATATATATATATATATAAACCTATGTATGCATGTGAAACCATCCGAGGAGCCACTAAACAATATAATTATCCCAAAGGGGAAACAAGAATTACCAAAGACTCCAAATAAAATTGAAACAATAAAAAGGGATGGAAGCAACCAACCAAATCCGTGGCCAAGCCCCACTGTAAAATTTTTTAAAAACCAATATCATTTTGAAAACATCTCTTTCACTATTTAATACCATCCACAATTCTTATATAAAATCTCACATCAAGTCAACAGACCAGGAAAACAAACCTTTCATTGAAAATCCCATTTCACAAATAAAATGTTCTCAAGCCTCTCTAAAATCATTTAATTTTGCAATAAAAATTAAAACACATTAATCATCCAAGAGATATATCATAAATCATCAATAACTATCATAGCATTTTCATTCCAATCAGGAAGTTACACTTCCTTTTAAAGTACACTCTTGAAATCCAATTTCAATTCAAATGCACACCCTTTATTTAAAAAAATCATGAAACACCTTTTCAATACACGACATTTCAAATATTATATGAAAGTAATTCCCAATTAAATTAACTTTTTAGAATCCAAATCAATTATTATAAACTTGATATGGTTTTAATGGTTAATCGAGGCAAAGATATAAACAACTGACATGTACAGTAAATAAAAAATCAATTTTAAGAATTATTTAAAATATAAATGACCTCCTCCTACCATGAAAACTAAGTTCAAATCTATTTTCACCGTAAAAATACATAAAACATAATTAAAAATAATAAAGTATAATTATAACATCAATATAAATGCCAAAAAATCAACAATTATACAAATTAATGGCTTTGGCATAGGAAAACCTATCTTGAATCAAGTGAGGATGGTTTTATGCTTATAAAATGGGTTGAAAGGGACTCAAAAATTAGATCACACACCCTCAAGACCAAAAAAAATCAATTTAGAACCCAAAACCCACCATGGGTATAGCTAGAATCTTGACGCAGCGAAGGGGATGAAAGAAGTAGATGGAAAGGGGAAGGAGGAAGAGAGAAAACCCAATCCCAAAAATATTACAAGAGAATAACAGTCATGGTTCCTAATTACGTAGGCTGGTGGTTCATGGTTCCTATTAATGGTCAGCTAGTGAGGAAGGGGTGTGATTTGATGGTACCAGCTTCGAGAGCATCGGAGCTGCGATGCGGGTAAGAGGCAGGGGGGGTCAGAGTCGTGCAACTAAAGGAGGGTGTGATGGGATGCACAATGGGTGGAGGGGGAATATATTAGGTTATTGTTTTTAAATTACATTTTGTTTTTTTATTTATTTAATTTTATTTTAACATTTATTTAATTTAATTAATTTTATCTTTAAGAAAAGGGATTCAAAAATAATTAAAAATAAAAAGAATGTGTCGGGTTGGGGAGCGATAACACCCAAACCTATTTCATTCCTATGGGTATTCATAATGATGTAAAAATGATTTATTTGATTTTATAATTGAAAAACATAAAACCCCCATTCCCTTTCCATGGTTGAATTGACATAATTATCATGTTTTTAAGCACTTTGTAAAATTTGATGCTTTTGATATGAAACCCAATCATTTTATTCTCTATGGGTTATTATTGAAATGTCTGATTTTGATCTATGTGGCTTACATGAATATAAATACATATTAAGGGTGCACCCAAATAGAGCTACAATTCATTGGGTGAAGAAATTAATCGCTATGGATGACCATTTTTACGATACCTTGGTGAATAACCTTTCTAATGTTCTTGACACCTTGGGGAAGGACCAAGGTGATTTTCTTACGAATTTATAAATTAAATGTTTTATAAACATTTGGAAGTTACAATTCAGGTTACTTTTATTATGATATTTCTATTTATTATTCCTTCTTGATATCGCTCATGTTCTTACTAATATTTATAAAGTTTATATGTAAACATAATAACTTGTTATCCCTTAATAGGCCATCTTATAACCCTTTTATTTGATGTATGTATCAGGTTATGAGATGTAATGAGTGTACATAGGATGAACCATGGAGAAGAATTTCTAGTGGATTAGATGAAGGCATTATATGTTTCCAGGTAATATGTAACTAATTTACAAGAAACTAAACTGAATATATTGTAAAGAACAAAGCTTTTTGAATAAAAATTGTTCCTTGAAAATGTATGTTATATTATTTTTTTATCAACATTAGGGACCTATGTTTCTTCAGACTGTAGTTATGAGTAAATTTTTTTTTTATTTTGGATGCTCATGATGGGTAAAATGACCTTTTTACCCTACCATTTGATCTTATATAATTATTTAGACAACCCTGTTGGTCCCAGAATAGGGTGTTTTCCCTAGGATAGGAGTTTTGTGGGAATCTGAGATGTTTGAATTTTAGCAAAAAATTTAATATTCAATATTACTAAATTAAATATTAATTTTCTCATGAAGTTTTTTTGGTGATAAAATTTAAATAGAATATAATATTGAGATTACTTCTCCACCTTTGAGTCTGAAATGGGGTGATTTGCCTAGGTGAGGCATAAACTCGACTTGGGCGCTGGGGCAGGCCCTGACCCTTTTCCTTTTCATTCTTTTCTTTTTTTATTCCTTCTTCTTTTTTCCTCCTCCTTGTGCATAACTACTATGTGATCCTACCTGGTTGTGACCTATGAGAGAATTTGGAAATTGAGAAAAATGGGGAGATGGAAGGGAAGAGGGAACAATTGTAGAGCTCTCATTACGCTGAGTCGGTGTGCAACAACTATGGACAGTTTAATCAACTGAAGCTTCAACATTTTCCGACTGAAAGTAGGTCCATATAAATTTTTTACATAGATCCAATTTAAAATTTTATTTATGTTATTAATGCCATATATTTTTTCTTGTGTCCACTTAAGGATGAATATGTTGTTTCCGGGGCGATAACGGGTGATTCATGCGTTTTGAGGGATTTCCCGTCGGAAAACCAAAGTAACACGGCGTTTGTTCCAGGGGAACACACCGTACGTTATTCCCATTAGGGGGAGAAGAATTTTTCTTAATTACACACCATATAATCTGAGTACACATCATTTGGTGGTTGGTCGTGTGTCCGACCATGTGAAAAAGAACATCGAATGGTGGTTTTTGAATAGTGCACGCCATGTACTAGGAGTACACACCGGGTAGTGGCACATGGGCATGTTTTCGGGTGAAAAAGCACACAGGATGGTGTTTTTTGAATAGTAAATGCTAATTATAGAAAATTACATGTCATGTACTATTACATGGGCAGACCCCTTGTACTCCAGAGTACATGCCATGTAATTTGTCCAGACTGTTTTCGTATGGGGGTTCTTTAAACCCCTATAAGTTGCAATCTATGGGTCTATTTTGCGTGCCACTTATTGCCACATGACCCTTGATATGAGGTGGAAATTTTGGGGAGATATGGATAGATTTTTTTATTCATGATGATCGGTGGTACGAAACTTCCAAAAGAATAATAATAATGTTTTAATTATTATTATTTGGTGATTATTGAATCAGGCATATCTTTTCTGTCCGATGTCCATTTGATGCACTGTCAGCGGCGTTGCAACCCTGAATTTAAGGAAGACATATAGAGACTGATTTTAGGTTCTAAAAATTGATATCATATATGGGAGCCACTCAGGAACGTTAGGGCGAATAGTTTATTTTTCACTGGTTGACTGTCCTATGCGAGTCAGTAGTCCATTTTGAGAGTTTTTTCACATATATCATAATGGTGGAATAATTTTTACATTTATAGGTCATATAAATGGTGTTTGGGGGGTTTATATCTAAATGGAATGTTTATTCTTCTAGTTATTGAGTTCAGTGGTCACCTGAGAGTGATATTTGGGGTGGATGATAGGTTTGGTGTTGGTACCAACATTGTTGAGACCTTTAATACGAGATGAGCTATGAACTATCTCCCATGAACTATTCTTTTGAGGATGTTCCCTTTGTGATGTGTTCCCTTCTAGACATTGAGTCCGTTTTATTGGATTCTTCCAAGGACCCGTTGATGGATTCCTTTTCTTATGTTATGACCTAGGGAATTCCTTGAATGTTCATGATTATATTTTCATTTGAGAGGATCCATTTTATAGGATGATTCTATTGATATTATTTCAAGGATTACATGTTGTATCCTCCCTTAATCTTTGGTAAGTATCACATTTAGGATTCCTTTTCTCGTGTTTTCATAGAGTATCTTGAGTAGGACGACTCCTCGGTGTTTGACACGAGGGACCCAATGGGTTCCCATTATTTGACTAACCCTGAGTTATACATTGGGTTTGGGTAGAGATGGTGTTCGGGTGTGACCTAGAACCCCTCATGAACTAGTAATCCCTTGGGGTTGTGGATTTAGTATTGGGTTGAGCATTTGGGACACCGTCACTATCAGTTGTGTTTTACATGTTTATTGTTGATGCAGTGATGTTCACTAGTGGTGCTTCCTGGTTAGTGGCTGTTGAGCTTGATGCAAGGCATCATTCTTTATTAGTGGCTGTTGAGCCTGATGCAAGGCATCATTCTGGTACATGGATTGGCTTGAAGTTAGTAGTAGATGCATGTAATTTTACTTTTATATTCTATTGTACTTATATCTGCATGGTCGGCCCAGTGGGTGACTAGTGTTTTATTATATTGAATAGCTATATAGGATTTTATAGCATTTTACTATTACAACTTTTTCTATTTCAGTTGTTTATTACTTTCATACTCTGTTTACTTTATGTTATGTATGATACTTAGTTATTTTACTATTTTTTACTATGTTATGAGGGAACAATCTCCCCACTATCACACACTAGGCCCTTGCTGGTAGTCGGAAGCCTATAGTGTATGAGGAGTCATGTTTGAGGCCTTGTGGTGAACCGGCTTAGAGAACTAGTTTAGTGGATTCCGGTTCAATAATTTACAAAGTGGTATTAAATAAATTTCATTTCCTAGTATTTACTATTCATCATATTGAAGAAAGGAGTATTATGTATGTATAGGAAGATATGATGGAAATCAGATTAGTCTGGTGAAAACACTTATTCCAGTAAGATGTCACAGTTTCCAGGGTATGGGATTGTTGTTCTGATTTTGCGATGTTATAGTTATATATGAATTTTTCCTTTAGTGACACACATGTTGTGTGTTCGTGTTTTTATTTACTATGGATCTATAGATCTTAACCATTGGTAAGAGGCCAGGGACCGATTTTGTTTCCTAGAAGGCAAAGGCAAGAGGCGTCTCATGCATTATACTAGGCAT
The DNA here is from genome assembly GCA_963277665.1 of Viscum album. Taxonomy (NCBI): domain Eukaryota; kingdom Viridiplantae; phylum Streptophyta; class Magnoliopsida; order Santalales; family Viscaceae; genus Viscum; species Viscum album. The sequence continues at coordinate 2,029,921,216 of OY728150.1, forward strand.
TTAGGATTCATAACATATAGGCCTACTAGTGTGTGCTTTTTCTGATGACAGAGACCTTTGGGTCTACTTACACATACTTTTTGCGCAGATGGAAAGTTATGTGGATCTATGTTGAGGAATTTTTATTGTGTGTTTGATGAATCGGTCTTCCTGTACAGGTGGTGCAATGACCCTAGTAGGTCAATATGGCATGTGATTCCTTTCTGTTTAACCCCTTGTTGTGTGTTGTTTCTCGGGTCTGTGGTTATCCTGTTGAATTGATGAGTATGATGTCAATATATTCCAAGTCATTTCTTGTGAACATGAACACCTTGGGGTTCTTTTGTATACGAATACCCAATGACTATCAGTTCATCTTTTCTCTTATTATGTGGTTGTGACCTCTAGGGAGCAGTTCCTTCTGGGAATGCTTAGTGTGGATCTGGGCCATCATTGACCATGCTTCTTAGATTTGACCATCATTGGCCATTGTGATATTTAACTTCTTATGAGAGGTTTTGGATCTTTTTGGATCGGTTTTTGGAACTTGTGACCCAATTGTGAGGCTTTCTCTATAGGGATAGGTGGAAGACCTAGAGACCCTTGGCTTTTACTCGAACCCATGTAGGTCGACGACTGTTTTATCGTAGGGAAATCTATGTGAGAGGCTGGACCATTTTTTCTAATGACTTTTTTTATAGTGAGCTTGGTTTTATGCTCGATTTGTGATCAAGGAACATAGGTCCTCGTGTTTCTGTTATAGGCATGTTGATGCCTTCATCTTTTGATATGAGGGCCCTTGGGTGCTTTCTTGAATCTAAATCGGTGAGTATCTAGGTATGAGCTAAGGACCGATGTTTCTAGAAATGTCATGGGTTTATACCATAGGGGTTGTGTTGAAATGTCCCTCTATGGTAGAGGTGACATTGTTAAATGTTGGGTACTGTAAGACAGTTGAACCGTGCCTAAATCCTGGTTAGGTTTTGACAGGATGGTGAGTGTGGAAGAAAGGGATCTAGATGCGCCTTTTTGTAGAATCTCGGTATACTCTTGTTAGAGATGATCATGTGCTATCTAGAGTCATATTGAGTATTATGAGGGAGCTTTCACCCTACACTGAGCTTGTTTCCTATCTTAATGTTTTTCCCTGTTGAGGAGGTATCATGTTGTGGTTGCACTCTAGGAGTGGTGTAAGGCAAGACATATGGTGGGGAGTGTTCTATTGGCCATTTGAAGGTGGTTTCCCACATTGTGGTTTATATTTGGTGTTTTATGTGACCTTTTGAGCATGGATATTTATTTTAGGATGACGATTGGGGTATTATTATGGTGGGGAATACTAGATCGGTCGTAGTTAAATGTCTTCTGTATAGAAATTAGTTGTTAACGCTATAAGGATGGTCTTTGGACAGTCCAAACAGCTTGATCAGGCAGATTCTCAGGTTGGGAGCCTGGCTACTGGTCCTTTTACTAGGATTCTCAGGGACAAAAAGGATTATGTTGGGGAGTTTCCAAGGACTTGTGTTTTTTCAAGATAACAGTTTTGTGTTGAATTTTTTTTTATGTTGTATGCATGTGAAGGGTAAAATAGACCTTTTCCCCTACAAGTTGATATCAAATAGTTTTTCTTACAACTCTTTTGGTCCCAGAATTGGGTGTTTACCCTAGTATAATAGTTTGGTAGAAATGTAGGCTGTTTGAATTTTAGGGGAATATTTAATATTTAATATTATTAAATTAAATATTGAACTATTCACACTAGTTCATTTGGTGATAAATATTAAATATTACATCAAATTGATATTCTGTCTTCACCATCGAGTCTCAAATGGGGATTTTATTCAAGGTGAGGAATAAACTCGAGTCGAGCGCCACAGCCGACCCGTGCCCCTTTTTCTTTTCTTACTTTTCTTATTTTCATTTCCTTATACTACATTCCTTCTCCTCCTTTTGAATAACTTATTTTTTCTCCTCCTTGGTCATGAACTATTGTAGAATTTGGAGATTGAGAAAAAGGGAGAGATGTAAGGGAATATTGGTACCATTGCGAAGCTCTCGTCATGCTGATTCAGTGGACGACAACCATGGATGGTATAATAAACCAAAACATCGGTGGTTTTTTCCCTAAGGTAAGTACATTACCATTTTTTCAATATACCCCATTTAAAAATGTTTTTATAAGTTATTAATTCCTTATATTTTTTTAATGTGTCCTCTTAAGGCCAGATCTGTTGTTTCGGGGGTAAAAATAGGTGTTTCGGGCGTTTTGAGGGATTTCCCATCAGAAAACCCATGTATCACATTGTGTGTTCTAAAGGAACAGGTCATGGGTTTTCCAATTAAGGGAAGAATAATTTTTATTAATTACATGCAATGTACTCTAAGTAAAGGCCGTTTGGTGGTTGGACGTGTGCCCGACCATGTGAAAAAGAACACGAAATGGTGGTTTTTGAATAGTACATGTCATGTACGAGGATTACACACCTTGTAGTCGCCCATAGGCATGTGTCCAGGTGAAAAAGCACATGGGGTGGTGTTTTGTGAACCACACATTCCACGTATAGTAACTTATATGTTGTGTACTTTTACATGGGTAGACCCCATGTACTTTGTGCAACCTGTTTTCGAACGGGGGTTATTTAAACCCCTGTAAGTTACAATCCAAGGGTCCTTTTCACATGCCATCTATAGCCACCTGAACTATGCATTTAGGATGAAATTTTGAGGCCAGTTGTAGAACTATTTGGGTTAGGAATGATGCTCCATGGTATGAAACGTCCTAAATTATAATAACAATATATAAATTGTTATTATTTTATAGTTATTGAACCAGGCATATCTTCTGCGTCTGATGTCCATTTGATGCACCGTTAGTGGAGTTGAGAACCTAAATTTAATGAGGATGTATAGAGACTTATTTAATGTGATAAAAATAAAGATCATCTATGGTACCCACTTGGGATCATTACAGTGAATAGTATATTTTCACCGGTTGACAGTTTTTGGCAGGTGAGTAGTCCATTCTAAGCATTTTTTTTCATAGATCGAAATGGTTGAATAATTTTGACATTTAGAGGTCATATAAATGGTGTTATGTGGTATTATATCTAAATAGAGAGTCTATTCATCCTTTTATCGATTTTATTGGTCACCTGAGAGTGAGACTTGGCATTGATGATAGGTTGGGTTTTTAGACCAACTTAATTGATGTCTTTATTCTAAAATGATATGTGAACTATCTCCCATAACCTATGATTTTAAGGATTTTCCACATGTTAGACATTCCCTTTTGTCCAATTAGAAAGTGAGACCAGATGCTTCTAAGGATCCATTGATGGATTCCATTTCTTGTTTTCTGAACTAGGGAACCCCTTGTAGGATTTCTCTCCTGTTTTCCATTGAGATGATCCCTATTAATGGATACTTTTTTTGTTCTTTTTTGAGGATCCCATGTATGATTGCTCCCTTACTCTTCATTAAGTAACCCATGTAAGATGCCTTAACTCATTTTTACCTTGAGGATCCTGAGTAGGATGTATCCTTAGTGTTTCACTTGAGGGACCCAGTAGGTGCCCATGATTTGACTGGCCCTGATTTATATGTATAGTTTGGGTATATATGGTGTTCAAGTGTCACCTATAACTCCTTACAAACTAGTATTACCATGGGTTTTTGGCTGTAATGTAGGGATGGGTGTTCCGGCCACCCTCAATCTCTGTTATGTTTTACATGTTTATTGCTAATATAGTGATATTCAACCGAGGTGCTTCCTAGTTGGTGGCTATTGAGCCTGACGTGAGGCATATTCCTTTATTATTGGGATACCCAAATATCTTCACATCGGATCCAGCTTCTATGCCATGTTATTTATGATATAGACTAGAATACCTAGAGGTACTACCGAGGACTTGGTCATTGAGCCTGAATGTATATATATATATTGTGATATATTTTTTTTTTGGAATGTCCAAAGGCATTACATGGTACTCAGTTGTTATGCCTTGTGTTTTGACCTGTATTCCCTATGTGATAAAATTATTCTCATTGTAGTAATTACCTACACAGGCTCATTGGGCTATTTATTTGCGTACACTAACTGATACATGGATTTCTGTTGTAGAAATTCCTTGGACGGACTTAGTGGACTGTTGAACGTAATTAATCATTGAGTGAGTCCTAGATCCAGTTGAGGGATTCCATGAATGGGCTCATTGGTTGGATATTGTTATACCCTGACTGATACATGGATCTAGTTGAGGGATTCATTAGACAGGCTTAGTGGGTGATAAAATTATATACCCTGAGTGATACTTGGATCTAGTTGAGGAATGCATTGGACAAACTCTGTGGGTTGATTACTCCCATGCCTTGAGTGATATTTGGATTCCCATGTAAGAATTCCTAGGACTGGTTTATATTTTGGATGTTATATGATCAAAAATGGTTACATTCTTCAAGATTAATTATGGGACACTAGGTGAGTATTTTGGTGTCTCCCCAGAAGTGTGAATATTTTTCCTAAAATCTTTTTTCATAGGATTGATCTTCGGTATAAGGTATCCATGTTCAGTTATTGGAGGTAATTATGAGTGAACATAGTTGTAGGAAGAGTATTCACCATGTGGTGATGTAGCTTTCTTAGAGATATAATATTGACATTCACCAAATCAGGTACATGCCGATGGTATTACAGACCCATATATAGACTTAATGATACACGACATGAGTGGTATGACATCGAGCTCAATTCCTATGCACAGGATATATAGGCGATCAGTATTACGAACCCAAATATTGACTGCTGATGTGGTTTCATGTAATTTTACTCACATATTCATGAATATTCATATTTAGGTATATGTGTAGAGGTATGGGACCTTAAACGTATACATATATAGATATGGACATCCCTGGTGGCACTTTCCCAGTTCAAAGGGATTACAGAACCTAGGTTGGACTGTGGTTGCATGTTTTGTTTACATCATTTTTTGTATTCCAGCTAGGTTGAGAATGTTGCTATTGCATGCACTTTTAGTAGAATAGTTATACGTTCCCTAGAGGGGTGCCCTACTAAGAATATTTCTGACTCTTGCACGTGAACCATAGTGTACATGTAGACCATATGGATTCTTTTCAAGTTGAGAAAAAGTTTCATGGTATATAGGGTTGAGGCCTAGTGTCACATGATCGAGCAGAGCTACTCTAGTGGTTCTACTGATCGGGCCAGTGCTAGTCGATAGTGTCTGGAGATCGAGTACGTGGATTGTCTTATAGTTAGTAGTAGAGCCCTGTACTTTTAATTTTAGTTTATTTTATACTTGTATCTGTATGATCGGCCTAGTGGGTGACCAATGTTGTATTGTATTACATCGATGTTTGGGATTTTACATGTATTTTACTATTACATCTTGTTCTATTTCAGTTGTTTATTTCTTTCAAACTCGTTTTACATTCTACTATATATAATACAATGTTATTTCTTCTATTTTCTTACTTTGACATGAGGTCATAGTCTCCCCACTATCATACCCTTGGCCCTCACTGCTAGTCGGAAACATATGGAATACATGGAGGCATGCTTGAGGCCTTGTGGAGAACTAGTTTAGAGCACCGGTTTAGTGGGTTCCAGGTCATGATGTTACAAAAACAAAACATTTTCCCTTTAATAATGAAGTGATTATAAGTGAAATGTGATCTTTGGGTTTTCATGGTTATATGATCATTAGTAAATATGACCGTTGGAAACAATACTCTTAAGGTTAATATTAGTAAATATATATAGAAATGATAATGGTTATTATTGCAGAAAGAAAAGTTGATGGCCTCATCTTGTAGACTTGGGCTATACAAATCCCATTTTTCAGAGCTTGGTAAGGAGATGGAATCATTTGGCTTCGCTATGGACCAATCCCATTTTGAACGTCAACATGTTAAACTTGAACAAAATAACCTATGAAAGAAGTTCATATTGATTTAAATCACCAATCAGGAAATGTAGTGTGATCCACCCAAATATTCTATCACCATTTCACACCATAATCTAACATCCAATGTGGGTGTTATAAGTGGTTTTTAACAAGGCCTCAATTACATTGTTTAATCCCTTGGTATAAATAAAATTATTATTTAATAATTTCAGTTTTAGGAATTACTTTTCATAAAAAATATATGATTAATTAAGAAAATTTTATAAATTGATTTTAAATATAAAAAGTTTTACTATTCATAGACTTCTCAGACATAGGGAATTATTATGGTAAAATAAACATCGTTATTGAATTTCAATTGTAAAAAATTAATCTAGGATAAATTTTTAGATGTTTTCAAGGAAGTTTCAATTTTTTATTTGATGAATAGTTTATTTATGAATAGTAATTGATTAATAGTGTATTTAATGAATATTAAAAATATATTTTATTATTAAAATACTTTTTCTGTGAAATGATTCTCAAATATCGGACATACATGGTTGTAATTAGGGTGAAAATATCCTTCATTAAGATCAAAATAATATTATGGTAAACAGTATCATTATCCTTTGGAATAGTAAATTTACCCTTATGAATTTTAATTTGACCAATGGAATATTAACCTCACTTAAGGAATTATAAATATATTTTTTCATCTAAAGTGGTAATGTGATGTAATTATGCCATAGTGTAAGTAAGTTAATATTTGCGAAAATATTAGTTATGTATTAGTATTTTATTAATTTAGTTTATTTTTAAAATTAATTAATTATTATAAAATTACATTCATTTTTTAATTCATAATATCAATTTTACGCCAGGGGGAATGTATGATAATTTTATAAAATGATTTGTTTTTTGGTGAATACTAAAAATACAGTTTTTGAATTTTGAGTGTGTGTTTATAACAACATAATGATGTAATATGTAATTTAAAATTTTAGTCAATTAATGTGGACTAAAATATTATATGAGGTGTCCAAGTGTCCAAAAACATTGGAAAATACCATGGTAAAGACCATGGTTTTTCAAAGACCTTTGATGCAGTGTCCTCGAAAATGAATAAAAAAACTCCCTCTCTTTTACTATAAATACCAAGCCAGTATGTAGTTTTATTTCATCCAAAATAATTATCCATGAATTTATGATCGAATAACCTCAAAAGGAGTCTTCCCAAGGTGTTATCAATCTCCCACGGTCCCAATCATAGAGTTTTAGATGTTACTCTTCAATGTAAGGGAATCTACCACCCTTCTCTATTTTAATCACTCTTTTTATGTTAATCTCTTATAATTTCAATTGGATTATATTGGGATATGTCATTAAATATTACCATTACTATCTAAATTATGTAAAAATATGGATATACCCTGTTTTCTCTCACCTTCTAATTTTATGCATTTTTAAGAGATGTCGTTAGGCTGTAAATACTTTATAAGGGAATTCCCAAACATAACTTTTCAATTCAAGTTCTCTTTAATGTGGTATGTGTTTAAAATTTATGTATGTGTTTTTATTTACATTTTATTTTTTCCATATAATATATAATTATTCTATTATGAATCCCATTTCCCCTATCTTTTTAATGTTTTTTAAAACCATGTTGCATAGTCGTTATGTTGCACAATTTTCCTCCCAAAATCTTTCTCTTTTTGTCAAGAAATTCTCTTATTTGATTTATGAGAATACCAAAAAATATTGAATTTCAAGGGATATTAATCAAGAAATAAAAATGAAATATTTCATTTTGGAATTTACATACCTAAAACCTTCATTCCCTTTTTGTGGGTTATTGATGACACAATGATCATGTTATAAATGAACTAATGATCAAGTAATATTTTATGTAATTATTTTTTAATTTCAGTTGGATTATGCTGGAATATGTCATTCCATATCCCCCTTACTATACATGATATGTATGAATGATGAGATACCACTTTATCTCTCATCAAAATATTTTATAAATTTTATGTGATTTTGTAAGGTTGCTGAATTTTTATAAGGGATTTCTCATCTGCTCTTTTTTTCGTGTTTCCTTCTTTTCTTTTTCATTCCCTTCCCCCTTTCTTCCAAATGTTAGGAAAAATATAGTACCTTAAATTTACTATAATTTTTTATGTTAATGGAATAATTTATCATCAACTCTTCTTTCCCCTTCCTTAATACTATAAATGAAAACAGTATCCGAGATGTGTTAATTTATCACATTCAAGGATGACCTGATTTAAATTTCTAATAGCATCATCAATTCAGGTCGTGAAACCATTATTATGGTTTATCTAGACTATAATATATATTATAATTTATTTAAGGTTTTTGAATATTATTCTACACGTGATATTAAATTATAAATCAAAATGAGTTCATTGTGGTGAAAAACCGCCAATTAACCCAAAAAATTATCATTAAAGTTTTATATAATGACTCATCTTCACTACCAATAACCAAATCACTTATATAAATATGAATTATTATGGATTTTATCAAATAAAATAAAATTTCTCCCTCTATAATAATTCTCATATTACATGTTCATCCTTATATGTATAAAAGTAAATCGGTCATGAATACCAAGGAAGAAAATGCTCCCAAAGAATACAGCTGAACCTCTTAGACCTCTCAATAAGGCCATGAATGACCTTAATAAGGCTATAATAAATCAATTAAAAATTAATATGTTATATAAATATTAATTAATGAATTTAATCTGGTTATCCAGGATGGTATTATCAAGTGAAGAACACCATCAGACTTAATGTAAGGGTTTCATCATCTCACTTCAATTTTTGTTAGATATTCCTTAGTTACAAATATTTCTTATGTATGTAATATGTATAATTACCATTGATGTATCATATCATGAAACTATTTATTTTTATGGTATTCAATTTATCATTTTTTGATTATTAATTTTGTGTCATATCAGGCGATCGATTTCAATGTGGCAAAGGATTTCTTCTCGAACCTCCATTTTCATTCGAGTTACTCTTATTCTCTATTTAATCCATTAAAATGCGTAATTATTCTTATGTACTCCTCAAAAAAAATTAAATTTTCTATATAATTATACATGTCATAATACTTGTTTATTTTATTTGTAGCTACAGTTTTGAAGACGATCTTTGAAAATTTCATCCTGATAAACAAGCCCAATTCAACAAAGACATTGAACTATTACCTATTTTTAAGCACACGGTATAATATGTTTTAATACATAATTTTCTTTATAAAATCACTCATTTGGTCATTAAATTATATATTGGTTAATTTTTGGATTTATGCAAACAAACATATACTTCTGCTTTAAAATCTATCTAATATATTCCTAAAATCGCACTAAAATGTTTTTATTTTTATGATTCATTAAAAAACTCTTTTTACATGATTTCGTATAATTGAGAAAATAGTAATGCCTGATGTATATGTTTAATTTTATTCCATATTATTTTTGGGATATAAATGTTTACAAATATGATTTCAATACAAATACAAAAGAACTCTTCTTTCAAAAGTAAAAAATGTTTTTTCTTATCTCACTTTAACTTTTATGAAATATATGTCTTCTTTACCACTTATTCCAATAATGTGGTGTATATAATACCATTTCGTATATCATATTATGTGTTTTTTATTCTAATGATATTCTAAGGGATTATGATTTTAATTCTTCAAGGTCGTATGTGACACTTTGGAATGATTAATGATTATTTCCTCAAGAAATTTTAAATGGTATAATTTTAATGTATCTTATTTATGTCAATATCTTTGTTTAATCTCGTTCATAATTTTTCTGAATCTATTCTCATATCATCAACAATATGCGTTTTATGGATTTCTTAATAGTTTTTTATCAATGTGGTATCTTGATACAATTCCCCACATTACTCTTAATATTTATTGTTTATGTTTAATGATTGGGGAAACTATTTGAATTTCATATGTTAGTTTCATTATGAATTTTCATGTTGATTATGTTCACCCCATTCATATAAATAATTAATAAATATTAGTAAGTGATTCAAGATGCCCATGATAGCCCCTCGATGCATCGGTATGTCTCATGAGGAAAACATCGGTCTTGGCAGGAGGCCTTGACCAAATGGTTGTTTATAGTCTTGGCATGATGCCTTAATTTTATGGTTATGATATCCCACATTATGAGTTACCTCATTATGAAACTATTAATTAAAAGTGAATGTGGTTATTTGACTAATATAATTCCCATGATTCTGCTTTATTATGTAATTATTTATTCAGTTCGTATTCCTACAAAACGTGTTCAAGTATTTTTTTAAAGGAATGATTTTTCGTTATTCATTATGCCTAATGTTTATGTTTATGTTATCATTTTATATATTTTTTATCCATACTAAGAATTAGAGTTCACCCCTTTAAAATGTTTTATTTTTCACTAGGTTTAGAAGCTGTATATTATGAATGACATACATGGATAACTTAAGAGATATTGATGTTGTCAAAGGAGTTCTATATTGTTTTTCCTTTAATGTTGCAATGTTGATCATATGTATGTTTTTGGTTTTCCAAAAATACTAAAAAATTTATTCCTTCATTATTTTATTCCTTTTAATCACGCCATTGTAATGAAATAATTCACCGGATCCGGGAAACGAGGGTCGAGGTGTTACCGTAACTATTTTAGAAATTATTTGGTAAGTGTTAGTATATTTTTCACGTAAATAATTATTTTAATAAAAAAGTAATTATTCATATTTATAATATTATTTTCATACAGTAGAGTTCATTTTTTTATTTTTAACATTGACATTATTTTAGAGTGAATTAATGATATTTTTATAAAATATTTTCTTTTTTGGTGAATAGTAATAACATTGCTTTTGAGTTTCTAGTGTGTTTTATGAAATAATAATGACGTAATATATAAATTAAAATTATGGTAGACACATTTGGATAATAATATTATATTATTTATCCCATGAGTAAGAAACCATAGGAATATACCATGGTAATGCCCATGGTTTTCCAAATACTACTAATGAGGTGTCCTTTTAAATTAATAAAAACTCTCTCTCTTTTACTACAAATACCCACCCATTAATACGTTTATATTAATTCAAAGTTCATACAACATGAACTTATGATATTTATACCTACCAATTAGTCCCCCTAGGTGTACTCAATCCATCACAGTCCCTATCCTAGTGTTTTAGAAGTTACTTTTCAAGGTAAGGGAATTCTCAACTTATCCTTTACATTGAAGACCTAATTTATGTGGTATATCATTAAAATTTCCATACCTTGTTATTATTTACATTTCATTATATCAATATAATTTATTATAATTATTTTATGAATTGGATACCCCATTCTCTTAACTTTTTAATGTTTTCTGAAACCATGTTTCATAGCCGTTATGATGTTGAATTTTCGTCTCAAAATCTGTTTCTTTTTTTCAAGATTTTATTTTATTTTATTTATTTGAATACCCAATATTATTTAATTTCTAGGGATATTAATCAAGTAATAATAATTATTTATTTTATTCAGTAATTATCATAGATTACACCTTCATTCTCTTTTTGTGGGTTATTAATTACATAATGATCATGTTTTTAAGCACTTTTTAAAATATCATGATTTTGATATAAAATAAATTCATTTTATTATCTTTAGAATTATTTATGGAATTTTTGACTATCATATATGTTGATAACATAAATATAATGTCATAATAAGGGATTACCATGATATCACTCCAATTCATTGGGTAATGAAATTAATCTCAATAGATGATAAGTTTTATGATACCATGGTGAATAACCATGGTAATTTTTAAGACACCATGAGGTTAGGCCTTGGTGATATTCGTATGAATGTATAAATTAAATTTTGTAGCCACAGTTTCATGTTATGATTAATTTCTTTTAATTATGGTATTCAACATTTTTAATTTCTCGTGACTTTATTTATTTCATCATGTTCTTATTGATATCATAAGTAAACTCTTTCCCTTGTTTTCCCTTACACAGACATCGGCTCACCCTATCCATTGAAGTATCTCCCCGTGTTATGAGATGAAGTCAATATACATAGTATGAACCTAAAATAAATCCATTAATGTAGAAAATGAGTCTTTTTTTTAATTTTTCATGTAATATATACCTACTTTCCAAGACACTAAACATTAAAATATCCTCTATTTGTAAAATGAAATGAATTGTTTTGTAATAAAAACATGGGATGATATAGTATGAGAACATCCACAACTCTATGTTTATCCCTAATGTTCATTCATAATAAACTTCTTCATTTCCTAATAAAATGAAGCATAATAAATGGGTGATCTTAGATGCTCAGAAAGGGTAATAAAGACAACCGAATATATTATAATGATAATAAATAGGCATTGTGAATAACAAAAACCACATGCCTTTAAAAATAAAATGAAACATAATATGGTAGGAATATGATCTGAGTAAGTATTTCATAAAAAAGAACTATCATGGGTATTATACTAGTCTAATGACCACATGAGCATTCAATTACTAGTTTCATAATAAGGGAATGTATAATGCTGGACATTATAACTATATCATCAAGGCCTCGTGCCAAGACCATAGTTTGTCTCATGAGACCTTCCGATGCATCGAGGGTATATCATGGGCCCCACCCATCACATACTATTTCCAATACATTAATCATATTAATGGGGTGAGAATAATAAATATTTACATTCATATTGAAACTAACATATGAAATGTAACTAACTTTCCCCAATCAGTTACCATAACCACAAAACATTCGGAGTAATGTGGTGAATGGTGTCAAGATAGCATGTCGATAGTCAATGTAATCCAAAACACTTATAATTTTTTTAGATTGTATTTATAGAGATAAATCACAATTAATCGCAATATTAAACAAGTTCTTTTCCATAAATGAAGATAATTTTAGATGATACCATTGAAAATTTTGTGAGGAAATATTAATTATACATTCCTAACTATCCCATACAACCTTGAAACAATAAAATCATAATCCCTTAAAATTGTATGATAATAATTTACTCTTTATATGACACACCAAAGGGTAGTAGATACAACATATGTATGGAATAAGTTGTGAGACAAGAATATATCTCATTAAAGATAAAGTGAGTTGTTAAAAATCCTTTTCACTTTGGAAAGAGGAGCTCTTTTTGAAAATCAATTTATTTGTCATGAAATAATATTTTAAACAAATATATCCCAAAAAAGAATATTTAAGAAAAATGAAATTATTTTTCCAGTATAAATGATTTCCCACTGAAGTGAAATCATGTAAAAAGATATTTTAAAGAAACCTTAAATGTAATACATTTTAGTAGAGTTTTATGAAAATATTAAAAATATTTTAAAATGGAAAGGTGTGTTTGATTTTATTAAACCATAGTTGAACCTTGATGATTTTTTCCTGAAATTTTTTATGATTTAAAAAAACAAATAATGGATTAAAATATATTACATATATCACTATAAAATATTCAAAAATCTTATAAGTTCCATTGAAAAAGAGTTTCTTACGAGGGGGAATTTGTGAATGATCCTTTTAAAACATATAAATCCCATAAATGAAAGTATGATTCTGGTTGGTAAATATATATACATTAAAATAGAATCTATGGGGATTAAATATTAATAATTAATAATTTAATTGAGGTATGTATATAATTATTGTAACCCAAATGAAAATGGAGGTTCAAGTAGAAAACCATTACAAGTTTGTCATCAATTGAATCATATGCCCAAACTTAATTATCATAAAATGATACATTCAATAACATTAAAATAAATTGATTGATGATTTTATATATCAATTTTAAGTATCCACACATCATAGACAAGAAATAATGGTGAATAATTAATTTGTCAAAAAAATGGAAGTGAGAAGAGAAAACCCTTACCTTTTGTCTGACGGTGTTCTTCACTTGATCTTAATGCCCTGGATAAAAAATTAAATTCATTAATTAATTTTTCAGAACCTATTTTTTTTTATTTTATCCTTATTAATTTCATTCATGTCCTTCTTTATGTGTTTAGTAGATTCAATTTTATTGTTTCAGAGTGTTTTCTTCCTTGGTATTCTTGATCGGTTTACATATATACATATAAGGATAAATATGTAATAAGAGAATGGTTATCCAAGATAAATGTTTATTTTAATTTTTTAATATCCATAATATTTAATGATTATATAATTCATTTTGTTATTTTGAGTGAAGATGAATTATTATATAAAACATTTTTTATAATCGTTTCGGTTAATTGGCAGTTTTTGATTATAATAAACATATTTTGATTTATAAATTAACATAATGTGTAAAAAAACATCTCAGAAAATTAAATATGTTTATATACATATATTATAGTATGTTTCAACCATAAAAATGTTTTAATGACCAGAATGGAAGACTATAATAGAAATTTAAAACTTTTTACCCTTGAATGTGATAAATTAACACATCTCGGGTTGTGTTCTCATTTCTAGTATAAAAGTAGGGAAAATAAGGGATGATAAATAACTATACCATTATAAAATCAAAATTATTTTAAATGTATTTTACTAGAGTTATCGTGACATTTGGATGACATGAGGTGAGGAATAAAAGAAAGGAACTCGAAATGAAAGAAAATTTGAGAAATCCCTTACACAAAATCGGCAGCCTAACGACGTTACATAAAGATTGATAACAAATATTGTTGAAAGAAAAGGGGTATCTCATCATTAATAAATAATATGGACAGTAAGGGGGATATGAAATGAAATATCACAACATAATCAAATTTAAATTTGAAGAGAATAATATAAAAAAGAATGCCTGATAAAGAGAAGGGTGATAGATTCCCTTATCATATATAGTAAATCCTAAAAATTGATGGCTGCGACCATGGGGGATAGAGGACACATTTGAAGGACTGATAGGGAGGTAAAACCACTATATATTCAAGTATAATGAATTTGGAATGAAACAAAATGAAGGAATGGGTGTGTATTTATTGTAAAAGAGAGAGAGTTTTTATTAATTTCAATGGACAACTAATTAGTGGTTTTGGAAAAACCATGGGCTTTACCATAGTATCTACCCCTGATATAGGCCACTTAGGACACCAAATATCGTAGTTTAATGTAAAAAAGTCTTCCATAATATTAAATTGACTATTAGATCATTATAATGTCATTAAAAATATTGAAAAATTAAAACATTATTTTTAATATTCACGAATAATTCATGTATTTTAGAAAAATCACAAAAATTCTACTAGATTTATTTTTAACGCATAGAATTATAAATTGAAATCATTTCATTGAAAATATTTTTCTAAATATTTTTAATTTAATTTTTAATTAAAATCATAATTTATTCAAAAAAACAACCTAAAAAATATAACACATTTTATAACATCTTCATAAATTAATCAAGGTCTCATAAGTTTTTTATAACCATAACAAAATAAAACAACAATTTATGATTACATTTTATGATAATAATTTTTCATTTTAAATTATTAAATTAAGCATAATATTGTAATTAAAATATTTATGTCGTAAAAAAATACCAATACTTATACTATGATCATTTCATCACATATAAGATATCTAAATTGTATTTATACATTCATAGGTGATGTTTCTATTTTTTTTGTCCAATCTTTTATTCATTACTATTCATTAGAGTCACAATACTATTAATAAGGGTATTCTAATATTCATATGGGTATGTAACTATGCACAAAAAAAACTAAGTTGATTGTATCAGACATTAAATATCTTACTAAATGCAACAGTGTATGTTAGTTTTATGAAATTCAAATTACATAAGTTAAACAATTATGTTTATTTGTTATGTTATAATAAAGTGTGGGTTTTTAGTGACTCGGTGTTCCTTAAATTATATAGTATATCAATATGTAAATTAATAGGGTTTTATATTCTCCCCTCCTTACAAAAATTTCATCCTCATAATTTGAAATTGAACATAGAATGTTAAGGGTTGATACTTGAAAATTCCATTTTTGGAAACCCACATCAGAAATATAGTTAAAATATACTCCTAATAAGAGGGAAAAGAAAATTCATCAGTTAATTCAAAAACTATGCATCTAATTGGAAATAATGGTCATGGAAGAATAATCAAACCATCATGTTCTGATGGAAATAATTAGAGATCATGATTAGATAAAAGATCATTTCAACAAAACCTTAAACAACAGTTTTTCAAAAAAAAATTGATATCATGAAAAAATGATAATAAGACAACATTTTTATTTATTTCTTTTTTCCTAGAGTTGATGAATTATTACACTATATAAGAGTTTAAAAATATGTTTCTATTTTATAAACACAATCTTATACTTTTTTTCCTTGAACTATCAATACTTCATATTTTAGTACATGTTGCATCATGTAGTAACATTAATCTCTAAAACCACATACAATGGTCAACTTAAACCATTTAACAAATGGTTTCACTATCCAAAAATTTAAGATCCAATACTTTAGAATCATTCTCATATCCAACCATGATAGATCCATATACTCAAGGTCCTTAGACATGCTCATTTTTTTAAACTCCATGATCTATCCTACTCAATGCGTCTCCTACCTTATTTTCCTTACATAAACATGAATTAGCCCTAAATTTTCACATTCCTAACATGAGAATATCCTCATCTAGTGTCCTATTCAAATATGGTAATTACTAAAATTACATTAAAACTTATTGGAATCATTCATTCTTCCTTACACAAAATATTGGATATATTCCTTATATCCAAAAATGTTAAACCCTCCATTAGGGATGAAACAGAACACTTGTTGACAAGTCAAAAATCTGTTTTGAGGTAGTCATTACTTATCCAAATCAATCATTTCTTTATCATTATCTTAATCATTTGGAATACATTTACGGTTTCATTCCCCTCATCCATATACATTCCAAATATATTAACATTCTACTAAGTCACATATCCTGGGTATAATTCATCATATGACCTGAAATACATAATGAAAAAGTACTATAGTATAATCCTCATATATTACATAATTATTATAACTAGTACATTGCTGATAAAATATTCAAAGTAAATAATTTTGGAAGAGGCATATTAATCATTCTACTTCATCTGCTGATGTATCATGACTTGATCGTTATTAAATAGCATCATTTAGTGCATATTCCTTTGACGCTTGGGACATTGATTCACATAGTGTCGAATATCCTTTCACTTGAAGCATTGTACATTGGAAACCTTTTTATTTCCCTTTAAATCATGAAATTTGTGTTATTTTTCTCCACACTTATAACAAACTCCAATTCCATAAAAAAAATTTCCAGGGGGATTTTTCCACATTTATCACAAGTGTGAAAACCCTTATTCCCCTTATTTTATTTATCAATTTCATCTGATATCCTCTAATTTTATTTCTTCCCTTAAAATCCATATTACTTAAAGAATTATTTTCTTATCTTTTTAACACAAGATACTATTTCCTCATATGATGAGGATACTTGGGAGGCTATATTCCTTTAAAATGATTTCTTAATACCATAATTGATATGATCCTTCTTACTCTTTTCATCATGTGCATTGGTGAAGTTCTCATTCCTTATTCTAGGAACAATTTCTAATAATTTCCTTGTACTATATTAGCTCAAAAAATTATGAACTATATATAACTCTAAACATGATATATCACATAACATAAATTTATGCATCACAAATCCTAGAACCATATACACTTGTTAATTTAGGGGCATAAATCCTTCATAATGGATTGCAATGAAAATGTGAATTATCATAATAATATTCCCCATTAGTGTCCAACTAGGTGTACCATAAGGATAATCTTCTTGTACCCGGTTACCCTGGTTCAAGCCTGAAACACTTGTCAGAGTGGGTACTCCTAGGTAAATTTATGCCAGAACCATGTCCACTGGTAGTATCCAAACATGGATATATTTGATATAAAGATCCATATAATCTGTTAATTACCAAAATTTCATGTTTTTATTGTATATTTATCCTCAAATATAATCTTATTGTATTAGTCCCTAACATACATGTGGTACATCTAGTTTCCATGTTTTCTACTAAACTTCCTCTGATACAAACGGTAACACCCAATCCCAAGTCACCGAAATCCGATGCATTATTTTAAAACATTGGAATGATTATAAAGAATAAAATCATCATATACCAAAAAGTATTGTAGTTTTGGAAAACCAGATACATATATAGGTTCAACATTACAACCTGAAATGAAATACAATAAGTTTTATTGTGAACATACACAACTCTAAATATATACTAGCAGGTCATTCATAATAAACATCTTATTTTCTAGAGAAAATGAAATATAAGAAATGGGTGAGCATAGATTCATTTTTAGGGTAAGAAAAATAGTGAAATATATCCTAAAAATAAACATTAGTTCTGGGGAATAACTAAAAACACATTCATTTAAAAATAAACTTGAACATAATGTAGTAGGAATATTAGATAACTAAATATTCCATAATAAAGCACTATCATGGGTATTTGATGAGTAGAATAACCACATGAAATTTAAATTAATGGTGCCATAATTATATAATTCATAATTCTGGACATCATAACCATACTGTCAGGTCCATGTTCTAAGACTATAAATAACCATTTTGTCCAGGCCTCGTGCCAAGACCGTAGTTTTTCTCAGAAGACCTACCTATAAATTGAGGGGCTATCACAGGCCCCACCCATCACTTATTAATTCCATTACATTTATAATATGTATGGGGTAAAAATAATCAATATATACATTCATATTGAAACTAACATATGAAAATTAACTTACATTCCCCAATCATCAATCATAAACAATAACCATTCAGAGTAATTTGCTAAATGGTATCAAGATATCACATCCATAGTCAATTAATCAGAAACCCTTAAACAATATATTATATATTATATCATAAGATATATATCTCAATGAAATAATATATTAAACACGTATTTTTATATAAATGAAGATAATTTTGAATGATACCAATGAAAATTTCTTGAGTAAATAATCCTTAAACATTTCAAAGTGTCTCATACCACAATGAAACATTAAAATCAAAATACCATAGAATATGATGAGAATAAAGATGATCTAGATATGATATACCAAAGATAATTACATACACTACAAGAAAGGAACAATTTGTGAACAAGTAATATATATCATAAAAGTTAAAGTTTGATGAGAACAATCATTTTTACCCTGGAAAGAAGAGTTCTTTTTTAAAATAATTTGTATTTGTTAGGTAATAATATTTAAAAAACATTTATATATTATAAAATAATAGGTGTACACAATAAAATTATATTTAAGGCATAAACATTGTTCCACTAAAGTGAAATCATGTAAAAATAGTTTTTAATGAAACATTAGAAATTAAACATTTTAGTGTGATATTAGAAAAATATTAAAGATATTTTTAAATGGATAGGTGTATTTTGTTTCATAAAACCGTAAATTAACAAATATGATTTTTAATGATAAAAGTTTTTGATTTAAAAAAATAATTATGGATTAAAATAGAGTATATAGTGAACAAGAAAATTTGAAATAATTCGAGAAGTTCCCTTGATTTGGGCTTGTTTATCATGAATTTTTTTTGAAAGATCATTTTAAAACATGTAACTACCCATAAAATAATGTAGGATTATAGTTTCTAAGAATATATATAACATTAAAACCGAGTTTATGTGGATTAAATATGTATAAATAACATTTTAGTTGATTTACACAGAGAATTATAATTACCAGATTGAAAATGAAGGTTTGGGTAGAAAACCCCTTAGCACATTGTAATCAATGAAATCATATTCCTCAAAATTAAAAATAATCAAATGATACATTGAACCCCATGAAAATAAATTGATTCATGATATGATACATCAATGGATAGTATACATACACGATACATATGAAATAGAAGTGGATAAGAAATATCCCACAAAAATGGATGTGAGATGAGGAAACCCAAATCTTTTGTTTGATAGTGTTCTTCACATGATCATAGTTTCCTGGATAACAAAATTAAAATCATTAATTAATATTTCATGTACATATTATTTTTTAAATTGTTTTTATAGCCTTATTATGTTCATTCAGAGCCTTCTTGAATGACTTATGAGGATCAAATTTTTTGTTTGAGAGCGGTTTCTTCCTTGGTATTTGTGACCAGTTTACTTATATACATGATAGGATAAACCGGTAAGATGAGAATGCTTTTTCATAATAGAAGATTTATTTTATTTTTTATCATCTATATGATTTTATGGTTAAAAATTCATTTTTTTATTGGTAGTGAAGATGAATCTTTATATAATACCTTAATGATAATGTTTTTGGGTTAATTGGCTGTTTTGGATGACAATGAACTCATTTTCATTTAAAAATATATATCATGTGTAAAAAACGATTCCATAACCTTAATTAAGTTATAATACATATATTATTGTCTATTTCAACTATCAAAATTTATTCATGAACAGAATTTAAGATAGTAATAAAATTGAAAACACGTCCTCCTTGAATGAGATAAATTAACACATCTCGGAGGGTGTTTTAATTTCAAGTATAACTGAATGGGAAAGAAGAGATGATGATGAATTAATAAATTGTCAAAAAAATTCTGATTCATGGATGGTAATGTTTTTATCATAACATTTGGATTAATGTAGGTGAGGAAATAAATAGAAAAAATGGAACTTGAAATAAAAGAAAAATTAACCAATCCCTTATAAAAATTCGGCAGCCTAACAACTTTACCTAAAATATCCTACAATATTTTGATTAGATAAAAAGGTAATATAATCATTATTAGATAATATGTAATATATGGGAGATATTTAATGAAATATCCCAACATAAAATAGTTAATTTTAAAAAACTAATTACAAAAAAAGGAGTCTTGAAAAAGAGAAGGGTGGTAGATTCCCTTACCTTGCAGAGTAACTCCTAAAACATGACGGTTGGAACCATGGGGGATTGCGAACAGATTGGGATTACTTATAGGGGGTAAATATACTATATAATCAAGTATGATGAATTATTAATGAATTATATGAAGGATTTTGTGGGTATTTATACTAAAAGAGATGGAGTTTTTTATTAATTTATTATGACACCACATTTGTGGTATTTAAAAAACCATGGGCCTACCCATGGTATTTTTCCATGATTTTGGATGAATTGACCGAATAATATCATATATTATTACTCAAGAGTCAACCATAATTATTACATCATGATTATATTATTAATGATACCACTAAACATACAAAAAACTCAAAACTGTATGTTTACTATTTACAAAAAATTAATGAATTTTATAAAATTCTCATAAATTCTTTGCAACCAAATAATAAGCTATGAATTCAAAAATGGAATTTATTTTATCCTAATAATTATCTAAATATGAAGTTTCTTACTTTTATCTATGAAAATACTTTACTATTAAAAGTATTAGAAGACATAAAATTCATAGTAAAATGTATAGTAAAATTTTCGCCACTTAAAAAAATAAAATTATTTTATCATATGTAATTAAAGAAGAGTGTTTTGATAATGATATTTCATTATAATACACATTAATGAAACCATATTTTGATATAATAATTTAAATCCCTCTGAAATTTACAATTATTATATAAAAATCAGTTTATCATATACGTCATATTTTTTAATAAGAATTAAACTCAAAACAGAAATGATGGAACAACCAAATTTTTTTATACTTTATTAAGTTATGTTACTACTAAATTAGTCATATTACAATTCATAAGGGTAAGTTACTATTCATAAGGGTATGTTACTATTTTCCTAAAATTATTTCTGTCTTATCAGACTCAAAATATCTTTCTGAAGGAATCCATGTATGTTAGTTTTTCAATATTCAAATCACGGAGGTGAAAAAAATATGTTTACTATCATGGTTATAAGAAAGTGGTTTTTTGTAGAAACTCATTGTTTCGTGATTTTAATATTATATTTATTTACAAATCCTTGGGTTGTCACATTCTACCCTCCTTACAAAAATTTCATCCTCAAATATTGAAATTGAATTTTGAAAGTAAATGGTTGATAGTTGAAAATTTTCCTATGGGAAACCCACATTAGAAATAAGATTATAATATCCTTCTAATAAGAGGGAAATGATATCTCATCAGTTATTGTGAAACTACACATTATAATTGGACAACATGGTAATGAAATAATAATCCAATAAACATGTTCGGATGGAAACTGATAGAGAACATACCCAGATTAAAGATCATTACCACAATACCATAAAGTAAAATTAAGAAAAATTTCCTTCAAATCATAAAAAAATATGATAATTGGACAAATTTTTTATTTTAGACTCTTTTCCTAGAGGAGTTGAATTATTCCACTCTATAGGATTATAAAAATATGATTCTATTTCATAAAAACAATCATATCCTTTGTTTGTGCCTTGAACTGTCTATACATCATCTCTTAGTATAGGTTGCATCATGTGGTGATATTATACTTTAAAACCTCCTACAATGATCATCTTATACGATTTATTAAATAGTTTAACATTCCAAAAGATAATTATCTAATATATTAGATTCATTCTCATATCCATCCTTATTGGACCCATGTACATGGGGTCTTTATTAATCATCATATGTTTATAACACCATGATCTATCATGTTCAATGCATCAACTACCATATATTCATATAATCAACATGGAGCAGCCCTAAATTTTCACATTCTAAGAATGTAAATAACTTCCTTAGGTTTCCCCTTGAAATATTATAATAACAAAAATTACTCTAAAACATTATTGGAAACATGAATACATCCTTACACGGGTGATTGGATATATTCCATATATCCAAAAATAATGTAAACTCCATTAATGATAGCATCAACCACTTTTAGACATGTCAACAATCAGTTTTGGGGTAGTTACTACTTATCCAAATCAATCATTTCTTCATCATTATCATAATAATCAGGAATATATTTAGGGTTGTCTTTCCCTCATCCACATACTCTCCCAAGATATTAGCATTCTACTAAGTCACTTGTCCTTTGTAAAATTCAACATACGACTTCAAATACTTATTGAAATAGTACTCAAGTACAATACTCATATATTCCATAATTCGTATAATTAGTACATTGATGAAAAATTATTCAAATGAAATGAATATTGAAGAGGCATACTAATCATTCCACTTCATATGTGGTAGTATCATGACTTGACCATTATCATGTAACATCATATGTGATATATTCCTTGGAATCATGGGACATTGATTCACATAGTGTCCCATCTCGTTGCAGTTAAATCATTGTATAATGGAAACCTTATTCTTTTCCTTGAAATCATGAAATTGGTGTCCTTTTTTCCAATAAATATAACAAAATCCCATTCCCTTAAATAATTTACTAGGGTGATTCTTTCAACATTTATCACATGTTTGAAAAGCCTTCATTCTATTCTTTCCTTTATACATCTTTTTCCCAGCCATCCTCTTCATTTCATGACTCTATTCAAAGCCCTAGGACTCAGATAATTCTTTACATATATTTTTAACTAATGATACTATTTCTACATATGGTGGGGATACCTAGGAGACTAACCTCCTTCAAAATTATGGTTGGACACTATAAGATATATGATCCTTCTTACTCTTTGCATCACATGTATTGGTGAAGTTCTCATTCCTTCTATTGGGAACCATTTATAAAAAATAACATATACCATAGTGGATCATAAAATTATGAACTCTATATAACTTCTATCATGATATATCACATAACCTAAATCTATGAATTACAAATCCTAGAACAATATACTCTAGTTACGTTAGGGGCATAAATACATCATAATGGCTTGTAATGAAAATATGAATTATCCCAAGAATATTCCCAAGGAGTGTCAAATCAGGTGCACAGTAAGGCCTATTTTCATATACCAAGATACCCTCAGTCATGACCAAAACTCCTTTTCAGAGTTGTTACTCCTAGGTGCATCTATTCTAGAACAACATCCACTAGTAATATCCGGATAAGTATGTATTTTCTAGAAATATCAACATAATATATTCCTTAAAAATTTCAAGATGTTATTGTATGTTTAGTCATAAATTAAAACATTGGGTTTTGTTCCCTAATCTACGTTTTCTAAATATATTTTTAAAGAATTTTTACTAAAATTTCTCTGATACCAACTATAACGCACCGACCCAAGTTACCTGAAAATGGTGAATTATTTAATTACATTGGTATGATTACTAGAAAATCATACCCAAAGGAACGAATAGTTTAGTGGTTTTGGAAAACAAGATAACTAAATAATTTCAACATTAAAACTTTAATGTAAATAAAATTTATAAATTTCATTGACAACATTCATAACTCATAGGTTATTTCAACATGTCATGCATAATATACTTCTTCAGGTCTTGGAAAAATAAAACATAAGGAAGGGGTTAGCTAAAATGATCATTAAGGTTAAGCAATACAATGGAAGATATCATAAATATAAACATTAGGCATCGTGAATATCTAAAAACAAATGTCTTAAAAAATAAACATGAACTTATTATGGCATAAATAAGATTTAGATAATCAATTCAATAATAAAGCATAACCATGGGTATTCTACTAGTCTAATTTCATCATGAACATTAAATTACTAGTTTCATAATTATGGAATTCATAATGTGGGCCATCATAACTATATCGTCAAGGCCTTGTTCCAGGACCATAAAAAACATTTTTTCAAGGCCTCGTTTCATGACCATAGTTTGTATCATGAGACCTACTGATGCATCGACGGGAAATCATGAGCCCCGCCTATCACTTATTAAATATAATTCCTTACTCATAGTAATGGGTTGAACATTACCAATATATACATTCATATTCAAATTAACATATGCAATGTAAATAAATTTCCCTATTTATTAAACATAAACACTAACAATTCAGATTAATGGAGTGAGTGGTATCTAGATAGCACATCATTAGTCAAACTAATCATAAACCCTTCAAAAATATATTTTAGATGATATCATAAGAGATACAAATCAATTATGTAAAATATTCATGAAGTATTTTAACATTAATAAAGGTACTTCTAAATGATACCATTGAAAATTTGTTGAGGAAATAATCCTTAAACATTCCCAAGTATCCCATACCACTTTGACACATTCAAATAATAATACATTAGAATATCATAGGAATAAGAAGACTCTATATATGATATAACAAATTTCATTACATAAAACACATTCAATGTACAAGTGGTTAACAAGTCATATATATGATAAAAGTTAATGTGAGACAAGAACAATCCTTTTTTACATTTTAAAGAAGAGTTCTTTTGGAAAATCATTTTAAATTGTCATGAAATCATTTTTTTAAACATGTATATCCAATAAAAGAAGATGGAATATCATTGAAATTATATATGATGTATAAATGTTGTCCCACTAAAGTGAAATCATGAAAAATAGTTTTTAAGAAACATTATAAATTAAAAACTTTATGTGTGATTTTTGGAAAATATTAAAGAGATTTTAAAATGGAAAGGAATGTCTTATTTCATAAAATTATTAATGAAAAAAGAATATTTTTATTGATAAAATTTTTGGTTTTAAAAATATATTTATTGCTTAAAATAGATTTTATATTTCACTTGAATATAGGTAAGAATTCGAGAATTTCCCTTAATTTGAGCTTGTTTATTGGGAAGAATTTTTTTAAGATACTTTAAAAACATATAACTCCCCAAAAAATAATGTAGGATTATAGTTAGTACACATATATTGAACATTAAAAACGAGTTTATGTGAATTTAATATGAATAAATACATATTTAGTTGAGGTAAATAGAGAATAATAATAACACGAATGAAATTGGAGTTTTGGGTAGAAAACCCTTACCACTTGCTAATCAATCGAATCATATTACACATAATTAATTTTCATAAAATGATACATTTAATAATATGAAAATAAATTGATTTATTATATGATACATCAATGGATATTATAGATACTCTATACATAATAAATTTTGGTGGATAAATAATATCTAAAAAATTGATGTGAGATGAGGAAACCCGTACCTTTAGTCAGATGGTGTTCTTCACATGATCTTAGTGTCCTAGATAACCAAATTAAATTCAATAATTAATATTTCTAGGACCTCTTATTTATGTAATTTATTTTGTATATCCTCATTATGTTCATTAATGGCCTTCTTGATGGGTTTATGATGTTCAATTTTATAGTTTGGGTGCATTTTCTACCTGAGTATTCATGACCGGTTTACTTATATGCATGTAAGGATAAACATTTAAGATGATAATAAGCATCCTAAATAGATGATTTACTTTATTTGATAGCATCCAAAATATTACATGGTTATACAATTCATTTGGTTATTGAGAGTGGAGTCGAATCATTATATAAAACCTTAATGATGAATTTTTGGGTTAATTAGTAGTTTTTTAACAAAATAAACTAATTTTGATTTAAAAATAAATATCATGTGTAAAAAAAGAATCCAGAACCTTACATAAGATATAAAACATATATTATAGTCTGGTTCAACCTTCAAAATGGTATCATTACAAGAATTGATAACTGTAATATAAATTGAAAACCTTCCTTCCTTGAATGTGATACATTAACACATCTCAAGTGGTGTTTTCCAAGTATGAAACACTGAGTCTATACAATTTTTTTTTTGTTTTAACCATTCCAGAAAATATAGTTTTTCTACCTCTGTTATTTGAATTTTGAAAAAACTAACATACGAGGTTGCATTCAGTAAGATATTTAGATTCTGACAAGGCAATCATATTATTCAGAGAATATTTACTTACCCTTATGAATAGAAACATACACATATGAATAGTAATATTATCAATGTTGTAGTAACCTCACCTATCTATGTACAAATAAGTTTTTTGTTTCGTCATTTCTATTTTGAGTTTAGTTTCTCCTAAAAATATTATGTATTTTATAAATTGGGTTTTAAGGTAACAATTGTACATTTTAGGGAGATTTAAATTAGTATATCAAACTAAGCTTTTGTTAATGTTTATAATAATGAAATTTTCTTATAAAAACACCTTTCTTTAGTTAAAAATGATACCATAATGTATTTTTTATTTGGAGAATATTTTACAATGCATTTTATGTCTGCTATTTTTTTAATAAATAAGTATTTTCATAGATAAAAGTTAAAATTTTAATATTTAAATAATTATTATGATAAAATAAATAAAATATTTAATTCAAAACATCGATATTAGTTTATACTGAATTTATGAAATTTTTATAATGATATCCTTAATAAAAACACAATTTTGATTTTTTTAATGATTAATGATATCCTTAATGATGTAATAATGATGTAATAATTCTGGTCGATTATTGAGTAATAAAGTATGATATGTGTTATCCCATGTGGCCAAAACCATGGGAAAATACCGTGGGAAAGCCCATGGTTTTTCAAATACCGTGGGAAAGCCCTTTTCTTTAAAATACCACTAATGTGTTTTCATTGGAAATTAATAAAAAAACACCCTCTCTTTTACCATATATACCCATCAATTAATTCATTTTATTTTTTTCAAATGTAATCATCCTTGATGATCTGGTAGTTTTATTTCCCTAGAATTAATCCCAAGGTGTCCTGAATCCCCCAAGGTCCCAACCATCATGTTTTAGGATTTACTCTATAAGGTAATAGAATATACCACCCTTCTCCATTTCAAGCACTCATTTTATGTTACTATTATTTTAGATTTCCATTGTATTATATTGGGATATGTCAATGAATATCCCTATTTCTATCCATATTAAGTAATAATGATGAGAGACCATTTTTTCTCTCATGAAAATATTTTAATAAATTTTAAGTGACACTTTTATGTTGTCGAATGTTCATAAGGGATTTCTCGACTTTTCTTTTATTTGGATTTCCTTTCTTTTATTTTTATTTCCACCCCTCCTTTCATGAAAATGTTATGATAACTCCAGTTTTATAAATTTAATATATGTGTGTTGTGATAATGGAATAATTCAGTAAAATATCTAGGTTCCCCTTCTTTAATACTAGAAATCAAAACACGATCTGAGATATGTTAATTTATCACATTCAAGGATGATGAGTTTTATGTATCTATTATTGTCTTCAATTCTGGTCACAAAACCATTTTTATGGCTTAAAATACTAAAATATATATGTATGATAACTAATTTATAATTATTTAATCTTTTTTTAACATGATATTAATTTTGAAATCAAAATGAGTTTGTTGTGATAAAAAACTACCAATTAACCGAAAAAATTATCATTAAGGTTTTATTTAATGATCCATATTAACTCCCAATAAACAATTGAATTTTATAACCATGTAATCTTATAGATGTTAAAAATAATATAAAACTTTTATTCTAGACAACCATTCTCAGCTTAAATGTTTATCCTTACATATATCTACGTAAACTGGTCATAAATACCAAGGAAAAACACTCCCAAACACTAAAATTGAACCTATTATACCCATCGAGATGACCATGAATGAACTTAATAAGGATATAATAAATCAATTACATGAATAACTGTTTCTAGATATATTAAATTAATGAATTAAATTTGGTTATCCAGGAAACGAAGATCATGTGAAGAACACTATCAATCTTAAGGTATGGGTTTCCTCATCCCACATCCATTTTTGTGAGATAATCCGTATCCACCACTATTTCTTATGTATGGTGTATGTATACTACCAATCGATGTATCAAATCATGAATAAATTTATTTTCACGATATACAATGGATCATTTTAAGATTATTAATTTTGGGTAATATGATTCTGTTGATCACAATGTGTTATGTATTTTCCACCCGAACCACTAATTTCATTCAGGTTATTATTAATCTCAACTTACCTAAATTATATTTTTATTTATTCTTATTTACTCCACATAATCTCTATGTTAATGTTCTTTATATCTGTATCAACCATAATCATACTTTATTTTATGGGGAGTTACATTTTTTATAATAATATTTCTAAAATTATTCCCTATAAACTAACCTGAATCAAGGGAACTTCTCAAATTCTTACTTATTTTCATGTTCACTATATAAACTTTTTTAATCCATCACTAATGTTTTTAAATCACAATTTTTATCATTAAAAAATATCTCTATTAATTCATGGTTTTATGAAAGAAAACACACAATTAATTTTTGAAATCTCTTCAATATTTTTAACATTGAACTAAAATTTTTAATTACTAAAGTTCCTTTAAAAACACTTTTTACATGATTCAACTATAGTGGGACAAAATTTATGACTCAAATATAATTTCAATGTGATTCCCCCTTCTTTTATGGGATATAAATGTTTTAAAACATAATTTCATGAAAAATAAAAAAATATTTTCCTGTAATAGTTGGTGTCCTAAAACCAATTGGTTGTACATTGACTGCATAAATTTTTAATATATTTAAATATCAAACATTTTATTACATAATGCTCATTTTTCTGCAAGACTATAGTGTAATAATATTCTGGAGTATTGTATGCATTGAAAAGGTCATAGCAGTTCCCCGCTATTATGAGAACCTTGAAGTGCTATGACAATATTCTTAAATAAAGTTCTACGGTTGGATGACATGCTATAATAGGACATATAGTATACATACCCTCAGATTCAAGTACTCATATAAAGATGTGACTTCCTATGATGAAGTTCATTCTTGGTAATCTCCCAGATAGGATATTATGTGAACAGAACTGCCGGTAGGAATTCTACATTTTTGGGTGTCATCAGATATTCCTAATTGCAAAGCTGTTTAATGTTCTATAGACTTAGAGAATATCATTAATACATGTCACAACTCACGAAAATTGATTTACTAACAAAAACCATCACACAGACTATTGGCGATAATTAGGGTTCCTTGGATGTGTAACGAGTGGCCTGTTATTAGTGGATAAGTTGAGGAAGGATTTATCATTTCGATTTATGGATGTTGATTTCTCATCTCTTTGATTGAAATAGAACTGTCATGTGAAATACCATATTCATGGTGTAGCAATGAGTTTATTTTTGGTAGTCAATGAACAACATATCATTCACAGAAGAAGATGAATCTATAATGAAACTTGTTGATAATATATTGAGAAAAAGGGATTATATTTCACAGTGAGTTTTTATATATGGATGTTTCTATTGCGACTTTATGTTCTTTCCCTTGGGTGCCTTGACCCGTAGCTAGACAATACTTTTGTACTTTAGGAAAGCCCGTCTAATTCCAATAAGAAAGTATCTTAGATGGTCACACACTGAGTGTTTTTAGTGGTCTCGGTTAAATTCAATTTTAATTGAATTATTGGAATAAACATTATTCTATAGACACTGGAATAATTGTATTCAAGTTAAACTGTTTTCATAAATTAAATAAATATTTTTACACTATATTGTAGTTAAAATATATTAATTTATTTTATTGAACTTTAAAAAATATATATTTACTATTTTTAAAAAAATATATTTACTTAAGAGAATAAATTATTTATTTATTTATTAGGTTGTTCAATAAATGGAAGTGGAGTTTAATTAGACCAAGGCCGGTCCGATTGTAAAATAATTATTTGTAGTAGGGTAAATACATATTTAACTAGATGGAATATGTAACGCCCTGACACCAGTTGCCCAAAGTCGGTGCATCATTCTAATACATAGGCATGATTACAATGAATCATGTCCTGAAGGACCGATCAGTTTAGTAGTCTTGGAAACACTAGATACATTCATAAAGTTTTAATTACATCATAAAAGGAAAACTTCAACAACATAGTCTCCATAGTCCACACTCATACTATCCCGGTAGGTCATTCAAAAATTACTTCTTCCCATCCTGGAGAAAATAAAACATAGAAATGGGTGAGCTCAGATGCTCAGTAAGGATAACAATAAATAGGAAACATTCACAAATAAGCATAATCATTTAAGGCAATGTATAACTAAAAATCCTTTTAAACTTGAACTTCAGCATAATATGGAAGAAATAAAATGAAATAATGCCATTTAATTTTTCACATGGATATTCTACTAGTAGAATAATCACATGCAATATCAGTAACCACTTTCATAATGACGGAATGCATAATGCCAGACTATCATCACCACGAAGCCAAGGCATCGTGCCAAGACTACAAATAAGATTTTTTCAAGGCCCCGTGCCAAGATAGTAGTTTTCATAAGGAGACCTACCGATGCATCGAAGAGCTATAGCGGGATACACCCGTCACTTATTAAGTCCAATTCATTCCTCATATGAACAGGTTTAAACA
Organism: Viscum album; assembly: GCA_963277665.1. Lineage (NCBI taxonomy): Eukaryota > Viridiplantae > Streptophyta > Magnoliopsida > Santalales > Viscaceae > Viscum > Viscum album. The sequence goes on from OY728150.1 coordinate 2,029,952,597, forward strand.
TAACATAAACATTCGTATTAAAACTATCATACGAAATGTCAATACATTCTCCATAAACCATGAATGGTATAGAAATAACACATCAATAGTCAAACATATCACAAAACCTTCAATACAATATGAAAGTTTTGTATCATAATAAATTGACTTCAAATAATCTTAAAATCCATCAAATAATGTTGACATAGATGAAATCAAAACTATTTGAGAGAAATCTCTCTTTCTTGAAATCATTTAAAAGCCACACATTTATAATAGAAGTAATTTAATAGATATTTTTGAATCAAAGTGACCCATACCACTTTGAAACTTTTTAAAAGAAATGTCATTTCAAAACATTCATGTACATATAAATAAATCCTTAAGATCATTTTGAAAACATGGACATTAATTAAAAAGATTTAGAAAGATAAATCTATAAAACATTTAAAATTCTGATCTTGATAAAGAGTACCATTCAAAAATTCTTAAAATTCTCATTTTGAAATCATTTAAAAGTAACATAATTATAAAATAAAACATTTACATTGAAAATATTCTTATATCTTTTAAGGGAAGCTTTGACGATTTTATAATTGTAGAAAATAGCCGCACCTGCCGTATAAGTTAAAAAAAATCAATTCTTACCTTAATTCCATCGAAAGGGTTAAAAAGGACCTTGTTTGGAAAATGACAGAATGATTCCTTTATAAACATCTTATAAATATTCAAACAATGGTATAAATTAATTTCACCCATATTCTATAAAATAGTAATAATTTTTTGGAATACATTTTTAAGAAACATGGATGTGGATGATAAATAGGTCCCAGTAGATAATTACGTATAAACAACCTCGGATAATGAAGAGATTGTTAAATAAACCCTTACCTTGAAATTTTTCTTTATTAGATGGTATGTTAAACTTTTTTATAATAGTTAACACATTTTTATTAAATTATAAAATAACCATATACATAATTATGATATCATATATGATCTTCTAATAATGCTTTGTTAATAATACTTTAGTATTATCGTCATTTCGGGTGTTAACTTACTCTATTTCTTTTATATATTTTGTTACAAAAGTCATGTTTTTTATGGAAAGGTTGTATCTTATTCATATAAATAATTATAAAATGTTCTTAAACATTAATTTTAATCATCAAATGAGAATTAGTCTTGAATGGGTACGATGGGGAATGGATCTCATTGCGTTCGTGGAGACGGTAGTCCATACGTACGCATGAGTGACAATATCATTCTTTTGATATTAAAATAATATATAATTGGACGGTATATAAAATATAAAGAATAATTATCATGTTATATTTATTATTTACATGAATTACACAACATTATTATACCCATCGAAATAATAATGTTTTGAATAACAATTACACCACGACATGGAGACGGTAAGCCGTACGTACGCACGTATGGTGACATGTAATTCATAGGATGGATAGAATAATGAATATGGTTTTAACATATTTATGATAACATCAAATTATATATTAGATACAAGAGTTATAATTTTATAGTGGTAATAACAAAGAAAGAAGAAGTTGAAGAGGAAATGAACTTGAAAAAGGGTGGTGAAAACATTACCTCTTCTTTGGGTTCTTCCTTTTGATTAGATCAAAATGGCTCCTTATGTTGGTTTTATGATCAAACTAATTCCTCTATGTTGAAGTGAGGGAATTTGAGAGAGTATTTGGTCATGGTTTGGCCGAACCAAAAGGCTTTGAAGGTTTGAATAATTGGTTAGAAGTGGTGTCCTTTTATAAGGGGGAGGAGGGGCACCTGAGGAAAATCTAGAAATATTATTTTATAATAAATTCATATTCGATTTATAATGGCTCAACAGTGTATTATCTAAATTTTATGGTAAGTATAGTTCGAAAACCACTCAACCAATATAATTTAGACAGGTTTGGGTTATTATATTAACCTTATCTTTTAGTTTTAACTCTTAGTTAATTAGTTTCACACTTATCATGTCACTTTGTATTTTTATATTATATAGTTAATAAACATACTATATACCTCCAAGAGACCCCAAAGTGGTCCATTAACCATATACCTATCATGATATAAGTATCTTGGTCAAACCATAGATTTTTAGGAATTGAATATCAATTAATAATATAATATTTTTTTTGAAAACTCTTTTATGTCAATTTTGACACTACTGGGTATTTTGTTTTTGATAAATTCCAAAAAAAAATTATTACTATGAAAAAAAATTATATAAACAATTATAATATGTCATAGTAACCTATAAAATTATTTGAATTTATAAAAAGTCTCAAATTACATTTATTTGGGTATTTATAATATCAATTATCTTAATCATTCATTAATACGGTAATTACTACATCATCATTATGTCATAAATAAATTAAATTATTTAATGTCTAAAAATTATAAATAAAATACCATTATGTAGGAAATCATTTTATATTTCTAATGAATATTTATAGTCTAAATTTCAACATATATAACCCTATGTAAAAAAAATTCTAAAAAATATATGCTTATGTCTTTTTTGTATTTATTTTAACTTAATTAAAAGAAAGTGTCCCTATCACTTACAAGTGGCTCCATGGGGTCCCAAATTCGACCCAAGATGCCCATTGTCGGACATGTATCAAAACATAAGGTTAGGACACATTTTAGGGTAATTTATTATTATTATAATATTATTTTTTAACCCTTATTTACCAGATTTACCCTTTAACCATGGTAAATAAAATATTTACCAAAGTAATTATTCAAAATGTCAAAAAATAAAAGTTACATATTTAAAAAATTTGGACATCCTGATTCCAAATACGGAATCCATTTTTCCAAATTCAGAAAACAGAAGTGGAAGAAATTACTTTAAAATTAATTCCCACTGCCAAAACAAAAAACGTGTTTTTAAGATATAATAACTATCAAAAGATTGACACTTGTTTATGTCCGGTTTAATTGTGAAATTATGTCCAATTACCAAAATTGTTTTAAATAGTAAAATATATTCTAAATATAATTTAAAACCACTCAAATTCATAATTTACCACTGTTAATTATTTCGATTAAAAAGTTATTTTGAATTAAAATTTAGTAATTTTCACTATTCATCAAAAATATAAATTTATCCGAAAAGTACCAAAATTTCTCCCTAGGCTAAATTTGATATTCCAAATCCAAAAATGAAGTATATTTTGAGAGATAAAATTTATAAAATTTCAAAAAGTAAGTATTACTATTCATAACGACTACATTGTTTGGTCGTGGTGTGTTAGAACTCGAAGTTGCGTACAACACTTGCTACTGTATTATTCAAAGTGAATCATACCATGGAAGCTTGGGGTGTTAAAACATAATATTAAATAATAATTATCATACTATTAATTTTTGACACTGAATTTTATTTATAATTCGGTTTTGCGCACGTCATCGCACCATAAATAATGACGTGGAATTGTTATTAAAAGCCTGGGTTTTCTCTAATTTTATGAATGTATTTAATCGATGTTAAATAGTTAAATATTATAACCCAATCCCCATGTCTATAAATATACATGTACATCTATTTTTACAGGTACCGAACTACACACCCGGTAAATTGAGAATTGTTGAGTTTAACAATTTCTCTCTTAAATCCATTTCCTGCCCCTCTCAAGAATGAGAGACGTTCTTCAAGACCAAATAACAATCGATCAAGAAACACTGACACAGGACACTCAATTCACTGTGCTAGAACCTAAATAATGATTGGTGTCAATCAGAGGCCATCAGAGAATGTTTGGATCACCCTTAGAGGGATTTTGGTTTGTATCCATGCAAGTGTAATGATTAAATTTTGAAGGGACCTTCAGGATGATCAACATCATCAATGAAGAGAGTACCAAAGAACCAATTATTCTTTTCTTTATGAAATTAATTAAAATAATTATAAACATGATTTCAAGATCCTCTCTCAAGGTTTTGGTAATCTTCATTCATTAACTAAATAGTTGATTCTATTCCATGGAGACTGGAATTCCTTATCATATTGTTCCTAGAATAATCATTGATCATGGTCAAAATTAAAGTTGTGAGTCACCCAATCACATTTCTATTGGGCTTGGAAACTACAAGTGGTATCAAATGGGTTATATCAATTTTTATAATTATTCAAATAATTTTTTGATGATTTACGGTTTAATAACTTTTTTTGTCACTTCATGTAAATTTTTCTGCAAATCTGAATCTCGAGATTTGTTCCTCCTCTTTCATTCTCATTCATGTTATAGAAACAATATTTTCATTTAATTTTGAATAAAATAAAACAGAGGATCTCACCTAGAGGAGCCAAAGGTTTTCAACCATATGACACCAGAATACACAACATGTATTTGGACTCATATGATGTATACCAAATATCAATAAATTGGGATTGGTCCTCCAAACTAGGTCTTGTCATTGGATTTTGTCTTAGTCTTAAAGACTCCATGTGTTGACTAGGAATAGGTGGAACACAGTTTACAGATAACATGTCATCTGGCCCACTGGACACGGTATTTAGTCCCTTTGGGATAGGGTTGGACCAATACCCCACACACGACTTTCCCAACTAGAGACAGTGTAACACAGATACTACACAACATGTGTCCCACTAGACTTGTTGTGTACTCCAAAGATTTTTGATGTGCATATACACTCTGTATTCCCTAGAATGTACTTCAGATTGATGGTTAATGATAGTACACTCCATGTAACAGGAACTACACACTGTATAATCATCCAAATTATGTAGATGTATTAAAATTTATTATTATATTATAAAAACCCTTGAGATGTGTACCATGGTGCAGGCATAAATCTAGGGCACAACACATGATAAGTGTTATATATATATATATATGTGTGTGTGTGTGTGTTACATTTATCTTCTTCATAATGTTCATTCATACTCATTGGGTAGTTATAAACTTGAATTAACCAGGCTTCCTCCTAGGTAAAAGATACGTACAAATTTAATTTTAAAAGAATTTATTTTTTTAAAATTATTATGGATGAGAATATCAAGGATATTTAAAAAAATGGTTTAAGATAAAAAATGTATTAATTAATTAAATATAATAATTAATTGATTCAATCATGACTTATCATAACAAAAAATGATTGAGGAATTGAAATCTAGATTTATTAAATACATAACTTGTTATATAAATGTGGGTGATCATGAGCTAGACCAAGAACTTTGTATGTGATTCGGTTCCTATTAATTTATATATTAAGTTAATTAATGGCCTCTGAGCCATCGCTTCTCATTAATATGTAGGGCATGTGTTTCCATGGTTTCTTTTATGTAAACCCCCCTTTTTACCCCTCAACTACGTGTGAGTTTAAAATCATATGTAATAGATGAAACACCCAAGCTAGTAGAGACGGTTCAAGTTGTAATCGATTGAAAACCAATCCCAAGAGACACAAAGGTGGACAGGTGGAAAGCTATAAACATGAACCCAAATGGTTCATGGTGTTTCTCACCTTGATTCGAGTTAGTTTATCAACCACTAGTTAAAATAACCCTTCAAAAAGCTCATGATCATTACATTTTATGTATTTTATTTCTGTCAGTTGCATGGTTTGTCATTATGGATGTGTTGTCATGATCACATAATTAATGAATTAAACAAGCTTACAAGATGGAACTAAAATAAACCAGGCTTATGAGTAAATATTATAAACAAATCATTAATCACTTAAGTAAGTTACAATTAATATTATCTAGTATGTGATAATGATAATAATAAATTCACACATTAGTGATAAAATCCCTAAAATAAAATATTATGTCAGATCAAGACTTCTGTCACATGAATAAGGGAAAAAACTCAACAAAACTATGTGTTTGAAAAACTCTTTTTTGGACACATAATTTTATATAGGAAGACCATATTACTTTTTTGGTTTAATTAACCATATTACATCAATAGGAGTATCCCTTTCTAGACATGGTGTAATATTGGAAGGAAGTGTTGAGGAAATTAAAATGCAGGATTTTAGGTTTGGAGAGTCCACTCAACAGATCATGGAGCAGCAAGCCCACAGTTGGCAAACACCTGCCTACATTAATACCTTAAAATAACCTAACCAATCCTTGTAGGTGTTTTTTGAAGGGTAATATGGATCCTTTCCGATAGAAAGTAATAGAAACTAAATATTATGAGTTCAATGGTTACGGTCATTGGGACATGATAAAATAGTGGGAAACATAATGAAATTAATTTATTATTTCTCATAAAATGTAATCAAGAATATACTAATGATATCGTTTTTTAATTATAGAATAAAATGAAAAACACTTCAACCACACTATCCCTTTGATAAATTCTAGATAAATACAATAACCTCACCAACAGTAACTTCTAAGAATGGTTTATACACCTTCAGGTTATTCAATGAAATGAATGAAAGTCTGACATGATGAAGTCAACATTACCGGATCCACCTACCAAAGAGGTGAGTGATGAAGAGTTCTTGGTCTATGAGAAATATATGAACGACAGGGTCGACGTTCAATATTTGATTCTATAATCAATGTATAGTGAGCTCACGATGTCTCCTGAAAACATGGATACCTATAGCATGCTCAAGCACCCAATGGTATTTACTAGGAAAGAGCAAGATAGGAACATTTTTAGATCTCCATGACAATCTTTTAGAGAAGTCTCAGATACGGTGACCCAGCTGGTCCTCAAGTAGCCAAGCTCATTGGATATATTGAGCACTTAATGGTTCAAGGGTTTAAACTCACTAAATAACTGGGTACCAATCACATTCATGAATCACTCCCTCAAATCTTCTCCAGCTCTATTGTTTATTTCAATTTTAACAACATTGGTATTTCTCTATCTGATATTTTTTCCTCATTCTCCATGTAGACAAAGATATGAAGCACAATACACCTCGTCTCAGTATGGTGAATAAGTACAAAGGGATGTTGAAGAGCATTAAGACCAAAGATTATTTATGACCTTCCATGAAAAGGAATATCATAGGGGAGGGAATGGAATAGGATACCATTTTTTTCACATGTGGCAGGAACGGCCACTAGAAGAAGAACTTCACCCATCCTAAGATGCAAGGGGAAGCTTTCGGTGTGTTTATTATCGAGAGTAATCTATCTATTTCTACAAATTGGTTATTGGATACAGCTTTTGGTTCTTACATAGGTATCCAAATATAGGAACCATGTATATTTAATAAGATTAACCAAGGGGAGGTAGATCTATGATTAGCCAACATAGCCAGACTCTCTACTATAGTTGTTGAGGACTACCACCTCACATTGCCAACTGGGATGATCATATTGTTAAATAGTTTTTATTATGTGTTGTCTATTACTAAAAAAATTATTTATATATCTAGATTAGATACAAATGGATTTTTTTACTCTTTTTAAATGAATGTAGCTCCCCAAGATTTCATATTATGTTATTTCATTAAAGTAATTCAATAACTTGCACTACACGCAGCACCGTGTTCAAACGCACCATGACTTACCAAACTAACCTTTCAAAAGCAGCTATGAATAGCATTAACTGAATATTGAACTATATATAATCCTTATAATTTTAGAATCCATATTATGAGTTTCTTAGATATATTGTAAGATATAATTCATTTTTTAGATAAAAGAAGTATTTTTAAAAAAAAATGCACTTTTACAGCCTTTTAATAGTGAAAACTTTTTAAATGCAATATGTGAAACTTGTATATATTCAATTTGACAAAATAAACTTTTTCTTTATAATCGGGACATAATAATTTAGCTTCAATAAATTTTTGGTGTTTTTCTGATAACTTTCATACTTGGGTGAATAGTGAAAAATACTATATTTTAACTGAAAACAACTTTTTTAATAAAAATAATTTAATGTGTTAAATTATAAATTTTAATGGTTTGGAAGTATAAATAGATTATATTTTTACCATTTAATCCAATTCTGGTCATTGTAAGTAATTTCACTTTGAAATTTGACAAAAACAAGTGTCAATCTTTTGATAGTTATTGTTTCTTAAAAATACGCCTTTTGGTTTTGACAATAGGAATTAGATTTTAATTAATAAATTCAAATTCTATGTTTTAGATTTTTTTAAATATACTTTATTTTTGAATTTGGAATATTCAAACTAGCATAGGGTGAATTTTTGTTATTTTTATGGAAACTTTCAATTTTTGATGAATAGTGAAAAACACTGAGTTATAGTTTAAAACCAAATTTTTATTTAAATAACTATTTATTTTATTTAAAATTTTTTATTTCAAAATAGATACATAATACTTATATATGTTCAATGTAATTCATTGGAGTCATTTTTTAATAATATTAGATATATAAAATTTTATTGAACTTTTCACCGTTTTTTACCCACCTCCTAGGAAAATTTGAAAATTCGCATAAAATATAATGTTACCACTTCTATGAGTGAAATTTCAAAAATCAAAGATATACGGTTGATATAAATAAGAAAAATGTGGTTCAATAAGATAAAAATAATTTTTGGTGAATAGTAGCTTTTTTACTTTTATTTACCACGGTAAATAGTAAATAGTGTAATTAAGGGTAAAAATGATATTATTCTTACCCCAACATATGTTCTAATTATATTGGATAAGTGTAATTAGACCATAAACATCCTTAGGAATAAAATATGATCCTTTAGGTCCACTTGGATTAGATTAGGACATTTATTATTATTTAATTCAAAGAAGAGTTAAAAGAGTTAAAATCAAAGTTTAATTACTAAAACGTTTTTAATATAGGGTTATACATAAGATAAATTTAAATATAAATATTAATTAGTAATTTAAAAATATTTAATACATAATGTTATTTTATTTATAATTTTTAGAGATTAAATAATTTAATTTATTTATGACACAATGATGATGCAGAAATTACCGTATTAATGAAAGATTAAAATAATTGATATTAGAAATATCTAAATAAATGTAATTTGAGACTTTTTATAAATTACACTAATTTTATAGGTTAATATGAAATGTTAGGGATTGTTAGATAATATTTTTTATAAGTAATCATATTGTTAGGATTAAGAAAAAAACAAATACCAAATAGTGTCAAAATTGACATAAAATAGTTTTTAAAAAAAATATTATATCATTATTTGATATAATATTCATAGAAATATAAGGTTCGTCCAAAAGACTTATATAATAATATATATTTCCTTAATGAACCAGTTGGGGTTCTATTGGTATTTTATAGTATGTTTGTTAACTATATAATATAAAAAAAGAGACATTGTAAATGTCAAACTATTTCACTAAGAGTTAAATATAAAAGTTAATGTTAATATGGTGACCTAACCTATCTAAAACCTATTGGTTGAGTTTTTTTCAACCCATAACCACCTTATCCTTTTACTAATTAATTTTGGAGCCATTAGAAACTGAAAATGAATTTATTATAAAATAATATTTTATGTTTTTCCTAAGGTCCCCTCACCCCTCTTATAAAAGGGAACTTCACCTTCTCTCAAATTCACACCTCCAAAACCATTTTGTTCGGCCAAAATATACCCAAATATCCTCCCAACTATCCTACCTTAATCTTAGAGGTATTCCTTTCAGCATAAATCCCATCTATGGATCCCTTTTGATCAAATCAAAAGGAAGAACCTGAAGAAGAGGTAATGATTTCACCACCCTCTTTCAAGTTCTCTTATTCTTACACTTACTCTTTGTTTGTGGTTTCCATTATAAAATAATAAATCCAGTATCTTCTATATACATTTATGTTATTATAAATATGGAAAAAATATATTCAGTATTCTATCCATCTTATGAATGATAATTTCACCATTCGTGCATACGTACAGCTTACCGTCTCCACGTCGTGGTGTAATTTGTTATTCAACACTATGTTATTAGGATGGATATAATGATGAGTAATATGTATATAAATAATTAAAATATCATGATAATGTCTCTGTAAAATTAATATACCATCAAATTCCACACCTTTAAGGAAATGATATTGTCTCTCGTGCATACATACGGATTACCATCTCCACAACGCGATGAGATTCATTTCCACATTCACCATTCATCGACGATTATAAAAATATATATATTACTAATAAGTATGTAATATATGAAATAATCATGATAATGAATGTATATATATGTGTGTGTATTTATGTAATTAGATATAATTTATTCAAATACTTCTGTTCAATACGACATGAAAACAGAATCAACGTTTATGCATACGTACGGCCTACCGTCTCCATAAACGGTGTTTTACATTTCATATATCTATATATTATAAATATTTATATTCTAAATATATATGATATATTAATCAGTGTTTATATTCTGGCAATATTTAAATCATTACCTAAATGATACGGTCAAGAATAACAAGTTAAAATACGTACGATAAAGAAAGCGATTGTTACCCAAAATGTTAATTTAACATGAAAATCATTATTAAATGAGTAGTATAAATTAATAAATTAATTATTTATGATATAATAAATTTTAATATGGTCTTTGTATAATCTAGTAACATACAACGGTCATTATAAAAGAGTTTAAACTTACCCTTGACCAAAGGAAAGTGCAAGGTAAGGGGTTTTTTATTTCACTGTTAATTCCGTGAGATTTCCATTGTTCACCACTTATTTATTGCATGTGGTGTATTGTGTAATTCAATTTGATATATATTATGAGGATTATATTTATATTCATAATATTATGTGATTCATTTGGTGGTTATTGACTATTGTTCAAATAAATTGATTGATTACAATGAGGTAAGGGTTATTTCCTCGATCTCATTATTATCCGAGGTTGTTTATGTGTAAATACTTTCTAGGACATACATATCATAGATACCCATATTTTATAAAAATTATTTCAAAATGAATATTTTAAGGATTTATGGGAGGGTCTATTTAACTAGATCATCATTTTAAATGTTTTAAATATTTATCCTTCTTATCCTTTTTAATTAATATCCATGTTTTCAAAATGATTTTAATGGTTTATTTATATGAACATAAATGTTTTGAAATGATAATTATTTTAAAAAGTTGCAATGTGTTATGGGACACTTTGATTCAAAAATACCACTCAAATGACTGCCTTTATAAATTTTGTGAATTTTAAACGATTTCATGAAAAAGGGGTATTTCACTCAAAGGATTTTACTGATCATTTCATCTATGTCAACATCCTTTAATGGATTTTAAACGTGTTTGATGTTGATTTATTATAATACAATATTTCATATTGTATTGAATGGGTTATGATATGTTTGACGGTGGATGTTGAGTTTTTATACCATTCATGGTTTATGGTTAATGTATTGAAATTTCGTATGCCAGTTTTAATAAGAATGTTTATGTTAAGTTTCAAATTTCCATATGAAGAATATAGTGGACTTAGTAAGTGAAGGGTGGAGCCCGTTGTAGCTCCTCAATGCATCGGTAGATATCATGAGACAAACTAATGTCTTGGAATAAGAACTTGACAAAAAAATTATTTGTAGACTTGGCACAAGTGCTTGACTATGTGGTAATGATGTCCGATGTTAGGAATTCCCTAATTTTGAAATTTGTTATTCCATGTGATTGTTTGACTAGTAGAATATCCATGTGATTGTTTATATGGTGATGTTTGATTTATTTTTTCCATATTATGTTCAAGATTATGTTTAAAAGGGTTTTTTTTTATTACACATTTTTTCTTAAAATTTTACAGCTTCTGCTAAATTATTTACCCTTACTGAGCATATGAGCACACCCCTTTCTTATGTTTTATTTTCCTAGGATCCCAAGAAGTGTTTTATGTTTGAGATGTAGGGTTAAGCTAAGGGAGCAATGGAATTCTCAAAGGAATAGTTTTTTTGTTTTATGTTAGAAAGTGTAATGTAACTTCCATGTAGGTAATTTATTTACCTAGACTGCTAAACTGATCGGTCTTTTGAGACTTCATTCCTTATAATCATGCCAATGTATTAAAATAATGCATCGGCTCTAGGTAACTAGGGTTGTGGAATTCCAGTTGGTATCAGAGGAAGATTAGAAATAACCATGGAAACTAGATTTAGATAAACTCTAATTAGAGCACATCACCCAAATATAGATTTTGAGGATTAGTATAGAAGAACATCCTAGAATTTTGGTAATATAGAGATTTTGTGAGTTTTCTAAGAAAATAAATCCATGTCCGGATACGAGCAGGTAGAGGCGGCTCTAGCGCAAATGTACCTAGGGGTAAAACCCAAAAACACCGCTTTGAGATAGAATTGAACGGGAACTAGTTCAGGACAACAGGCCTTGCTGCACTCTTGGTTATGACACTCCTAGGGGATATGCCTAGGTTAATTCTAATTTTCTTTACAAGTCATTATAAATTATTTATGAGTATATACCTCATTAAAGAAAATATTTTTATGGATTATATCCATAAACTGTTCAATTTACGTTTGGTATTTTACAAGTTTGGAATTATCCATTGCATTTCATAAACTGACCTAGTGTAAGCCATTGTATTGAAATGGCGCCCAGTAGAAGGAATGAGAACTCCAGAAATATGTATGATCCAAAGAGTAAGACAGATCATATCTTTTATGGTATTAAGACAACATTTTGATAGGAAATAGTCTCACGATTGTTCTCAACATATGAAGAAATACTATCATGTGTTAATAATATAAGTAAAGGATTCTCTAAGACCTATGGCTTTGAAGGGAAGCAGGAGAAGAAAAGGATGGTAGAGAGAAAGATGGATAAAGAGAAGGGGGAAAAGAAGGATTTTCCCATATGTGATAAATGTGGAAAGAATCACCTTGGTAAATGTTTAATGGGAATGAGAGTTTGTTATATGTGTGGGGAAAAAGGACACCAATTATATGATTGTAAGGGTGGGAAAAAGGTTTCAAATGTACAATGCTTCATCTGCAAGGAGTTAGGACACAACACGAATCAATGTCCAAATCATCAGAGTATACCCCAAATGCTACTATTGGATAAGAATCGATTTATGATACTACCGAAGATGAAGAGGAATGATTAAGAGTTATTATGTTGTTATTATAGTATTGTGTAATTTGAGTGTTGTATCAATGATGTACAAGTTATATAAATTATGGAAATAAATAAGGATTGAACTGTAGCACTATTTCATCGAGAATATGATATTATATGCTCATGATACTAAGGTAGTAATTTTGGAATAAGATATGGTCAATTTGGATAAATTATATTAAATATTCTTTACTATCTTGGAACAGATTAATGGTTTTTTTATTTCATTATTGTTGGAATATTCAAAATTTTAAATATAAGGAATATATCAAGTATTATATAAAGGATAAGGGAGAATGAATGTAATCAATAATGTTTTATGGTAATTCAGGGTGTTACCATGTTTTAAAATAATACACCATGAAGGTGTTCAAATGTTATTACATGGAAAAAAGGATCTTCGTTGTGTTTAGCTTCCTTATAAATTTTGGACTGTGTGTTTGGATAGAAGTATTTTGGATAAATCTAAATGTTGTAATAGATTAAGTTTGAAATTGGATATTATTGTTAAGGTTATTTATGGATTTTTATAAAAAGGACAACATGCAGACCGTGTGACAATCTGTTGCGTCAGACAAAGCATCGGGAATCAGACCCACAACCATAGTGCGATTGAGATTTATCGCCTACCACTAGACTATATGAAGTCCCTGGATGGTATAATCTAGTTTTTTAAGGGTCTTATAGGTGAATTATGAATTCATTATTTTTGGAACCCTATACGATTAGGATAAATAGAATATTTTTTTGAAATCTTTTGGAGTGAAATATGAGTTTGTGGTAGAAATTAGTTAAAGGATGGGACTCCAATTATAAAGTATATATTTTTTCTTCTCTTATCCTATTAATAAATTAATTCTTAAACATTAGGTAAGGTATCATAAAAATAAAAACATGTTATCCTAATACCATATGTTTTGTTGAATCGATAATATTTTAAATCATCATAGACTGATGGCGTTGAGGCTCTCAATTCTACAATTGTTTTTGACTGATGACCTCAATCACTCCCTATAAATATTTAAATTTTCCCTCCAATTATGTGTCTGTAATTTCCACCAATGTTCTCCTAATCGAGATCATAATTTGGTGGTGACCCTTTTATTTCCCTTTTCCTCTTATTAAAACTAAATTTTATTAACCCAATTTTCGATATTGGTTTTCCCACAAAGGTATTTTCTATTTTCAACCTTTTATTTTTGACGAACATTTTCAAATTGCGAGGATGAAATTTATTGAAGGAGTGAAGAATGTAACACCCCAAGATTTCATAGTACGTTATTTCTTCAAAATAATTCAATAACTTTCACTACATGGAACACCGAGTTCAAGCGCACCACGACATACCAAACTAGCCATTAAAAAGCGGTTATGAATAGTATTAACTAAATAAATAACTATATACAATCCTTATAATTTTAGAATCCATATTATGAGTTTGTTAGACATAATGTAAGAACTAATTCATTTTTCTGATGAAATACGCATTTTTCAAAAAAATCACTTTTACATCCTTTTAATGGAGAACCCTTTCTAAATCCACTATTTAAAAAATTTATATATTAAATTTGACAAAATAAAATTCTTCTTTAGAATTGGGACATAAGAATTGAGTTTCAATAAATTTTTGGTGTTTTTTTGCTAACTTTCATATTTGGGTGAAAAGTGAAAAATACTATACCTTAACTAAAAACAACTTTTCCAATCACAATAATTCGTAGTGTTAAATTATAAATTTTAATGGTTTGGAAGTGTAAATAGATCATATTTTTACCATTTAATTCAATTTTGGTCATTGTAAGTAATTTCACTTTGAAATTGGACAAAAATAAGTGTCAATCTTTTGATAGTTATTGTTTCTTAAAAATAGGCCTTTTGGTTTTGACAATGGGAATTAATTTTAAATTAATAAATGAAACTTATATGTTTTAAATTTGTTAAAATATACTTTATTTTTGAATTTGGAATATAAAAATTAGCTTAGGGTGAATTTTTGGTATTTTTCTGAAAACATTCAATTTTTGATGAATAGTGAAAAACACTAAGTTATGGTTTAAACCCGACTTTTTATTTAAATAATTATTTATTTTATGTAAATTTATTTTATGTAAATATTGATACATAATTACTATATATGTTCAATGTTATTATTTGTAGTCATTTTTTAAAAATATTAGATATATAAAATTTTATTTAACTTTTCACCGTCTTTTACCCACCTCATAGGAGAATTTGAAAATTCGCATAAAACATAATTTTACTACTTATGTGAGTGGAATTTGAAACATCCAAGAGACACAGTTGATATCAGTAATAAAATTTTTGATCAAAAAGATAAAAATAATTTTTGGTCAATAGTAACTTTTTACTTTTATTTACCACGGTTAAAAGTAAATATGGTAATTAAGGGTAAAAATGATATTATTCTTACCCTAACACATGTCATAATTAGACAGGATAAGTGTAATTAGACCAAAAAAACCTTAGGAATAAAATATTATTCTTTCGGTCAACTTGGATTATATTAGGACATTTATTATTATTTAATTCAAAGACGAGTTAAAATAGTTAAAATCAACATTTAATTAGTAAAACATTTTTAATATAGGATTATACATAAGGTAAATTCGACTATAAATATTCATTAGAAATTTAAAAATATTTCCTACATAATTTTATTTTATTTATAATTTTAAGAAATTAAATAATTAAATTTATTTATGACACAATGATGATGCAGAAATTACCGTATTATGGAAATATTGACATTATTGACATTATAAATATCCATATAAATGTAATTTGAGAATTTTTATAAATTCCACTAATTTTATCGGTTAATATGACATCATAGGTTTGGTTAGATATTTTTTTTTACTAATAATGCTGTAAGGATTTTAACAAAAAGCAAATACCAAATAGTGTCAAAATTGACATAAAATAGTTTTTAAAACAAATATTATATTATTAATTGATATAATAGTCCTGAAAATATAAAGTTTGGCCAAAAGACTTATATAATAATATATATGACATTAATTAACCAATTGGGGTTCGATTGGCATTTTATAAGAAGTTTATTAACCATATAATATAAAAATGAAAAGAGACATTGTAAATGTCAAACTATTTAACTATGAGTTAATTCTAAACGTCAAGGTTAATATGGTGACCTAAACCTGTCTAAAACCTATTGGTTGAGTGATTTGCAACCCGTACCCACCTTATCCTTTAAATAATTCATTTTAGATCCATTAGAAACCGAAAATGGTTTTATTATAAAATAATATTTTAAGTTTTTTCTAAGCTGCCCCCGACCCCTCTTATAAAAGGAACATCCCCTTCTCTCAAATTCACACCTCCAAGCCCTTTTGGCTCGGCCAACCTCTGCCCAAATATCATACCAACTATCCTACCTTCATCCTAGAGGCCTTCCTTTGGAAATAAAGCCAATCTAAGGAGCCCTTTTGATCAAATCAAAAGGAAGAACCTGAAAAAGAGGTAATGATTTCACCACCCTCTTTCAACTTCTCTCACTACAAGAGAAACACCATTTAGTGGCGGTTATTTTTGTGTGTAGTGGCGATTTAAACCACCGCTACATGGTTTTGCGGCGGTTTCTGTAAACGGCTGCCTAATACGGTGTCGCCAATCAATTAGCGGTGGTAATTTCCGTTTCGCGGCGGTTTAAGGAAAGCATCATAGCTGGCTCAATTCACAGCGGTTTTACTGAGGTTAGCGGTAGTTTTTTACGAGCCTGTGATATCAGTTTATTTGTGGTGGTTATAACTGCCGTGAATAAACTCAAATATAGTGGACGTCAAACCACCACTAAAGTCACAATAACCGCCGCGGAATGAGGCAGCTATGATGCGACTATGTAGCGTCGGTTAAGACCTCCACGGAATGTAATTTTTTTTACATTTCACGGCAGTTTTCACCATTTAGCGTCGGTTTAAACGACCACCAATGTACATTTCACGGCAGTTTTAACCGCCGTTAAAAGCTGGCGACAAAAAATAATAATTATTTGCTTTTGCTGCACCACTGCCCTGAAAGAAAAATCAAACCATAAATACCATATTGTACATACCAACAGACAACAAGAAACATCAACCTAGGAAATCAGTATATAATAAATTTAAAAAAATAAGTAAACATTGACATACTATATAAGAATGAACCATATTTTACAAACCAACATAAAACAAGATTCATCAACCAATGAAATCAGTATAGAATAAATTGAAAACATATATGATAGAATCAACTATAAAACATAGGTCTATTATTTGACTACTCTCCAAACAAACATTTAGCCGATCCTTCTTGAGCCCCCATAATATATATCACATGAAAATGAAACATTAGATCTACATGTGTGGCGGTGTTCCCATATAGGGAGTGAGTGTAAAACACAGTAAGATTTACCATGTGTGTACCTCCTACGTGGTTTAATACCCCAAATATACAATCACCACACACATATACTATACCAGGTGTCTTAGAGAAGCTCGTGTGTTAGCCTCACTCAATACTTTATTGTGTACTTTTATGTAACACAGCTAATATTCTATAACTTATTTAATAAAAAATCATGATACACAAAAACATTATTTTCTATTTGATCATAATTTAAAATAATTATTGAGATATATTATAGTAATCACCTTCTAAACCTGGTAGGATAACTCTAAAATTCATTACACATGTCCTTTCAACACAATTTTAATCTATGATAAATCATGTCACATTACCTTAAAATGCATTTCTTTAATTATATTGTATTTCATTCCTCATAACTAGGATATAATATATTCCCCTCTGAGGTTCAATCCCAATATCGAGAAACATGGTATTATTCGTATGAGATAAGAATAATATGAATCACTTTTACAAAATACCATAGTTAAAGACTCTAGTATTATATTCTTTATAAAGTCCTTAATTTTATATACCCCTCCTAGTATCACAATATCATATCCACCTTCAACTTTAATGCCACAGCCTCTTAAGAATTCATCCATTATCATCATACCAACATATATGATATTGAAAACAATATATGTGCCCTCTAATAGATGTAATCCACAACCATAGCTTCTCCAAATTAGTCATTTAAGACCAAGATGAAACTAAAATGGAAACTCATGTTAAATTCATACACTATCTATTTTTAGGTACCTTTCACAAAGTGGTCCCCTTCACAAAAAGTTTACATTCTTGAAATATTTCTATTTAAATTGAACATAAATGGTATGATGTATCCCACTAATCATTAAAAACTATGTGTGTTATGATTCTATTTAGAGAGATTCATATGATTCTCATCACATGGGCCTGATCCCAACAATGTAAACACCTACGACCTCTTTGTATGGCGAAAAATAAATAACTTCCTAACTATGTGGCCTTAAACAAATGAATCATTAACATGTATTATATATATGATTAACCTAAAAATAATATATTTTCATATCTACACTGATTCATAGAGATCATAGGAATAGGGGTAACTTGTTAAACACTATTATTTTGATATTATTCATTAAAAATCATAAATCTGTAAGGGAATCCAACAATTCAAATGATTCCACTGAAAGAATATTTGATGATCCCAAAATCACACACCTTTTACCAATACCTATTTTGAAGATTCTATAGTATGAGTCACTAGTGAACACCTTTCATTGTAATTTAGTTCTAAAAGGAAATCCATACCAAATATTCATATACATGGAATCCCATTGGAGGTTCTCATCAAAAAATATATAACCTAATGTGAATCCATTAACATGGAATTGGATTGATGAACTATGAACTCTTACATTTGATGATGTATTGATGGGTTTCTTCATTGTGTTTCCTTTTCAATAACTTCATCACATCCTTCAATTGAAATTGAATCACCAAATGCACCAATTATGTTCAAGATAAAAAAAAGCTGATAGTACCCCTAAGGAACACAATGGTGAGGCATGAAAACAATTTTTATGTCATACATATGACTTAATTTCTATGATTATATGTTCCCCATACCCTGACATAGATTGTCTCTTACCCTTGTAAAATGAGTGCATGATGGTTCACACCTTATTTCAAAAATACCATCTAAATGGGTCTATCGTGACATTATATAACACTCATGGTAATCTATAGGGAATAATGCCCCACAGGTTGTCCAACTAAAAATATTCTATGGGGAAACCGTTGGTCTATAATTTCACATCCAGCCTTTTTATATCCTTTCAATAGATCATGAGAACACGTTCTTCTATTATCATATTGATTTGGATAAATATGTCCACCATAAATTATAAATCACCTTAGAAATTCATTATGAGTATCATGTTCACTATAGTCATTTTTATTAACATGTGACCTTGAGTACTGAAGAAGATATATAGGGTGTTTTTCCTTATTGTTTATACTCAAGCATCTAATAGTTGATCCCACTGGGGATATCCAACCACTTACAATCAAGAGTATATTTATACCCCTACTAGTTTAAACACCTTTGAGGCCCATTAGAATATCTATATAATATACCAGGGATGGTTAGAATGCTCTAATATCTAAAAGCATCATAATATATCCTAAGTGGCCTTTGTGACTATAAAATTAAAATGGAAAACATAACCCACATGGGTGGGGGAATTGTTTTTCATTTTTTCCTCATGGTCATCACTAGTATCATTCATCCTATGGGATCACACCCAAATTAATGATATCCCTCTTACAATGTAAATATGAGTTTCCTATTGGTGGTAACACATTAGTATATTTCATCAATGTTAAACCAATTGATGTTGGGAAACATGATTCTATTGAGTATGAAACAGGTTTGGATGAATCCACTACCCCCTCACCACTACAAAATAGTAAAACCTTCTCAACATAAGAGAATATTACTTAGTTCAAATTCAAAATAGTATAAAATATGAAAATCAATATTAAATTTCTATAGGGAAAACCCATTATGTATGGTGATTTGGTTGATGTTATCATACCTAATTTTACTAATATTATATAATAATAGTAGATTAATCAATCAATAATGTAATTCCCTGACCCCAGTTGCCCAGAGTCAGTGAATTATTTTAATACATTGTCATGATTACAAGGAATCACATCCCTAAAGACCGATCAGTTTAGCAGTCTTGGAAACACTATATACATTCATAAACTTTACATTACATCATAAAATGAATACTTCAACAACATAGTCTCCATAGTCCACACTCATACTGTCCCTGCAGGTCATTAATAAATTACTTCTACACATCCTGGAAAAAATAAAACATAGAAAGGGGTGAGATCAGATGCTCAGTAAGGATAAAAATAAAGAGGAAAATTTAACAAATAAACATAATCATTTAAGGCAATGTATAACTAAAAATCCTTTTAAACTTGAAATTAAGAATAATATGGCAGTAATAAAATGAAATAATTCCATTTACTTATTCACATAGATATTCTACTAGTCGAATAATCACATGCAATATCAATAACCACTTTCATAATGAGGGAATGCATAATTCCATACTATCATCACCACGTAGCCAAGGCCTCGTGCCAAGACTAAAAATAAGATTCTGTCAAGGCCTCATGCCAAGATACTAGTTTGCCTCATGAGAACTACGGATGCATCGAGCAGCTATAGTGGGCTCCACTCGTCACTTATTAAGTCCAATGCATTCCACATATGAACAGGTTTAATCATAACATAAACATTCGTATTAAAACTAGAATATGAAATGTCAATACTTTCTCCATAAACCATGAATGGTATAGAAAACACACATCCATAGTCAAACATATCACAAAACCATCAATACAATATGGAAGTTTCGTATCATAATGAATCAACTTCAAATAATCTTAAAATCCATCAAAGTTTGTTGACATAGATGAAATCAAAACTATTTGAGAGAAATATCTCATTCTTGAAATCATTTTAAAGTCACACATTTATCAAGGAAGTAATTTAAAAGAAATTTTTTTAATCAAAGTGTCCCATACCACTTTGAAACTTTTTAAAAGAAATATAATTTCAAAACATTCATGTCCATATAAATAAATCCTTAAGATCATTTTGAAAACATGGACATTAATTAAAATGATTTAGAAGGATAAATCTTTAAAACATTTAAAATTCTGATCTTGATAAAGAGTACCTTTCACAAATTCTTAAAATATTAATTTTGAAATCATTTAAAAGTCACATAATTATAAAATAAAACATTTACATTGAAAATATTCTTATATCTTGTAAGGAAATATTCGATGATTTTATAATGGCGGAAAATAGTCGCACCCTCCGTATAAGTTAAAAAAAGCCATTCTTACATTAATTCTGTCGAAAAGGTTAAAAAGGACCTTGTTTGGAAAACGATGGAAAGATTCCTTTATAAACATCTTATAAAAAGTCAAACAAGGGTATAAATTACTTTCACCCATATTCTGTAAAATATTAATAATGTTTTGAAATATATTTTTAAGAAACATGAATGTCGATGATAAAGAGGTCCCAGTAGATAATTACGTATAAACAACCTCGGATAATGAAGAGATTTTGAAATAAACCCTTACCTTTAACTTTTCCTTAGTCGATGGTATGTTAACCTCATTTATAATAGTTAAAAATTTGTTATTAAATTATACAACAACCATATACATAATTATGATATCATATATGATCTTCTGATAATGCTTTGTTAATAATACTTTAGTATTATCGTCGTTTCGGGTGTTAACTTACTCATTTTCTTTTATATATTTTGATACAAAAGTCATGTATGTTATGAATAGGTTCTATATTATTCATATCCAGAATGATAAAATGTTCATAAACATTACTTTTAATCATCAAATGAGACTTAGTCTTGAATGGGTACGATGGGGAATGAATCTCATCGCGTTCATGGACGGTAGTCCGTACATACGCACGCGCGACAATATCATTCTTTTAATATTAAAATAATATATAATTGGATGGTATATCATATATACAGAATAATTATCATCTTATATTTAGTATTTACATGAATTATACATCATTATTATACCCATCCAAATAACAATGTTTTGAATAACAATTACACCACGACGTGGAGACGGTAAGCCATACGTATGCACGTATGGTGACATTTCATTCATAGGATGGATAGAATACTGAACGTGGTTGTACCATATTTATGATAACATATCAGTATATAAAAGATAATTGAGTTATTATTTTAGAATGGAAATACCAAATAAAGAAGAAGTTGAAGAAGAAATGAACTTGAAAAAAGGTGGTGACAACATTACCTCTTCTTCAGGTTCTTCCTTTTGTTTGATCAAAAGGTCTCCATAGGATGGCTTTCTGATCAAACTAAGGCCTATATGTTGAAGTTAGGGAAGTTGAGAGAGTATATGGGCAGGTTTTGGCCGAACCAAAAGGCCATGAAGGTGTAATTATTTGGTTAGAAGTGGTGTCCTTTTATAGGGGGGAGGAGGGGCACCTTAGGAAAATATAAAAAGTATTATTTTATAATAAATTCATATTCGGTTTCTAATGGATCCAAAGTGGATTATTTAAAGTTTAAGTTGGGGATGTGTCGAACACCGCTCAAAAAATAGAATTTAGACATGTTTGGGTCATTATATAACCTTATCTTTTAGTTTTAACTCTTAGTTAATTAGTTTGACACTTACCATGTCACTTTTTATTTTTATATTATATAGTTAATAAAATTACTATATACATCCAAGAGACCCCCAAGTGGTAAATTAATGATATAACTATCATGATATAAGTATCTTGGTCGATCCTTAGATTTTTAGGAATTTAATATCAATTAATAATATAAGATTTGTTTTCAAAACTCTATTATGTCAATGTTGACACTATTGGGTATTTCGTTTTTTATAAATTCATAAAAGCATTATTACTTTGAAAACAAATAATATAAACAATAATTATATGTCATAGTAACCTAGAAAATTATTTGAATTTATAAAAATTCTCAAATTAAATTTAATTGGTTATTTATAATATCAATTATCTTAATCATTAATTAATACAGTAATTACTACATCATCATTGTGTCATATATAAATTATACTTTTTAATGTCTAAAAATTATAAATAAAATACCATTATGTAGGATTTTTTTTATATTTATAATTAATTATTATAGTCGAAATGTCAACATATATAACCCTATATAGAATGTTTTTTTCTAAAATATATATGCTTATGGCTTTTTTGATTTATTTTAACTTAATTAATATAAAGTGTCTCTATCACCTACAAGTTGCTCCACGGGGTCCCAAAATCGACCCAAAGATACCCATGGTCAGACATGTATCCACCAATAATGTTAGGACACGTTTTAGGGTAATTTATTATTATTATAATATTATTTTTTAACCCTTATTTACCGGATTTACCCTTTAACATGGTAAATAAAATATTTACCGAAGTAATAATTCAAAGTGTCTAAAAATAAAAGTTACATATTTACAAAATTTGGACATCCTGATTCGAAATATGGAATCCATTTTTCCAAATTCAAAACATAGATGTCGAAAAAAATTATTTAAAATTAATTCCCGCTATCAAAACAAAAAGCGTGTTTTTAAGATATAATAACTATCAAAAGATTGACACTTGTTATTGTCCGGTTTAATTGTGAAATAATGTCCAATGACCAAAATTGTATTAAATGGTAAAAATATATTCTAAATATTCTTTAAAACCACTGAAATTTAAAATTTACCACTGTTAATTATTTCGATTAAAAAAGTTGTTTTTAATTAAAATTTAGTAATTTTCACTATTCATCAAAATATAAAAGTTATCCGAAAAGTACCAAAATTTCACCCTAGGATAAATTAGATATTCCAAACCCAAGAATGAAGTCCATTTTGGGAGATATAATTTATAAAATTTTAAAATGTGGGTATTACTATTCATAACTGCTACATTGATTGGTCGCGGTGTGTTAGAACTCGAAGTTGTGTACAACACACGCTACTATATTATTATAAGTGAAGTATACCATGGAAGCATGGGGTGTTACATTCTCCCCTCCTTCAATAAATTGTTTCCTCACAATTTTAAATTGTTCTTCGAAAAAAATGGTTGAAAATAGAAAGTATCTTTGTGGGAAAACCCACATCAGAAATTGTGTTAATAAAATTTAGTCTTAATAAGAGGAAAAGAGAAATGAAAGGGTCACCACCAAATTATGATCTCAATTAGGAGAAAATTGGTGGAAATTAGAGACACGTAATTGGAGGAAAAACGTATATATTTATAGGGAGTGATTGAGGTCATCAATCACAAACAATTGTAGAATTGTGGGCTTCAAAGCCACCAATTTATGATGATTTAAAATACCATTGGTTCAACAAAACATAATGTATTAGGATAACCCATTTTTGGTTTTAATATCCCTTCCCTAAAGATTAATAATTAATTTATCCATATAATAAGAGGAAATTTATATATATATATATACTTATATATTCTTGACAAGTAGAGTTTCATCCTTCAACTAATTCCTACTACAAACTCATCTTTTACTCTAAACAATTTAAATAAATAAAAATAAATATATATATTCTATTTATCCTAATCATATAGGGTTACAAAAATAATGAATTTATAATTCACATATCATACCCTTTAAAAAACTACATTATTGAATCCAGGACATCACGTGGGCTTGTGGTAGGTGATACACCTTTGTCGCCATTCAGTTGTGGGTTCAAGTCTTGCGGCCTTGCCAAACGCGATGGGTTGTTGCCCAACCTTCGGGTTGTGCTTTTATAAAAATCCAAAAATAACCTTTCAAAATAAATCCCTTCCAACCTTTATACTTATCCAAAATACTTCTGTAAACACTCAGTCCAAAATTTATATGAAAGGTAAACATAATGTAGATTCTTTTAACCCCGTAATAGCATGTGAATACCTTCATCATGTATTCTTTTAAAACACTGTAACATCCTGAATTACCATAAAACCTTATTTATTACATTAATGCTCTCTAATTCCTTATAGAATACTAGATATACTTCATTTATCCAAAAATTTTGTAAACTCCAACAAATATTTGAATATATAAATATTTAATCAGTTTCAAGGTAGTCAAGAATATCTAATATAATTTACCCAAATCTACCATATATTATTCCAAAATTTGTACCTAAATATTAGGACCATATTAAGGATTATCTTTCCTTCAACCATATATTTTCAAAAAAATTTAACTCACTATAGATTCACTCTTCTTAGAACCATAAAATCTCAAATCCTTAATGAAATAGTACTACAGTACAATCCTTATTTCTTTCCAGTACATCATTGATACAACACTTCAATGAAATAATTACAAAATAAAAACATAATAACACTATTCATTCATCTTAATCTGTGGTAGTATCATAACAAGATTATTATCCAACAGAATCATTTGCGGCATAGTCTGATGATTTGGACATCAGTTTTTGTAGTGTCCAAACTCCTTGCAGATGAAGCATTGCACATTTGAAAACTTCTTCTTTCCCTTGCAGTCACGTACTTGGTGTCCTTTTTCTCCACACTTATAACATACTCCCATTCCATTCAACCATTTTCCAAGGTGATTCTTTCTAAAGTTATCAGATATGGGAAATATCTTTCTTTACCTTATTCCCTTTATCTTTCCTTCTCTCTACCATCCATTCCTTCTTTGGCTTCACTTCAAAGACAATGGACTCCGAGATTTCTTTACTTATCATATCAACACATGATACTATTTCTTCATATGATGATAATACATGGGATACTATTTCCCTTATAAATTATGGCTTAAGACCATGAAAGATATGATATTTCTTACTCTTTGGATCATGCGTATTGCTGGAGTTCTCATTCCTTCTACTGGGTGCCATTTCTAAACAATAGAATAAACTATATTAGTTTATGAATCAAAATACAAAATTCTATACTTGTAAAACACTTAACATAAATTGAAAAATCTATGGATATAATCTATAATCATAAAAATGTTTTCAATGAAGAAGTATATACTCATAGACCCTTCATAATGGTTCGTAAAGAAAATGAAAATTATCCTAAGCATATCCCCCAGGAGTGTCATTACTACGAGTAAAGAAAGACCCGTTGTCGTGCACCAGTTCCCGTTCGAGTCTAGCTCAAAGAGGTGTTTTTGGGTTTTAACCCTAGGTACATCTGTTCCAGAGCCGCATCTACCTTATCCTGTCTAGACAGGGATGTATTGCTCGGAAAATTCGTAAAATCTCTACAATATCAAAATTCTAGGAAGTTATTCTCTATCAATCCTCAAATTCTATCTAAGGGATATGTGCTCTAAGGAGATTTTATCTAAATCTACCTTCCAAGGTTATTGATAATCTCCCTTTGATACCAATTGTAATGTCCCGACCCCAGTATCCCATAGTCGGTGCATTATTTTAAAACATTTTCATGATTACAAGGAATCACATCCCGAAGGACTGATCAGTTTAGCAGTCTTGGAAACAATAGATACATTCATAATGTTTACATTACATCATAAAATAAAAACTTCAACAACATAGTCTTCATTTTCCAAACTCATACTATCCCTGCAAGTCATTCATAAATTACTTCATCGCATCTTGGAAAAAATAAAACATAGAAAGGGGTGAGCTCAGATGCTCAGTAAGGATAAAATAAAGTGGAATCTTTCACAAATAAGCATAAATATTTAAGGAAATGTATAACTAAAAATCCTTTTAAACGTGAAATTCATCATAATATGGAAGAAATAAAATTAAATAATGCCATTTACTTATTCACATGGATATTCTACTAATCGAATAATCACATGCAATATCAATAACCACATTCATAATGACAGAACGCATAATGCCAGGCTATCATCACCACGTATCCAAGGTCTCGTGCCAAGACTACAAATAAGATTTTGTCAAGGCCTCATGCCAAGACACTAGTTTGCCTCATGAGACCTACCGATGCATTGAGAAGCTATAGCGGGCTCCACCCGTCACTTATTAAGTCCAATGCATTCCTCATTTGAACAGGTTTAAACATAACATAAATATTCGTATTAAAACTAGCATACGAAATGTCAATACTTTCTCCATAAACCATGAATGGTATAGAAATAACACATCCCCAGTCAAACATATCACAAAACCATCAATATAATATGGAAGTTTTTTATAATATTAAATCAACTTCAAATAAGCTTAAAATCTATCAAAGGATTTGACATAGATGAAATCAAAACTATTTGAGAGAAATTTATATTTCTTGAAATCATTTAAAAGTCACACATTTATAAAGGAAGTAATTTAAAAGATATTTTTTAATCAAAGTGTCCCACACCACTTTGAAACTTTTTAAAAGAAATATCATTTCAAAACATTCTTGTCCATATAAATAAATCCTTAAGATCATTTTGAAAACATGGACATTAATTAAAATGATTTAGTAAGATAAATCTTTAAAACATTTAAAATTCTGATCTTGATAAAGAGTACCTTTCAAAATTTCTACAAATATTCATTTTGAAATCATTTAAAAGTCACATAATTATAAAATAAAAACTTTACATTGAAAATATTCTTATAGATTTTAAGGGAAGCTTCGACGATTTTATAACGGCGGAAAATAGCTGCACCTGCCGTATAAGTTAAAAAATCCATTCTTACCTTAATTCTGTCGAAAAGGTTAAAAAGGACCTTGTTTGGAAAATGACGAAATGATTCCTTTATAAACTTCTTATAAAAAGTAAAATAATGTTATAAATGAATTTCACCCATATTCTGTAAAATATTAATAATGTTTTGAAATACATTTTTAAGAAACATGGATGTTGATAATAAACAGGTCCTAGTGGATAATTACGTATAAACATCCTCGGATAATGAAGAGATTGTGAAATAAACCCTTACCTTGAACTTTTCCTTAGTAGATGGTATGTTAAACTCCTTTATAATAGTTAAAACATTGTTATTAAATTATACAAGTACCATATACATAATTATGATATCATATATGATCTTCTAATAATACTTTGTAAATAATACTTTAGTATTATCATCGTTTCGGGTGTTAACTTACTCGTTTTCTTTTATATATTTTGTTACATAAGTCATGTTTGGTATGGATAGGTTGCATCTTATTCATATACAAGATGATAGAATGTTATTAAACATAACTTTTAATCATCAAATGAAAATTAGTCTTGAATGGGTACGATGGGGATAAATCTCATCGCGTTTGTGGAGACGGTAGTACGTACGTACGCACGAGCGACAATATCATTCTTTTGATATTAAAATAATATATAATTGGATGTTATATCATATATAAAGAATAATAATCATGTTATATTTATTATTTACATGAATTACACATCATTATTATACTCATCCAAATAATAATGTTTTGAATAACAATTACACCACGACGTGGAGACGGCAAGCCGTACGTATGCAGGTATGGTGACATGTCATTCATAGGATGGATAGAATACTGAATATGGTTGCACCATATTTATGATAACATCTCAGTATATAGAATATACTGGAGTTATTATTTTATAATGGTAATAACAAAGAAATAAGAAGTTGAAGAAGAAATGAACTTGAAAAAGGGTGGTGAAAACATTACATCTTCTTCGGGTTCTTCCTTTTGATTTGATCAAAAGGGATTCTTATGTTGGCTTTCTGATCAAAATAAGGCCTCTATGTTGAATTTATGGAAGTTGAGAGAGTATTTGGGAGGGTTTGGTCTAATCAAAAGGCTATTAAGGTGTGAATAATTGGTTATAAGTGGTGTCCTTTTATAAGGGGGAGGAGGGGCACCTTAAGAAAAATCTAGAAATATTATTTTATAATAAATTTATATTTGGTTTCTAATGGATCCAAAGTGAATAATTTAAATTTTAAGGTGAGTATGGGTCGAAAACCACTCAAAAAATATAATTTATATTGTTTTGGGTCATTATATTAACCTTATCTTTTAGTTTTAACTCTTAGTTAATTGGTTTGACACTTACCATGTCACTTTGTATTTTTATATTATATAGTTAATAAACATACTATATACCTCCACTAGACCCCAAAGTGGTCAATTAATGATACACCTATCATGATATAAGTCTCTTGGCTAAACCATAGATTTTTAGGAATAGAATATCAATTAATAATATAATATTTGTTTTAAAAAATCTTTTATGTCAATTTTGACACTATTTGGTATTTTGGTTTTGATAAATTCATAACATCATTATTACTTTGAAAATAATATATATAAACAATAAAAATATGTCATAGTAACCTATACAATTATCGTAATTTATAAAAAGTCTCAAATTAAATTTATTTGGGTATTTATAATATCAATTATCTTAATATTTCAGTAATAAGGTAATTACTACATCATCATTGTGTCATAAATAAATTAAATTATTTAAGGTCTAAAAATTATAAATAAAATACCATTATGTAGTAAATAATTATATCTTTATAATTAATATTTATAGTTGAAATTTCAACTTATATATATCTATGTAAAAAAATATTTGCTAAAAGATATATGCTTATGTCTTTTATGTATTTATTTTAACTTAATTAATATAAAGTGTCCATATCGCCTACAAGTGGCTCCATGGGGTCCCTAAATAGACCCAAAGATTTCCATGGTCGGAAATGTATCATCCAATAAGGTTAGGACACGTTTTAGGGTAATTTATTATTATTATAATATTATTTTTTAACCCTTATTTCCCGGATTTACCCTTTAACCTTGGTAAATAAAATATTTACCGAAGTAATTATTCAAAATGTCTAAAAATAAAAGTTACAAATTTACACAATATGGAAATCCAAATTCTAAATATGGAATCCATTTTTCCAAATTCAAAACACAGTAGTGGCAGAAATTAATTTAAAATTAATTCCCTCTGTCAAAACAGAAAGCGTGTTTTTAAGATATAATAACTATCAAAATATTGACACTTGTTTTTGTCCGGTTTAATTGTGAAATAATGTACAATTACCAAAATTGTATTAAATGGGAAAAATATATTCTAAATATACTTTAAAACCACTCAAATTCATAATTTACCACTTTTAATTATTTCGATTAAAAATTTTGTTTTTAATTAAAATTTAGTAATTTTCACTATTCATCAAAATATAAAAGTTATTTGAAAAGTACCAAAAATTTACCCTAGGCTAAATTAGATATTCCAAATCCAAAAATTAAGTCCATTTTGAAAGATAAAATTTATAAAATTTCAAAAATTAGGTATTACTATTCATAACAGCTACATTGATTGGTCGCGGTGTGTTAAAACTCGAAGTTGCGCACAACACACGTTCAAAGTGAAGCATACCATAGAAGCTTGGGGTGTTACAAATAAAGGACGATATGAGATTTCCAACTTGATTATGATCAAATAAATTGATGAAAATTACCAAAACACTAATTTTTTATCTATAGTTACCTTCATGGGGTGTGTATCTCAATCAATATAAGGAAATTATCCCAATGGGATTTTAGGATGTAGTATCTTATGAGTCAGTGGATTCCTTCACTTCTCATATGGATTCCATTGAGTTTTAATGTGAATGAGTACAACCGTATTGGAATTAATATCTTGAGTGTGTGGATTCAAATCCTATACCACCCATATTTGGAACCTCCATCTTATTGATATTCGATATAATGGAGGATCTATATAAGTATAGTAGGTGTTTTTAATCCCAATGTGTCGCAATGTTTGGTTCCCTATAACAAAGAAATGATTCACTACAAGAGAAACGCTATCAAGCGGCATTCAATTACCACTCATAAGGGCCTCCCAGTAAGACAAATTAAAAGGGCCTCACCAAAGTGTCCACAACACTATCCACTTGATCACTATGAAATGACCCAATTTATTCAACACATCAACAATGGGTTTAACTCCTAGTCATCCAAAATCTCGACTACCAATTCTAACACAGGACTAAATGTAATGATGTCTACCACACTCGAGAAATCAAGACATAAAAAGAAAGAACAGAAATCAATAAAACGCATGAAAGGAAATATGAGAAATCAAGGAAATATTAGGACATGAAAATTTTTGGTGGAAACTATGTGCCACAAATGTTACATATACAAAAATAATGTTCCCACATTTTTTCAACGCATCAACAATACAACTACTCATGGTCTGATGATGCATCGTCACCCTGGCCACCTTCATCTTCAATTTTTGTTGTCACCTGTAAGAACATTAAATTTAAAATTAAATACGGTTTCATATTAATATTAAAACTTAAAACCAATGAAAGTTATCAAACTAAATGATTTTTTTTTTTTGTGATTTACCTACATACCACCAGTTGATGCACTACCACCGGGGGCATATCTGCTCATATCCTGACGTATTTCAATCAACTCTTTCTACAAAGCAGATATATGATCCCCCTACTGGTGAACTATGTTTCATAGTGAAACAATCTCTTTCTAAGCATCTATGGGTATGGGCTGACTAAAGCCATGAGTAGATGCAGCTGCCATCCCCGGTGTCCTGCTAAAAACCTCAGATGGTACGGGTCCCAAACTCATATCTTTCACTCTACCAGGATGCACTTTCCCAAGGACTTTAGAAACCAGGTCATCTTGGGAGAATGAGTAGGACTGCACGTTATTGGAATCCCATAGTTCTTTAATTTTTTCCTATAAATAAAATATCAATATATATTAACATAGTAAAAACTGATAATAAGTTATTATAATAAATAATTGACTTCATACCCCAACTTCTTTAGCAGTCTCATTAGCAAAACTTCCATCTAATTTCTTGTGAACATCCAACCACAGTTCAGTTCGAGATGCTTTGTGACCTAAACTCTGTGAATGAATTTAGCAAGGGTAAATAAAAAATTCAATATATTAAATAGATAATACTTTCTTATAAATATTTAAACTAAATAAAATATTACCAATGTCGTTCGGCTTCTATAAAATCTTTTGGATCCCACAGTGTGAGGGTTGACTTGCTTTTCCTGGTTTGATGCATTTTGTCTTGAGAGATCCAGAAATAAATAAAATGCAATTTAATAGTAATATATTTAATGTCGTGTCCTCTTCATATAAATGTATAAATGTAAAATGAGGATAATATAATAATATATATTTCAATACCATCCGCTTCTCATCACAATGTCTGTCAACAAAAAATTTCCACTGTTCTTTCGGTACCCCACTGGGTAGCTTCTCATACATTTGTTGCACAGTCAACAAAGTATCGCTGACATCACACCACAATTTACATTTGAAATATTTCCATTTCATTCCAAGATTTTTCAACGTCCACTTCCGTGCTATCACATCAGCAACTGTCAAGTGGAAGAACATCTGTATACAAAAATTCATTTTGAACATATTAGTAACATGAAATTCAATTAAACCACAATGTAATAAATTTACCTTTATTTGAGAATAAAAAACTTCATTTTTCCAACTTGGAGAAATATGTCTCCAATCATCATATGAAATAGGAAGGGAAATGGGCTCCAAATCCAGATGGCCTAGAATCTGGTGAAGTAACCCTGAGGCGTCATCCGTAGTGACCCCATAATAATCAAATGGCATGACTATCTTGTCACTAGTCATATGACAAGCATCTGAAATTTTTATGTTTTTCTACACGGTTTCATTTTTTTCATCTTCAATGTGAAAACAATTAGTACAAACAACATCCAATAAATTTATTTAATTAAAATTAGTACCTATGATAGTGACACTCCAGTATGCCCGTGATGAACTGGAAGGGGCGTGTCGCTGCCCCACTACTGAGGCTCCTGAAGGGGGGGACGATGAATCAGCCTCTAATGGGACATCCAAAGATGGTGTGAGAGATGTTGAAGGGGGATATGGTGTAAGAGTGTAGTCAATTGGTTCCTCAAAAGTCGTGGGGAGGGAGCCAGATGGATCGACATCTATCGAAGAACTAGTTGAAATAGTGTTATGCTTCCTCCTTGGCATTCCTTTCATTTAATAAAATAAAATTATGTTCATAATATATATTTCAAAAAGATTATGCAGAAAGAAAATTAAAAATGATAATAGATTCCCAGTACTAATAGACAAAATATATATAACAATGATAATGATTGACAACAGAAATGAAACAAGTGGGTGCTGAATAAATAAATAATTATACACATAATCATTTTTCCCTTCAATCATGTCGGTTTCCTAATCCATTTCTTAATCCACTTTATTTATCCTTGCTAGAATAATATTTTCAATATCATCATGGACAAATAATTTTGCTTCCTATTGTTGATTAAATTCAATTTCAGATGTCAAATTTTTCACTTCATCACCCATATCATAAAAATATCTTCGTATTACGTGACCAACTACACTCCACCCTTCATCGACAACATCATTCACATAATATACAATTTTTTCTTCCAATTCTAAGATATATGGATCATGAAGTTCACGATCACCAACATCCATCAAGAGAGAGAATTTCACAGATGTATATTGAAAGGAATCTATTTTAAAACCTATGATAATATTGACCCATTTGCATTTGAATAAAATAACAGAAAAATGTTTGTGGTAGTTTAATTCAATAATATCATGCAGCTTTCCATAGTATTCCACTTTAGCAAATGTAAATATACCACTATTCTGTGTTTTCAAACCCACTTCTCAATCGACTGTACAAAATCTAAATCCATTCACCTTATAAGTGTTGAACTTTCAAACTTGTTTTAGAGGAACTCTAGCAAGAAACTTCAAAAATTATGACACCTCAGCTCGAGTATCAGTATTCATGATCTGAAAAATTAAATATAATATATTATATTTAAAAAATGTATGTGTTGAACTAATATTTATTCTTATTGAAATATTTATGAACTTACACATCGTGCAAACCATTCTATAAGATCTTTATTAACAGCTTTCATTATATCTTTCTCATTTCGTGTTTTCCCTCTCATTCATTTCATTGTTTGTATCCTGAACTCTTCAATAAATGGATCTGCAATTTCACTATTCAACATCACATATCTATGTGCCTGTAATAATTCAAATTCATTCAGTGTCACATTTTAGGTCCTCCTGACTGATCGGCCAATAGCTGGAAATATTTTTGATTTATAATGTATTTGAGATTGAGTCGATGTGTCGTCAACATGTCCAACTCGATTAAATATTGTCTCAATATCATCCAAGTATCCAGAACAAAAGGTAAACACTTCTCAGCCAAATAGCCTTCACCAATTGAGCCTTCTGGTTGAGCTTTATTTCTCATATATGATTTCAAATGCCCAAGATATCTGTGAAAAAAAATAAACATAATTATGCATTTAATTAAGTACCAAAAATTGTTTACTTAACTAAAAAACCTATAAATAATGTACCTCTCAATTTGATACATCCATCGATAATGAACATGGCCTTTTAATTTAGATTCCTCACCCAAATGCACAGTTAAATGCATCATTACAGTACAATATAATGGAGGAAAGATCATCTCTATTGCACAAAGGGTCAATACAATCCTCCCCTGGAGGTTGTCAAGCTGAAATGGATGTAGAGATTTCTCACATAGTTGTCTAAAAAATGAGCAGAATTAGAGTACAAAATCAATAATTTTTTCAATTAATAATGTACACAATGCCAATGGTAGTAACTGTTGAAACAAAATATGTGAATCATGACTTTTCAATCAACGTAACTTACGATTATTCAAGTCAACACACCTTGATATGTTACTTGAATACCCATCGGATACCGTAACATTCTTTAAAATTCGAAGGAATGTATCTTTATCCCTATTTTTCATTGCAAAAATTGTTGGAGGATACTTTTCATTCTCATCTGGCCAGAGACCGCGTTTTATGTTCATTGCTTGTAAGTCATTACATGCATTGAGACGATCCTTCAACATTCCATGCTCATTAAGTAATGTGAAAATCAAATTGTCATAGATATTTTTCTCAATATTCATCACATCAAGATTATTCCGCAACAAATTAAATTCCCAATACGGATGTTCGAAGAATATACATTTTTTCTTCCATTGTTGTGTTCTGATTTCGATTGACGATGCACTTCAGACCTGTTTTCCACTATCATTCAAATGATGAAACTTCCAAAATTCTATTTCAACATTTTCAAGCTATGTCAATATTTCAGAACCAGTTAAGAAATTTGGAGGTGTTCTGCGATCAATGGAACCATTAAATTTTGATCTGTTCAGCCGAAATCTATAAGATGCATTGAGAAATCATCAATGTCATAAGAAGCCTCATTTTCTACTGTGAGGTAGACATTTTGTGTCAAAATAAATGTTACAAATAGGACAAGCCCAACCCATGTAAGTGTTCCATGTAGATAAATTCCCTAGCCCAGGGAAGTCACTAATGGTCCACATTAAAGCATCATGCATTTTGAAAATTGTTTTAGAAAAAACATCAAATGTCTCAACACCGTTGCTCCATAACTCCTACAATTCATCAATCAAAGGCTGCAAGTATACATCAATATCATTTTTAGGAATTTTTTTGCTAGGAATAATAATTGAATAGATAAAATATGTTTGTTGCATACACATCCCCAGAGGCGGATTATAAGGGATCAAAACAACTTTCCAAATGCAATAACATGTACTCAAAGTCCAAAATGGGTTGAATCCATCAGCAACCAATCCCAATAGAACATTCCTAGGATCAGCTGAGAAAACTAGATGTAATGAATCAAATGTCTTCCACGATTGGGGATCTTGTGGATTTCTCATTTACCCATCATTGTTATTATCTACAGAATGCCACTTCAGGTATTCAGCGGTTTTCGATGACATGAATTATCTTTGCAATCGAGTGTTCAAAGGAAAGTAAAGAAAAACCTTTACAGGTGTGTTCCTTTTCTTATTATCCATGAAATTATGTTCATTCAGACTTCCAACATCACCCTTTGCCTACCATCTAGAAGAAGAACATTTCTTGAAATTCTTTCAACTTGAATCCTCTCTCCCATAAATCATACAATCATTGGCACACACATGTATTTTTGTATAATACAGACCAAGATTGTTAATAACTTCTTTAATATCAAAAAAAATATTCTGGGATTTTTGCATCAGGAAATGCATCACGAATCAATTCCAATATCATGGAAATTTCCTTATTTTTAATTGTAAATAGATATTTGATGTGGAACAAGTTCAGCAGAAATAAAATCTTTGAATATTTCAAACACCCACTATACAACTCTTGATTTCCATCATCAACTAAATCATGAAACGAATTTTCCTCAGTGAAGTTTTCTCTTACATTTTGCTCCATAAAATCAAGAGGAGGATGCAATGATATGTTACAATATTGATCTTCCAATTTTATAGTCTCAAAAACATCAATTGTCATGTTGTAATTTTTAGCACCCTCTTTTGGTTGTATTAATATGTTTTGATGCTGATAGTGGTGCCTTGCAGTGCCAAATGCATCATTTATGAGGTTTTGCATTTCTTTTTCCATTTTCGATAAACTTGGGACCTCATTCTATGGATTAACATCAGTGCTCAATCTTTCTTTAATGTTCGATTCTCCATGCCAAATCCAACACAAATATTGACCAGGGAATTCATTTAGTATTAAATGTTCCAAAACATCATATATCCTCAACCATGTTCTAAATTTACATTTAGGACATGGAAATTTTTTTCTCCCTTCAACGGATCGATTAGAAAATTCAAAATCTAAAAACTCATTCAATCCCTTAACATACTGAGGTGTGTTCCTCGATAATGTGATCCAGCTTTTATCCATGTATATCACAATGTTCCTACCCAATAATAAAAAAAATTAAATCAAATAGTTACTACTAAATAGAGAAAGAGATTCATATATATGATAGTATAAGATTACAGAAACATAATATAATAACGATGATCCCCTGAGTTAGATATGAACCTTCCAGTGTTTGGGATAGGGGAAGTTACTTTCGTAAAGAGAAACAGTGTTCTAACAATGTGGTAGCTACTTTACCATGAAAACCAAAGCACATTGTTAATTTGGAATAACCCCAACCTAAGTTCTGTATAGAGTCTTCATATAAAACTCTAATATCAAATAAATCAATTATAAATATTGTTTAGGGAAAACCTTATGATGCTTAAAAAACTCAACACATTGTTAATTTAGAGTGACAAGAACCACCTGAGGGATGGTAGTCCCGAGGCATGAGAAGTGGTGGTGTTCATGGAAATTCATGATGAAATAACTTGGGAGATTAGGTTTTGAGGTTCTACGAACCTTGTGTTGATTGAATTCCTAGACCACTCATTGGTGTATTCACATAGAAAAGAGTGGTGGTGTGACTTGAGGGTGATTTGGATCATATTTGTGTTAGTGTTGATGAGTGGAGAATTATGGTTAAATGGGACGATTGAGGATCTGACCATGGAGTTGAACTAAGAGTTAGATTCAGACTTCAGTGTGGGCATTAAACATTTTTTTTATTCCTTGATGTTTCACAATATTTATGGGGAGATATGATCCATGGGGTGGATGTGCTAATAAATTATATTTTATTAAACTAAATAAAGAACTGATTAAATCTAAGAAATGCATGAAATAAGTGATTTAACAATTATTTGAAGTCTCATTTGATATAAAATATGATCAAAACGTGTCATGGCTGATCATGAATCAGCAAGTTGTGTTAAGAAACCACTTTTTTTCTTCAAAACTGGATCTAGAAGTTTCATGCTGAAGTAAATTCACTTGTTGAATCTAGAGATACAAAAAAAGGGATTATTATATAATAAAATAAGGTTTCCAAGTCTTAACTAAGAGAGTCAATGATGTCATATTGGTTCTGGTTTATAACAAGGGATATCAAGCATGAAATTTAGTAGAATTAGACAACTAATAAGAAAAAAAATTATAGGAAGTAGTTATTTTGTTACTATCATTACTGTGGTTTTAGTGTGATTGGTATGTTTTTATGGACATGATAAATCTATTTTTGAAGTTATATTGATATTGCAAAATTTGATTAATGTGGATGATATATACAACACTTAAGGTTCTATTCCCTAGGTATCTCACCCCTACATAGGGGATAAATGTCTCTAAAGGTCCACATTCCCAACTCATATGGTTTGAGAGCCTATCATTATTCATATAGTCTATATTTATTGCTCATCGAGCAAAGGAACCTAACTTGGTTCCATACTGGGTCATTCATATGTTCTCATAGATAATCATACCATAGATAAACATTACCACACCATCCCATAACCTCTCCCCTAGACATTTCTTTAGGAGAGAATCAATTACTTAAAACAAGAACTTTATATATAACTTGACCCATAAATACATGATGGACACTCTATTGGGGTTTTAATTTCTCTATAGTTAAGCCTCTCACATATATAACATATCCATCAATGGTTATATAATCAATACATCATACTAATGGGAATTCTATGAACCCAACATGAATATCTATCCTCTTGTATCATAAGGTAAATAATTCATGGATCCCATTCATGTCACATACCCAGCTACATGAAATTTCAATCCACACAAGAAATGCATAACCATATCCTATGGTAATATTAGTCATAAACTACCTTGACCATAGAGTTATCCCCTTAAGAAATCTCATTCCATATTCATCAAAGCCATCTTTAAGAACCAACACCATATCAATTCCCAAACACATAAAATGACAATATATATTATAAAGAAATAATTATTAATTAAGAGAATTAATCTATATTAATCCAATTAGTCATACTTTAGTGACATCTCATCAATTATGTATCCTCACTGTAACTTCAAGCAATGGGGTATGGATCACTCTTGGAACACCTATGAGCTCATTTATAAACAAAACCCAAATATATGAAGTCAATCCATTAAATTAATTCATCCAAATTTGATGATAAACCAAAATAAATTATGGAAATTAATCAACAAAAATAAAACTACATAAAACCTTATGCATTTTTCCTTCACAAGATTCCTCTATCCATTACACACACAAAATCCACCGTAACAGGATGATCCCACCGAAGTCAGGGGAGGGGAGCATACCTAGGGTATGAACTCGATGGGGTTGGGGCAGAATGTGGCATCACAGGTGTTGGGGGAGAATTGGGGTCAGCAGCGACCGGCGACGAGGTCACCGGCGGCACGAGAGGGCACCAGAGGGTACCAGAGCTAGGGTTCGTGATCGTCGGGGTGAGAAGCCTCATGGGGTTGGGGGGAGAAAACTTTTACTCGGATTGGGGGGTGGAAGTGTTGCCTATGTAAAAAACTAAATGGGTTTCATGGCGGTTATTAATATAACTCCGTGAAATATTATTAATGAAAGGTTTAGCGGCAGTTTCGTGAACCGCCGCTAAAGGCGTTTTATGTTGTACTGTCTTATTCTTCCACTTACTCTTTCTTTGTTGTTTCCATTCAAAAATAATAACTCTATTATATTCTATATACTTTTATGTTATTATAAATATGGCCCAACTATATTAATTATTCTATCCATCTTATGAATGATAATGTCACCATGCGTGTGTACGTACGGCCTACCGTCTCCACGCCGTGGTGTAATTTGTTATTCAAAACTATGTTATTTGGATGGATATAATGATGAGTAATATGTATATAAATAATGAAAATAACATTCTATTGACTCTATATAATTAATATACAATCCAATTCCACACCTTTATGGAAATTATATTTTCGTTCATGCATACATATGGATTACCGTCTCCGCGACACGATGAGATTCATTTCCACATTCACCATTCATCGAGGATTATAAAAATATATATTACTAATAAGTATGTAATATATGAAATAATAATGCTACTGAAGATATATATATATATATATGTATGTATGTATGTATGTATTTATATACATACATATATCTTATTCGCATACTTTCGTTCAATACAATATGAAAACAGAAACAACGTTTATGCGTATGTATGACCTACCGTCTCCATAAACAGTGTTTTCCATTTAATATATCTATCTATTATAAATATTTATATTCTAAATATATATGATATCTGAATCAATTTTTATATTCTCGAAGTATTAAAATCATGACCTAAATGATACGGCCATGAATAACAAGTTAAAATATGTATGATAAAGAAAGCGATTATTACACGTAATGTTAATTTAACATGAAAATCATTATTAAATAGGTAGTATAAAGTCATAAATGAATCATGTATGATATAATAAATTTGAATATGGTCCTGGTATAATCTAATAACATACAATGGTCATTATATATGAGTTTAAACATACCCTCGACCAAAGAAAAGTGCAAGGTTAGGGGATTCTTATCTCACTTTTAATTCTGTGATATTTCCTTTGTTCACCACTTATTTATTGCATGTGGAGTATTGTGTACTGCCATTTGATATATATTATCATGATTTTATTTATATTCATGATATTATGTGACTCATTTGGTGGTTATTGACTATATTTCATGTGACTTGATTGATTACAACGAGGTAAGGGTTATATCCCCAACCACATTATTATCCGAGGTTGTTTATGTGTAAACATTTCCTGGGAAATACTTATCATAGATACCCATATTTTATAAAAATGATTTCAAAAGGAATCTTTTAAGGTTATATGGGAGGGTATATTTAACTAGATAATCATTTTAAATGTTTTAAATATTTATCTTTCTAAACCCTTTTAATTAATGTCCATGTTTTCAAAATGATTTTAAGGATGTATTTATATGGACATGATTGTTTTGAAATTATAATTATTTTAAACAAGTTTAAAAGTTGTATGGGACACTATGATTCAAAAATCCTTTTTAAATGACTAACTTTATAAATTATTAGAATTTTAAACAATTTCATGAAAAATGGGTATTTCATTCAAAGCATTTTACTGATAATATTCATCTATGTCAACATCCATTAATTTATTTTAAACATGTTTGAATTTGATTTATTATAATACAATCATCCATATTGTATTGAATGAGTTATGATATGTTTGACTGTGTATGTTCTATTTTTATACCATTCATGGTTTATGGTTAATGTATTGACATTTCGTATTCTAGTTTTAATATGAATATTTATGTTATGTTTCAACATTTCATATGAGGAATGTAGTGGACTTAGTAAGTGACGAGTGGAACCTGCTATAGCTCCTCGATGCATCAGTAGGTCTAATGAGACAAACTTGTGTCTTGGCACAAGGCCTAGAAAAATATTTTATTTGTAGTCTTGGCATAAGGCTTTGACTATGTGGTAATGATGTTTGGCGTTAGGCATTCCTCATTATGAAATTAGTTATTACATGTGATTATTTGACTTTTAGAATATCCATGTGCTTGTTTATATTGTGATGCTTGATTTATTTTTTCCGTATTATGTTCATGATTATGTTTAAAAAGGCTTTTGTTTTTATTACTCATCTTGCCTTAAAAGTTTATAGCTTCCGCAAAATTATTTACACTTACTGAGCTTCTGAGCTCACCCCTTATGTTTTATTTTCCTAGGATCCCAAGAAGTGTTTTATGTTTGAGATGCAGGGTTAAGATAAGGGAGAAATGGAATTCTCAAAGGATTATTTTTCTTGTGTTGTATGTTAGAAAGTGGAATGTAACATCCATGTATGTAATCTATTTTCCTAGGCTGCCAAACTGATCGGTCATTCGAGACATGATTCCTTATAATCATGCCAATGTATTAAAATAATGCACCAGCTCTAGGTAACTGGGTTCGGGGCATTACAATGAATGTTCCTTATTTTAAAATGATAGAATTTTTTGGTAGGGCACATTTATACAATGGTATTTAAGTGTGGGATTACACAAACCAAGTAATGGAAATCAATAAGAAAGATACTTCACATGACTCATACCACACCCATCTTTGGAATCACTCGATATGTTATGTAAATTAGAAATGGTTGAAAAAGTTAAATCATGATGGATATATAGATTCTTTAGAAAAAAAAACCACTTGGTGTATGTCATGCATGTTTATAAGGAATATTGACCAAATCCCTATTTAGTGGGAAAGGTGAAAGGGATAAAGAGCTTCATGAATTGGTTCATACCGATGTGTGTGGACCATTTCTAGTTGAAGTAAGAGGAGGATAATCATTCATCATAACTTTTACTGATGATGTTAGTATATATGGATATATCAACTTAATGAGGTATATTTCTGATTCTTTTGATATGTTCAAAGAATTAAAGAATGATGTTGACAACCATCTTGGTAAGAAGATTAAGAAACTCCACTCAGACCAAGGTGTGGAATATCTTAATCATTACCTCGTTGATTTCTTATGGGAGTTTGGGATTCTATCATCACACACACCTCCTTTAATTCCCCAGTGGAATGGTATGAGTGAAAAAAGGAACCACAACTTATTGGGCATGGTGAGATCTATGATGTGTCATGTGAGTCTTCCATTATCCTTTAGGGGATATGTGTTACAAAAAGGGGTTCACATACTAAACAATGTACCAACTAAATTGATAAATGGTATTCCATTCTAGTTCTAGAGCGGAAAGAAATTAATGTTATCAAATTTATATGTGTGGGGAAGCGATGTGTTTTCTAAGGCCTTTAAAGGTAAGAAAATTTTCACCCCAACGCACAATGTGTACCTTCATAGGAAACTCCATGGAAACAATGAGATATTACCTATACAACCCTTTAGAAAGAAAATTTATAGTGGAAAGACATGTCATATTTGATGAGGGGGGTCACATCTCCAATAGTGATAGTGGGAGTGAGATAGAAATCGATGATGTTGAGGCTCAAGGTACACAAGGGTTGGTACAGGAATAGATTCCAAAAATCCACATGGTAGAATGAACTATTCCATATACACAAGAACTTTTTAGGAGTACAAGAGATGTTGGAGAACCAGAATTGTATGGTTTTCTCGTTACCGTGGATGGTGACACAATATTAGTTGATAATAACGATCCTATAACCTAGAAGGATGTAGTATGTATCACAAATGTTTCCAAGTTGTAAGAAGACATGAATTATAAAATTGATTACATGTTTAAAAACAAAGTCTAGATTTTGGTATATCCTCCAGTTGATGTAAACCCTATTGGTTGAAAATGGGTATTCATAAAGAAACTAGACATGGAAGGACAGGTTAGTACCTATAAGGTACAATTGGTTACAACGGGTTCAAGCAGCGTCATGTCATTGACTAAGAGTCACCTGTTACAATGCTAAAATCCATTAGATTTATATTGTCAATTTCCACTTACCATGGATATGGGATTGGGAAAATGGATGTCAACACATCCTTCCTTAATAGGAACCTTCAAGAAGATGTCTACATGACACAACCTAAAGGGTTTATGACTCTCAAGGATGCCAATAAGGTATGCATGATACAAAAATCAATTTATGGATTAAAGAAGTCATCCAAGTCATGGAACATTAATTTTGATGAATACATAACAGAATTTTGTTTTATCAATAACTAATGTGAGCCTTATGTCTACAAACAGTTTAGTGGGAGTGCAGTCATTTTCATAATAGTCAATATTGATGACATATTACTTATTGGAAATGGGATACCAGTCTTATAGTCTGTTAAGGCATGGTTGAATCAATGATTCTCTATGAAGGACATGGGCGAGGTAGCATATATTTTTGGGATCAAGATCCATTATGATAGATCCTAGAGATTGATGGGAATAAGTCAAAGCACATACATTGATAAGATACTGAAGAGAGTCAGTATGGAACAATCCAAGATGGGATTGTTTCCAGCATCACATGACATTCATAATTCCAAGAAAATGTGTCCTCAGACACATGATGAAAGAATGATAATGTCAAGGAATCCATACACATCATCAATTTGGTTTGTCATGTATTCCATTCTATATACTAGGTTGGTTCTCTCCAATGCATTGAGTGTGGTAGGCAGATATCAAGATGACCTAGGTGACCACCATTGGATGGAAGTTAGAACTATCTTAAATTATCTAAGGCGTACTAAGGAGATGTTCTTG
Source organism: Viscum album (assembly GCA_963277665.1). Taxonomy (NCBI): domain Eukaryota; kingdom Viridiplantae; phylum Streptophyta; class Magnoliopsida; order Santalales; family Viscaceae; genus Viscum; species Viscum album. Next base: position 2,029,996,779 of record OY728150.1, read on the forward strand.
TTTTATATAGGTGATAAGGAACTAGTTATCAAAGTATATGTAGATTTTAGATTCCAGTTTGATCAAGATGAAATGATGTTTCAAATTGGATACAGCTTCACTTTGAATGGAGGTGTAGTGAGATAGAAGAGCTCAAAGTAGAGTGTGGTTCCAGATTATACAGTACTGTCTGAGTATATTGCAGCTTATGAGGTATCTAAAGATGCAATTTTGATGCAAATATTTATCCAGGAGATGGATGTGATACCTTGTTGTAATGATCCTATCACATTGTACTGTGATAATACTACAGTGGTCGATCTCGAAAAAGAGGCAACATCAAATGAATGAATGAAGAACACATTTTAGAAGTATCACCTATGAAGGGACATTTCTCAGAGAGGTGAATTTGCAGTGATCATTATTTTCATGGAATACAATGTGGTGGACCCCTTGACTAAATCCTTGATTCAGTAGAAACATGATCATCATGTGAGGTTTAGCGGACTGAAAGTCGTAGGTAGTTGGTGCTAGTCCAAGTGAGAGTTTGTAAGAGTTGGTGTCCTAGAACCAACTAGTTCTACTTTGATAACATAAATATTTAATATATTTATATATTAAACATCTTATTACATATTGTTTGTTGTTCTTCATGACTAAAGTGTAATAATGTCCTGGAGTATTTGTCACATTGAAAAAGTCATAACAGTTCCCTGCAAAGATGAGAACCTTGAAGTGCAATGATAATATTCTTAAATATAGTTCTGTAGTTGGATGACATGCTCTAATATGACACATAGTATATAGGACATCAGGTGAGAGTACTCGTAAGCATATGAGACTTCCTCTCATGAAGTTTTTACTTTTTAATCTCCAAGATTGAAGATTATTAGAACAGACTCGCCACTAATAATTCCACATTTTTTGGTGTCATTTGATATTTCTATCTACGAGAGAGTGTAATGATACTTAGACTTCAATATTATAATTAATATGTGTCATGAATCATGCACATTGATTTACTGATAAAAACAATCTCGTAGATAGTTCGTGAGAAGTAGGGTATGTTGGGTACATCATGAGTGGCATGTTATTAATGGATAAGTTAGGGATGTATTTGTCCCTTCCATTTATGGATGTTGATATCTCAACCCTTTGACTGAAATAGAACCATAGTGTGGAATTCCATTTCAGTGATGTAACAACTAGTTTATTTCTGGTAGTCAAAGAACAATGTATCAAGAGCAACAGTTGATGAAACTATCATGAAACCTACTTGATAAGATATTGAGGCTAAGGGATTATATTATACAGTGAGAGTTAGTATGTGATGTCGTTGTTGAAACTTTATGTTATATCTCTTGGGTTCCATGACCCATTGCTATATTGTACTCTTGGACTTTAGGAATGCCCACATAATTCCAAAGTGAAAGAATCCAAGAGGGTTACAAACTAAGTGTTTTTGGTGGTCGCAATTAAATTATATTTGAATATAAATGGTGGAAGAAATATTATTCTTTAGATAGTGGAATGATTGTATTCATGTAAAAATGATTACATAAATTATATAAATATTTATTTATTTTATTAATCATTTAATAAATAGTTATTTACATGTTTTTAAATGAAATATTTATTTAAGAAAATAAAGTATTTATTTATTCATTCAAGTGTTTGATAAATAAAAGTGGAGTTTGTGTGGACTAAGGTAGTTATGATAGTAAAATAATTATTTTAAAGATGATAAATAATTATTTAACTTGTTATCACTAGTTTAAATACTAATAATACTACTATAATTTTGTGATACAAAATTTTATTTATAATTCCATTTTATGCAAGATGGCCCACAATAAATAATAATGTGGTATTGTTACTAAAAGTAGGGATTTTCTCTAAGGTTATGAATTTATTTAATTGAAGTTACACAATTACATATTGTAACTGAAGTCTCATATCGATAAATATACATATTCGTTTATTGTTCCATGTACCAAACTACATGCCTGGTAAATTGATAACTATTGAGTTAAATTATTTCTCTCTCAAATCTTATTCTCACCCCACTCAAGAACAAGATACGTTCTTTACGAATAAAGAAAAGGCTATCTAGAAAGACTGACACAAGACACTCGCTTCAACGCGCAAGACCCCGAAGAATGAGTGGTGTCAATTGGAGGCCATCAGAGCGCGTGTGGATCATCGCTAGAGGGATTGTGGTTTGGATTCTTGCAACTGTAGTGAGAAAATCTAGATGGGTCATTCCAAATGATCAACTTAATCAATAAAGACAGTACCAAATATCCACATATTCATTTCATTATGAATGTAATTAAATAAATTATATACATGATGTGCAAGATCCTCTATAAAGTTTTTAGGCCTCTTTCTTAATTATCTATATCTTTTATTCTATTTTGTGGAGACTGGTGTTCAACATCACATTGATCCTAGAATAATCATTGATCATTGTAAAAACAAATGTAGGGTGCCGCCCCAACCGCGCTTCCGCTAGGTCTAGAACCTATATTTCGAAAAGAAATCTTATTTCCAAAGCAAGAAGGACTGTTCTCATCTCACATTAATGATTATGATATATATCCCTTATTCACCACTTGTTCCTTTCATAATGTGACAATAGGGCCCCAGTGACATCACATACACCCCATCCTAACAAGGTCATTTGGTCCTAGCTCCTCAGGTACTACAAGTACCCCAAAAACATGTTCTTCCCACCCTAGGGCCAACCCATATGCCAGAACGGGTCATCTGACTAATGAAAGTCCCCACAAGATGACACATGTCCTTTCTAGTGTTCTTTTTCTGCACTCACACACACCCTGGGAACTTCCCAGAATGTCAGCCATCTTAATCACTATCTCATGTCAACCTCGCATAACTATGGAGTAATAATCAAGTAGGCTTCCGAAAAAGGAAGGTTCTCGTTGTTGATAGGAGTCGTATAATTTATTCATTTATCCCTTTTTCCATTCAGGATCCTACCTAATTCGAACCCCATAGTTAAGCATTCTTGGCATGGAATAGTTATTTGCATTGGTGACAATCTGGGAAGTTTCCTAGGATGTGTGTGATTGAGGAAAAAGAACATTGGAATAGACAAGTGTCGGACTTTGGGGACTTCCATTATTCAAATGACATGTTTAGGCATGTGGGTGATCTGTAGGGTGGGGCCCATGTGTCTTTGGTGCAACTGGTTGTAGCTGGAAGGCCAGGACCCGACTTCCATGTTTGGAAGTGTTGTATGTGCTATCATCGGGGCCTAGTTGTCACATTTGGTATCAAAGGGATGATTGATTATGGGTTTAGAGGTTAATTGGGTCTGAAATTGGGGAAAGGGGTAAAAAATAAATGATTTATCAATGAAACAGATTCTCTTTGTACATCTGGATGATTTGGGAAACCATGAATAAATTCACCCCAATATAAAATAATGATGAGCTCAAAATAGGGAAAATTGATCATTTTAGTAAAACTAGGATTTGTGGGCTTGAGTGAGAGTTTGAATGATTGAAAAATGTTAAAAAAAGAATAATATATAAAAGAAATAAATTATTTCATTAAATTTAGAAATGGGCTCACGTGTTAGACTAATGACTGAGTAAATCACCCAAATCCCACATGATTGTGTGTTCAAAAAAATTCCAAATAGATATGGTAGTTTTAATAGGATGAGGAGACCATTGGAAAGTGGAATGGATGAAAAATGTTGAAAAAAATGAGTTATTAAAGAAAAAACTGTTATTAAATCTGGGAATGGACTCACGGTTTGGCCCAAATTTGGAGGAAACCACCATTTTCTCCACAAATTCAATGGAAACCCCCACAAACAAACAAAGAATATAAATTACATGAAAAGTAACATTAAATGAAGTCATGGATGTGAAAATTCTACCCACTATAAAAAGTTTCCACCCACATAATGTCAACTTTAAGCATGGTCAAATAATAGAAATGGAAACTACTCTTTGACCCAAGACTTCCACTCCCATGTCTCATGTTAATAAGTCCCATGCTACCAAAGGACTTGGACTAAAGGAATAGTCTTCCATAAAAGTTATTTTTCTCAATATTCCACAATTTTCACTGGTCACTCAACCTTAGATAGATCTTGTTCTAACTCCAACTCTTACAAACTCAAAACATTGGATGAGTTCGAATTTTATTTCTTTAGCTGGGAGATATAGAAAAAATCATGGATTATGACAACTAAGGGTGAAAAATAACTTGTATTAAACCTTACCAATACTATCAATGATTTGAAAAGTTCCTGCATATCTTAGTGATAGATTTCCTTTCTTACCACGATGGCAAGGACCCAAACGAGGTTCCACATTCAAGAATACTTGGTCACCCATTGAAAACTCCAAAGATCGACACCTCTGATTGGAAGAAGAGTTGTGTCATCTCTAGGATATCAAATACCATTGTCTAATCAACTATACCTTGTCTAAAAATGTAGCAATAATTTTTCTAAAGTTTTCAACTTTAAATCAATACTCTTTTCATGGGGTATATTTTACGGAATGACCACTTCTAAATCAAATACACAAGGTACTAAATTTTCAAAACAAAAACACAGTATATCGATGGTGAGTATCATATAGTCAATA